>JAFFSR010000136.1:36048677-37402413 GCA_017163975.1 Anastatus disparis
AGTTTTTTAATTGATTAATAATAAATAAAAACGTCTTCTAAATTTGTCATAATAAGTAACATAAAATCTCACATGTTTACATCATGCCGCATTTCGCATTCGCCTAGTAAATAGACAGCACAAGTATTCACCGGTAACAAATATTCGAACCTGTGATTTCAGCTCCTCTTGCGGAATCTTTTTTTCTTTTTTATGTTTTGAAAATTTGCGAACTTATTAAATAGAGAATCTTCAATTAACATTTTATGGAACACATCAAATATGCTATCTTACATTATATGCATATTGGAAAATGTATTATTACTAATAAAATAGAAAGTAATATATTAATCACAAAATAATCAGGTTTGATTATTTTAAACTCTGATTAACTCTCCTTATTTACATTAAAATAAATTCAAAATATGAATATTTTATTTTCATTTGAAATGATTAAAGAATAATCTAGTAAAATATTAATTTCAAACTAAATTAAAAATTAAAAATTAGTGATAATTTTTAAAACTATAATAGAAATATCGTTTTAATAGAAATATAATGCTTTAATAGAAATATCGTTTTACGAACATAATAAGGCATTGAATGAGCGCCTCAAAAATTTAAAATTGTCTTTCTGAAAACATTAATTTAAAGTCTCAAAAATATGAAGGGGCAAATTATATAGGTATACAAACATAATGGAGAATTTCCAGTAATAAAAATAAAAAAGGTACTCAGGTAAAAGTCTATATAGGGCCTGTGCGGTCAAGCGACGCCTCGAAATTTTAGCTTAGTTTGAATCAGGGCATTAAAGTTTACGGTTCACAAAATTTTTCAATTTTTTGGAGTTAAGGTAAGGTAAACAAAAATTTGCATGCGTTTTAGCAGCAACTAACTCGTGTACACATAAAATTTTAATATTTTTATATATTTGCATTGCAAAATATTTTGAAATGATAAGTCTTTTTGTAACTCGAACATATCTGTTTATTATTCCGAAATACTTAAAAGCCAAAATACTAAAAAGTCAACATAAACGATCTTACATTGTATTTACGAATAATCATGTTTTTTATAACTTTAAATAATACTGATTTTGTTATGTTAATAAAACTACCAACATTATATTCGTTTTAGAAAATTGTAAAGAAAATACATTAAAATTAAGAATGAGATATTTCATTAAATGTAAATTTCTTAAAAATACAGTTTAGTCTTATCAAAAACTCACCAAGAGAGTGATACAATTTTAAATTATGATTTATTTTAAGCTAAAAAAAATTTTTTATTATAAAAAATTTTTTTTTTAATTTAAGTTTTAGACTTCAATGTATACAATTAATTCAATATTTCATAAATTTATTGCTATTATATGACTTGTTTCCAAATCTGTTGCGCTTTAAAGTGACTTTATCTTTTTCATAATTTTTTATCAGAAAACATCTCCCATAGTTTCAACAAAATCAATAATCTGATATTTTCTTGATACTCTTCTGATTAATTTTAAGGTAATTTAAAAAAATTGTCATTCTAATTTTAGACGATAAATAAATAAAAATTAACGAGTTTAATAAAAGATATATAAATATGCAAGTGTAAGTCCCCTTCCCAAATGTTTGAAATCTATTCCGTGACGTTTCGAACAGTTATCTGTTTATCTTGAGTTTGTATAAGTAATTGTGTACGTATGGTGTGCGTATATGTGTACATAAATATATGTATATAGATGATATGTGTATTTCCATGCCGTTTGCTTTATCATTGTCTTTAATTTTTTTAGTTCAGTATAGCAACTTTTTACCGAGAAACTGGGTGAAACTATTTAATACATAAATCGCAAGAGCATTTAGTTTAGTGTATTAATGAAAATTAAGAATAATAAAATAAAGTATTACTGTGATAAACATAGAAAAAGATTTTTAAAAACTTTAAACTTTCGTAAGAAATATATTACATAAAATTAGTAAAATTTTTAATTTATAAAAGACTAATGTGATTTTAGTTTAACAGAAAAGAACTACTTATAAGATGAGCAATTTTGCGCTCCGAAGAAGCATCGATTTCTTGATAAATCGGCCGCAGCTGTTCAGCAACTCGATTTTCAAGAAATTACCTTTTACATTTCAATGCGGTCGAGCCTTGTCGCAGTACTACCCGATTGACGAAAATGTCTTCGGATTGACGGAGCAGCAAAGAGAAGTTAGTGACCAATATGTTTTCACATTGAATTCAATATTTTTTTAATGATTATTAAAAAAATGTCTTTTTTTTCAGTTAAGAAATTTGGTTTTCAACTTTGCACAAAAAGAACTTGCTCCAAAAGCTGCAGAAATTGACAGAAAAAATGAGTTTCAAGATCTCAGGGTAAATTATAATTTAATTTAATTTAAAAATTAATAAGTTAGATTCGCAAGAAAGAAATAATATTTTTTTTCTTTTTTTTTATAAATAATGTTTATAATAAATCTACTACTTTATAATATTAATAAAATTTTTATTATTAGAAATAAATATATGTTATTTATGTTCACTAAAATTCTAATCAATTGAATTTTAATCATCTTTTAAATATCTTTTTTATTTCATCATAACATCTTTTTATTATCAAATTATGAGCAAAAATTCCGACAATTTTTTCTTTCTTCAATTTGATCGAAGCATGTCTTCATATTATTTTAAAAAATTAAAGAAAAATTTTCAAACAAACACGTATTTAGTAAATTTACTAAATTTTCTCTTTGAAATCAGATTAGTAATAAAATATTTTTTTTATAGTCATTTTGGAAAAAACTCGGCGACTTAGGTTTATTGGGAATCACAGCAAAAGCAGAATATGGAGGCACTGGTGGCTCATACCTCGATCACGTCGTGATTATGGAAGAATTAAGCAGAGCTTGCGGAGCAATAGCGTTAAGTTATGGTGCTCACTCGAATCTTTGCGTTAATCAGATCCACCGAAATGGCACTGAAGAACAAAAACAAAAATATTTGCACAAGGTAAAGTAGCTAGACATTATGATATATAATTTAAAAAAGAAATTTCGTTGAAAAAAATTTTTTTTTATGTTTGTGAATGAAAGCTATGCTCAGGCGAGCACATGGGTGCTTTGGCAATGTCAGAGCCAGGTGCCGGATCTGATGTTGTTTCGATGAAGCTAAAAGCCGAGAAAAAAGGCGATTACTATATTCTTAACGGTAACAAATTTTGGATAACAAATGGTCCTGATGCGGATGTACTTGTCATTTACGCGAGAACAGATCCTAACGCAAAAAAACAACATGGAATCACAGCTTTTATTGTTGAAAAGGGTTTCGAAGGTTTCAGCACAGCTCAAAAACTCGATAAATTAGGGATGAGAGGATCTAATACTGGTGAACTTCTTTTCCAAGATTGTAAAGTTCCTGGTAAGATAAATCATTTAAATATATGTATTAACAATAATTTTTATCAAAAAATAATGATATAAATTTTTAAAATTTAGCGACTAATGTGCTTGGAAAAGAAAATAAAGGGGTTTACGTTCTTCTTAGCGGTTTAGATTTAGAAAGACTGGTTCTAGCTGCTGGACCATTAGGGTAAATATTATGTGATAAATTTAATATATTTTGAGTTGTAGATGTTTGATTAAATATCTATTTATTAAAAATATTTTCAGATTGTTACAAGCTTGTTGCGATGTTGCTTTTGAATACGCTCACACGAGAAAACAATTTGGCCAAAATATTGCAGAATTTCAATTAATCCAGGTATTTTTCTTTCTGATAAAATAAGTATTAAAATAAAAGAAATATTAATATAAAATGTTCTTTTTAAGGGCAAACTGGCGGACATGTATACATTACTTTGCGCCAGTAGAAGTTACCTTTACTCAGTTGCAAGAGCTTGCGATAACGGTCATGTTAACAGAAAAGATTGTGCTGCTGTGATTTTGTATATTGCCGAAAACGCTACTAAAGCTGCCCTTGATGCCATACAAATACTTGGTAAATTATTAATTTTTATTTAAATTATTTAAATTCATAGAATTTTTTTATTATGATTTTTCATTAAAAAAAATTAATATTTTAGGCGGTAATGGATACATCAACGATTACCCAACTGGTCGTCTACTGAGAGATGCTAAACTTTATGAAATTGGAGCTGGTACGAGTGAGATTCGGAGAATGGTTATTGCACGGGCAATTAGTGAAGAGTATAAATAGAGTGCATTGATCATTTTTAAAGATTTATATATTTTATATCGGTAAATAAATGAACGAGGAGATTATTTTTGTTACATGTATAAAGTATAATTCTGCATTTTAATATTTTTGTACATATAATTTTGTAAAATAAAAAAATTTTACTAATTTTTATAATAACTATAATATCTAAGATTGAATTTTGATAATAAACTCAAATTTATAAAATAATTTATAATTTACAAGCATTTTTATTTAATTTAAGACCTAAAAAACTAAAATGTTATTTTTCAATATATAATACATTTTTTATTTTTAAAATAACTTTAAAAAAATGTGTAGCATGATTATTTTTTACGGTAACGAGACGCAATATGTGACACGTATTTACACAACTCGTCAATTGTTGCATACTGTGGTGAGTGATATAAATACAATGAAGAAAGAAAAATATTTTATTCTAAAAATCAATATTTTTAAAAAAAAATAATAAATTAAAAAATCACTCTGTAATTATCTGCTGTTTGTTTTTTTAAATGGTATTTAAAAAATTGTTTAATTAGAATCGCTTCAAACTTTGCTATGATTATGTTTAGACTGATTAAATCAACAGTATTATTTTATTATGTAATGAAAAATATTAAAATGTAACCCTTATCTAAATCTAATACTTTAAAATTTTATTTATTATTTGTTCACGCTGATATAAAATTAAAATTTTCACTTTTTCAAACATAACCTAAATTCATAACAAACACTTTTTTATATGTATTACATTCTAATGGGCAAAGAGCGATGGGTTGTATATGGTACTAATGTTACATTTGGCATAATATATATATTTAATATAAAAATATTTTAAGTACTTAATGATTATAATAAAAAAATTATTTAAACAATAAATATTTTTACTTTTATATTCATATAAAGTTTGATTATCTTTATTATTTACATTATATTTTATTTAATATATAAATTACTCTTAATTGAGATTGTCAGCGGCTCAGTTGGTAGAGCAATGGGTTCGTAATCTCTAAGTTTCGAGTTCGAATCCCGATTTCGGCCAATTGATACAAGCACCACTGTAATTACATGTGCTTTGTTTACGACACTCTGACGATCTCCGTCGCTAGTTGGCATCGCAATGATAGCATAAATCAACGACGTTAAATTAAATAAAATGTTAAGATATTTATTAAATAAATTAAATTTCTGTTGATTAATTATCTTTTTCATATCATCAATTTTTTAAGTAAATAGCTACAACTGCTTACATCAATCCTTGAACATTTTTTTATTAATCCTTTAAAAAAGAATTTTTATCTTACGTTAATAACAATCAACTTTGCAATGTTATAACCACATGCAAACAGCATTCGTATGTAAAATACAGATTCTCTATTAAGTCTTATCCATCTAAAAAATATTTAAAAAATTATATTAGATATATAAGACTAATAATTAAAACTTTGAACCATTTTTATCTTGGGGTTTGAAAACCCAAAGATAAAAGTGTTTTTTTTTTTTAAAGAGTGTCTTTCTTCTTGTAACAGGCAAGTAAATTATTTAAAACATTAAATATTAATATTTCATTTAAAATTTAATAATTAAAAATTTCTCAATTACACTAATTTATATGAAATTTCTATGTTATTTCCCTAAATTAATTGTATGATATTGAAATAAAAAAAAAATAAATAAATTTATCAATTGTCTTATAAAAATGGCTTTTACTCATACTTGTATTCAGTATCTGTTACAATCAAAGTATCTTAAAACTGAATTTTAGAAAAAAATATATGTATAAAATTTAAATCTCTTCAGTTATTATTATTTTTTAAATTATCTTTTTGATTTATAATTCTACAAAATAGGAACTTTTTCTCGTCAATGTCCATTGAGGAAAATCATACAAAATTATGTTACTGTCACAAGTACGAAAATCAACTAACTGATGTCAAAGTGCCAAAACACATCAATGATGATTATTTTAAGAGAAAGCATAAAAGCATGCTAAGAAAGAAAAAGGAGATATTTTTGCCAAGAAAAAGGAAGAATTTATATCAAATGATCAAAGAATTTTAACCAAAATAATGTTTATAAAGATTTTATTTATGCTATTAAAAATAGTAAGAATAAAAAAAATTTTCTTTGTTTTTCTTACATGAATATTTGGACCAGGCTATCAAATCTTTTTAGGATGAAATTCTAATTTTTTTTCATTTGTTAAATAAAAAATTTTCCTAAACAAAGTTTAAGAAGTGTTTCACCACCCTAAATTAACATTACAATTACAGATATTTAAATACAATTACGTCTTTAGCAGTTCTATTATATTTATAAATGAATATAATTTTTTATTATATTTCTAATTTATTATATTTTTAATCTAATTTTTAATCTAAGACAATAGCTAAAATTTATACTTTTTTTTTTAAATCAAATGACAGTTTGGTTTTTTAATTCCGTAAAATTTTTCTAATGCTTCAATTTTCGTGGCAATACTGCAGATAAAATAATAATAATACTTAAAATTTAGCCAAAAACAAAATTTTTTGCATAATATTATCTATTTTATCTAAAATAGTATCTTTTGTAACATATCGAAGAGATAAGGTGCCTTCGGCCACCCAACATCGAGCCGGCAATATAATAATATCATTACATATACATAGTAAGATTAAACCTTGTCAAAATATTACGCAATTAAAGAGAACATCTATAGGCGTGTGTTGGAGCAACAGAAAGAGGGTCAACGAGTCATTGCCGACTATACGCACGCGTTTAATCTTTAGCTTCATTTTCGTCGAACTTGGGCCAACTTTTACGTATTAATTCATTGATTAATCGCGAAGTTAAACAAGCTTCATATGATAATGATCCAAGCTGTAAATGCAATTTTATGTTACCCAAGATTTTTTGTGATAACAACTATTATGATTACAACTACTGTTAAAAATTTTAAAAAATTTATGTTTTTCAATCAAATAATCTTAAAATGTAATTTATAGAGTCAGAATTAACCTAAGTTAAGGTATTTTTATATAAATATTATTGTACTAATCATTCATTAATGTTTCACAAAATTTAATTTGTCGAATTAACACTTGTTAGATAAATATTTAGATATAAATTATAAAATATTTTGAAAAATTGAATAGCACACTGAATTACAGTTTACAACTATCTGAATGGTTGTCAATTCAATAGAATATTTTTAACATTGATTGATTATATTTTAAGAATTAGAAATTTAGAAATGTAAATATAACACGTATACCGGTGCATTAGTTGCCAAAAATATTGAGATTTTGAACATAAATACAATAAAATTCATAAAAATAGAAAAATATTTTTTATGAATTGCAAATTATTAAATTAGAAAAATAAAATTTCATTATAATTGTAGTTATTCAATACTTATTGTTATTAATATGTATTGTGAATTTATTGTGAATGATGTAGAGGAATATTTTTACTATCGATAAATTAAATCAATTCTAAAACGCGAGTCCGAAATATAAAACCGACATACCGATTCACAAGGTCTGATCAATTTTACTCGCTAAATTCCATCAGAGTTTTGTTAAAATATCTCTGTTCTTTGTCCATGTGATTTTAATTATCTTTTACTTTTTAAATTTTCACAAAATGATATGTCAACTAACAAAACAATGTATTAATTTAAAAAAAAAAAATAAAAGATTTTTTAATGTGGTAAAACATCAGAAAATTGATAAAAAGTAATTATATAAAGATAGTTATATGAATATGTAATGTTATGAGTAAATATATAATAATAAAGTTACTATGGTTTTGTTATAATATATTTAAACGAGAGAAAAGAAAATAAAATAAAAGTTTAGTTGCAAGTACAAGTTCTATTGAATTCCGTTTTCGGTATCCATGTATAGATTTGCTAATTTGAGTGTAGTGGATTGTAGCATAGGATTTAGTACTAGTACAAGCATCAGGGCATCAAAGTTAGAGATAGACAGAAAAGAGCAAGATAGAAAAAGAGAAGAAAAAAAAAAGAGTTGTAAATTTTCTAAACCCTTGGAGCGTCTGTCTTTCTCGATCGTTTTGTTCTTATTTTATAAGCTTGTCTTTGTTGGTACTGCTATGCTGCAGTTGTCAGTCGTCCCTTGGGTGTACAGTTTTATTTACTTGGACACTAACACAATTGCAACCTATGGATTCCCGCACACGGATACTCATTAAACCACTAACAACCAGAGATGTTAAGCTATGCAATAGCTTTATACCAAGACTTTTGTACGAGCTCTTTTTAATGACTAATCGAGATCGATGAGACGAGGTAAAGTTGTCGAAACGATCGGATCGAATCTTACCTTCCAATAACCCGTGCAACGCACCTCCCTATTCCGATTATTCCTTAAAAGTGCTGAAATAATCTCGACGAGGAAGAGGAGGAAGGATATCGCTTTGAAACATCATCATCGTCATTAAATTTTAATCAAACGTCAATCATGTCAAGAAGATTGAGATTCTCGATTAGCAACTATTTTGAGACCTACGTAAGTAACAAAAAAAAAAACAATAAATAGTGTCGATCCTCTGTCTGATCTCTCGAAATAATACTTATTTTAGCTCCTTTTATTTTGACTTTAATTTTTTGTATTTGAGATTCATCGGAACCTTGTTCGTCTTTTTTTCTTCATAGACTATATTAGAAAGTGAAGAGATACTCATTAGGGTATAATCCCATTCCGATTTGTTAATTTTTCTTTCCTTTTTCTTAATTTCTGATCCATTACCTTTGACTGCAATGAATTTCAACAATGAATTCTCTCAAAAGTTGAAACAGCCGATTTAACTATTTCATGGTAAAAATACGTTTCTAATGAATAGATTTTTAGGGTAAAATAGTGTATATTCTTGCAAGTGAAATTCATTTTTACAGAGCAGTTAAACAAAATGCTCAATGTCATTGAACCCATGCTTACTTTACTATTCGTTTCCAATTCTCGCATCTACTTTTAATCAATCTCGCTTACCGGCGCCTTAACGCCTATAGACGCCAGGTTCATCTGGTCAATCTATTCGAATCTTCGTTGGTTGAGACATCGGATCTATTATTTTTAAAGTTAACTTTTAAATTTAAAAGCTCTTATTATCCATCGTGATTAATTAAACGACATATTGCATTACAAAGTAAGGGATAAAAATATAAAACGCGTTTCAACACCTCAACGAATAAACAAGATTATTTAAAAAGTTTTACCGAAAAAACTTTTTTACTTTCAAAATCGATTTTTGAAAGTCGTAATCTGAATGAAAATTAAACTGAAAATAATTTTTGGGATTCAGTTTTGAAAAATTTTCTTAAAATACTCTCAAAATAAAATTAAAAGTATATGTTCACTTCGAGCCGCAAATTTTTTTATTGATGTGAACGGTCAGTATCGAATAGTTAAGTCAAGATTCTTTTACAAAGTTTCCAAATAAAAAGTTAATTTATGTATGATTATGGATCGCATCGTAAATTGCCCTGCTTAAAAGAAAAAAAAAAACAATTAAAATTTGGGAAGATCCGTAAGTCGTGAAATTTGAGTGAAAATACGATCTCCAAGATGGTATATTACAGATGAGAATAGAGAATAAAGAAGTAGAAGACAATAGAAGCCTATGCCAATAGTAAAACGAGGCCAGATTGCAGGAGAGTTATATACGTGCGGTGTGTACAGAGTCAAGTCGTTCCTTCTCTTTCTCGTTAAGCTTTTAAAGTCGTTATATCGGAGTGAAATGCAAATCAAACCAAGTCCTAAAGCAAGACGACCAAAAGCGAAAGAGTACAAGTAAAAGAAAGACAAAATAACTTGTTGGCTCATATACGCTTGGTTCGACGAAGAGTACGACAACGACGACGACAACTAAGACCAAGTCGACTTAGACGACGACGACTGTGGGGTGCGCAATTGCCGCCTAAGGCCTGTCAAACTCAACTTAGCCCTACATTAAAGTCGATCGTAGTCCGAGCGCACAGTGGCCTCTGGACCGTCGAATTACGTGCAACTTTATCAACTCGATCGATTTTACATTAAGTGTTCATTAATTTTTGTAAATTTTTTTAAATTTTTATTTATTTTTCTTAAATTCAAAGTTATTATAGTATATTGTGGATTAAAGGTGTTGAGTGAGTATCGCGGATTATGACGAGGCGTCAAACGCTGACCGTGAAATTGAGAAGGCCAAGCCTAAGTGTACCCTGGGGTATTAGTATTGCTGGTGGTTCTGATTTGGGCACGCCCTTGATCGTCACCCGTGTAAGTCCTTTGCCCTCGCCTTTTCTTTTTTTTTTTTTTATTCGTTTTTCTAAATTTTTTCCTATTGTCTTCTCTTATTTTCTTCTTTCGTCTTCTTCTGCTGCCGCCAAAGACATTTTTTTTTTCTTAAGAAAAGAGCTTTTTTTTTAATGATCTGTAGATAAATATAGATCGAGCATTAAAAACTATGGGGATTCGAATATCTTTGAGCTGTCGATTCGATTTTAAATATAAAATTTAATAAAGAAGAATTTTATTATTGCCGTACTTTTTAACTTAGAATATTTATGCAATTTTAAGTTAAAGAAATTCGATTATATTTTTTTTTCATTATAATTTGAAATAATATGATCGAAATAAATTTAACCTTCCTCAATGACAAAAATGTTCGAAAATAAGAATTAATAAATTTCTTACTGTATTTACTATATATTGAATGAAACGCTGAAAATAATGAAAAAAATATTCATGGAATTCATTTATATTTGATTGTTAAAAAATATTATTCAATGATTTTTTTAAAAATGAATATTATTTTTATTTAATATTTATTTTTATATTTTTTTAGTTTAATTTTGAAAAAATTATTCGGTAATTATTTAAATATTTTTTTAATATGAATTTGAATTTTTTTAAAATAAAAAATGAGTTTTTTTTAAATTTAATAATATTTGTAAATTTGATTTTGTTGCAGTCTGAGAACGAGGAACTCCAGAAGGGTGACGTGATCAAGAAAATCGACGAGTACGACGTTCGTGACTTGAGGCATGTAGACGCCCAAACCCTTCTACAAAATTCCGACTATGTAAAGCTAGCTATAGAAAGGTCCGAGTCTTATTTGCCGATTAAAGCTAAAGAATCATCATCAGGCGTAAAAACAAATAATTCGCCGCGGATCATCATCAAGTTCGTTGACGGGATTGTTTGCCTGTCGAAAATTAATAACGACGACGGCTCGTTCGATCGTGCTAAAGTTGCATTAGTCCAACGCTTTCAACAGCTCTTTAAGCACGCCTTTGTGCAATTATCTCAGCAGCTTGTTCTTCAACTTTTTTAATCGATCATTAAAAACCATTTTTAAAAAACAATAGTGCATATAGCAAAACAGTGAGTCCAAGATTTGTCCATTTAGTGATTCAAACGAAATTTAAAATTTTCGTTTGTTAGTGTTATGTTTATAGTGAATTAAAATTTTAACGATTTATCGGCAATCATAGATTGGTGAACAAGAATTTTACTACAAAACACGCCGATTATAACCATGCATTTGCCACGAAATTGTGATTTTCATTTGTTTTATAATCAATGTGGAAATTTCAAAAGTTCCAAATAAAAGCATTTAATAATCAAATTTTTATTATTTTTAGATAGAAAGTTGATCTACTGATTATACCTTTATGGACTTACTGATTTGCAATAGCCAAAATATTAATTTTTCATAAATTTCTTTTTTTTTGTTAAAAATAATTTTAAAACTACATCGCGCACGTTATTTCGCTCTATAATTTATTCGGCTCTTAGACCGAAATAAGAAGACGAGCATTAGCTTTTTAATTTAATTTCCTGAGTAGCAAAGCGTATACAAGTACGCTCTAACATATACGCGTTCAAGCTCATTAATATCTCTATCTTTATGCAACATGTTAACGACGCTATTTTACGTATTTACGCAATATATAATTCGGTTAATTCGTGCCAATAAATCCATCATTGCGTTCCGGAGAAATTTACGTCCCGTTATTTCGCCTTTAAAATTCACTAAATCATACACTTTAAGTTTTTCATGCAGAAACATTAAAGCTTGGCCCGTGCGAGCGTGCTGCACGTGCGTTTTGTCAAATTCATAATATGCATCTAAATATTACTACTTTTTTGGATGAACATTTTTGCGGCTGCACAAAGAGAATTTTTCTATTAAATTTACATAGTAATTCTACATAAAAAAATTAAATTTAAATCTAAGAAATTTACGAAAAAGTTTTGTAAAAATTGCCGCAATTGCGGTAAAAATTATTAGGCAAACTTTAATTTTTATTAATTTTTGAGAGTGCCGTAGTTAAAAAAAAAAAAAAAAAAAAAATTCAGTCGAATTGAGAACCTCCTCCTTTTCGAAGTCGGTTAAAAAGGAACATAACACGATTCTGCCGGAAAAGTATTGTTCAACGATAGGTAAATTAATTTTTGCAATAATCTCAACTTTCAAAGTACAGCCATATAGAGCATTTAAATATTTCTAAAAAAAAAAGTCAAATTTACTTCGTTGGACAATATTATTCCGGCGAAAACGCGTTATGTCTTTTTTTAACTTCGTCGTTCTCAATTGAGAAACGTATCTATAAATTAACTTTAAAGTATATAATCCCTCCCGATTTCATTGACAGTCACTGTAATTTTTCTAGAAAAGTTCTCTCCGTGTGTCTTTTTAAAAATAATTAATGTAAAATTTGTTATTGTGTTGTCTTTGGGATGGGTGTACAGGCCAAAGAACACGCAGGCGATACCACCCGTATTACCAAAGAGCCCGATACCACCTCCTCTTCCGGTCGAGATACCAGAGCACATAAGAGTCTTCACGCCGGATCATTATACACCAGCTCACGATCACATCGATGAAGTCCGCGAAGAAAGATTCTATCTATCCCAGGTTTGTTCGTCCTTTAATTTGCTTTTTTTTTCTATTTAGATTTCATTGTGTTGTTTAAATAATCGTCAAGTTATATGCTTGATTGATCGTGCTGGTGCTACTGAAGTTGCCGAAAACCCTGCCAACTATTGGAACTGACATTCATTTCGTTCAATCACTTAATCTTTAAGACTATTCTTGACACTATTTATTTACTTCAAAGTATTTATTTATTAATTGTTAACGATAGATCAAGATTTAAATTTCATCCCACTTAGTATTTTTATTTTTAAATACTTTAAATTTCATGAATTGTTTGTTATTTTTTCTTGTTATTTATAACTTAAAATAACAATAAAAAGTATTTCTCAAAAGTCGATTATTTTAATTATGAAACTTTGACGTTTGCGATGATTTGAAAAACGTGTTATAGTTGACAAGTGTGATATCAAGGAACTTTAAAATACTGAGTTTTATGTATATTGGAACTTAAAAATTTTGTCAAAATCATTTCAATAATATTCAAAATCAATAATTCAAAATTGAAAAAAATTATATTCTTTGGTATAATATTAATTTAGGAAAAAAAAAGATTTTAAACGTTTTATAATATTTAGTGAATAAAAACACGTATTCGTTAGTTAAAAAAAAAGTTTTGATGACATTCAAGCGAAAATGGTAACAAATATAAATTGAAAAACAAAGAGCGTGAAATGGATTTCCAAGATATTTTAATCTTTGAAAATGACTCGAAAAACAAGTAATAAATTGTAGGACAATATAATAAAAGCAAGCATGTTTTTTTTTTTCATCTAAATCGAGCGATCAAATCTTAAACTGAAAACGTTGAACTTGTAAACATTTGCTGAAAACCAAGAGATTTCCGGTAGCCAGTTTAGCGCATTATGCCGAAAGCTTGGTTAAACGGCGAATAATAAAAAGAAATTTCGCACGTGCAAATCGACGAGCTTTAATTCTCCCTAAATCATGCGGAAGCAGAAAGAAACGTGCGTCGAAAGAAAGGTAGGGGATCCAGGGGGGGTGAAGCGGTGAGGGACCGGGATTTACTGCGTGCGTATTTTTGTTGGCTCGTCAATCTCTCGATGGCAAATGCTGGAAAGTCCGAGCGACGAGCAAGCGAGAAAGACGTCGTCGAAGTAAGAAAAACCAAACGAGATGGTTATATACAAAAGAAGAAAGATGAGGATAGAATGCCATGTTGCCGGTGCTATAAATATAACACGTTCTGCACATATTGAAAGCCCGATATCTGCGCGATCTCCTCGATACCTGCTTAATCCTCGTCTATACGGTATATTTTACCAAGCGACCATCGATTTTTTGTTTATTTATCGTTGCTGCTGAAAAATTTACAATTTTTGGATACTTTACACATTTTTTAACGGTCTTCAACACACACATCAAATTAATATATTTGCACACATTTTTATAGATTCATTTATTTAAGATAATTCATTAAAAGAATATTAAGAAGATTAAAGAAGTTTAGCATTAAATATTAAATTTAAACATTTCTAATGTTTCGTAAAAATTAACAAATAACACACTTGTTTATTTTTTTATTTACTACATTAATGTTTTTTTCAAAAAATCAAATTATAATTAAAAAATTATTTTTAGAATTTACGAAAGCAAAAATTTTAGGATTGCTCCATGTTTCAACTTTTATAATAATTTAGAATAAAATATTATTACGTAGATTTATGAAAAAAATAAATAAAAACAATTTTTATTTTTACATTATATAATTGAGATAAGAGAACAAAAGATGTTCCATTTACATGCCACTGTTGCAGTGGCTGATGGTTAAATTAGTTTTTCTAATAAAAATTAATAATAGGAATATAGTGTAATATATTCTACTTGTACTAAATCAAAAATAATAAGGTGTAATCAAGTAAACTGAATTTACTATTATAATGTTCTTAAAATATTTTAAAATTATACATAATTCCAAATACTAAGAAATATATTTTACATTTAAAAAATCTTTTATCTTAATTTTTGAAAATTTGAAATATTCTAAGAAAGTTTATACAATTATATCAGCATAAAAATTTTTTTAATCTGCGACCTTGCTAATCAATGCTTTGTCCGCTTTAATTTAGAAGTTTGAAAAAATTTTCTAGGCATTCATATTTAAAATAGTAATAGTTGTTTTCAATTTTTTTTCTGAAATCTTAAACGTTATTCTGAAACTTTATTTTTGAAAATATTTTAAAATTCTTATATACTATATTTTGCTATATTTAATAGATTCTTATCATCATTCATATGAATTTCAAAAATATTTACATCAAGCTAATTTAACATAATTTTAAATAATATTTCTTTCATACTTTAATAAAAATTAACTTTAAATAAAATTAATTAAAAACTTTACTTAGAAATAAGTAAAAGTATAAAAAATGGCAGACAGCAAGAAGCATGAATTTATAAAAGAAAGTGAGAAAGAGAAAAGACAAAGAGGGTTAAAGAGGAAAGAAGAGAGAGAGAAATATTGCGCGCGCGAAAAGCTGTTGGAGCTTGAATTGAGCTCGCGAGCACGCACAAGCGCGCGAAAACATAGGACGGCGTTGAAGAGGAGAATAGAAATACGAGGCGGAGACTTGGACGATAATCGAACTGGATAGTCGGTGCTGTCGCGAGAAAGAGAAGCTGCTCTCTTGGAGAACATCGCAGCTTCTCGTGCTGTGTGTCTGGTGGTTTTTAGTGACCGCCCGCGCATCAATCGAATCAGTAGCACTTTATACTCTGCTCATCGCGAGCCTCGATATATCAAAGAAATCCCGTGAATTTTCTATTTTCTCATTTTATATTCTTCTATTCTCTTCGTAGTTTATATTTAAACTTTCGTTGAGTGAAAGTTCTCGTGAAGTGCCTTTAATTAGAAAAATTAAAATGCCTTCGTATCGCCGAGCTTACACGTCTCATTATGGTCAAACCATTGATAGACATGGTGATGAGAAGGAGGCAGCCGTTTATTGGGTAGGAAATATATCAATTTATCATCGATATTTATAAAAAAAGATTTTCTCTAAATAAAACATAACAATAAATTTATCAATATTATATCATCGATAATTGATTATTTTTGAGAATCAACGAACTCGATTGTTCTTTAATAAATATACGACTGGCTTGATACGTAATTGCAAGAGTCTGTATTCTCGTGTATTATAATTGCTTGGCAGGGATTATCGAACCGGAGACTGTCAGCCGTTGTTTTTTTTTTCGAATTCAAAAGAGAAAGCTAAACGATGCCAAAATCGCGAAGCTTTTGTGAAAAATATCCTGACGCAGAAGAAACGTTATGCTTATTGCTAAACTTAAATTTGTCTGTTGTTTCGGCTAATGTTTCCTGCTTGTACTTTGTATTTTATCGATATACGTGTGCACTATTAAATATACTGCAGAAAAATTATATCGTGTATATGGTTAGGTATATAAATGTATACGATTAAATAAAGCGCAAGAATAAAAAAAATTGAAAAAAAAGACGATAGGAGATGAAAACGAAGTAAGCAGATGGCTTTTTTAATGTTTTGCATATCGATGCAAAGCGTCGGTTGCAACCCTATGCAGATTTCGTACACTTTATATTTCGCACGCTATTTTCGTTTTGCAGGGATATCTGGGTTACTAAAACACTTTTCGCACATACAGAAAATCGCGTAGCTCTTGAATCTGTCAAGCTGTTCGTTGATAAACATTGCTCGGATGCTTTGAGAAGTGAATTTTTTTTTTCTTTCAAATTTCATCATTTTATCATATTTTATTTCCCAAGTCTTTGAGATATCCTTTGTTTGAAATTAACCAAATTATTTGGCGGTGTGTACATGTATATTATGTTTATATTCCACAAAAGCACGACACCGGTTCTTGAGTAATCATAGAGAGACAGACACGACCTTGAAAGCTTGATTTGCAAGATCTCGGCGTGAAATATCTGAGTTTAGCTTGCGGGTGACGAATGCGCGCACGAGCAGCAGGGGAGAGAAAGGTGGGTTTGGTCCAGCAGCGAGAAAAACATCGCGCGAAGCTTTCAGCGGCTTTGGACATTGGTCTTTCTTAGCCCATACACAATAAGACGCATATACATAAAGATGAAGAGCAAGAGAAAATTGCTGTTATTTTTACACGGGCTAAAGACGGGGCCTTGATCTATTTCGAGCAAATCTCCGCCCGTCCTCTTCTTTCTCTCTCTCTCTCTTTTTCTTTCACTTTAACTTATGTATATATAGGTATATAGAAGTAGAGCGTATATAAAATACATGTCGATGTCGATGCCGTGTGTGTGCCCTGTCGTTTAATGTTCCTGACCCATTTATGCAATGTATGAGAGAATGGCCCCAGATATCGTTTAACGCTTTTTTTTTCAAACAGTTTCACTACACGGCAAAAAGCTCTCCACGCTCATTCTGGATTTATATATCATTAAAAGCACGAGGAGAGGAGAAAGGACGTTTATTTTCTTCTATAGCGCAAATATAGATTCAGCCCTGCCCTTTGTATAAGGTCTTCTTTTCCAAGACTTGACGTTTGTTGGTATAGTAAGTTAGCCTTGAACACGGAAGCGGAAGTTGCATTGTTTTAATTACCATTGCTCTTGCTCTTTAGCTTCTTAATTGAATCTACGAGTAACAGTAACAGATGCACCGTGCGCTAATATCGAATAATCCAAAACCTCTTTGACCGATAAGCCTCGAGTGCTTTGTGAAAGCACACAAAGCTTTAAAGTTCAAAGATGTATTACGCGTGTTTCATCATACGTAAACATGCGTTCGATTGCAGTTAATCTGTTAAAATTAAAATTAGTTAACTAATCTAGATGTAAGAGCTTACGATCGAATTTAAGTGCATTCACAAATTTAAAGATTGTCGAAGATAATCAATAGAATATGTTTGAACAATTATTTAAATATATTGAAATTTAAAATTTACGCATATCCATATAAACTTTATATTTTGTGTATAAAAAACATTGAATGCTAAGTCCCATCTGAAGCTAGTGTATAAGTATAGGTCCAGAGCAAAGCAAATTTTCATCATTTAACTAAACGTATTTTAACGTTAAAATTGCAAAAAATTACCTAACAGCTGTCACATCGATCTATAACCATCGGTAAAAATAGTTGATCATTTAACTATGAAATAATAATTGTAGCTTGGAAATTTTCTAACTGCCAAGTGGTTCTCGAATATTTTGTCACTTTCAATTCGCATAACAGCCAAGTTATTTATTTCGATGCTATTTAACAAAAGAAAAAAAAGACGTACGAGTTCGAGCGACGACAAGCGCAAAGAAAAGTGACAAAATACCAGTTTTCTCATGCGGAGCTTAATGTTTTTTTCTGTAAACGCGCTCATTGAATACATGTGTACGACATTTATTTTTGGTGAATGGCCGGATAAATTAATTGGGCCAATCGGTTCGAATGTTGTAGGATAACCCAATATCAACAACGACTAATTGACAAGTTTCTATCTCGTACAATGTATACCTATATGCATATACATGTTAAAATGTTGTGCTAGATATATGTATATATATACGCGCGGCTGTCGAAGCTTTATATTTGCGCGCATGGTTATTATTACAGAATATTGCGAATTTTTCTTGGCCAATGTTCAAAGAGATATTACAGCATGTGAAATCTAAGCTCTCTGCATCGGCGAATAAGTTTAGTTAGCGATACATGAAGCTTTTTACTGTATTAGTTTGATAAAAATATAAGTTTATTTTGTGTAGCGTTTTATTGCCTTTCCGTTTAACTAGAACGATTAATCAAATATTATTAATGTCAAAGCTAAATGTCTTTGATGTATTGCAATTTGTTCGGTAATTTTATTAATTAGTAAATTAATTAACGGCAATCATTGCCAGCATATATATTTGTTCAAATTTTTAGATGTTATTGTTGTAATTTTCAAAATGAAAATTGCTTTGGCAAAAATGCAAGGTTAATCCTATCAAATTATATATGCTATATAATTTCTTGATTTACTCGTTAATTATCGGAGATATGACACTAAATGCACTTGATATTAATGTAACTGTAAATTTTATCATAAAAACATTTTTTGTAATTGAGCAAATGACTTGAGGTTTCTGTTTATATTTAAAATACAATTCTTTTTTTCTGAAATTAATAGCTCAGCTGTGAAAATTTTCTTGGCAACTAAACATTTTTCACCAGCATCCAATTTTACTATTTTTATTTTTTATATTATATTTCATTTGTTTTCTGTCTTGCATTAGAAAAATTAAATTTATAAGAAAATAAAATGTGAAGTTTTTGAATTTTATAAACTACAACAAGATTTTAAACGATCACAAAATTTATGTATTTTATTTGATAAAATATTAGGCTTTAAATTTTGTTTAAAATGAAAATATTTAACCGCGATGTAAACAAAGCTTCTCGTATTTTACTGGGATCCAAAACAAATTACGAATTTTCAATTATACAATTTTTGCAATGGTGAAATATAAGACATTTTGATGAAAAAGATAAATAATCAAATATTGAATCACAGACCAAAATAATCGTCTTTCAAAGTTCGAATCCTACACAAAGCTCAGTAATAAAATATCATGTAAAAATATATTCTAAAATTAAGTAGTTACTAAAAATTCTAAAATAAATAAATAAATTGATGTTGAAATGTTATTAATTTCAGCCATACCGTACGACCCCCCTGGTCCTACCTGGCGCCAAGATAAAGAAGGACGCATCCCTCGGCGAATGTTATCTACGCCATCATCCGAACCCTATGGTCAGGGCTCCACCTCATCATTTTGAGGCTCCTAATCCCGAGGTCGCGATGAAACAGAAAGTACGTACATTCAAATATCAGATCACGCCGCTCGTTCGTGAACTTCCGCTTGAGGAAAAATTTGAGGAAAAATTAGACCGTTGAAATTTCTTAATATGTCAAAATTACCTTTTTTTCCAATGCAAATAAGGGCTTTAAGTTTATGTTGTTTTTCTTTTATTGAGACTGCAATTTTCTCACTCGATTTATATATATTTTCTCTGTATTATTTTAAGTCAGCTTGTGTAAAAAAAATTTTAATATATAGAGTTTATTTATCGATATTATATAAAACAAAACGTATGATTAGGTGGCAGAATCTGTACTTCAGCGAGTTTTGAATCCCAATGAACTACCCAAGGTTTGAAAAAAGCACTTGTACTTTAAGGATTTTTCAATTGACGTTCCGTTTTTTTTTACACGCTTATCAAAATACTTGCTTTTACTTTGCTTTTTATTCATATTAAACTTGAAAATTTTAATCGTATTTTAAATTTGTTGATAATTAAAAAAGTGCTGTAACATTTATATATAAGCAAGTCCACCCACTTGGCTATTAATAAAAAGCTTGTGTTAAAGGCGTATGGGTGCCAAACATCCGCGCTCTCTAATTACATTTATATAATGTTTTAGTTATAAAAATTGGATCTTTTAAATGCAACGTTTTATTCGTACTCTTTATTTCGTTGATTAATTTAAACTTTTTTATTATATCTAATATCTAAAATGTATATTTTAATTCTCCAATGATCCAATTTTTTTTTCAAAAAAGTTTGTTTTCTTTGATCGATAGCTCATATCATTAAAATGAAGTTTTATTATTCAGCCACCGATTGCCGTCTGCTTAAGAAGCTTTGGAATGAATAAATAACACATCAGTGCATAAAAATCCGATTTCACTTAGATCCCGTTAATTGCAGCAATAATTTTAAAAAACCGCAATATTGGAGATGCAGCTACATCATCGCTTATGCAATATTTTAACACACGCCATGACATTTATCATATACATTTAATATAATTTTAAGCTAATTATAATAAGAAATGAAATATTTTTGTCTTGTTGCCTGAACATTAAAATTTAGCCAATTTTTTGCCAAATAAAAAATCTAGTCAATGAAAGAGTGAATTGCCGTTATTTAGATTGTAATTAAAACCTTTGAAATTGCTATCATTTGTCTCTCCTTCATGTTCTTTTTTTGACAGGTTGTGCACAAACAATTCAATTCACCGATCGGTCTCTACTCCGAACAAAATATCGCAGACACTATTAAATGCCAAGCCTCGGCCATACCGTAAGTACATTTAAATTCGCGTATACTTTATTTTTTTTTTTCAATATTACATTTAAAAAAATTTCTAAAAAAAGCTTTGCATATATCATCAATCATTACTAAGACACTGACAAAATAAGATAAATATTTTTCATCGAAATTAAAAGTCATCGCTATTATTAATAGAATACATGATGTTTTTTTTCTATATCATCTCGCTACTACTTTTATTTGCTTAATTTTTAATTGACATAGCTTTTAATGTGACATTAATTAATTAACGTAATGAAATTATACTCACCTACAGGCTGCTTTGACGCGAAGCTTACCAATTTAATATTATTTTATAGAAGCTAATGGATAATTTTAAGTGCATTGGCTATATTTACTGCTTTTTTGCTTAAAAATGTAACAAGACTAAAAAAAACTATCAAATTTTAAAACTGAACGCGCGCGACGGAGCGCGAGAAAGTCAATCGAGAAAAGACCGTGTGATTCGGGAATTAATTATCTTATTTTTTCTTTTTTAATTAAAAAAAACTTTTATAATACGTTACAAACAACTAATAGAAACATATAATTAGTGAAAAATTTTCAAACTTTTATACGTCACCTTCAAACGAAATGCAGTTTGCTTGTTTGAAAAAAACGTTTTATATACATATTTGCATAATATTCACGCCAAATTTCGAGCCGGTCCATTAATACTGACTAAAAATAAGTTTTAACTGTATTTTTCCATTGAAAAAAATATAATTAGGTCAAATAAAATGCTTTTTTTTCAATGTAAGCAAAGCAAAGACGTTAAAGTTTATGTTCTTTTTTAAAAATGTATACCAATTTTTTTTTCTCAATTTTAACGTATATAAGTATTAATACCATTTGAAAAATTTTCACCTTAGTTTTCATGAAAGTAACTCTATTAAATGCTGCAGCTATAGATAATTGTATTAAAAAATATATATTAAAATTAATCTTGTAATAAAATTTTTATTTTGTATGAAAATTAATTTTTTTTAATTTCTATTTTTTATAAACAATATATGTTAAAATTAGTTAAAAAATTAGAAAAAAAATGTAATTATATAAAAAATTTAGATGCTTATATAAGCGAGCAAGATAACTGAAAAAAGTGCTTAGATTTAGAAAAGGTGGTCGTTTGCTTTCCATAAGCTAATTTTCGTTTTAAATTAAAGTTTTTAACTTTAAGATTACGAAAATAAACTCATCTTTTAACGTTAAAGACCGGCAACAAAAGGAAAATTAGAGAACGATATAAAAAATCACAGGCAACTTAATTTTCTTTAACGTCGCTGTATTTATGCTATCATTGCGATGCTAATTAGCGACGGAAGTCGTCAGTGTGTTTGTGAACAGAGCACATGTAACGTACAGTGGTGCTTGTATCAATCGGTCGCCGAGAGTAGGATTCGAACTCGGAAACCTCGAGATTATGAACCCATCGCTCTATCAACTGAGCCACTGATACTTCCTACTTAATAGAGGTAATATTATTTTCCTGTATCGTTAAGTAAATAAGTAAAATTCTGTTATAAAATATAATTTTTTAATTTAATTTTTCAAAAATAATAGATAATAATTATTATTACAATCATAATTATTATTAATTAATGATAATAATAATTGTTATTTAAAATTTTTGAAAAAGTGAATGCAAGAAATATATTTTATAATAAAACTTTATTTATAGCTGAATTGATAAACCAAAAAAATAATAGTACGTTAATATTAGAATTAAGTAACTTGCATATAGAATATTTATCTATTTAATATTAATTTTCTTTATGTCTTCGGTTTTTAAATTAAAAAAAAATTAAGTTTATATTTGTTATCTGTAAATCCAGAGCTTTCAAACAAAACAAAAATTATCTATAGAACACTAACGACTGTTTTTTCGAAAACTAAGCACTTTATTGAGAGTATTCCACTCGCTTAATATCTTTGAAAAGGAAAAATGAAAAAAAAAAATACAAATAAAACAGAAGGGATAACACAAAAAGAAGCAAATACATTGATCAACAACACATGCATACACACAAGAAATGTACACAAGTACTAAAGTTAATGTGACAGAAAAAGCTGTAAAGGCCAATTAACGATTGATTTTGGGCTCTTTTATTTGTGTTTCCAGCATTTTCATAGATTTTTCCTTCCTGAAACAAAAACAGGAAATTGAAGAGCAAGCGAGACGCATGAAAGAGCAGGCTCAAGCTACTGCTGCCAAGAATCCATGGCCGCAATTTAATAAGCCGATCAATTAATTTATAACATCATTCTTTTTGCTCCATTATTTTAAAAAAATCTTTTTTTTTTCCTTTTGTCACTTACCATTTACATTCATCCATCCATAATCTTATATCCGAAAACGATCGAAATTTCAAGACGAGAAACGAGAGAAATATATTTTGAAAATACGTTAAATGAAATACGAAATGCGTAAACGAAATTGAGAAATGAAAATCGAGAAATATAAAGAGAAAATAATTAATCATTCATGGAAATCGCACGAATTTCACGCTTCATAAACATAAAATAAAAAAAAAGTATAAAAAAATAAAAAATAATAAGATCTTGCATGCGATGCGCATAAGTAGTAAATAATCGTCACTTATACAGAAATTTTCTTAGTATATAGACTAACCAACAATGTAGCTAATACAATTTAATATTGTAAATAATCTAAAGCCATCGCTTTTTAAAAACAACTGCGAATGGAAAATAACAAAAGCCAAAAAAGGAAAGCGCACATCTTTTCAACAAGGTAGAACATGTGTGTGCTATACGTAATTTAGAGATACAAAGCATCTTAAACAAAAGTACGTATAATTCAATCAACATACTTTACATTATATCAACTGTAACAATTCAACAAGTCAAGGGAATTTTTTTTTTTTTTAATTAATCATCTAGACAAAAAGCTTGTAGTATGGCTTTAAGATGCATGTATATGAGAAAAATTAGTTGTAGATAAAATAAATAAAGAATACATTTGAATAAGTGTGCGCAAAATTAATGGAGATTATAGTACGTATATAAATTATGCGAATCTAATGCAGTAATAAGAAGCCAGCTAAATTCGATCCAAATCTGAGCGAGGCCTACAAAGCTCTTCAGGATGAAGAGGAAGGACACGTCCAGCATATCAGCCAACCAACGCGCCAGGGCGTTTTTTCGCCCCAAAAAGTTAGACAAAACAGAGGAGTAAGATATATAAAGATTTTGTTTTTTATTTTAATTTAATCTTAAATTCAAGTCTTAAATTTATTCGTTTACCATAAGATATACTTAACTTAATAATTTAATACATTGAGTTTTTTAATTTGATTTTAAATAAACAGAAATCAGTTTTAAGAAAATTACTATTTTAATCTAAGAAAAAAATCATTATTTTAATTCAATTAATATAATTTATTGATTAATTGGAACAAAAAAAAATTAAAATTGAGATTATCAATATAAAATTTTTAAAATAAATTAAATTAAAATGTTAAAATTTTGTTGATAAAATTAAAATTTTTATGTCACTTGTAGCCTGCTCCATTCCGACCAAAGAGTCCCAGCGTGAGTATTTTAAACTATCTTGTGTTAATAATTTAATTAAAATGTTAAGAAAATATTTATCACCTTAAATTTTTGTTTGTTCAGATCAATATTGTAGATAGCGATGGCGAGACAATCCATCAAAGTAACAGCTTCAAAAGAATCATGTACAGCGTTCTTGGACAAACTGATTACTAGACGCAGAGAAGAAATTGGAGTCAAATAATGACGCTTTAAACTTTACAAATACGAATCTTACATTATTTGTAAGAAAAACTGAAGATTATTATAATCAACGAAAGTGATCCATGTTCCTTCAAACATATCTATAAAAAAAAATGATGACGATGAAAATTTTCAGTATGTTGTAAAAATGTGGATCAAATGTAAACGAATGCAGATCAGAGATTTTATTTTTACACGCTAAACCGCTGTAGATCAAACTTATTTTTTTTATTCCCATTTAAAAACCTAATTTTTAATTTATTTCATTTTTTTTTCATAAAGCTAGCAACTCTGCGCTATCTCACTTGTACTTATGAAAACTTGTACTTATACTACTTATACTAAAAGAAATGTTAATTTCTATGACGATGTTAAAAAAAGAAGAAAAAAATGCTTTTAGAACAAACGAAGCAAACTTTAAATAAAATCACGTTGAAAAGACGATACTCGTGCGCACGCGTGCTTATGTATATATCGTATAAGTTTAATTACATTATCAAATTACATTATTGTAAAAAGATTCTATGAAAATAAATGTATTAACATAAAATTTGAGTTTAAATTATTAATGAAATAATGTTTTAGGATTATAATATATGTGCATTATGAATAAGGATTTTATAGGTGGCAGTGCCAAAAGACGCATATCTGGTGGAAGATTTAATTTAATTGCATACTGATTTTGCTACAATAAAGTGCAATGTAATTTTGTTCATTTTTCTTAATCAATAAAATATAATTTATTACTAAATTAAACGTTCACTGCTGGATATTCAGCTACTCTTTTGACACTATTATACTTAAGTATGTATTGCCCACGGTCCGCCAGTTAATACCGTGCATTGGATCGTTAGCAATTTACATATTGGACATAAAATCTCTATTAAGTATCACTGAAGTTTTCTGCTTTAAAATAAGTGCGACTTTATTCGTTAAATCACATCTAGTTCCCGCCAGAAATGACAAACGACTTGGTTGTAGCGTCATTCGTACGTATTTTTTCTATTTTACAATTTTTTTCATATTTTTTTCTCTTTTCTTTTTTTATGAGTTTTATGCAATTTTTTTTTCCAAATGATGAATTTAATTTAAAAAAAAAAAAAATACTAAATGGACATAAGGAACTCGTGTGTGGGATTCTTTGCAGATTATGCAGTGTCCAATATGAAGTAGCCTTTTCCAAAGTAAATAAATATTAAAACGTACATTGCAAATATCATTGCCTCCTGTCATATTATACATACAAATGAGCCACCGTTTTTTAGGCATTATGCCATAATAGAACTCAACGATTTGGCCAACCGCTTAACTTTTTACAAAACACAGCAACTATAAAAAATTAAAACGATTGGCGATCCTTTTCATTTTCTATTTTATAGAAAACTATCTCTTCAACATCGCGTTCAACGTCATGCGGAGAATCTCCTAGTGTAACGGAATCGTGTGCACGCTTAGCGCATTCATCTTACAAACTCAGCGTTTAAGTTTAAGATTAATACTTTAGTATGTAGTTTTATTATGTCACAAAATTGCTTTTAAGGACATATAAACAGAAAAATACAAATACGTTTGCACCATAGAAACCAGCGCAGAATCTAAATATTTAAATATAATAAAATTTTATAAATAATGTCAAATTTTTAACTACTTATTTAAAAAACTAAAAATTTTTAATGTTTTAATGCACGTTATACGTTAGGATTTGGATTTCGCGCTGGTTCGAATATGACTTGCATTGCCTGTGATGTCAAGTTCAAGGCGCTAATGAAAATAAAGAAGGATGATTGAAATTTTTAAAATATTTATAGCGCGGGCGATTACCGTATTAACATTAGGGTAATGAAGGTAAATAAATAAACTCTATTTTATACAAATTTCTCCTACGAAGAGTTAAAGAGCAAATGTGTCGTCCAACAGTTGTTTTAATTCTTTGAGATGCTGCATTTTACTACCGGTAGCTGGTGAGGCTGCGGTGGGACGACCAACATACCTGTAAACAAAAGTATTTCATGGAAATTATTGCTTCCAGCTTCACACTTAATTACTATACGATTAAAATAAGTTAATATGTGTTAATTCTCTTAAATTATTATATTAAATTTACCCGATAGTTTTCGTCTTTGGTTTTGATGGTTCTTTCGAATCTGATTCAGGAACAGTAGTGGTTTCTGCCGTTTTCGATGAAGAGAACCAGCTACTCAACCATCCTCCACTATTATCACTTGCACTCGTACTTTCCATACTGTAACACAGCCCAAATTTTTTACTCAAAACAATATTTTACGACCATTTTTTACGATTCTTTCTATAAATACGACTTGTGTTCAACCGTATAGATTAATATTATTTCTTGTAAAAAAATCTTTTTATTCTGATCGTAAAAAATACGGGCTATATAAACAGTAGAATATTAAAAGTAAAATCTAAATTATAGCCAAATACAATAATTTTAATGAGAAATTCGCCTTGGTAAGACCTCTCATAAGAGCAATGTATAAGGACCCACTATCTGCAGTTCCTATTTTGACCACCTCTTTTAATTTACATTGTATCTCATGGCGCCACTTGAGGTCTTACCAAGGCGAATAAGTAAAATATACACTAAAATTTAATTTTTGGCACGAGTGCAAGCTTATAGTTTTTGTACGTGATAATTAATATATTATTATATTCATAAAAAAATGGATTGTTAGAATTGTTAATTAGGAAAGTTAGTTAGTTCAATATGTATGATTTATATTTTCTCTTTTCAATGTTATTTTTTAATTGAAAAGGTATCAGAAAGTAAGTTCACAAATAGCCACACTCATATGTGAAACAAAGTTACTTACAAAATAGGTCGACTGCCATTAAGAGCTGTGTGGAATCTAGGTTGAACGTATGTCCATGCTCCTTGATTTTTATGTTCTTCCTGAGACCAAACTAATTCTGCATTGGGGTATTTCGCCACTTCTTTTTTGATAAGATCATAAGGGAACGGAGTGATCTGTAAAAAATAAAATATACTTAGCAAGGAAGTAAAAAATCAAACATAATATTTTATAAAAATTGAAATAATTAAATTACCTGCTCTACCCTCGAAATTGCTACAGAGTCGTCCAACTTTTTTTCTGATCTCGCTTTCTTTAAGTCATAATAGACTTTTCCTGAGCAGAAAACAACTCGCTTAACATTATTAGGATTCTGGGCTGCAGGACCATCTTCTGAAATAACTCTTAAAAATTCAGTGCCCTCCAACATGAGATCAAAGCTAGAACGAGCCTCTGGGTGACGAAGTAACGATTTTGGTGTCATTATAATCAAAGGTTTACGGAAAGGCAACGCGATTTGTCTACGAAGAATGTGGAAAAGATTTGCTGGTGTACTGCAGTTAGCAACAATCCAGTTAATATCATGAAGTTGTCGAACTGCAAATTCTTCACTTTCTGGTGGGAAATAATCTGGATCGTCAGCTGACATCTGTAAGAATCTTTCGAGACGAGCGCTAGAGTGTTCAGGACCCTGTGTAATAGACAAATGTGATTTATTTTTGTATTTGTATAAGAATTATACAATTAATAGATTTTTAGTTATTTTTCATGAACATACCATTCCTTCCAAACCATGTGGCAATAACATGACAAGACCAGACTGTCGTACCCATTTTGCTTGACCACTGCTGATAAATTGATCAATTATACATTGAGCGGTGTTGTTAAAATCTCCGAACTGCGCTTCCCACATGACCAGAGCATTAGGATTCGTCATTGAGTATCCCAATTCAAATCCTAAATACATATACGTAAAAATAATTATAACAATTAAAACTAAATTTATAATAAAATTTTATAATTTCAAGTACCAAGAACGCCGTATTCAGATAAGGAACTATTGCAAACTGTGTAAGGTGCCTGATCTGGGTAAAGGTAACAAAGTGGTCGATACGTTGCTTTGTCTACAGTTTGATGATGTAAAACATGATGCCTGTGAGAGAACGTTCCTCTCTCAACATCTTGACCAGACAATCTTACGTGAATACCTTCCTTAAGTAACGAACCAAAGGCCATAGCCTCTCCAAGAGCCCAATCGATTTGTCTAGCTTCTACCATTTCCATTCGAGCCTTAAGAATACGTTCAATACCTAAAATAAACAATATTAAAATCATCATATTTTCATATTGCTGATAAAAATTAAAAAATAAATCTTTTATTCATACTAACCTTTGTGTACCGTAAACTCAGCAGCATTAGGTGGAGGAGATGAGAATTTCTTTCCTATGTGTACAAGAGTATCTTCTTTAATACCTGTTGGAGACATTTTCAGTGGGTCTTTGCCTTCAAAAAATCCAGACCAAGGAGAGTCCAACCAATCCTTGTACTTGATGTGAGTTTCTTGTTTTGCGTTGCTGTAGGCTTCCTCACAAATTTTCTCATATTTCTCATGCACTTGCTAAAAATAAAACCAAAGCATAACAATCATTAAAAAAAATGTTCATATATTTTATTTCAACGAATAAAACAGACCTTGACTTCTTCTTCCGTAACAGCACCCTCGTCAACTAATTTCTTAGCATATAAGTCAATAGCAGGTGATGTTTTTTTGATTTTACGGTACATAAGAGGCTGAGTAAACATTGGCTCATCGATTTCATTGTGACCATTTCGCCTGTAGGAGACGATATCAATAACAACATCCTTGTGGAATGTTGCTCTCCACTCAGCGGCGATTTTACAAACATGCATTACAGCTTCTGGATCGTCTGAATTAACATGGAAAATAGGAGCATTCACTACACGTGCAACGTCTGTGCAATATGGCGATGATCGAGAGTGCCTTGGATCTGTTGTAAAACCAATTTGATTGTTAACGACAATGTGAATAGTTCCGTGTGTTGTGTAGTCCGGCAAATCAGACAAGTGCATTGTTTCGAAAACAACGCCTTGGCCACAGAAAGCAGCATCACCGTGCAGAAGCATAGACATGACCTAAGCAAATTATAAATAATTAATACACAGTGATAAAAAAGATTAATCTTAACTATAAAGTATTTAATAACCTTTTTGCCTTCTCCGTCTCCACGGTAAAATTGTTCTGCACGAGTTTTGCCTTGAACCACTGGATCGACCGCTTCCAAGTGCGATGGATTTGCAACAACGGCCAATCGGATGTTTTTGTTTGTAACACGGTTCAGACGCTCGATATATGTACCTAAATGGTACTTCACATCTCCAGATCCCTAAAAATGATTTGTAATTTTAAATAAATGTCAATAAAAACAAAAAAAATAATTACTCAAATAAATTTACATCGTCAGCAGCTTCGAGAGCAGCAAACTGAGTGAAGATTTGACTCAAAGGTTTGCGACAGACGTTAGCCAGAACATTAAGACGACCTCTATGTGGCATACCCATGACAATGGATTCGACACCTAATTCGGTAGATTTGTCAATAATTTGTTTCATTGCAGGAATCAAAATTTCACATCCTTCCAAACCGAATCTCTTTTCAGATGACCATTTACGTGCCAAAAATGCTTCGAACCTAAAGAATACATAAAAAGTTAAAAAATGCATGAAAACACTATCAACGTTAAATAAATTTACTTTTTAAAATCTAATTAAAATCATTAATCTTAAATAAGGCGTAATTTATAAATTTCTGATGAAATTCTGCAAAAACATTACAAAAGTTACTTTAATTGATAAAAAAATTAATTGATTCAATGCATTAAATTAAAATTTATTTAATTTTATAGCTAAAATGATAAAAGTTGTATTTGAAAAAAAGAAAATTTTTTACTTTTTTTTTATTTGAAAGAGACTTAAAAAAATTACGCCTCAAAATTGATTACGTAACGTAGTTGACTATATATCTATTGACGTAAACTTTTATACCGGGCCACATTGAATTTATGTATTGTGATGTTTTCGTGTTATTTTTACTCACGGCCGAACGCATTTAAAAATATTGCGCGTCATGAATTTTGACAGTTATAAAATAAGAATCCCAATGTTAAAATTAATATTTGAATAAAGAATAAAATACAAAAGAAAAATAATTACATTGTAGCACGAGACAATCGAGCCAGAATCAAACGTTTTTCCTCGTTGTCAATTTCCATAACACCAGGTGTTTCCATCTTTTGTCTGATCCAATTACATTGTTCCAGAGAGTTGATAAACATAAATTCAACGCCAATATGCTGACAATAAGTTGCCTCTAGCCTTTTCAAAATTTCACGCAGCGGAAGGGACTTTTCTTTGCCTCCGATGAAGGTGGTGGATGGTAACTTGAATACACGATCCATGTCCGATTCCTCTGTTTTGGGTTATTATAGGGAAATTTCATTTTAAATACACAAGCAAAACGATATCCATCCTTATTATTCATTTTTAAATGTTTATCGTATGTTGCGTTTCATTTATTTTTCAATAAATTACATAAAAACAGTCTCTTTTGTATACCATCAAGTAAAGCTTTTTTTACGCATGAACAAAACTACTTTTATATGAAACGTTTCATATTTTTTTTTTCATTTGAAACGTATATTTTTAAGAAACTGATACTGAAAATGATTTTTAATGAAATTCATGAAAAGATATTTGAATTTTTCTAAATTCGAAGATTAAAAAATTTATATGAATGATTTGAGAATGATGAATTAAGAAAAGTTATTTGAATTTCATAGAATTATTTGATATTTATTATTTGAATTAGTGTCATAAAAAAAACATTTTTAATTAAATTCATGTTATTTCTGTGACCCTTTTTTTATTAAATCATCTAACGCATGCACTCAATTTTACATGAAAGGTGTAAATCTTTATAAAACACATCACTCCGTTCATAAAATAATAAAAAGAAATAAAAGTCTTTTAAATTTTACATAACAGTGATAAAAAGCAAAATAAAATTCAAAAAATAGCACACAAAATAATAATTATGATACTGAAATAATGTAATTGTGTTCTGCGTGTAATAAAACGCGTTTATTAGTTTTTAAATAAAAAGCGGTACAAATTAAAAATAAAACACCTTCAAGCATGTTAGCACAAAAAAAAAATATAAAAAAGAAAAAAATAACATAAATTTAAAATAATGCGCAAAAAAAAAAAAAATTTTAATTTCTCTTCTTATTTTCTTTGCACATGTTATAAATATATTGTATCATGACACAATAGCTTACGAAAGATTCCTAAGAAGATTCTCGAAGAAAAAGTTGCTTATCCAAGTAAAAAAAAATCAAAGATTACCCAAGCACCCGCTATACCAACTAGAAAGGAAAAAAATATATTCAACCGAACCGAAAGCATCAATTTTCATCCAATTATACCATGTATAGAAAAAATTTTGAAAAAAAGAACCGCTTTTTCAATTATTTCATTTTTTTTTTAAATTTTGCTGAATTCTAGATTTGATTATTACATACTTTTTGTAAGAGCGGCAACTCGATTTCGTAGATCTTGGGCGTAAGTTGTGCGGGGATTCTTTCCTGTGGACATTAATTAAACTCAAAGCTAAAAAATGGTACTTTTTACTTCCCCGATTGCACTTTTGTTTTCCCAAATTACTTTTGTAAAATTCATTTAAGCAAGATTAAAAATTTTGTCTTTACAATACATTTGAATTTGTCACAAAAAATTTCAAAAATTTATTATTTAATACATAGCTAGCGCAAATATTGAGAAAATAAATCAGGGTTAAATTGGCTTAAAGTTGCTGTTTTAGTTGTTTAACTAGGAAAAAATTAAGAAATTAAAGTGAAAATAAAAAAAACGAAATGATGATGTGCTGATTTCTACTTGATAAAATTAAATAAAATAAATAATAAATGCACTTTAATAACGCATTACAGTGTTTCGTTCGTTTAAAATAAACACTTTTATTAAAATCTATTGCATATGTAAAACAAACAAATATAATTTCTTTTATAATTATATTTATACTGAAAACTGAATTTAAAAACTTGACTTGAAATGAAGGTTGATATCAATAAAAAGTATTTATTTTAAAATAACGAATAATAATTTAAAGATTTATGCTTATACTATGGATGTCTAAGAGCAGAATATAGTAGGCTTCTACTCCCTTAATCCAGCAAATCATACTGAAAGTTTCTTTTTTCCCACTTATAGATCTGTTTAGTTGAATTTTCTTACAAGAATTTAAGAAATTAATTACGCTTTATTGATAAAGCTTACCAAATGAGTAATAATTATAGAGCAACTCTTGCGGATGTCGGTCATCGAGATCAGCGCTGTTGATGCCCAGTGGGTCCAATTTAGCGATATGATGACCACGAATCTGTCAATTGGAAGGCAGCAATTTTTGCCAGCCATAAATATTCCTTAGCTTTTTTATCATTACTTCAAATAACACTTATATAGATTTTATGAATATTTAATAGCGATACTTTCAACGGTGTTTCGTCCACTTTGTATCAATATATTCAAACAATAGTAATATATGTACATGTTACCATTCATTAAATTAAAATTTATTGAAACATTATTTAGTGGAAATACACTTTGAAAATTTTCGCTAATTTTATTGTTTAACGTATTCAATTATTTTTTCCTAATCGTCATTTTCAGTTTAATTTTAGTGACTGTAGACAGATGCAATTGACCACCTAACACCTCCCATAATCATAAATAAATCAGTAAATAAATAAATGAGTCAAATAAAAAAGATAAAGATAAAATTAAAAAACTAAACAAACTAGAAATAAATCAATTACTTGTTAATTATCATGCTATCACCAACTCATGCAAAATTAGCGTTAAAAATAAAAATAGGCTATTGAGAAAAAAAATTAGCAAAAAGCGTCATCAGAAAAAAACATTCATAACACACGGCTTACCTTCATGCTAATAGTTCGGGTCATAAATTGTCATTCATATTATTGAAGTAAAAAATCGAGCAATTATCATTAGTAGTACTTTAAATAATTAAAAGGTATACAAATTAAAAATTATACAAATAAAAAACTAACTACAATTAACATATGTTATCTTAAAAAAAATCACTAATCACGAGTGTTTTGTAAAAAAAAATATTCAAAAATCAAATATAATTTCTCTTGTTTTCATCACTTCAATAATACAGTTGATATATAAAATACACGTTTGCTAGGAAAATGTCAGCTAAAAATCTTTAAAAAATTTTCAGTATCAGCTATATCAGTGATAAATATGTAAATTTAGACTAAATAATGAAACACCGATACAACACTTAGAATAAATTATTTTTTTTTCTTTTGTCAAATCAATACCATGATTTGTATATGTGTAAATAATGCAAATGAAGATATGAAAAAAATTAAGAGATATGAAATGGGAAATTGAGTATTGAACCACGCTATCAATGAAAATGATAATGAATATCAAATGATGCGATAATAAAATAATATTCAACACCTTCATTGCTTAAATTTAGATTAATGATATCTGTTTAATGAAAATGAACACGATCAAAGCCTTACCAAGCATATATTGTCGTAGAACTTGCTCTGGAGACCCTTTGCGAGCCGCGTAATGCGTGTGTATCAAGTCGGTTCTCATGATACCCAATGGATCCAAATCGGCAACTAAGTGACCTCGAGCCTATATATGTGAATAGACAATCACCCACAAGAATTCCCACAAATCAATAAAAATCTTTCTTTTTTTTACTGCTGACGAACGGTCAAATAGTAACAGAATCAAATTCGTTTATGGGAACATTGATTATTTTAAATCAATCATATCTCTTCAAAGTGATCATCTTTCAATGGCATTAGTATTTAAAAAAAACATAGTAACTAATACTTTAAATGAATGTAGTACAATCAAAATTTTTTATTACTAATAGGCATGCCTTCAAAACTACACACTTAATATATATCTAGCATTAAATTGTGAATATGATTATTAATATGATTGTAAAAAAGTGACTTTATGAAATTATGGTTCCCATATTTTCCTTATTTATCTTATGATTTTAGAATTATATTAGTTGTTATAATATTTCAGTCTTGTAAAGAAAAATTTTTAAACAATGAATGATACATATACATGTTTGAATTATACTTCCATGCAAAACAGCTGATTGTAAGATTTCCTTAGACAGTAAAACACATGTATAATTGCATATTTATTTAATTCATGCTGCTTTTATGGCAGAAGATATAATGTCAATGAGCATTTAGGCTTATTTCAAACAAAGCAATATATATTTATAACGTGCTTTTTATACGATAAACTGTAAGATTATGTCAAATCTGTCACCTCAATGTGAAAAAAAAAACAATTTAAAAAAAATGAAAAATTAATTAATGTACAGTATATAAGTTTACAAAAATTATAAAATATACAAATATTAAAAAAAAAAAAAAATAAGAAAACTAAAGTAAGTGGGAGGTGCTGAAAGTGGTTAAACTATTAACACTGCACTCTTTCTCCAATAAAGAAGTCTGAAAATTGATAAAAACAATTGTTAAATTACAATTGCTAATCAATTATTGTTGTCTGCCTGCAAAAAGATTGAGGTTTCAGATTTATTAATGAGTAGCAACCGCATATATCAACCTTGTTTGGAAATATTATTTTCCAGGAAGCATTAAAAGTTTTTACTAGTAGCCATGAAATAATAGTCCATAATACATTAGTTTTTGCTTGCAAAATTTCTTATAACACTTCCTTACCTGGTAAGAGCGAATAATAGCTTGGACTGCAAGATGGTCATCAATGATCTTCTCATTCACTGGTGCTTGACCAATTTGTGATCCAGCTCCCATGGGTAAAAGGGCACCAAGTGGAACTTGGTTGTAACTGGGAGCAAGCGATGGTGGTGCTTGATAAGCCAGACCAGGAGCAGCTCCAGCTGTGCTGTTGCGAAAGAAAGAATCCCACGACTTGCAAGAAAATAACAATTGATTATTGAAGTACTTTTTTGATAATTATATGGAATCATCTTTATCAATTTTGAATTATCTTCTAATAATTATATATAAACACATACAACATGGACACTAGTTGGATCTTGTAACCAAGAATTGTACATCTCTTCAACATATGAATTAGTACTTCCATTGAGGAAAGGTTCTGCAGCAGCACGGCTGTTGTATTTCCGTACAGGTTCCGAAACTAAAACTTGACTGCTTCTAGTCAAGGGATCACTTCGTACCAACCATGATGCAAATTTTTTGGCTCCACAGACCCTTGGAGCCAGTGGGGTCAGGGAATTAAACACCACCCGAGCTTTATACATTTTGACCTGAAAATGTTCAACAAGTATTGAAAAAATATATTTCATAAAAATATTTTAGACATCTTAAATTTCATTTCAATGAAAAGAGAGATTATATTAAATAATCAATTATAATTCTCTTTTGTAAACGAAAAATTTTTTAATCAATATTTTATGTATATTGCAATTATATATTTAAAAGCAATAAAATATCTGTTCATTGACTTAGTCTTATCTATGGTAGACAGTATTTTATCTATGTCCTCATTCAACCAATTAGGTGTCAGACTTTGTTTTAGTGACGATGATATTTTTTAAAAGTGTTAATATTATACAAGATGTTTTTACAACAATCACAAATCACGTTTTTTAATGACCAACTATCAAGAATTCACATAATTTATTTAAAAAATGACATTTATTGAAAAAATTATAATAAAAATATTGTGGGGTATTTAAAACCCATAATTTGAAAATTTTTTACAATTGTAAATATAAACTTCAACATGTATATATAAATTTTTTCCAAAATCAATAGTTACGAAATTTTAATAACTCTCTTGTAATATTATGCAAAGTTGTGTAACATGCCAATTTTTAAAATAAACATATGTTGAAATTGATTATGCTAATAGCTAATCATGTGTTAAACAGTAGCATTAGAGTCAGCTGACTCATTTAGTAATACATTAGAAGATAACTAAAATATATGTTATACTTTGGACTGCTAAGGTATGCAGATAAATTAAATCTAATTCAAACGCTGTAAATCTCCTTATCATGATCAGCAAAATAAAGCAATTTCACAGTTTAGTCAGAACTCACGTCATGTAGCAATAACAAGCAAGGAAAAACCCAAAAGACTAACGCACAAAAAACATAGTAGCAACTTGTTAGAGCTAACAATCAAAAAGTATGAAAGAAGTAATAAATATCTATAGCATATCGTCGAAAAGTTTGCTAAGTCTACAAGAAAATGTTGTGACACACTTACAACACTGTCGGAGATAAAAGTTCTAGTTAAAGTTAAATGTCAATGTCATATGACGCACGAGTACACCATAACCCCTCTTTACTTTCAATGCTTAAAGAATTTAATGAGAAAAAGAGAAGGTCTTAAATGAAAGGTGAAAGACGGCTGCTGGGCTAGAAAACGTGGCGTATACTGACATAGCCAAAAACCAAGTTACACCAAGATCTGAAATTGGTGCAAGTGCGAGGAGCAAAGCTTTGATAACATAATTAATATAGACGCATGCGTTTGTGGGTGTGTACGTGCGCATGTATACATTACTGCATGTTTATTCTTACGCACTGCCTAAAATGAAAACGGGTAGGCTCGGTTATTCGGTTTGTCACTTATTTTTTTTCCCATCCTATATATCTCATAACATATATTTGCATAAAATATAAGCGCGCGCATATCGTCATCATTGCCGGAGAATGAGTCTACGAGCATATATATATATATATATATATGCTTTTATATACAGCGACCGAATTCTGCTATATATTCAAAATACCTTTAAAGTAACGGGCGCAAAGGTTACACAACACTTGTTCTTTATATAGGCGCCAAAAGAGAAAAAGAGAAAATAAAAGTGAGAAAGGATTTAAAAGCAGAAGACCGGCGCAATAAGCAAAAAATAGGTTATTTGCTTGTGGTGAAGTCAATGTCGCGCGCGCATTCGCGCCCCAACAAGAGAACGTACTAAAACCAAAACACTTTATAATGCATAAAAAAATATACAAATTTATCTAGCACACCTGATCTTATCTTTTCCTTTGCCCACCTGCGCACTTTCAGTTCCGGTTCTAGAATTTACAATCTTCAAATATGATAAAACGCCAGAATGAACAATTTAATGTATAAGGGTTAAGAGTGATGTCAAGCTATAGTAATAATTCGACCCTGTACCGCTTACCTTGTGCAATTTTTTTTACGTAACTTGAAAAAAAAACTCTCGTGGCAATAAAAAAAAACTGAGAATAAAATAAATTCCAATTACTTCTTATCCAACTATTGCACTTTAATTTAACATATACATTGTTAGAATAGAAAACAAGATAAAAGCAGAAGATAAAAAAAACAGTAGCAGAACGAACGTAAAATGTGCGTACCTGCTAGATGTTACCGATACAAGGATGACAGGCCGTCCACCATTTGCAGTACGCAGGTGACGACTCCGGTCGCGACGAAAGCGAGATGCCAGACCGGCCGAAAAGAGCAAAACGGCTGCGCGGGAATTCTTGGTGGGAGAAAAATTAATCGGGTACTAGCGACATCGTCTGGCGAAATAACGGACTTTAACATTTTTTTTTTCATAATTTCCATTTCGAAATCGAATAATTGAATTACACATTATTATTATGCCTGAAACGTTGCGTCTTACTACGTCCCAGCCATATAAACTTTACTCTTATTCATACGTAACGATGAGTAAACAGGATAAATCGTGCAATTATATGATTAGAAACATTTAGACGTGTATCATTGATAATTCGAAGATAAACGTTTTATCAATTATTAATTATATAAAATTATTATCATTATCATTGTTGTTAGACGTTATCTAAATGTTTATTTTACGGTCCAATGATAACAATTCAATACAACGGTCAAAGTATTAATAAAATTTATAAACAAATTTAATTTTTTTATCATCATTTTAATGAAATAATCTCTTTTTATTACGACGAATATGAAGATAGACTTGTTACATAAAATCGTATGCAATACGAAATGCTTTTTTTCAAATAATTATAAATTATAATAATAAATAATAAATTGTTTAAAAAATTAAAAAAGAAGAGATTAATTGCTAATATTTAAATTTCATAAATTCAAAACAAAACTAGCGTAATAACTGCCAACTTCAGCAATTGATTCGTGCTTAACTTCCCATTTTTGGTTTTCGTAGATTTAGTACTCATGATTATTTTATTTATATTATTTTAACAGAAAATTTTTCCATAACAATCATTGCTGAACATAGTTCGTAAGCACTTCCACGAGGCGAACTTTGAAATTATGAAAGTTTATCAACGATAAATTATTGCGTTTGTCAACATGGAATCAAATGATATTACAAGTAAATTAAAGCATTTGCCAGGTAAAAATTTATTTTTCAAATTCATTAGAAAATAATAATTAACATTTAATTATCCAAGTAGTTGAACAAGATTCGGACGAAGCTATTAAAAATCAATTGTACAAAGAATCGCTAACCTGTGGAAGTAAACCAAAAATTCAGCTGTTAGGTATTTAAGTCTACATTTCTTTTTATATATTCGCATAATATATGCGTCAAGATAATAAACTTAATTGATATTTATTTTTTTACATAACTCTGACACAGAACTTTCGGAAAACATCCAAACAGCAACAAGTAATTATGATAAATTTAAGATGCAATGGGACATAATGAAAAATCAGTATTGCGGCGATGGTTACAGTAAAACTGAAAGTGTCGTATCACAAAAATCAATTTCGTCGTGCAATAGTTTGAAAATTTCCTATTCAGAGCATTCGATCGGTAGAGAGGAACCAGAGGAAAATCACGAGGATGACATGAAAGATCAAGAGGAAAATAAAATCGAGAACATGCCTACTGATAATCAAGTTCATGTTGTTTTGACACCAAGAACACCAGTGCATGATCCGCAAATTATTCAGCGGAACATTGTTCCAATTCTTGATATGAAAAATGAAGAGAGCTTAGAAAGCGTCAAGACGAATAAACGTGGAAAAAGAGGTGTTAATTTTTAAAAAAATTCAACTATGATAAGTTAATTAAGGAATTATTAAAAATGTCATTTATTTTTACAGCTAAAACGAAAAGAAAAAAATTCCATGGTCGTCTCAAAAATTCAAATTCAAAAAGTACAGTAGCGACGAGAGAAACTAATTTCTCGGATAAAAAAGGGGATCGAAGAAAATTTCGAAGGCAAAAAAGTAACAACTTTTATTTTTACTTCTCTAGTATATTTTATCAAAATAAACAGTTATAATTTTAAAGTATTTAAAATCATGAATAAATAAAATGAAGTAATAAATAAAGTTTAAAAAAAGAGTATTTAAATTGGTTGATTTTTAGGTCTTGATACTATTTCAGTATTAAAAGCACCGCAGCAGCGAAAACGAGGTACTCCTTTGAAAGCTCGCGAGTCCAAGCAAATAAATTCAAAAGATTTCGTGGAAATTTATCATAACAATGCATTAAAAAGTGGAAGCCTCTCGATTGTTTCTAGCAGGCATTCAAAAATTACACCAATGCATGTATCGCATCTTCACGATGAAGGACAAGAAATTGGTGATAATAAAAGTAAAAAAGATTATTTAATCAACGAACAGTCTGTTGAAGATGAAGCTAATATCGATGCAGAGTAAAGCTATAGAATTTTATTAAAGCTTAAATTCAACTTAAATTATTGAATATAATAAATATTTTAGTAAAATTGAATTTAGGCATCCTAAAGATGAACACTTCGACGACAGTCAATATCAAGTTCAAGATCAAATTACAACGCAGTCGCCAGATTATTTGGATCCTTTTTATATGAAAAACTACGAAATGCCTACAATGGCTTCAAAATTAAAGCGGGTTAATCGACCGTATTTTCACCGATTTAATATACGCAACATTCCATTCGTAGTCGGAACATCGATTTCACCAAGCCATAATCTTGGATTGAATATTCAACAAGTAATTTTAAATTTAATATCATAATTCATTTAATTAGAATGAACGATTAACGAAAATTAAATTTAAGGTTTTAAGTATCATTAAAATAAGACAACCCACTGTGCCTGGAATAAGTCCTTTACTGATACAAAAAGTCAGTCGAGGTGTGCAACCAGTTTCATCGCTTTTCGAGCATATAAATAGTCAGTATGCAAGATCCTGTCGAAATCTTAATTGTCAGGATGTTACTCGTGGTCAAAGAAGCAATTTGGCATTCAATCAAGACATTAACTCTGTTTCGTGCGAACATTTACGAACCAATAATATTAGCTCGACAAATACATCAAACCAAGCTTGTTTTAAACAAAATATTACATGTGAGCCTCTTTACGAAGAAGATGAGGTATTTTTTCCACCAACTTTTTATGCTTTTATTTTAGTCTGTAAATTTTATTTAAAGGATTCGAATAATTGCATTTACTTTAGTTTGTATTGTTGCTGAAACCATTTTATGTTTTTCTTTCAAAAAACAATAAAAGTCTAAGCTTATTTGTGACCCTTATATATTACGTATTACATAAACTTTAACATTTATGTAAGTCTAGGCTATCATAAATTACAACATTATTTTAAATTTATTTTATGATTTGTTTGTTTTTTAATTTATATGTATTAAATTGTTTTGATTTTTAATTGTTTATTTTAATCGTTCAAATGAACTTTTGAAAGTTTTCATCCCAAGTTATATTAAATACATTTAATTATATTAATATTAAATTTATCTCAACAACTATTTTGGAACAAATTCAAAATTATGAAATCAATATGTCAATTTATACATTGTATACTATTAAATAACTTAAAATAAATAAAGTACATTTGGTTTAACACTTTTGCTTGCCAGGAATCTCACTCGACGTGCTCGATGCCCAATGCTAGAAGTCAAATCCTGCAAAGAAAACCGGATGACTCTATAAACAAATCATTTGCTTCCCGACAATCAAATTTAGCTTACTCAAAACAATCAAAACAAGTAAGAACTTTATTACACAAGTTTAATATTAAAGTTTATTTAATTAATAAATAATCGTGATCAATGAAAAAAATTTGTATTTTTTATATCTAGTACGGGCAACAATTAAACGAAAATGGCGTTGCAGATTTATTGGCAGGATCCAATAATTTTAACTATTCTACTAATAACAAAGAGATGACAGAAGTTTTTACAAGACTTTACGATCAGTTTCAAAAGATGATTATGTACGGGAATATTTAATTTTTATTTATTTATTTTTTCTTTAATTTAATTTATTAAATGATGTAATAATTAAATATTTCTTGTTGCTTAACGTGTAGACAGCATGACAAATTGAAGGAACAGTTGGAAAAACGAAAAGACAAAGCTTTAATTAAAGAAATTTCTGAGCTTGAAGAAACTATAGCTGCAAAAGAACAGGAAATCACTGCTGTTGTAAATCTATATAAAGAGGTACTATTTAAACCATTAAGTTCTATTATAATTTTAAAAAATTTTAATGAAAAATAAGAATAAATTGAATTTTTAAAAACTAGATGTTAATACTAAATTAATTATAAACTAATTTCTAGGTGATGTCTCTGAAGCAGCAGATGAAGCTCTTGCACGAGCGTAACAGTTTTGTGTGTATAGCTACGGAGGACCCGGTATTCGGAGCTGCTTCGAGGGTGGTAAAGTCACAGGCGCGAGCTCATACAGTTGGATCGTTGGTCTACGGCTCGCGGCCAAAGTATTCTTATGGAAGACGTGCCGATAGCTTGTCCAATACCCCGAATGCTCTCAGGCTTGCTGGACTACTCAAACAAATACAAGCCTTTCAAAGACAGCTCGTTTTGGCTTAAGTATTATTTATTTCAAACTGAATATTATTACTATTGCTGGATTGATAAATTATATCTATTGTCTTTATTTTTTATGATCACGTGTAAATGGCAATTTATGTAAGTCAATATCGTTTTTTGTACATTGTTTTTTGTTGTCGTAAAAAAAACTTGAAAAATTGGAAGGAATCTATATTAAATCTGCCGTGTTAATGAAAAAAATGGATATCATGTTTTTTATTGTTTGAAACATAATAATTAAAGAAAGACAAAATTCAATCATCTGATCAATAATAACTTTGTATATATATATATATATATATATATATTTATTTATTCCGACGTGCTACTTGGTATAATGCGTATATGCAACTATTTATCGTTGCTATGCTTTTTTTTTCTTTTACGGCTGTTGCAAATACACGCTTTAACACGTACACATGAATTGTAATACATACACGGCCAATAAGCGCATAAAACGTCAAGGTTTGTCTGCTTTTTTCTTTTATTTATTTATAAGATTTATAAGATATATTTATTCGACTGCATTTAGACCTGTTTTTTCTTCTTTTCTTTTTTTTTAATTAGAATATACTGTCTTCTTTTACCTGCCATGTATAAACGGAGACCGGCACTGCAATGATTACGTTGCCGGATATAATTGCAATATTTTTTTTGTAAGCTTTATTAATTTCTTTTGACACTGATTGAAATTACCGATTGTGGCACTTGATTTGTGCCAAAAGACACTGATCGTCTTAAAATGTTCACTGAAAGTCTATACGTAATGCCTAGATATGTCGTTGTAACAGTACCATGGTTTTGTCCACTCGTTTTTTTGCTTCTTTATTTGAATTCGTGAGCGATTTGCGGAAATTCCGCATTTCGTTTAATTTATTATTTTTTTTTTATTATTATTAGTTTTGTGTAGGTTTTGTAAAAAAGAAAGAAAAAAACACGTTTGTCTTTTGCTACTTGCTTTGCTATTTGGGCAACTGCAAAATTTGTTTACTTTTAGCATAACAATCATAAAATAATCTTAAGCACGATTAATACAAAAAATAGACTTAAATCTAGGGGTGACATTCTAGAACAAATATTTTTTTTCTTTTCATGCATTCTTTTTTTTTTTATCTTTTATATAAAAGGACAACAATATAACTTTAAATAATTAAACATTTTTTTAATGAAAATATAAGGATAAATCTTTGCAACGAATGCAATTCCTAAGTATAAAGCTATCTCTCCGGCAATCGTTCAGCCATTCACAGACAAACATTCTTTCTCTCTCTTTTTTTTTTATTTTTAATAAATCAGTAATTCTCTTATATCACAGACTAAAAAATGCTTTGGTCTACAAAAATCATTTCATACAGTAATTTTGTTATTCACTTGAAAAAGGTAAATCTTAGTGAAGCGCTCTGATGAATATTTTGCTAAACACATTTGGTGTGCTCACTTTAGAAAAATTTTCTTTTTTTTTTCAGCCACAATTAAAAATTTTTTCGTGAAAAAATACAGGATACGTGAGATTAATAAAAAAATAAACGTTACAAAATTAATTTTCTCGAATATACCAATCAGCATCAAACCTTAACTCTCTCGGCGCATTCGCAATATAGAGTATATTAACTCACAAGTCATTAAATTTCAATTGCAACTGTTCGTCGACAATGCTATAAGTATAGTAATGTCGGTATTTATGTATAAAATTATGTGTTATAGAACAAAATTCACGAACATGTAACTAGTGTTGCTCATTGTCAAAATTTTTCAAAATTCTGTAACAGTCAATAATACTCTCAGACAACTGTAACATGCGATATTCTTTTGGCTTTGTAGCAGCGAGATGCGCGAGTATATTTACATTAATTATTAAAGCTTTTTTTTAGAAAACAATTCAATAACAATTACAAATTTAAAGAAAAAATACAAATATCTTTAGAAAAAGTACAATCGCAAAACGAAAAAAAATCCATTATTAAATAAAATATAAAATGTATCCAAAAGATCTTCTTATAAAATGTAACACGCTTAATACTTTTTAAAAATTTAAAAATTCAATCCTCAGTTTAGCAAACGTGGCATCGCGACATTTTGATTTGTTAAGTATTATAACATTTTATAACTCTGTCAATATGTTAATTTAAAAAGTATATCTTTCAGACTACTCTTGTTTTTTTTTTGTTGAACAATACAGATGTTACAGGCTTAATACTTATAAATATTTCCTAATTAAGTAGGTCTTCTAAAAATGTTTAAATGGTTTGCGCAATAGGTCATATAGAGATTTAAAGCTTAAAATGCAACATTCTATCTTTTAAGTAGTAAACCATTACAATTCAATCAACTACAGGTACTTTTAACTTCACAAGTTTACAAAAATAAAAGAAAAAAAAAACTAAAAAATTATAAAATGGCATATGAGAATAATCTTAATAACTGTCTAAATGATAAAAAAGTTAGTTGTCAATAGTCAAGTTATACCACGGATCAATATTTTAAGGTACATATTCATTTTTCATTTAGAGCTTCGATACTCTTTCAAGCGTTTTTCGCTAACAAGGCGCTAATCAATCTAAGTTTGGCTTTTGTTTGTTTGTATGAATCGTAAATTATAGCAACTTGCGGGCCACGGTCTTCTCGTTGCATTCGTCGTCCCACGCGAGCTTCAAACTGCATTTCCAATTCTTTTAACGCTCTTCTCAGACGTTTTCTTTCTTCTTTTGTTATTCGCTGCTGCTGCAATAATTCATCCCTAAAAAATAGTTTGATTAGTTACATAAGCACCTTAAAATTTTAAAAATTCATTTAGATTAATTAAACATACTTTGGAAGAGAATGAAGACTTTCAATAACACTGTGTCCACTATCGCTACCACTATGCTGACTATCGCTATCTGTTGGTATTTGTTCCATAGAATCAATGCAGTCTAAAATTCCTCGATGAGACATATCTGGTTCGCTAGCTCGACGATCACAATCAACGGGTGTTCCAGAAGCCGATGTAAAATCCATGGCTTCGTGTTCCAAAATTGTTGCAAGTTCAGACATACTATCTGTATATCGATTCTAAAAAGATATTTTAAAAATATTCAGTTATAACATGTTTAATATAATATATTGTGAATAAAAATAATAAATAATTCTTACTGCGCCTGCTTTTGAAAGTAAACGTTTAACAGTCCAATATCTATCACACAAGGGTCGAACGATCGATCTATCTTCTTTTGACACGGGTCTTCCAAAAGTGTTTTCAATGCGTAGCAATGCTTTTTGCACGGCGGTCTTTTCATCCAAAAGTTGTTCGTAACTTAAATCTTCCATGTTTTCGGGCCTGTTGTATTTCAAGCGTTTATCTGCAAGTTTTCTTTCGACCTCTTTAATCATTTCCGTTAAGGCTGTAGCTTTGGATTTTTCATCACCATTATTGTTATTATTGTTATTGTTATTGGCGCTCAAACTTTCATCCCGTCCTATTTTTGGACTACCCAATAAGGTACCGACATAACCTTCTTTCAAAATTTTATGCTCTTTCCTAACTTTATTTAATTCAGAAACAATTCTTTTAATATCTCGATTACTCATTTTATCAGAATGACTAGGACGATATCCAAAATTGCCTTCAAATTCACCTTCATATCTTTTAATTTTTCTCTTCAAACTATTAATTTGTTTCATCAAATTTTTCAATCCATGTTCTTTGATGTTGGTCAGATTTTCTTGGTCTTCAGACTTTTCCTCGGAATAGAATCTTCTTGGTATTAATAGAGAATTTCTAGGAGAAACCATAGCCTCCACTCGTTCATTCATTTCTTCATCCTTTAAAATTAATTATAAATTTAATCATCACTCTGTGAAGTAAAAAGTGGTTAAAAGAAAACACCTGTAAAAAATACTTACGTTACTTTGTCGGATTTGGAAACTCCAATTAGCCAAAGTTGGATTGTTGGCATCGTCGGGTTCAAGCGCTGGTGGTCTAACTGGAGATGGCGATCTACTTGGGCCACTACTTAACATTTCTAGAAAACTTTGCCCCTGGGTATTGCTTTTGTTGGAATCGGAAGATGAAGTATTATCTATTTCGTTCTCCTATAAATAGCGTAACGAGAAAATTGATTTTAAACAAGCTATTTTAATTAAACATATATTATTATTAATTTAAATATAGATTTTACCTTGCTTGCATTCTGATCGTAAGTTGAATTTCTAGGCAGCTTTCTTCTTCTAACTTGTCTTCTTCCCTTTGGATTTATGCTTCTGCTAAAACGCTCGCTGTTTCTTAGACGCTCCGCGTCGCAATCATACTTTTCGGAGAGCACAACGTCACTCGATGGATGGATAAGTGACATTTTAGATGATAGTGGAGATACATTGGTTCTTTCGTGCAGTGGTAAACTTCCATGTCGCTAAAAAAATTAATTCAATGTTAACTTTTTTATTTGTACTCAAATTTATATCAAATTTAAATAATTAAAGATCGTGTTCAATCAAATGTATAGTTAAAAAATGGTATAAATAAAAAGAAAAATTAAGCAAAGGTAAATATCAATGATTTTTTCAATTAAATATTAATAATTAAAATTTAATGCTAAATATAATTACCAGTCCGTGTCCCATGTCTTTTTGTAGTTTGGAAAGAATGTGATGATGTTTTGCGCTGTTAAAATCTTCGTGACTGCTTACTCTTCTAATAGTTTCGACCGAAGTGTTGTTTGAATTATCTCCGGCTACTCTCTTGCTGCTCTCCCAGATTCTTTCCTCACTGTTACTTCTATAAATAAATAAAAAATATTATGAATTTTTTTATTTGGCAAAAATTAAATAAAATTCCTATAAAAGGCATTCGATGAATGTTATTAAAAAAAAATAAAAAAAAAATAAATATGAATAAATAAAAAGTAGAAAAAAATAATTGTAGTAAGCCCCAATGCTTTTGAAGCCATAGCTACACACGGTTAGAAATTAAAATTCTTAAAAGTCTATTTAAATAGAATTCTATTATTGATTAACAATTTAACAGTCCGGAAATATTAGAATACATTAAAATAATTAAGATCAGACTTATTTCTAACCGTGAAGGCATGATATATGTCTGACTAAGCCCTATCGTGTTTCTACTGATAATAAAGTACCTTCTAATGTTGTTTCTTTCATCGAAAAGGATCAATTTTTGTAAATTCATATTGTTTTTAACACACTTGCCGATTACGGGGCGATAAGAAATCTTGCACCTGACAGGGTGGAGAATAAATTATTCGTTGACATGATCTTCATTATGAAGAAATTATTAAAGGCAATCAAAGAAAAAAAAAATAATATATTCCACGTAATGGGAAAAAAACGCATATAAAAAAGTTATAAATTAAAAAAAATAATAATAACCTTATCAACTTTCTTTCTTGACCGCAAGAATCACGTCGGTCCTTCCGCTTTGGTGGTTTAGTAGTAGAAATGATGAGCGTATTATCGGAAGAATGGCTAAAATCGTCCTTCGTATCGTTACAGACCTTGCAATCTGAACTTGATATGACACCATTCACCGTCGTCGACTCTTTGACACTGCAACACGATAAATATGCAAAAACAAATTATTATGGTCAAGGTCATTCAGCTGCTCTTCCCATTTCAAAAAAATGTTTATATTATATTTTATATGTATTGTATTCTTTTTTCTCTTTATTTTATATACAAATATTTTATGCAAATTGTGTGTAGACTTTTTTTAACTATTTTCTTTAATAAATATTTTTAAATTTTTTCTACTTTCTTATCTAAAATTAGATAGATTCTTTTTCGGTTTTTATAACTTTGAGCTTGTATAAACTCTCGATTTATATTTTCTAAGAAATGTTAAATATAGGTAAATCGATTAAAATAAATGTTACGTTACAATGTATCATTAAAATTATATTTAGAATTGAATTAGGTATTGTTGAATTTGGAAATGTACCGAAAGCAATAAGGAGCGCAGGAGGAGGTACAGGGCGCATATAATGGAAAATACCAATTGGACCAATAGTTGCCAAGTGAGCCAAGTGCCAAAAATGTCAAAGAACCGGTTTTCATTTGCCCCGAGCTCTATATACTACAACTATACCGGTGTATAGTATACGAGCGATCGATTTTTAAATGCCAAAGAAACGCGTGCGGCCCGCCGCACGTGCGTCAGTATAAAAATGCTTGTTTTTCTTCCTGTAACCCCCATGAACGACTTTGGCTTGTTAGGCGCACAGAATAGAATAGAACGAGATCTTTCCTTGTCTTGTTCTGCTCTTCTCGAGCCTCAAGGACATTGTAACCCCTTATAATTAGACCGCTTGAAATACATTTTACGCAATTAAAAGTATATTATGTGCTCTCCTAAAAATTTTTTTATTTTTTTATCAGAACTTTAATTTAATGCTTTTTATAAATAGCCATAGTTTTTTTAATTTTATTATTAAGTTTATTTATAGTTTTTGAAAATTTATAGTATTTTTTAGAGACAATTAAATTTAGAAAAACGGTGAAATTTAGAATAAAAAGAATATTTTTTCCATAAACTCTTGTGATCTATTTTAACCAGCATATATGATTATTTGTACAAAAGCCAACAAATTTAACGAACCTTTAAAAGCGTTTTAATTTGAAAGAGCTGGGAATTTCCCAAAGTGCGTGCGAGGCGATCGTAAACTCGTTATGTACGTACAACACAAAGAGAAAAAGAAAAATTAAAAAAAAAAATATCAAGAGTCGAATATTATATACAGGCAAGAGTGGGGTTACATACTTTTGTTATATGAACTGGTATTATTACATTTATTTTATGTTTTCTTAACTAAGTAACAAAATCAGATTTTATTTGGATTTTAAATTCGAATTCTTACTTTAAATTTTTACGATCAAAAGATGATCACTTTTCAACAATAAACTTGTTTTTTTTATAATAATTGCGTCTTTAAATTTGCAGTTTTTTGGAGATTTTTTTTTCTATATCTTGAGGATGTTTTATTTATTTTGCATTCATCGTCTTTCACATTAACATTTTCATATTTTTCTAAGGTGATAACATAAAGTATTTAAATTAATTCCATATTATCACTAAAATTTTTTTTTAAACAATTTGGAAATTTAAATTTAATATTTGTTATTTTACACTAATATAGTTTTGTAATTTAATCCTGTATATTCACATAAAGTTCAAATGCTCGTAACGCATCAACCGAATGATTAATCAAAGCTCTATATCTCTAAAAATTTTCCTTGGACTTAAAGATTTAATTTGTCAATGCCGGTTTGATTTATTTTCTATTTAAGTGGAAATCGTATTTCTGCAAGGATTAATATAAAAAAAAATGTTGAATTGTTTTAGATGGCAACTTTCTCCTAAATCATCAGCAAATGAGAAAAAAAAAATTCCAAACGAACAACATCACATTTATAACTTGACTTTCCTCTATCCTAATCCATCAAACCATACGGCAAACTCATTTATTCAATTGTCAGATGCTCATCAGATATAATAACAGATACATACGTAAAATATATAGAGAGAGGAACCACAAATTAGCGAGCAATTGAAGAGATCTCAGTTATTAATGAAATTTCTTTCTGCGAACTCCGAGCGCACTAATAAAATTAATACACGTGCGTGGGCTCTTGATAATCAAAGTGTTTATATCGGATTGACTTGCGAACTTGACGATTCACGATATGTGACTGATTTTATAATACTTGGGTTTTAATGCGTATATACATATATTGCAATAACCGACGAGTTTAAACTGGTAATATATTTCCACTGTCATTTCGGGATATCAGAGCACGTTAATTAAATATTATACGATCTGCAAACGTTTGTCTTGTAATTATTAGAATTATTCTGTGTAAATACGATTTTTATCATATTATCGTGAGATAATATTTGAATCTACGTTAGTGATCTTTGTTTATTTGAACTAGGAATTTATTTATCGAGTTTTTTATCTGATTAAAATGTTAAATTTAATTCATTGAAAATTGTGTTGATTCATAGTACCCAAGAATAGTAATAAATCAATAATTACCTTATTCTAAATTAGATTCTTTATATTTAGATTATTTTTTTATTTTTACGAGGTAAAATCGTTTTAATAATAATAATAAATTTAAGTTTTTAATTAGAGTATTTGCCGCTAATATTATAGTACGTAAATCTTCAACTCGGTCATTGGAATAAAAATAAATTTTAATAATTAGTGAATGACGTTTTCATTTGTATAGTTTGCTCGTCACGCAGGTCAACGATTCAAGACTAAAGTACAGACTTCTTCAAATATTGATATAATCAATCGTTAGAAAAAAATGGTTATGAATATTTTTGAATACTGAAAAGTAATGTTATGTAAATATTAATATTTTTTATCAGGATGCATAATGAATTGATTAACATTGAAATTTTCGAATAAATAATTAGTAAACAGTTTTTGAATTGTTTTATTTTGTTTTCTTTGAAGTGACGTAATATTCTCATCTTATTCGGTAACAAGTAACTATATTAATAATCCTAATTAGAGCAATAATTAAAAAAAGTTCGAGTTCGTATATGTAGTACGCGCCATAAACATTGTTCAGGCAAATTTATTCATTATTTATTTACAGATAATTTTAAATTCTTGACTTTTGAAAAATTTTAGTACAAGTTAAAACATTTAAAAAAAAATAATATTATGGTTCTAATTATTCAGAGTATAGGAAATTAAATATTACCGACTTTTAAATTCACGTAAAGCAGATAAGTTAATTTTAAATTACATAATATTAATTATATTTAGACTGCTTTTTAAATAAAAAGTGGTTTTAATAATAGAACTAGAATATGTATAATACTGAAATATATTTGTTCAAAAGAAACGAATAAATTTCAATAAAATAACAAAGAATACTGATAAATTATGTAAAATAAGTATTAAATAATAAAATATACAGCCGGACAATGTTAAACTATAAACCATTCAAATATTCTAGAAGCTCGGATTTGCAAGTCACATAATAACGTTAAAACAAATTAAAGAGACAAAATTCCTAGGTATGCATGTATCTCTTATATCTGGCATTATCCCTGCTAAGCACATTATTATTGCGTCAGCAATTCAATCCCAAGCGAATTAAAGACCTATCGAGCGAGTCATTCTAATCAAAATCTAATGTAATAGGATACCAAAAGTATTTTCATATTTTTAAAATTATTTTTTTTTTTAAATATTTCATTTTTAGAATTTTTGCTATCAAAACTTTTAAGAAAGTATTAAATTGAATTTAAGCTACTTAAATTTATAATAATATTATTAAGAACATATGTCTGCTATCAACATGTTTTAAATATAAAATGCATTATCAAAATACCGGCGTTTTATCTGACGCGTACTAGTATTGATAACGTTGTCCAAACGCATGTGTCAACAGTTATTATAGTGCCTTGTATGCGTTTATATAAATACGTATCATGTTCGTAGTGCAATGACTTAAATTTTCCCATCGCTTGGATGAAAATTAAAATAACATGCATTGCAAAAATAAAATGCTTATTTAACTTTTTTCGTAATATAATATGTTTTGACGGGTTAATAATAAAATTTACTATATATTTTGAGATAAAAAAAAAAGAGTTTTTAGTTAATCCTTGGATTAAGATAAATCCAGAGTTATCCGGCTGGTATATAACAACACGCGTAATAAAATCGCAGAAGAGAGCAGCGGGTCAAAAGCAGAGCAAAAGAACACACCAGAGAGCATGACTCACCGCATTTGGATGCAGCTTAGCTATATCCAAACGATGTTTTTCATGTGATCGCAAAGACCAACTTTCTTTTCCAGTAGCGTAGTGTCGCTGGCGCGAAAACAATCCTCTCGACAATACGATAAAACATTTATATATTGTCCTAGCTTTTTTTATAAACCAATTGGCTTGTCCTATGGGTGCCGGTTAAAAATGCGGCACCTTTTTTTTTTATAATCTTCTTTTTTCAAAACTTCGACACTTGTTTGAAGAAAAGAAAATGTAAAAATGTACTTTAACTCGGTGTATGAGTTAATATTTATAAAGTTTTTTAGATACTTTCTTTGACAAAGTTTATTTGAAAGTGTAATGAATAAGTTCTACTGACGACATGCGCGCGCCTGTACATATACGATGCTTAGCCACGGAGAAGCAACTGTCGACTGTGCAGTGTCAAACGCGCAAGTTGCCGGCTTCTGGTTCTCTCTGCGTGTGTATATATCGAAGGGAGCGCTTATACTTGTTTCAGTTCTATATCCGTCTGTCTGATATTTACATACGTATATGTATTTCTATATATTTACACACACACACGAATGAATATGTGTGGGTATCAGAGCTCAGTGATTAAGCGCGCCCATGCGAGCGTAAAAGGAATCTCTGTTTTACTATTATATTTGTACGTGTATAAATACATGGGGTTTACGCTTCGATGAATTTCGGTCTTGATTGACTTTTTAATAGGCTTGTTTATGTTTAGGTGTTTTTAAAGTTAATGGATTGATGAATTTATTGGTTTTCTTCAATATTTAACTTTTTTGTTGAATCAATGATTTTTATAAGTTTTCACACTTCTGTAATTTTAATCGATTATTTATAATATTAAAAACATAAATTTAAATATATTAAAAGTTATTTTGAAAACTGGATATTTTCTGTAAGATAAAATAAAGTTATTTTTTGAAAATATTAAAATTATTGAATTTTAAATTTTATAAAAAATTTCTCATGAATAATGATTGATCGGCTTTCTATCATTTAATTGCTTGAATGAAATACTAATTTAGTTTTACATTAGCGTGAGCATTTTTTAAATACTATTGTTATTACAAGTGAAAACCGTTCATTATTACTTTAACAAAAGGATTATATAGTAATGTTTAGAAAAGCAAAAATAGATTTATTCTTTAATTCAAAGATGTATAACTCAAGTGGAGAATCCATGGCAAATAAAAGTTAGCAACAGCTATTCAATGCTTTTCCGTTAAACTTTTTTATTTTATTTTTTAGATAAATATTTAATTTCAAAATGGCTAACGTCAATATTATTGTGTATAATACAGAATTACATATCATTGTTTTAACCTTAATTAAAGAGTCTTTCATCGGTATAATGATAAATATTGCAAAGAGATATTACGCAAACCGCAAAGAACATTACGTTACAATAATATAAATGTTTGTAATCTCGTAATAAGACGAGCGTTTTGTCGGATTCGCCAAAGTCATTGCATTATATACCTACTTTTATTGCACTATGCCACTTTTATCTTTTGGACAAGCTCTCTTGCAATTTTAATTTTTTCACGAACCAAGTGCGTGATACATGCGAAACTTTACTATTAGACACAACTCACCCGACGAGCTTATGTAGTTCAAAGTGAACTTAAGCCAAAGTACATCTATTTGTAGATTTTTCTCAGATGTCGAGGTGGCAGGTATAGTAGGAGTTAAAGTGGGAGAGGAAGCGCGAAATTTTCCATACCGCTCTCTTAAACTTTACAGAAAGCGATGACATTTCTATTTTTAAAGAAAACTTTGCTGATTTATTTGCTAATTTTTATTTCAAATTAAATCTTTACCTAAAATAGTATTGAGCATCATCTTTTCGAAGAAATTTTATTTGATTTTTTTCTCGCATATTTTCTTCGCAGAAAAAGTTAATTGTTACAATTTTAAATAAACGTTTACTTTTCTTTGGATAATTAAATAGTCTTTATTTAAAACGTAAACTGACAAGGAGAGTGCATTGCATTTGGGTCTTGGATTTTCTTCTAGCTTTGGGATCTTTTTTCTTACATAAAATTATGAAAAAAGCCGCGTCCATTCGGTCCAACGCTCGATTTTTTCCGAGTTATGAGCAGTTTTGTCTGTTTTGTTAAAAAAATTGCATCTGCTTTATAATTTTACAGTTTTGGAACTACTAATTCTAGAAAGTTTTCACTGATTGCATATAAAAGTTGAGATCAAAACCTTTCGATTAAAAAAAAAACGCGTCCAAAAAGCTCAAGTTGTTAAAAACTTATGAAGGGATGAAAATTGAAATGAATTTCTGACTAAAATGTTGCATTTATTTTCTATGCATTTTTTGAGCTAAATATTTGCGCTATTTTTATTCACCCATAACTTTTTAACGACTTGAGATTTTTTGACACGTTTTTTTTTTAATCGAAAGATTTTAATCTCAACTTTAATATGCAATCAGTAAAAACCTTCTAGAATAAGTAGTTCAAAAACTGTAAAATTATAAAGAAGATGCAATTTTTTCAACAAAACAGACAAAACTGCTCAAAACTCCGGAAAAATCGAGCGTTGGACCGAATGGTCGCGGCTTTTTTCATGATTTTATGTAAGAAAATAGATCCCAAAGCTAGAAGAAAATCCAAGACCCAAATGCAATGCACTCTCCTTGTGAGTTTAAATTATTTTTGTAAATGAAATGTCAAAAAGTTCATTCGGTTTTTATTGTATTTTGAAAATTTATTTATAGCCGTATATTATAATTTTGTATTTAAAAAATGTTATAAACTTTATTTCATTGTACAAAAAATTAAGAATTTCTATAAAAAAAAAAAATTAAACAAAATCGTTAAAATTTTTTTCTATTTTCAACAAAACTTCATTTGATAAAACTGGAATAAAAAACGTATCTAAATTGGAGCTTTTGACCTTGCACGCTGGATTGCTCTTACCTTTTGATATTAACCCCTAAACAAAGGTACAAGAGAAATGCTACACTGTAAGTGCAGCAATACTTAACATTACTTAAGTGTTCATATTTATATACTAGAGGGGATCCCCGCTACCCTGCACTCTTCGCGCGCCAACCCTCCATTTTTGCTTGTAACATTTATAACGTTCACAGTAATGAAAAATATTTCCTCTCTGCAATATTTGGGTTTAAACCAGCAGTACAGAAATGCAGTTGCATCAAAAGTCTTGAAATTTATGAAATAAAATTATTTTAAAGAATTTGGGTCACAATAATCATGTCAGTCAATATTCAAAATACGATTTCAGCACTATAATTTATTTTTCAACAAATAAATTAATTAATAAAACACGATACTTTAAATAGCACATTACTATAAATGAGCATATATTCATGTGTAAAATAATCTTTGATGAACATGAAATTCGAACTTTGAATAGAATTACAACTACGATGTTGGATTATAAAAAAATAATCCTATTTTACTTGTTTATTTTTGAGTTATATTTTTAATCTTTACTTTTCAAAAATTTTTGGTATTTAAGAAAAAAAATTTAACCTTTAAAATGCATTTTTAGTTGTTCATTTGAGGCTCGTTAAATTTTGGTAGTACGACTTGATATTAAAAATTCATCAGTAGATATTTAGGCTTTTGCATTTTTATCTGAAATGCTGAGGATATGATAACATAATACTTTTAAGTAATGCTTGAATAAAATTAGCATTTTATCTAAGTTATTCGTTTTGTAGTAATTTTTTTTTTTGCAGGAGAGATAAATATTGAATTTTATCCTATATTCATATTTTGACATTTATCAGCCTCTACCCTCTATGAGTTTTAATAAAAAGTTAGCTAATTTTTATCTTAATTTTCCATATAAATTTAGCTAGTTTTTATTTGAAAATTATTTTAATTTTAACTATTTTTTTAGCTAAAAGTGTTATTTCTTAAGTTTGACTTAGCTAGAAGTTAAATTCCAGTGATGGCGGTGGCGAAAGATTTTTATTGTATAGATATATAAATGTGTAGATATATGTGTTTATATATAAATGCCGGTACAATTCCGTCGAGCACGTGCTTGTATCTTATGGAAGAAAGAACAAGAGAGGGAGAGAGAGAAAAAGAGTAGAGAGTAGATATAGAGAGTAGAGAGTACGGGAGAGAAACAGAAATGCGGCACCTTCCCAAGAGAGCTATTAACTATATCGTATAGTATAGTTATTCGAGAGCAGCAGCAGCAGCAGCAGCCACGATAAACCGGTTTTCAGGTGTGCGCTTCTTGCACATAGCTAAACAAGTTTCTTTACCTATACAATATAATGTAGATATATACGTAAGATGCAATTCTTATTTTTTTTTTTTCTTCTTTTTCCTTTTATTATCGATTCCTCTTTTCTATAGCTTATCGAATCTAATGTAATTTGATAAATTAGCCGCGTGATTTGTTGCAATTGCTCGAGCATTCGGACGTTTAGGTCGAGTCGACACTTTTTTTTTTATACAACGACATTCCGATGTAATAATAACAGCCTCGTATTATTATAATAATATTATGCAATCGTTAAAAAGATATTCTTTTACATTTCTGAGTCACATTCGTTGACAATGGGAAAGAAAGGATGTTTATACATATCATCCATTAAGTTAAATGTTAAACTTCTTAGAAACTAAGATTTGTTATTTTTAAAATCTCCTCTTTCAGTTATGATTAAAGATATAAAAAAAAACATATAAAAAAATATATATAAAAATGGTTTGGCAAACAATATTTGTATTCATAAAGATTACTATCAAATTGTAATATAATAAAAATTGATGTTTTTCTTCACTACAAAACAAAAAGTGTAAAAAAACAAACCATATGAAAAACTTACAAAGTTTAATATTTTTTGTTATGCAGAATCATTATATTAATGATAATATAAATTGCTTTTTAAAGTGACAATCTAAAAAAATTTAATGATGGAGATAAAAAGCAGTAATAATTGCGCGTAAACATACGGAAATGTGCGAAGATTAAAAGTTTCCATGAAGAATGAAAAAAAATAAAAAGGTTAAACTTTTATGAATACTCGGTCAGTCTGCGAATATCGAAAAAGAAAGGTAAAAAAATATCGCAACACGTGCCGGACCACGATGACGCAATGGAAACGTTCCCAATGATCGATTAATATTTTTTTTTTATTAGCCTACTTTTTTGCGTAAACATATAGGGCTATCAAATTCGTTAATAACGATCGCTCCATCTTATTAAAAAGTATGCTTTTATTTACATAAATACCGCGCATATCTTAATCGACATACATTTTAATTAAATGTATTGTTCCAAGTTTAATGAGGATTACAATAAAATTGATGATCATTCATAAAAAAAAAGAAAACAAAAAAAAAAAAAAACGAAAGTACAAATGATGAACTGTAAACATGAAGAATTGTTAATCTATTATTTACCGTAGTAATATGTCAGTTTGAATTTATGTTAATAACTTTTGAAAAGAAAACAAAGCTTTTAACATTATTAACGCGTATGTCAGTTAAAAATACGGCGTGTTTAAAGTGCGTTATTTCTGGTGCTTCCAATAGATTATTTGTACGTTAATTGATGAAATGTTTTGTTAAAACGGCTATTCTTACTCTCCGGCTGTTTTCTTCGGAATCGGCGCTGAGCAAACAATATTCATTATTTTGAATTTTTGAAATAAGTAAATAAATAAATATTTAATATAATTATTGAAGCTATGCTTCTTACGCGACGTTACGGCAGGGGCACTAAATGTATAAAAATCGACAGTCCCAAATGTCACCCAGCGTGAATGAACGAATACGGCACAGGATGCCATTATTGCTATCAACATACAAACATTCTTTTTTCTCTTTCTTTCTTTCCCTCTCTCCCATTCCGCTTAAGAATATGCATGTATATACACAAGTGGATGTGTATAAGAAAGATAAAGAAAAAGAGACTGCCTTGTTGTAACCGGCAAAGAAGGCTAGACATAGCCCCCTCCATTCGCGGCTACCTTTATTGTACATATAAGAGAAAGAAAGAGAGAGGGAGAAAGTCAATTCTTAAAGCCGGCGGACAGAGAAGGATAGACGCAACCCTCTCTATTCTTTATGAAAAAGAAAGAGAGAGAGAGAGAGTCAATTCTTAAAGCCGGCGGACAGAGAAGGATAGACGTAGAATACGATGATTAAGGTGGCTCAAGCGCTTGGTGCCGTATCAAGCGGGGCCCTGTCTGTGACATCAAAATGTTTTTATTGATAGAGCTATTATAACTGATTAAATAATATTATTGATTATTTCTTATGATAAGAAAATAATTTTAAGTAATCAAAAGTAATAAAAAAGAAAAAATTTTTTGTTTTGTTTCTCATTACAAGTTTTACTTTGGTACGTCCCTGCTGTTTTGTTGGTTACGAGCACTCTGAACGCACGTTAGCTTTACGTATGGCGCCTGTATCTGACGCGCATGCGCAGAAGCTGCCATTATGTGTAGCAAATTTTATTTCGCATTCTTTTAGATTTATTTTCTCTTGTATTTCTTCGTCAAGTCCTTTTTTTCTTCTTGAAAAATGATCTCCGTGAAACAAACTATAAGTGTATAATTTTTTTTTAACTTGTACTTTTTATATTAGCGTAAAACCTAATTTATGATTCAGTCCCATAAGAGCACATATATTAATTACAATTATTAAAACATCTTTTTCTTTAAAAATAGTTCGTCAACCTCTATTTTTTAAAATAAATATCGAAATATTACGATATAAAGAATATTTTAATACAAATTTTGGATAGTTTAACAATTTTAGAAAAAATCGCTTGAGCCACCTTAAATAAATAAATTATGTAAATAATATTTATTTAATTTAAATTTTAAAATTAGTATACGTATGAAAATATGCGTTTGTATTTATAATATTATAATCTTAATATATTTTTTTGGCAAGAATTTTTTTATTTTCTCTCATTATCTTCTTCCGTTTATTAATATGTGTATATTTATATAGTTGTTATTAATTACTACATTAATAACAAAAAATGAAAATTTAATAAAATTTAATAAAATTTTTGTATTTTTCTGTTTACAATGCACATGACGAAATTACGTTTACCTAAATATATGTTTTTTTAATAATTGATATTAATAAAAAACTACATTATTAATACATTTTTAAATACATAATACATCATTTTTTTGTATTTTTCTATTTACAATGCACATGACGAAAATTACGTTTACCTAAATATATGTTTTTTTAATAATTGATATTAATAAAAAACTACATTATTAATATATTTTTAAATACATAATACATCGAATGAAAAATAACGTTTTCACTAAAAAATTAATTATAATTTTGCAAATGTCACACTTCCTAATTTCTATGTATATATACTGGAAGCATAGCTTCTGTCGGCCAGTCCCCACGACTGCCACTCCTGTTTTTATTATTAATTATTATATGAATATTAAAAAAAAAAAATTAAACACGAAAAAACTTAATTTGAAACATTAATAAAGTAAGAAGGACTTACGCTACGTTAATAATAGAATCTACCGTCGACATGCACTTACAGCGACAGTTACAAATTAAATTTTCGACATTCTTTTATAAATGAATCTCTTACTCCCTACTATTTATCCCTCGTTTTTTTTTTTTTTAAACTTGCAAGCCAAACGACGATATTTCAATTGACGCTTGTGACTGAAAATCTTCGGAATTCATTTATATACCTAATAAAAAGTGTCAAGAGTAAAAAAAGCATGTGTAATGTGGTACGTAAAAATAAGCCGCTATTTATAAATGTCAATGTCAAGTGTAAGCGTCTCCAGGTTCTCATTTTTTTTCCAAGGGAGTCTTTATATAAAGGGACAAAAAAAGAAGAAAACAAAAAAAAAAAGAAATAAGAGAATACCAAACCAAAAGCATAAGGGTATGACACGCATAGTCACGCGCTTCTTTTATACTTTTTAATGTTCGGTCACGCGGATTTATTTTTCTACATTACGCAATAATCTTCGCGCTTCGAAGTTCGCTGTCGCTCGTAGAGACAATTATAACCGATTAACCATAAAAACGCACACGCTCTTCATTCTAGAAAAGTTTAAAACGTAAACACGAATATAAACGCATGATGTATTACATCCTTTTTTTTTTTTACTCAAGGATTTTTTAATATATAGGATCAAAATACATAACGTTACACGTATCACGAGATCATATTTATTAACTAATGATCAATATGACTCCTTGAAAATAATAATAATAATGAAAAATCAGAAAGATTTATACCGCTTGATATATGTATAAACGAGCTCGCCTATATAATGTTGACGCGTCCTTTAAAAGTTTAAGAGCGAAGGACTCGAGGCGAGGTCATTTGTGCGCTTAAAAAATATTCAGGATCTTCCTCTGTTATTTTTATTCGGAAAAAAAACATATCTTTAAAAATATTACTAGATCCAATATATTTTGAAGAATTATAGATAATGAAAATATTTTAAATCAGCATGATTCATTGGTAATGCACAATGTTTTAGTTTTTTGTAAAAATTTTGTTTGTTTGGTTTAATTAAAATTTGTCGATTTAAATATTAATCTTATGCGATAGGTAAATAAATATTATCTTTTTACCGGCTATTTAAAAATCGATAATTCAATGTAAAAATAAAACTTTTAAATAAATGTTTGTTTATTTTTAATTTTCTAGAATCGTGTTATAAGATTAGATACAGAAAGTAATTAAAAATTACTTAGAAAGATAAATTATTCTTTAGTAATTGTATTTTTAAACATAGTGCAGTTATAATTCTTACATAACGGATGAAGTTTTATTGATTGCCAATTAAATTAAGATTTAATTCGTGATATTTATATCGTGTTCCGTACAAAGTAATCGAATCTTTATTGTATTTATCGATTGGATCATTGAATGAACGGTCAATATCATTCAATAAGTTCAATCGAAAAACAGAATTGTGAAACAGTATAAATCAATTTTTGAAAAAGTGTTTGATAGTTTTGAATTTATATTTTTTATGTTTTAATTAAAGTGTCAGTTATAACCGGAATAAATGCATTTTTCAAATTGTGGAAATTCACATGAAAATTTCATAACTATAGATTATTTTCGTCAATAAGTAATTTTATTAGTGATTTCGCTTTCAGAATATTATTTTCATTAAATTACGGATAAATTCTTTTTTTATCCGTTTTTCTTGTTGAAAATTTTTGTGTAACTTAAAATTTTAGTTTGCTTTTAAACAACAAAAATTTTTGTCAAATTTAAGTGCCAAGTATTTAACTTTGTTGTTTAAATTGTCTTATAACTTTAGTGCAAAGTATGTAACTTTGCTGTTCAAATTATCTTATAACTTAGAATTACAGATTTTTCTATTAAAAATTATATATTTAATTTCTGTATTGAATTTTTTGTTTTCAAATCTACCCAAAAATTATTTGTAAATTTTTACTCAAAAAAGTTTGTAGTTCATTTGAAACATATGTTAAGATTGCAAATAAATTTTTACAGTATACTAATCTGTAATAAGATTCAAATAAAAAATGAGATTAGAGAATAAGTTGGAAAAATTAGTGCACTAAATTTCGTGGAAAAAAATAAAATACCCAAATCAAATTACATAAAGCGGTTTAATGATATTTCTCAACTTCTTACTTTTTTTCCTAAATCAGATTTGTCTTTACTGCAGATGTAACGTAACGCGTTTAGGATAGAAGACAAGGCATCGCACTCAATGCGAAACCTTTTGCATCCGTTCGCGAAATCTCTGAAAGCTACTTAATTCCTTAGTAGCTATAGTCTAACAGTAGAATGACTTGAAAGGTATTAACGTCTGACCCTGACTGAACGATACTACTATTAGGTCGCTACCTTATTATCATTAAGATATTTTTTTAGGCTTCTCTAGTTTCTCTACGTACAAATTACGCGAAATTCTCGTGCACTGCACTGCATACAAGATATGCAAAAGAAAGTGAAAAGACAAATTAAAAATACGTTTGACAAAAATGTCACGTAGTTGGAAATATTATTTCAAACTTAAAGAGCGTTATAATAATAAAAAAAAAGTTTATTAATATTCACCGTATCATTATCATTATATAAATTTAACATTTCTTATGCACATATATAACAAATATTTAAAAAAAATGATAAAATATTCTTACTTTTTCTATAAGATAAAAAATTGTAGATATTAAAATACAATTTAGTCGGACAATAACATGAATATACTGATCAAGTGAACTGATTACCGTTAATTGTCATACGTTTTTATAAACTTTCTCATTAGCGGAATAGTTTTTTATTAGCAATTCTTTTCACACTCTGATAAATAATTTTTCTTTCGTAATGTATTTCATTGTACTCGCGTATACAATGAATTATATTCAATACCTAACCTTTTACCGGAATGAATTGTGTATGTTTTTTTTTCATTTTGTATTATCTTTAAAGCTGAGGATAAAAATTTTTCTACAAAGTTCTGTATTGTAAAAAAGCTTCCGTATAGGGACAATGAGAAAGAAAGCAGAAACTAAAGAAGGCATTATATAACTCAATCGATTGTCAACATCGGGAAATTTAATATTATCGCTGTCTATCATGTATCATCGAATTGTTAACTCGTTTTTCATTGCGCGAATTAAACTCGAGTGGTTTAAATTCCAAAAGAACAGTCATTATAAAAAATGAATATAAAATTAATTTTTATTTTAATTTAAACAAGGTAATAAAAAAAATAATTAATAATTTTAATTGTGAAATAATACATATTTATTTAAATGTTTACTAAATCATTAAATTGCGGTTAATGTCGCCAGAAAAATAGAAAAAGAACGTTCATGTTATTTTGATAAATTCCCAACAAACAGATTTCCATGCATGTTTACATTCTTTATTTCAACAATAAAAATGATTTATTTAAAACCAAAAAAACATGATTTATAAAAAGTTACCGTAACAACTATAGAAATCATATGAACCTTGAAAATCATGATAAAAACTGACCTTAATGCAGCTATTATATAAAAATTAATGGAATATTCCTTATGAGTCATATAACTTTTACCTTACAATTAAAGTTTATTTTATTGCGCATTTTTGGAGGTTTTGATATACTTTTAAAGCAGTATTTCTTTAATAATTTTAATCGTTTTTTAATAATTTTTTAAATAAAAATATAATATTTTAATTAATCAATTGTCATACTAATTTTTTGTTAAAACTTTAAATTCTTTGTGTTTCTTGATTTAATAATAAAACGAAAATAGATAAATTAAAATTAAAATAAAATTTTTCATTACTTGATGTAAATATTAAAAAGTAATTAATCTTACACCTTACCTATTAGAGGGAGGAAAGATGATCGAAGAATCAAGCAACAAATCTCTAAGCAGTATGGTGGCGGGTGGAAGGTGTGGTAGAAGTATTGGTGCAAATATACCAGAGACGCCGGCAGCCGTCCCATGCTGATTTTCAAATTTGCTTAAAAAATTAAGAAGATAAGCCAATAGCCGATGTTCATTAGCCGGCAATTCTTTGGCCAATAATTCCCGTGTTTTGACGATCCAACACTCGCGATTCTTGATTCGTTCTTCTACAAATAAGAAATAAAGAAAAAAGTTATGTACAATTGTCTAAAGCTTTATTGTTCTTGTTGTATCGTTGATCGTTTGAAAAATAATAATTTGAAAAAAAAGAGGCGACTTTGATATTTACATGTGAATGAGCGCTAAGCGAATTGATCTAGGATTCCAAGGAACGAAATTAAGCGCGCGCGCGCTAGTTTCTGGGGACGGAGGAGAGACTTTGTTTGCAAAGTGAATGCGCCGCTTGGCAAAGGAGTTCGTTCACCTGAACACGAGCATAAAGATAAACTGTGCGAGTACACGCAATAGACGACGATTATATGCTTTCCCGTATATACACATTATACTAAACGCGCTTGATATGTCGATCTGTTTGTAGCATGAAAATCCTCTTTAGCATATTTCGAAAACACTTTTCATGCCAATCGATATTATATTGTTTAAGTATTGACTTTCATGCCGTACTCATCAATTTATACATTGCATATGAAATTTTTATTATTTCTTTGCTAAACAGATTATTCTTTACTTTAATTCTTATTAATAAATCATAAAAGTCATTGTGCCAAGTATAAAAGATCAACGGTAATTATTCATCATTAAAATACACATAGAGTGAAAAAGTTAATTGTCTTTACTATGTAAGCAAACATGATAACGACGCGATTGGTATTTTTGGCGGGTAAAATTTTAAATTGGATTATTTGTTATTTAAAAAAAAAAATGTTGAATAAAAAATTTAGATTGGAATGAAATGACGAATGAATAAAGAAGAATCAATACTAACGCGAGTGAAGCTGAAGTAATTTAGAGATGCATGTAGGGGCTAGAATAGGATTTGGCAGTTCTTTTAAGTACTGCTTGAGCAGTAGAGCTGCAGTAGTTGGACATCCCGCAGCTTCAAGATCAGCATCGCCTCGTCTCTCGAAGGAAAGCCTTAATTTATCAGCTAATCTAGAACTGCCACTGGTTAAGCGAAAGAGGGCAGGATTATGAAAACCATAGGTCTCTATATAGGTGCAAAGACGATGCACTATCCAAGGTACACCGCTCTCATTGTGATGTTCAGCTAATTCAAGTTCAATGCCAAAACTTGAACGTCCAGAGCCATTACCATTGTTAGTGCTATTGCTGCTACTGTTACTGTTGCTACTGTTATTATTGCTGCTGCTGCTGCTGGACGAGCCACGGCCAAGTAGCGAGCCACTTAGTACTCGTTTAACTTTGGCCAAACGTGACTCGTCCTTCTGTTGTTGACTCTCTAACGATTCGATGCTTGGCTTTAATTGTGATTCTTGCTGATGGTAAGATTGTTCTTCTTGCTGATGATGTTCAAGTGCTTCCTGTTGAGGACCTCTCATCCCACTCCGCCTGCACCGCGACCCACTGCCGCACTGCAAATTTTTATATTAAACTCTTCTTTTTTTTCCTTTTCTTTCAGTCAAACTTTATATTCAAAATTATATACGATTACTTTATTTTACATTAAAACTTATACTGCCTTCTCTTTAGACCCTTTGAAAACATAGTCTTTTGAATTTCATTCCGAAACTTGAAAAAAAAAACTTGTAAAAAAGTCAATTAACTAATATTTACAAAGCTAAATTAGACTTTTTAAGAAGATTATTTTGATAAATTTTGTTATAATTAAAAATCTAAGGTAATGGCTAAGTTAAACAAGCAAAAAAAGACGCATTAAAATCACAGAATAATTCTAAATAAATTAAAAATTTTCTTCAGAATAGAATCGCGTATTAAAATGATCAATGAGTTTATCCTCATGGAAACGCTTTATATATAAATCTATTTATATTTTTATGCTCACGCAAGAAAGAAAAATTTAGGTAAATAAATATTTGGTATTACGTAAGCTTAATGATGAATTTTTCAAGTGTTATAAGATTGCTGATAAAACTTGTGGATGTTTTTTTTTGTTAGCAATCGATGACATAGTTTGCATAGATATCGGTTTAGCGGTTAACACGTGCCTACATCTATAAAAACCGGATTTCATCTGATATGAAAATTTAATGTCGTTCAATATCATCAAAATATTGTATTGATAAATTGCTATGTAACTAAAATAAATTCATATTTTTTTATAGGTCGTATCTTATATTTTATTAAAACTAATATTATTACAATTTGATAAAATTTGACGATGAATATTTAAATATAAGTTAATGTCACCATGTAAAGCAAAATATAAGAAGAAAATTAAGACTTTTAAAAAAATTAAAAGATTTTATATAAAATTAATTAATTATCGAAATTGTTTTCTTTTATAATGATATATTTTTTTAAATAAACCAATAAGAAGTATACAATTTTTTCCAATAAAAATATGAAGAAAAAATTCATATTTTGAGCCACTTTTATTCGATGAAATACTCGAGTTTTTAAAGTGGTAAATTGTTTAATTTTGATTCCTAAATTATAAAAATTGCCTACAGCTTTCACTCACATAATTTTATATAATTTTTACAAAAACCGTCAGAATATGAAAGTTAAAATCTTTTAATCAAAAACCAAATTCGTCTCAAAAGATTAATTCAGTTTTTAATGCAAAGATTTTCATTTATTTAAAAGCATTTAAACGCACATAAAATATCTTCAAAGTTGAAGATATATCTTGAAATTAAATTAAAAATTGAAATGATTCAAATCCAGATCTGTTACATATTCAAATATTGCCACTTTTTATGTGATTTTACGTATGAATATGAAAGCAATACTAATGTATAATTTGACATGTTGCCAGTGGGTGACGTATATTTTTATTCCTTAAAAATACATTGCTTTTTTGGAATTTACCAAACCTATCTTTTTCATTATATTTAATTACATTTAAGTATTATTTTTTATTTTAAAATTTAAAATTGCAATGTTAAATAAAATAAAATCAGCAGTAATGTAATGAAAACTAGAAAGAGGAACAGTTTTTGATCATTAATGGACCTGATTTTTTATAAAAATTTTAGCAATTTGTCATATAAAATAAGGAGTTACCTAAAATAATAAATCACAAAATGACATGAATGAAATGAACAATACTTATGATGGGAGTTTAATGGCAGCTGGGACAATTAAACAGTTAAATTGTGAATATTAATTTATTTTTTTGTATAAAATTAATGAAAATATACTTACAATACACTCTTTCGCGACTCTCCACAGGTTGAAGTATGACGATTCCAATGGCAAACAATGTCAGTGCCGTGTAGGCTTTTTATTTTTATTTAATTTTGCGTATCGTATCTTGTGTGTATGGTATCCAATATATCAGCGTCTTTGGTATCTCAATGAACGTAGTTGTTTAATTAAATTTTAGTTAATTTATATTTTTTCCGTCTTCGTCCCAAGTTAAGTCAGAGTAATGGAGAAAAGATATAGAAGCAGTATCGCGTGCGCACGCCCGCGCGCTCACGTTTCCGCAGGTACGAAAGAGTAACGCCAACTAATAAATTCTCGCATTGGCCGCTACCGATACGCGGCACGTTTGCGTCTTGTTTTTCCGTTGTTAAATCAAAAAATCAAAAACAGAAAAAATAAGAAAAAAAAAAATCAAACAAAATGATAAATAAAATTTGAAAAAAACCAATGAAATAAAATTTGCTTTACTAATAAGTCTTGATCTGTTTTAGAATTAAAGTGTATCTATGTGTGCGTGTGTTGCGTGGATGTGTATATGTATAAATGTCTCTGTGTGTCGTTTGATCGACGATCGAAATTCGTAAGCGTGATTGAGAGCGTTTCCTCTCTCGAATCTCCAGCTGGCGATCTGTCAATCCACAACAATATATATATATATATATATCTATATATACTGTATAATATGTGTTAAAGTTCTTTTACGGGTTCATGTCCCGATCACGACACATGGTTTTAAATGTTTATTAGGCAGCAGCCTATGGTTGCTTGAGGAAATGAGTCGATACCAATCTTAGCGTAAGCATCGAGGGCGAGAAATTAAATTTCTCTCCTCGCCCTCTTATTTATGGGGGGGGAGACGCGGCTGCGACTCTTAGTTAACCACCCGCCCAAGGGCGTTTAGGTCACCAATCTTGCACCCTTTGCCCTTGCATTGCCTACCTTTCTATCGGACTCGAGTTATATCTGCAACAGACAAATTTTATTTTCCAATGGATCATCATTTTCATAGATAGGCTGCTTTTTCATTATCTAAATATGCAAAAATTTTAATTAATGCAATCAATAATCCTCTTCATAAATCAGTTCAATATAAAGTCCTTGTTAGCTATAATCAATTTAAAAGAAAATCATAAAATTTGCTTTATTTTTATTAAAAAAATTCAATTTATTTAAAATAAATTAAAATTTTTCTGAGCATTTATATTAAGAATTACAGAAACGAGACTACTTATATTTTGTAATCGATAAAACGAAAAATGTTTCGTAAAAACTAAAATATTTTCTAAAAATGTACAAAAATAGAATTCTAAATTTCTTATATTCGTTTTTATGAGAAATCACATAAATTATATCTATTACAATTTCTCGAAGGAAAATAATTGAATTATCTAAATTCAATAATCTGATATGCGCTCTCAGATAAAAAAATTTATAATAAGTTAAAAAATAATATTTGGTTTATTGAATATTAGCTTATCATTCTAAGATTAAAAAATAATTGCTCGAAGATAATCATTATTTACAAATATTATTTTTTAATAGATTCTGATAATTGTGAATAATCTTGAATATACATTTTTATAAATACAAATAATCAGCTTTTTAACATCTTATCTATGCGGTAAAAAAGCTAATATAAACAAAGCACTCGATAAGACTATTGAACGTTTCCGATTGATTTTGATATATATGCGCCTCGGGCTTTGCTCTTCTTTCGACGTAGTAATACGTCGCAAAAAAATAAACATCCGCGCATATTTGTAATAACGCACATTGTAACACGCAAGACCAGTTCACAAGCACAGAGGCCAGAAATTGCTAAAACGGATGAAAAGCATGCAGAAATCGAGTTTAAATCGAATATCTCCTGCTTATTAAAACATTTTAAAACAAAAGAAACAATTATAAAATTCAAAAAAAAAAAAAAAAAAAGATGAGTATGTAGACTCGTGCATTGATGTTTGAAGCGCGTAAATAAAGCTCAAGTGAGAAAGCTGCGCGCGATCGAAATTTCGAGATTGTACGCAAAAGCTTTTGTTGAAACTTGATGGTAAGTTGAAAAGAAAAAAAGAAAAAAGAAAACGCCAAAGATAAATGAAGTTTGTATACGGTAGATGTTAAAATGTCAGCGAGAGAGTATTGGTGAACCGATGATGTTTTCTTACCTAAACTAATATAAAAGATAGAAAAGAGTCGGCTGAATGACAGCATACACACGGTAACGGCAATAGCAGCACACAGCATACAGCACGGTGGCCCTTAGACTGAATGCGTTGATTCGATCATTCGATGTCGCGTAAGTTTGCACACACACATATACGCGTATCTTTAGGTATTAAAATTGTATGTGTGAGGGCACGTAGACTATGTTCTAAAGGCAGCAGCAGCAGCAGCGAGCGCGACAGGTATATATGCGGAGTAGTGCGGGGGTGTTTCAGAAAGCGCGCATGCACCCTCTCGCAAGTGAGTAAAGCAAGAGGTAAACTTTCCAAGTTGGATAAAGAGGCAAGTATACTACGTCTGGCCTAGCACAACCAATCAATAAGCAAGCGCGCGCACATACCGGAGGAGGCTTTTTCCTCTTTTAAGCTAAAGCTTAAGTACAGACCTCCTTCAACTTCCTGCATCCTTTACTTTACCTCTTTCTTCCTCTTTCACTAATTTTCATCTGTATAAAATGCGTAGTCGCTTCGTTCCTTCATTTTTTCTCATTCCGACAAATATAGAAAAACAACTTTTATTTTCATTAGAAGTTGAGCTAGATAAGGGAAAAAGCGCAAAACTTCATTAAGTTCACTGATTGACCAAACGCGGATGTTACTACTTATTAATATTTCTGATTTTTTTCATTCTTATACTCGTGCATACAGCACACGAACATAGATGTTTAATTCAATTTTACTATACTGCAATAGTTATGAAAATACAAACTTGCAGTATTTAAAAAGTTACTGTACTGAATAATAAGATTTATTATACTTATATTGAATTTTATTGAACCAAAAATTACTAAAATTATTGCAAATTTAACTATTTAGTATAGTAATTTTTATTCCGTGTTTTTTTTTTTAATCAGATTACTTTTAACATTTGCATTCAATGTATTTTTCGTTGTTTTTGATACCCAAATATCTTTTGCAATAATTAGTATCAAGTTTGCACTTTTGAAAATAATAACATCAAAAATTAAAATAAACAAAGATAATTAATATTCTGTTAAATTTCAATACCACGGATAATATGAAAATGATATTTTTTAGTTAATTAATAAAGTTAAAATATGTATTTAAATTTTTTTCGTTAAAAAATGTTTTTATTTGTATAAAAAAAATAGTTTCATAATCAATTTTAATATTTACTGTGGATTTCGAATAAATTTGCTGAAAATATTTTAATTTTTATTCATGATAATCTGAAGGAATGTATAAGAAATTATAGTTTTGAATAATAAACAGTAAAATTCTAATTGGAGCAATATTGATGAAACCAGACCGAAAATCAAGGAAATGCGTCTCAAAATCCGTCCCTAAAAACACATAAACATTATCTTTATAAACTGAAGAGACTTAAGATTAAATCCTATGCGTGCGAGAAACTATCCCTTTCTCCAGCTGAAATTCTAATAGTCAAACATGTATGTATACCTACTGTTTCAAACATATGCGCGTATTTTTGCAATAAGAAAAATAGAAAATAGAAGATAGATTGATCAAGCACACGCGCGCGCGTTCGCCTTCTTTTCGATTGGATTGGATCTGCTTACGGGCAACGACCTTACCTCCTCGATGAGTGCAAAATTTTTCTCTCCATCTCTTTCTACGTCCATACAAAAACAGATTCTATATTGCATCGGGAATTAAAAAGAAAATCTTTTCAACATATGATTTTTAAATATTTGCAACTGTTAAAAATTCAAGAATTTCGAATTCGAAGACGTGTGCTTTGACAGTTAATTTTTATTGCATATTGCCATTTGTAGAACGAAAGTCAAGAGATTCAAAAACACAAGTACATTCACATATCTCTTTGGTATATATTATGATCTTTATTAGTATGACATAATTTCACGACATTCTCTCTATACATTATATACACACTCATTGTATCAGATACAAAATTGACTCGGATCATGGAATGCAATATGCACATGTGCTTAAATTTTTGTGAATGAGCTATTGTATCGTGCACTGAACCCATCCACTGTAGCCATAGATCCATAACTAAATAATAAAATTCTCGCTTTTACTTACTATTCAACAAATAACTTGTGCGATAGATATTCCAATTTTAAATGTTGAAAATACAGCGTTCAAGTGTCAGAGACCAAATGTCTAGTAAACTAAATTTATTAAAGCTAAATGATTATGCATGCATACATGAACTGTCATAAAGAATCAATGTTTTTTAAACGCACCTTCGTAATAGCAAAGATTGTCGATGCAACTTTTGATTAAATAACTTTATTTTTTTAATCACTGCTTCGAGATAAAGCACAGGTATGTGTCGAAAGTTAATTTGACTGATTGTTAAAATGTCAACAGCGTGCGAGAGCACCGGCAACACCATCTAGATAAGAGGCAGCCATCTTACTTTCATGCTCATATCGCTTTGTATATACATATACATTGAAATTACTGTATGCAATTGGAAAACTTTAACGCGCGCGCATTCTAGTCCTCAAGAATTTTCATATTTTATTACTGTTATAAACGTTCTTATAAATTTCATACATCATTATTCATCAACTTATTATTTCCTTATTTTTTTTAAAATAATTTAATCCTTACAAATGGTTACCATTTAAAAATTAAAAAAATTATTTAAGTGTATTTTGATAAAAAAATTTCTTTGAACATTTGAAAGCTTTTCAAATATAATTAAATATTTGTAAAATTTTTTAATTTACATAGATAACTTCCGAATCCAAATCAGTAACAGTTAATTACAAAATTAATCTTAAGCTTTTCAGTAATACTTTCCAAAATTCACAAATCTTTAGTCAAAAGAATTACAAAAATTTTAATTTTAAAAAGATAAAAATTTGGTTTGAATAAATTATATTACTTGTTTTAATTTTTACTACCATGCATGCCAATTGAATTTTGGACAATGGTCTTGCAATTCTAGAATTTTAACTTCTGTTGCGTTTGGTGTTTTAATCGAAAAAAAATATTTGAAATTACTAGAAAACAGTTATGTAGTGAAAGTTTTTCATTTATTTATGATAGTTCAAAAACTACTTTAATTTTCAGTAAAGTTACACTAACATTTCTCTTAGTGTAATCATCATAATTTTTCGGTCATCATCTTGTAATGAAAACTTTTACAACTTCTTAAAAATAAAAAACATTTCAAAAACATTACTTTTTAATTTCTCAAAACAAAAATATGATAAAAAAATATTTATTAATTCTTAAAAGATCATAGGTATAGGTTTGAAAAAAATCTAATTTTACAATAAATACAATCCAATTAAAAATAAATTTTTATTATACTTTAATCATGCTTCCATGCTCATCGATTTTTTTCTAATGTTTCTCATAAATTCAGAGAATATTGCTTTTTTTAATAAAGGTTGAGAACACAAACAATTTTTTTTAAGTTTTAAAAAATATCAATATTTATTTTATTCAATTTCGTAATACATATGAAAATTATCACTTGTAGCACAAGGCATTTTGTACTGTTAATAGGAATAGTACAAATCTAAGCAAGTAATTTAATTATTAATAATAACTTTTATATATATTTTCGCTAATACAATCTCTTAAATATTTTTATTAATCATCACTATAAATATCAGTATCAAGAGAGAATAAGAAAATTTACAATATATGAAATAAAACTTAATAATATAAACGCATGTTTTATCTTTACAAATCTTATTATAACCAAAATTTTTTTTAATCTTGTAAATTTAAATAAAGGATGTTTATGAATATGAAAAGAATAAATCACAGATTTAATCTTTAATAATATTGAATCACCGATATATTCTTCGTGTAATGTGCGCGTTTCGAAAAATTTATAAAATATATTGTAGCATGGTTGGTAGTTGGATAGATAGCTGCTGACTTTCCTTACACAATGATCGCTCCAATGATGTTAAGTCAGTTTTTGGTATTTTAATACCGAATTTACTAATCACGGATCTTTTTACAAATAAGTTTTAAAAATTTATTTCTATTGATTTATCTGCAGATTTTTTTTTCACGAACTCTCAACTTGGATAAATGCAAAATAAAAAATTGAAGAGAAAAAGAAATAAGATTTATACCTTTAAGATCCTGAAGTTTCATTATTTATATCGCTAAATTTTCGAAAAATAATAATATAAAAATGCAAAATGATTGGAAAATTATGAATTGTATATAAAGTTTTTGTATATTCATAAACATCACAATATTTCTATTTATACATATAATCAAATATATCTTTATTCTGAATATTTGTTTAATGCATTTTTACAATAACTGAAATTAAAACATAGTCTATTATTACGCTAAATTACTCTTTTCTCTCTTGTAAAATAGACTCTAAAAAACCAAGAAATCACAAATATCATTTCCCCATTAAAGTAGTTAGTACGATAAACTAATAGTAAAAAAAAATTATTTTGATAAACTTATTCAGTCTATAAAAAGTATGAAAACTTTTATACAAAGAACATAGGTAATTCTTTTAAAACTTCTTGTTTAACAGTTAATTTTGTTGCCTGTTCACGAGGCAACTGAGTTAAATCGATGGGGACACTAGAAATTATAAAATTTTAGTTTACATATATTTAAAATAAACGATAAAATAGTATTGAAAATTGAAACTCACTCTTGGGTAAGATTTTTAGCTCTAAAGGCGGCTAAATGAGCGTAATATGTAGGAGTTGGATAACTGACAGATCGTGTGCATCGAGAAAACATATGACATAGAAAATACGTTAATCTTTCAATTTCATCTTCTGTCATATTATTATCATCCCATAAACACCTGTATTTTGTGGGCCTTGCTGTACCCTAAATAATATATTTTTATTTAAATACAATTTGTAAAATAGTAACTTTTATTATAAACGATTTTGAAATAATAAAAAATATTTAAATTATGAATACCTGTATGCTGGCATGAGAAACTAAGTAAAAATCAATATGAGTCGGATGTGTTATTTCCGTATCAACAATAGTTCCTGCTTGAACGTTATAATTCTTATCATCAGAATTATCAGTATGCGTAGGAAATAATCTTACATGATGTCTTTTTTGTACAACTAAGAAAGTAATTTTTGGTTCAAATGAGTCCTTTTGTACTCGTTTACAAGCTTCTTTTATGGCTCTCAATTCTTCATGTAATACTTGTCCAAATTGACCTTCACTTACGCCATCCCTATAAATAATCATCATATTAAATTTTTTTATTTAAACTATGTAATTTTAAAAATATAAGATAGAAATGAAAGCTGATTCCAGCGTTTTGGGCCTGTATCAAATGAATAATTGTATTATGTGAGGTGTAATTATTGAAGATGAATATTAATTTGCGTGGTATATTTATTCTTAAAGTTTGAACCAGACGTAAAAAACGTGCAATTCGTTAGATTAGGCGAGAATGAAAATCACAGGTGCTGTTATGGCTCTCACGCGAGAAAAATTCGCGTGCAATCTAATTGCTTTGCAGAATTAGAAATTATATAAATCAATATAAAAATAGATGAAGAAAATATTTTAAAAAAAAACCGTAGAATGAGCGATAATAAAAAAATGGAAAGGACAGCGGTAAAAAGTTGAAGAGGAAGTGAATATAAGAAGCGTGGACAAGCCTAAAATGAAAAAGACGAATGGCGGAATGGCAAGAGCACGTGGAAAGATAGAATCGAGTTGATTGATACTTATGATAGGTGTAGAAAAGAGGTAAGTCAAAATAAGAAAAAACAGAATGGTAAAAGTAACTATATAGATATGTAATTTAAAAAGTAAGAATTAGAAGAGACAGTACAGATGTTAAAAAAAAATTGCAGACTAGACATAGGTAGGATGCGGTCCAATCAAATAACTGATCAGTTTTTTTTCGCCAATCAAGGCTGCGATTGCGATGCCATTTTTTAAGGAAGGAAAAGAAAAGGATGTCAAAAGTTATACAAACTTCCGTTTATGTACAGTGTACTCATATTGTTAAGCGAAGGCTGATAATAAAAATGGAAGATAAGGGTTTGCTCCCAGATAAGCAGACAGACTTTAGACATATTTCCTTGGACCATTACGATAGCTTTTGAGATATTCGCGTTCAAAGAGAAGAATTGTTAATTCTCATTGTTTGAACATTGTTCAAACAAAAACGGATATCTGTTGAGGCGATTTTGAACATTTTACTCCTAGAAACCTACGCTGTCCTCCACATGCTTTTGCACACCAAACGCCAAAATCACAAAAGCTAAAAAGTTTTATTGCACAGCAGCCAAAAATCGTAGTTCAAAAATTCCAACGACATTCGAAAAAACAGGTAAAAACCTTCCATCAACGCTACTAAAGACTTTAAAAAATATTAATTTAAATTTTTATAAGAGTTAAAAAAAGATAAAAATTGACAAAAAAAAATTATCTCTCTTTAACCCGCCATAGATTTAGATCCTGTAACTGTAGCTCTAAAAAACCAACGAAGTCTGAAAAGATTTATTTAGCTTTAAAATGAGGGGTGAAGCATTTGTTTTTATCTGTTCTTTAACAAAGTAACTGTACTTTTTGTTAAAAATCAGTTTTTTTTCAAATGCAAATATTTACAAAAGTAAAAAAGATAGAAAAAAACTTCAGATAAAAAAAAGATGAGTTTTTAGTCATAGAAAATAGTACAATTGATAATGAATTTAAAAAAAAAAAAATTTATTTTGACTGGCTTGAAAAGGTAGGTCTACGATGGATCCTGAACACATTCTAAATGATATATAATACAAAGAAAAAAGAACAGCGTGGAGTGTATGCATCTTTTGTTAACCTCAAGGTGGCCTTCGACGTTGTGAACAGGGAAAAATTATGACAAATGAAACATATGCTACATATAAAGTATTCACTTATTTGCTAATAAGTGAATGTTTAATTAAAAATAAAATATAAAAAGTTTAAATGAAGAAACCAAAATAAGGATAAAAATTGGAGAAAATTTAACCTTTTAAATGAAATATTGACTAATATTCATACTATTTTATTAAAAAAAGCAAAACTTGGTGTTATTTTTAGTTATCTGGCTAAAATAACTTCACATTCACAATTTGAGTAAACGAAGATAGATAATTGAAATTTTGGAAAGTACAAGGGAAGGAAACGAAAATTTGGATTCATAAAATTTCGGATTTAAAGAATATATAAAAAACATAGAATGTTGCTGTAAACTATTGAATGTAGATAGGGCAGATTGGATATACAGAAGGAAGTAAAACATCAATTGAAATTTATTAAGGGTCAGAATCTAAGTATTGACCAAAATACAGAGAAAGTCAGGAATGCTTCAACTTATGAGATAAAATTAAAAATAATAATTTTATTGCAGGCGACAAAGATAATTTAAAACATCTAAAAAATTGTATATAGGTATAGAAAAAGATAGAGGAGATATTGGAAGCTAAAAGTTTTGGTTTAATAAAGTTAAGTGACGTTAATTGAAACTGTACGGAGAAAAATTCTATCGTAAAAAAACGCTTTTATGAAAAAACCAAAATTAAAAAAAATTCAAATGCATAATTACATTGAAAATGATCTTTCTGCCTAATATTTTATTGAAATTTGATATAAAAGCGTGGTAAATATCGAAAATACATTTAAAATTGTATTTTCCACGCTTCTATATAAAATTTCAATAAAATATTATTAGGCAGAAAGATCATTTTTTATGTAGTTATCCATTTTAATTATTTAACTTTTAATTATTTATTTTTTCATAAAAACGTTTTTTTTTATATCATTTTTTATTTTTTTTTTATAACAATTTTTTTTCATTTAATAATAGTATATTATTAACCTAGGGAGAGAAGTTGACCATTAAATGCTCGCGTAAGATTTGCCCCCGAGCGCAGCGAGGGGGCAAATACGCGAGCAATTGATGGTCAACTTCTCTCCCGAGGTGAATATACGATTTTTTCTTATTCCCGGCGAAAAGTACGTCCAACTTACCCGTTGTGATAATTCGTTTTTGATGATAAATCATTAAAATAAAAATACCGCGATGAATCGCTTGCTGCTATTGACCGAGTATGCTCTATCCTTCTCTGCCCCTCTCCCACTGATGATAAATCATTAAAATAAACCATCAATATTTCACTCACATTTTATAATTTACACACTTTATAACACACTGCAATTTATAATTCACAAAATAAAACAAGTTAGGTTTTAATAATAAAATATTTAAAATTACTATATAAGAAAAATAAAGAAAAAGATATACTGCTTGTTGTAACCGGCAAAGAAGGCTAGACATAGCCCCCTCCATTCGCGGCTACCTTTATTGTACATATAAGAGAAAGAAAGAGAGAGGGAGAGAGTCAATTCTTAAAGCCGGCGGACAGAGAAGGATAGACGCAACCCTCTCTATTCTGTATGAAAAAGAAAGAGAGAGGGAGAGACTCAATGTCTAACGCCGGCGGACAGAGAAGGATAGACGTAGCCCTCTCTATTCTTAACTGCCGTGAAAAACAGAGCGTCAACACGATTGCGCATCGCTAGTGCGCCGAGCCGCCGTAGATAATGCTTAACTTCTCTCTCAGAAAGTAGACGTCTTTCGACGTACTTTTCGCCAGGGGATAAGAAAAAAGCGTTTTTTAAAAAACATTTTTTATCGTTTAATGCCTATATATACGCAAGCGTATACATGAGTGTTTTTTTGCAAAACACACACACTTGTATACATTTTCTCTATATGCTGAAAATTTCAGTCGTCTATGTCTATAGGAAGGACGTTAATTTTGGAGACGAATTACTACTTCAGACAGAACATACTTTATTTTGTATAAAAATAGTTATTTTGCCATACCCGGGCCAAAAGTACCACTTCTACTCCCGGCTCAAAATCGCAGAAGTGGTACTTTTGGCCCGGGTATGGCAAAAAATCGTATATGCACCACGGAAGGTAAAATGGACAACCCATAGCACGAGTTTGCCACCCTCGGCTTCGCCTCGGGTGTCAATTAACTCGTGCTATGGCCTGTCCTTTATTTTACCTCCCTAGGTGCATAATATACTATTTTAGATAATAAAAATTGCTATAGAAAGTAAAAGTTCCAACACACAAAGTATTTTCCTATAAAAATAGTAATTTTTATACAAAATAATGTCCCACGGTTATTATGTCAAATAGTAACAGAATTTTTCTTCTTACTGGAGAAAGACCGCAAGCTTTATGTCAGCTGGACTTAAAAAAACAAAAAAGTTAATATATAAGGATATTGTCCTCTATATGTTAACCTTTTTCATATGGTGATATCGTGGGAGCCTAACCCAGTTCTCGTCTGACACACTATACCGAAAACTTTGACTACCGATGGATGGTCAGACACTTTTGTGACCAACAATCAACGGATACCCAATGAGGTCGGATTTTTTAAGAGTCGCGATATAAATGGCACATACACTAATTTTCTTTAGAAAAAAAGTCAAAGGTACCTGGCCAGGATTCGAACCCAGCTCTATCCGTTACACCACCGCGCTCCTGATGTCAGCTGGATTAAATTGTAATAAACGCAAAGATCAAAATATTATTAAAAAGTAATTCAATGAAAATTAAACTTTAATTTTTATTGAATTACTGTGTTGATTTTTTTCATCTTTTTCATTTTACTACAACTTTTGTACGGGTTCAGCTTTTTAAACACGTTTTTTTTTAATCAATAGGATTTAATCTCAACTTTTACTAGAATGTTGCAGAATGAATTTAGAAGTTCTCATTGGAGAGTAATATTCGTTATTATAAACACTGATTTTTCGAAGAAATCTTTAAAAATTGAAGAAAATAGTTGATAATTTTGGAATGATCGAGCGTTTAACCGAATGCTCGCGGATTTTTTCATAATTTTATGTATATATACATATCCATAAGTTACAACAAAATCCGTGACCCAAAGAAGTAATACTCTCCTTGTGAGATTGATTAATTAATAAAATAAATAAATAATATAAGATAATAGATGAAAATTAACCGACGCATTGGCCGAGTGGTTCGGCACGCGCCAGACGATCTGCGAAGTTAAGCAACATTGAGCACGGTTAGTAGTTGGAAGGGTGACCGCACTTTTTTCAATGAAAACCTGCTCGATCTGGACTTGTTTCGTGTGACGGTCGCTTGGACGTACTAGCCACATGACAATGCGAGCGGGGGCGGTGTGGCGAATACGGTTATGGGTACTCTTGTATAAAGAGTACCTAATATCGAATTTGCTACATACACCGACCCATTCCGGAGAGGGTTTTCCTAGGATTTATCTCACTGGGTTTGGCTATGGGGTTTCCCTTCTTCATTAGCCCGGGCAAATGCGGAATGGGACAGGGTAAGATGGGATGAGTAATATATGGAAACGTATAATGAAAGAAATAAAGGTGTGGGGTAATACGTTAAGATCGGCTCTGCCAACGAACGTGGAATCCACCAAATTTTTAAAAATAGATAAAAATTATTTCAATAGTTTCAATGCAATAAATACTTTCTAAAATGAAAATACTGTACCTGTAAAAAATTATCTTATCTGGTTTATAGCCTGTTACTTTCAAAAAATACAATAATTGGATTTTCATAATTTCTGCAAGATCTCCAATTATTTCTTGTCGAGGTGGTTGTAGTCTGATTTCCACATTGTACTTGAACGCGTTTGGATCATGACTTGCAGCAACCTAATTAAAAGTTTTTTATAATGCATTTGAAATAATGTTAAATTTCAAGCAATTAATATTTTTACCGCTGCAATAGACGGAATATCTGTAGAATCTGGGGAAGGATGAGTAACATCTGCGCCTACAATCATGCACGGAGTCTGTAGGCAACGTGGTCGGCTAAACAATAAATTTAAAAAAATTTTTACAGATTAAAATATAAAAGAATATTATATTTTTTACCTTTGTGGAGCTGAAAGTGAATGATTTACTCCATTCAGTTTAGCATTGATTTTCAATAAAATATTTCCAACTGTGGAATCAGTTATTCTACTGACAGTTTTATTTTTTAAGCACTGTGTTAAAATGCCAATTCTGAGTTCGGAAATTTGTTTTACTTTACCTAAAAATAAATTTTTGTAAAATAATAGAAAACTATGAAAATTAATTAAAATTGTTGAATTTAAAGTGTTTTAAAAATTAAGTTTGTATTTTTTATTTTAATTTTTATCAAATTAAAATTATGCTAATTAAATAATTTAAAATATGTTTGAGAGAAACATCTGCATATAAATAAAAATATATAAAATATATTACTTACTATAAGGATTGTTTGCGTCTGGTAAAACTACTATGACTAATTTCAAATTTTTAGATTTTTGTTCTTCAAAATAATTCATAAGTTTTTTCATATCATGTGGTCCTCTAAATGGCATAGTAATAAATGGCGTTAATGCTCTACCAATCATCAAGCCGACTCTTGAACCTTTGAAAAATAAAAATATTTTTCATATTATCTGAGAATAATGTTACTTATAAATAATTTAAATATCAAATTTATAAAGACCTTTTGTTATTAGTTCTTCTTGAAGTCGATAAAGTTCGTCATCTCTTGTTCTTGGATTTAAATTTAAAATAGTCCAAGAATTATTTTCTTTGATTTCTTTGCTAGGTGTTTTGAACTTTTCTGCACGCCATACACCTCTTTGTACACGTGCGGTCCTGTTAGAATAATCCAGATCTGGTGGCTCTAACACACGCGCGTCAACTTTTTCAAATTCGCCACTAACTGAAATATCAAATTCTCTCATGCAACTATCTTCATTAATTCTCAACGCTCTGAACTAAAACATGAATATACACAGATTTAGTATTGATGTACATTATTAATTTTACATGGAAAGAAATCGAATTGGTAAAATTATTTTATTTTAATAAGAAAATATATCTGATTTTATCATGACAATTATTATTTGCAGAGTAAAAATGAAAGTATAAATATTTTATATATTGTTAAAAAATTTTCACATACAGTGCGCTTTTATACTATATATACACCTACATAATAATTCTTGTTTAAAATCAAGTATGTCTTAGAATAAAATATAATATTTTTACCAACATGATTTCTATTCACGTAATTTTATCAAAAATCTTTATTTGCATACAGCACTCAATATCTTTTCTTTGCGGTCATTTGTTCCAGTTGCTGCATGTCTAATCATAATTTTTGTTTGTTCCTCATCTAATCTTCTTTGAGTTACTTGACCAGGAACGATTGTGCATATCTGTTGTAAAATAAATTATAATAATATATAATATTCAGAATTCTACTTACTATACATTTGTTATGAACTTACTTCAGGTGGTACATGAACATTCTTGTCTCTAGATCCAACCCAAAGACAAGGGTATAAAGGATGTCTAATGGTATATCCTTTGCTCATTTTATAATAATTTTCAACACTTATTCGTCGACCCTCACACTCAAACATATTATTTCTGGGGCATTCCACTAAATCAATAACACGTTGAGTTCGCCTTGAAGTAGGCTGGTTTGGAATTTCTATTGTGACTTTTAATGTTCTCAAGAATCTAATAATAGCTTCTCTATTTCTGTTAATCAAATCTACTGTTAATTCTCCATAACCTTGTTGAGGTCCTCCTCTTCCATACTGTTGTCCCCTTCCATATTGAGGTCGGCCATCACATCCACAAAGAGTCTTCATTAAATCAATGACGCTTTGAGGTTTTGGAAATCCTTTGTGTGCCACTTTAAATAATAAAAGTACATTAGTCTATTTATATAGGAAATTTTGTGATTTTGAATATCAATTTTAATATTTTACCATCAACATTTAAATATGGTTTCCAACCCAAAACTGCCGATTGGAAAAGTCCAACCCATAAATCCATGCCTCCACCTAGAGAGACAACTGATCCCTGTGGTGGTGAAAAAAATGACCTTCCCACCTTTAAGGAAAATTTAAAACTTTAATATAATTAAATTTTTATTATATTATAAATAATAATTTATATATTTTACTCACTGCTGTATATCTCAAAGCTGGAGCATTTCGCAATATAACATCAAGGGCTTGTAAACTAATTTGATCTCTTTCAGTATCACACATACCAGGTCTTACAGATGGCAACCATGAAAGATCAATTTCATTAGCTATTTTAAAAGTAACGTTATACTTTTTTTCTCTACCATCTTCATTATAAACAGTTACTTCAGTAGTTACCTAAAATAAATATTGCAGATATAAAAAGTAATATATTGTTTTAAACAATTTATTTGTGAACAAAAATATTTACTGGAGAATTGATAGGCAATAAACCTGCACTAAAAGCATTTTTTTTTCCATCAAAAGCTGGTTCTCTATTTGGGAATAGTTTTTTTTTAGCTTCAGAAAATACTTTTCTCATTAAATATTTTGGTTTGTCGGGCTGAATATCTACGTCGTAGTGAATAACACGAGACTTAAATTTGTCACCAAAATTAATTCGCATCATGTTAGTTAATACTTGAATACGACGTCCTAGCGTGCCAGCTTTAAATGGATCTTTACGTTTGGGAATACTTAATGCCATATAATTAGCATCTTGCTTTGATATTTTTAAAGTCGGCGATGATGCTGCAGTGGGTGTTTGTTGTTCCTTTTTTAAAAAAAATAATTACATTAAATTGCTGCAATTTTTGTAATAAAACAAAGTTTTTTTTTTTTTACAGTAAATTCATATACGATATATATAATAATAGAAAAATTTTAAATAATAATTTTAATTCATGTAATAATTAATAATGCTTTTGAATAAATTTTTTTTTTAATATTATAAATTATTTCATTTTCTTTTAATATCTCTTGATTCAATAAATATTAAATTTTTTTGGAGAAAAATTTATTGAATAAAGATGAAAAGAAATAGGTATATATGATTTTAATTTTTAAAATAAATAAATAAGACTTGAAATAATTAATTTTTTGTAATTGAATTTGAATATTTTACCTTTAAAGATAATTTTGATAAGTCTTCTGCTGTTTTTTGTACATCTGCCACCTAAGAATTATTGAAATATACCATTAATAATACTTTAAACAATATTCTATTTGCACAAAAATTAAAATAGAGCATTTTCATCATGAAAAATTTTATTTAAATCAATCAAACATTTAATTCTTAATTATAATTACTTGTTTTGGTGCTGCTTGTTGTGACTGCTGCTGGTGTTGCTGCGGTTGTTGTTGTTGCGGTTGTCGAGGTTGTTGTGGTCGTTGTTGTTGTTGCTGCTTTGAATGTCGTTGTTGAGGTTGTTGAACAGGTTTTGATTGTGATGAATGTTGCGCAAAGAAAGACGGTTCTGAAACTGTTTCCTGTCTTTGTTGATATGATTGTGGTTTTTGCAAAGGTGGTCCCCAAGCAGATGGCTTCTGAGGTAATTCTCCTAAAGCTGGGCCGAACCCAAAGTCTAATGGACTTCCAGCTTGACTTTCTCCAAGTTTATCCTTTTTCTTTTGACTTTCGTCATTCCTTCTATTGGCCCCTCTTCCTCTACCTCTCCCTCTGCCTCCAGACTGTGATTGTTCAAAATAACTATCACTAGAAGATCTATGAGCCTGTGGAGGCTGTTGAGAAGTAATTTCTGAACGAGCACTACTGGGTTGTGATGGATGACTTCCAGCTTGACTTTGTCCAGGTTTATCCTCTTTTCTTTGACTTTCGTCATCCCTTTTACTAATGGCCCCTCTTCCTCTACCTCTTCCTCTTCCTCTTCCAGGCTCTGAAGAAACTTGTGTAACAGACTCTTGTTGTTGAGAGGGAGGTTGAGTCGTTTCTGAGCGAGGAGTACTAAGTTGGGATTGACTGCCACTTGATGGAGTCTCTTCTGTTTCATCTGAAGCATTGGCTCCACCTTTCTTCTTTCTTCCACCTTTATGTTAATATATATAAGTTGTTCATAAAAGTATTTAATGATCAAATAAATATTATGCATGTTAATTTATGTTCTATATAAAATCATATATGTAAATATATATATTGTACAAGTAATAACTTACAAATTCAAATTTATTTAAGTCAGTTTTACAAATTTGGTATTTTAGGCTATTTTATTGGAATCAGCAATTTTATGTAGTGTACTAAAATTTTTTTTTTTTTAGTTAAAAAGTAAAAGATAAAAGTAAATAAATATTCAAATTTTTCTCTAAAATCACATATGTGTGATTTTATCCTTTCTTGATCTACCATTTCCTTTTCAGTGTATAATAACCTTGAAGAGAAAAGACAGCAATATCATTGAAACATTTACTGATAAAATGATTTTTAAAATTAGTTAAGCTTGTATAGATCAATAAATTTTCATTCTTTTATTCATTATAAATAAAAGTTTTTAGCTGAATTTCATTAGTCTATTTCAAAATAAGTTTCTTAAAGTCAAGTTTTATTATATCATATCTTGAGTTCAAAAAAGCCTTGAAGAACTATGCTAATTTTGAGATATCAGTATGTAACAAACTAAAGAGTTTTAAATTTTCTTCTAGAAATTCTGTAGAATTGTAACTCTTAATTCTTTCAACCATATTTCTCATTGAAATTCTCCAATAAGATAAATGTACGTATAGATGCATATAGACATGTATTGCAATTACAATGATTTTTTCAAATAGATAATATCATATACATTCTCTTTCATATAATTAGAGCATAAGTGGGAAATTTCCTTTTTAGATATCTTTCGTTCAATAAGATTTTTATATTAGGTTATTTTATCATAATCCAGTTTATATGATTTTTCATTTGTAAATAATTGAATTACAAACTTCGTTAAAAATTATTTATCATACCATATTAATATGTTGCTAAAATATATTCACTATTTAAAGCTTACTCCATTTAGAATAAATAAATTAAATAAGATGATGCAATAATTAATACAGATAATTTTATATTAAATATGTAAGTTGAGACTTGTAAAATTTATTACCTTTTCTTGTCATGTTGAAAATACAGTTGAATTATAAGAAAATACGTTATTTTGATTTTCTGATGACTTGACAACCAAGCGTCGAATACTTTTTTCTTTATAAACTGACGAACTCACGGCATATACTGTCTATCAATATACAAAATGGTGCTTATGGGAATCCCAACCCCCACTATACATACGGGTTTCTATAGTGACCGCATATACACTGTGGCGCTGTTGCTGTTATAAAGCTGTGTTCCGATTTTTAAATTTTAAATACTCTAAATAACAAAACTATTGTTTTTTCATTTGTTTTCTTATTTTTTAATCTAATTTAAATTTAATAAAAAATACTAAATTACTAGATGTATTAAATTTTCATTATAATAAAATTTGTTTAAATTTGAAGGATATTTAATGGACTAGACCATTGAAAATAAAAAAAAAATATTTTCATATTTGTTATATAATACGCTATTATAAATGTCAGAAATTTCTTCAATGCAAACAATAAAATAAAGATAACTATATATTCATTTGTTTCCTTTATTATTTTATCATAAATCATATTTTTATTGAACTGAATGTTTATCATGATTTGTTAATAAAATCTATTGTTTGTTAAAAATTTTGATAAATAGAAATTTTATTATTTTTTCAGAAATTATACAGTAGAAATTTTATTTTCTAATTTGCAACATTTTCTCGACGATGTTTATAGTACGGAAAAATGGACAAAAGAAGGAAGTGGAACAGTATAAAAGTTCATTGAATGTTTACAAATGAATTTACAAAAAAATACAATAATATTTATTTAGTATGATATATTTTATGATTATTGAAATATTTATTAATTAAAATAATTGTAATGTAATTATTATAAAGCGATATTTTTCTATTTCATCGAGAAAATTATGCGGAATAGAAAACAATTTTTAATAGTTCTTCACGTCATAGATCATAAAGTCAGTATAGGTGTCGGATAACAGAATTTTTTAAATGATTGTAAATGAGCTACAGGATACAAGGAACATATGAAGAACATGTTCCTCGTATCCCCTTTAAAAATTTTTTTGTCCGACAATGACTTGATCCATATAGCAAGTCACAAGATAAAGATTGCAGGCATCAACAACAAAATTTTTAAATGACACGAGGAACGTGTAACGAGGAAAATTTCCTTTGATGCATAATCATATGAAAATATTATAAAACGCGCTTTATTTAAAAAATGAAATTTTAATATTATAAGAACTTTAAGTAACAGCTGATATATTTAGTAATGTTTATAATTTTGGGTTTAAATAGCTTGCTTATCTAGTAAAAAATGAAGTGCATCTTTAACATTTAAAAAATAGAATTTATACTAACTGTAAAACATTATAAAAATTTTAAAACATCAAATTTTTTAGTTATTTATGTATTTTGCATAAAAATTTAGCCTTTTTCAAAAATTATTATGATAAATAGAAATTGAATATTAAAATATTATTCATTTTAAAATTTTTATAATACATATGATTTTACACATTCTTCTTTTACACGATCGTGTCATTATTGTAAAGGTAAAGAGTTTTCTATAAAACCTTAATTCGTAATTATTTTATTATTATTTTAACAGTTACATTAACTAAAAAAGTGGATTGAATTGGAAGTGAGACATTTGAGTAAATTTTTTCTTCAAGTTTTTTGTATGGTCATCACAACTCCTGTTATATTCTACTCGAGGAAAATTTACTACTTCACTCTCTAGTTGCATAATGTACTATTAATCTTAAACTGTTTTAAAATAATGGTACAGAAATTATTAGATACTTCAATGCTTATTAAAATGTTAATAAATGAATTATTAATCAGAGATATATATAGCGTGTTTCAGAATCGAAACCTTTTAGCTATCTTTATTTACTTCCTGCGACTTCCGCGCCACGCACGAGTGTGGCGAAAACTGTTGCTGATTGCTGCCATTGCAAGCAATCCAATCATTGCATGCAAAGCATATATAGTAATAATAATAATTTCAATCTCAATATTTATATATATACTTATTTGTATGTGTGCGTGTATAATAATACGTCATCCGCGTTGCGTTTGTAACTAACATAAGGGCAGGCAGCAGCACACAGCAATGAAGCGACGACACACACACAATATAAAAGACTGAAAAAGCCATGAGGTCGCACGATGAGCGATTTGCCATTTAACAATTCCATTGTTTATAGAAATATACTCCTGCTGATCAACGCTATCACTACGAAATATCAGCATTTTTACATCTCCTTGTTTTCGTAATATTTCTACCAAGAGGTGAGATTCAGCTAAAATCGGACAAAAGTGCTCGTTTATAAAACGTACAGCTTTGTTTCGATTTTCATGGAGGTATAACTTTTTTTAATTAATCATTATTTAACTCGCAACGACAATGGGGAAGAAACGAAGGCAACACGGTAATAATATTGATGGAAGTGAAGAATCCACTGAGTCTGGCGAAGGATACAATAGTATGTATTTTTAATTTACATTAAATACTGTCAAATCATTACGCTATATTAATATTAATAAACTATTTTACAGAAGGAACTGATTGTCCACATTTTTTAAAGTCTACTAATATTAATACCTTAAGGAAAGTAGCAAAAGATAAAAAAATGAACAATGTTTGTTCTGACTGCCAAAAGAATGGAGATATTACGCTAGATAATGAAGATGTAATATCAAATTATCTATTTTATCTGCTTTCACTGCCATTGTGTTTTGAAACTTAATGTTTAATGTTTGCTTTATTTTGTTGTAGCCTCAAAAATTATGGATTTGTTTACAATGTGGACATGTTGCATGTGGTAGAGGGCAAAAAGGCCATGCAATTAAACATTATGAAACTCCACGAAGTGATAATCATTGGGTAGTGATAGAAACTTGTACTTGGAGTGTTTGGTGCTACAAATGTGATGATAACGTTCAGAATCAGTATGTTATTATATATTTTAATTTTTGTATTATAATGTCAAAAACAAAACGAGATAAAATTTTAAATCTTTACAGCAATGCTGGACACAAAAAGAAACTCATTGAGATTAAAGACATTTTGAAAAAATGGGGGAAATCAAATACTCCTACCTTACAACAGTTACCTTCAAAAACTAGACCTCCATACGAAGATGAGATTTTATCTACAGACAACGAAAAGAAAAAAACATTTAATGATTTTCCTAAAGTTGGTGTAAGTATTAATATTTACAATATTTGAAAATTCAAATTTTTAATTAAATTTTTTTACAGGGACTAGTCAATTTAGGAAACACTTGCTTTTTTAATGCAGTTTTGCAATGCCTTGCACAAACACCTTATTTAGTGAAAGTTTTAGATGATTTGCAAGTGCCTGGACAAAAATTTGTAATACCTGGTGGCAAATGTAAAGGACTCAATAATGAAGAAATTGATTTAGTAAATCTTTAATTTTTTATAAAACTTTTAAACTTAATTTTTAATTATATTTTAAGATATAAAATGAAATTTGTTTTTTAAATTTAGCCACCTATTGAAGGGATTTTAGAAACAACTAATAGCTTTATCCCTGTATTAAAGAAAACTCTTACAGAAATGCAAAATTCTGATGGACGAGTATATAAGCCAGCTGAGTTGTTAAATTCTTTGAGAAAAAAAACAATGCAATGCACTGATGGAGGACAACATGATTCACATGAACTTTTAAGGCATTTATTAGAACTTGTTCGTAATGAGGATGTTCGGGTAATTATTAAAACATATTATAAATTTTATATTTATAAATAATATATTATGGATATCTTTTTTTTCAGAGATATCAAACAGTTATCTTAAAAGAACTTGGTTTAAGTGAAAGATCAAAACCAGATTGCGTTGATAACGATTTAAAATATCGTGTAAAATTTTATGGTAATCAGTTAACTGCTAAATTTTTGGGTACAGAACGAGTTTTCAGAGGTGAACTAGTTTCAACTTTAGAATGTTTAGAATGTCATCATTCTTCATCTAGAACAGAACCGTTTCTAGATCTTAGTTTACCTGTACTAGTTGACAAATCTCAACCTCCTATTTTGAAGTAAGAATCTATTTTTTCATTTCATTTTTTAATTTTAGTCATATGATAATATTACATTACATTTTTAACCACACAGAAGGAAAAATAGTAGCTTTGAAAATTCAGTTGATTCAGTGGGTAATAATATGTCTCATTCACCTTCGAAACATCAATTGAAAAAAGCCCAGAAAGCTAACAGAAAAAATAGGCATAATAGAGCTAAAAATTCTAAAAATTACGATACTTCAACTGTAAATTCTAATATAACATCAGAAGAGAATAAAAATAACGTAGAATCTGGTAAATATTAAAAATTTATTATTCATAGACTAATAATTTGGTTAAATTTTACTATTTTATCTGTTAATGCATTTATAGAAGAAAGTGATGCAGATGTAGAAGATAATATAGAAAATGAAGATGTTTCAATACCTGAAATTGGTGAATCTGGGTATAGTTCTGAAAAACCATCAACGGTTACAAGTCCTGTTTCTTTGACAGAACTTAGATCCACTAACGAAAATCTTAATGCAGCTAATTTTATGGAACCTGACGAAGTTATTAATGTATCATCATACTATTACGATTTTACATCTAGTTTTAATCGTACCCCAAGTCCAATGGATGTTCAAATGACAGATTTAACTGAAAATAAAAAAAATGGAACATGCTTATCTCTTTCGACATCTTTGATTGTTCATTCTGATTTTACAAGTCCTGAAGGACCAACTGTTAGTCCATTAAGTAGCCCACTTACATCTAAAGATAGTCCTACAAGTCCTATTTCTAGTGCTGTTGATGGAGATGATACAGAAAAAGATAAACTTATTTTAAGAATGGATGGAATTGAAAAAAATGATTCAAGTGATAAAGAAGATTCTGTAAAGTAAGATTAATCAATCATCATTTAAATTTTTGCTTAAATCTTTTTATTTTTATTTATGATATATTTACAGAAAAATTAGTATGGATTCAACAAATGAAAATTTAACTATTAACAAAGATAATACCAAAAAAAAATCAACAAATGGTATTGGCGACCTAACATCAAATATAACAAATTTAGACTTATCAAGTCCATCTGAATCGCCAATTAGATATCATACGAAAGAAGGAGAATGTTCAATTCAGTTATGTCTTAATCAATTTACAGCAGTTGAATTGATGAGTGGAAATAACAAAGTAGGATGCACAGCTTGTACTGAAAGAGAAAATAAGGTGATTTTGATAATATTAGACTTAGTATTACAGTAATTACTAAATTGATGTAAATTTTTTGGTATATATTTTATTATTATTTTACAAATCAAATCTTTTATGTGATAATTCAGGGTAAAAAGGAAGGAGTAAAAATGGTTTGCACAGACAGTACCAAGCAGTATCTTATTTCTAGAGTACCAGCAATTCTTATTTTGCACTTAAAAAGATTTCAAGTACAAAAATTCAGTTTTCGTAAAGTTGGAAAAGAAGTAAATTTTCCTATGACGTTGAATTTGGCACCAGTTAGCAAAGATTATACAAAACCTAGAATATATGCACTATATGGTGTTGTAGAACATAGTGGTACTTTATATGGAGGACATTACATAGCTTACGTAAAGGTATAAAAAATCAATATATAAGACATTTTTTGTGCATAAAATTTTAGAATAAATATTATTTTATTATTTATTTTTAGTCAAGAGTACCATTAAAATCAAATGATCGTCGATGGTCTTTTTTACCTAAAAAAGATGGCTTTGAAAATGAAGACTCAACAAGTGAATCAAACTCAGAAATAGAGAGTGATGAAGCTTCTGGTCTCAATGTTTCACAAGTAGAACCACCACCGGGACAATGGTATTACGTCTCTGATTCACGGTAATTATTTTTTATGTTTTAAAAATATTAATTTTTGTTTAATTAATAAGCAATTATTGAATGCATATTTTTCTTTTTTTTTAGAGTTCATGAAGTTTCCGAAGAAACTGTTTTAAGAAGCGAGGCTTACTTGTTATTTTATGAAAGAATATTATAGATCAATTTTTAATTTAAATACTACATGCTCGTTAACTCGTACTAGATAAATAAGAAAATGGAATCATGTAAAACCGTAATGCCAATTGAGGATTTTACAACGTCCAAGAAGAACTATTATTGTATAAGCTGTGTTATAGTGACTATTTTCTCTCGATACTTGGAACGAAAAACATTTAACTTCTCTGCGCGTCTTGTCAGAATTATCAGAATTGTGTGAGTCAATATTAATTAAAATGGTTTGATCAAATCAATCCTACAGAACGAAAAATGCATGGTTCCCATTAATTACAAATGCAATCGCATCGACATTATAAGTTTACTCAGGGTAAAGATACACATAATAAATTATGGCGGCATACAAGTTTAAAAAAACAACAAAAATATTTAAAGTTTGGAAAATCAATATTTAGACTGTATGTGTGTCACAATAAAATTATGAATTGCAGAATCTTACGCTTAAATACGTTGCGCCGTGAAACTTGAAAATACATTATTCGTCTTGCATTTTAATGCATTTGCAAAGTGAAATTATTAATAATTTGTAATATTATATCAATGAATAAAATCCTGTTTAAAAAAGTAAGAATAGCTTGGAATTCTTTTTAAAGTTCATTGGTTATAACTTATTATATGTAATAATTTATTTTGTATTTAAACATTTACAAACATTATTAGTGAAGCCTCGATTTATCGCTTGCGACAATACTGATATTATATTTTTACTTTGATCTCTTATGAAAGAAATGAAATATTTTTTAGTAAAAAATTTTCTGCAATTTCAAATGATTTTTAATTTTTTACTTCTAAAAAATCATAATCACGAATTTATTAACTAATATCATTAAACAAAAAATACTCAAATTTACTTTAAAGCTAATTTCTTAAAAGCTATAATATGTTTGTCGATAACAAAGCATATTTTTAATTATATTTGTCATATTTTTCTAATCATATTGATAATAAACTTATAAAAGTCTTTTATGAAATATCAATATAAAACTATTTGCATCTTTTATTAACTATATACGTTTGTATATCAATTATCGCAATTACTTCATTGCACGTATTTTGATCATGTTTCAAATCTTTTTAGAATAAGCATTAACGATTCACAGCTTTTTTGAAGATTAACTAATTTTTTATGCAATTCCAGTATTAGCCACAATTGTATATACAATTTTAATGCTTAAATTAGTTGATTGCAACAAGAATATATTATTAAAAAAATTTATTTTATTATACGATGTGTTACGCGATTATTCGCGTTACAGATGTAAACATTGAGTATAAATAGTTTTTAATACAATAAAACTACAAAATTTTTGCACTATTCCATTTGTTGACTTATACATTAATTAATAAAAATATTAGAATATCGACTGTTAAAAAAAAAACATATAAATAATTATAAATCTTTGGAAATAAAACGACATTGACGTAAACAAATAAGGAAAACAATGAAAAAAAAATGAAAACAAAAGTTACTGTAAAAATGAGTAATGTAGGCTCTTTATGACTGAAAAATGCCATAACACAATGCTGTTTGAAAAGAAAGTTCTGATAGCATCGAAGGGCTCAATGTGAGCCACTAAAAAAAGTAAATATCCTATAATCTACCTTTAACTATGTAAAGATTATAAAGCAGATCTTACCATTCTATATCATATGATAAAATAAAAATAAAAATGCTGTTATCCCATTGATAATGCCCTGAGCGCTAATTCTCGCTCTATGCGGGTGGACTTTGGCAAAATTTATAAAAAAAAAAAGTAAACGAAAAAAACAGTTTTTTTGCTTGTATCTTTTGAATACAAGTATTTCTCATAAACGAAGCACTATAAATAAACAAAGAATAAAAACAATTCACAAAGAAAGTATAAACTATACTTTTACTCAGCCGTTAAATTTAAAAATATATGGTATTCATTTATCACTTTTGCCATGCCAAAATTAAACGAGCTGAAATAAAAAAGTTTATATTTTTGCAAGAAGTCATCACAATTCAAAAATTTTAATAATTTTTTTGAAGTTTATGACAATAACTCGAACTTCAATTTCATATCAAATTAAAAACCTTAAATTTTTGAAATTTAATCGGTGAAAAATAAAGTAACAAAATTTTTCGACGTTTTTGCAATAACATTAATAAGCATGTTAAAATTATTGTACAAAAGAAACTAACAAATCTTGGAAGACAATTATAACTGCTCTGACTTCTTCTTTTTTTTTAAAGAGTAAATAATAAATACATACACACGCATATATATGTGTGTATGGCAATTCTCAATAGAGAATTCGATTATCCCTTGAATAGAAAACCTAATTTAAGCTGAGTTTTATATTCACTGACCTTTGTTTGTATATAATTTGCTCTCATTATAACGTCTTATTAAATTGACGTTTGCAAAAATATTTTCACAGTACAATAATTGCGTGTTCTAAGTAATTAGAGCATATCGTCTCAATTCGTTACTCTCATAGAGAGAACATCAAATATTAAGATTTCTCAGTGCTTATAAAAGAATATACCGTAAAGATTACTTCTCCTTATTTGGTGAATTTGCTTATTTCGTAAAAAAGCTCAATCACCTTACAGAAAGGTATGCTCGATCTTGACATTTTTGTTAAATCTTCGTTTTAAAGCATTTATATAATCAAGTTCCGAAGTGAATAATAGTTTTATTCAGATCGAGCATATACGCCTGTAAAAATTTTTAACGTTATCTTTTACAAACAGAAAACTTATTCGAAAATGTTCTGCGAGCCAAACGTAAATCCATGATTTTATTTCCTAATTTTTTCAATGTTTCGGAAACATTGTTAAAATAGCAGCACAAATTTGCTGAGGATCAGTCTCGTGTGGATGAAGAGCCATTGCCGCCTGTACTTGTTCATCAGGAAAAATATTGGCAAGGTGATAATGCAAATGTCTGCGCGCTTCTTGATGTTGTTGTTGCTGCTGCTGCTGTTGTTGTTGTTGCGATGTTGCCCAAGCAAGATTCAATTGAGGATCTGAAGCACCAAGACGTTGTACCGACATCATAGCCGTTGATGCTGGACTGGAATTTTTATTATTGTTTCTTGGTGGCCAAGCACGATATGAATCTGGAGCTGAAGCTATACGCGTTACGTTTTGATGATGTTGCTGTTGCTGCTGACGATGACCACGTTGCTGCTCCCATCTGCTAATTATAATCAAAAGTTTATTCACTACTCTTAATTACAAATTATTACTACTATAATTTTTTAAAATACAAAAGTAAAACTAAAAAAGTTTTTAAGAGAACTTAATCGGATTAATAATTAATAAAAAATATAAAAATTCTTTTAATTTACCTCATTGAAACCGGATAAGCGGAATCATTACTGGCGTGCCTAGTCAACTGCCTATTCTGCACAGCAGAATGTGGTGGACTTAAGATTGCTTGTGAGGAGCGAGCAGATTGCATTGGTTGCTGTTGTTGATGATATCTTCGCAATTGATTGATACGTGAATCACAGCTAGGATTAAGTGTTAATTGTCGTTGAAGTTTTCTGTGCATATTCGCTGGTTCGGGCTCTGGATTCGTCACTCTTGGTGCTGCCCAGCCGAGTGACGTTGGATATGCTAAGTTTTTAAAGAAAATTTTACCATTAAATAAAAACAAAAGAGCGATAGATAATTAATTAATAAAAATCTTATCACCTTGTGTATTCTGTGTTGTGAGCATAGATTGTGCATAAACAATCGCTGGTTGTGAATCGATAGTGACATTCTCCACGGACTTACTTTTTAATGCAACTGCTGAAATATCGCCGGGTGGTGAATGTCCTGCTGCCCAAGATTTCGTTTTTGCAAGAGACGTATGATGTTGTGTTATTGGCGTAGTAGCAGCTGATAATGGTAAACTTAGGCTAGGACCACGAGCTTGAAGATGACGTTGGGCATGCTCAACAAGCCGTTCCGTTACGGATTTGTGTGGATGTGGTCCACGTTCAGGATGACGAAATTTGCATTTGTTACCATATGTGCATTTCTGTCAAAACATTAATGTCAACCAATTAAAGTACTCACTAAGTTTTCTAGCTTATTATTTTAATGATAAATATAAATTTGAAAAAACAAACCTTTGCGTAAGGACAAGGAGGAGCAGGTTCGGTTTGCTTTGATCCTACTCTAAGAAAATTGTCAAGAGTTGGTCCACTCCGACCAAGTGGATCATCAGGTGGCATAAACCGATCGTTCACAAAACTGTACATCAGAATTCTTTCCTCGACAACTTTACGAAATTCTGGAGTTTCTTGTGCCAAATCTCGATAATTGTCATTACTGACAACGATACCATCAAGTTCGGCTGCAAGCCTTAGAATATAACGATCATCGTAGCATACCATACGTTTTCCACCGACTAATCTGTAAAACAAAATCAGTTATTAATCATTCTTTTATTTTTCATATTTTAACAGATTGATATTTTGTAATAAAAACTAAATTATTAAACAAGAATAAATATTTTGAATTATTTCAATAAGTTAGGGAAATCAAATGATAATTTAAAGAAAATTTAATTGAGTTGATTGCCGATGAAATAGAAAGTCCGTTTAATATAAAGAATATGTTTGATTGAATGTGTACAGGATGTTAGGAATTGATGAAATCATTACCTCGAAGGTGTAAATACCAAGAGTCGATCACGTTCGAGTTCACCCAGTATCTCCTGATCTACAATTGGATTGTCGGGTCTAGAAGCTTCTTTGCGCCATTTAGGAACGAAAACTGTAATCTCTCGATGACCTCTTGCTCTAAACCAATCGACACAAATCTTGATGCCTCGACAAGAGAAGATTTCTTTGTTACCATGGCTCATTGCGACATTACTACCATCGATAACAACTGGCCTTAAACTGGCTGTCGTGTCTGCTGTCGTTGTAACTGTGCTGTAGCATGTTGACGTCGTGAAATCTTGACAAGTGGCAAGTTGCCCCTCGCAATCGGGTAATAAAGCTTCGATTTCATCGGGTGTATCGGCAAGTTTTGGTGTCGCGTTACTTGCACCTAATTTTATTAACTCGGCAAGTAATTCATTTTGACCCGGCTCTGGACCAAGTTTCTGCAGAGCTGCCTGCACTAATCGCTCGGTGTAGCCTAGCTTTAAAGCAAATTCTACACGAGCTGTGTAACCTATTTACAATTATACAATAAATTTGTTTATTTTTATTTGTTTTTTTTAGTATGCTATAATTATTAAAAAAAAAAAACAATCAATGGACCTGGTGTATGTGCAGGCGATGAATGCTGATGAATATTGGTAGTTTCATTAGGCAGAACACCGTGTACCGTAACATATTCAGCAAATTCAGCAGCTAATGTATCTGATGTTGTGCGCGATATATCCGAGTGATGTTTAGCTTGATTTGACGTTGTTGTTTTTTCAGATTGTTGATCTTCAGTTTCATAATCGCTGTCGTAAGATGAATCCTCTGCTTCTGCACTACCGCCGCTTCCAAGTATCGTGCAATCCACGTACTTCTGCAATAACGCACGAGATAAATATTTAATGATAACTTTAAACTACTCTTTTAATTTTTAATCTTCAATTTTAGACAATATTCAATTCAGAGATTATTCAAAGTCATTCTTTCCTCAAACTTCAAATATCTATAATGGGATTCGATAAACTCATTGTCTTATTAAAATTAAACATTTTTTTCTACTTTTATAAACAATATTATTAATTTCAATTCATCATCATCATGAAAGATGATACCTGGACTATTTAACCCAAAATCATTAAGGTTTTATTGTGAACAGTTTTATGCCACTTAAAATACTTCAATTTAATAAATACCTTAAAATACTATTTATATCTAAAAAATAAGTACAAAATTTTAAAAGCTATATTTTTAAAAAATATAAAAAATATTAGTCGTGCAAAATACAAGTTAATGAAATTTAGAAAGTTCAATTTCTAACAATTTTCTTGAAAGATAATTTTAGCATTAGCTTATAAGGAGGTTAATTAGCAGTGCCAACATCTTTATTTTAATAAGAAAAATATTATTGAAATTTTCCTGTTTCAATGAAAATTACAAAATCTTTACTAAAGGTTTTGAAAAATATAAAAAAAAATAAAATAATTATTTTGAGTAATAGTTCGATTTGCTCGATGAAACATTTGCGATAGAATATGCGTTTAACATTTTCTTCATGTGAAATTAACAAGAGAAAAGAAAAAAAGGAAAGTGTTAGTGCTGGGAGAAAAGAAAAATTACAAATGGAATGTATGTGTTGCGCGCACGCATTATATTGAAAAATAAATTTGCAAATGTTATTTACCGACTTGATAAGTTTGCACAAGTAGTACGATGCGAATTAAGAAAAGCAAATAAAAGAAGAAAAAAAAAAAAAGCTAAAAATCTTTGCTCTTCTGTCTCTGTTAGAGAGGAGCAAAAGAGCGAAACGCTTGGTTGGATAGAGAACAGCCCAAGCGGATGTATCTGTGCGGATCCAAGTTACGGGTGAAAGTAGCGGGACTCCGTACATTTGTGCAGTATATCTTTGGCTTGAGGAAAACAGGTGCGTGTGCGCGATGCTGTTACAGCTTTCTCTCCCATGGCAAAGCCAAACGTATTTCCTTTTGGTTTTTTTATTTTTTACAATTTTAATAACAAACGACTTTGCCGCATCTATAAATTGTTATTAAGCTGCCAGCGGTTATTATGATTAATAGAAATTCCAAAATCCAAACTTTACTAATCTTTTTTATCTTAATATTTTGTCTTTACGTAATACGTAAAAAAATTAAAAGGTGGATGACTTGTAAACATTGGAGAATGGATGATCAGGAATAGATGAGTTTGTTGGATAAAATCGATTTTAATTTTTTTTTAACTTGTTGACGCATCATTCATAGATTTCAGTAATTTTTTCTTCTTATTTTTTTTACACCTTTGATAAATCGCTACGGGAATTATCATACTGCTAATTAAAGTTTAAAAATAAAAATAAATTATGTAACAGCCAAATGAAAAAAAAAGTTATATATTTGCTTTAGATTACAAGAGCTAATATATTATGAAAATAAACTAATTTACACGAATGTTGTTGTGAATATTTAACGGCTTTTTACAATGAGAGAGAAAAAGAGAGTAGAAAAATTCTTCCATTGATGAGTATATAAAATCTTATGATCTCTTTTTTTACGCTCCATAATTATTACTGTTGGAAGATGTTAATTGATCAAAGTATGTGAAATTATGTAATGTTCATAAAATAATAAAATTCGTTTAAATGATCAATCAAATTTTGAGATTTTTCACGTAAAGAAATAATACATCTAACAAGCGCATAAGGAATTCAGAGTTTCACTGCAAAAGAAATTCAAAGTGCAATGTTTGCGAGAAAGAGAGAGAGAAAAAAAAGGAGAGCCGCAAGTGGTGTACGCGATTTCTCTCGAGGTTTGTGCGCTGCGTTTCGTCACAGTTTCGTCTGAGCTGCCTTGCTTGCTTGTATTTACGTCATACAATACTCGCTCGCACATACACACACAAAGAAGCACACATACACACATATCTTTTTTAACGATGTTGCTGCTGCCTTCTTCTTTCTCCATTGATTATGCGAATATATATATACATGTAAGATCTTCAAACACGAGAGAGTCAAGCATCCGATAAACTTCCGCTGGGAGTTTATCGCCGTTCTTGCACACACCATGCTCAGATTCTCGACGCATTCATAAATATTATTTAGCAAGATTTATTAATTTTTTTAATTTTTATACGAGTTTTATTAATTTTCATTTGGAATTTGAACATTTATTTTGATAATTTATTGACTCAATCTTAATAAATGTACGCTTATATCTTGCACTATTTAAAAAGTTCATATTCAAAGAACGAACTTTAAAAACAATCATTTACTCTTTTATCAAAGTAGCACAAAAACATTCTGGAATAAAATTTTCATTCTTTCTGGAGTTAAAGTTTTAAAACTAAGATCTGTCCTTAACAAGAGGGAAAAAGTATTCGCAGTATAAAACTAAAAGCTGAGGAAATTCGAGCTACTTAATTTGTAATCGTAACAAGATAAAAAATTTTTACCTTTCCTGTAATTGTCATAGTTGTTGCGGTTATAGTTGATTTCTCTCGGCCTCGACGTTAAGCCGCAGTAGTGAGATGTTGATTGTACGATCGTACGTAAAATCGGCAGTAGTCTGATGACAATTTACCCACAAGCACTCAATTACATCAAGCAAACTGTATACACATGAATATACACTTTATTTGGGAATACCCTTTTAAAAATACTGGCGCAAGCTCATGCTTAGCCGGGTAATCGCGTTAAACCCGGCTACTCTTGATTTTTCTACTTGGAACATGGCCTCTTTTTTTTGCTCTTACTTCTTTTTTTTTCCAACTTATTATTTTAAAAAGCTCACATTCGTTATCGTTTACTATATACACGTAAACTTATGTGCATATGCGGATGGTTTTTTTTTTTTAATTATCGCGTACGTTATTCAGGGCGATCCAAGTAACATTAGATCGTGTTTCGCCTCGTCGACGGCAACGACGATGACGATTCTTGCACTTTTACACTGAATCATAACGCGCTGTAACCGAGTACCTTAATATTATGTTTAATATATATTATAATGTTGAAACGTTAGATACGCGGGTGTGCAGTATTAAATGTAAGACAGAGAACGAGCAAGAATATGAGAATGTAATAGCGGAGCTGCGGGTCTTGTTAATGCGCCGCACGATTCTAAACTGTTGCTTTTGGTTCTTAGCTCTCTATAGAAAGCCGGCAACTCTTAGTGAATGGGCATAGCCAGCAACCAACGGCGCTGTTCTTTGCTCTTCTCTCTCTTTCTCTGTATTTCACTCTCTTTACACATACACACACACACACTATATATTGAGCGTGAAAAGAAGAAGGAGAGAAAAGATGTTCAGTGCTCGTGAGCTTAAGAATAAGAAAAAAATCGTATAAACGAGCGGACCTGATATGTACCGCGAAAACCAGTCCGCGCGATTATTCACTGAGCTCTTCTATACCAGCCGACGTCACGATATTCCAAAGTAAGAGAGAGAGAGAGAGAGAAAAGAAACCGCTCTCCCACCGTGACTTTATAAGCTTTTTCTCTATATAGTATCTCTCTTCTCGCTCTTTCTATAATAATGTAATACACAGAACGTATATAGAAAGCACTGAAACAGAGAAGACAATCTAAAGTCGTGACGTAGTCGAGACCAGAGAATAAGCAGGGACGGATCGAGTGCTTTACAATACCACAATATGAGAATCTCCGAGAAATTATCACTCCTGTTAAATACAAATGTATAAAAGCTTGCAAACCGCGTATAATGATGGGCTTTAACTAAGAAATTTTTTTTATATCATGATCGATTGTTGAAAGTTTTCGAAAATTATTATGAAGAAAATTTTTATTAAATTTTAAAATACATTTATTGAAATCTTAGATTATGATTTAGATGACTAAATTTATATAACTTTATTTCTTATCAATAGATAAAAGACCAAGTGAGCATATTTCATTGAAGATGTGATAAGATCTTTTTTTAACAAAAACTGATAGGTAAATCGATACTCATAGCAAAAGTTATAATATTGATTATTATAATATTAGATTTCAGATTAATATTATTTTAAGTTAATATTATAAATGATGATTAATGTTTATCAGTAAAAACCTAAAAGAATTCGATGACATGTATTCAAACGATTTTTGGAATTGAAGAAATATATAATTTTTATTGTAATTTAATATACCAATTATGATTATTTATATAACTGAATAAAGTAATCTCTAAACTAAAGATAAAAGCTTGTTTAGATCTGATGTTTTGAGTACAACTGATATGGATATTGAGCAATGCGGAACTGGCTACTGGCTTGTATATACATGTGTTATACGCGCATGCATCGTGTATATGAGAAGTCAAAAGGGAATGACAGAAATCGAAACCTGTCGCTTCGTAAATGGATACATTTCCGGCCTGTATATAGCGAGAGCGCGAAGTGAAATTGCAGCCAGGAGAAAAGGAGAAAGAAAAAAAAAAAAAATTCCCTCTGAGCAAAATTAGTTTTCTGTAGATCCGTGGGATTACAGTCGCGTGTACAACGTATAAACGCTTATGGTGAAAAAGTACGAGCGCACTAAGGAGGAGAGCTGAGCTTTAAAGGTATCCGGGATCGGTACCTTTGTGTATTACTGTATATATTATATACATGTAAGAGAAATCGAGGCCAGTTCAACCTGATGTTCAGCAGCAATGTCCGCGACGACGATGACGTCGGGACAGTATAAGCATCGTTATATAGTGAAAGCTATTCTAATCTCTATCATTGTACATTGTACATTTTAAAGAAAAGATTTTTTATATATATATATAAAATACAGCGCCGGCGCCAGCTAATTAAATTTTATTTAATATTTAACAGCCACTAAGCTCAGATTTATTTTTAAAGTAAATATTTTTTATTCCCTTGAAAATATATTGATGTTGGGCTGGATAACGATTACCGATCTAAGTAAGTACCCCACAAACTTCTTCCAAAGAGAAAACTGTAAAAAATTATTTTATGACGCTCTTTAGGGGCTTCAATTTATAAATAAAGAACTCATAATTGCACTCTTCGCGAGGATCTTCAAAACACCTTGCCCTTAAGTTATCATCATTTCACAGCAATTTTAGACACAAACAAACATTTTGCTCAGATTTAGTTTCCAAAAATATTTTTTTAAATAATATTATTTATCTATATTTTAAAAACATTAATGCAAATTCGAATAATTATTGAATCTCTTAAAAAATAGTTGTTGATGTTTGATAAATAATCAGTTGATCTATCAACTATAATTATTTGAAAAATAATTTTTTGAAATAATTTGTTGCTAACTCGACAAATATTTAATTAAATTTTGATTAAAAAATTATCAATAAAAAATTCTGAATTTCATTGATAAATTAATAATATGAAATAAAAAGTAAGATAGAGTAAGAATAGTGTCGTACATATACGGCACTGCACAATTTGACGCACTGACCAATCGAACGGCTGTAAGAAGGATCCGGTTTTACAGTCGTCTACCGTCTATACCTTTTACACACGCGATTCACGTACTCTTTTATATGTATACAAAGTTCTATCCTCGTCTATGAGCATACATACACACATAGTCAGCTAGAAGTGCAGTATCGTGTATAGTGTATATTACATCCAAGTAATTTTCATCTCTATATATGTATGCATCCTAGCGCAGCTGTTTATTCGACACGCCAAAGAACACAAACGATCTTCAAATAATCGTTATTATGTAAGAAAAAAAAAAGATTTTTTAAACACATGGATATAAAGTACTTACTTTCGTGTAAGCTTTAAATAATTTAACGTATAAACATAGCTTAACCTTAAATTGCACTGAGGAATCGGTATCGCTTTGTAAATGCATTTGTACCCACACACGAGAATTTTCATTCATAAAAGGTACATATACGGGGGCGCGGCATCAAACGCGTGTGAGTGTACGTCTGTGCATGTATATTATAAAGATATAAACAGAAATTCACGGCTACAATGCAATTCTCTTAATTTATTTTTCCTTATTTACTCGAGATACGAAGAATCGCGTTTATGAATACTTTTGGATGTGTATTTCTTAACTCGATTACGTAAGCCAGGAGCCCAATTAGGCGATGAAAAAACAAGACTGCTCAAAGTAAGCAAGTTTATAGCCTTCTCGCGGATGTATATTAGCGTTTAATTAATTGTTCATATATCAAATAAATCTGTCTATAATTGGTAATTTATAGTTATGAATCGATAATTAACGATCAATTATAAGGGAATATTGAAGATTATCGATTAATGTAACTATTTTTTTATTTATTTTATCGGAATATTTATACATATATTTCAATTCATCGTAATATATATTTATATAAAGTATGTTCATTTAATTCTAACTCCAAAAAAAAATTTATGTGTTTTTTAATATAAGTACTTTTTTATAGGAAAAAAAATTTACATATCATTAACATTCATTAGAATTCAGTTTGAAAATTGTAAGCATATCCAAGTTCAATATGTTTAACACTGGAGAGTTCGAGCTCGTTCAAATTTTATTAAAACTCTTTTCTTTCTGAACTTATAAAAAAATGCTCGCGGTAAGGCTTTCTTATTGTGGTTTCGCGTCTTAAAGAAATTTCAGCGATTGAAAAGCAGCACACTCAAGCTCGTAAAAGAAAGCTATAAAAAATATTGTTGGGTGGTAGTTACGAGAAAAGCTTAGTATATCCAAAATATAGTAAGTCGAAAAATTGATATAACAAGTACAACAAAGTAATAAGTACATCATAAAACAGGGAGGCGCCGAAATTTAACGATCAAACTGGCGCCAAACCATAGAATTTTTTTGCTTTTTGTTTTGTGCAACAAAAAACCAGACTTTTCTGACAATATTTCTCAGTAAAGTGTTCACTGAAGCTATATAAAGCTATTATTTTTTGCTTACTTCTGCACCTCTCATTTTCATCCAATTGACCATCCTCATCCATATTCCATATAGTTTTTATAAAAAAAAGTCTTTAAGTATAGATAGAAAGATTGATTGATGAAAAAGCTTTAAATTTTTCTGCTACACTGAATCTCAATGATTAAAGTGCAAATTTAATAAATATCTCTTACTTCCGGGTTCGTGCCTATCATAACTTGTTCTTAACGATTAATGGCTTGGAGTTGTATTTTAGAAATTGTCGTTATCTTTTAATAAATTTAATCAAAAAAAGTAATTTAGAAAGTTGTGCTTTATTATTAAAATTTGAATTGATAAAAATCGCATCAGTTAAATATATAAAAATTAATGAAAAACGTTTTATAAAGCAATATTTTTTAGTTGGCTCACGATCAATTTAAAATAGGTTTATCTTCTAATAAATAAGAAATATTGAATTTAAAAAAATATGATAATTGATAAACTATCCCATTTAAAAGAGTATAGTGTTTGCAAATGTACGTTTATAAGAGAAACTAGTTCAGCACTCAATTGGAGAAAGCTCTCTGTCGCTTTTGAGACGATAAAGAAAGCAGATTTCAAAGTGAAGAAAAAAAAATAAAAAAAAAAGAAAAAGTTTTAGCCCTTTGCAGAGAAAGAAAGAAAGAAAGAAAAAAAGGAAGAAGAGAAGAGAAAGAGGGAAAGAAAGAAAGAAGAAAGAAAGAAGCGCTCGAGACACGAGGTTGCCGTGGCGAGAGTGAGTGATCAGTGATCCCGGATGCGCTGAGTTCTCGCTTACGCTCGCTATACACGCATTATAACTAAATGTGCAACACACGAGAGATGAAAAAAGAAAAACAGAGAAAGAATGAAAGAAAGAGAAAGAGTAGAAAGAAAGAACAGCACATGTTAAGAGCCAGACAACGGTCCAACCCACGCGAGCGAACAACAATTCCTCCGACCTATACCTTTATAACAAATCTTCAAGCCAAAAAGCACAAGACCAATATTCAAATCTTTTTCTACCTTTTTATTCTCTTTTTTATTAAGATGTGCAAGTCAACGTTTACCAAATTATACGAACCAGCTGAGCTTTTCCGCTAAACTGGCAAAACATTTTTCATTTTAGAAAAAGGTACATATTCATTTTGTCAAACGTTAAAGAAATTATTTTAAAGCTGATACTTTATTCTGTAATTACGAGAAGGGAAATTATTCTTGTGTACTTTTTCATCTTTATATTTATAAAGTTGTGTATTTTTTAAATAATTAAGTTACCACGAAATTTTAAATTGCAGACTTTTAGAATAGATTTGAAAAAATATAAATACTTTAATTTTATTACATCCTGAACTCAAACTTTTAATACTTGATTTTAAATACATCTATAAAATGTGAACCATATAAATTTATTTAAATTATCTAAAAAAAAAAAGTTTATAACGAAAAAAATAATGGATTTTTAATAATTTGTATCTTTGTGTATCTTTTGCTATTTATAATTTATATTTGAATAAACTAATAATCAATGTAAGTGTGGTATCGTTTCACCAATTTTTTTTCTATTTAATTTATTTATTCAATAATTCAAATTATTGATTATGTTAAAAATTGATTAAACTCTATGGCCCTGAGATGTTATAGTTATTATAGGGGTATTGAAAATTGGCACATTTACTTTATAAATAAAAGCAACAATTTTTCGTTTTTATTTATAAAATTTGTATACATTTATTTGTATAAATTATTACATAAGAATGAGAGAAAAATCAAAATTATAAAATATTATGTATTGGTTGTTTATTTACAATTTTAAAAACCATCAAAACATGTTATTTTAGAATGTTTCTCAGTAATAGAAGTGTCATTCCACTTCTTTTTATGTCAATGCGAATAAAATAATCTTTTTTTTTTCAAGGATGTTAATTTCTCATTAATTAAGAATCATCAAAGACGAACACATCTCTCAGGATAAAAAATCAGATTTGTAAAAGTAACATTAAACACGATGCCGCGCTACTGAGTTCGCCGATAAATATACCCGCTTTTTTATTGATAAATTTAATTCTTATGCAATAGATTCAAATAAAAAATAGCGAGGACAGATTACTAAACCTAAGCTTATGACACCCAAGAATTAAGTAAACGTAAATATATTTTCTTCACATCGCTTCGTATATTTTTAATAATATTTGTTAAAAATAATTTTTTTAAATATTTACACTAAATTACAGTGTATAGTATGATAGGTCTGACTAAATTCTACACCTGTTTTACTTATCTACACTGATTAAATTATCGCTGAGTACATGTTTTTTGATAAAGGATTGCAAAATTCAATGAAACTATTGTTTAAACTTTTATATAGTTTTGGTTAAATTAAAAATCTTTAAGTTAAACTTGTGAAAATGAAAATTTTTCAGTATAATCCAATAGAAAAAACTTTTAAAATTCATAAACTATTTCTTACGTAATACCTAAAATGTTCCATGCTGATATCTGAAAAAGGTTAATACCATCGTAAATCTTGTTAAATATTATATTTATAATATCAGATTACGGCTTCTATATACGGTATGAATTAACGTATCATTTACAACAACGCGTTATAATATCAGCAATAACTAGGACATTCACCTCGTAGCAAAGGTCAATACGACAAAAACTAAACCGATCATTAGTCCGGCGCAAATAACTTTCATGCTCAGAGAATTTCAGTTTCAAATCTTGAAAAAAAAAACAGTTCTGCGTAATTGATCTAAGGAAAAATTGTTTTTTTTTTTTACTGGCTACTTTTATACATATGATCTTGAGTGAATAAAAATGTACCAAACAAAGATTAAGAATTTGTCCATTCCTTATTTATGTGCAAAAAATTGTTTTTCTTTCTTTTATATGATCTAAGACCTTTAAGCAGGGCTATTTTATTAGATTCAAAGACTACAGTAAATATAATATGCTCTAATAGAGTCTCTAAGAATACGGTATTGTAACATCTGAATTAAGTTTCAGTCTAAGTTTTGGAAGTTCTAAAGATCCGGCCTCTTGAAGCATCGATGTGAAAAAACTCGAAGTGAAATTTTAAGATGATTGATTCGGATTTTTAATTTGAAGATCTGGATAGGTTTTCTATATGAAATTTTGATTGAAGTTATTGATAAATTATGAGATTAATACATCTATATTAAAGAATTTATTTTGAATTGCCTTATTGGATATGTCATCACAGTATATTCATCTGATAGATTTGATTACTAGCTAAATGTTATTTAAAAAATCGTTCTATTTATATTTAACCCTCTATAGGTAATATGGGTCTTTTAGGGCACACACCAAATTTTCAAATCTAATATCTCTAGAATTAGAAACTGTTATAAAAAATTTCTTTTGCGATAAATATGTAAATAAATCATTGAAACATAAAAAAGGATATTAAAAAAATATTTCAGAATTTTCCAGATATTTTTAACGATTTTTTCTCACCTAAAATATGAACAAATCTTTTAGGACCCATAGTACCCACGGTGTATCAAAATTTCGTATTACCCATGAAAGGTTAAAAGTCTTAAATAAAAAAACTCATCCGAATTAACGAAAGATTGTCAAGACTTTGTATATATATATATATATATATATATATATATATATATATATATATATCAATTTATAGAAACGATTCTTTAAATTATTTTTTGTTATTTTTATGCTAATCCGATCAAAATAATATAGTTAATAGGATAGCTAAAAAGTTTTTGGTGACTCACTCGATAAAGCTATGAATTGTAATTTGTTGGCCTATGTTCGAATCTTAGCCTCTACCGATAAATACAAATAGCACTGTAAATTATATGTGCTTTGTTTAAAAACACGCTAAAAACCTAAAGTGAAATATCCACTCAGATTTACAGACTGAAATTTCATTCTGACCCACTTGAAAATCTGAAGAACTGGGGATGTCTATTTTAAAAGAAAGGACTGATAGTTATAGCGATTACAATTAGGATTACATTCCGCAAAAGCGCACAGGATACAGACGTTTTTAACGCGAAAGTAGACAATGCTATTTAGATTATTGACTTTCTGTGGCGAGATTAATCTGGGCATTATAGTAGCTACTAACTTTATTATTTACGGCTATATATAATATACATAAAAAATTTCTGGCTTGAAGTAATGCAAAAAGTGGTCCCAGTCTGGATTGCGCTGAATACCATCATAATATAGGATATACACGTGAGCACACCCTCTATCACTCATTAATTTTTAAAAAATATATGTGAATATGTGTGTGTATATACACACAGGTATATGCATCCTAGCAAAATTATGTCTGACTCTTGAAAAAGGAAGTGAGAAGAGCCAATAGAGAAAGAGAGAGTCGTGACTTTACTTATAAGAAAGTTTATATTTGTACATAAGGTTCTCGGAGTCGTGGGAAAGGCTTGGTTAAAATACGCTACGGATCATCCTTGATTTTGAATTTTGACCCAGAGCCTGGAGGCTCGGCGATAGCCATACTCTTTTCTTCGCTGTATATATACGCTCATATCCGGTGAAAGAAGTCCGTCATTTAAATATATAACCATTCCTTCCTGGCTTTGTGCCCGAGCCCGCGAGTCTGCATACCGACACACTTTTAATAACGATCTTCTTTTAAACTGATTTCACGTGCCTTTTTCTTTGTTCAATTTTTTTTTCAAATAAATTTCTTATTTCAAATTTTACAATCAATTAAACAATTCAATTATTATTTTTTTTTAATTCAAAATTACTGAATAGTACACAAATTTTGATGTACAATTAATTTAAATTTAATTGTGAAATTTATTATTTCTAATAATCCATCACATTAAATTTTTTTGTGTAAAACAAGACCTTGTCCTGAAATGAAAATAATCTATATAGAGGATGAGTAAGACGTCTTATCTACGGATTTATTACTTGCAATGATGCAGGATACAAAATTATTAGGTCAACAGAAAGCTCTTTCTCTCGACGCTTTTTATGATTGCAATGCTCCAGTGATTTAAATTTATCGTCAACTGAAATTTCATGACTATTAATGAATAAGATCGATTTTTTTTTATTGATTTAGTTTTTACTTTCGCTCTTCATGAATTTTAAAATGTATTGTGCCTTTATTAAGTTATTATTTTTTTGTTATTTTACCTAGATCTTTACTTGCTAAAAACTTCTTCGACAAAGTTAAATTTCCTTGTAAGTATATATAAGCGAATCAAAGTATTAATGCAATTCTCCCTGTGCTCAAATCACATTTTTTAAATACTTTTTTTAATCAATTGATAATTATTATAAATCTGAAATATTATTGTACTATTAAGAATGTAAAAAATGTATATGAATTTATTTTAAAATTCAACAATTAATTGAGATATGGACTTTCTTAATGAAGCAATCAAGATATCTAACGATTGTGCGTAAGTGAAATAATTAACATTATAGTGTGGATAAACAATTGGCAATTACGTCAAGATTGTTGTCGGTTGAAAACATCAGGCTACTGCAATTCACATTTTTAATTGTATTATCAATTTTAATTCCTTGTTAGTTTTTCAAAAACTCTACAAAATTAATTACCGTCTCTATTTAAATTAATATTTTAGCTTTAAACAGCTTCAAAACAATTTCACTTTTGCAACTGCATTTGTTCGCACTGTGAATTGTTATATTTAGCTAATATAAAAAAATAATCGATTTAATGTAATTGACAAAATTGAAATCGGTTAAATACTTATAAGTGAATAAATTAGAAAGCGTGAGAAAAAGTTAATAGATAAGTTCACTGTTCTTATTTTCTTAAGTATATGTAAAAAAAGAGCGAATAAATAAATAAAAAATAAAAAAAAAAAGCCATCACCTGAGATCGAAGGAAGATGTACATGAAAAAGGAGGGCGCAGGATATTGCTTGCTGCAGAATCACACATATATACAGTCGCCGTCGTCTCGCGCTTTTATCAATGTCAAAGTCCGCAATGCATGTATATAAGAGCAAAAGCACCGAGTGTGTTTACATGTATTACCATTATAGCTCTCTTATAGCAAGGTGCGGCTCTCTCAGCCCAATAACCCGAATGTAACCGGATACACGCAAACCAAAGTGAGCGGTAACCCCTCTATCTCTCTTTTTCTGCTTTTAATATAAAAAGAGACAGATTAGATAGAGGGAGAGAGAGGAGAGAGACTTGACGCTTCAATGTTATAAAGAAAATGTTAAATAAAAAACATAAACGCAGCACGTGCGGCGATACTTGTTTCGTATAATTATAAGATAGGTTTAAATGCCTGTATATTAGTTATTTTAACTCTCGGCTTGCCAAGTTTGTTTAACTTTATTTTAAATAGTCCTTATTTTCAATAATTATTAATTAAACCCTTTTAAACTGAATAATCTTTACTTTTAGGTCTTTATCTTAATGTTTACTTGAATTTAATAGATTTTTAACGAATTGAAATTACTTTAATCGAAGCACCTGCAATCAAAGCGTTTATAAAATTTTCAAAACAGTTGAACATTTTAATATTATTGCTGCTAATAATTCAAATGTTGTTTATAAACGATACTAATTTAAATAATTTGTTTTTCAAATAATATAAAATTATGAAATCAAACAAAAGATTGCAAAAAATTATTATTTTGCATAACTTGAAAAATAAATTTATTTCGATTTCGTCATTAAAAAAAAACCGACTGTATTACATAATTTCATTAAATACAGGCGCTATTGGCCAATTTCGTTGCGAGAATAAAAAATGTCCTGGGATTGCATAATGATCTACCTGTCGTATACAGTTAACTGTCACTTGAAAAATAAAGAATCCGATTTCGATCCGAAGAATTCTTCAGAATTAAATAATTCTTTTTTTATGTATAAGATTTTGAAAAAAGAAGAATAAAAATAGATAGACTGATAGAAAAAACATAAAAAAAGACAATGAAGTCATGTGAAGCGAGTATAGAAAAGAACGATCAATCGTCAAGGAGAAAGAAAAAGGGAAGCTCGCTTAGTCAGTCGTGCTAGATTCAACTTTACTATCTACGAAGCTGTGTGCGCGATGTGCATTTTTCTATATAATAAATAAATTTATAAAATTTTTACTGCATTAATTTTAAAATAATTTTCGTATGAAAACAATAAAGATATTAATGAAAAAAGATTTCGGAAAAAAATAAATCGCGCTAAAAAATTATATAAGATTGACATAGATCTTTGTCTTTTTCACTTTCGTCCAGTTACATATAAGTATGGTCTTGAAAGGCATGAGAGATACACTTACATACAGTCACCTTCTCTTAACATATACAATGTTTCTTCCTTCCATATCCGTCTGTCTTTCCCATACAAGTAGAAGCCTATATTTATAACTATCTTGTACCGAGCAGGCATTCACCTTGTCAACACGAAAGTCAATTATAAATGCAACTTTTATGACTAGGTGTAACTTGTAAATAATAAAGCTATTTTAATTTCAATGCTTGCCAGGCATTAATTTATTTTAAATTATTTTTATTACTTTATATGTCGCGGTAAAATAATTTTAGATCTAATTCAATACTCTTCTTCTCCAAGATGATATGCTATGTACAGTTTATTTTTGATATGTACAAATTCTTTTTTAAAGTTATTTTGTACAAATATAATACATATAGATTCTTTTTCTAGTGGACGTCATTTGTATGTATATATTTAAAAAAATAATATCCTTTATCATTTATGTTTTGGAATTTTATCACTTTCTTCTGCAGTAAAGCGCAAAACTGTAGAAATTGCATTTAACATGTGACGCTTTCGCGCCGAATCGTTACTCGTTAAATAATTGATAAAAACGTTTTTCAAATATTCAAGATTTGCACCTTCCCTTGATTTTGATGCTTCCAATCTGTAAAAAAAAGATATGAATTGCTTACTATTCAAATTTCAAGTTAGATTGTAAATCATTCAAAATGTACCTTTTTATCTGATTTTCTAATTTTTTAAGTTCCTCTTCGTGCTTCTCAGCAAAGCGAAAAGAATTTCTCTCCATTTCACGAAGTGTCGCTTCCATTTGCACGTTTTGCTTTCGTAAGCTGGAAATTTGAACTTCTTTTCTGGCAAGTTCTTGAGTGTAATATAACATAGGAGGATTATTTTCAATCGTTAAAAGTCCGGAAACTAGATCGCTTGCTTCACTTTTTGCGTTACCGAGTCTCGATGGCAAATTAAATTTTTGATTACCAGAATCTAACATAATACTTTTTTTTGGTAATAATGCATCGAAAGATGATTTAAGCATTTGTATTTCTTTTTCCTTTTCTTGTATCACAGATAATGAACGCTCGCGTTGTCTGAGAAGTTGCTGCTCTAAAGTTGCTATTTTATTCATGTGTTCACTCTCTTTTTGCGAGAGTAAATGTTCCATTTTTGAATACTGTTCTTGGAGTAATTGCTTCTGTTTCTCTAATTTACTTTTAAAATCTTTTTCTTTTTCTGACATTTCAGCAACTAGCATGCGTACTTTTTCTTCTAAATTTTTATTATGGAATTTAGCTCTGTGCAATTGCGTTTCATTGTTTGAACTAACATTTTCAGTTTTTTGAAGATGCATTTCATTTTCAATTGTACGCTTTTTGAACTCTTCAAATTCATGCAAAACAGTCTCATACTTCTCTTTATAAATAAAATCTTGATTTTTATCACAGAGTTTCAAGCTATTTAATAAATCTAAAAAAAATATGTTTTATAAATATTGTTATTTTTTGAGCACGTATTCAATAGCAACTGAATATAATGAAAAATTGAAAAACAACAATAGAAATATATTTGAATTTGTTGTATGTGTTGTATCTGTTGTAAGGAAATTATGTAATTTTGAAAATTACCTTTGACATTAGCACCTGAGGAGTTTTTATCTAATTCTACTAATTCATTATAAAGATTTTTAATTTTTTCTACCAATTGTTCAGGATATTCAAGATTTTCAGACTTCTTATTATTTTGCAAAGTAATTAATTGATCTTTTAATTTATGAATAGCTTTTTGATCTTGTTGACGAAGTCTGTCGTAACCCCCAACAATATCAGAAAGTTCAGCAAGTCGAGCTTCTAAACCAGCCACTCTTGATTCATGACTTGCTGCTAAAGCTCTTGCTTCTTGCTCAACTACTGCTGCTCTTCTCTGTTCCTATATTAATTTATTATTTATTAAAAAATGATATTATTTTAAAACTTTTTACAATTAAAATATTACCTCAAGTATTGCATTTTTATGCTTCTTTTTCATTAATGACATTTCAGATTGTAGATTCAATAACATTGTAGGTGTTTCATTTACAGCAGCTTCTGCTTGCTTCAATTTATTTTTCAAAATATCAAGTTCTGCTTCTAATATTTTATTTTGAGTTTTGTTTGGAATTGAACTTTTTAAATCTTTCAATTGAAATTCCAATTGTTCTCTTGACCTTTGCTCATTACTAACTAATTTCTGCAATTCTCTATTAATAATTTTAGTAGCTTAATTGTAGATACTTAGATCAATTTAAAATTCACTTTGCTATTAAATACTTACTTGGTGGCTATGGAATGTTCAGTCTGTTCCTTTTCTCTTTCATGGCGTTCCATAATTAGTTTATATTTAAGATGTTCAACTTCTGATAAAGCATGACCTTGAATACGTTTTAATTTCTCTTTTAAGTTTTTTATAACTCTTTCATACTGAAAAAAGTATATTATGTATATTGTAAAGTATTTAGATTAGGTATGTAAATATCTTTGATTAAATGTTACTTCTTCGCGTTCACTTCTAATTTGTCTCTTCTCACTTTGAAAGTTTGCTTCCATTCTGGATTTTTCCGCTGATAATACTGCTAAAGAATTCATTAAAGTTTCTAGTTGAGTTTTTAATCCTTCAACAGTCTCTTCTTTGCTTTCTTCTTTTGAAACCATATTGCAGTCTGATTGTATCTATAACCATTATTTTCTTTAACAAATCTTAATAATTTTATTAAAAAATCAATAAAAAATTTACCTTAGACTCATTTTTTTGTAAACTTGTTGATTGTTCTTTTGAATTTTCATCTAAAAATTTAATAAAATGGTAAAGTTAACTTAAAAAATACAATACGAAATTTAGAGCATACAGAATATACATACCTTGAAGGTTAGTTTGCAAATCTAATTGTACTTTTGACCGTTTTTCTTTTTGATTTTTTGAAATTTTTTCCATTCTTATAAGATTTACTTTTATTTTTACAAAAAAAAATTAAAAATTAAAACTACTTCATCGCAACATTATTCAAAAGGAATAAAATGATCCAAGAGCACGTCACTACACTTTATAACCAATATTTGTCAGACATGTTTACTAACTTTCCCTACTCTCGCTTCTCATTGATACCAAATACATGACGTTTTTACCGAAGTAAAAACTTTTTAAAGACGGGAGATATTTAATGAAAAAATCTTGGATTAGCAATTTGAATAACATTTTAATTTTATTATTTTATAAAATACTTATGCAATTAAAAAAAAACAATATTTTTGCATAAGAACTGTTTAAATAATAAAAAAATAAAAATAAATTTATTACATAAATATTTCATACTTTCAAGTTCATAATAAAAATTACCTACACCATAATAATTATAATATACATCACATCACCTTCTACAGGAGCATTATCACATTAATAATTGATATACAAAAATTAACAAAATAAATTTTATATAAAACGAACTGGAAAAATCTAAATTTTATATTAACCATGCTATGCAATATTATTTTATGATAATTAAATAGATAAATTTTTTAACACTATTTTATGTATAAAAAATTATGATTAGAGCCTTTCACATAATAAAAAATGTTATAAATTAATTGTTTTATGATGGTGGAACCCACCCTCCAAAAACTTTTTCTAATTCTTTTGCAACTGCTATACAAAGATGATCATTATTTGGAGCTGCTACAACCTAAAATAATATAAATTAGAAATAAAGTTTTCTAATTTCATTAAAAACTTGCTGAAAACAATAATATACCTGAACTCCAACAGGTAATCCGCTTTCATCTAAACCCATAGGCACTTGACAAACTGGGACTTTTAAAACATTGAAAATAGCCCAATACCCAAAACTAAATGGACTAAAGAATGGTGCGCAATGATATCTTGCAGAATTAAAAGTAGGATAAATTAATACACCTTTATCCCCAAGCTTCTCCTATAACATATATATATTTACATATTTATATTTAGATTATATTTTAAACTTGATTTACAACAAACTTCACTTACCACCAAATATTTCTTCATGTTTTGAGTAATTTTTTTTGCCCATTCAGCATTTTCTTGAGGTAAAAAATCATGATCAATTAGTTTTAGCAAAGCTGCCAGTGTTATTTCACTGTTTCCCGTTAATAATTTACAAATTTCTGTTTTAGCACTTGCACGTCCCTATTAAATAATTATTAAATAATTATTAAATAATTTATTTCAAAAATGAATATAGAAATTTTGTGTAGCAATATCCAAAAAAAAATTTATTAAATCATTACTTACATTATTATTTGTTAAATCTACTGTAAAATCAGCATCTTCTTGAGTCATCCAATAACGCCAGAGGCGATAACTATATTCTGAACCAGGTAATTTTATCTGTAAAATGAAACTTTATTTAATTTTTATGTCTATTAATTAGTTTTTATACAATATTAACCAAATTTTAAAAACCTTTGTAGCTGCTCCAGTAGCTTGTTCTAAATGTCTTACTACTTTCATTAGAGAGTTATAAGCTGCAGAACTAAGTTTGCTAGCTCGAATATCTCCAGAATTTTCTTGATAAAATACGTGGATATTATTTAAACTGATTGGAATATCTAATGGTGCTTTTAAATATGGACCTGACATAATTTTAGTCAATAATGATAAATCTTCAGCTTTTTTGCATAAAGGACCTGCTTCTGCCATTGATTCAATATATTCTTTTTTTCTTAAACCAATACCTTTCAAAGATGTCGTACCTAGAATTATAATTAATAATTTTTTTGTTTACAACATTAAAAGGTATTAGCTTAAGTCTAAAATAAAACATTGATAAGTAGCAATATATAAAGTTGCATCTTCAATAAGCAATGAATGAAATTATAATTTTGCCTTATTAGTTATTAATAAAGAAAAAAAATTAATTATTTAATTTTATTATACATATAAAGAAAATAATATTGTACCTTCACTTGGTTTAAATCCAAAAACACCATTAGAAGCAGCGGGTATTCTGATAGAACCACCAATATCACTTCCAACAGCAAATGGAACACCGCACGATGACACTATTGCTGCATCTCCGCCACTGCTACCACCAACAGTCCGAGTTGTATTATATGGATTATTGGTTTGACCATAAACTTTATTTCTAGATTCAATCCATTGATTCAATTCAGGAATATTAGTTTTTCCAATAATTATTGCTCCAGCATTCTTAACATGTTCAATAACAGTTGCATCTTCTTCTGATCGATGACCTTTTCGACTTAGTGTACCCATTGAATGAAGTAATCCTAAAAATAAGAAATATTATTATATTTCATTTTATAAAATAAAGTTTTATTTTGTACAATTTTTTTAAATCTTATACCTTTAGCTTCATTACTTTCTTTTGTTGTGAATGGTATTCCTAATAAAGGCTTAGTTTTTTCTAAATTTTCTATATTCAGTGTCTCATCTTTCAACATCTCATCAACTTCCTTAGCTTCTTTGATTGCATCTTCGTATCTTTCTTCAACAATCGCATTCAATAATTTATTTACTTCTTTACATCTTTCAATGAAAGATGTAACAACTTCTTCTGCGCTTACTTTTTTTTCTCTGATAAATGGGTAAAAATAAAGAATTAAAACTACTTAAATATAAATATTTAATTAATGGAATATTTATATTTACCTAATTTTTTTGGCTAGTGATACTGTACTTTCAAGAATCAATTTGTTTTTAATTGGTGGAACTCTTTGTGCTTTAGAATCATAATATAAGCCGAAGACAAAGTTTATAAAAGTATCTGTTAGCCAATGTATTTGAACAAAAATACATTTAGCAAATTTGAAAAAAAGATTTTTTAAAGTATCGCATAAAGATACTGAGTTATTTGGCTGAAACAATAAAATTTTATATATTCATGTTATATTCTTAAATTAACCAATAGCTTTATGAAAATTATTTGCATTTAAATACAATAATTTAAATTTTGAAGGACACAGAAACGTGATAAAAAAAACATGAAAGAAAAATATTACGTTTGAAATTATTATAATTTATTATATAAACAATAAAATTTGAATTTGTATATAACTTAATATATTTAAATCATAAAAATTATGAAAATCAAATACCTGTGCTGCTGTACACATAGTGTTTCAACTGAAAAGATAAATATATAAATTAATGATCAAGTTTGATTCAATGACTTGAGAAAAAAACGAGGATATGTATGATGTCATATGCAAATAAGATAATTTGTTTTTTTCGGGGATTCTTCAATAAATTTGAACTTGTTACAAAACGGAAGATAAGTTAATTTTCTTTCTAGTGAAAATACTTTTTTGTGAATTTCAAAAACTTATTTATTCTCGAAGTAATCAGTATCTAACGTTCTATGACAATAGTTCTCGCTAATACTTACATGAATAATTTACTCAATACCGGTTTGTTTATAATATATGGTAATTAAATAAGGTTAACTACGTATTTATAGGATTTATCTTTATAATTATGTAGATTAATTTTGGTAATTTTTAAAGACAGACAAAAGTTTATTTCATTATAATAAAATCTGATCTACTGTCACTTTATAAGTTACGTTTCTGTATGTTATCACGTAGCCAAAAACCGAATTAAAGTAACTAGCATAACGTATAATTAGTATCCTATCAAAAGTCAAAACAAGAGCGCCATCTTCGCAGATTTTAATTGTACTACTGTCAATAATCAGCTGTGCGTGTACTGTTGTTTGTCACCGTTGTCTAAATGCCTGATGAGTCAATTGCAGTTGCTTTAACCGTAAAAATAATTTTTAATTTAAAGATTTCTTCCTCTTAAATTTGCTTTGGAGAAATATTTAGTATTTTTTTAGATACGTTTCTTATAATTTTTTACGCTTTTTTGATTTACTAAACTCCTGTCTCAAAATAATTTGTGAAATTCGTCCTTGAATGAATTGGAGTGACCAGCGTGCACCCTATCATCATTTTAAAAAGAGAACTGGATATTGCTATATATAATTAAAAACATTGTTCCAAATCAACGGCATATCAACGAAGTTGATAACACCTAAAGTACAATACGACGACGCAGACGCAGTATTTTTTTAATAATCGGATTTCTTGACAGTAAGCACAACGGGGGCCGAACAATCAGCCATGTCTGTCTCTCAGATGGAGAGTATCCTTTTTAAATTTTATTAAAAAATCAATAAAAATTAGTCAAAATATGTTCATGTAAAATTTAATTTCAAATACTATTATTAAAAATTATTTTTTTAATTTTTTTAAACGTATATCTTTTCCTTACTACATTTATTATATAGAAAATCTTTTCAATCTCAAATTTGCTGTAAAGGAATTAGAACGAAATTCAAAAAAATGCGAGAAAGAAGAGAAACTAGAAAAAGCAAAGGTAAAAAAAGCAATACAAAAGGGAAATATGGAAGGTGCAAAAATTCATGCAGAAAATGCCATAAGACAAAAGAATCAAGCACTCAATTATTTACGTATGAGTGCAAGAGTGGACGCTGTTGCAAGTAGAGTACAAACTGCACTGACAACAAGAAAAGTTACACAATCCATGGCTGGAGTTGTCAAAGCTATGGATGCAGCTATGAAATCCATGAACTTAGAAAAAATTTCTGGTCTTATGGACAAATTTGAAAGTCAATTTGAAGATTTGGATGTTCAAAGCTCGTACATGGAAAACGCTATGTCCCAAACTACAACTACGAATGTTCCTCAAAATGAAGTAGACTACTTGATGCAACAAATAGCCGATGAAGCTGGGTATGTAAAGCTATTTTATTTTGAAATTATAAACGTAACAATGAATACTTATAAATTTAATTTTAAGCTTGGAGTTGAATATGGAACTTCCATCAGGACAATTAGGAAGTATAGGTACCTCAACTGCTGTGAGCCAAGAGCAAGATGAATTGACGCAACGATTGGCTAGACTCAGAGAATAAATTTAAAAAAAAATTTGTTGATACAAAATGTATTATAATTTTATGTATATTTTTAATAATCTTTGAAAATTTTACTGCTGTGAGACGTGCACTAAACAACATGCATGCACATTAGTCTTTATAAATAATATTAAGTAAAAAACCCATTCTAATCCAATAGTGGAATTTTAATAAAGCCCATACAAAATTTAAGAATTCTTTTAATTTGTTAAACCATTTGTCATTATTATGCAATAAAAATCCTCTATTGGATTAAAATACAATATTAATTTAGATTCTTAATATATTATTCATAAAATATAGCTTTTTTAAATGTTTTTCATCTATTTAACTACACAATAGCTGTTTATAATTTATGAAAATTTAGATTATTATTGCCCTAAATACATTATCCGTTAATGAATATGAATGAAGTTATAATTAAGTGAAAAAATTACAATGAAATATTTTGTAATGTTGCTATATCACTTTTGCACTTTATTGCTTATTAAAATCAATAAAAAAATGTATAAAAATGAAAATAAAATTTTATTTAATTATATATTATAAAAATTTAATTCACTTAAAATTAATTTTTTTGTTATTACATCTATAATTTATAATATCTGATTAATCTGACTATTCATCTTATTTTTGAGAATGATTAATAATGAGAATTCGTAACAGTGAAACTGGACTGTGGAACGTGGAACAAAACTGTCATGTATGATAATCAGTGTAATACTCATATATACAACGTATATTCAGTTGTGTATTTTCACCTGTGATTCATTGTCAATTTCCTCTTGATTCGGTATCAAAGTTGCATGAATGATTACTAGATGATTTTTAATATCAATAGTTTTTATTGATTAAATAATTGAGAAGTGTTACTAAAAAGATTCAAGACTGATTTACGCATTATATTTTAATTGTCAAGATGTTTTCAAGCGGGCCAAATTACACGAAATTAAAAACACATTTAAGGTTAGCCATTAATAGATTAAAACTTTTAGAAAAAAAAAAGACTGAATTAGCACAAAAAGCAAGAAAGGAAATTGCCGATTATATTGCCGCTGGTAAGGTAGAAAGGGCGAGAATAAGGGTAGAACATATCATAAGAGAGGATTACATGGTCGAAGCGATGGAGCTTTTGGAAATGTATTGTGATCTTCTTCTTGCTCGCTTTGGTCTTATTCAACAAATGAAGTAAGTTTTCAAATAACACTGCTCTTTCTTTATTCTAAAATGAGATTATAAATCACAGGAACTAAATACATTTCTTATTAAGTACTAATTAACTTAAATATTTTCAGAACCTTAGATGATGGCTTATCTGAAGCAATATCAACAATTATTTGGGCTGCTCCTCGATTACAGACTGATGTGCAAGAAATGAAAGTTATTTCGGATATTTTAACTTCAAAATATGGAAGACAATATACAGATGCTTGTAGAGAAGAAGCATTGCAAACTATATCAGAAAAACTCAAACATAAAATGAGTGTCCAGTCTCCTTCTAAATTGTTGGTGGAAAAATATTTGATTGAAATAGCAAAAAATTACAATATTGAATATGAACCTGATCCCCAAATAATGGCAGAAGGTCAAGATGCACTGTTAATTGATATAGGAAATGGTGGACAAGCTCCTAATAATTTGGATCAAGCTAGTGGTGGAGCACCACAGCCAGCTGGATTTATAGGATTTCCACAACTTCCAATTCCACCTAACGTTGGAACTATTCCCAACCCACCTATGGGTTTCACACCACCAAGCGCATCTTCCGCACCAGAAAAGGATCAAAATAATCAATTTAATCCAGCAGCTTTTTCTTATAATATTCCTTTGGACAAAGCTAATTTAAATAATATACAAAAACCTGTACGTACAAATATTAAATGTTTATTTAAACCAAAATTTTCATTATGTCTAATTTATAATTATTTATAGGAAGAGGATTTGCCACCGCCTTATGGATCATTCCCACCAGATTTAAATAAACAAGTAAGTTTGATATTTTTAATAAGCACTTAAGACACAACTGTTCAAAAAGTTATTAATTAATTAATTATTTTATTTTCTATAGTCTGATCAGAAACCAAAACCACAACCACGTTCCAAAATGCACATGAACGATTTTAATTTACCTGACTTACCTACCGTTCCTACCGATAACGATGGGCCATCAAATGCTACAGGTGAAAACGATGATATAGATTTTGATGATCTAATGAAACGCTTTGAGAATTTGAAAAAGCGGAAGTGATTTTATTACTTCCATGCATTGAGAAAAAGTATTACTTTTTAAAGCTCTTCGGTAACTATTTTAAAATTGCTACTTTTTAACTGTTAAACGTACGCACTTTGATAAGGTAGGTAGTGCCTTTGTATAAAAACTGTAAAATAACGCTAAAAAAACTCTGTATTTTTAATTATTACATATTTGTTATTCTGTACATAAAACTTATAATCAAATATACGTAGATTATAAAATATTGAAAAATGGCCTTTGATTTTTTAATAAGTAAATTCTTACTTAATTGCATTTTTATATTCTGCAGCTACTTATCATCCCAATCCTCGCATCTCTAAAAATTTAAATGTCTTTCTTAAAGTTTTTAAAGCAATATTTTTATTAAAAAAATTTAGTTTTAAAACTAAGGCTAGGCTTACCTCGCTTCCCTTTTCTACTAAGCATGATAATAAATTTTGTGAAAATTGACATTTTTCTTGACGTCCATTGTTATATAAAAAGTGATAGCATTCTGTTATAGACTCTTCGATGAAATCTCGTAGCTCGGGATCTTGAATATTTTGAGTCATTATGCCGATAACGGCTGATCTTTCAGGAAAACCTCTTTGATCGACCTGTCATATTAATAATAATTAAAGTAATGTGGACTAATATTAGCAAAAAGAAGAAAAGTTACCAATCTACAAAATAATTTTCGATTTATATACTTTTGCTTTCTATTGTTATTTAAAAATTTAACAAAACAATGATTTAAATATATAGACTAAACAAAAACAGAAATATATGAAAAATATTTTTTAAATCGTTGACTTTATTTTTTGTTTTAAAATTCTATAATATATCGTGACCATTGATTTAATAATATAAAAATTAAAATTTTAAATACAATTTTTTTACGTGACACGTATCTAAAACTTCAATTAAAAAGATAAATTTATAATTAATTTAGTTGGTATTAATAATCGTGGGTATTATACAAAATTTTAATGACCATCAGCCCATTAGAAAAATTCAAATTTTAATTGAAATTTCCATTAAATGGAAAGAAAGAATTTTATGGAGTTTCAAAAACTGATCTTTTTGTTAATAACATTACAGGAAATGGTTGAAAAAACATATTTGAAAAATTTAAGCGCAAAATATATAATAGAAAAATATTTAGTCTCATTTTGGAACAAGCGCATTAGATGCATTCGAATCTGCATCGCGTGTCAATAATCGTCATTGCATTTTTGTCTATTATAGCCCTTGTAGAGCTTAGATTGCCTGCATATCCTTTTATTTTTATGATCATATCATTAAATTAAAACCTTTAATATAAATAAACGTTTTTTGTTCAAGTCCTGTATTCGAAAATCCCTTGAAAATTTTTGAAATTTAAAAAGAAAATTCCACATTTTTAACGAATGCGGTTGATGCACTTGATCTAAAATGCGCCGAAATATTTTATATTTTAAGCTAAAATTTCTCGTATATCTTCTTCCAACTAGTTACTGTAATATCGTTAATTGAAAAATTCAATTTTTGAAACATTTAAAAAATTTTTTGGATTTTCAACAAAATTTAATAGAATTTCAAATTGAATTTTTTCAATCAGAATTCATTATTTATTTTTTCATAAATCAAAAGATTTGGATAAACAAATGATGCATAAAAGTTTGAACTTATTATTCGATTTACTTACCAAATTGAGTTCATTGAAAAAGCACTGAATGACGCACTGCAACAAACACGTTTAAACTGAAAATTTTTAATTCTACCATATCTCTTATGCAATTTCATAAAGACTCATAAATAAAATAATATTTTAAGGATGCAGAGAATATCTAGTAAAGTAAAGCTTAAAATGTAGCTCAGAAAATGTTTTTATTATTTTTCTAAAATGATTAAATATTTTAATATAAAAGTGTTGTCAAGCGTTAAAAAATAAATACCATTTTCCGAGCATATGCTGAAGCACATTAGAATTTATTAATTTATTAACCTTTACTTGACCAACATGGACTGATATTGAATTTACAATAATTACATAATCTTGGTTCTAACCGATAAAAAAAAAGTTTAACTGGAAGCACAATTTTATGGATTTTTAATGGTTGAATCATCTCGAAAATTAAAAATTTAATGAAGACTTGTGTTTCTTGCGGTCAAGCAGTTACCCATGTTGATCAAGGCAAGATTAAAAATATATATCTTACGGCTTGTTCGCGTTCTCCATTGGTATTATTATTATTATCATTATTGTAATTATTATTGTTGTTGTTGTTGTTGTTGTAATTGTTGTTGCGATTCATATTATAATTATTATTGTTATTTCTATTTGAATAAGAATTTTCTCCATAGTTGCGAGAATCCATTCCATTATTGGGATTATTTCTCATGTTTCTTCTATTAGAACCCATTTGCGAATTGTCGTATGAGGATCTTTGATCATTGCCATAATTGTTCATATTCATGTTCGATCTATTATTGGACCAATTACGTCCTGAGGATTGACGAGTCATATTCCTCGATGAACTACCAGAATAATCATACCTATTATTATTATTGCCATTTTTATCGTTCATATTATACCGATTACCACCGGATGAACCAGACGATAGAAATTTATTGTCGAATAACTCTTCGTCAGAATCAGAATCTGATGACTCTTGTGAATCGGTATCGCGTCCATTGTAATCACGACCGTTTTCCCGATCGTAGCCGAGGAATCGTCTTCGACAAACTTGCATGATTTTCTGGAATTGATCATCACTCTGTTGGTTGCCAGTACGGCATCTTAAACTCTGTAAAACAATTATTTTTTTCTTCATTTTCTTTATTTAAATAGTCAAACAATTGTACCTTTTTAATTCTTTTAATTCAAATAACATTGTATTCCTTACAATTTCTAATATACACATAAGATGTGAAAAGTCAAAGATTATCTTTATTACAATAAAATATTTAAATATACATTTTAAATTATGAATATATTGCTGTCTTTGAAAATATTTAAAAAAAAAAACAATTTTTTTTATATTTTATACGTTGCGTGCGTAAAAAACTTAAAAAAAATTTTCACAGTGTACAAAAATTTTAAAAGTAATAACATTCACAGAAGCTTGAAGTCTATGGCTTCAAGCTATTTAAGGGTTCACCTGAGAATTTCCGGTTGATTTATCATGATAAGCAGTGAGGTGTAAATTTCTTTTTATGCAATAGAGATTAAAATGATTTCAACTAACATGGACTGCGTGTGTTATGTTAGTTTAATCATTTTTTATTGTGTAGTAGAAAGTCTTAAAAAGTCTTGTTTCAAAATTTATCGTGTATTCATAAATTATTTAATAATTTATACTTAATTCAATAAATAATTTATATGTTTATCTATAAAATGACAATCAAGATGCAAAGAAAAAAAATATATTCATAAGTAATTATATGGAGCAAATATTTGAAATATATTTTTATTGTATGATGCAAATACGAATGTCATCTAAATTAAAGAAAAACGAATAATTTAGTCAAAACTATCATAATTAAAAATAATATTGAAATATTGAAATTTACCAGAACTCGAGGTAACGATGAGTATAACACGTAACAGTAAATAAATATCAATATAACTTGTTTCATGACTGAAAATAAAAATTCATTAATATGAAATAAAAAACTGAAAATTTTTTACTATCTTTTCAGGACTATGTAAATAACTGAAAAACATAATTTTCGAAAGCGAGCATTTTATATAAATGTAGATTGAGTGATGCAAGAGACTATCAATGTGTCATTCATCCGAAATCGACATTTCCGTGGCTAATCCTTTTAACCATAAGCCATAATGAGATTTTGACAGACATCTCTTTGGAAAAAAAAATCATCGTATTTTCCTCATTGTCAAGTTTAATATTGTCCTCATCAGAGAAATATCCGAGATCTTCCGCTTCCTTCATCACGTAACAATTATTAACAACCTCAACATTTTATATCTATTTTTAATTTTTTTCATCTTTTATTTCCTATAATTCAATAATTATATCGCAATCAAAATAATATTTTATTTAATATTTTTTAAAATATATCTTATTAAAATTAGTAAAATATCCTCTCATACAAATTTTTTTAATATATTTACATTTATTTGTATATACCCTCAAACTACTTGAATGGAAAGAATTTTTCGAATTCTAAATAAAATTCATTGATCACTTAGTAACAAGGACTAGGATACGGGCAGATAAATATTTTCTTTTATAGTTAGTACATCATGACTTCGAATACCGTTATCTTCTAATTGCATAAGTTACGTTTGAATTATATAATAGTTATGAAATCTACATTTAATTAAAATTTTTAAATAAAATTATTCAAAGTCACGTATATTTTTAAGGAATATTTTAACAATGCTCTATTACAGTATAAATATTTAAATAAGGATATTAAAAAGTCAGGCTATTATTATTTTATTGTTTGAACTATAAGTGTAATGAGATATTAAAATTTATGAATCACTATAACAATATAGACTCATCAAATGTTTAATTTCATTTTAGTGAACACTATTAGTATATGATAGAAAATAGATTTTCATGATAAATTCATTGATACCCACATTGTTTACTGTTTGTCGTTGACTTTTTTTATAACTTAATAAAAATACTGAACATTAAAAAATTTTAACTTATTTATTCGTTAAATTAGTTACTAAATACTTCGATATTACAAAAACTTTTAGTTCAATACTAATAACGTTATAATTGAAATCATTTAATCATATTTTTTTTAGAAAATCTTTGTAAATTTAAACATAATCAACAGAAAATGAATATTAATTCAATATAATGTAATTCAGAAAAATACAGTAAAAAATTGTATATTAAACATCTAAACGATTTGCGCACACAAAAAAAAATATTACTTATTCCAAATAAAAAAAGATTGCTTGACTCAAGTTATAAAAAATTTATTAAGAATCGTAAAAAACGAATTCTTTCACAAAAATTTTCTATAAACAAAAGAACAATGGCAGTGATACAGGGCAAAAAATAGTTGATAAAATAGAACAATTACATCACGAAATTGTCCTAATTTATTTCTTAATCAATAAAAATTAAAAGATATAAAATTCTATTATTATATATTTTATTGACCATTCATAACGCAGATCATTAATATTTTATAACTAAAATTTTATTAAAAATTTAAATTAAAACGCTGATAATTTTACATATATAATGTATTTTAAAGACTAAGATATAAAAAATTTTAAAATAAAATTATAAAATTAAATCCCAAAGCTTTGCATAACTTGTATGTTTACAAATAAACTATCTATTTATGTTATTTATCAATATTATTCTATTACTCAACAATAACAAAAAAAATTTAATTACTATGAGCAAACTAGACTACCTATGGGATAATTTTTTCTGTAAATATTTGATTATATATAGATAAATTTTTTATTAAAAAAAGTGACAATCTGACGTTTAAAGTGTTGCATGATAGATATTTTTAAAGAGGGGGAGAGAAAAAGCAGGTACATGGGTACCGTCGAAGCATGCATATTAAGGAATCGGTAGCGCAGTTTTAATCGAGCTATTCAGCTGAAAAGACGATGTGCTCCAGATTAATAGTAAGTAAGCTATTTAAATTAATTTTATTCTATTATTTAATTTTCATCTAATTTTCGTATTTTATTAAAATTTCAAAACACATTCATTAGCTATGTAAGTTTAAAAAGGATGGTACTTATTTGAATTGCAAGCAAAACGTTAACTTTGAGTTTCGAAATTTCGACAGCGCAAAAAAAAAGCCACATAATATATAGGTTGAAAGTTTTAAAATATAATTTACTTCCGAGAGGCAATTCGAAATTCGTCTTTTTCGAACGACAATTACAAATGCTTTCACTTAACATTGCAAAAAACGTTAGAGTCCAACAGTTATGTAGGTTTTATTTGTTGCGCTCGACCGCGCTTATTGCCGATCCTGTTGGCCACGCGCTTCAATCAATATACAATAACATCGCTTAAATATCTCCGCAGTTCATAGCCCGCGGCTCAGCAAAAAGAGCTTTCTTGCCTACATTTTTTTCCTTTCGAAGTACAAAAAAATTTCGATAAAGAATGTGTACGCCTAGAACTTGCATATTACGCGCTTATAGAAGAAAGTAAAAAAGTCATTTAATATTGTGAAAGGTTTAATAAACTATTCAGTGGTTGTTTAAAGTAAAAAATTACTTATAATATTTAAAAATACGATACATTTGTAACGGTAAAAAAAAAAAAAACTGTAGATGTGAAAGTAAAATGAACTATTAAAATATCAAGACAGTTTAAAATTTTTAAGCTCTTAGTACATTTGACACATGTTTAAATGAATAATATTTTTATGTTGGAGTTATTGTTAGTACAATGTATCTACGGCATAATTTCACAAGTCGAATCGATGCAGGATAAACCATATTCAAACATACCTATACATTATGTCTTCACACCACTGGATCATCAAAGGATAAACAATCTTGCGCCGGCAGATAGAAATCCATACATATTTTACTATTCACCGATGGCAAATCAAAACTACATTTATAATGCGAAAAATAACGATAGATCTGCAGTAGAAAGTAAATTAAATCTGAAAAAGGCTTTGTTCGTTCAGCCGATTTCATATGCTAAATTAAATCCTGGTTATCCGTCGTTATTCTTGACACCACCATCGCCAAACTCAGTTTCCAATTATGAGAAATATTTAAGCCACCCGGTTAAAAACCTGAAGGAGACTAACGATTCGCCGAAAAATCATAGAGTTGAATTAGTCATAAATGAGAATAATTTAAAAACTAATCAGGATCAAGGGCCTGCTTATGCAATTATAAGAGATCACGATCCTAATCAGAAGACTGAACCAGAGGCAGAGGTATACTATTTATTGCATTTAAGTATCTACAAATTTTTCAACAACATACTTCATTTCTTCTATAAGTAACAATTTTTTTTTATTCTTAAATTTACAACTTGTTTACTGAAAAAACTTTTTTTTTTGTATTTGTACATTATTAGAGGGAGTTAATGTTAATTCATTAAGTTTGTTATAATTTCTTTTATTTAAGTAGGGTTGAAAAAAAATAAATATTTATTCAAGTCTCGTTAAAAGTACTATATGCGTTAGTATTAAAAAAAATTAAGTTTCATATTACTAAATTTGCATTCATATTTCATCAGATATTATGAATCATTTTATTAAATAAAAATGTTAAATTTTTATTAATCATTAACGATATGTTTTAGACAACCTCGGAAAGTAAACATAGTAATAAAAAGAAAAAAATATCAAATAAAGATAAATCTGGCACAGAATTAGAATTATCCACCGATGGCGATAGAGTAGAATTTCAAATTCAAGGACATGAAGGACCAAAAACATATATATTCGGTTTTGACACTGGAGATGGGTAAGTCGAATTAAAATTTTTTTTCATAGTAGTATGCTACATAATTAAATACGGTTTAATACGTTTATAGAAAAAATCGTCAATTTAGATTAGAAGAAAGATTGAAGGATGGAACTGTTAAAGGACATTATGGATATTATGATGCCAGAGGAAAATTAAGGACGATAAAATATGTAGCTCGACCAGTTGATGGATATAAAGAGCAACATCATGAATCACAAAATATTTCAACTGGTGAGGAAGGATAAATGATATAACAGAAGATAATTAAAACAATCAAATTGGCGTTAAACAGTTATTTACTGTAACAATAACAATTTTTATATGTAAGAGAAAGTAGAAATTCAACACAAAAATACAGTAAATTTTAAAGTCACAAAAATTATTGTACGTACAGTAATTTCTAGGCTATGTAAAAAAGGATTCACATTCTGTTTTGTAAATAATATAAATTAAGACAAAAACAGATATCGGTTTAAACAAGTTATAAACATCTTACGACCACTTGGAGTAATCTTAAACAATCATCATCACATTTGTAAATTATTTTGCGCATTTCTAAAAAAAAAAATGAGTGCGTGTTTCTTGTTTATTTTACTTTTTTGGTTTCTGCGGCTCCATATGAAGAACCTTTGCTAATCTCAGACATTCCAATAGTTTTATTCATCAATAAGGAAACTGCAAAAAAGATTTTTTTAACATATTTTTTAAAATAAATTATTATGTTAATAAAGTATATAGACTGATAACTTACATAAAATTATTATTCCAACTCCTACAGAAAAGTATATCGTTGAGCCTGACAAGAGCAACTTAATAAGGTAATACAGCATAGGTACAAGAACAACAATTGCCCAAAACATAGTGTTAATAAAAGACCAATATCGTCTTTGCAATTTAAATGAATCTGTTCTAGGCACACCACTTGTTGTAAAAAAGTCTCCAGTTTGAACAAAACTTTCTGCCATTTTGTCCTAAACATTGTTCAATTATTATTATAAATGCAAATAATTTTTCCAAAAATACATGAAATAAAAAATTTACCTTCACTTGATAAATTTCGTGCAACCATTGTGCTGCAGCTTCTTCATCTTCTGGTACTGAATCAAGGGGTATTCTATTTATGTACATGTGCGCTTCAACTCCTTTTCCCAGTAAAAGATTTGTCATGGTAGGCTTAACTGAATCATTTGGTTTGAATGCTAATTGAATATCATAAATTGCTCCAACTTTTCCTCTTAAGTGTGGAATGCTTGCTGTAAATCCTCTTGTGCGGGGTGTCAAATGGTGTTTTAAAACAGGTAAACCTCTTTCTTTTGCAAATTTTTTACTAGCTTCAGCCTTTTCAGGTGTAAAACGCGTACCTTCCGCATAAAGTAACAGCTAAAATAAATAAATAGTTAATACTTGTTTCATATAAAAATAAAAAAATTCTATTCTATGATCATATATACTTACCCACATAGTGTCAGGATACTCAGCTAACTCTCGAATTTGAGCACCAATTGTTTCTTTATCTTTATCCCAACTTCTTTCTAAGAAAATGCTTTCAGCAAACTTCCATGCCCATCCAAGAGTAGGAATATATTGAATAGATTTTTTAGCATAAGCTTTACAATTCTGAAATAATTAAATTATTAATACATTGATATATATTCATTATTAATATCTGAAAGAAGAAATATTTCAAATAATAAATACCCCAAGCATACGAATACGTTCACAGAACATCCATCCAATTAACCAATCGATTTCATATGAATGGTTCATTAAAAGGTAACCATGTTCATTTCCATAATATTTTTCAAAATCTTCCTTATCTATATATATAACTACATCTGTTCCTGACCACCATTCTGCCATAAAGACTAATTCTTTAAAAATAAAAATTTATAATTAAAATAAGTTTTATATATATTAAAAAATCAAAAACACTTATTGTATACTTACGACAGTAGAATGAATAGCAAAGATAATAATTTATTTTGCGATACAAATATTTTGAAAAAGGCCTCAATCCAAAATATAATATACATTGGAAGAAATTTATAATTAATCCAGATGTGAAAAATGTTATGGCAAACATAAGATGTACAGTACGGGAACGCTTTAAATATGATAAAACCCCCATTTTTAGGCTTTGAACTTCTTTCTGTGCGTAATGGATAAAATTTTAAAATTTATTCTGAAAAGAGAAAAATTGGAAAATCAATTTAAACGATTAAGTTATCACATTTATATCTTACAAAAATTCTTATCTTGTAATTATAAAAAAATGTATTGCAATAACATTCATTTTTTTACACTTAAGTTAATGGATAAAAATATTCATGTAATTTGTTCTCAAGCACTTCAACTTAATTGAACAGCTCATTATAGAGATCAAAGTTCAGTTTTACTTAAACCAGGATAAAATGAGTTATCATCAACAACAATAATACATACATATAGACATACATATGCATATATATATATATACTAACAGTCAAGATATAGGTTGGAAATTTACTCAAATACAAATGCAAGTCTTATCAAAGAATGTAACAAAAAAACTTATCTCAAATATCTAAACAACTTAAAATTTTCAATTCATGATAATCATTCCAACGAAAGTTTATGTATACAAGATTAAATTTTAAGTACTTAGTTTTATCTAGCCTCATCATCTTCTATGATGTAATGTTGCCTTAAAAGAACTGTTCAATTTTTGATTATTTTAGTGATTGAATTTGTTAAAACAATAATGATTATAAAAAGAAAGGCATAAATCACAAAAATTGAAAATAAAAAAAATTATGGGTATTATAAAAAATGTTTTATTTATAACATAAGAATCATAAAAATATATTTTATTGTAAAAAAACAAAAGAAATTTGAAGAAAACAAAACAATTTGTCAAACAATATAGTATTTAAGTGGGAAAATAGAGTAAAAAATAAAGTGAATATAAAAAAGAATAAATAATGAATTGCTTGATTGATACCTGCTAAAGCATCGTCATTTAATAGCGCGCTTTCAGTTCACCGTACCTATGTATCTGTCCTCTGTTTGTAAAGCATTCTAGACACGCAATAGCGTGTCAGGAGGCTAATGTGCGACTGGACATGAAAGAAAAAAGTAATGGAATAAACGTCACTAGTTCTCCGCTTATACGAATCGGAGCTCCAAATGCTTACTTTCAAAGAAATTATACACTACATTAAAATTCTAATGAATAAAAGGTAATTTTAAAACAGAAAGTTCGACTACTGTCGCATAATGTATTGTTTATAAGCGTTTTATTTTTTTTGCTTTACTAAATAACCTACTAACGATGATTATAGGTATGTACAGTATATATTTGTGGAGAACTCACAGCGCGGCGTGTGCAAAGCAATCATTATGCCAATGAATGAATACAATCATAACGCATGCGCCATATCTTTGTTATTATAGATGGCGTTAAATATCAAAGGCGCTAAAAATAAAAGATTATTTTATTATTCGGGTGCTAAGTAAATAATTTTTAACCTTTTTTATAATAAATTAACTAAATTATTACACTGACGCATAATACTCATCATTACTAATAATATTAATTTTCGATCAGATATGAATTAATATTGTATATATGTTAATCACTTAAAATATAAGACAAGTTCAATGTAATTAAAAAATAAAAAGTACAAAATAGACGAAAATTTTCTTTGGAGCTGTGAAAATGGAAAATTTAATGATAAGGAAATATTTTTGTTCTGACAAAAATATCTTAGTCATCGCGATCGTAAATTGAGTTGAGATTGTCTAGAATACGAAAATGCATATGTGGCGAAAACAAACACATTAAAAGAGAAAGCATAAGTATAAGACACACGTATACAAGAGCAGTTCAATCACATAGCAGCACACGTCACACTCGCTCGCATAGTATGGTATGGTATGCGAGGCCAAATTCAAAAGGAAGGGATAAAGACTAGCAGAGTGTGAGTAGCGCGAGTCGACCGACTGACTGAAGGAAGGAACGCATCTACTGGCGAGACTGGTCTTTGCGCCCGCTCTCTGCCTCAACTTGCCTAGTAGCCAATCGCCGTTTACTCCGACACACCCTTTAAATGTTCATTTTTTTACTCAAATCACGAATGGACCAAGCACATAAATTTACCGAGCCTAATATCAAGTGATCGTGGGCAGTATTATTGGTATTTCAAGCTGTTTTTTTTTAACTTGCTCCGTTTGGATTTTCACTCTTTTTGGTCCGTGAAAATCGTCGCTTGACGACTGTGATCGGTGTCATGGTAAGCCACTTGTCCTTTTTTACATAAAAAAAAACATTTATCTTTATTTTATCAGCCAAAAAAATACATATTTTAAACTCTATAATGTTTTTTTTATGCAAGTGCATTGGTATACACTTGTTGTTTTTCATTAAAAAATTTGTTCAATGGTATTTATTAAAGAGAAAACAAAAATGTACTTAACCTATATTTGCGTCAATCTGTCAAAATGGCGCTTATATAGGATGATTAATCTTAACTGTTTTGATACTTATTTTAAAAACTTTATTGATAATGTTTCATTTTGGTACTTATTTTAGACGGAGCAACAAATGGACTGTGCTTTGGACCTAATGCGAAGGCTGCCACCGCAGAAAATTGAAAAAAATTTGAGTGATCTCATTGATTTAGTTCCCTCGCTGTGCGAAGACTTGCTTTCATCTGTTGATCAGCCTTTAAAAATAGCAAAGGATAAGGAATCTGGAAAGGATTATCTTCTTTGTGATTATAATCGAGATGGAGATTCCTACAGGTATGAAGAAATTAGCTTTTGGTTACATATTTTAACATATTCTTTGACATTAATTCTTTTATTTGTTATTATAGATCTCCTTGGAGTAATACTTACGATCCTCCATTAGAGGATGGCTCTATGCCTTCTGAAAGGTTAAGAAAATTAGAAATAGATGCTAATTATGCGTTTGACCAGTATCGAGAGTTATATTTTGAAGGTGGTGTATCTTCCGTGTATTTATGGGACTTGGATCATGGTTTTGCTGGTGTTATATTAATTAAAAAGGCTGGAGATGGATCGAAAAAAATTAAAGGATGTTGGGATTCTATACATGTTGTTGAAGTTCAGCACAAACCCACTAGTAGATATGCACATTATAAACTTACTTCCACTGCCATGCTTTGGTTACAGACTAATAAGCATGGTTCAGGTACAATGAATCTTGGTGGGAGCCTCACAAGACAGGTTTGTAGTTTTCTTCTATTTGCTTGACAACATACTTAATTTTATATTATTTAAATGAAATAATATTTTTAATTTATTCAGGTCGAACAAGATGCTCTTGTAGGTGAAACGTCTCCTCATATTGCAAATATAGGACGTATGGTAGAAGATATGGAGAACAAAATACGAAATACGTTAAATGAAATTTACTTTGGTAAAACCAAGGATATTGTCAATGGTTTAAGATCAGTTCAACCACTAGCTGATCAAAGGCAGCAAGCTGCTTTACGACAAGACTTAGCCGCGGCATTACAAAGGCGAAACGCAAATAATTGATCTCAAGAAGAGCAAGAGAACTTTGATTACGATTGTGATTAGGAAAAAAAAAAAAGAAAAAAAAAGATATGAATCAAGTACGACGACTTGCGTCTTGCACATTAAATCGCTAAACTTTGTTATTACGTCTAGAGGTTAAGAGGACATGGAGTCTATTATTGAGCCACTGAAGGTGCTCAAACATCGGTCATTTCTTGAAAAATACAAGTGCAAGTACTGGATTCGACTATACAGTCGAAAAGTAGTTAGCCGATGTATTTCTACCAATAAATCGCATTTTGTTACAAAATTCCATAAAGGAGTTTTGATCTGTTTTTGCAAATGATAAACATGTTGAATCATGTTTTTTTAAACAAATGAACAAATAATGCTTTTTTTCCATAAGATCCCTTGCTTTATTTTAATCTTTTTTTATTATTATTGAGTTACAAAAATTTTCAAAGTACGTACAATCTTAACAAAAGATTAGCAAAATACTTTGAAAGTTTTATATGTTTACAACTTAAAATATATTTTTATTTTGATTTATTAAAAAATTAAGAAGTACATATGTAAAAAAAAGCTTTTAGATATATTTATGCGAAAATAATATCTGTTGGTTTTTGAAACTTGTAATATTTTAAACTATTTGATAAATACCTAACACAACTATATTAAAAAATATACGACCTTGGAAAAAAAAAGTATATAATTACATATATATTATATATATATAATTTTTTTCCTAGGATGTAAATTGGTAATAATGTTTATTAAACTATAAATTCTCTTTTAGATAAAATTTTTTAAAACCTATCAACGTGAGTTTTATTTAAATTAAAAATTTCAATCATAAAACTATATGAATTATAGAAGTGTCATTATTAGAAACTCATCAGTAGTTATTTTTAAGATGATTCAAAGCAAACCTTTTTTTAAATTTAATATTCATTTCTGTGCCTTATCAGAGAAAATCTATTTCATACTAACAAAAATGTTATTTGTTGCAATATCCATTGTAATGGAATTAATTATAAATAAATATCAATTGGTTGTATTTGAATTATAGCTTATTCTTATATACAAATTTGCTTTCAGTAATTAATTTTTTTTTGTTGTTCATTTTTTATCAGATTATTATTCTAAACTATTATAAATAATAAATTTCAATTTTAAGTTTAAATATCGTTTTTATTTGCTCTTGATAATGCAACAGGTTTGTTTTCTTCAATATTTTAATTTAAAGTAAAATTAGATGCGTGTCCTTTTTATTTTATTTCAAATGTCATTTATTAAATATTATTTGAACATTCAAATGCATCCTACATTACATTGCATGTAGGTACGATCACTGGTGCCACCTGCTTTTCAGAGAAGGATTTAGTTGTTGCTTCTTTAGTAATAAGTAACAAAAGTTTAGTTTTTCGAAGGACATAGATTTGAGTTATAGAAATTAGTTTAATCACTATAACTTTTACCTTGGAGTTACCACAATTGACATTAATATTTGTTCTTCAACTTGATGACAATTCATTTTTATTTTTCTAAAATTTATAAATTTATTGTTACTTTTACAAATAAATAATAACAATCCCTTATCAAAGCATGCATAATCAGTTTAATATTTATATTGATAGAATTTAATGATGCATTACAAAAGAATATCTTTCATATTAAAATAAAAGTACTATCATTGCAATAATAAATTTGTCATATTTTAAATATACAAATGATTTTAACTAGTAATATTTAAAAAACGTTTACTTATGACATGCCATTTTCAATTTTACATTTGATAAACAGGGTAGCACCACAATCATGTTTTTTTGTAAAACATTTCATATTTTAGTGATTACAAAAAAAGAAAAAAACAATAATAGTTGCTGTATTTTAGCAACGTGTTTTGAGCATTGCAATAATTCTTTTACTCTTTTTTTTATGGAAATATGCTACCGCAACCAAGCGTTCGCAATGACGATCTTGTGCAACACCATTGGTATCTCACACAATAAAATTAATTTTTTTAATAGTCGCAAACCAAGTAATAGAACGTAAGACGTATACGATTTTGGTTCAATATAGTAAGTACGCGCAGTACAGACGCCGTTATTTTCATATTCATATTGGTACTTTTACGTTACATACTTAGTTTATAATACGTTTGAGACACCAGATATATTATTGTATAGATATCGAAAATTCAAATGGAATTATTTTTGAGCAAAAACAAATTCAAAAATTTAATTCAGCAGTCAATAATCTATATACATTTTCATCTATTTAATAAAAAATAAAGACCTTTTTACATTACAATTTGATATCAGAAGCTTAAATTACATATACTACTGTAAAAATAAAGGTGTTTTTGTAAATCGTCAATTTTATTTCCACTTTTTCATATTTAAATATCAATTAAATTTCTTACTTAATATTAAAGACTGTACCTTTCGGAACAATTTTTTCTTAAAAATTTTAAATTTGTTATTAAAAGAATAATTATATTAAGTTTTAAAAATATTTGCTTAAATTAAATTTTTTATTGATTTAACTATAATCAGAGGAGAGGCACCTTAATATTTTCAGAATGAATACCTTACTTGAAAATATACCTTAGTAAATAAAAAAATTATTATTTTTTAAATTTAAGTAATTTTTTATTAGGAATAAGATCAGAATTGAAAATATTAGGTTTTGATGTCGTTTCTTGATTATTTTCATGACATAGGCAAAGTTTTAGATGTAGTTAAAAACTAAATTTTTAGATTTATTTTGTTCAAGTAAAAAAAGCGCTAGCCAGAAGATAAATATGAGAAAAGGCATATTGTCGCAAGTAAGCATTTACAATATTTTTTTTACTGTTTTTAATTTTTTTTATCCTTTTTTACAAATGTAACCATTTATTTTGAAAACCTGCATTCATCAAAACATCCATTTAAATTTGCAATTACTAGTTGGATTATTTAGTCACAAAACATAGGCCAAAGGATGAGATATAAGGACACATTTAGACAATTTAGTTTTTTATTCTGAAAGTTTAAAAAAAAACTTGCTCAGAATCATTTTCTTACAATGATGATATTTATAATTAAGTCCTCTGGCATATTTGTCTTATGATTATAACGCTTTTGCACAAACTATCACCCTTAGTATTGTTGGGTAATTTTAATGTAAAAATTCTTTGTCCTAACATAAATCACTAAGACAAATCTTTCAATATTTTATAGTATTGAGTCATTTTATTAGAAAGTTCATTAAAAAAATTTTCGTTACTTATTACAGGTGCTAATGAATCGAGGGCAAGACTTTGTTGTTTTATTGCAAACTTACTTTGATTATCGCAAAAGTAATTTACAAAATGAACAGAACAAGATAATCCACCATCTCGATAAGAATTATTTTTTATAGAATTGCAAAAAAATTGTTCCGCTCGGCAGTCGACACAATCATTCTTGGTCTCAATTAGTCATAAGCATCTGTATTTATTGTGTATAGTAATAAATTATAAATTTGTCATTGTAAAGCCAACAATACTTTGTTTTAAATTTATTAACATTATGAAATTAACAAAAAGAAAAAAAGATGGTTGTGTAAAGGCTTTCTCCAATTTTTATTTTCATTCAACCCTTCGATGAGAAATCGTCGCCATATCTCTTGTATAACAAACAACGTGTGTGTTTTTGTGTGTGTGTGTATAGTTTCTAAATCTAGGATCCACGTATTTTTTGTGGATCCAGCCCCCACTTACAATGCTTAGAAACTTTAACGTTATGGGTTTTTATTTTTTTTTTGTTTTTTTTTTCAGATAATAGTAAGAAAGTAAGTAGGTATTACTTTGATAAAAAGATGCTTTTACTCCACTGTCAAGTTAATGCTGGTTGAAACTGTTGACTCTTTTTTCCTTTTTTTATACCAATGATAAGGTGTCGATTGGCTAAGCAGGTATTGAGGTTGGTGTACTGTTCAAATTGAACACAATTATTTGTCGAGGGCAGTGTTAGTTTTGATAGCAATTACTACTTCCTCGTTGCAGGCCTTTAGCACTGTGCACTGTAATAAAAGAATTAAAATTAAAAATAGTTTATAAAACTTTAAAAAGAGGATATTTTAAAATTTTTTCTAATTATTACATACCAATAATTCCTTTCCAGCATCATAGTCAGCACGAAGTTGAGCACCTAATTCTCCATCAGGTATTTTGAGATCTTCACGTAAGTCCCCATTATCAGCCATCAAACATAAGTATCCATCATCAGATATGTCTGTTAGCTATATAGAAATGAAAATATAAAAAATGAATCGAAACAAATTTTTTATGAATATCAATAAAACTAATTAATATACCTGATAATCCTCTCGCTTGACAAATGGTACATCCATATTGTGTGTAGAAGGACAGATATCTTCATATTTTTTTGAAGAAAATATATCAATACCTACAAGATGGACCTTGGCGTGACCATGTTTTCCAGTCTTAGAAGTAGACATTTCTACAATCTTGCATGGACGAGATTTTAACATAACAAAACCGTTCTTGCGAAGGGCAGAACATTGCATTGGATATGTGACCGAAGCACCAGAGTCACCAGTCTCAAAATGAGTATCTTCAATATCTGCCATATTTGATTTTGGGAATTCTATTGGAGCAAAAGAAACAAATATTTATAAATGAAATGTAATAAAATTTTGTAATGTTGGAGATTGTGTATTTTGTAAATTTTTGCCAATAATACGATTGGCCCTCTATTCCTTATAACTTTAATATTAAAAGTCATTAAGAATAGAATACTAAGTTAAAATTATACTTTTATTTGCATATATTGAAGTTATAAATATATTTTTAATCAGAAATATATATGATAATGCACCACAAAAAACCGGGCCAATAATATAAAAAGTAAAAATAATATTGATTTGATAGTGTAAAAACGCACGATTCAACTAATGAAACTAGAAATCGTCGAAATGAAACGAAAAACGTGAATTACTCGATTAAACACAAGTGACCATGTGGCACACGAAAGAAACACGCTAGTGCCCAACTTGCAACTTTTGCAAGCTCAATAAACGAAAAAAAAATAAAGTTTTAAGATTTAAATAAAAAATAAACTTTGCGGAATTACCAAAAAATCTAAACTAATAGTTAGAAAAGACGTAGAGATAAATTAAGGAGTAAAAAGATTGAAGCACGCACAAGCTAACCAAACAATTTGAACACGACACACGGCGGCGTGTTCTCACTTCTCAGCCTCACTTCTCTTCTCTCTCGACTCTAGAGGTATACGATCGTATATATGTGCGAGAAAGCGTTTATATGTATGTGTATGGTATACGGTTTGGGCCGTGGATGGAAAGTCGCAACGCAATGAAGGCAATCCGTCGGCGAAGTAAAAAAGTCGTGGGCGAAAGTTAAGATATAGAGGTTTGTTAGGAACTCATCTACGAAGAAGCCGTAGCACTAGGCTTACTTTCATACACATATACACAGAAAATAGTTTCTAGGCTCGATTATACGAATAAAGCAAAGAAAGCCCGTTATTGTCAGATCAGCGCGCGCGGCGGCAGGCGGCGATGCGGTCGAGCCTCCTATGCGCCGAAGCACTAATTCCCGGCGATTATTCCACAATAAAATCTTTCCAGGTTACCCGTCAAAATACAAACCAAGAATATTATTTTAAAATCTTCTCTTTGACACTTAGGCACATTCAAAGAAATAATTTAATACGGCTGTTTCTTGCCAAAAACGGAGAACAGCTCGAGATACTCACATGTGATCAAAATGGATACTCTAACCAGAAGAGCTCGAGATGTCGCGCGCGCATGCGCTACAACTACCGACGACGTTATAAGGAGAGACGAGAAAAAGCAAAAGAGATGACCGAGCACAGGCAAACAGCATACAAGCTACGCTTCGCAAGAGACAGACCTGCAGCAGCGCGCCTTCTTGTCCAATGTGATTTGTGTACTGCGGAAAGAGAAAGAGAGAGAGAGAGAAGGAACAACACGGGGTTCACCGCTACTCGAAACACGGAATTTTAACTATTTTCAATGTCTCAGACAAAGAGGACGCTGACATTCTTGCCTATTTTCTTAAGCGTCTTTTTCAAAAGTAAAAGCAGGAATAAATGTTTGTCATATTTATAACCCGTAATATTTTCTTTTTCATTTTATAACTTCAAAAAATGAATTACTGTAATTTCTAGTGGCGAACGCTTAGCAGAATTCTATCTCCTTTTTAATAACAAATTCATAATTTTCCCGCTCCCGTTATCTCTTTCTCCCTTTCTCTGTCTGCTCGATTTTGCACCTTTCATACTGATCCTACATTGCATTTAAGACTATGCCATAAAACCAAAATGCCCAAATAAAGAAAAGAAAATGCTTTATTAAAAATTGAATTTTTAAGCTTTTCCAAGCATTTAAAAATTTTAAATAAAATTTTTAATAATTGTGTCAATAAAATAATTTTAAAAAAATCTCAATAAATATAAGTTGGTAATGCAGCCACGTCAGTCATGCGTGGAACATTCGGTACGGAATATGAATCGTATGTTTGTCATTGCACGTGGACTTTCTTTGGCTTGTTTTTATGTTTGATTGTCGTTAGACAAAATTGATATATATCTTTTGTTCGGTTTCTCATATGATAAAACAGAGTTTTGTAACTTCGTGATCATTTAAACAAGTTTGTATTAATTTTTGTTTTCGCGGAGTCATTACCTTATTAGTAAATTTCCATTTACATTTATTACTCAGTTTTTTCTCTTTCGAAGAATTGTTAAAAATGTCAACAAATGAAACAACTGACGAATTGGAGCTTCTTCCATGTAGATTTCAGTTTCACAATTTCCATGACGAAGTTGGTGAGGTTAGGATGTCTTGTCAAATTATGAAAATGAAAGAAAGTTTATATCTTTGGATTGGTGATTATAACGAACAAGATATGAAAGACTTAGCATTGGCTTTTATGATGGAGAATGAAACAAAAAAACCTATTATATCAACGAAAATAATGGGACCCATTGCAGACGAAACATCGAGCAATCTTGCTTCAAAATTATCTAAAAAAACAGGAAAGCCAATTTACGTTAGTTTGAACTTATTAATTGATAATCTTTCCTTGCCTAATGTTGAAAGGAGAATTCATGAAGAATTTAAAAGGCATCCTGAACTTTTAGCTTTGTGATTAAGTAATTTTATTATTTATTTATATTATTTAATTAGTTTAAAAACAACAATTCTTATCTGAAATTGTAAAAATTTTTATATTTTCTCTTTTTTTTACACAATATAAAAATAAAACTGTTGTATACATTTATAAATTTTTTTGTATTTTATTTGTAGTTTATATTCTTTCATACTTGAAATTTAAGCAGTACATATTCAACAACATTTGAAATCATCACACATACATAATAAGTACAATTCATGCATCATTCTTCTAACAAAAATACCATTTGATTTTTATAATATGTAAAACTTTATGATGAGAATTTATTTCTCATATTGTTCACAGCTAAAAAAAAATATGAGTCTATTTTAATAATCATTTTAATTTCACAAGTCTTTGTTTTTTTTGTCTTGGTCAGGCTTCAAGACTTCCAGTGATCTTTAATTAGGAAAAAAGTATATTTCATTCGATTCTTGGAATCGAAAGATTTCATTTCCAGTTTCATTAAGTTAAGGAATTTATTATTCTCATTCAACACTGTAGTTATCATTTAAATGACCAGTACCTCGTGCATCCCTTAACCAAGGGTATTTGTTTGGACATTCTCTACATGTCTCCATATACCTAATAAAACGTAAATCAATTATTTCAAAGAATTAGATATTAAATTGAATATTTAAAAATTATTAGCTTACCTTGTGGTTGTGAAATTAGCTTCAGCTGGTTTAAAATCAAGAGCACATTTGTTGGGATTATTACAGGGTGGCTCTGGAATATTTTCCTTCTTTTTGCATGACCAACCCTCGAAATTTTGTAATTGATTAATTGCTTTTGGATCTGTTATCCAGGTCAGAGCTTGAGTAGCAGATACAAAGTAGACATCAGGACTGTAAAAATTTACAGAAATCAAGTTAATAATAATTCATTTTGATATGAGTGTGTGAAGTATGCTATCTATAAACTTATGTAAAGATCCTAATTTGATATTCTGATGTACTTTTTTTTTATAAGTTTATATGCAAAAAGATATTTAAAGTTTTATTTAATAAGATTTAAAAAAAAACTAAATTTTTAATAAGTATGAAGTTTGTACACAAAATATAAGAAAAGAATCGCGGTCTAGTGTGTAAATCACGTATTTGGCACATGCTAATCATACGTAAAAAGTCTTGAATAGAAAAAAAAATTTTTATTAAAGTTTTTTAATTTACTAGTAAAATGCAAAAGCTTACAGTGTTGTTGCCCAATCCAAAAATTTAGCTAAACCTTTCTCGAGTTCTTTAATTTGGAACCAATTTGTATGGAAAGGCATCATGTAAGGAGCGCGATTTTGATCGTAAGAGCGACTAAAATCTTCCTGCAACCATTGGAAAACTTCCTCGGCATCGTGACTGTGAAGGACGCATTGATCCAAATATGGACAGTGTCCACCTTCATAATCTTCTACATAATGAGCATTTAAAGGAATTTCCCAGACACCTGAATGAAAAATAATAATTTATGATTAATAAATTAAATCAAGTGAGTCAGTAGTCCATAATTAAATTTAATTAGATTCACACCTGGGAAGGATTTAGTAGGGCATGTGCCAGCTTTACACTCATGAGGTATTTTATAATCAAGCGTATAAGGCCAAATGGGAGTTTTACTCGGTGAAACGCCGATGCTACTGTCGTATATGTAGCCGAAGTCTTCCATTACTTTGTATTGAGTATTGCGACCTGGTTTTAAATATGGCGCGCGCATACCAACTACTTCACTGCTTGATATGTTGCTGAAGTGCTTGAGAATCTCTCGCATGCCGATCATTTCGCTTACCCAGTCGTCATAAGTTTTATCCTCTAAACCTTTTTGAAGTCTATAATAAATAATTATTTTTTAACATCCGCTCTCAGACATCTGTCCAGTAATAATATTTTCTTCATTAAAAATATAAATAAAAAAAACATCAATGAAATTACGCCGCTATGCGTGCTTTTACTCCATGCAGAGACATTAAATATTTATGTAAACACTTTTTCATTAGGAATATCGATTAATAATTTGGTATTTATTATTTGATTTATAATTATATATTTTAGTTGAAATTTGAAACGTATATCCATTATAAAATCTATTTACCGCTTCTTTTGAAGTTGAGAAGAAAAAATTGATTTTTAAATTTTCTTTAAAATACAATTATTTCAAATCACCATAAAAACCAAATTTAATTTCAATAATAAGACGATTAAAATGATCTTAAGTTTATTTCGAATTGTAAAATATTCATGAAAAAATTGATTAATTTTAATATAAAGTGTTTGTTATTGTATGTTCAATAAAAATTTTTAATTTTCTTGATCTTTGAAATTATTACGAAATTGGTGTTTTTATACAACATTCGACAATTCTATTGAATGAAACTCAAATATAAAATCTAAAAAGACTTACGATATTGTCTCAGTAGCGATTTCATGACCATCGTGAGCAAGACTTTGTACCATGTTGTAGTTGCAGTATTCGTGTGAAATGAAGAAAGTTCCTTTCAGCGGACAACTGTTTGGATTCAATCGACCCGAATTGAAAATTTTCTGATAATGATCGAAGTTATTGTGGTTTATCGCTCCATCGAATGTCATTAAAATCATTTGTGGTGTCTGTAAGAAAAATTTTCGTTAAGTTTTGTTGAAGTAAGAATAAAGATTTCTTTAAATTTTTTCCCACGATTTTTCAGTAAACTTACTTCTTGAGGCTTCAGACCGCCTGGAATGATTGTTCCATCTCGAGAGCAAAAACAGTAGGGTAATACACATTTTGATGTATCGCATCGCTCGGCAAGATCAGTAGGTGCCTCTGTTGGAGGTGCAGGTGCTAAAAATTAAAAAATTCAAATTAATATTTTCTCAAATTCCATAGAAAAAAAATAACAATGGAAAAATAAAGATATGAATTTGTACGTACTTGTTGCAATGGGACCGCAGCGAGCTTCATTTTTGAATGTACAGAATTTACTGATGTCATCGAAATGCAGTCCGGATGGGCAGCGATTCAAATAAGGATAGCCGTCGACGCACTAAATTTTAAAAAATTTCGTTTCTCATTATTTATTACAAAATTTAATTAAGCGTCAACTTTCACCATTATCTTATTATTCTAACTTTCCTTTGGTATTATGTGCTGAACATAACTACAAATAAGTATAATAGAAAGCAACCAATACACGCTTCAAAATTATTTTATGAAATATTAAAATTATCTTTTACTTTAAATATTTTGGAATATTTAATTTTAATGTAATTACGATTAATTTAAATGAAAAAAAAATGGTAAGGTCAATTTTAAACAATAAATGAAGAATACGTTAAATTTTTTCATTTTTAATATTATAAACGTTCCTAAAGAAAAAACTTAAAATTGTTTACCTGATAAAATCTCCTGCAAGTTGCAGGATCAGCAAAATTACCGTTTCCTTGGCCTTCAGGGCACTTAAACTCTTCGTCTTTCTTCTGTTCCGTTGGGTTCCTGTTCGATTGACCAGAAACTGAAATTTCAAAGAAAATTCTTTAAATAAAATGTATACTGTTTAAAATTTCATTGAATATTGTGTTTGTAGAAAATGTATTTACGAAAATGGCTTTTAAAATTTTTCTTTATTATGGCTTTGAAAATATTAGACAAACTATCATCGCGCTCGCGACTAGAGAAATTCCAATACTTTTACGAGAAAGCACTAGAGAGATGCGCACCTACCTCGCATGGCACATATACAATATACAGAATTTCTAACGATGTATGCTACGACGCAATATTTTAATTATTTCAACCTTTTTAGCTTTTGCTTAATATTTAATTTTAAAAATTAAACTATCGATTACCAATATATTAATTAAAGATTAACACTACGCACTCGATACTTTCTAAATAAATTTAGTATTGCTTACATAAGAAAAAAATAATAGATAAAATGGAATTTAAAAGTTACAAAATAGTTGAAATTAAATAATTTATCGATTGTATTTTTAAATATTTCTCAAACCGAAGTTTTTGCGAACCGCTTGACTAACTATATTTAATCAAAAGTCGCTGATCTTTCGACCTTGTAATATATATATTTATACTTTGAAAGTCAGACACACATTGTATTACAATTATATATTTATTTGTATAAAACTCATGAATAAATTCCAATTTAATTTATATGTGACGATTATCTTTATTTTTCTTCATTTATTTTTTCGCATATAAGTTCGTATCGGTATGAGCGTATATCGGCGCACATTATTATGGCGCGCATAATGTCTTGTTGCGTTTATCGCGTGTTGAAGTCTCCCGACAGGAAACCGGTATGAAATAAAAAAATCGATCGAGAAAAATGGATTTTAACAGAAACCTGCTCTCTCTGATGAAATTTCGCATGCGTAATGAGCTTATTTGTAATTGATTTCGAAAATATAGCTCCGAGACCTTCCTTTTTTTTTCTACACGTTTGTTTGTTACATCTTATACACGGGAAAAATGAAACGGGAGGATCGTCGTCGTCGTTAAATATAAAACTATTACAAAGAATCAATTTTGAAACGTATGTTAAATCTTTCAAAATCGTTGGATTATAATTAATCTAATGTGTTTCGAATCTTTTTTTTTTTAATTAATAAGTGAAAGTAACGAGTTTTCTTCTTTTTTTTTATTAAATTTCAAATTTATAAAAAGCAAACTTAATTTTTATTCGTTTATGAAAATGATGGATAAAAAAATTACACGAATTTTCCCTGACTAAAAAGCAATGACAATAAAAGAAAGTTTTGCTTAAATTCAATGCTAATTTTGTCATTTAGCATGAATATGAGTAACTTTCATTATTTGTTTTCCTTAAAAGTCTCAAATATAGTTTCACCGTCTAAAATAATCTTTTTTCATTAAAATTACTTTCGCATCATAATATAAAAAAATCGTCCAAAAATATCCTGGAATTTCAGTACCTTTTTTTTCATCTCTTATGAGTCACGTTAAAAATAAAAGTAAAAAAGCGAAAAAAACACGTTAAAAAGGTAAAATAATCTTTTATTGAAAAAGAGCCAGGACGGAACAAGCGAGCAAAGTTATATAGAAAAAAAAAATAAGACAAACAGGACGATTAGTGTCACGCGTGTAAATGTATCTAAAAGTGGCACCTATTTGTAAGACGTTATAAATCAAATTGTAACAGTAAAGTGGAAAGTGAAGGTGCAGCGTGCGCGTGTTGTGTGTATTACATACATTTATATATATCGAAAAGTTTGTTATATGTGTATAGACACGTATATATATATATGATAAAGGTGCATCTGTATATAGCAAAGTAGTCCGTGCGTATAGTTTAGCAAATTTCTACGAACGCGTAGGAGTTGGAAAAAAAAATAAATTTTTTTTCATTTACCGTGATAAAAATATAAAACGCGTGCATTTATAAACGGGATCGGAAAATTAATGGATGAAAAATCGGTTTTAATATAACGTCTTCGCTCGCGCGCGAAACTATAGATATATATATACATAATGCACGCGGCGCACTTTCACGCTGAATTGCAGCTGCACGCGATGTATATGCATTCCAAGAGAAATGTTTATTATATATGTCTTTCTTAGACGTTGAGTTTCGAATAATTTTGTCGCAGACTTACGAGGCGCAAATAGTAAAAAAAAGTATGATAAAGTAAAAAGAAAATAATGTACAAGGATATGTATATGATAACTTACCGGAAAGAATGCACAGAACAGCAAGAACGTAAAACCTCAATACTTTGACGGACATTTTCCCTGAGTTTTTATTTCTAAAATTGTTGGTATTTTAAAATATTAAACTTGTAGCTGTACAAAATAATAATGAAAATCTATTTTATACGTAAACAGATAAAATAAAATGAAAAAAAAATGAAAAATCCTAAAAAAAGGATTATAAAACGGCGATATCGCCGCGCTGTATATACTACAGCCGCGATATGCTGTGTAGCACTGTTGCACAGGTGCGCAAGTCGACTCGAGAGATCAAGAGAAGAAAGAAGAAATAGCAAGAGCAACTCTTCCTCTTAGTGTGGAGTTGGTTTCTACCACCTCTTTCTCTTCTCTCCTTTGCTTCCTTACGACTTTTAAACACTTGTATACGACGTTACGACTTAGGGACTTACGTTTCACGACTTATACACGACAACAGCAGTAGTAACAGCAGCAGTAGCAGCAACAGCAGAGGCACAAAACAAGCAGGAGTTAGCCCATTGGCTGCGACCACTTTCTATACGTTGAATTGTTGATTTGACTTGCTTGACTATGGTTGCTTATGCTTTGGATTATTATTGCTTCGATATTCTTGCCATGGTAGATGATTATTTTTTTATTTTTTTTTTTTTAACTTCTCTCTTTCAGTGATAGTGAATCATTAAGCAGGCGACTTTACCTTACTTCTTCTTTTATATTATAATTATGCATGAGGATAATATGTATATGCCTTATAATTGCCTTAATCTTACTTCTTATGACGGTATTTCGAAAATTCTATTTCGGTGAGATTGGCTTTTTATCGTGGATACAAGAGCCTCTAGGGCTTTTTTAAATACTTACTTGTTCAAATGAATGTTAAGAAATTTATGGCCAAAGCCTTCTTCTTAAAACTTTTAATTTTAAATATATTTTCATGCTAGTTTATTATATGTCTTTTTAGGATTTTATCAGCCTCGTTCCATCTTTTAAGTCTTTGAAGTTTACTACTACGATGGAACATTATTATTTTAAAATTTTACTTCGTATAGTTATTTTTATTAAATTCTAAGATTTAAATAATGCGTGATTATATTGAATTTTCATTTTTTTATCAAACTTGTAGAAATATTTAAAAAATTAATACATTAAAATCGATTTACAAGAGATAACATTGTATGTTTCATAATAAAGATAGTTCAACACTTTAAGCAATGTTCAATCATTACGTTAATTGCTTGATTAGTAAATTATCATTAGATTATCGATATATTTGATAGCACTTAAACAGCAATTATACTGATTTTGAAATTATAATAATAGTGAAAGCATATGTTCTACAAAATAATATTTTCAAAATAATAAAAAGTTACAAAAATTTTTAGTGTATAAAATATTTATTGTTTGGAAAAATATTCTTAATTTATAATAGGAAGGATAACGACAAAACGTAAAAGAATCAAAGTATATTTAGAAGAGCATAATTTAAGATCATAAGTCAATTTTAGTCATTGTTGGTCCTCGCTTTGGTTTTTCTTTTTTCGTGGAACTTTTTTTCGTATTTACATTTTTACTCGATGTTCCGGAATTGGCCATTGCATTTGGATTAAAATAATCCGGTTCTCGCTTTGTTATATTGAGTTCTTGTAAAAGCAAATTAATCATCTGTAGCGTTGATTTATCAAGCCAGTTTTTTGTCCTGTTAAAAAATTCTAAAGACCAATCTATCGTCGAATTCCATTTGGGTTGCGTTTTTAAAATCCTGTGAGTTATGTCAGGTAAATTTAGAACTATGTCTCCAAACAATGCGATGTTCTCCAAAACACTCGAGGACGCTGAGATTAAAATATTTTTAATATCATTTATTTTGAATAGAATTTTTAATACACGGGAAGAAATTTAATTGATAAAATTACTATGTTCCATTGCAACTGTGGGACGTACTTTATTTTCTTTAAAAATTACTGTGAAAATGGAAAAAAAATTCTATAGAATATAGTAATGTTATCCATACAATTCCTCTCTGTGTATTTCTAAGTAATTTTAATTACCGTCTTTAATATCATTATTTCGCTGAGTGTCGGTTGCAAAAGACACGCCGTTAAGTTCGGATTCTGTTAAATTTTCTAAAATAACTTTCTTTGATTCTATGACATCGAACATTTTTTCCACGAGTATATTAATCATTTTGTACTGACGCTCGTAGCTCTTTATATTTTGCAAATTTTTCACAGCTTCTAAGTGCTCTTTTCTTCGCTTTATGAAAAGCCTTTTAACTGCGTGATCATTATGGTTAAGAAATTTTTTTTATTTATTGCGTATTAATCATTATTAAGCTCGACGTAAATAAGCTGAAAAATTAATATTTTACTCTTTGTCAAAATAACTTGATAACAAATTTATATTCATTCATCCGTAGGAAACAGTGGGGTAAAAAGATTATTTTCATAAATTTTAAATTAAATAATTTCGTAAATTATTAAAGTATAAAAACTTTGAAATTTTAAATGATGATTTTTAGTTTTAATAGTTTATAAACTGAATCATAACAGTGAAAATATTATTAACTTTTTGGCCTAACCATCATTGATTGAATTGAAAAAAAAAATATTTCTGCTCCGAAGTTTACTTTTTTTAAATTATATAATAAAATAAACTGTAGAAAAAGAAGAAATAAAAAATTGATTATCGATCGAGACGATCACACTATTTTCAGCCGCATATCAGTGGACTGTGGATCCAATATAATATTTTAATTCGTACACAGTAAAATCTTTAAAATCAAAGTATTTAAATTCTGGATCATTAATAAAGTATATAACGTTTTCTTCAGTTATGAATACATGAAACCTGTTATCAACTGCAAGTTTAACTCCATAAAATCCAATACCAGAATCCGTGAACAATATGAATAGTTCATCATATTATTAAAATTCACTGATTCAGTGTAATAAGCTAAAAATATTCAATTATGCTTATAGAAAAATATTAAAAAAATCAAATTTACATATTTTTTTTCTCTACAATTATTAAAAAAATATAAAAAGTCTTAACTTTATACATTTAAATCCATGTTTTATATTTCATATTACATGAAATTGTACTTCATAAAAGCGAAGTTTAAAAAATTGTAATCATGAATGCATGTAGATATAAAAAGTCAGTATTATCAGTTACATATGTGCAGAGGAAAAAATTTTATTTCGAAAGTTTTATTTTTTACCCTTGCTAAAATGTAAAAATTTACGATAATATAAACTGTAACTTCAAATGTATGTATGAAATGTACATAAATTTACATTTTTATACGGAATAAAAAACTTTTTGCCTTTGCGAGACTTTATAATTACTAGAGTGAAAAAAGTAAAAATTCATCTCAAGATTAATACAATTTATCGGTTCTTTTGAAATAAAACATCTGCTGGACCTTGAACATTTTTTTTTCACTTTCGTTTGGATTTTTTTTTATTTCAAAACGTATTTTTTATTTAAATAAATTTTGATTATAAAAAAATTTTTCAATACTATAAGCGTAAAATTTTATAAACTTTATATAAACTTTTATAAACTTTATAATTAATATTGATAAATTTTCATAATGAAAATTAGATACGTTAGGGCATTTTACAGTGAATATGTTGACAAAATTAAATATTGATCTCGTTATGTTTTTATGGCAAGTTAATTTTAAAATGTATAAACATTATTAATATTAATTAAATATTTAAAATGAATGTAAAAAAATGAAGTATATTTATAGTAAGATACTGCAAAATTGCAGAGGTAAAAATTTTGAAGACAATATAAAATAAAAATATTAAAAGAAATAACTAAAATTATTAAAAGGTATTTCTAATGCAATTCAGTATGAATTGTCTAATAAAAAGTAAGAAAAAAAAATAAAAATATTAGTTTTTACCGCAGCAGTAAATTACGTAACGGTATTAAAGTACGCAAACAGCGAAAGTATTAAAAAAATAAAACCACACAAAAAAGAAAGGATACATAACTGCTTATCAACATCTTTTAAATCTACATTGTCTTCGCTCTTCTTTAGCTTTTCATCACCGATTGGCAGCTGCTGTTCATCCGCATGCGCAGTAATGTTTGCCGGTGAATCGACGAGTTGCGCATTTGCACAGAGTGCCACGACAATCACAAATATGCAAAGTATACCACTTACCAAAGTTTTTCTCATGATTTTTTAAAAGACTTAACTCTTAATCGAGATTTTGATTAAATGTCAATCGTAATTAATTTTTAATGAAAATACAATTATTACTGGACTTATAATTTACAGAGAAATACATGCGCGAGAACTCAGCCATTTTCGGGACTTTAGGTGCCATCTGTAAATTTGAAAAAAAACTAAATTGAGACACGACGGAAGGAAAAACCACTTACGACGACGACACGACTCACGGTCTCGACTGAGATGTACAATATACTCTGCTATATATGTCTGTTTAAATAACAATACTTTGGTGTAAGTAAACGTTTATACATTGCAATATATCATACATACTTACGCCCAGAAACGTCATTATCAATTGGGCATTACCGTACGGATTACAAGCGCCCTAAAACATTTGACAAGTGAAGTACAGAGGTTAAGAAAAATTAATTAATACTTTCTCGTAAAGCTTTATCTACTGAAAGCTTAAAAATGATCAAGAGTTGCGAAAAAATATAGGAAGACTATATCATGTTGGTGAGGACGAAAAAAAAACTTCCTGGACATGTCTGTTAATTGTGACACGTATTTTTTGTGCAATTGTATAATCTTTATCTTCAATTGGGAGGAACTAGTTGTATCTTATTATTAGTCATTCTCGTAGTGTAAATCCAATAAGTTTAGTAACAATATTAGAAATTAAAAGGCAGAAACAATGGCAATGAACGAAGCAAGACTTGATGTGAGTTGGATACTTAAATTGTTATGATAATATTTATTTCTAGAAATTCCTTTCTTTATATTGTGTATTTTAGATGTACGATGATGGGATATCTTCAATGGATCCTCAAAATGTACACGGTGAAATGACCGTAGGACCAAATCTAAGAAATCAAGCTAATCTTGGAGAGCCCGACTTTAATACTCTTGATGAACCCATAAAAGACACAATAGTATGATTTATATTTTCATATTTCATTTCATTTTAAATGTTTACTTTTTTATTATAAAAATATTTTTGTTTTTTTAGTTGAGGGATGTACGAGCTGTTGGAAGAAAATTTTATCATGTTCTGTACCCAAAAGAAAAGCAAAGTTTACTTAAAGAATGTGAGTGATATTTGTAAATAAATATTTTTTATAATTTGATGAATCCAAAATTTTTATATTATTATTGGTTTTAGGGGATTTATGGGGGCCGCTGGTACTTTGTACATTCATGGCAATGTAAGTAGACAAATGGAAGAAAGCTGTGCATATAATATATTGTTTATTTATTCACGTGTTTGAATATTTCAGGATTTTACAAGGGTCTTCCGATACAGCAAATGATTCTAATGATGGTGGACCAGAATTTGCAGAAGTTTTTGTAATTGTATGGATTGGTTCTATGGTAGTAACATTAAATAGTAAACTTCTTGGTGGTAACATGTTAGTATTACTTAATTTATTTTTAGCAAAAACTTTTATTAGATTAACTAATTTTATTGTATTAATTTCCAGTTCCTTCTTTCAAAGTGTATGCGTACTTGGATATTGTTTGCTACCAACAGCAATTGCATTGATTGTTTGTAGAATCATATTGATAGCGAATCAGACTATATTCTTATTTATACTTAGATTTATCATTACAGTGATAGGATTTGTATGGGCAACATATGGTAAATCCCAATGAATTTACATTATAAATCTTGCTTTATTTAAAATTAAAATAATTTTCGTAATAAAAATTTAATATTTTTTCAGCATCAATGGCATTCCTTGGAGATAGTCAACCAGCTGGAAGAAAAGCTTTAGCAGTATACCCAATATTCTTGTTTTATTTTATTATTTCTTGGCTGGTCATATCTCATACCACGTAAAGTTGAATAAAAAGAAAATCATAATAGACTGTACAATGGTATGCACAAAACTGTAAAAACTATGTGGATGAGCATAAGGTCAGTACATTAGAATTGTTGTCAGATCAGAATGCATTTTATTGAAACCAATCTTCTGTAAAAGAAATGATACTATTGTGTCCTTGTAAAAGTATATTGTGTTAGTATGACGTTTGTATTATGCGAGAACTTGCAGAAAAATGTGATAAGAGATTTTTATTGTATTTTTATGCGCCAAATGATGTGTTGTTTTTTTCAATGACCGAAAAAGGCGAATATACACTGATATAACGGAAATAAGAACACATTCATTATACATATTTCAATTACATGTGTAAAGTTGCACTTGCCTATAATGATCTGTACATTGTACATATTAATTATAAGAATGGAGATAAATGAATAAGATAAATAAGTATGAAAACAATTTTTATTTACACAATTATTGTTTTATTTTACATATATGTAAAATATTTTCGTAATTTTTCGAAAAGTTCTTGACTGTCACGGTGTGCGGGATATGCATTTAAAGCTTTTTGTATTGAAATATAACTAGTTTGTAAGTCTCCATTCTAAAAGAAAATATGTGAAATTTATAAAATTTGAATTTCTATAAGGTATGAAAAAGAGAAAATAAATTGCATTCCTACATTATAAGCTAAATAGGAACTATTAAAATGTGGTTCATAAAGATAGTTGGCAATACTAGCTGCAGCATGGAAGTATATACGGGCAGCAACTATATTTTCATTTTTCATCTCCAGTACACCAAGGTTATTGTAAGATGGAGCGTGTCTATTATCTGCATTAATAGCTAGTTTTAAACACTCTGTTGCCATTATCAAATCTCCAAGGCACTAAAAATTGAGTTTAAACATTTTTAAACTTCATTTTGCAATTACATAAACATTTGATGGAATTACTTACTATTGCTATGTGTGAAATATTGTACCAAACATCTGCAACATTTTCATCAGTGGCCAAAATCAAAGCTCTTTCAAAACAAGAAATAGTGAAATCGTACTGTTGAGCATAAAAGCAGCACAATCCTAAATTATTAAATAGTTCAGCATTGTAAACGCCCATTTGCAGTAGTCTCCTGTTTTAAGAATAGTTTTGGTGATATTTATTTGTAAAAAAAAGTCGAACTTACATGTCCAATATTGAATAAAACTCGAAAAATTTTTCAATTATATTTTATAAAACAATAAATTAACGTAATAATTAAGAAATTAAGAATTTTTATTTATTTATATCCCACAAAATAATTCAATATTGTTAGTTAATATCCAAGCTTTTAATAATTGTAAAAAGTATCGTAATTTTAATGAAATTATTTTTGTATTTTATTTTAAAATTATTTAGAATTTCATTTATAGTACTGTAAAATTATTTATTGATTACCTATAATATCTGAGAGCAATTTCAGGTTGATCGTTATAAAAATGATGTAATCCTATACTTGCAATTGCTTCTGTGTGGGAGGCATCTTCTTGAACTATAACTTTATAATATTTAACAGACATAATAACATTATTCATGCCTTCGAAAATTCGTGCCATTTCCGTTAAAACGGCTACCTAAAAAATAGAAAAAAATTAATAATTTTTTTAATTAATGTACTTGATTAAATTGAAAAAAAAATTTTTTTTTATCGTTTACGTCGTTTGGAAAATATTCTAATCCTTTTTTGCAGAGTTCAAGAGCCGCTAAAGGTTGATCAAGTTTTATGTAAACTCTCACGAGCCTCAATACTGTCTCAATTGTCTTGCATTCTCGTAAAGCTGATCTAAACTGTTGCTCGGCGTCTCTTATTAAACCGAGAGTATAATAACATTTTCCCAATTGTACTTTCCACCACCAGTCTTTGTATTGTGCAGCTTGCGTTGCTTGCACAGCTAAATCAAGTGCCTACAATTATGCAAAATCATATTTTATGTTTTCATTTTTTAACTTTGATTTATAATTTTTTTCTTATTAGAAATAATATTTAAGCATTAAATTGTAGCGGCCTCGAAGTGATGATAGTTTTTAAGAATCATGAATAAAGAAAGAATAATAAATATTATATTCAAATCCACATACAGGAATTTTTTCAATTAAAAATACTTTTACAGTTTAAATTAGAGTTTAGCATTAACAATTTTTTTTTTCTTTTTTTTTTGTTACAGTATGGTAATGGATTTTTCATCCTTTAACGTCTGCATCTACGAATTATTGAACAATAGTGCTCAAAGAATGCAAGGATGATTTATGATATGATGAATTTTACTTTTTAATTCAATAAAACTTTTTTATAGTTTTTAAATTTTTATAATTTTCAGAAAAGCTAGTCCTTTGAATTTGATATTTCAGTTTAATTTTAAATTTTATAAAGTTTTTAAAAAAGACAAAATTTTTAATGGACTTATTATAGTATATTGGTCTTAAATAGATTAGTCCTACAATACACATTAATAAATAATCCCATAAGAATGACTTACGTAACGTGGATCGTGTTCATGATAATAAATGTACTCAAATAGGGGTTTCGCTATACCAGGTTGCGTCGCATATTTGGATATGTTTAACCTTGAGAGTTGAATGAACGGTCCTCCGGGCTCTGTCAGCATCGACGCTGTACCGAGCCTACAATTCGCACCTGATATTATTAAAAATTCAAAGTATTTATACATTAGATTACGTGTGTCTTAAAATTTCGACCTGACACTTCTCCCCGTGCTCGCAGTTATCGGACGCGCGGTCGAAGCTGTCCTTGGGGTGCGCAAAGTTTGTTCCATACTTTGAGATGAATCTAAAGCTGATTGCGTCGCGGGTCTTACTACTCCTGTTACCGGTCTACCTGTACATGTTAAATAAGATTTTTTTATACCCTATATTATTAAATTAAAAGTCCAAAAATTATTCGATATTATTTAAAAAACTTTGTTGGATTCAGATAAAATTTTTTTTTTTATTTAATATATTAAAATTAAGTTAATTTATTGATAAATTTAATTTAACCTAAAGAAAATTTATTAAAAAAAAAGAAGATACCTGTTTGCGTTCTTGGACGAAAGCCTTGAGCTGGAAGAGCTGTACCAGGATTTCTAAGAGACGTTCCTGGTCTTGGCATTGATGCTATCGTATCATTATCTAACAAAGTTTCAGCTAAACCTTCTTCCTCGCCCTCAATGTCATCTACGTAGACTTGAAGCGTTAACGCACGCATTTTTAATACCCATACCGCCTGTATTTTATATACAAAACTTTTTAGGTTTACACGTTTAATTATATTTTTTAGTAAATTTTCCTTGATTTTATAATAAATATATATATATCTATACATATACATTTTTTTAAATTATGTTAGCCTAATGATATAAATTATCGTTTTAAAAAATAGTTTATTAAAGAAAAAAAAGTTTTTTAAAAATAATGAAATTTTAAAACTGTAACCAAAATAACGCAATATAACGTTAATAAAATAAATCTAAAGTCAATTAAAAATTCATGAAAAATAAATAAAAATAAACTGAATGAAAATAACTTTTTATAAGATCATTAGTTTAGTATGGATTAGCGGAAAAATTTTATTTAGTATATTTTCGTTAATATGATAATAATGATAATCGTTAAATATCAGTCCTGCTTATTTTCTAAAATTATAATTTATCATTATTTTAAGTATATAACAATAAATTTAATAATTTAATCATATATTTATAAGCTTGCGATAGCTTACGCTATTTTATGAAAATTACTAATTGATTCTGTATCAAGTTCATGATTAATTTGTTACGAAAACAATTGCAGTGTTAATCAATCCCATATATGTATCATTATAAAATAGATTAAATAACTGTATAAAAAAAAATTTACCGGTTAACAGTACCTGGTCCAAGGGACTTTTACGCAAAAGTTCAGTACAAGCCGCGGCGCATTCTTCGTATTTCCTTCGTCTAAATAAACTTAAGGCCATGAAAAGCTCCATGTTGTTCGATGGCCGATTGTACTTCGACTGTCGAGTGCTGCTGACCACGATCGGTCGCATTATATTATAAGTATACCACCAAAGAGCCTTTATTTTTCTACGCAGGTTAAAAACTCAGGGTAAAAAGCGTATAGGAACTTGGTTATACTCGTATCAGAGCGCACCTGTCGCACTATATTTTATTTATCGATTACTTTGCCCAGTTGCGCTAGCCGTTACCACAACTCACTATATTCTACTGACTATGTGTTGTTTGTAAGTATACTACCTGCTGACTATGGCTCAAGCTCTGACATTAACTCTGGTTTTGGTTTTTACTTTATTCAATCATATATCAATTAAAAAAATTCTTTATTTTTCATTAATTATTTATTTTAAACTTGATTACTGATATTATGAACCATGATTAATTTATCATAAAACATTTAAATATGATCATGAAATCAGAAATTTGCGTCTATCCTTTTATGATTCTCGTTAAAATTTATACAAAATAAAAAGGAGCTGATATGATGTGTCAAAAGAAATGACGTCATAGGTTAATAATTGTTATCTTTGTTTTTAACCCTTTCAGAACGGAATTATTATTTCATCATGAAAAGTTCTGATAACCATTTAGCGATGATAAGTGTTCATTTATTAAGCAATTTTTGCGATAAAAAATTTTTTTTTTTTTTTTTTTCTTTTCAAGTTATCTCAGTTTCTATCAAAGATATAATAACTTAGGCCCTCAGTTTGAGATCGGAAATAGTCCACTTCAATCTAATACACATATTTTTTTTACAAAATTTGAAGCCACTTTTGCACAATTTCAAAAAAACCAAAAAATGTCAATGTACATTGTAATGTACATTGGTTCTGAAAGGGTTAAATAAATTAAAAACTTAATGATTTTTACGTATAAGCAAAACATTAATTTAGTAAATTTTTATTCGAGTTAAAAATCTATCTCTCTAACAAGTGACTCACTGAGCACCTCTTAAAATTATTTTATAAATTTATCTTATTTATGTTGATGGTTTGCATCGACTGATTTATTTTCTTGACTGCTCATTAACCCTCATCCTTACTCATTAGTATTTTATGTAAATAAAAATTAAATCAGACATGTAGTTAGCCTTTTTAATCTTTGAATAATCGGTCAAGGAATTTGTTGATTTTTACATTCACGTACGTCCTCAAGATAAGGGAAGACTCGATTTTTAAAACCGTGATGATAACACGATCTTTGATGCGATCTAATAGTGCGGTATTCTGCAATCCTCGAAATACTAATAATTTGAATATTGTAGAAGTATAGTGCTAGAAACTCTACCTCTGCTTACTACTGCTAACTTGTCACCTGTGACTACATCTACTTCTTCGTCACGGATATAGTCATAATACAAACAAAATACTCGTTTATTAAAAAAAAAAATCAAAATTCACAGATTAAAAAAAAATTATTATTATTAACTGATTCAGTGAATTTTTTATTTTATTTAACGTCGCTGTATTTATACTATTATGTTAATTAGCGACGGAGGTTTCCAGTGTGTTTGTGAACAAAGCGCATGTAACGCACAGTGGTGCTTGTATAAATTAGCCGAGAGCGGGATTCGAACTCGGGTCCTCGAGATTATGAATCCATCGCTCTACCGACTGAGCCACTCAAACCTCTTGACTATTGGAATAGAAACTAAAATTAAAACTCTGTTTTATGAACCACAAAAAGCAATAAAACATTTTATAAAAAGATTGTTCATTAGGTTGATACATAATTGTTTCTATTGAAACAAAATATAAGTGGGTTAGCTTTTATACTTTTTAATTTCGAATTATAATTGCAATATCAACGTAAAAGTTGTTAGAAATGATGTTTCAAACATTGTTGATTGAATTATGTAAAAGCAATGATGGTAATAATGTTTAAAAGTGTAAAAAAAAATTATTTCAAAGTTAACTGTCTTAGTGTGCTTTTCCAAAACTAGTTTTTTTAATTTTCGCAAGCGTACCTGATACACTTATATGCCAGTTTTAATTATAAATAAGTATATTTCCACCTGCAAACTCATATGTTTTCAAAATTCATGTTAAAGAAAAGAGTCTATTATGTTTTCGAATTGTTCCAGTGTGATTCTTAAAATTTCATACATACAGAATTATTATGCATTATAATATTCAATGCTACTGGGTTTAATATATGTAAAGACGTATATAAATACATTTTTTAATGAACGTTGGTTGATTTGTTATTTATTTAAACCTTCGAGTGCACATTTTTTTTTAAATAATAAGTACATAATCATTTTGATCCGACCACTTCTTAATTCTCCATAATTCTACAACTACTAAACTTTTTGATTTGCGAAAATTCTTAGATATACGTTAAATTATATTTAAATCATTTATCAGTATGAATGCTTATGTTGTCTTATTTTGAAAAATTCACGAAAAAAAATATTTTTTACTAAAATTTAAATTAGTAGAAATTATTCTATAATTTACAAAATTATAGCACTTTTTTGCTACAATGATGATTTATTATTGTAATGTATATAGCATTTGATAATTTGTCTTTTCGTGATCAACTTAAAATTTCGATTCACACTACACGAAATATTTTGGAACATTGCACAAATAAAAAATAACCATGAACACAAAATCTTTACGCAAAATTTAAATATGCAATTCGAAAATGTTAACTTTTTAATTAAGTGATCTACTGATAGAGAAATTTTAAGATAACAATTTCTGTGTATTAAAATATAAAAAACTTTTAATTACTTTTTTTTAATGTTGAAGAAACAATCAACTTATTTTTACTGTCTGACTTAATGTATAAAAATTACTTATGATTTCCTTTGATAACTCTTAAAATTTAGCTGTATTTTGATACTCATCTATTCATTATCATTGCTATCAATACTATAGACGGTAGGAAAGATTTTTCGAAAAGTATTTCTCCAATATTTAATTATAAAAATGTATAGATTGACTTTCTTTACAGTTATCTTAAAGTCAAAAGTTTTTTAGATTTACTCATGTGTACATTTAAACATAGTTTTAATAGAAAGCATTACTTCCATTATTCCCTTTTAACTTCTTTTAAACGAATTAACAAAACGGTTGATAAAACTTATATTGAATTTCATTAGATTTAGCTAGACGAAAGTTGCACACTCAACTATACGAAAATGTTCTTGAAGACTTAAATTGAATTGTAAATCCGGAACGTATTCTCGCTTCATTCACGAACAATTATAGAGAAAAACGCTTTGCTTTTGTGCAAAGGTCACAAGTGCGAGAAATAAACTAAACGTGTGCACATACGCGAGGAACCGGATTACCCGGTGCGTTTATTTAGTTAAATTTAGTAAATTCGCGCGAAAGTGTCACAACAAGCGCTGTAATTGCACTTGAATTAAGAGATTAATCGAAACGGCAAAGTAACAATGACTAGGGGGAGAACTAAGTTTAACCTTGAAATTAAAAGTACTTGGCCAGAAGTATTTCAGTGGAAAATTTCTATGCATAATACTATAATATGATTATTTCATAATAATTTTACCTAGTCCCGTAGAGGGAATAAAAAATTTCATGAATTATAAATATAGCTATAAATATGAGTGTATAAATGTAAATAAATAAATGAATGAATGTAGATAAATATGAATAAGTTTGAATAACTGATCGAACAACGACTGCAAGTAACATTTGTTTATATTAATATTTTAATATCTTTGAGAAAAAATTAACAATTTAATTAAATAAACAATGTTTACTATCAGTCATTAACACTTGTCAATTTAATACTTATAACATTAATACTTATCAATAGTAATTATACTTATTTAACATTTATTTACAATTGTTTAATTTTTTTTAAATTATTCACGACTTGTTAGTTTATTAGTTTATTAATAATGAAATGTCAAAATTTTTGTTTAACGTAATATTGATGATTTTAAAAAATTTTCTCTTTTATCAGACTATCTCTTTGTTTTCCACTAATCTATTTAAGTTTAACTCTTTAAACGCAATAAATTTTATACATTTAATATTCATTATATCTATATTGTATATACAATTTCTATAAAAACGCTTTCAGCGCATTATCACGTGAACGTTATACAATGAACTATATACATTAAAATTTCTATAAAATCGACGCATCTTCAGTGTGACAATTATATATATTTCGTTTACACAGTTGTATTTCTCATAATTAAACAATAATGATGCTCACTCGTACGGACCAATTTGACTGTTTATGGCTTGGACGAATATCCGGGCTGTTATCTCTGCGCTTAGCACGAGACGTGTCTCCAACGCGCATTTCTTGAGTTGCATCGGGAATGCAAGTTTATCAAAAGAACTCTCATATTTTTATTTTGATGAATTAGTTGTTGCTTCGACTGTTAAATTCTGTTGAAATTGCAATATTTATTGTTATAGCTTACTTAATTTTACGGACTTTGTTGAATCAACATATATTTAATTAGTTTAATCGAAATATTGTTAGGTAAAAAGCATTGCAGAAAACCACTGTTCTTCCCTCCGCAATAAAAATTTTTAATGTTTTAATTAAGAATTGAAAACAGTTAGAATTTAATCGAAAATAAAAATTTATGAAAATTAAAAAGGCGCCGTCAGTGCCCAGTGCATTAGCATTGAGCTTCCGCAAATTAAAATAATTACTTTTTTATCTACTTTTAAACGGCAGAAAACATTTTATAATAATAGTCTGCAGTATTTAAAAAACATGCTATTAAATATTTACTTTTGTAAATATATAACATCGTAAAAAAGATAATGTTCTAAATTTAAAAAAATTTTAAAAAATATATCAAAGGAACTAAAATTTTCATAATTATTACTCTCGAACTAAAACTATTTAGCAAATAGTAAAAATTATTTTTATTTTAATTTCGCTCGATATAATGCAACACGTAAGAGAAAAATTATGAATTTTTCAATGGGATTTAAATATTTAAAAAAAATATACCATGTAATGATAAAAATCGATCGATTAGTTCTCGGGACGCGAAGTTACACATGCGCACGTAGTACATGCGCGTACTCGTATGCGTATGTCTATATGTATGCATATATATATACGTACACGCATATTTAAAAAAAAATATTTTATAATAATGATTGATAATTATTTGAAACTTATTCCTATAATGTTATTTTAATAAACATTCTGATCTTCATTATAAAGCCTCTTCCACAACGAAATAATATAAAATTTTTTCAAATTTTGTTTATAAACATTAATAATAAACAAAAAGTAATGCATAAAGCATAGGTTATTTAGTACGAATTGTTAAGGAATCAATTGATAATATTAATTTTATTCTTGTAAATTATGTTTCACGTGTATTTTTAACGATACGAAAACAATAAAAGTGTAAGCAGATAAGAATAAAACTGTATATGGCGCGCTTTTTCCTCTTCGCTCTTATCAACTGACGTGGATATCACTGATATTAGGTAGCAGTGTAACAGGAGAGCATGTCTATTCTCTAAAGATAGAGGAAGTATACGAAAAGACGGCGCAGAGACACAGTGATAACAGTTATGAAATGCTTATAACTGAAAAGCCAAAAGGCTCCGATAAGAGCTTGTGCACGTTGAACTTATCAATTTGTAAACTTTAAATATGCAAATAATGTAATAGTTCAATGATAAAATAAGAAAAATAATTGTGTGAAAAAAATTTCTACATCAATACAACATAACTACAAGGAACAAACCTGAATGACAAGTGCGCCTGCGTACGCGCAGCTTTCGTATAGTTAAAACGTTTAAAGTTACTTGCACATACTATAGAAGATTGTTTGAGCTTTGGATTTCGGACTTGCGTATAACTTTGGAATATTTTTTTTAAATGAAATAGAAAGAAATTATGAATTAAAGACTCGATTTTTTAAACTTATAAATTGATTAAATACGCAATTTTTTAAAATTATAAATTAATTTATTTAAATTTCTAGGATTTAAAAGAAAATCCACCTGGACGCTATTTAATTTTTTAATTAATTATTTCAGCTGATGTCTATCAATAGCATAAGATAAAACTTGAGATAAAAATTTTTATTTTTCAATTGAAAAAAATTATTTATTTTTATTTGTACATAATTTTTTATCGAATTAAGCTTTAAGGGCGAATTGTGTTTTAAATGAAAGCTTTTGATCTCAATTTTTACCTAATGAAAATTCAGTAAAATAATTCATTTAACGACTGTATAGTCTTCAAGCAGATGCAAAATTAATAATTTTTTTAAATTTAAATTAAATAGTTTTTAAAATTTTTATTCATCCTTTTTATTATTTTTAGTTAAAAAATATCTCAAAATTAAAATTCGATCTGGGACTTAAAAGTGATTAACTACCCTTTTTATTAGTCGCATATAAAGGCTTTTGCTCACAGTTTGCTTTTAAAGAAGAATCAGAAAATTTTTTTTTTTGGCAAACGTAAACACTGATTATAGATAGATAATTTTGTCGAAAATTGTATCATAAAAAAACTTTAATATTTTTCATAAAACGTGGTATAATTAAAAAAAAGAAATTATTTAAATTAATAAATCAATGAAAAAAAAGAAAAAAAATATGTTTATTTATTTATTTCAACACAAAAGTAAGGTAAACTTCATCTACATTTTATCAAGAAAAATATTAATCTCTCTAATAAATACAGTGCACTTTTATGAAGAAGCATACGTATTTTCCTAAAAAAAGTATGCACTTTAAGCTGTTAATATTTACTGAAACCTACTGTAACCAGAAAACTTTGATCAATTAAATGCTAAATTTAATTTAATAACTAAATTGTTAATACATGTAAATAACTAAAAGTAATTACTAATAATATTTAACAAATAATTTATATTATTTTTCAATAGTAGTAGAAAGATCAAATAATAATTCAAGAGGTAGTCAGTGGCGCACTCGGTAGAGTGATGGATTCATAATCTTGAGGTCCCGAGTTCGAATCCTGCTCTCGACTAATTTATACAAGCACCAATGTACGATACATGTCCTTTGTTCACATACACACTGAAACGACCTCCGTCGCTTAACACCACAAACATAGCATAAATACAGCGACGTTAAATAAAATTTAAAAAAATTAATATATAAATTTCTGGCGATGCATGCAATAATACATTTTTTGATGTTATACTTATTACCATAAGATGATTGGATTCACCAAATGAAGTGCGTAACTGCATTGCTACTATTGTATTCATTACATCTAGCTTAAAATAAAAATTTTTACAAAATTCAATTTTTTATTCCAATTTTATTCTTTTTTCTCTCATTTTTTTTGTTTTTTTTTTATTAATAAGAAAAACCAATTCATTGGATTTCCAAATTTTTACTGCAGAATTTTTTTTCAGAAGCATTATTCTTGAGGAAGCATTACTTCAAAACAATATTTTTTTTTGCAGACTTTATTTTTCATGCTATACAGTAATCTGATTATTTTAATAAATTTCAATGAGCTCTAATATAGACAACTTTTTGGAATATCATTCCTCTTACTATTACATCTGTAATTTCAGTTATATCATTGCTGATAATAAATGTATCGTACTCATCTTTAGGAAGTTATCACTGCACATCTCGATAAAATATAAAGATTAAATAAGTTTTTAGCTTTTTTCATTTGTGTCTATTCAAGTTTAAATTTCTTTTAAAATCAAAGTTTGATTGTGCTTTGAAATGAAAAATTGCTCTATAACACAATCTAAATAGATTGAGATATGCTTTTTTTAAAAGCTTTGATTTAAATATTTTTTCTAGATTCATTTTAATATTTCGATGTTCATTGTCTACGCATCTTTCTACTTTCGTTATTGTCAATCGTACAGGAGATCAAGAGAGAAATCAAGAGTAAGAGAGAGAGAGAGAGAGAGAGAAAAAAAATAAAGAGAGAAGTAATAGTCTCTGTGCTATCAGCATAATCAGTGCCATCATGGTCTATTTATATGGATAACGCTCTCAAGCTAAAGCGAAGCGATTATCCACGGCAGTAGCGGGCAAGCAGCATGGGGACACTACTAAACTCATCATCAGTTGTTATATTACGTATGTCTATGTATATATATATATATATATATACATACATACAACAATGTACTTGGAAAGAAGAACGTGCATCAGAATTACTTGATGCTAGCAGTAGTCGTGGACCGTCCTCTAAGCGGACAGTCGAGGTCCCGACCACCAATTTTTTTTTTCCATCATCTTTACCTTTCTTCATATTAAAACCAAAAAAAAGTTTGTTTGTTTTTTTTTTTTTACTTTTTCTTCTTTATTTTCTTTTGGTCCTCCCACGAAGAAATTTCGGAGGACAAAAGGATGAGTGCGACGGTGTGACGAAAACGGAAGCGATTGCTACAACAATATAATCAAGAAAAAAAAGAGAGAGAGAGAGAGAAATTTTTTTCACCAGAAGGATACTTTAAACAAAAATAAAAGCTCTTCAGGGACCAGTCAAGGTACGTTTAACTACGACGTGGGTGTAAACGTAAATAATAATATATAAAATTTGAGTCGATAAGTATACGAGCCGGTTATTCTGCTCTAGGGGATAATTGAATTTTACTGCCCAAATCTGTTCTTTTTTTTATAGTAAATGCTCATTTTTAATGTTTTTATTTTATTAGGATGAAATTGCCAAGAAAACATTACGTTTGTTTAGTATAATATCATAAAATTATTGTTTGGTATAAACAATTTGCAATTTTGTAATTGCTTATTAAGAATTGCGTAAGTTAATTTTTAATAAGACACTATTTTTCGCGAGCATAATAAAATCGCTTCTCTAAAAGCGCTGTACTAAAAGAGTAAATTAAAATGTGGTGCAAGGTCAATAAATTACGGACCTATATGCCATCGGACTCGCTTGTTCTAGGTCCAATCCTATTTACTATGATTAAGAAGAGATTGCGAGTTCATAAAAAATATTCTGACCATAGGCTCGGGACTATAAATTATTCTTTTTTTTAATATATTATCAAACAGCTTATCTTAATCATATATTAATTTTTATTATTTTATTATTAGTTTTCCAGAAATTCATATGTTTATATGTATCTAATTTAATATTTAATTTTTTTATAAAATTATTTATAAAATTTAGATTTTTAGCTAAAAATCATTATTAGTTTAAATTTTTTTTATAATTTCATAATAAACCAATTTTTTTATTTACTTGGTTGGATCAATTTTTTTATCAAACTATGCAGACGGTTATTAATTTTTATTTTTTTATAAACCATAATATTAAATATGTATTATCCTTATTTTAATTTTGCTTTTTTCTCTTGTTTAATTTCGTTTATAAAATCTAAATGACTGCAATAAATTTCAATGAAGCTTTTTTTGTCCTTGTATCCAGAAATAATAAATTTTTAAGGGCATTAAATTAATCAAATAGGAAAGGATAAAAAAGACGCGTTAAAAAAATAAATAGTCGACTCGACGCGACAAAAAGCGCTAGATGAAATAATTTAATAGTTGAGTAAGCGAATGGAAAAACCAGCTTGTTAATGAAAATTAAATAAATTATTCTTAATAGTTTGACACAAAACGCCTGACGTCATAGCATTGTCTCCTATATACACGAAATAGTAAGCTAAAACGCAAATTCGGGGGCAGGAAACATGCAGACGGTAAGAGAAATAAAGAAAGCAAGCTAAGAGAGCTAAATAATAGAGAACCTTGTGCGTATGTAATGTAGGTATGATTTACAGGGAGTTTAAGTGACGTTGTTAGCGGTATAACCTACTTCGGTCCATCGTCCAAATATAGATGTATATATGATGATAAAAAGTGTTGCGCGTTTCTAAGGGGGTGCGAACGCCACTTGATCATTTCCATCAAGCTCGAGATTAACTCTTCCAGACGCAAAACAACAAGAAAATTGCAGCCAATCACACGCACACTCCCATCACTTTCTTATTCCTTCAATTAGTTTATCTTCTTTATAAATTAAGCTTCCTCATCCTTTACTTGCAATATCATATTTACTTTCAAATCTTTATTTATATTGTTTATTTTATCCTTATATTTATATTTCTTTTTATCAACATTTTAAATGTTTAAGAAATTTTCATAAATTTAATTAAACCGTAATCTTTGAAATTTTTTCCAACCTCAATAAATAATTTTTTTTATTAATCTACTTAATGTAAGCTTGTTGAATGATACTGGCTATTTGACTGTCGTATTTTTGTTAGTTTTGTCCTTCTACACCCATATTGTTACAACTAATACCATAATATAAATTTTCATGACTTAAAAAAATGTATAAATTGTTTAAAATTATGATTAAAAACAGCCATATTAATGAATGTAGAATACGAGTGTGAATAGACTAACAATGAAAGTTAAAGAAAATTAAGCGTAATAAAACGATTATTTATCCATTAAGAAAGAAAAATATAATGGCTTGAACAAACGTATTTTTCAGGATCCAAAAACTGAAACATGTCGAGGCAAGATGAACAAAACGTGTGTCGAGTGACTCCGGTCGAATACGTTTTCGCGGATGGCACAGAAATCAAGGAACACAAAGACGAAGATGCGAAATCCAAGGATACAGAATCCGAACCGGAGCGCGGATCGTGGGCGAGTAAAACGGAGTTTTTACTCTCTTGCGCTGGGTATGCCATTGGAATTGGAAACGTCTGGAGATTTCCTTATTTATGTTACAGGAATGGCGGAGGTACGATTTTAATTATTTTCTTTTCATCTTTTCATTCATCGTTATTCATTGACAAAAGATGATAATGTATAGTGTTGTAATTTTTATTAAATATGCGCAAATAATATAAATATCAAAGATTATATTAAAGATAATTTTTGATCATACTAAAAATACATTTTTTTAGAAGATCAAACAAATGTAACAAAAAGTTAGCTTTTCTCTTAATACTATATGATATTTAAATAAAAAAAAATTAAACGTAAAAGTTGTATTTGTATTAGGTGTAAAAAAAACGTTTACAATTAAAATTTGCAATCGGGCGCTCCTCTCTTTTTCCAAATGGTTGCACATATATATCGTTAGGAAGCGGTGCTTCCGCAGCGACAAACGATGAGATTATCTGTCCGTGAAAAAAAAGAAAAAAAAGCGATAAACAATAAAAATGTTCGATATTGTTCGACTGGTCATCGTAAAGGATCAATGGCCCGAAGTTGCTTGTACGCGTGCTTGCAATAAAGATCAGCCGTTGGTGTATTAGAATTTTCGATACACGACGGATAGAGGCATATAATGGAATACTACGATTTCCGGGGGCCGTATTTTTCTCTCTCTCTCTCTCTCTCGCTCTCTGCATATATCCCGCGTTATTATATCTATATATCTTTATCTCTCGCGCTCGAGCGACAATTGACGCGGTGAACTCTGTGATTGAATGATTTCACCTATAGTGTGTATATATATACGTACACTCGACGCATCGTTTTTCTTTTCTCTCTCTCTCTCTCTCTATATACGTGTAGTCGGTGTTGCGCTTGGGCGCCTATGTACGTACATACACCAGCTAGCAAATTACTTTCTGCCCTTGGAAATCTCTTCCTCTAACTTGTCTCTATATATCCATGCACTTTATATGTTCTATACTTATGCGCACAGCCACACATGCACAAGCATTATGTACTCGAGAGATAAAAGTATATGTGTGATAGTAGAACAATGCCGCTTGTTCCGTATACATATATATCTACGTTTAAACCGTCACTCGCGCAGTCAACAATCAAAGACGCAGGATTCTCTCTTTTCTCTTATAATTACGATTCACGTGTGTGTGGAAGTCTGATCGAGTGCCAGCACGTGTTTTAATAGTTTAATGCTTATCTCAATAATATAAAAGAAAATTAATAATAGCCATGCTTGTCTGGCATTTATCGAGGATTAATATTTTACTATTTTAGGAAACATTCTTCAATAAACTTACAATCGATTGATAATCACTTCTTTTGTTGTAATTTAACTAAAAATAATTTTCTTTGACTTTGTATATATCGGATTAAATGTTTTTGTTTGAAGAAATTTATTTATATCTGTAATGTTATTTATTATTATAATAGAAAAGAAGAATGAGGATATTATTAGGCATAGGTAAATTTATAGGAAAAGATAATTTAATTGATTATAAGTAGAATTACGCAAGATAAAAGTTCCTGCCGTAGGTTTAACTACGCGCACACATTCAGGCTTCATAAAATTTATTCTTCTCTTTTCTTCTTTCAAATCTATTGTCTCATGGAATAATAAAGAAATAAATAGGTTAAGGTCATTAATTTCAGAATAAATTGCATTATATAGGTATGTGGGTAAAGCGTTGGCTAAACAAGGAAGTGAAAAAAATAAACAAAGAGATAACGTGATTTCGAGTAGAATAAAAAAATGTATTCATTTTTATTTTTTAAATAAATAAATACTCAAATAAATAAAGTAAATTTTTGTTGATAGGAGCGTTTTTAGTGCCGTATTTGTTAATGCTGTTCTTGTGCGGCATACCTCTTTTCTTCATGGAATCTTCTATAGGCCAATTTGGTAGTACTGGCTGTATAACGATGTTCCGGATGAGTCCGTTGTTTAAAGGTAACGTTATATCATGTAGCTTTAAAGAGACGAAGTAGCTTAATTCTTATCGACAATTTAATTAAAGAACGCGAAGATAAGTTAGTGCTTTAAAGTCGTCTGGAGTCTAAGTCTAGTAAAAATTTTTATATTAGAATATATTTCCTTACTTGATTATTGTATTACGAGCAGGTGCCGGTTTTGCAATAGTCATAGTCAACGTTATTTGCACAATGTACTACAACGTCATAATTGCTTATCCACTTATGTTCCTGGTTATGTCGATTAGAAGTACTCTGCCTTGGGAGGATTGTGATAATCCATGGAACACTTATGGATGCTTGAAGGTTTACGGAATACCAATTATTACTTTTTTTATACAATTATTTGTTTATTTTAAATATTTTTTTATTTGTATTATCAGTTGGGCGGCGAAGTTTTCACTGAAAAAAATGTGAGCGATCAAATTCAGTTGATTGAAAAAACCAAAACACCAGCGGATGAATTTTTTCAGTGAGTTTCTTTAATTAAACTTTTGTTTATAAATAATATTTAATAAGATGAATAAAAATAAACTAATCATTATTTCAGTAATCACATACTAAAAATATCAGATAGCATAGACGACATTGGTGGCATAGTTTGGCCACTATTCATATGTAATTTAATTTCATGGATCATAGTATTTTTGTGTATCTGCAATGGAGTCAAGACAGTTGGCAAGGTAAATAAAGAGAAAAATATATCCTTAAATCTGGTGCTTGCTTGCTCGATGAGAAAAAAATAACAATGATTTAATGATGCAGGTTGTTTACTTTACGGCGACTTTTCCATTCATCATTCTCTTCATACTGTTTATAAGGGGTGTCACGCTTCCCGGTGCCATGGATGGAATTCTATTTTATATCATGCCAAAATGGGATGAATTGTTAAATTTAAAAGTATATCTTTTTATTTTTACTTTGTATTTTAAGTATTTATAAAATAATAATAGAAAAATGCAATTGTTAATTAAAATTAATATTCAAATCATATGATAATATTAGGCTACTAAAAATTTCATTACTAAATAAATATATCCATATATTGATTTATTAAATAATCCTTAAATATATTAATTAATTAATAATTATTAATAAAAATTTTAAAGCTTTATTTAATTGTGCAATAAAAAAGATTGAATAAATTTATTATTTTATTTCGTATTTATAATATTTATAAACTTGCATTAATAATTAAACTTTTTAAAAAATAATAAACATAAATGAAAAAGAAAAATAATACATAATTATTTATTAGGTATGGGCAGACGCTGCGATTCAAATATTTTTCTCCCTTGGGCCTGGCTGGGGTGGAATTGTAAATATGGCCAGCTACAATCCATTTCGCAATAATAATCGATTGTAAGTATTCAATTAATAATATACAGAATTGCATGCTCAAGACAGTTTAATAGTTTCTGCCCATGGCATAAATAATCTCTTGCTGTTCCAGTTGTATTCGAGAAACATCTGCTTATCGACTCCTTCAAACTAAGCGCCAGACGGAACAGCAAGAGATTATTACTTTTAATTATTGTTCAATGTTATTGATATGAATCTACCTTTGATACAGGGATTCGATATTAGTGCCAATTTTAAATTGCGGAACGAGTATTTTCGCTGGTTTCGTTGTTTTTTCGGTTCTTGGATTTATGGCCTTTAAAACTGGACTTCCTGTTTCGACTGTGGCGACTGGAGGTAAACAAGCTTTCTTTTAATAATTTTTAACTTTATTAACATTTAAACATAATTTTTAACTTTATTAATATTTAAATTTAATTTTTAAATTTAGGACCTGGATTAGCTTTTGTAACATATCCCGAAGCAATAACAATGCTTCCATTTCCTCAACTTTGGTCGGTTCTATTTTTCTTCATGCTTTATCTATTAGGAATGGATAGTTGCGTAAGTATATTTAGAAACTTTTCTTCGATTGGTAAAAATTAATAATTCAAATAATTTTTTGAAATTTTTCAACAGTTTGTACAAATAGAAGCAATCATATCTAGTGTAACAGATGCATATCCACATTTGAGAAAACGAAAATCATTGGTTACCTTTACGTCTTTAGTTATATTGTTTCTCGGATCTATCATATTTGTAACAAACGTAAGCTCATTATCACTGTTAATCAGTATACCAATGTCAAAAAACTAATTATAATGTATTTAACCTAGGGCGGAATGTATATTCTACAAATGTTTGACTGGTACGCAGCATCAATTTCCGTAATATCCATCTGTTTGGTAGAAGTTATTGTCGTCGGATGGACCTATGGTAAGATCAAAAGAGAAATAATAATTTCCTCAAATATAAATATGTAAAAGAATTATATAACTTGATGATGTTCTTATTTAAGGATGCGACAATTTCGTAAGAGATGTTGAATATATGATAAACGAAAAATTACACTGGTGGTGGCCACTCTGCTGGAAATACATCACACCCGTCATTTTATCTGTGAGTTTAGACTTATGCTCCCCCTAAATACATTATTCCGCTCTGATAAATGAGACTTTAATATAAAGTTCAATCGAACGCTCGTACGTTTCTTTGATTTATCTTACACGTGCCTTTGTAACCCAAAGATTATGATAAAATATATTACATAAACTTATTAAAAGTACATTAATGCAGATTTGAATTCTTTTAATATTTCAGTTCATCTTTGTGACGACAATTCTATTTAATACACGACTAACTTACAACGGAATCGCTTATCCAGAGTGGGCCGTCGGTCTTGGTTGGTGCTCCTGTCTTATTAGTATGCTTTGTATTCCAGGATATGCAATATTATACTTACTTTTTTCTAAGGTAACGTTATGACGCATTTTATTAATTCTTTGATCACAACTTTTCTAATGAATAGAAGTACTAGTATTCTGAAGAATTCATTATTATTTGATTGTTTATTTATATTAACATTTATATTAAAGAATTAGAAAAGACTAATAAGTTATTTTTAAGATGGAACTATTAAAATTCTTAAGTTAATTGAACACTCTAAATAAAAATTCCTTACATTATCATTATGTTATTTATATGCACATATGATTTTCATATATTTTATATTTGTATATGCTCAAATCTTCAACTTATAGTTCTGAATAGCAGCACCATCGTGTTTTAAAAACACGTTATATAAAAGTTCTAAAATCCATATTTCCAATATTTTGTTTTTTCGAAATTTATCTGCAGAGATTGATTAAATCATTTTTTCACATATTTTTTTATTGGAAGAATTCAAGAAGATATTTTCTAAAAATTTATATTATAAATATACTAATTTTCATGCATTAAGCTACCTTAATGCACAAACCTTTAAATATTATCATTTCAAAAACTTGTTTGATAATTTGTATTTAAAACTATATCTCATTGTTTATTAAAAATTCAACAATAACACAGTCCAACATTATTTGTATTTGTGATTTATTACGATTTTAACAAAACCACATTATGGTAATAACATCAATATCAGCTTGTAAAAGCTAACTTTAAAAAAAGAAGACTAAAAAAATTATTACACTTTCATATTATTACAATAATTTATTTAAAACTTTTATAAACGATGTATAATAATTTTTTTAAGAAATTAATATTTTAAAAAATAATTTCTTATGTTTAGGGAACATTGAAAGAAAAAATTCAGTATGGTGTGAATCCAACGAATGAATGGGGACCTCAGAAGAAGGAGGACCGCGAGGATTGGGAGAGACTTGTAAAAAATGTACGAAGACATTCTGATCATTCGCTCATAAACGGTGTCAAAGTCACTAAATGTTAATATTAATATATGCATAGAAATTAAGATAACTTTTAAGCTCTGATGATGGGTACAAAAAAAAAAAAAGAAAAACAATACAAACTTTCATGACCATGATCTTCATTGAATGACATTTTATTAAACATTTTTTATTCATTTATGTTATTGTTAAAAAATTGATATTGAACGAAAAGAAAATCATTGATTTTTGTAAAGAAAAATAAATAAGACATGACATTTAAAATGTGTATAGACATCGATATGTTTCGAGTTTATTTATTTTATAACATGTGTTCTGTTTCATGCTTGTTTCATTTATTTGACAATATATAACCATTCTTTCGTTTATTTGTTTTTCATAAAATTGTAAATTGTTCGTATATTGAAAAATTCACTGTATACTAAATTTCAAGTTAACCCTACAAATTACAGTTATAAATTATTTGTCTAAATTAGTAGTGAAATGAAAAATTTTGCGTGATTTTATCATAATAGTAAGAATTCTTTAAAATGCATATAAAAAGTGCAAGAAATTCAGCAGAGCAAAATTTCAAGAAATCAGAAAAGGATAATAAAAAGCGAAAAAAGAGAACAAAGAAAAAGAAGGATAAAAAGGATAAAATGCCAGTTTGTAAAACGGAGTCAAAGAAAAGTATAAAAGAAGTTAAAAGTCAGAAATCAGAATCGGATAAGTTAACCTCACCGAGCGTCGACGAAGAGGAAATCGCACAAATGAAAGCAATGAAAATTGAAAAGGCATTGCAAAAAGAAAAGAGAATAAAGGAACAGATAAAAATGATGTTTACCTCGTCGATCGATCCGTTGGATAAACCACTGAGGTGGTGGGAAGACGAGCACATTAAATATGCGTAAGCAACACATACTTTATATAAAAGAAAACATTGATTAAATATAAGTTCTCATAAGAAGACACGCTAAAGCTAATTCTCGCTTTCCGAAGCAATACTAGCTTAACTTTTTATTTTTTTTTTCATCATAAAGTTAAACGAACGAAATCAGACGTTTTAGACATAATCGCGTGATGTTCGGAGAAAAGGGGAATGTGCCATGTGTCTATTTGGAAGAGAGTGAGAGGGAGAGAGGTTAAATTCTTGGAGTTTTAATAGTAAAACGCGCTTTTTGGGCCACGTATTATAGATCAGCTTGTCATGTTAGGAGAAAAGACGATGCTTCGATATATGGTTATTATGTGTATAAGGGGGTACCGCCCTTGCTTTGCCCGCCACCTCTCTACTTCGGTTAGATTACACTTATTCGCGCCTAACTTAGTTCATGTTAAAAGTTGTTAGGAAACGAAAGTTTTTAGCGGAAAACGACTACTTTGCTTACAATTAAATTTACTTTTTTTCATATTTTTTAATATATTGACTAAATTTATAATTATCAAGTCTTCGGTCATTAAATTATTAATTAACTGATTTTTTTGTGTACTAAGAAAATATTATGCGATTTTAAAACATAATATTTAATAATATTCTCTTTTTATCCACATCAAGACTAAATTTGAACTATATTTTTTCTTTTAAAAGCTTATTTAAGTTATATTTTCAAACTTGATTATATTAGAGCTTAAAAAACGATTAACGAGTGCAGTTAAAATGGAAATTAATATTTTTTTAATGTTATATAAATATTTTTTCTTGAAACTTTTAACCTTAATCACTTAAAATGGCCTTTGCATAGAAATATTTTCGTATTGTATGCAGTAAATAATACATTGTTATAATCTTCTTTATTTCTTATGTCTACGTAAAAAAGTTTTCCGATGAATTATCTGGTTAGTTAGAAAATATACTAGACTAAAATTTTTTGATATTTTGGGAATTATTTTTTATATTATTGAATTTCAAAGAAAAACTTTGTTCCCAAGTTCGATTGAAAAGAGTTATTATTGAATTTCGAAAAAAACGATAGAAAGTTCGAGTTGAATTCATTGAAACCAAATCAGATAAATATTTATTGGGACGTGTAAATACTTGTATAAGAAAAAAATGGGTTTCGCCGGAGGATTTTGGGCAACGGTCGAATTGTTAGTGGCTCTCGATGCAACATCGCAATCTCATCCGTTTGAGGATGACGTTGAAGATTGGCTGGAAAATGTCTCCAGTAAAGTTAAGATGCAATTGAAAAATGTCGACGATTCGCATAGAGACGTCGAGGAAGAAAGTGCTTTCGAGGATAACGTTGATTATGGAAATCTCATTGATTGCAGGTAGATCATAAATGTTGACGACTATTTTTACGCCTCTTGCAAACACTTCTTTCTACTTTTTCATTATCTTAAGATTTTCTGGTAAACCTTACAACTTTTTTATTTCTCTGATTTAATAATCAAACTCACTTACGTTATAGAACTTTTTATAGCATTTTTATTATGAGAAAGTTGTGTAATTTTATTTAAAGCCTGTCAAATACTATTACAATGCGTTTAGTTCTTATTTGATTATATAACTTTCGATTAAATTAATGTAATTAAAAAATGCTTTTTTTCTTTAATAGCTAGATACCTAAAAAAGAGTTAAAAAATAATTAGTTTATCTCTTTTTTGTTAAAAAATTATTAATAAAAATGCAAAAGTTCAATGTTTTTACTCTTTAAAAAATGTTAGTCCTGTGTGATAATTTATTTCTCTATACTGTACTAAAGTACTTTAATATTGTTACTAGAGTAAAATGTGCAAAACTTTTCAATATTAATTATTTTGATAAAAAAATAATTTTTATTATAGTTGTCGAAGTCTTATGCAAAATATTATTGAATGTATTATTCATTACAGTGACTATTCTCAATAGGAAATAATTGGTTCTTGTAGGGAAATAACTTTCTTGAATAAGTAGTCCTTCCACTTAAGCTATGCGTTTGTATTTTCCACTTTTCGTTTTGTTTATTATCAATAAGACGGGCTAATGAAATCGTTAAAGATTCACGCATTTTACTATATTGAATATTTAGGAAGACAAATTAAAGATTTGTTCATATTATATAGAAATATTATAAACGTTATTGTATATTATCAAAAAATATGCATTATTATGTTTTATGATTATTTACGATTAGATCACCTCAAAATGTCGATTATTTATATTTATGCAAATAATCGACATTTTGATTGCATGTAAAAATGAAAAAAAATACTTATACAATAATGATTATCAATATTTTACGCCCTCTCAATTCTTTTTAAGTTAAATTATTAATTTTATTTTTAATTGCATTATTATTAACTTTACATAATACTGGATCAGATAATAACAACAGCTATTCTTTTATCGTCTTATTGATAAGTAGATAATCTAAATTTTACTCGCAACGATTTCGTGTGGCGAAAAGGGAAACACTCGAGCGAAAAGTTGGGGATACGACTTATTGAGAGATGTCATAATAGTCACTGTGCAATTTTTTTTCGAAAATTTTTAATAATTTCATACAAAACTAATTGAAATTTCATTTTTTATGTTGACAAAAAAAACTTTCTTATATTTCGTATGCTAATAATTTTAAAAAGATTTATTCAAACATTATTTTGATAAGGTATTTAAAAAAAAACTATTAACTAAATAATAAAGAATTAAAAGTAATGGACGTTTTTTATACGATAGATCTTTTTCTAAAATCATTATTCTTTTAATAAACGGAAAATGATCTTAAACATTATCGTATAAATATGTGTAGAGCACGCATTTTAAAAAATCTCGATTTTTATGAAGTTTTAAATGCAATAAATGAAAAATTTGTATTATCAAAGAATTTTATCACATGCATGCTGCAAAGCGACGTAGACATTTAAAATTATCTTTCGATACTCGCAAAATAAGTAAATATTTTTTCTTTTAATTACATTTAAATTTATTTATATTAAATTTTAACATTACCAAAAATTAAAAAATATAATCATAAATAAGTTTTTTAAGCAACCTTGAAAGCCTTTAGCAAGTAAAGTATACAAGATATTTTATTCACGATAATACTTAAACATAAGTAACGCGCGCACAAGTTTTATATCCATAAATTTTCATTCTTCTGACTCATAGCAAAATGAAAAAATACACACATACACTACAATTAAATGTCCCACAAAAAGGGACGATTTAAATACCGACTTTATATGCTCTTACTCTTTCTTACGTTTACGTTTCACCTGTCGTTAACTTGTTGTCTGGCATTTTCTTTTGAATTTTGCACTGGTTTGATGAACAAAAAAGAGCGCAACTATCGAGTAATGTACCTAGAGGATACTATAAACACACGAGATACGAAAACAAACAGTTTTGATCTTTTTTTTTTCTCAACTCTTGTCCTTTTTTTATCAAGAGAAAACTATATATAGAATAAAATAGAATAACCCTCGAGTGAAAAATGTCAGACATATTGACAGATTTATATTTAGGCTGTAGTTACATAGAAATTTACTCGAGTACCCTTTCTTTTGACTTAATTTCGCCGACCCACACACTTTACTAGTCACATATTTTCTTGCTTTTAAACGCTTGTAATATATTTTTCTATTATTTCTTCTTTTAGTTTTGACATTACTATATTTTCCGTGTATTCTCTTTCCTAGTTTCGTGAAAAGCTAAGTAACTTCCGCGCGCTCCGTATGAATAGGAAGAAAAGAAAGAGATCCAGAATTTCAAGGGGGAGAAGCAAAGAATCATTCTTCTTCAAAATTAGATTTTCTTACATATAGTCCGTTAGTTGCTACCTTTTATCCTTACTATCCAATTAATTACGTAATAGGAGAGAAAGCGGTTATATCAGGGAGAAACTCTGCGTTAAACCCATAAACAATTTATTCCCTCTGATGTTTGTACTTTAATGAAATTTATCGACAGTGCGTGAAATGCATAGATTTGGCATGAATGGAAATCGTTAACGAATCCGGCGCTTAGCTGTGTGACGTCAGTGCTACGTGAATTTTTTGCTCGGCTGACGTTCGAAATTATAGAAAGTGAGCGAGAAAGAGAGAGAAAGATATCGGAGATGTAAAAAAAAAGGAAGCGCACGAGATGCGTAGGTTGTTTGGATACGAAACTTTTGAAATTTTGATTTTTCGACTCTCGTTTCGGCACGTACGAAAATTTTTTGTGACATTTTTTCTACATAATACTATAATTAATTCATATTCATGTTTCGATTATCATTTTTTTTACTGTCGTCATTAGAATCTATTGGGATAATGTTTAAAAATTAATATTTTTAAAACTTTAATTTTACTACTATTTCATAAAAGAATGTTATTTTTAAATGAAATAATAAAAATAAAATAATAAGTTAATTATATTAAAAAACGATTTTTTATTTACGCACAAGTAAGTATAATTTGATAAATAACTGAAGTCAGAATAGCTTAAGTAGTATAGATTGATCTGTATGCTAAAAATCTATTGAATTCTAAAAATGATCATGCATTAAAAACAATAAATAATACAATTTAATACTTCTGTATAATATTCTGACACTTCGATTATGAAAAATTTTATTGCTGACTTGTTAGCATTTCATGTTGACTCCTACTAAAATTGTATATACCACTAGAATCTACATCAATATACGTACACGTGGCGTCTGACTATACCCTTCTATCATCTACTTGGCGCACTTAAAACAACTTTCCTTCGTCAAATTAGTAAACATATAAATCGATTCTTGCTTCGACTGACAGTATCATATTATGAAACTAATACTAAAATTAATTAAAAGACTACTGTCTAAATACAATTTATTTAATCAGTTGACATTTTTTTGACCAAATAAATTTCAGTATTAGCTTATTAATTCTTTTTAGTTTTGGTAAACATTTAATTTTATTTGAAATTAAATGTTTAAAGTTATACGAATTTACATCCGTACAAATGATATGAGCTCAAAAAAATAAGTACAAATTCGCTCGATAGTATTGAAAGCGATTCATTTTATTCTCTCCACGTACGTCTTAAGGGACTACGGCAGTGCGAAATTCAAACATGTCAAGCGAAACGTGTCGCTCCGGCTGATAGAAGCTATAGTTCGGAGTTAAACGATATTATCTAACATTTTTATTAAAATAAATTCCAAAAGAGAAGAAAAAATACTTTTATTTGTATACTGCTGACGTTGATCAACATTTGTTTTATGTTCGTGTAATCTTAGATGGTATTGTTGATATAAAGTCAAATTGAAAAGTTTTCCTTAAGATTTATCATCTAACACTTTTTATTTTAAAAATTCATAAAAAAATCTATTTGTTGAAGGCTTTTGTTTTTTAAGAATGAATAATTTTTACAATCTCTGCCCCTTTTTAAAATAAACTTAACTTTTTGAAAATATTTATTTTATCGGTTTTTTACTTATTAGAAAATAAAATAAACAAATGAAATAAAAAATTGTCTACATTATCAAGTGAAAAATTGATCGATTAACGTTTGAATATTGATTATAAAGTAATAATGGGTCCTCGAGACGTCAAATCTTTTATAAATTTAAATATTGATAATCGAAGGTTATTTAGCTTCCTTATTGCGCACGAAAACGATATTTTGATTTGGTGGCTACATCCGATGTGTATCGTAAAATAAAAAATATCAAGTATAGAGTATAGGCTGGCAACGAATTTTTCGATAGTTGTCCTTGCACCAAATCACGGCATCGAATTCAAAACTTTTCAGTCGACAGCTTTTTAATTTCTAGTATAGACATCATGGAACTTTACGAATTTATTTTACTCACCTTCTGGTAAGCTTTAATTAATCTAATACTCTTTTAACAAAGTGCATTTTTATTCTTATAGTAAAGTACATTCTTTCATAACTAATCTAATTAAAATATAATTTTTCAACTAATAACAGATTATGTTTCTTAATACGTACAAATATTCATTTTTTAAAAAAAATTTCCAAAATTATTTCTTTATCATTACGAATTTACACACTTAAAGCACTTTTTCATTATTTAGTTTTTACCATATAATTTTAATGTTTTTAATACAATTATAGTAAATTTCATTAGCTTTTTGTGTAAATTTTACTATTTAAATAAAAGATACTATAGCACTCAAATAAATTGGTATTATATTTGATTATTTAAAACTTAATAAAATGCAGGAAAAAAAAAATAAAATTAAGCTTTTAGAAAAGATTGGTAGGGTAGCGATTATCCCCAATGATTATATTAGGCTGTTTCCTGCTTTCAATTACTACGTGATCTTTTCTTAGGAAGAGTTGGGTTGTTGTTTGATTTTTCTCATTCGATGTTTTAGTAAAGACTCGTTACTTTATTATTTCTTTTGTACGAGATAAAGATTAATTTGTTTTCGTTAAACTGTTACATATTTTCTTTTTGGTTTAGTCTTAAGGGAGTACTATCGGTAGGGGAATAAACATAGAGTTTTAGATGAGACTTGGCATAAAGGTTGATATGGGTGTAAATAAGCCATGGTTAAAATTTGAAAACGATTGCCTACCTAATAGTAGAGATATTGGTATTTTTAGTTCCATCACTTTTGACATGTAGTATATGATGGAAAATCAGGTTATTATCGTTTTCATTTAAAAAATTCTGCTTTATTAACATACAGATTTTAATCCTGGTAGAAAATAAACCATTTTTTGGCCATTTTTGCTGGTTAACACATGTTAAAATGACACTTATCTAGAAATTCTGTACAAAGAGTTTCCAAAATTTCTAGATAAGTGCCATTTTAACATGCGTTGGCCAACAAAAATGGCCAAAAAATGGTTTATTTTCTACCAGGGAACGGGGATTTTTTTATAAATAGAAAATCATTCGACAAACGTAAAATGCTTTTGAAACTTAACAGTTACTACTTTGGAGGATCGGAATTAATGAATATTCAAGCAAAGAAGGCGATTATTGCAAGAAAACATCTATAAAATACGAAATTTTACAACACCGTAATATCGTAAATACAGACGATCATATTATATATACAATACTTTATTTCAAACATTAAATTACTTATTCATTATACATTTATTTAAATTATATAATTATACGTTTATTTCTATATAATCAAAATTGGAACAAATTCTCAGGTGGCTAGCTTCATATCGATAGTACTCCCTTAAAAATAAAAGATAATATTTGAATGTTCAGTATATGATAATCAAAGTTTGTTAGATAATTAAGTTTTATTACTTTCGTGATACTAATGATCCTCTTCATATTATTTATGTTGTTTTTTTCTTTAAATAATAGCCTACTTATATATTTTACGTATTACGCGTTTATTTTTGAAATTTGAAAATAATGTATTCGATTTCAAATAATGGTGATAATTATCGTTTTGTCGAAGGTCAAAAAAAGATGACTTAATGAAACATTGCGCAAATAATTTTATCGTTAAAGCTTGCCCACGTTAACTGATTAAAATGACAAAATCTCGTAAATCATTTGAAAATTGATAATAAATAATCCTTAGTACATATTGTTGGAAGTTCAATAATATTTGCTTTGGCGATATAGAAAATCCTCTGTATTTAAAAATAAAATATTTTGTTTTTTAAATAATTCAGCGTACTTTATCTCTTCTAATTCTTTTTATTACATTTTTTAAATTATAAATTATTTTAGCTTTTAAATAACTAATTAAAAAAAAAAGATTATTTCAACCCTATATATTTATTTAACATAAGAATTAAAATAAAATCAATGAAGGTTTAAAAAATAGTTTGTGTTTAGCATACTTTTTTTGATACTTAAAAACATAATCGTCAACAAAGATTGACGTGTCACGCTGTCTCCCTCATTCGCTTACACACATAAATGATCGACCGTGCTTCCAAATACGATCGATGTATTCATTTGCTCGAGTAAACAAGAAAAAGAATTCGAATGGAAAAACGTTAAGGACAAGATGAAAATCCACAGTACTAAACGCTTTTGCATGTTTTATTCAAGCTATAAAACATTTTTCTATATATCTCGTAATGTAATAATCGTCGATGAGAGATTATATGTGTTATAGTTATATCGCTCACCATACAGAAAAATATATTAAAAGCTCGAACGAATCGCACGAGTAAAACAAGCTCGCAATTAAAGCTTTGCAGCAACGAGACGCGACGCGAATAACGCTTCTATCGATTAATTAACGCCCACCGCCAATTAGATTGAAATCACAATCTCATTTTATCGAGACGCGTGCTTCATATTACGAGATTTTTCATTTTCATTCAACTCGACGTCAGTGTTTATTCTTTTTATCTTTTTATTTCTTTATTTTTTTTTCTATTCTGTCATAAGCTGTAATCGCAAATTTGTTTCAAGTGATCGGCGTTATTTTAAAAAATTGATTCTTGTCAATCATATAATTGTGATATTCTTTTTATATTGTACAAGTCGCGTGCTTGTATAAAATATGAAAAACAATTTGCACATTGAACGATTATTACATAGAGAAAAAGGATCTGATATATACAAGGTTAATGTAAAGGCTTAAAAAAAGTGAGAAATTTTATAAAAATCTTTGCAGCATATTGGGCATTACTTCAATCTTTACTTGGCTTAGAAAAATTAATTTCAAGTTCTTACAATAGTAAATTAGATAACGATGCTTTAATTTTGCAATCACAATTAAGTACATAAAAATTGTAAACAAACAAGTCACTTTTTTAAGAAAAAATTTCCTTTCATAAATAAATAGTTTAATTTTTTATTAGAAATTTTCGATAAATGGTAGATCATTATTCAATTCATAATCCATTTTTAAGTAAAATATTTACATCATTTGACCTAGTAAATTCTTCAAACCTTGTAAAATCAATTAAGAACTTAAAAATTTATATCTTTATAGTTTTGGTTAGTGTTGCATATTTTATATATTTACCGTTATAAAATAAAGAAATTTCAAAGAGAAACAATACATTTTATATGAAACTCGAGAACGTCAAAAAATATACTGGCAAATAAAAATAAAAAATCTATTTGACAAAACTACTGAATTTTTGTCATTTTTTGGGTCAATTGTTTACATTTACATATCCTAAAAAATAAGTTAAAATATATATTTTTATTATATTCATGTAGTTGAGGCTCTCTTTTCCTTAGACTTTTAAACAAACCTATAGACCTATATACTGCACTCTCTTCTTTAGCTGTAGTCACGAACGTCTTGTTCTTCATAATATTGTATGGAAGCGATTTTCCTTTCAGTTTCGAGTTCGCGAGCATTCGTCTCAGGTGCATCGGCTAACGTATATAGTTTCCTGAACGAATAGCATATTATAAATAAATGCGCATTAATAAACTCGTCGGGCGTTCGCAGTAATACACACAGTGCAAATTGGCAAAACGTTTGAGTAATATAATACACGTATATTACTTTTTCGTTTTCTCAATTCCACTCGGTGTATGTCCATTTTTGTTCGTGTGTATGTGCGTGTATATACACTGCCGAGCTTTTTTCATGACTCGAATATAGAGGGAAAGAACGCGCGTGAGATCTATCGCTGAGCAAGCGAAATATGAACTTGGATGGGGCTTTTGCGAAAAAACGAGAAAAGTAAAGGAGGTACAAAGACATTCTCTTTCATTGACGTATGTTATAGACTTCTTTTATTAGTTTCTTCTTGTACTTATTAATTGATTATAGATTTCTTCGCTATTTTTACTTGGAATCCTCTTTTATTCTTTTGTAGAACAAACGTTCCTATTGTACTACTTTTTAATATAAAATAAAGTGTTCTTTTTTTTTAAAATAAGTTTAATTCAGTGTAACGTAAAATAAATTGAATTTAATATAATTATCGATGAAATGATAGCAAAATTATATACATAAAACAAATAAATTAAAAACTAGATATGATTAAAGAATCAATTTCCTTGGTGGTATATTGAGTTTTTAAAAGATCCCATAATCTTTAGCTAAGTAAATAATATCGTAAAAACCGAGTAAATAAAAAGTTTTTCAAATGTTCTTATATTTTCATGCTAGTCGCATAACTCCGAGTAGCTTATTTTCTGAAATAAAATTGTATATATCCCGTATTAGCAATAAACCGTGCACCTGCTTCTTGCACATGCGATATACATCCCATATCTATCAGAGTTGAAAAATTCATTATTTTTATGCTTTTTTATTCCAGTTTCACATATTCACCGGTGAGGTCAAGGTTGGAGTACCTGATGGGTAGTAATGTGGTACGGTTAACCGATAGGAAATACATGCTTAAACTCATAGCAAGGATACGCCAAGATCATGAGAATAAGCAAGATATAAGGGTGCAGGAGAGAAAGGTTAGCTCAATAATGACGACGCGTTAATTATCATAAACAGAAAAATATCAAAAAGCCGAAAATAAAAAAATAAAAAGGAAAATGGAGAAAATCATTCTCTGTTAAGCTTACATACATGTGGGTAGGAACGTTTCATTTCATCAAGAGAATCCCGCACCTGTGACAACTAGGTCGAGCCCTTAGCCTATAACCCACGCTTTACTCTCTTATAAATTGACTTCCCTGTATACATATATAAGAGAGAGAGAGACTTTTTCAAAAAAAAAAAAAAAAAGAAAGAAATGTACTAGGCATGTTATTAAAAAAGCGTTGCTGCCTCCTGCAATCTTTCACGCTCCTACTCAACCAAATGAGAATTGTAAAAGAAAGCGCCTAGCGCGCAACAGTTTTTCACCTAAAAATTCATCCATCCTTCTTTTCTCTTGTTTTTATTTTTTTTTTTCTTTTGACCCTTGAGCGAGCCTTTTATCATTTCTGATGACCTCGGGATCAAACAAAACGTATATTCGTTTGCTTCACTCCGTATCTTCATTGCTATTCGTCATTTGCTTTCTCAATCTTAATTTATTTATTAACATTTTTCTTTTTTTCATTATTCAGCCGTTTCCATTAGATTATATCTTTGCTTAATATCAAAGCCAATTATTAGGAATTTGCCTAATTTAGTCAATTTAATGGACACGTGTACGTAAAAAAATGAATGATTAAAATAGTATGATTATAGTAGGTGTTGTTATTTTTAGCAAAAAAGAACGTATTTTTTCAAATAAATGTTTATTATATTTCACTTAATAGTTAGTTAATTTTAATATTGTTTTCAAATAAAATTTTAATTTGAATCGTTAAAATAGATCAATAAAAGTTAAATTTCGTTGTTGTTATTATTATTTTTTTGTGAGTTAGATGTGTTGTACTTAGTAATGTTGGAATCTCAATATTTAATTCGAATATTTTAATTATTTTGAAAATAAGAGCATTTTCATAATCAGCTTAAATTGTAATTGGTGCAGCTATTTAATAAACTTCATTTTTAAACTCCGCTTAATAATTATTAATAATGAAGCATAATAACATATATATACGTTTTAATGTATTAAGGCAATGTATGTATCTATAAACAAATAAAACAAACCATATAATATTATAAACGTTGTATAAATATAGAATATTTCACGCCAACTCATACGATCAAAAATTAAAAATAGCTGAAATTCAAGGACAAAACGCTTAAAATCAGTAAAACATAAAAATCAAAATTTTTAGCTAGTTTTTGCTTAAGTATTTTTTTAATGAATTTTTAATACAGTATATAAGAATTTTTATTTTATTCAATTCAATGAAATTCTTAACAGGCAATTTTACACACTCGACGTCAAAAAATATTGTTTGATACGCACGCGTTAAATTAAAAATAATACATCGATCATACGAGTATTTTTTAATTTAAAGCGTTAGTATCGAAAAGTACTATTTTACTCTTAAACTAGTAATTTTTCGTAAAAAGTTAATAAAATACTTGTTTAAATTAACATATACTGATTTTTTTTTTTTAAATTACAAATACATTTTCGATTGGGAATGACACCTAAAATATAATATTAGAATTCATTGCATACCATTTGCTGAACTTTATAAATTAAAAATTAATTCTTATAATTTTTTAGTTTCCTTTTTTTAAAATTTTTTTAAAATATGCTTTACAGTGACTTTAATTAAAATCTGTAAAAATTTAAATATAATTTACACATGATTTTTAATCATTTTTAATTTTATTACTTACACAAAAAGACTATTTTTTTATACTTTTTTTGGCAAAATTAAGTAATATTTAGAATTTTTTCCCATCTATGCCTTGGTCTAATTTTTCGTCAGAAAAATCGTAAATAATGAGCCAAGCAAATTGGAGGTTTCAGTAGCTCAGTCGATAGAGCGACGGATTCATAATCTCGAGGTACCGAGTTCGAATCCCGCTCTCAGCGGCCGATCGACACAAGCACCGCTGTACGTTATATGTGCTTTGTTTATTGGTTACCTCTGTCGCTAATTAGTATCGTAATGATAGCATAAATACGGCGACGTTAAATAAAATAAAAAAAATATATATCTGGTAGTAGCTTTTCGTGTTTACTTTTTAATTTATATTTTTCTAGCCGGATGAAAATTTTGCACTTTAGAATTTTAGATATATTTTGTATGCCATTTCCAACAAAAAATATTTAATTAACCTTTTATTAAAAGGTATTAGTTTACAAGCAAAATTAAACAAAAAATAATTCAAAATTATAATTTTCAATTTTCTATAATTTTTTATCGTTTTGACCTATAGTCTCCAAAAAATTTTTTTAATGTCAGTTCGCCTAAACATGTTTTCAGATTTTTATTTTTTGATCATGCGAGTTACCGTGAAATTTGATACATTTATGTTAGAAAATTTATCATTGCCTATTAAAAAAGTAAACTTATAATTTCTGCTGTATTACTCTTATTAAATTTGCTTATGGCTTTGTAAAACAAAGTAACATTATAGAAATTAAGAAAAGGGATATTTAAGTTGAGGTTCGCATGCATTTTGCTCATTTATTTATCTAGCGAATATATGGTAAGCTGCTTGTTTGCCTATGCGCTTTGCATTCTATAATTTTACTGAAAAATCAAGTTACCAAGCGAATATTTTTTTTTTATCTAAATAAGTCTTGAACTTTTAGGTGACAATCATAAAGCTTATTTTTTTTTACTACTTTTTAATATTAAGAAGACTATTTTTCAATTTTTTTTTTCTTATAAATACTATTATTTCAATTATTATTCTTTTATTTTTTTAAATAAAAATGATATTAATTATTAATTTTACTTAATTATAATATCATCGAAATAAAGATTAGAAATTCAAAGAAAGCCTTTAAAATGAAAAAATAAAATAGAGAAAAAAATTGTAATACATTATAAGAAAAGTGTTCTATTTTGATAATAATAAGATTTTTTTCGTGAAAAAAGTTTAAGTTCAAGAAGCTGTATAAGATAACTCTGAACAGCTTATCTTTCGTATTATAATGGACAAACAGTCAAGTGGTTTTTATTATCATAATTCCTCGAAGTAAAGCTTAACCGCACATCCTTGTTCGTATACATATTTTAAAAAAAAAATTTTATTTGCTTGTGTTAACAGATGCAAGAGCTCATGCGTACGAAGAATATGATACTAAGCCGATTTATACCAGTTGAAGAGGCTCCGGCTGAGATTTTCGAATATCCTCTCTTTCAACTCTACATGTACTGCGATTCTTTAATGGAGAAAAAACGCAGAAAGGTAAGAAAAGCTAACAAATAAAGATTGACCAATAGCTATTCAAATCTTTCTGTGCCTTTGGGGCAAGAATGTACTTTACATATTGTCAGTTCACAAGTATATACCCACACGGCTATCTTTTCTTTCTTAGCGAATAAAAAAAGTCAAAATGTCCAAGTCGCTTTATCAACTGCTTTATCCAGAAAAGTTAGAAACTGAACTCGCCGACGAAGAAGAAATGGACGAAGTACCTATGAAGGAGGTCATGATCGATGGCGAACCACAATTGGTAAAAATATTCATTAAATTCTCGTTTAATTAATTTTATAAATTTAGATGTTTGATATTCCTTTTTTCTAAAATTTATTCATTCGATCAAATATTTCATCCAGTTTAAACGTAATTTACATCAATTTATTTATTCAAGATAATAAATATCTATGATCGCTATGGTTTTGTACTAATCGTTGAATTATGTAAGCAATAATTGAATAATGTTCTTTTCACTAAATCAATTTTTTAAAATTCTTTAGCAGTTGTATATTTAAAGATCTCATGATAAATGACAGTTCAATAATTGAGCACCCGGAAACAAAAAGGGGACATGTACAGCTAATGGTATTTAAATCGATTATGTAATCTTTTTGTTCCCGGACCCTCGTCTATTTAAAAATTTCTCACATTAAATAATTTACAGTTTCTTTAATAGGATAATAGGAAAACTATTAATTCTACCTTTTTGATATAAATTTATAAAACATTTTTCTACATACAAAATACACAATTGTTAGGTACCCTTGTCCAAAGAAGAAATAGAAGCAATGGCTAAGGAAAAGGAAACAGCTTTAGAAATTAAAAATGGATATATGTTTACCAAAGAAGAATACGAAAATCTTCATTACGAGGCGGACGCTATTAAAAAGCTCAAAGAAACTAAGGTAATATTTTATCTATTTTCAATATTGCACACCTGAAATTTGTAAAATAATCAATATTTTATTATTTTTATTTTATAAATACAAACTCTGAATGATATTAACCATCTAATTGAAAAGTTATAAATAAATGTTGAATTCGTATACAAAATTTTTTCTAGAAATTCACTATAAAAAAAATTTTTTATTGCAAATTTAAAAATTTATTTAATAATTTCACTATTAAAAATTCTTTTGTATTTTATCAAGAAATAGCTTGATTAAAGGTAAAAATTTTTAAAACATCCTTCGTTAGTATAAATATCTTATTTGATGATTAAAGTAATATTTTATTGTCAAATTGAAATTTATTTTAGTAAAATTATGAAATTTATTTACAAAAGTTACACGTTTCTAATTATTGTATATAATAAAACGGAGCAAGATTGTATACTTAAGAAAAAAAATTTATTTAACTTGATTAAGTTAAAAAACAAATTTCCATTAAAAGTAAAAATCATATTATTTTTAATTTTATATAACGTTGCTGTATTTATGCTATCATTAAGATGCTAATTAGCGACGGAGATCGTTTCAGTGTGTTTTATGAACAAAGCACATATAACATATACAGTGGTGCTTGTATTAATCAACGGCCGAGAGCGGGATTCGAACTCGGGTCCTCGAGATTATGAATCCATCACTCTACCGAGTAAGCCACTGAGACCTCTGTACGTTGATCTTGTATATAAGAATTAAATGTTAACTTTGCTATAATAAACAGTCAATTATTTATTTATATTACCGTAATATCTCATAAAAATTATAATATGTATTACAATATCTAACACAAGATGCGACGTTCTCGACGTTTTTGCCTAACAACGGCGAGGCAAGCGCGCCAGCACGAATCGCGCCGAGCTTTGACACTCGACAGAAAACTAGACGTATACCACGCGAGCCGCAATCAGGCTCGGCACGCTTTTGATTGACGCTGATTGTATTTAGCCACGCGATATTACTTTTCAAATTTTTTTTAAAGAACAGATCAAACAGAAAATGGATAACGATGAATAGGAAAAGAAAAATTCAAATATAAACGAGGCTTAATTTATAAAGGGATGTATTTCAAGCTAAATAAATTTGCATATTATTCATTTTTGATTCTCGATTTGTATAGAAGAAAGTTCTTTGAACGATAATGAGATTCTCGATTATTGCTTAAAAAAATGTCGCAAGCACGAAATTGCTCATGTAAAATAATCATGAATTTGAATTTAATATTTAGCTCAAAGAACGTAGATATAATGCCAGGTATACGCTTGAATGTCAGTATTAATTTTTTAAGAAATTTAAATTTACTGAACTTTCTTGCATCCGCTATAAAAATTATTTAAACTGCCATGCATATCCAATGTAATTATTGTACATTAAAGCCCTTTTGTTTTAAAGATTAATCTTAATGAAATAGAAGATCTTTTTAACGTAGTTAAATAATAGAAAAACGATTGAATTTATTTATTTTTCAGACTGTAAACGAGATGTACGCAAAGGCGCACGAGATCGTTGGTTTTTGCTTCAGCCTGGTCGGCGAGCCACGTAACAGATGTACCCAAGACGAAGAAATGATGCCGCTGAGCGAGGTTCAATCAAAAATTGAATCAGCCTCGCACGCCTCGAGCAAAGCCAGCAAAGCAACTAGCAAAGCCAGCAAAGCTCGATCGAGAAAATAAATGAGAAAGGAAGAAAGGATCTCGAGGAATTTAAAATTAAACGTCTTTCAAAAGTGTAAACGCGTTAAATAATAAAAAAAAAAAGACTAAAGACAAAAGCGAACAGCTATACCAGTGAAACTAGAGTATATTTTCTCAGCTATCCGAACTCATGATGAAATATTATTTTCTTATGTGTTCTCTTATCGAAGAGGATATTTTTAACGAGTGTAAAATAAGAGGAGTGCGTGTTATTGTTTGATTGTATGTTACTTGATGTACGGAGTGTCGGATTGTCTAGTTATTATATAATTCAAGATATGTACGCACGTGTTACTATTTTATACAGCATTAAGTTATTTTCTTTAACCTTGAACCTTGAATGTTCATTCTATTAATAAAAACGTCACTTCGTTCTGTGCTATTTGATGAGACAAAAAAGTTTCTCCCTATTCGTTTGAAGTAAAAATCTTACAGCGGATGAAGAAGAATATAAATCTCGCTGGATGATGAAATTAATTTGAAGTTTCGAAATTTCGGCGATATCTACCTTTTGATCTATAAATAGAAACTTAACAACTAGCAAATAACGTTTAACCTTTGCATTAAAATTTTCCATAGCCGCATAATAATTTTTTTTTTTGGTTATAAGCGCTTTTCTATCTTCTGACGTCTGTATATTCACGGATTAAAGTACCCTTATGTTATGTATACATAACCTTTTCTCTTTTCTCCTTTTTAGTCTTGAAATTCAGTTGAGGAAGCAACCGAAGCGTTACGTCAACGCCCACGCGCCGCAATCCCTGCGAGTCCAAATTTTCTATACTAAAATTTTATTTATCACGTATAATGCAATCAAATCGAATCATTGTTCGTATTTAGATTTTTTTGTAGCAACGTCTTTTCTGTCCGGATGGAATACATTAATGTTGGAATAAAAGAATATGATTTGACTTGACTTTTTAATCGCCTAAGCGGAATGATTGTCTTAGCGGCGAACAAATCTTATTGTTACTGAAAATGTGGTTATGAATTTATGCAGAATATTTTCCATTAAAACAGAGGTCATCTATGAAGACTATTCGAACGTCGCTAAGAAAATATGTTTTTTCAGTTTACTTATGATAATGTAAATATTTTAATATGAAATGAAATAATAATTTTAATTAATTTTATGCTCAGGATTAAATTCAACTGATGTTAGTTCGAGCAGTCGAAATTTATGTTAATATAGTTTTGCTTTTAATTAACTTGCGTTAAATAAAATTAAACAGATTTTTACCTGGAATTAAAACGGAAAATTTAAATATTTAAAATTTGATGTAATGGAACTAATTTTACATCTATTTATGTCTTTTATATTTATTCAAAAGTGTAAATGAATTAAATTGCACGATAGAAAAACTAATTGGTATGAATGAAAAACAATAATCATATTTGCAAAAATTCTAATGCAATATGCTCTTTAACTATGTATTCTAAAATAATATCAGTTATATTGCACTTTTCTACTGTCAAGTGATTTTTAACTGGACTCGACCAGTTGAATTTTCCATAAAATATTCAAGGACCTTTTTCCGTGTTTTATTTGTCATGCTTTTGACAAAAAAGTTTCTGCAAAACGTTGAAGTTGTAAATTTGTTTTGTTTTTGAAAACATAAACTGGCTGAAATGAAAGTTCCGTGTATTATAGTAAGCGTACTGACCTAATAAAAAAAAAATAACGTCCTGTAATAATAGATTTTTTTCCACGAAAACACCTACATGCGCGCTGAACAAAACATAACGTTTTCACACCTGTTGGGCGTAGTATTATATATATACATGTCCGTGTAGTTTCTGTGTTAAACTAATAAATTGTCACTGAAATTCGCCCACCCTTTATATTATTAAACTCATACATCACTTGCGCATTAACGCCGCATAAGCTCCACAAATTAGCAAACAAATCTCATATACACGTATTTCTAGCCGTTCGCTCTTTACTTTATGTTCTTCGTATATCATGGCAACTTCAATATTTTCATTTTAGTATTTTTTGACAAAATATTTAGTACTGCATTATTTCACACGTGATATACAAAAAAAACGTAATTTCAAAAAATTGTTTTGACGAGATGCTAATAGGATTAAAAGCTTTCACGAAAATCCTGGCAATATTTCTATGAACTTTTATTAAATGCATTTAAAAATTCTTTGATAATCCAGTACAGATATTAATATTGTCATATGCAAGGGATAAACTAATGAAAAACTTAAATATGTTTCTGGGAATTAAGATTTTTTGTATATAAACAAACTAAATCGATTTCTATTTAGAAAAAAATGCCTTGAATGTAACATGTATTGCGTTATTTATAATCGTTAATTAAACTGTTATTTCATTATATTATTATTAAAAAATTATTATTAGTTTCATTTTGTTCAGTGAAATTTTGGCAATTTTAAAATATTTTATATTCATGAAATTTTAATACCAAAGTTGATTTATTATTTTAATTTTAGACCTCTGTGGTATCGAATAACTTGGAAAATTAATACGGCAACGAAGATTTAATTTCATGAATTTAGGGGATTATAAAAACTCGATCTGTTTATTATCGACTGATATGCTCTCGTTAAAAAAAGAAAGTAACAAAGTATCCTAATAAGTAAATGACAAAAAATTACTTAAAAGAAATAAATGTAGAAGCACGCAGATTTACATGTATTGCGAACGTTTCTTTTTTTTTTTTCTCCTACTAAGTATATACGCATCCCACCCCCGAAAGTCGAGGCAAGCGCGCGGCGCGCTCGACCGGCTCCAGAAACTATATAAACAGGCTGGATGCGCGTATATGACATTCAGAAGACCGTAGCTCCTTGTCTGATCTTTTTCCTCCTGCTCGACAGATTACAAGTAGCAATCTCAAGTACATAAGGAAGATAAAAAATCATTTTTCTCTATCGTTAGAAAATCTGTTAAAAGTGCTCGTATCAAAGTTTAACTTTCAAAGTGTTTCATTGGATAAATTTAAACTTTTTTTAATTATATCATTTTTAATTTAAATAGCTGATAAAAAAAGTTTCAGATAAGATCATAGACAGAGTGATAAGTGCTTGGACGTGTATCCAATAGTGTGTCTTCGTTCATTGAAGTTTAAAACATTACTCTTGAACAGTTGCTACTCATAAAACTTCATTAGAGTAAGTTATATCCTTCTAGTCCTGTAACTTTTATTCGCAAAAACTTTACGGCTAAATTACATTTTTAAAACGAGCTCTGCACATGTCAAATAATTAATAGCTCATTTTAAACTTTTTTAATTAAATTTTTTACTTCAATTTCAATTTAATAGTTGGAGATTAATTTCATGAAGTATCAAGTATCGATACGTCTTCACTTATATAATAAAATAATTTTTATTTTTAGCTTATCTTAAAATAATTACCGCATTCAGAATTATTCAAGTGAATTTGTGTAATTAAAGATAAGTTACAAAGAAAAATAAATTAATTGTATAGATAAGTAGTTGCTATTGATTTTATTTAGTAGTTTGAATCAATTAATAGTCAGACGGGATCAACAGGAGAAGTGTATATACTAGGGGAGAGCAACAAGTTTCTCAAGGCTCGTACAGTATAAGATCAGATTACAGTATTTTTCGTTATTTATTCGCCTCATTATTTTTGCATTGTTTTTCGTTAAAATCAATCTATATTCATTCAATTATCGTATTAAATTTTTATTAAGATTAAAAATTGATAATCTACGTAATTTGGTTTTAGAAAATTTAACTCATAATGTGAATATTATATTTTTTCATTAAAATATTGTGATTATAATTACAGAAAAGATTCTTAAATAGTTAAACTATTTAAATAATAATTAATCGTTGAAATTATTATAATAGTTATTTTTAGCATGAATCATCTTTTCAAAATACGCTATATAACTTCGGTCTTTTTTTTAAATTTATTAATTATCATTAAAATATTTCAAATTTTTTAATTTATAATTGAAAATTTTTTTAATTAAAAAATATCATAAAATAATTTACCTATGACTCATTTTCTCTTGCAAACTGCAATGAACAAAGGTAAAAAAATTGGATAAATTTGTTCTCTTTACCAAACGTAAAAGAAAGTCAATTTCAATTAAAAGCTGAAATAATCACCGATACATTCTGATCATTTAATGAAACAGTATTTATTTTCGAAAAACACTTCCTTAGCTCACTAATTGGACGTTTATAGCTATCGGAAAGACACATTGTAACCAGTGTTTATCCACGATTTAATTAACTCGCTGGGAATCAATGAAGTTAAGGAAGTTATCGTTCAATTTAGATAATATATTTATTAGATCTATGGAATATAATTAATATTTTATGTAACGTTTTCTGTCACACAAAACATACGCAATACATTACTTCTTTATTCATTGGAAATTATTTTCAATAAGATCAAATTCTTTTAAGGTATTTGAATTCGCTTTATTCTATAAATAAATGTAAGTAGTAAAGAAAAGAAATAAAATAAATTTTTTGAAAAAAAAAATCATATAAGAGAAGCGAAGCGGAGCTTTTGAAAAAATAGCTGAAGTTATGTAAGATAAAATTCTTTTAAGGTGTTTGAATTTACCTTTTTTCTATAAATAAATGCAAGTAGTAAAGAATAAAAATAAAATAAAAAAATTGAAAAAAAGATCATGTAAGAGAAGCGAAGCGGAGCTTTTGAGAAAATAGCTTAAGATGTTCACGTAATATGCAATAAATATTTCTGTCTCTTGCTGTTATTACGTATAAGGGCGTAGGATGTTGCGTATAAGTGTGCACTTTGTACAAACACGCGTAGAAGCCGTTGACTAATCGATCCACCAATACATTTAGTTTAGATTAAATGTTATCTAGAAAATTGAAAATTTGTACTTTGACTCTCTCGAGAAAGAGCAGACGTATGTATACGTTTAATATCAAGGACTGATATGCTTCGGAGAAACAAGTTTTGTATATATAATCTTCCTTTGCGCTTATTAGAGATATTCCCTTCTGGCTTTTATACGGAGAAAATGCAGGTTGCTTAAAGCCTCATTGGATGTGTCTCAGCAGTACATTAACGGGCATTCAAGGCTGGAGCTTTAAGCCTTGCAGGATTTAACGCGATTCCCTTTTATCCTTATTTATATATGCTAAGCTATTCCTCATAGGAAAATTTAATAGGACTATTGGTAGCAGCTTTTCTATCTTCCGATGCTCTGACAGCTTTAGGTGATATTAATGGATAAAACATATTAGTGAAATCTTATAGCTGAGGGTTTAGTCTATTCCGATGATTAAACTAGAAATTGATGCTTCTTACTAAAATATGCAACAGGATCATTACTGATATTTCTTTTATACAAATGGCAAATGTTTCTATAGAAAGAATTAAATTCATTTATCGAATAATGACAAATTAATATTATGATTACTCTTAATATTATATCATTTTAATATTTTTGTAATTAATATCACCAACCTGTTGCTTGATAACTATATGGTGTTATAATTACAAAAAATTTCTTTCAAGAGATTAAAAAAATACTGCTGTACATTAAAATCCATTCTCACTATTGTTTGTGTAAATTAAAAAAAAAATTTTCCAAACTTTTTCTTTTATGAGAAAATAAATTACATTCGTGAAAATTATTAAACTTGTTACTGTTACTCCAGAAATTATTCAAAAAGCCATATCCATTTGGTTAAACAGTAAAATTTTTCAAAATTATGAATAATTCTGTCTAAATTTTAAAGTTTCATAAAACATTTTACATCTATTGAATTATTTGAAAAGATTTTTACAACATAACAATTTTCTGTATCAAGCCTAACAAATTACATACGCGAAATTATTAAATAGTCTCTGTTCCGAATTTAAAGACTATTTTACGCCTTAGGAATGTTTTTCTACCTAGAAAAAAATACGTGTATTTTATTTTTGGGTTTACTATAATTTATTGTAATATTACTCGAATCACAAGGGAACAGCCGTAAAATCTTCCTTGTTTGTCAAATAAGAATATAATTAATGCGTGTTTATCTATTACATCAGCAACCACTAATCTTTGCTGTTTATAATGACGTACACAATTGAAAGCAATGCTATGTAGTTTTAAATGATTTTAAATGTTGAACATAATAGAAATCAATATGTTGAATATAATAATGCACCGATCTTCCCGTGTAAACAGATTCTGTAGATTCACGATCATCTTTCATTTAGTTGTATTACAAATAAATATAGAATATCACTAAAATTCAACTAAATAAATGCTAAAAGTATTTTTATGAATTATAATGCTTTTAAATATATCACTGCGTCACAAAATCATTAATTTATTAGATCCCTTTTTACTTCAAACAAGTAGATTAAATTTTTTTAGATCATGTTCAATTATGTCGGGCATGCATATATCATCCTCCGAACTTTTAGCGAATCATATGATTTAAAATTCTAATATCTGTTTAATTAATTAATAATTTTATTAATTTAGAAAGAAAATTTACAAAGGCATATGAAAATGTCAATTTTAGAAAAAATTCTTTTTAGAATTCTGTGTTTTCACAAAAAATATAAAAGATTAATCCACAAGCTAAGATTAGTTTGATGTTATTTGCTTTTTAAAATTAAAAATACGTAGTTTATATTATAAATTTTCGAAAACCAAAATTTGCTTTTTCTTATTTGATAATTTACTTTAATCATTATAATAATTTAAATTTTATTATAATTTAATAAAGACTTGATTATTTTTTTCATTTTAGATGCGTTACATGATATTACTAGTGACTCTTCTAAAAATTGGGAGTTTAAAAACAGAAACAATAGACTTCACACGAAAAAATGGACAGATGGATATGATGTTTCCTCCTCTTGATCAAAGTAAAAAGAAAGACATTCCATTTCATCCAGCAAATAAGCTCGTCGATGGATATAATAATCAGCACACATGGAATGAAATCGACAAATACAAAATTTTTAATCCTAATGATAACGAAGAATATGAAGCTGAAGACATGGGTAAGTTGAGTTGTTTAGAAAATCGTTTATTTATGTACAAAAAATTTTATATATATACGAAAAAAATATTATCGTAAATATAGTGCGTTTCAAATAACAGAAAAATGTACGTAAAGTGATGATATATATGAAATTTTAACAAGATATTTTTGAAGCTGTTTACTGTCGAAATCATTAAAAAAAATTTCGGTTTTATGAACTAGAATAGACCCTTAAATTCTTCAATAAACTTTGAAATTCTTTTACAGTAGCTCGATAAAAAAAGTTAACTTATAAAGTTTGTTAAACATTGTTACATAATATAAATTAATTAACAAGTTGTTAGTTTAATTAAGCATGTAGAGTAAGAAACGTAGTAAGCTGAAAAGTCCAAGACGGAGGCTCGAAACTAACGTCTTTGGTATAAGTTGGAAATGATCGTTAATTACTAACACCTGCTAGTTTACTTTACAGGTGAAACGCATTTCTTCTGCTACATTAAACATTCGTTCTTTCGTCTCGACTTACTAAAACAAGCTCACGTACATAATGAAACGTAGCAAATTTCTTAGTATTTGTACTATTCGACCAAATCAATTAAATTTAAAATTCTCAAATGTTAAATTATTATTTATTTTGAAAATTTTTTTATTATGTTTTGTTAGAATAACAAAAGATTACATATGTGTATGTACGTGTTAAATGGGAAAATTTTATAACAAAATAGTATTTTATGAATTAACAGAAATTCCCGAGGACCAGTTCAAGTCAATTGAACAACTGGATGACGTGCAATCGATGTACTTATTTAACTACTTGTTAAAACTTTTGCAAAGACCCGGTGCGTGGGAAGCGCCTCTTGTACTGATAAAAGATTCTCAAGATAACTTAGAGGATAGAGCTTATTCTTCGGAACTTGATGGCCTGCATGGTATTGCTAAAAGGTCACGCTACTATAGGCGATATCCTTGGAAACGACAAAACAAGTAATTCACAACTTTTTTATTACCGCTATAATTTTTTTTTTTTCTTTCCATTTTTCCGCTAGAACAAATATTCATTTTTTCAAGAATAAAATGTTTGACAAAGTATTACTTTCGTTACTCAATATTTAAATTTATTCCGAAACTATTTTTGTACAGTATGAAGTAAAGTAAAATTGAATTTTCACTATGGCATTTCAATTTTCAATAAAAAAAATACTTAAAAAGTTTATTCAGTATTATAAATAGTTCAATTTAGTTAAAACATTAAACATTGGAATTTTCATTTATATAGTTTAAATTTATAGATCATTTGATAAATAAAATTTTTTTTGTTTATTTGTACTTTACAGATCTTATAATAATATGGACTATGATCCATATTGTACTCCCTCAAAACAAGATGTATTTCGACTGCTGGTAGCGTTACACGATGCACGACAGGGTAATAAATCTCGTTCGGTAAATTTCTGCAATCGACGAAGACCTGCCAGTGCTGTTTACACGAATATCCGTTTCATTGGTCGCAGAAGAAAATAAATTTTCTTATATAAGCAGAAATACCATATTTTAATAATAGGAATTCTGGTATTGGTCGAACTTATCGAATAAATAATAAAATTGGTTTCTTCGCCGGCTATTATTTGTATATATTTTTTCATAATTTTAATATTGTATATTTCTTTAACATTTACGATTTTATTATAGCAATTAAAATAGTATTATAATAGTAGTTATGTTAATTATGCAAACTTTGTTTTAAATGTTGACTAATTAAATTACTCCAAAAAATTTCAATATATTTTTTGTTAAAGATATTAATTTTTGGCAAATTTTTTGAGCTCAACATTTATTTTTTTTTGTCCAGAAAAATTACGGGCATTGTGAACTAAACATGTGTCTCTAAAAAAAAACTTAATCCTTGGACAGTTTTGACTATATTTCATATCACCTATACCTCCATTATAGGTATATAAAAAATCTCTAAAAATATATAAAAAATATTATGTATGTAAAAGACGTACGTTAATGATATAGAGAAAGACAAGTGTATAAATTAACGTATGTTTCTTTATGTCTTAAATGAAAATAAAAAATGTAACATATATAACTAAACATGGTTCTTATTTATGAGAATCAAATCATTGAAGCGCTGCAACTTTAAAAAATTTTTGTGGTGACTCAAAGCACAGTATTATTATTATTAGCCGTTAGCGTGCCAAGTATAAAAAAATTAAAAACCCATGTATATTTAGAAAATTAAAACAAATTATTATTTGCAAATAATTAAATTTTTTTCATTTCTTACCTGTGTTTCTTTAATGACGAGAATATTAGCATTTTTAAAAAATATTTTTATTATAGTATAATTTCTGTACACATAACATACTTAAAATAGTATAAAAATATAAATAACAAGTTTGTGTATGACTTAGGCCTCAGTAAATATTCGAGTTATTCTTTTGAATTTGTCGGCATCTCACATGGCAACTGCGAGAAGTCGATTTCGAAACCTTTTCCTGTCCCACGAGAATCCGTGACAAAGTAAACTTCCACGGCGTTCGTTTGTGTCAAGTCAAATACCACTGTAAATATTATAAAGAAATAATAAAACTTGTATTAAATGGGATTCCATGGATTACATTTTTTTATATACTAATACTTACATTTAGAATCACTTAAAGAATGTCCACAGTATTTCTTATCATCAATACTAAATTTTAGATAATCTTTGCTACAATCTGGACTTGTTTCTAAATCAAAGTCGCGAATGTGAACTTTTATTTTACATGAATTTGGTGTTGGAAGAAATCTATAAAAGAAATAAAATAAATATTTAAAAACTACATTACTTTTAAATTTCAAAATTCATAATGAAAAGAAAATAATTTTAAAAATAAAAAAAATGCTACAAGTGTTATAATTATTAAAATTATTCAATTTTTTTAGTATTCAAAAGTTAAAAAATTGATATTGATCATTATTTTTTGTATTACATTAAGATAAAAATTACGATACCTATAACATTTTTCAGTATTATTTTGATACTGATTAGGATATTGTGGTGATTTTACAGATCCATGGTTGACGACAATTTCTTCACATTCAATTGCTGAGGTCGAACGTCCGATTCGTTTGTTACTTGGTGGTAAATATCTTCGTGAATTCCATCCAGGATTTCTGTATTCTGATCCTCCTAAACATCTAACATTTCTGAACAATGCTTCTTTAGAGGCTATTACCCAATCAAAAAATGCACGGCTCTGACAACTTCCACTGAAAATTCTTTCGTGGCTTGTTCCTCCAACTATAGCCGGAACTAATTGAACATCCTTATTTACGAATGGTACGCTCGGTTGTGGATATAAATATCCTAGATCTCTTTTGTTTCTAATATTCTGATTAGGATCTGGTTGTGAAGCGATAAAATCAGAGGTTTCTTTTTTACTTATGATGTGTTGATTTGTCGTATTATTTGAAAAACCATTTCGTCTTTGAATATAACTATTTCCGTAACCTGGGTAGATTGGATTATTTGGATCGTAAGGATATGATGGGTTTTGCGGGTAAGTAGGATAAGATCCTCCTATGCCACATGATTCTTGAAAAACATCAATTAAAAATCCTCCAAATTTTCTAGGATATCCTGCAAAAGTGATAAATATCGTTTTTGCAATGTAATCAGTGAAGAGGACTTGAGTATTTTGACCAGTTTTACATCCACAAAATCGTCTACCATCAATTTCTACGAATCCATAATTGCAGTACGGGTCTTCTGTACCAAAATTGAAATATCGGAAATTTAACCTCAGTCGACAAACATCTGGAGAAGATTTTGTAATTGTATATCTACATGAATAAGTGTTAGTTGAAAAACTTCCAGGAAAACCAGGACTAACAAGTGAAAACCTTCTCGTCGATGGTACCCTGCAACATTCACCTTGATTTACAAAACTGTTACCCCAACCAGATCCTGGATAATTAGGGCGAAAACCGCCTCCAAATGAAGGATTATAACCAGGTTGATATCCTGAAATATAGTCAGGAGCATAGGAAGGATTGTACTCAGGAATATAACCGGGACCAATTGGGTGATTAGGGTTATAATTACCATTCGGGAAGTTTGGATAGTAACCTCCATTCGTATTATAACCATCACCAGGGTAACCTGTACCAGGATAACTTGTACCAGGGTAACCATTACCAGGATAACTTGTACCAGGGTAACCATTACCAGGATATCCAGTACCAGGGTAACCTGTACCAGGATAACTTGTACCAGGGTAACCATTACCAGGATATCCAGTATTAGGATAACCTGCCCCAGGATACCCAGTCCCAGGATAATCAACAGGATTGTAACCGTTACCAGGATAACTTCCAGGGTAGCTTTGTGATGGATTGTAGCCAGCACCTGGATAATTGCCATTAATTAATCCATAACGAGGATCGTAAATTAGATTTGGATTATTATTTCCTAGAAATCCTTGACTTATCAATGGATCATAATTAATTTTTTCTGAGGGTCCCCTTACATTGTCATTGGATTGTTGCACTGAGCTTCCATCACAATCATTCGATACATGCTGATCATAATCGACAACGCCTACGCCTGGCTCACCGTAATTTCTTGCTGGAACTGATGCTAATCTCTGTGTTTGTCCGGTCAAAGAAGAACTTTTATCCAAAGCGGAAAAAAATAGTCCGTCTTTAGGGGATTGAACTTTTGAAAAAACGATTGCTGGCTTTTGGTTAGGTGGTAGCAAATCATTTGATGGTAAAGTTACTATATCCAAAACCTTGTCTTTGATCGTTGTTGTGAAAACACTCGAGTTATTATTATCCGTAGGAGGAAGAAATAAATATGAAGTTATTCGCGAAGTAGTTTTTCCCGAGGGACTTACGCTATTTTGAGACATAAAATCAATTTGTGGACGAAGAAACGCTGATGACTTTTGTTGTTCCGTTAAGGTATTGTTATTGTTTGGTACTAAGCCAGTAAATGAATTATCGTTCTCAGTGTCTCCTCTAATTTCACGCTGATAAGCGTCGCTGTACGGAATATCATTCGATTCGAAAATTGATCCTTTTTGTCCCAGAGCGCCATGAGCACTGAAAAAATATTTCCAATTACACTAAATTTTTTATGTTATTATAAATGTACCGAAAATAATGTATTGGAAATAAAAACAAACTAATAAACTTTGTTACTAAAAATCTCTTAATATAAAATTGCCATAAAACTGGTTTAATTTTATGCACATAAAGTAATCGTTAAAGTGTAATAAAATATTTGTATGAATATAATATAGTAGGTTTTAATGAAAGTTAAATAATTATTTAATTTTTAATATGAATATAAAAAACTTTCTTCCATTTTAATTTCAATAATCTCTGATTGTTAAAATTACAATAATTAATTAATTGCTTGAACAAATTCAAAAAATTTACTCTTTAACATTTTTATTATTTACTTTTTACTTGTCGATAAATTAATAATTTTATTTTTATTGAAATTTCATGAAGTAAGCATGCGTTATTAACCAGAAAAATTATTAAATACGTACCGTGTTTTTAATGGATTAAGCTTTAACGAACAGGGTAATGCTGTTACGAGTATTTTAAAACCTTTAGCAGCATTTTTTTCATCAGAATTGAAAATCACAGTCAAACTATTATTTTTTCCTACGAATTTTCTTAATCCAACAGTATTGCCGCAAAAAATATGTCGATCTCCTACTTGAAGATAATCTCCTTTACAATTCTCCGAAGCTCTCACGTCGAATTCTAAGAACTGTAAATGAAATTCTTGTTCACATCTGGCAGACGTATCGGCTTGCAAATTGTACACACATTTACTTCGATCGGGATAATTGTGCGGATAATTTGGACTTGTAATGGTATATTGAAATCCGCGATAAGTACCACCACAAATTTCATCCGTACAAACAACTACTGACACAAAACATACTAATAAAATAAAAACTTTCATTTTTAATTTTAATACTCCTTTTTAAACTATTTCATTTATTTTATTATTTTAAATTCACAGATGAAATTTATATGCGATAAAAATAGTAAAAATTTCTTAAACTTTTTCGTTAATTTCTTTAAGCAGTCAAAACTCGAAGGCGAACCGAAGAGAACTAGCCGGTTAAACGAAGCGCGCGTGTTTCTTATGCTATCCTATGTTGTTTGACCAAGCCAAATATTTCCAGTTTTCACTTGCTTTGTACCTTGAATTATTTGATCAGTGACGAAGGAATAGGGAGCGCCAGGCAAAAAACGAGAGGATGTGTATATAGAAATCGATCGTTAACGAAAACTATAGGAATTCGTAACTATATACATATATAAGAAATATAGGCTTTTTATGTATATGCTCATCCGAAGGCTCTGATAGCCATAAGAATTGCAACAAATGGTAAAAATGATTTTAGTCGTCTTATCTTGTTTTCACTTTTTCTTTATTTCAATTTATTGATTTATTTTTTTTATTTCTTCTTCTTAAGTAGATCATTGAAACTCCTTCTGATAAGTTTTGGCATACAATATTCAATCTACTTACATTCTATATGTAGTAATATTATTTTCAATATTTTATTATACAATACAGAATAAAAGTAACAAAAGAATACAATAGGAACAAAATTTAATTAATATAAAGCGATCTTAGATTTATACAATAAACTTCAGATTCAAAGAAAATACTGCATTTTATAAAAGTCTATAAAACTTATATTCTATTATAAATAAAATTTAATATTAAGCATTAAAAAAATCAAAGTTTCGACAGCAAATCTTTTCTATGAAGTTTAGCATAAATAATACCGGATGGTTTGTCAACAGGTAAGAAGACTTCCTTGTTCTCTCCCGAAACTAGCTTGGAGAATTTACTGAGGTCTATAGTAAAATAATGTTTGTTCGGCATTTGCATTTCGATGCTGGAAATCTAAAAAAATAAATAAAAAAAAATGTTAATTAAAATTTAGGAGAAACGATTACATTTTATGAATTTTGAAAGTATATTTGAAGATTACAATACTTACTTGACTGACTTTACTGAGCACACATTTCTCAGTCAAATACAATGTATTTTGTACACTAGGTGAGTAAATTCCGGTTTCCGGTGGACCAGCAAAATTCTCAAGAATGCAATCTTTAACCATTTTCCAAACTTCGTCGAAATCAACTCCCGAAGCAGTAGAGAAATCCCACGAGGCTGTGACAACAGTACTAAATATACGGTCGTTCGCATCCGGCAGTGTGCGATAATCGTCTTGTATAAAGTCCGTGAACGAACTTTGCGTTGTTTTAAGAACTCGAAGGTTTTTTAAGCCTCCACGTATTCTTGGTGACTCTATAAAAAAATTATAATGAAAATAGTTTTTATTTAGTTTATTTAAATTTTTTATTTTATTTAACGTCGCTATATTTATGCTATTATTGCAATGATAATTAGCGACGGAGATCGTCAGTGTGTTTATGAAAAAAGCACATGTAATGTAATACAGTGGTGCTTGTATCAATCGGCCGAGAGCGGGATTCGAACTCGGGACTTCGAGATTAAGAATCCATCACTCTACCGACTGAGCCACTGACGATCTCGCTATTGCTTATCATTGAATATTATAGATATTTTTTTCTATTAATTTTATTTTAATTTTTTTATTAGTCAAAGAGCAGATTAAATGTCCCAAAATACAAAATATAACAATGTTATAATAAAAAATTTCATTCGATTTTAATTAACGTTGTGACTAAAAAATCAATTTTATCTATAAAATTTAAAAATTAATAAATAAGTTACCGTTTCTGAGTTGTGCCACTTGACAATATCGAGTTGCTATAGGTGCAAATAGAAATGCATGATTATGTGGTTGTCCGTCAACTTGATGTCTAACCCAAGGATATTCTTCGACATTTATATGGACCTCCTCAACATGTCTATATTGATAGAGAAAATGCGAACAAAGTAAAATACCAAAATCTTCGGGTGACTTTAATCCGTGTTTCTTAGCTAAAAGATACACTGTATTCTTTTGACTATCCGTTGCAATGACGTCCCGATTATCACCATCAAGATAATCTCTTTGCGTGTTCAAACGTAAGTGCACATCAATCTCGTATTCGCGAATGACGTGCCGCAAAGCACTTGTCCGCTCTACGTGTAAAAGTTTCACGTTATTCTTACCGTATCCGTAAGCACCCAGCACAAATTCATCTCTAAAAACATATTCAATTTCATAATTACATGTTTTTTTTTAAATGTTAAATCTTAAAATAATAACATTCTATCATCACTTTTTTCAATTAATATATTTTTATTTTCTTTAGTTAATAGAATATTGTTTTTTGTTTTAAATAAAATCTCATGTAATGAAATCTGTATCGATATAGTGATAAAAATTCATATGTTTTTTCACAGATTATAAGAATATAATTATTATGCAGTTATTAATATCAAAGTAATAGTAATTAAATAAATATTTAATTACATTTTTAATTTTTCATTACTTTTAAATTAATTTTTTTTAAATTTTAACATTAAGGAAAATTTTTTAATAAAATTAAAGTAAAATACAATTACAAGCGAAAGTTAAAAAAAAATAATATTTACCTTTCAATATTTTTTCCAGCGATAAGATTAGGTTTCACACCTAATCCAGGAAACAATGGTGCAGAGAAAGTTTTGTTTTCATCGATAACCATAAAATCGTCGTTTTTCTGCACTGTCGCAATTTTTTTCGAAGCTTGATTTGAAGTCGAGTTTTTTTCATCATACTGCATAATTGACAAAGTATTTTCGGCAAGTGATCCTAGCCTGCTCATGATGCTGCATGAATAATACTGCAATTGAAATATATGAATTCAATTATTTTTGATAAAGTGCACCGAGTATGATAGTTTTGTTAAATGGCATGCACTTAATGCATGCATATTTCAAACTTTTATCGATATCATTAAAATTAATTTTTTTATTAATTTTTTTCATTTATATTTTCTTAGTAATAAATGCTTGATAACATTAATTATCAGTTGCATTTGAAAAAATATTATTAAATATTCAAAGATAGAGACAATAAAATTTAATATTTATAAAATATCTAAAAGAACTGTAAAATTATAATTTTATAATGTAAAAGTAAATATGATGATATAAAAATGAAGTTTTAGATTAATGAATTGATACTTACATGATACACTGATTTTTAATATAGCTTTTCGACAGAAATATTAATAGAGCTGAAAATAAATGAGAAATTTAACTAACAAGATTCAAGAGTATACAACTTCTAGTTTTCAGTTATAAGAAAGACTTGCTAAGTGCAACTGTGCGATTTTAAGGGTAATCACTTTTATATGAAACGTGAAGCGAGCGATACGTGTATATAAGCGTGTTCCGTTTTATCCGTAAAAATTCATCCCCAACATTTTCCCGGCAACGATAATTATCCACGTTGGAAAGCTGTGCGCAATTATAATTTTTTTTTTTATTCATAATGTGTTGCTTAGTTGTCGTTTTGTTTATGTAAACACTAGATTGCATTTACGTATACGTGCATTACACGCACTCAATGAAATACGATCCACGCGACGGTTCAATCAATATTGTACTGAACGATTAGATATGTTAATTTTTCAACGATCACTAATTATAATTAATGATAACGTATTGAACAATTAGTATGATGTTTCATTACAGGATAAAAAATATTTTTTTATTTATTTTAACAATATAAGGGAATTTTTTAAAATGAATAGCTAAATTTTATATTCTTTACATTTTAGACAAATAGTTTAGAATTTTTTTTTATAATAAATAAGTTTTCTTTTTTTAAATACTTCCGAAAATTTTCTTTCATTTATTTGCATTTGTTAAATATTGTTTTGTAATAGATAAAAAAATGAATTATTGATTTAAATGTATAATTATCACTCCCAATAAAATTATTCTGTTGAAACAAGTGTACGATATAAATGTGTATCTTCACACATGCACAACGTATTTATCTATGTAGTTTCCACTGATTAGGTGGACGCTGCCACGCGACGGTTTGCATTATCATTATAGAATATATGTTCTTATTAAGAGTTTAGCATACAATGTATGCATCTTTTTAATTTTTTGACAAAACTGAATTTTTTCTTCTCATTTTAGTAGGCGGCAGATAAATTCCTACAAATCTTTAACAAAGCCGATAAATCACTCATGTGCCTCGATCAATCGTTAACTTCAAATGCGCTTTATACATCGTTGTTTTATCTGTTCAAGACAGTCTTATAAGTTATGCCCGATGTCTCGCATTGATTTCTACTGTTCACATTTGTAATGATCGGAACAAAGATCAATAGGAATTTATTTTAGTACTATGTTTGAGTAATGGGTCAATATACGATTGTTGGTAAATTTCTATAGCAGTATTCTGTTCTTTGAAAATTTGTAGAGAAATAAAAAAAATTTTTTAATTAAAAAATTTTTAGACTTCTGAGGCTATAAGTATAAATAATCACATTATTAGAATTTATTATAAAATCTTTATTTAAATAAATATTATAAATAAATTTTATTGATTTTAAACTAATATAAATTAGATAACATTTTTGTTGAGTTATTTTAATTTATGAATTTTGAGTAAAAAATTAACTTAATTTTTCTAATAATGGTATCATTATTTTCTTGAATATATATTTTAGTATATGTAAAAATACAACTGTAAAAATATGATTTGTTATTTAAAAGCTTATTATAACATTTATATCGAATCATTTTTGAGTAAATAAAACGTGAAATTATTGGATTTCGATAATTTACGGTAAAATGATAAGGAAAAATAGCTTTTTCCGTAAAGTAATGAAAGATTTGTTGTAAAGTTTCAATCAGGTACAATTATCATAAAAATTAAATAATTAAAACATCAAACTGACTACCATAACTAGTTATTGGAATGTTAATTATGATCTAGATATTATGTTTTAAGCTTCTACATCTTTTTATAAAAAGTTGCAAAAGTTTGTAAACCACAATGAAATTTTATTGTTAATTTTAATCTCTTATTTAAAGTTGATAGGAAATATAATATAAAAATCATAAAAATAATATAAGTAACATTCATAAATACTTTATTTTCTAAAATTAATAACATTTTTAAAGATTGTAGAAAAAAATACAATAATATATTTCTGTTTCCAAATTATTAAAATCTCAGCATCAATTTTTTGTTTATTCAAAAATTACCAAGAATTTCTTTTGTAATAATGAAAAATATTGCAATTTCTAATACGATAATTCAAACTACCAAAGAAATATCAAAGAAAACTATTTGCAAAATAAAAATAATCTCATTGGTAATACAGATAAAACTTTCTATTTGCGATCGACGCGTCTGATCTTTTAAATTTTTGTTTTGCATTAATGCAAAACTTTTTCAAATGACGTCAAGATTATTGATTTCGATATTACGCGGAAACTTGCCCCCCATGTTGCCTATTCTCAGTAATTTGTTGGAAAAAAAGCTTACTGATAACGTTCGGAAAATCTAATACCATTTCGTAATAAGAATTAGCATAATGTTCGCGTCCGGTATTTCATTCAATTGTTGTTTATTATTTAACGTTCAATAATACAAAACATAATATTTCGTAGCATAAACGTAGTAATAATAAAGATTTACGTTATTAATGAAATTTTTATAAGAAAAACTTTTTTTTTAATTTCAATTATTCGTTTGAGGTCTTCAGTGTCTCATTTGGTACAGTGATAGATTTGTAATCTTGGACGTAATGATAGCATAAATACAGCGACGTAAAGAATTAAAATTAATAATACGGAGAAATTGAAGAAAATTTGTTTTTTTTTTGTTAAAAAAGATATTTTTTATCAAATTACGATGAATTTTCATCAAATTTCAAATACTTAATTAGATAAAAATTGTTTACCCTAATATTCTACTAAGGCTTGCAATTTTTCATTTTTTTTCAACTAACCCTGGTAGAAATGTGAGCATTAAAAATGGTGTGTATAAATATTTGAGGTTATTAGCAATAAAAATGCCAAATAAATGGCCAATAAATTTTAAAAAAAGCGTTTCCATTTCTACTGGCCAAAAAATGGTAAAAAAAACGTTTCAATTTCCACCAGGGAAATTATTGGATTTATTTTATATTTTTACAAAATTATTTACAATATTGGTAGATTACCAATGGGCATAGCAAATTCAAAGTCAGGTGGAAAAAGTTCTGCTGCATGAGGAATCATAAGTTTATAAGGTCGTTTTATTGTCACTTCTGCTATGCCAGCAACATCTCCAATTTCCTTTGATGACCTTTTATGTTCAGAAACCTGTGGAAAATAAATGAAAATTAATAAAATTCAAATAATAAATGCAATAATATAATATAGTTTACCTGTGAAGCCATGTAAATAGCTGCAGCTGTAACTGAAATAGGCGATCTACCAAATACGTAATCTTTTTCTACAGCTTTTTTTGCAATGTGTGTAGCTGTTTTCTGTATTGTAAATGGCAAGCCCAAATTTGAACAAAATCTTGACATGAAGTCTTCAGTTGTAATAAGATCAACACTTGTTTCTAAAGCTTTGAGAATAAGTTTAAAACAACGACCTATTTCTTTGATGCTTATTTTACCAACTGCACAAATTTCTTTAAATGTCCGAGGCACTCCTTCTTGACGGCAAGCAATATATAAACACGCTGAGGCAATAGCATCAACTGTACGTCCCTTTAAATTTTTGCCATCATGTACTTGTTTGAAAAGATTATTGGCTTTATCAACAATTGCTTTTGGAAGATTGATTCTATCTGCCATGGCATTAATTTCACGGCAAGCAATTTTCAATCTTTTTTCTAATCTACGTATCTGAAATTACAAATAATTATATTATTTTTATAAATGTAACTTTTATAATTTTTTATTAACGGACTTACTGTTTTGCGACTTTTAAATTTTGATTTTTCACATACGTCGAACGATGCTGTACCTGAACCAATACTTGTAGATAAATCTGGACCATTGAGTAATGGATCTTTTAAATCTTTTAAACAATTAAAATCAAATAATTCATCAGCAGACTTTCCATTGTAGAACGTTCTCCAATCTGGTATAATATCGGAAACTCTGAAATCATTTTTATAAAATTATATTTTCATAAAAAAATATTAAACTTTTATGTCGTAGTAGGCCGTATTCGGTCGAATATCTATAAAAAGTACTAAATCGGTATAGATATGTTACACGTTCTTCCTTAGATATCAACGATATTCAAACTTTAATACATCACACTTCACGCTTTTATACTCCCATGGAGAGTATTGACAGTCCTAAACATTCATGTTCATTAAATACTTGAGTTATTAATTCAATTGTTTTTTTTTTTTGAAGCTATGCTTCTTACGCGACGTTACGGCAGGGGCACTAAATGTATAAAAATCGACAGTCCCAAATGTCACCCAGCGTGAATGTACGAATATGGCACAGGGTGCCATAATTCTATCAACATACAAACACTTAAATTCTTTTTTCTCTTTCTTTCTTTCCCTCTCTCCCATTCCGCTTAAGAATATGCGTGCATATACACAAGTGGATGTGCGCGTTAAATGTACTACGATTGATGCTTGTAGTGTGTGTGTGTGTATATATATATATACATACGCAGTAAAATTTTGAGGAAAGTATCTATATGTACTAGAACGTTATAGGTAAACACAAAGCGGGTACTGTTTCTCTTTTTCTAAATATGTTTTCATGTTAACGAGGTTTCCCTATACCCTCTCACTTGCACCTACTGATTTCGTATAGGTACTTTTCTCGTAATCTTACTGTATATATATATATATATATATATATATATATATATATATATATATATATATATATATATTATTTGCTCAGTTAAAAAAATATAATTCTAATAAAAAAAATATTTATTTTCCCTAGTCTTCTTACATATCTTTATTTCTTAAATAGTTATAAATAATTGAAAAAAGTTAAAAAATTCCACAAGTTTAAAAACTATTTGATACGGTAAAAAAAATAGAAAAAAATGACTTAGAAAAATTTTACAGCACAAAACAAAATTGGTATTTTATCTTTATTTTAATTTATTTTTTAATTTTTTATTCTTAGTTTCTATTTAAAAAATTATTTTTTTACGAAAAATTTTTCGTAAATTTTGGTATTGTACATTTCTGTATATTTTATTTGAGAAACTAGAAAGTTTTACTGCTTCGTTTTTTTATATCAATGAAACTTTATAAGCTGTGTATAAACATTTCTTTCTTAATTTTTTTTTAATTTTAAGATAAATATTATTAATTTTTAAATGATATTTTTGTAGTTCCTTATACAGCCTACGGTGACATAAAATTATCTATGTAACTTGAACATACGAAGGATTCTGAAATTAGGTTCGATTAAGTGTTTGTCTCTTGAAGAGCAGTCATTCTTGGACGCGCCTCGTCCGATTGCTAAAGCATTAGTCTCGTCTGTATTCAGCTTTCGTTCGCCCAAGTTACATATAAAACGAATAACTTACCCTTCTTGGACGATCAAGCCACACTCCGAACATTTTTTATCACCAGCCCTGTAATCGTCTATCAATGGAGCATCTAGCTGAGTACAACAACAAATTTTTTTTGTGTCATTTCTGCAAATTTAATATGTATTTAAATACTAAAATCCATAAATTGAGGTCTCAGTGGCACACTTAGTTCAGTATGAATTCATAATCTCGAAGCATCGCGTTCAAATTCTGGTCATGGACGAATGATACAAGCACCACTGTACATATACTTTGTTTCCAAACACACTGATGACCTCCATCACTAATTAACATCGCAATTATGGCATAAAAACAGCGATGTTAAATAAAATAAAAAAATCTATGAATTAAATATTAAAAGTTCAGTGCACAAATATTTATTCATCTATTTATTAACAAATTTACGGGATAAAACTTAACGCACAGAAATATAAGTTTATGGTTCACAAAAAAAAAACAAGTATAAAACGTACAATATAAATTTTACAAAAATAAATACTATTAATTGTTCTTTATCAATTTATAATAGAAAATAAAGTTCATACCTCAAGGGCAGAGCCATGACGCTTGGTCAATCGCAGTATGTTTCTTCTTATGATTACAATTAATCTGGGGGTTTGTATCGATAGTAATATATAGTTTATCACTCTGGGGCAAGGATCCTGTAGCTATCTAAATTTTTGTCAGTGCATAGATTAAAAATAAAATAGATAAATTTTATTTTTAAAAAGTGAAAAAATTGAATTTGTAAGAAAAATAAGCGTGCGGGTGTAAATACTACGCAAGGGTTCGCTCGTCTTATTCTTAACAAACGCACGGTGTTTAAGATGCACTCTCAACTTGTAGAAAATAATAACTAAAAATAGTCCCAAACACACAGACTTATATATATAGATTCAAGTACGAATAAAACCACTACCTGAATTATATTACGGTCTTTAATCCTTATGACTAATAGTGGTTTCACATTATAAACGTCTAAATACAGGTTTAACGGCTGGTATACAATAACATTACGAAGAAAAGCACCGTTCAGAAATCCCAATGTTAATTTGCATAAGGATTTCTGAACGGTGCTTTTCTTCGTAGGAGGCGTCGATATGTGTTTATATTCTTAACAATTATTAAAAATATAACAATCGCTTAAGCCATTCTAATATACAGCTTTTTATAGCATCATCAATAATTTATTTTGTTTAAAATATAAGTAAAATCGGAAAATATTTTAAAATTTTCAACAAAATGAATTTTCATCTTGAATGGCCCTTAAAATTTCAAATTAGATGTCTTTGCTGGTGTTTTTTCTCAGATATACCTGCTTAACTTTCTCTTTTGATCCTATTTAAACCTAAAACGACCGAAATTTTAATGAGATTATCCCTTACAAGGGGAGTGCATTTCGGATTTTCTTCTAACTTTTTTTTCTTACATAAAATCATGAAAAAAGCCGCGTCCCATCGGTCCAACGCTAGATTTTTAGAAAATTATGAGCAGTTTTGTCTGTTTTGTTAAAAAATTTGCATCTGCTTTGTACAGTTTTGCACTACTTATATTCTATAAGGTTTTTACTAATTGTATATAAAAGTTGAGATTAAAACCTTTCAATTAAAAAAAAGATGTTAAGGTGACTACGGAAGTTCGGTTCGATTTCATTTTGTAGTTTACAAATTACTCTTTCAGTTTCTAAAATTTTTTGAATTTTTTAATTTTCCACCATTTATTATAATCCGAAGAATGGTGGAAAATTAAAAAATCTGAAAAATTTTATATATTGAAAGAGTAATTTGTAAACTCAAAAATAAAACCTAACCTATAATCCGAAGTCGCCTTAAAGCATTTATTTTCTATGCACATTTTCAGTTAAACATTTGCGCTATTTTTATTTCCTTATAAATTTTAAACTAATTCTTCTTTAAAGTCGCTATATTTATGCTATTTTGTAATGCTAATCAGCGACAGTGCTCATAAGTGTGTTTGTGAACTTTGGCACATGTAACGTACAGTGATGCTTGTATCAATCGGCTGCCGAGAGCGGGATTCGAACTCGAAACCCCAAGATTATGAATCCAATGCTCTACTGACTGAGTTATCCCTTACAAAAAAAAACTATAATCATAACTATAGTAGATTATAATCCATAAGTGTAGTCATACTATATTTAGTGATTATAATATATTATAGTATAGTAATATAGTAAATTATATTATTTTCGTCCTACTATAATCAATGATTAAACTCATCACAATCACAATGAACGTGAGTATTCTGTATAGTCTTATATAATCATTACCTATAATTTACTACAGATATATAGTCACAAACTTAATTTCATTAGTTTTTAAAGAACTTGTGACATTAAAACCATAGTCCATTACTATTTCTGATTATAATTATCACTACAAAAATGTTTTTTAACTACATTCAACCACAGTTTTGTGGTTACAAAACTTAATAAAGTGATATGAAAAACTATAATCATTACTACAAAAAAGCATAGTTTTGTATAATCATTACTACAGATATATATTCTCATACTTAATTTCATTAGTTTTTGAAGAAGTTGTGACATTAAAACCATAGTCCATTACTATTTCTGATTATACTTATCACTGCAAAAATGTTTTTTAACTACATTCAACCACAGTTTTGTGGTTAGAAACGTAATAAAGTGATATGAATAACTATAATCATTACTACAAAAAAGCATAGTTTCGTATAATCATTACTACAGATATATAGTAACATACTTAATTTTATTAATTTTCACAGAAGTTCTAACATCAAAACCATAGTTTATTACTATTTCTGATTATAATTATCACTAAGAGAATGTTTTTTAACTACATTCAACTACAGTTTTGAGGTTAGAAACGTAATAAAGTGATATAGATAACTATAATCATTACTACAAAATAGCATAGTTTTTAATAATCATTACTACAGATATATAGTCTCATACTTAATTTCATTAGTTTTTGAAGAAGTTGTGACATTAAAACCATAGTCCATTACTATTTCTGATTATACTTATCACTGCAAAAATGTTTTTTAACTACATTCAACCACAGATTTGAGGTTAGAAACGTAATAAAGTGATATGAATAACTATAATCATTACTACAAAAAAGCATAGTTTCGTATAATCATTACTACAGATATATAGTAACATACTTAATTTTATTAATTTTCACAGAAGTTCTAACATCAAAACCATAGTTTATTACTATTTCTGATTATAATTATCACTAAGAGAATGTTTTTTAACTACATTCAACTACAGTTTTGAGGTTAGAAACGTAATCAAGTGATATAGATAACTATAATCATTACTACAAAATAGCATAGTTTTTAATAATCATTACTACAGATATATAGTCTCATACTTAATTTCATTAGTTTTTGAAGAAGTTGTGACATTAAAACCATAGTCCATTACTATTTCTGATTATACTTATCACTGCAAAAATGTTTTTTAACTACATTCAACCACAGATTTGAGGTTAGAAACGTAATAAAGTGATATGAATAACTATAATCATTACTACAAAAAAGCATAGTTTCGTATAATCATTACTACAGATATATAGTAACATACTTAATTTTATTAATTTTCACAGAAGTTCTAACATCAAAACCATAGTTTATTACTATTTCTGATTATAATTATCACTAAGAGAATGTTTTTTAACTACATTCAACTACAGTTTTGAGGTTAGAAACGTAATAAAGTGATATAGATAACTATAATCATTACTACAAAATAGCATAGTTTTTAATAATCATTACTACAGATTTATAGTATAGGAGCGCGGTGGCGTAAATAGGAGCGCGGTGGCGTAACGGATAGAGCTCTTGCCTTCAACGCGGTGGGCACGGGTTCGAATCCTGGCCAGGCACCTCTGACTTTTTTTCGAAAGAAAATTAGTGTATGTGCTACCCATATCGCGACTCTTAAGAAATCTGACCTCATTGAGTATCGGTTGATTGTTGGTCACAAAAGTGGCTGACCATCCATCGGTAGTCAAAGTTTTCGGTATGGCGGTGTCTGACAGTCTAGCCTGATGTAATGTGTTAAACGGTTCCGGGCTGGGCTCCCTCGACATCTCCATAGAAAAAGGTTAATTATATAAAGGATAACAATATCCTTTATATATTAATCTTTTTTAAAAAAAAAAAAAAAAAAAAAAAAAAAAAAAAAAAAACTACAGATTTATAGTAACATACTTGATTTTATTAATTCTCACAGAAGTTCTAACATCAAAACCATAGTTTATTACTATTTCTGATTATAATTATCACTACAAGAATGTTTTTTAACTACATTCAACCACAGTTTTGTGGTTAGAAACGTAATAAAGTGATATGAATAACTATAATCATTACTACAAAATAGCATAGTTTTTAATAATCATTACTACAGATTTATAGTAACATACTTGATTTTATTAATTCTCACAGAAGTTCTAACATCAAAACCATAGTTTATTACTATTTCTGATTATAATTATCACTACAAGAATGTTTTTTAACTACATTCAACCACAGTTTTGTGGTTAGAAACGTAATAAAGTGATATAGATAACTATAATCATTACTACAAAATAGCATAGTTTTTAATAATCATTACTACAGATTTATAGTAACACACTTAATTTTATTAATTCTCTCAGAAGTTCTAACATCAAAACCATAGTTTATTACTATTTCTGATTATAATTATCACTAAGAGAATGTTTTTTAACTACATTCAACTACAGTTTTGAGGTTAGAAACGTAATAAAGTGATATAGATAACTATAATCATTACTACAAAATAGCATAGTTTTTAATAATCATTACTACAGATATATAGTCTCATACTTAATTTCATTAGTTTTTGAAGAAGTTGTGACATTAAAACCATAGTCCATTACTATTTCTGATTATACTTATCACTGCAAAAATGTTTTTTAACTACATTTAACCACAGATTTGAGGTTAGAAACGTAATAAAGTGATATGAATAACTATAATCATTACTACAAAAAAGCATAGTTTCGTATAATCATTACTACAGATATATAGTAACATACTTAATTTTATTAATTTTCACAGAAGTTCTAACATCAAAACCATAGTTTATTACTATTTCTGATTATAATTATCACTAAGAGAATGTTTTTTAACTACATTCAACTACAGTTTTGAGGTTAGAAACGTAATAAAGTGATATAGATAACTATAATCATTACTACAAAATAGCATAGTTTTTAATAATCATTACTACAGATTTATAGTAACATACTTTATTTTATTAATTCTTACAGAAGTTCTAACATCAAAACCATAGTTTATTACTATTTCTGATTATAATTATCACTACGAGAATGTTTTTTAACTACATTCAACCACAGTTTTGTGGTTAGAAACGTAATAAAGTGATATGAATAACTATAATCATTACTACAAAATAGCATAGTTTTTAATAATCATTACTACAGATTTATAGTAACATACTTGATTTTATTAATTCTCACAGAAGTTCTAACATCAAAACCATAGTTTATTACTATTTCTGATTATAATTATCACTACGAGAATGTTTTTTAACTACATTCAACCACAGTTTTGTGGTTAGAAACGTAATAAAGTGATATAGATAACTATAATCATTACTACAAAATAGCATAGTTTTTAATAATCATTACTACAGATATATAGTCTCATACTTAATTTCATTAGTTTTTGAAGAAGTTGTGACATTAAAACCATAGTCCATTACTATTTCTGATTATACTTATCACTGCAAAAATGTTTTTTAACTACATTCAACCACAGATTTGAGGTTAGAAACGTAATAAAGTGATATGAATAACTATAATCATTACTACAAAAAAGCATAGTTTCGTATAATCATTACTACAGATATATAGTAACATACTTAATTTTATTAATTTTCACAGAAGTTCTAACATCAAAACCATAGTTTATTACTATTTCTGATTATAATTATCACTAAGAGAATGTTTTTTAACTACATTCAACTACAGTTTTGAGGTTAGAAACGTAATAAAGTGATATAGATAACTATAATCATTACTACAAAATAGCATAGTTTTTAATAATCATTACTACAGATTTATAGTAACATACTTTATTTTATTAATTCTTACAGAAGTTCTAACATCAAAACCATAGTTTATTACTATTTCTGATTATAATTATCACTACGACAATGTTTTTTAACTACATTCAACCACAGTTTTGTGGTTAGAAACGTAATAAAGTGATATGAATAACTATAATCATTACTACAAAATAGCATAGTTTTTAATAATCATTAATACAGATTTATAGTAACATACTTGATTTTATTAATTCTCACAGAAGTTCTAACATCAAAACCATAGTTTATTACTATTTCTGATTATAATTATCACTACGAGAATGTTTTTTAACTACATTCAACCACAGTTTTGTGGTTAGAAACGTAATAAAGTGATATAGATAACTATAATCATTACTACAAAATAGCATAGTTTTTAATAATCATTACTACAGATTTATAGTAACATACTTAATTTTATTAATTCTCTCAGAAGTTCTAACATCAAAACCATAGTTCATTACTATTTCTGATTATAATTATCACTAAAAGAATGTTTTTTAACTACATTCAACTACAGTTTTGTGGTTAGAAACGTAATAAAGTGATATAGATAACTATAATCATTACTACAAAATAGCATAGTTTTTAATAATCATTACTACAGATTTATAGTAACATACTTAATTTTATTAATTCTCACAGAAGTTCTAACATCAAAACCATAGTTTATTACTATTTCTGATTATAATTATCACTACGACAATGTTTTTTAACTACATCGAACCACAGTTTAGTGGTTAGAAACGTAATAAAGTGATATAGATAAGTATAATCATTGAAATTATTTTTTTAACTTAATTTCAAACTATTGAAATTAAGTTTGTTATTATAGATCTGTAGTAAATTTTAGGTTATAATTATATAAGACTATACAGTATACTCACGTTCATTATGATTGTGATCAGTTTAATCATTAATTATAGTAGAAAGAAAATATTATGATTAACTATAATATCGGATTATAGTATATTATAATCGTTAAATCTAGTATGACTACAAACATAAATTATAATTTACTATATTTATGATTCATTTGTAATGTATATTACTATATTTTTGTAGTAATTATTATAGTTACCTATATCAATTTATAACGTTTCTAACCACAAAACTAAGGTCGAATATAGTTAAAAACACATTCTTGTAGTGATAATTATAATCAGAAATAGTAATTAACTATGGTTTTGATGTTAGAACGTTTGTGAAAATTAATAAAATTAAGTATGTTACTTTTGATCTGTAGTAATGATTATACAAAACTATGTTATTTTGTAGTAATGATTATCGTTATCTATATCACTTTATAACGTTCCTAACCACAAAACTGTGGTTGAACGTAGTTGGAAAACATTTTTGTTGTGAAAATTATAATCAGAAATAGAAATGGACTATGGTTTTAATGTAACAACTTCTTTGAAAACTAATGAAATTAAGTTTGTTACTATAGATCCGTAGTAAATTATAGGTAATGATTATATAAGACTATACAGTATACTCACGTTCATTATGATTGTGATCAGTTTAATCATTGATTATAGTAGAAAGAAAATATTATGATCAACTATATTATCGTACTATAGTATATTATAATCGCTAAATTTAGTATGACTACAATCATAAATTATAATTTATTATAGTCATGATTCATTTGTAATGTATATTACTATATTTTTTTAGTAATGATTATAGTTACCTATATCAATTTATAACGTTTCTAACCACAAAACTGTGGTTGAATATAGTTAAAAAAAACATTCTTGTAGTGATAATTATAATCAGAAATAGTAATGAACTATGGTTTTGATGTTAGAACGTTTGTGAAAATTTATAAAATTAAGTATGTAATCAGAAATAGTAATGAACTATGGTTTTGATGTTAGAACGTTTGTGAAAATTAATAAAATTAAGTATGTTACTATAGATCTGTAGTATACAAAAGTATGTTATTTTGTAGTAATGATTATCGTTATCTATATCACTTTATTACGTTTCAATCCACAAAACTGTGGTTAAACGTAGTTAAAAAAACATTTTTGTAGTGATAATTATAATCAGAAATAGTAATGGACTATGGTTTTAATGTTACAACTTCTTTGAAAACTATTGAAATTAAGTTTGTTATTATAGATCTGTAGTAAATTTTAGGTTATAATTATATAAGACTATACAGTATACTCACGTTCATTATGATTGTAATCAGTTTAATCATTAATTATAGTAGAAAGAAAATATTATGATTAACTATAATATCGGATTATAGTATATTATAATCGTTAAATCTAGTATGGCTACAAACATAAATTATAATTTACTATAGTTATGATTCATTTGTAATGTATATTACTATATTTTTGTAGTAATTATTATAGTTACCTATATCAATATATAACGTTTCTAACCACAAAACTGAGGTCGAATATAGTTAAAAACACATTCTTGTAGTGATAATTATAATCAGAAATAGTAATTAACTATGGTTTTGATGTTAGAACGTTTGTGAAAATTAATAAAATTAAGTATGTTACTATTGACCTGTAGTAATGATTATACAAAACTATGTTATTTTGTAGTAATGATTATCGTTATCTATATCACTTTATTACGTTCCTAACCACAAAACTGTGGTTGAACGTCGTTGGAAAACATTTTTGTAGTGATAATTATAATCAGAAATAGTAATTGACTATGGTTTTAATGTCACAACTTCTTTGAAAACTATTGAAATTAAGTTTGTAATTATAGATCCGTAGTAAATTATAGGTAATGATATAAGACTATATAAGACTATACAGTATACTCACGTTCATTATAATTGTGATGAGTTTAATCATTGATTATAGTGGAAAGAAAATATTATGATTAACTATATTATCGTACTATAGTATATTATAACCGCTAAATCTAGTATAACTACAATCATAAATTATAATTTACTATAGTTATGATTCATTTGTAATGTATATTACTATATTATTGAAGTAATTATTATAGTTATCTATATAAATTTATTACGTTTCTAACCACAAAACTGTGGTTAAATGTAGTCATTTATTAATGAGCGTGATATTTTTTATTGTAACGTAGTTACAACCTCTTATATACAACCACAAAATTTATTACGTTTCTAACAACAAAACTGTGGTTAAATGTAGTCATTTATTAATGAGCGTGATATTTTTTATTGTAACGTAGTTACAACCACTTTCTCGTAGTGATAATTATAATCAGAAATAGTAATGAACTATGGTTTTGATGTCAGAACTTCTGTGAGAATTAATAAAATTAAGTATGTTACTATAAATCTGTAGTAATGATTATACAAAACTATGCTATTTTGTAGTAATGATTATAGTTATTCATATCACTTTATTACGTTTCTAACCACAAAACTGTGGTGGAATGTAGTTAAAAAAAACATTCTTGTAGTGATAATTATAATCAGAAATAGTAATAAACTATGGTTTTGATGTTAGAACTTCTGTGAAAATTAATAATATAAAGTATTTGACTATATATTTGTAGTTATGATTATACGAAACTATGCTTTTTTGTAGTAATGATTATAGTTATCTATATCACTTCATTACGTTTCTAACCACAAAACTGTGGTTGAATGTAGTTAAAAAACATTCTCGTAGTGATAATTATAATCAGAAATAGTAATAAACTATGGTTTTGATGTTAGAACTTCTGTGAGAATTAATAAAATTAAGTATGTTACTATAAATCTGTAGTAATGATTATTAAAAACTATGCTATTTTGTAGTAATGATTATAGTTATTCATATCACTTTATTACGTTTCTAACCACAAAACTGTGGTGGAATGTAGTTAAAAAAAACATTCTTGTAGTGATAATTATAATCAGAAATAGTAATAAACTATGGTTTTGATGTTAGAACTTCTGTGAAAATTAATAAAATAAAGTATTTGACTATATATCTGTAGTTATGATTATACGAAACTATGCTTTTTTGTAGTAATGATTATAGTTATCTATATCACTTCATTACGTTTCTAACCACAAAACTGTGGTTGAATGTAGTTAAAAAACATTCTTGTAGTGATAATTATAATCAGAAATAGTAATAAACTATGGTTTTGATGTTAGAACTTCTGTGAGAATTAATAAAATTAAGTATGTTACTATAAATCTGTAGTAATGATTATTAAAAACTATGCTATTTTGTAGTAATGATTATAGTTATTCATATCACTTTAATACGTTTCTAACCACAAAACTGTGGTGGAATGTAGTTAAAAAAAACATTCTTGTAGTGATAATTATAATCAGAAATAGTAATAAACTATGGTTTTGATGTTAGAACTTCTGTGAAAATTAATAAAATAAAGTATTTGACTATATATCTGTAGTTATGATTATACGAAACTATCCTTTTATGTAGTAATGATTATAGTTATTTATATCACTTTATTAAGTTTTTAACCACAAAACTGTGGTTGAATGTAGTTAAAAAACATTTTTGTAGTGGTAATTATAATCAGAAATAGTAATGGACTATGGTTTTAATGTCACAAGTTCTTTAAAAACTAATGAAATTAAGTTTGTGACTATATATCTGTAGTAAATTATAGGTAATGATTATATAAGACTATACAGAATACTCACGTTCATTGTGATTGTGATGAGTTTAATCATTGATTATAGTAGGACGAAAATAATATAATTTACTATATTACTATACTATAATATATTATAATCACTAAATATAGTATGACTACACTTATGGATTATAATCTACTATAGTTATGATTATAGTTTTTTTTTGTAAGGGTACTCACCGGCTCTTTAATATGCAATTAGTGAAAACCTTATCGAATATAGTTCAAAAACTGTACATCTATAAAGCAGATGTAAATTTTTTAACAAAACAGACAAAACTGCTCATAACTCTGAAAAAATCGAGCGTCGGACCGAATGAATGCAATGTTAGAAGAAAATCCAAGACCCAAATGCAATGCACTTTTCTCGTTAGGAATAATCAACAAGATTACCTAAAATTTTACAGGAATAATATTTTAAATGAAAATCAATTTTCAATTAAATTAATTATTTAGTTAATAAAACATTATGACAAAAAAATTTATAAATAAATACATAAAATTATATTTTTGTCTTAAAAAAATTAAATATTTTATACAAGATCAAAAATCAATATTTTATATAAGATCATAATTTGTAAATAAATCGATTAATTAATTATTTTTATGAAAATATAGAAAATATTAAATTTTTTTAATACGAAAATAAAATTTTATATATATATTTATAGTTTTCTTTTCTTATTCATTTATTAATTAACAAATTAATAATTAATTTAATTTTATGATTATTATTATTAAATAATCTAGAAACAAGAAAACGTTATATAAGAAAAAAAAGTTCGATATGCATCGACACTGATCTGACAAAAGTTTATTTTACAGAAATAAAAAAATTATCGAGTTTCTAATAAAAGTTACTCAAAATTCATAAAAATTATTAGGAATTCCTAAAGGTTATTGAAGTTAATATAAACTTCTAAAAAATTTGAATGATGCCGTAGCGACGAGTTGCACCTGCCCGAAAGGCTGGTGTCACGATTTAGTTTTTCAATTTTATTTTTTGACAATCAATATTTCATTGTAAAAAAAGTGGAATTTATTTTTGGAATCTTTGCTTCATGCATATTATGGTATTCAAAAGATATATATTAAAATTATTTTATCAATAAATTGAAGAAATCATATAAAAATACTAACAGGAAAAGTTAGTAAGGTCATAGATCGAAGAGATTGAAAAAAAATGAAAAAATCAATGAAGAGATTTAATCATGATTCATGTAAATTTAAGCATTACTTACTCAGACACACTCAATAAAAAATATTTTTTAAACTGTATATCTATCTGCTATACATTTTTAAAATGATTAGATAAATATTTGATGTATAATACCAATGCTGTTAATTTATAATTAGAAGTAATACAATTTTGCTAATCTATTATGCATAATATTGAGATCCAATATTTATAATATTCATATAAAAAATACAACTATAAATAAAAATTGAAGAACCTTTTCTTCAAAAATTTGATGTGATACCGCAATTAAGAAAATACAAACAAGTAAATGAATTATCATTTTCATTTCTGTGATAAAAATATCTTTAATAGTAAATTTTAAAAATTTTATTAATATCTAAAATTAAAAATGGTTAATTAATTTCAGAACTTTCGTAAGTCAAACTATAGATGAATCTAAGAAATAAAATATAATAATTATCAATTTAAAGAAAAATTAATATGTTTAAACTTGTTTATATAGATATTGAATTAAATGATATATTATTATAGCGTAAATAATTAAAAATTTTAGCTTAATAATAGAACAAAATTGTCGTTACTACAGGAGAATTGAAACTACAAATTCAACTTCCTATAATTATCCAAATAATCATCAAATCATATGTTTCTCTCTTACGATAATTCTACTTACGTTGCAATGATTTATAAACTCTAAAATACTTTTAATTTAAATATTTAACCTGTGGTCCACTTATTAATGCTGAAAATTAAAATTATTTCAAAAGAATTTTGGAAGAGATTAGAGGTATGCGATACACATTAGTTTCTATAGCAATCATTTTCGAAATTTTATTCGTACACTTTTACATTGGATAGACCAATGGAGAAAAATAATTATGAGAAAGAAAATAAAGTACTTTAAAATTAAAAATCACGTTTTCTCGTGATTGCTGATTATTATAAATTTTTTTCAGTCAAAGCTGATAAAAGTCCTTAGGTTATTCCCTATATTTAAAATACTCAAATGATATCCCATGACCAAATTTAACATTTTTATTTACTTATTTATAACCAGTAATTTACAAAAGTATTAATTTATAAATTAAATTTACAAACCCATATGGAAATAATTTATGTGAAAAACTGTAAATAATAGTAAATAATTGTAAATAACTGTTAAAAAATGTAGGAATTGAGACATAAATAATAGTTATTTACAGTTATTTACTATTATTTATTATTAATTACTATTATTTACAGTTATTTACAGTTATTAACTGTTATTAACTGTTATTTACAGTTATTTACAATTATTTACAATTATTTACAGTTTTTTATAATTATTTACAATTATTCATAATTATTTACAGTTATTCATAATTATTTACAGTTATTTACATTTTCAAAAATTTTTGAATTAGTGGATAATTTAATGTTATTAATAATTATTTACAATTATTTATAGTTATTTACAGTTATTTACAGTTTTTTACAGTTATTTACAGTTATTTATAATTATTTACAACTCTTTACAATTTTCCATAGTTTTTTACAGTTATTTACAGTTATTCACATTTTTAAAAATTTTCGCCTATATATAAAATTATTGAATAAATTAGTGATAATTTTCGAAAATGTAAATAACTGCAAATAATTGTAAAAAACTATGAATAATCGTAAATAACTGTAAATAATTGTGAAAAAAGTGAATAAATGTAAATAACTGTAAATAAATATAAATAACTGCAAATAAGTGTAAATAACAGTTAATAAGTGTAAATAACAGTTAATAACTGTAAATAAGTGTAAATAACAGTAAATAATTGTAAATAATTGTAAATAACTGTTATTTATGTCTCAATTCCCACATTTTTTAACACTTTTCTACAGTTATTTACAGTTATTTACATTTATTTACATTTATTTACAGTTATTAACAGTTATTTACAATTATATCCAAAAATTTTTTCCATATGGGAATACACACATTTTGCGAACCGTAGAGGGTGCAACCCTGTACACGGACTGGCAGACATACAAACTAACTTACAACTAATATTTTAAAAAATATATATATACATTTCTAAAAGATATATTAATACTAACAATATGCCCCCAATAATAGTTCTGCGACTTTAAACTTTAATAGAGATCATAATTCCAATCATTCCCTAGTGAAAATCAGTTTTGCTAATAACTGCAAGCAAATGCTAATAACTGTTATAAATAGTTTGGTTTAAGACAGAAGTAGCGGTTATTTGCAGTTATTAACAGTTATTAACATTTATAAGCACAACAATTTTGTACAATACAATTTTAAAAAATTAAGATAATGGTAACAGTTATTTGCAGTTATTTTTTTATTTTTGCAGTTATTTACCGTTATTTGCAGAAACTTGTAGTTATTTATAGTTATAATAATAGTTATTCATAAAAATTTATTGTCTTGGAAATTTTTTCCTATACATAAAAAATTAAAAAATTTTTTAAAAAGCGTATAATTGTGAATAACTGTAAATAATTGCAAGAAATTGCAAATAGCCGTAAATAAACGCAAATAACTGCTAATTACTGTTAATGAAATAGCAAATAACTGCTTATGAATGCTAATAATTGCTAATAACTGCTATTAACTGCAAATATCCGCTACTTTTGTCTCAAACTAAACTATTTATAACAGTTATTAGCAGCTTTTAGCAGTTATTTGCAGTTATTAGCAATTATTTTTAATTATTAACAGTTATTAGGAAAACCGATTTCCACTTGGGTTATAACTAAACTAATTAGATTTGAATCACTCAATAAATTTCTTTTTAATAGCATCATGCATGGGTCAGTGTTAAGATTTGCTAGTATTCATGAGAAATTAAATGGGATACTTTTGCGGAACAATATACGAATGCGTGTAGGAAAATCTTTAAAATTCTTAACTTTGCATGACACTTTTTTCAAACAATTTTTCATCAATTACTATTATGTTATGTTATATTAAAACGTTTACAACTCTATTGGCCCTAAAATTACCGGTTGTGAATCTAATGAACAAAGTTCACTTTTTTGTAAAGCGATAATCAACGATACCTTGAAGATTTTTTTCGAAATATTAATTTTTTTACGAAAATTAGCATAAAAAAACAAAATTTTTGGAATTTTGAAGAAATATTAATTGTAACGCTCAAATAATCTTTAAATAAACTTCGGGACTATTTTCTAAATTAAAAACCAAAAAGTGTTAATCTAACCAGGGGGAGGGTCACAGGTCTTGATAAAATTTTGGGATATGTTTTTAATCCCAACATTTAAAAGTAAAAGATTTAATAAATTTTATTGTTACCTTAAAGTTATTGTGAATTTTAAAGATTTGATATTTTAAACAAAAGAAATTATCTATAATGCGTAACTACTAATTAAGGACTTGAGACCGTAATATAAATCCAGTAGTGGTATTAACTGAACCGAACCCTTATATATTAAGGATTAATAATTAAGGACTTAAGACCGTAATATAAATCTGGTAGTGGTATTAACTGAACTGAACCTTAATGTATTAAAGATTTTTACGAAATTTTTATACCTGAATCTTTATAAATATATGTTTCGGAGCGTATCAAGTTAGTTCTTACTTTCTACTAGTTGAGAGTACATTGTCAATACGAGACTCTAGCTAAAAATAAAGCAGGCGAACATAAATTTTTTTATTTGCTTATAAATTCAATTTTTTACGCGCTAAAATTACAATAGTATTTTTTAACAATACAGTATTCAATTTGGTCTTTCTATAATTCAAATATAGCCGGGTAATTATTGCACATGCGCACGCGCTTAAAGTGGGACAGTAAATAGATCGCGTTAGTCAAATAACTTATTTTTTACGAAACGTCTAAATTACTTAAAAACGCTCAGCTGCTCAGTTTCTGGACCTGAATAAACGACTGCGGGCGCATAAAAAATAGTGCATCCAAGTTTTTAATCGATTGAATTAAAATTAATCATATGCTCAAAAGACTAAGGTTCGTTTACATGTTAGATAAAGTTTTTAACTGAACGAATCCTTGATAACAAGCGTAACAAAGATAGAGAACTATTTTCATCCTTCTTGTACTCATACGTGTGATAAAAATTTTTGTCATCGTATAAACGTACCCTAAATTTTGCAGGAATCTGCGCGCACTAGAATTTATATAGCTACAGGTTATTTATATACATTAAAAAACGTTCTGTGGTAGTGCAGGTCGCAAGTTGACATGGCCAGCCACTCAAGGTAATATTTTTTAAGTTTATTTCATATTATAAATATAAAAATAACGATATGATTGCATATTAAAAAAAATTGAAAAAATAACTGTGATTTGTAAACAATGTCATAGTTGTTTTGATAGGCTTTTGTTATAAAACAAAATTTACTATTTATTGTTAGAAACTTTTATTTGGCAACGTATTTAGTTAATTATGAAATTAAGTGAATTTTATAGTTGATAATAATTATTCACTTAAACTTTTTACTTACAAATTAATTAAACTAAAAAATTTATGATCAAATGTAAATTTTATGATATACTTTTTACATCAGTAATTTACAATGAATATTACTATATAATACTTGAAACATTTGATTTATGAATTTTAATTCTCCATGAGTATTGAAATAAACTTTGGATACAAAAAAATTAAATTCTAACCTTTATTATTTTTTAATTTTACAGACATGACACAAACAAAGTATGTTGTTATGCTCATCCAGATGCTCCATTGATAGAAGATTACAGAGCTGGTGATCAGATATGTTCAGAATGTGGTCTGGTAGTAGGCGACAGGTAAGATATAAGTTTAATATTTTATAAAAATGTATTTATGAAAATATGATTTTATGAAAATATAATTTTATAAAAATGATTTCAGAGTGATCGATGTTGGATCAGAATGGAGAACATTCAGTAATGAAAAGTCTGGTGTTGATCCATCTCGTGTTGGTGGACCAGAAAATCCATTACTAAATGGCTCAGATCTGTCTACAATTATTGGGCCAGGTACAGGAGCAGCGTCATTCGATGCCTTTGGAGCATCAAAATATCAAAATCGGAGAACGGTAAGTCATAGATTAAAGTAGCATAAAAGTTATTTATATAAATTATATAATAATAAAAATGTAATTGTAATTTTAGATGAGCAGTTCAGACAGGACGCTGACAAATGCTTTCCGTGAAATTAATGCTATGGCAGATAGAATCAATCTTCCAAAAACAATTGTTGATAGAGCCAATAACCTTTTTAAACAAGTGCATGATGGCAAAAATTTAAAGGGACGTGCAAATGATGCTATTGCTTCAGCGTGTTTGTATATTGCTTGCCGGCAAGAAGGAGTGCCTCGTACATTTAAAGAAATTTGTGCAGTTAGTAAAATAAGCAAAAAAGAAATAGGTCGTTGCTTCAAACTTATTCTTAAAGCTTTAGAAACGAGTGTTGATCTTATTACAACTGGAGACTTTATGTCAAGATTTTGTTCTAATTTGGGCTTGCCAAATACAGTACAGAAAGCAGCTACACACATTGCAAGAAAAGCTGTAGAAAAAGATTACGTACCTGGTAGATCACCTATTTCAGTTACAGCTGCAGCTATTTACATGGCTTCACAGGTAAAGAATATTTTGTGTTATCGTCTTTTTAACACATTTCATTTATCATTATTAACTTTTATTTTATTAATTTTAATTTTCTTTCTACAGGCCTCTGAAGATAAAAGATCACAAAAGGAAATTGGAGATATTGCTGGTGTAGCAGATGTTACAATAAGGCAATCTTACAAACTTATGTTTCCTTATGCAGCAGAACTTTTCCCACCCGACTTTAAATTTTCTACACCCATTGATCAATTACCACAAATGTAAAAACTGGTATTGTTATACGAGATATATTATTCCTGTATTTTAAAATACTTTTTGTTAGTTATTAGGTTATAAAAGTAAGCACTTTTTCTTTTATTTTTAAAAAACATTAATATTTTTATTAAATTGATTTTATCATGTATTTACTTGACTGAATTTTCTAATATTGCAGTTGATTTTAGAAAACTTGTGTTCAATTTTTAATCTCTTATTATATCAGATGAAAAAGAATCAAAAATATTTTAAATCGTTGAAATCTCTTTTTCCAAGTGCTTATTTTTTATATTAACTAATAGCATATTATTTTTCCTAAATCAGTCAACATTCCTTAAATTATGTAAAGCCTACCCTTTTAATTTCCTTTATCAGGACCAATAGTTTGAGTTTATTTTTCAAGTGCAATTAAAAATGCTTCAGAATTTTCTTTATGTTTTTCCTGCAGTGTGTGAATGTAAATATTCAATACATTTGAATATTTTTCTGTTACTTGTAAAAATGAATTTTCTAAAAAAATTCAATTGTATCATTTTATATAACTTATATAAAATTTATGAATGTGATAAAAGACTAAAATCTTAAGCCTGCCAATAGAAGCAGTATTTGTACAAAAACAAAAATAATTATTTTACATAGTACACAATTTACTTGACGTATATAACAATAGTACTATCTTGAAAAAAAATTGAAAATCGCAATAAAAACGTATATGAATGTTCAAGAACTTCAATTTATTATTTTGTTTATAAAGAAATATGTTTTGATATTAGTCTCACAATTGAACATTTATAAAATAAAAATAGGAAATACTTTGGACTAGGATAAGAATAGATTATAGGAATATTTTATGGAAATTCCTTAGTCATGAATAAAAAAAATGATTATTTATAAAAAGTCAAGTTTTGTAATTCATTTATTCATAACTATTATTTATTAATATTTCAGATTATATTAAATATCAAATTCATCCTTTCACAAAAATAATATTTTTTTCAACACCTGGCCCGAAACTACTACTTTTTTACATAGCGCCAAAAAAAAAATTGTTTTTTCGGCCCGGTGTTGAAAAAAATCGCATTTTCGCCACGGGAAAAATATACTATTTATATATCAATATCAACTTGAATAAATTTGCAACCAACAATAAAAACAATTTATTTAACAATAAAAAAAAAAACAATTTATTTTTATTTAAAACTTAGAATAAACTTTCTATAGTAAAAGCTAAGAATTTTTTTAATAATTAAAAAATTTAATTTAAATTTGATTTTTTATTCGTATTTTTAATTAAAATAGTTAAGATGAAATGTAAATTTTTTAAGTATTGTGAATAGTAAATGATTAAAAAATTAATTATGGTATAAAATAAAATTACAAATGGATCAAAAGAAAAAATATAAATATAAAGATTTTACAAAAATTAAAAAAGAAATTTTTTTTTCAATTTTACATAAACCTTTTATTATCTTCAAGGCATTCGAAGTTTTTTTGAATGATTACGGCTATCTTGACCGTTCTTTATTCATTTCTTTTTTCCAGCCTAACCTAAAAACAAAAGAGCTTAAGCTATAAAAAATATAAATAAAAAGGTGATTTGGTCAATCATATCATCTATCTACGTATAAACTTTTTTCATAAATACATCTAATGACATTCAGTCGAAAAAATAAAGCATCGAAGGAATTGTACCCGTGTAAGTGATTAACCTGCGCTCAGCGAAAGGCAAAGGCATCCAGGGTTGGTTGTTGGTTTCTGAAGGGCTCCACGCTCATAGTTGGTACGTTCGGAAACAGTTTTCAGTTAGTTTGTCAGGTGATATGTGGCAACGCTGTGGCAAACCACGTGATAAACTAAATGGGTACGTTCGGAAACAGTTTTCAGTTAGTTTGTCAGGTGATATGTGGCAACGCTGTGGCAAACCACGTGATAAACTAAATATCTGTGTGTTCGGAAACAAATATTTTTTATCAGCTGATCGGGGGCAGTTTTGAATATTTATTGTATTAATTGAAATTAATTCGATAAATATTCATTATATTAATTAAAATTAATACAATAAATATTCAAAAGTAGTAAGGCTTTATCTAAACAATAATATTAGTATTTATTTCTGACAAGTTAGTAGTATTAAATATATATTATTTAGCTTTTGAAACTAATTTCTAAAAATTTATAGTCATGTGTATTTTAATAATTTTTAAAATAATTTATATTAGAATTTTTTAAAATAGTCTAGTAAAATAATTGATAAAATACTATAAGCAATTATAGATAAAATAGGTTATGAATATAATAAGGATTTATTTAGTAATATTATCAAAAATTATATATTCATAATCTATTTTATTTATAATTGCTTGTAGTATTTTATCAATTATTAAAATACACATGACTATAAATTTTTAGAAATTGGTTTTAAAAGCTAAATAATATATATTTTACACTACTAACCTGTTAGAAATAAATGATAATATTATTGTCTTTATTAAGCCTTACTAATTTTGAATATTTATTGTATTAATTTTAATTAATACAGTGAATATTTATTGTATTAATTTTAATTAATACAATGAATATTTATTGTATTAATTTCAATTAATGCTCCCAATCAGCTGATAAAAAATATTTGTTTCCGAACACACAAATATTTAGTTTATCACGTGGTTTGCCACAGCGTTGCCACACATCACCTGACAAACTAACTGAAAACTGTTTCCGAACGCACCCAATATCTGTGTGTTCGGAAACAAATATTTTTTATCAGCTGATTGGGGGCAGTTTTGAATATTTGTTGTATTAATTGAAATTAATACAATAAATATTCATTGTATTAATTAAAATTAATACAATAAATATTCAAAAGTAGTAAGGCTTAATATAGACAATAATATTATTATTTATTTCTGACAGGTTAGTAATAAAAAATATATATTATTTAGCTTTTGAAACCAATTTCTAAAAATTTATAGTCATGTGCATTTTAATAATTGATAGAATACTATAAGCAATTATAAATAATATAAATTATGAATATATAATTTTAGGTAATATTACTAAATAAATCCTTATTATATTCATAACCTATTTTATTTATAATTGCTTATAATATTTTATCAATTATTTTACTAGACTATTTTAAAAAATTCTAATATAAATTATTTTAAAAATGATTAAAATACACATGACTATAAATTTTTAGAAATTAGTTTCAAAAGCTAAATAATATCTTATCTTATCTTATCTTACTATTATATAAAAGGACAGCGTTTGTTTGAATGTTCTCAATTATCTCAAAAACTACTGAACCGATCGTTTTCAAATTTTAAATTTAAATTTTTTATAATGTGACGAGTGTCATAGGCTATATAAATAATTACTTTTTTAATCAATAATTGCAATAAAATAATTATAGACCTAGATCTTAACGCGTAGGGAATAGGGACTACATGCTCTACCCTTGCTACTTTCCTTGGTTGCCCAATAGGTGGCGACCGATTTTGTCTTACACTTTATTAAACTGGTACGGTAGAAATACTTATACACCTACGATATTCCGTAACTTCAACACAATAAATTTTTATTGCATATTCTCTAATCACAGAGTAATATTACCTCGGATTATTGAATAAAATATTTTCCTATTCCATTAGGCAGAATCAAAAATTAGACAATTTTTTTTAACTTTAGAAAAAATTTTATATCTTATTCAAGAAAATTTTTTATTCCTTAAATATTTATTGGCTCATACATGAGAATTTAACTCTTCATGGTTAATAATTCCCTATAATTCTTGAACATTCATATTTATTAATGAATATCTCTTTCACGATTTTGATTTGCTAAAAAAATTTTCTATCGTCAATTTAAATATATTTTTTGACTTATTGGTACTTGAATAATTGAACATATATCGAAAAATAAAAAAAAAATTCAATGCTTATTTTTTCTACCAAAAAAAATTATTTTAAATGAAAATTCATTCTATTATCACATAGTTCACAAACAAAAAATGTTGTGTATTCCAAAGTTTTGTAAGAGTACGATTTAATAAATAATAGTTTTTGAGATTCTATTTCTATACCTACCGACTTCTGCCCAACTATTGCGCGGGCGAAGCCGAGACGGGGAATGCTAGTATATTTATAAAGCTAATTAATATAATAAAAAAATAGATTTTCCTTCATCAAAGCTCGTTCACAATAATTGCACTTTTTTCAATTTTTAAAACAGTTCAGCTGGTAAATCTTTTTTATATGGAAAACTAGTTTGAGTTCCAGTTTTTAAAACACTTTGTGCTGCAATCTTATTTGATCGGCTTATTTTTTCTTCTATAGGAAGATCTGGAAAATAAGCTATGTAAAATGCTAAAGCACCTAAGAAAGCATCTCCAGCACCCTGAAAGTGATATTTTTATTTAATCAAATTAAAAAAGAATTAATTTTTATAAATTATTATTTTTATTTAGGGAAAAGAAAAAAATTAGCAGTTTATTTTAATTTTACTTACAGTGGTATCAACAGCTTTTACAGGCACTGTTGGTATATGCACAACTTTTTTATTACTTTTAGAAGCATATGCTGCTCCTTGAGATCCTAATGTTATAATAACTTTATTACAGCCAAGTGAAAATAATTTATTAACAGTCTCTTGTACATTTTCTACAGTAACTTTTACCACTCCAGTCATAATTTCCGCCTATTTTTAATTTTAAAAAATAAATATTTTTATACATTAGAAAATGTATGTATTAGTTAAAGGTAAAATGACTGACCTCTGATTCATTTACACAAAATATATCGGCTAGTTTTAAAATCTCTTGATTTACTTGATTTAAAGCCATAGATGGTGCACCATTGACAATTGATGTGCCTATTACAACATTATTTGAAAAATTTATTTATTTTATTAACTATATTCAATATAATATAAATTACCCACCATGCCCTTTGAATATTTTTAATGCTTCTAAAGTTGGTTCTAATGATATTTCAAATTGACAAAGAAGAACTGCAGCAGACTCAATTTTTTCTCTTGCTTCCATCACATCTTTTGGTGTTAATAATATATTAGAGCCTTGAACAATCACTATTGAATTTTCCCCTGTGATAAATAAAACAGTTTTATTTATTTTTTCCCATTTAACTTTTGATACAATCTAACTAAAAATAATTATTAAATTACCTGATTCCGTAACTGTTATTTGAGCAATACCAGAATGAATATTTTCTTGAATTTTTACATGAAATACATCAACATTTTCTTTTTGTAATTTTTCTAAATACTTTTTGCCAAGTGAATCAGATCCCAACTAAAATTTTATTATAAATACGTTTAAATATTTTCTTAAAACTTACTCTAAAAATAATAATATATTTTTACCGAAGCAATAAATATTGTTGATGCTCCAAGTCTTGCTGCAGTTACACATTGATTAGCTCCTTTTCCACCAAAACCCTGTTCATATTTAGTTCCAATAATAGTCTCCCCAGCTTTTGGTAAACGAGATGAGTATCTAAAATTTTTATATTCTTAATTTTTACATCAACTTGATTTAAAAAATCATATTATTTCCTTTACTTACGTAATAAAATCAATCATGCATGATCCAACAACAGCAATTGTTTTAGACATTTTTTTATTTAGCGAGAAATTAATGTGACTGTGCAAAAGTTAATCACAAAATAAACTTCTTTTTAAAGTGAGTTTGTACTGTTCATTCTTTATACATAAAATGATATATTATCAATACTGATAAGTTAACTTACACACTTGCAAAGAGACACAAATTAATAGTTCACAAATTTCACCTCTCATATCAAAAGTCACTTAATTAGTGATATTCAATTTCTTTTTAAATATAATTCAGTATAAAGTAAAATGTTTTTTGATTTCAAATAAAATGAAATGAAAAAAACTAAATAATTTTTCAACATGCTGTGAAATAAACTTGTATTATAATCTATAAATGATAAGATAAAATCATTAATATTATCATCATATCATCATGGATTAAATTGCATAATTTATAAACAGAAAAACACGTGCGTTGACAACCGGTCGATCAAAACTTAAATAACCTCTTCTAAAATCATCTGATTGATTTAAGGCAATACTACAATGGTTATAAATTCGTGCAACCAGTTCTTTAAAGTTAAAAAAAATACAAATTCGTAAATAGAAATAATTTTAAAAAATTATTTTTCTCGCACTCAGAGCGCAAAATACTATTTTGACCAGCTGTTGTGAGGGAGCAAAATACCTCTTTGCCTCCCTAGGGAGCAAAATGAATTCGAACTTTTAACAGGCTCGATAATGTAACCCGATATTTTTATACATCAGTCAGTGTGTGTAACTCGATGCTTTTTATACATCAGTTAAGTGCTTCACTTAGAATGGTCAATTCTGCGAATTGTAAATTCCCCGAATTACAAGTCAGGGGTGAACAAATTCCTCGAAAAAGTTCACATATATCAGTAGCAACTTTCAGTCTATTTAGCATTGATTTTTTCGAGTATTATTTATGTAATATTTAATCTTGCACGTTGCATCGAAGACATTTTCATATCCTTATAATATCAGCCAAGTATTCAACGCCGAATCGTAAATTCTTGGAATTACAAGTTAGCGATGGACGATTTCCGCGAAAAATGTTAAATTTGAATAAATCAAAATTTAATTTAATTTTTAATGTATTATAAGAAAAATATATATATAGTATTGAAAACTTGTCTAACTGAGATTTTTGTTATTTACTCAAGTATTAAACGGTGAATCTGCAAATTAAAAGCTGAGCGCAATAGATATTATTATTACAAATATTTATGCACAAGAAGAAAAAAATCTATCGCTTTGTTTTTGAGAAAAGTAAGTAACGCGAAAATATTATAAACATAAACTTTCACTTTGGCGTTACTTACTTTTCTCAAAAACAAATCGGTAGATTTTTTTTTCTTGTGCATAGATGTTCATAATAATAATATCTATTGCGCTCAGCTTTTAATTTGCAGATTCACCGTTTAATACTTGAGTAAATAACAAACAACTCAATTGTTACTCGGTCAATATCAGGTTCTACTCTGGCCTGCCGTTAATGGTTTTATTAATTTTATTTTTATATTAGTAATATTATTTATTTTTTGGAGGCGGGGGCGCTGCCCCCAAGCCCCCCGGCAGGGGCTTCGCCCCTGCACCCCCACCGGGGGCTCCGCCCTGGACCCCGTCCTGCGCCCCGACCTCGACTACCTCTTACGATCTTGATAGCCTTCGAACAAGATTGTACATGCTATCACAGATGCAAGTTTGTCATTCTTAGAATTTTGCGCGCTTGTTAGAAAAATAATATTTTTGATGCTCTTCGCGTGAGAAAATAGTATGCGCAACGCGGGAGCATATAGGTGTTTGTCGACTCGTGCGATTTGTCGCTCTCGCTACGCTCGAGCGACAAACACGCACTCGTCGGCAAACACCTATTTTGCTCCCTTGTTGCACAATGTACTATTTTCCACGAGTCTAAATATGTAAAAATTAATAAAAAAAATAGAACAAATTTTTTTATTGATACAATGTTTTCTCTATGAGAAAGTAGAAGTGTATCAAAATATATTTATAACTCATAAATCTTAAGACATGATACACATACAACATTATTTCATTTTGAATAGTGTTATTAAATAAACAAAATCAAATTTTTAACTAATCAAAAGGATTGTAAGCATCAGATAAGGGTTTTTAAAACTATTCATGTATCAAACTTTTTTATTTAATGTATATTTGAGCTAAAAAGAAGTTTTATTAGATAATATTATAATAACAAAAAATTATCAATCACATTTAAATCTGATTTTTTTCAGGCTGAAACTCAGGTCTGATAGCTCAAGTAACTACAGTTGAGTAGAAAGTGCATAGGCGCCCAAGTTATTTCAGCTTATGTCTGTATATTATAAAATAACCCACATGTATAAGTAAACTAATCAGTTAAATATATTATATTAAATATTAATTCATTGTATATTATAAAATAGCACACCTATATTAATAAATATTCAAATTTTTATTGAAAATATAGTCATATGGCTTGTTTGTCAACTGTAATGCAAATTTTATATACAAATCTATAAAAAAGATGCTTACTTTAGTTATAATTTTATCAGCATGTTAATTATTTTCAAGCTTTATTCATTAAAACATAAATTGTTTTTCCATTTTTTAATTTCATGTATTAATATTTAGTTAAATAGTAATGTATATAATAAAATAACTAAATAATATAAGTAAATTATTCAAATTTTCATTAAAAATAGACATATAGCTTGTTCGTCAACTGTAATACAAATTTTATATGTTAATCTATAACAAAGCTACCTACCGTAGTCATACTTTTATCAGTGTCCAAATTATTTTCAAACTACATTTACTGAAATTAACACACATTTTATACTTCTATTTATTTATGTATTAATATTTAATATAATAAGTTTAACTAAATAGTATTGTATATTATGAAATAGCACACTCGTATAAGTAGATTCTTCAAATTTTCATTAAAAATAGACATACAGTTTGTTCGTCAATTGTATCATATATTGTTATCAGTAAATTTTGATCTTGATTTATTCTAACCTTATTTTTTTTATTAAAATGTGCACATAAATTTATCTTTAAAACATTACTTAAATATATTACTTTTTTTTGGTACTTTGATGATTTTTAATCTGAGTAATAGAAATATAGAATAATAAAACTTTCATAACCTCAAACCTTCATAACCTCAAACCTTCATTAATTGCTATTATATACTTATTTTTAAATGAAAAACAATTAAAAATATATACATATTGTACCTCCATTAAGCAATACTTATGCAATAAAGGAATAAATTACTTATCTGAATTGTTATATTATTTGATGTCTTTACAATTTTACTGGAATTTTTAAATAAAAGGTAGTCACCTTGCTTGTGCTCATAGTTATATATTTTATCATTAAACTATACATTGGTTATATACATAAATAATATTGCTTGGTTTGAAATAAAATATTCTTACTCTATTTTAATTGAGTTACTTCTATTATATTTAAAAAACAATGTCTAGAAATTAATTTTTATTTATTTAAAAAATCTAAACCCTTTAAAATTTAATTTTTGGCGCCTATTCTATATCGACCAATCAGGATTCGATCTTTAGATGCTTCAACATGGCGGCTCATCATTTTTTTAAGAAGGGATGGCGGCTCATCATTTTTTTAAGAAGGGATAAAGGTGGCGCAACGATCGGCCATCAGCTGCAGAGCAGCTTGTGTTCCGTTTGCGACATTAGTCGACCGACCGAGGAGTCTACAGTTGCATTTCGGGCAAACTTTAGTACAGTCCTGCACTTTAGACTTCTTTATTTCTCAGATTTTTTAATCTCAAGATCGGTAGAAACATTAACATCTTTGAGAAAATTTTTACAAGTTCTACCTTATATATACGCAGGAGAAAGTACGCAAGTGTGTAATACTAGGAATATTTAATTCTATAGTAAATATTGTTAAAAGTCTTTACTTATTTCTACTGCCTGTCGAGCAATGCGTGGCGGCCATATTGTTTAAGAGTGAAGTGAGAGAGATAGTCGCGGAGCGGCGCAGCGAGTGTTTGTTTTGGTGACAGGCCAAAGGAGGAGTTCTCGCCAAGTTATCTAAAGCAGTGAAATAACTCGAGAATTTTTCTCGCGAAGCTCGTTATCTCAAAAATCGCGAGTGTTTCTCCAAAAATACGTATAAAGTTTAAAGGAAGGACTCCCTTTAAGTATTTTTCCGGCCTTGAGGCGCCCCCAAGGAGAAAAAGAACAAGAGGACGTGAGAGCGCAATCTACTCACAGCTTATACTATATTGCTAACTATACTTCGCTGCCCTGAAACGATTATAGAGTCCAAGAAGTTTTTTTTGCTTCTCTTGGAACAAAAAAAAGAACGAACAAGAGAAAACGAGTTCTCTCGACGTTAAGTTGATTATTAAAAAGCCAGATACAGTTCGTTTTTAAGATGGCCTGCGCCACCCTCAAAAGATCATTGGAATTCGATCCGGTTCACAGCCACGGTAGACCAAGCAAAAGAAGAAGATGCGCCCCGATGTGTGTCTCGCCCCCGGTCTCATCGCAAAATTCACCTAAATCTCATACTTCGGTTTTTGGCGAAGCCGCTAACACATTGACGCCAGGTAAAATATCTTAATTTTTTTTTATTTCTCTATCTATATTCATATAGTTATCTAGAATTTTTTTATCTCATTCCAACGTTTTGTAATTAGGCCCCTTCTCTTTCTTCTCATCGCATTTCTTGCTTATTCACATGCAGCATACGCCTGAGTGTATAATAGGCGAGAAACGCGATTACAAAAGAAAGAAAAAAAGATGCATGTAAACGTGTATAATAGTTGTAGATCTGCAAAAAAGCGAGCGCTTCACGACAATGGCTCGTAAAAATACGTATTCGTGAACACGCATGCATATATTTTCATATATAGGGGCGGTAAATAGTTTATTTGCTGGTAGTATGAGCGATTTAAAATCCGTATTTAGGACGGCTGTACTGCGCGACAACGTGGAGTGAGTAAGAGAGAAGGAAAAAGTAGGGTTAAAAGAGAAAAGGGGAGAGAGAGAGCGAGAGAGATAGACGGGGAATAGAAAGAAAAAAAAGAGAACGAGAAGGGCAATGCGCGCGCGTATCGTATGTAGAAGACACGAGGGGATTCTACTCTTATGGGGGAGGGCTTCTGACGCGCAGTAAATCATATGGTAATGCCTTGCCGCAACCCGTAGCCCGTAACGGACATTCCCACACTAGTGCCTATAGGCTTACATGTGCACGTTTTTAATACCTCGACAAGTCCAAATTTCGGGAGAGAAATAGAGAGAAAAGAAAAGCAGAGAAACTCGTAGAGGAAATAAACATGAGAAAACAGTTATAGATGTATAATGTTACATAGTTAAATATTATAGGTGTATAGGTTATATAGGCATGGCTGCGCTTATATTCTTTCTCCATCTCTCTTGGTTCTTTTTTATCGGGGAGAGAGAAATCGCCTTCTTAGTTCTTTTACGCCATTCGAGACTCGAGCGCTGCAAACGAGGAGAGATTTTGTTCGCCGATGGCTATAGGTAGAAAAGACGTAGATGACGGCCACCACCCAAAAAGGCTTATTTTCCCTCGGGGTATTATGCGCTGCTTTGGAATGGGAAGTCGTCTTTGTTATTATTGTTATCCCCACGGCTGTTACTTCGAATACGTAACGCATTGCTGGATTATTATACCTTATATGCCTTTGTTATTTCTATTCGTTTTTTCTTTGCATTATTTATATAATATTTTTTATAACCAATGTAAGCAAGGGATTTATGGTTTAGAAAAATAATTTAACTAGCTTATTGACATTATTAAAAATATTTAATTTTAAAAATATAAAAAAGGAAAATTTACAAATTACTCCAATGTATCATAATGCAACTTAATGTTTATTAACTATCATAAAGAAATTAAACGATTGCAAATGTATAGAATTTTTATACGAAAATTATGCAAATATTTAATGATAATTGTAATTTTTATGATGGAAAATTTATTAATTAATACGAGCTACATAATGACTCGTTAAAATCAACTAATTAAATCTTTATATTAGTTAATTCTAACAAATTTTTAAATTTTATTAAATTTTATTGATGGCGCTAAAAATTTTGTTGTAAAATGAAAACTTAAACTTATTAATATTTATGATATATTTAATGTTAAAATCAATTTTTTGAGTATGTGTATATAAATTGAGTAAGACTATACGCTACTCCGCAGTGTTTCCACAATTGTACACAGAATAGCGCTCTCTACGTAAACAACATTAAGAAACACTAAACATCAATAGCATATATTAAAAATTTACAAAAGCGCGTAAAAGACGTATGATATTTTTCCAGATGTAACGCCAAAGCGCTCTGTTTTAATAGACAGGATCATTGCTTTTTATGCTTATCCGCGTGGAAAGAGTTTCCTCATAAATAATGCATTAAATTTTTCTATTAAAATTATTATACATTGAATAAATCTGGATCGCTGTGGCTTGTCAAGATTGATAACTGATATTCATTTAAATCTTATCCTGTTGTATAATGGAAATTCTTTTGTAAAATGACATTATACATTTATTTTTTTTACAAAAAAATAATTCAATCATTGATTAAATTTATGTAAAATAGATAAATTAATATTTGTACATTAAATTTACAATAATGGAAAATTTATTAGAAATATACATTTATAGCTAAATGTATAAACAAAAGATAATGTAGGTTTTAGTATCTAATATAATATTACTTTATACTTCGTGTGTGCATAAATATAGAAAAACGAACGTTATTTGTTAAAAATATTAATGACAAATAAAATGAAATAATAATAATTTTAGGCATGTTTTAAATTTATCATGTATGACTTAATAAAAGATCTATAATAATTTTAAAATAATGACTGGCTAAAATTCAAAAAGGTCTGAACAAAAGTATATAAAATATCAAAACTTAAATACCTTTCTCCCGTAATATAATTGGGCCATAAAAGGGTTATTTATAGTTTATTAAGGTACTATAATAGGATATTTATTAGGTTTTTTTTTTCGGATTTCGACCGTGTAAGTTATGGTTTAGGATACCGACGTTTCGTGAACATTACAATTCACTTCATCAAAGTGAGCCTGAATCTGATTAAAACATTCAAAAATTTTTGTATCATCCTTTATATTCCTTTAAGTAGAAGGATGCAATATATTTTTAAAAAATATTTTAATAAAGAATCGAAAACTGTAATGTCGATATTTTACATCCCCTCCACCACTTTACGATCGGAAACATAAAAGCGGGTGGCACGAAAAGAAAGTGAGGATACTGCAGTACTTTTGTCAATTTAATTTTTTGGAACACTAGTATATAATAAAATTTTATATTTTTATTTTTAAAAAAACTACTGGCAGCAGTAACTACATTATCTCCATTTTCTGAACGTACGAGCCAATCTTGCGTGCGATCGTAAAATAATAGCTTTTAGCGTACGTAATTTTGAAAATTTTTAGCTTACTTTAATGTAGTTTGCTTAAGAAACACATACAACGTTACGATCGGGCACATAAAGTCGGATCGTTCATAGGGAAGTATATGAGTAACGCCGTACTTTGACCAACTTCATTTTCTGGATCACTAAATTCGCTTGAAGTTTCTCTACCCCGAGACAGACTCGAATTATATTTTAATAAATGTTGAATTAATAATACAATTTAAAATCATATTGAACTTTAGAAATGAAAATAAGAAGATATGTTACTATTAGATTATTGTATGATTTCCGTCCTATTTATTATCATAATTAATTTTTTACAATTATACTAAAATAAGATAAAATTTTCGTTTATAATTTGAAAACTTACAAATCCCAACTGTCAACAATAATTCTAATAAAAAAAAGCAGTTTTATAAAGATTTAACGCTTATCATCCGGGTACTCGAATTAATAAAGTACGAATGATGAAAGTATATTTTCCACCAAAGAACCAATAAAATAAAAGATGTTACCTAATAAACTTTTCGCGCTTACCAAATATTAAAAGTAATTAGAAATACATAAGTCATGTAATAATCTAACATAAAACAATATTTTGATCATCTTGTTTTAAATATTTTTAATATGAAAAGCAAAGATTAATTTAATGAATTTTATTAACAGAAAAAATGGCTGCTAACATCAGAGAAGAAATTCGTAAATTACATCGACGCAAACAGTTACATTTCAGCTCGCAAAGTGATTCTTCAGACATGGAAGGACCATGCAGTCCCCCAAGTCCACCTGGAACTAAAAGCTGTTCCAATTCTAGCAGTAAAGAAAAGCCACTTTTCACATTTAGACAAGTAATTCTCTTTTTTATCTTTATTTATTTAGGATTTTTTTTCAACAATGAAAATCAATTATTTATATTTTTCAGGTTGGTCTAATTTGCGAGAGAATGCTTAAAGAACAAGAAACACAAATTCGTGAGGAATACGATCAGATCTTGAACATGAAACTTTCAGAACAGTATGATGCTTTTGTTAAATTTACATATGATCAAATACAAAAGAGATTCGAATCATCAGCTGCTCCAAGCTGTAAGATTTTTTATCAATATATTTACACAATAATAATTTATTAAATTATATGATTTTATTGTATTAGAAACTAATTACTTATTATTTGTTTCAGACTTATCCTAAAAAAGGATTCATAGCCCTAAGAGAAAGTTTTTGTAAAGAACGTTAGGTTGGTAAAATATTTTTAAAAATTGTAAGTTTAACTTTTAAAAAATAATGTATTTAATTATTTTTACAATTCTAGATTTCTACAATATATGTCGGTTTAATTTGCTTAAACATTTGAGAAATGGTAAACAGTGCCACCTTTTGCTAAGCAGATAAGTTGAGTTAGAAAAATATCGTATGCATCAAAAGAAGTAAAAAAAAGTCCGACAGTAGAAATCACGGGAATGATTTAGAAATGTAAGTTTAGTAAGTTTGCAATGAACAGCGATCACACTACGATAAAAAATCCACAATGTTTGCTAGTTAAACTAACAATGTTTGTACTATCTAGTATTAGAAGCGCGCTGGTATCAGGGAACTACATATAGAATCCATTACCAATGCAAAATCAATTGTAGATACTGGTTTGTTTATCAATGCAAAGATAGCGCCGGGAGTTTACGAGAGATGATGTTAAAATTTTTTATATTTTCAAATCTCTCGTGATACTTACAAAAAAATATTGGGTCAATTTTTCTATAATTGAAATGCGCGTTCATTTTTATAGTATGTTGCAATGATGACTTTACCTCTAAAAAAGTTACCAAAGTATACCTCCCTGTTGGTAACTTTTCATTTAAAGTTAATATAAACTCGCGTTATATAACAAAAAATTAATATTTTACTTGAATCAAACTAACAAGGAGAATTCCATAGTAATGGGACTTAATTTTTTTTTTTAACTTTCGGAGAATTTTTCGAACGTTTATAAATTGTTTTGTTAGAATTTTAATGTTTGAATTAAATTTTAAGATTAAAACAAAACAATTTATAACTTTAAAAAAAATTGAGTGTTAGGCCGAATGAACATGACTCTTCATAATTCGGTGCAAGAAAAATATCCTAAATTTAGAAAAAAAATTTGAGTTGCAGTACCCTGACATTCTTTTTGAAAAAAGAAATTTATTATCTTATGCACCTTTAACATCCTCGAAATGTGGAGCATTAATCATTTAAAGTATTTATCCTACCGTTTTTAAAGGAAAATTGCTTATATAATGAAATAATTTTCTTAATATTGAGTTCCAAATGCTTTTGTGAATTTTGCTAGTTAGGTACATTAATTTGAAGCTCCTTAAGACGCCATGTGCTTTAAGTGCGATATGGTCGCACACGGAAATGTCCTAAATTGTCGTTAAACATTTATTATCTATATTTATAAATTAGGTGCATTATTGAGAGTTAAGACTTTTTAATTTTGTATAACTTTTACAGTTATTATTAAAATTGAAAATTCGTAAGCTCATTATCAATATAGATGAAGCTTTGTATAAAATTATACTTTTCTGTAACAACGTGATATATTTTTGAAAAGGAATGAATAAATAAATGAATGAAAAATCTTAAACTCCTTGCTATAATCAATGTGCCATGATAAAAACAAAATTCACTGCCTATTGCATAAAATTATTTTTGAGGCTCAAATTTACGACCATAATGTAGAAATAATTTTTGAAAATACTATGATCATAATGTTTTAACATTTAAAAGATCTATTTTTTCTATTTACCCGATGTAAGTAAGAGCACGATTATCGGGGAATTAAAAAAAACGCAGTTTAAGATTTCTGAACATCTAATAATGATTAAAGTAATCCAAATCTTAAAAACCATGTCTTGTACACTAATCTCGGCAGTTGTATTTTCCTTTGATTATCACATTATTTAATTTAAACTTTTATTATAACAATAATATAACAGTATAGCTTTATTCATTTGTAAATGAAAAAAATAATATAAAATCGAAAAAATCGAAATTGTACGGAAGCATTGTAAGTAATAAACTTTTGGATAAAAACAGCTGAAAAGTATTTTTTTAAATTTCTTTCTGTTCCCTGGTAGCAACGGCTTGCCATTATCTTTCTACGTTTATTGTGCCTACTATTAGTAATATTTAGTAAATTTAGTTGTTATATTTTCATTTATTATTATTATTTTTAATAATTATTATTATTAACCATTACCATCTTCATTATCATTATTATCGTTATTGTTCATGATAGTTGTTTTTCAAGTTTGTAACATTTAATCATTTATATATATATTTTTTTTTACGTTTAAACATTTTTTTAGACGTTTCATTACCATCAATATATATTTTAACGTCTTATAAAAGTTACAAACAGAAAATGGCAGAAAACATTGACTCTATTAACCAAGGACTACTTTCAATTTAATCAATCGTTTGTTTTATTTTTATATTTGTTCATAAAATAAGTTTAAGTTATTTTTTTTCTTTTTTTTGAGGATAAACATGAAACTTGATAATTTTTTTTCATAGATTCATATTGAAAACATCAATATTTTTCTATGTATTAGTTTTATGATTGATTTTTTTATTATTTAGGAAAAAACATTCAAATATATTAGTTATATTGCAAGTTTCACGTAGCTCCTATTATCATTTCATAATTATAGCAATTATATAGCTAACAGAAAAATCAGAAAAATTTAGTAGTGTGACACGTGATCATTGTTATAATCATATTAATGGTTTCAAAAATTGCCTCGTAAAGTTTTGCCTTCAGTATCAGCAGTCATTAAACTATATCTTAAATGTGTAATGACTAAATTAAATTTGATAATAGATCAATAGTTGAAAGTAGTAATGTTTTAATTAATATGTAAAGCTCAAATTTTTATCTGTGCTACTAAATAATAGCATGAATAATTTCTTTCATTTTTACATTTATGAATAATTTTAATAAATTTTTTTTTTAATTTTGAAAATAATTTTGATATATTTTAAAAATCAAATTATAAGTTTGAAAATTATATCGGCTTTGTAAAACACTTTTATAATACTGCTGTACGCACGTGTAATAATAATAGAATTAATTTTTCATTTAAATAGCAAGTTACATATATTCATATATATTAACTATTAAGCGCATTCTGTCATTTATGAACATTTTTTTTTGTTTTTCATAAACACTGACTTTTATGTCTGAAAATAATATGAAGAAATCGTTTGTTTCATAGATTCTAATATTCTATAACTATGCAAATTTTTTCATAATCTATCTTCATAAACAAACTAAACAATAAAAACTGGAAATTGCCTGAGAAGATAAAATCATTAAAACTTGGAGTTATTTTTATTATTATTCTAACATTTAGAATAATTAAAGATAAAAAAAATTTCAGTGTTTACATTATGTTTTATAAACCAGTGTAATATTCATTTGATAATAAGTATCATTAAATTTACTAATAATATTATTTATTTGTTCAAATAAGCAATTCAATAAAACATAATAAATCGTAAAAATAAAATATTTTAAAGACCACTTGAAAGAATAAAATCAGAAGGTACGTCACAACTTTTTGGAACATCTTTTCAAGAAAAATAAGAAGAAAAATTTTGTAGTACACTGCAAAATATGAGTACGTGAAAAGAATTCTAAAATTAAAGAGAAATTTAATTTTCTCTTGAAAAATAAAATTCTAAACCTTTATCACTATTATAGCAGCAGTTTTTTAGAGTAGAAAAATATATTTAAGTCGTAAATTATGCACATGTATAAACTTTAATTTAACATCTTTGGATAGTTCTTCTTTTTTTAATGTATATCTCGCCAGTGCCTATATATCTGAAAAAAAAAAATTAATATCTTACAATAATAAGAAATTAAACGTAATAATATCTTTTCTCTTGTACATAGCTAGGATTATTCGACTAGCCAAATACAATGGTTAATCTCTTTTTATTAAATATTATTTTTTTTCTATTTTCTATAGAAATAAAAATCTAGTGGCGTACGTTCTTTTGTTATTCAGTTCTTATCACCGTTTATATAAAGAGACGAAAAAAATAAATAAAAAAAAGCGGCGAGCCAACGTGCTTTTGATACACATAATGTAAATGTAAATGAAATCAATAGTCCAATGTATAGAATTTTATCGCGTATTTTCGATGCGTTAAAATCGGAAAAATGTAACATATATAAAGAACGAGGCGAATGAAAAAATGCGGAGGGCCGGAGTACGAAAAATGATGCAAGTTGATTTAGACTTAAGTTTCGTGTAAATTACGAATAATAATAAAGAAGGCGCTTTTAATATAACGATCGATGAACACAAAAGATGTCATTTTTTTTTAAAGATGAATACTTGCAATTAGTAGTAACGTTGATAATACGTCAACGAGATACAAAGTTCATCGATTAAAATACCTCCGTAATCTGTAACTTATTATTAATGAAAATAAAATTAAATTTTAAGACTGAATTTACCAGATTTTCTTATTTTCCCAATTCCTCCTCCTTATTATTATATTTTATTTTAAAAATATAAACAATAATTAGATTAGTTATTTAAATATTTTGAACTTTGATTAAAAGATTTGAGAGTGTTAATGATGAAAAAATATAAAAGTCAATGGAAATTAATAAAGTGAAAGATTAAAAAAACTCGATTGTTTATGATACTTACGTACAATAGATTATTCATGTTGATTCTTTTTCTGAAAATGAAAATTTCAGTAAACTAAATAAATTTAAGCCATAGCTATCGCACTGTAGTCACGTTCCATAAAGCTGCTATATTATTCTGGAAAAGTGTGGCAATTAAGGTTTAAATTTAACATCTTATTTTAATTTAATAAAAAATTAAAAAATCTCACAGAGTACATTACATTTATCACATTTTTTTTAACTTTAAGATATTTTTTCTTACATAAAATTATAAAAGAAAAAAATTCTATTCTAAAAGTTTAAATTATTCAAAAGTTATATGAAAGGATGAAAATTAAGATAAAATTTTAAACTTTTAAACAACTTGAATTGTTTGAAAAAAATTTGTTGGATTCATAATTTCGAGGACCTAAGTTTGAATCCCGCTCTCAACCAATTGATATAAGCACCAATGTACATTGCATGTGCTTTGTTCACAAACACACTAAAAATCTCGTTAAATAAAATGAAAAAAAAAATTAATATGATAGTTGTAGTTAATTTATATAAATATTAAATATTTGACAAGATTGTAAGAAAATAATATTTAATTTTTATATTTTATTTCTCTTATAAGTATATTACAAAACATATTAAAAATATTGAAGACTTTTCTAAACGAGCCGAAAATTTCCAAGCTTAAATTAATATAAAAAAGACTATTAACGTATTCTAAACACGCTATCAATGTATGGAATCTTTCTTTAAGAACAACTTTACTCCCCAAGGTTAGCCTGACTAAACTCGAACACATTCTACTTCAAGTACTGATAGCTAATTTATAGCTAATGGGTTGCGATACAAAATGAAAATTGCATTTTTAATTTTTATAAGACAATTGATTTTATTATAATATCTTTATTTAATAAGTATGATCTAAGGAAGATAATCATATATTAATAATTTGAGAATAATTAATGAATTTTTTAAAAGTATGTTAAGATAAATTCGGTAAATAATGGACTGGGGGACGAGCCCTTCAATGAAAAATAACATCAAGCCAGAAGCAGTGAAGGTATATCTAGAGCTGTCGAGTCATAAACCGCCTTGATCGGTATCGAGTTCTCAACTGAATAAATTTTCTATTGATGGCAAATAAGCCTCACGCCAGATTGGTTGTGGCGTTGGCTACTGCTGCTGCTGTATAAAATTTAAAAAAAAAAGGATGCGCGCGACGACGACGTTGCATTTTAAATCCAATTTAATAATTTAAAGTAGATAATTGAATGATCCAGTTAAAGGGGCGAAGAGGCTTCGAGGGCGCAATGCAAAGAAGCCCCAGCAAGTCTATATGAAGTTGTGCATCCAACGCGAAACCGTCACTTCTGGGCGGGAAAAAACCAACTTCCGGTGTGTCTAACGACACCGTTTAGTGTCGTTTAGTGCGGCATTTTTTTCATTTTTCTGATAAATTTAGGGTTTTTTTTTTTATTTTATAACACCGAATACTGACTGATACGCCAAATGTTAGCGCTTTTGCTCTTGACCTACGTTGTGGCCGTCAAGGTTTACAAAAAGATCACCCCAAATGGTGAGTTTAAAGTTTATGTTTTTTTTTCTGAGGTGCTTTAAAGTTGGTGCTGAATTTTTAGTTTTATTCAAATGTTGTTATGGTTAACAGGGAAAGTTACGGTCTACCTTGGTAAGCGAGATTTCATTGATCATCTAGACTATGTCGATCCCATCGACGGCATCGTTGTCGTCGAAAATGATTATCTTCAGGGTAGAAAAATTTATGGCACGGTATGTACAACGTATTTCATTAAATCAACTTTTAAAATTAGATTTTCAAATAAATACATACTAATTTTACAATGAGATGCAAAACCTTATATAATTATAGCATAAATCTGTGGCTTCAAAGAATGACGACATAAGTCTGTATTTTTGGGAAATTGAATTAACAGTGAATTGTATACCTTTTTGACGTAACCCACATTAGAAAAGCCGATACGCATAATGAAGGTGTTTTGCGCACGGGAAAATGGCTCTACCCCTACATATCTTACATGTTAACGCAAACATGAAAACCTCGTTTTCTCGAAAATTTCAAAAACAGACTTTATGTCGTTATCCCTTCAAGCTACATAAATAAAAGTGATAAAGTGAAAATACATTAATTTAGTTTGATCAGATTTTTAATTTTTCAATACTTACGTAATTTCAACTTCTTCATTTTTTAGAAAATAATTTAAATAAATTATTTTTTTTATACACTTATGTAGCAATTTATTTATCGAATCTAGTAATATAATTGATATAAAAAGTTTTTTTTTCATCGAAATGTTACTTATGTAAGTTTTGACTTCTCATATCAGAATTCTAAGTTTAAAAAAAATAAGTTTGAAAAATAGCAAGAATTAAAAAAATTTGAAAGATCGGGATGATATTAATTAGGTGACGACCACCTACCGATATGGTCGAGAAGAGGATGAAGTCATGGGTGTCAAGTTCAGCAAAGAGCTTTGCCTTTGCCGAGAACAAATCATCCCTCAAAAAAAGGAAAAACAAGAACGTACACCAATTCAAGAACGACTGCTAAGGAAACTTGGCAGCAATGCATATCCTTTCCTCTTTCAATTCCCAGCAAATTCACCGAGCTCGGTAACCCTTCAACCTGGTGACGACGACCAAGGCAAACCTCTTGGTGTTGAATATACCGTTCGCATCTACGTTGCCGAGAGCGACGATGACAAGGTTATTTTATTTATAAAATTATCCTTTTTATTTGTAAGAAAAAATTTGAAAAATTCTGAATTACAAATAGTCATATTCAATAAAGTCTCAACTTTTTTGAATAATCTAATAAAGCGTCATAATGATTATCACGTGTGCTTGCAACGTTCTTTAAGAATATAACCCGATTTCTACAGTCACCTTATATAATGAACGCATAAGCACAATGTATATAACACGATTTAAACTACTTTCATAAGATATTTCATTTTTTAACATTCGTTTGAAAATAGAAAAAATTTAATTATATCAGATTTTTATGTAAATATTGATTTCTATAGATGTTTATGTGTTTATGTATACATATATTTATGGGTATATATATGCGCATTTTTGAAAGCTCTAGCATCTACATCTAGCATTAACATTTAAAAAATTTAAAATTGAAAAAAAAATTTTTGAAATAAACAATTTTGAAAATAAATACTTTGAATTCCAGGGTCATAAACGGTCCTCGGTCGCCTTAGCAATTAAGAAATTACAGTACGCTCCACCAGTGCGTGGTCGAAGGTTACCAAGCTCATTAGTATCGAAGGGATTCACATTTTCTCAGGGCAAGCTGAACTTGGAAGTTACATTAGATAAAGAAATTTATTATCATGGCGAGAAAGTTTCAGCTAATGTCATCGTTACCAATAATTCCCGCAAAGCAGTCAAAAACATCAAGGTAAAAATTTTTATCGATTTTATATTATTTTTACATAATTGAAAAAAATCAATATTTAATATAAAATGCTTTTGATTGAAAATGAAAATAATTTTGAAAAATCAATAACATCTAATATCGATTTAGATCTTTCTGGTTTCAAGTCTGAATGAATAAATTTTCACTCACGAAAATTTAGATTTTATTAAAGACTAATAAAAACGTTTTCTAATATTGATTTTTTAACTTTCTCCTTCATTTTATTATATTATATATAATATTTATATGTATTTTTTGTAAACATGAATACGTGATTAGCAAGAATTCAATTTTAAAAACCTTTAAAATAATCTTAGAATTTCAAAAAAACTAATTCACTTATCAAAAAATAAAATATTAACAATAATGAAAAATAAACAGTAATGAAATTTTGGACGTAGATACTATAATTTGAATTTTGTTTGAAATAAGTATATATATTTAACTAAGAATACCCTCAATTCATAATTCTGCAGTAATGCGCTTATAGTGACTAACAAACGGATAAATACTATTAAAGACTTAATTATATCACTTTTATTCGTTTAAACAAAGGTCTCGTTCATAAACATACGCTTTAAAAAAATTCTTTTACTATTTATATTAAAAAAAATATTTTCATATTTTTCGAGAAAAACCTTTACAGAAATATTTAATACTTTTACCATTGCCATAAGTGTAATATTACAAAATTATAAGTTTTTTTTTAAATTTATTTTTTTTATAATTTAAAGAATATTGCATATTGATAAAATAATAAATTAATCAAATCCACGTTCATTCCGCCTAATCTTGACCTTTTTTTAAAGTTATGAACTATTTTTTCAGGATTTTAGAATTTATTTTAAAAATTTGCACTAGCTTAATATCTTATAGTTTTTAAATTAATAATCAATAATTTTTAATTGTTTGAGTTTTATTGAAAATTTATGGAATTTAAAAGCTAAACCTTTCGGTTAAAAATATGCCAAAAAAGCTTGATTTTTTCCGAAAATTGTGAAGGAATAAAGATTATGTAGAAATTTATGTGCATAAAAAATTAATGTTAAATTTAAAAATTTTTTACTTAATTTTTATTTTACAATATTTTTTGAATAAATTAAAAATTTTGAGAAAATATTTTTCTGATATCAAAAGACTTGAATCTTCTAGAGTTACTAATTCGAAAACAACAAGGCATAAAAGCCAACGGCAATTTTTTAAAAATAATTATAAGATTCAAAGAAAATAGTTGGTAACTTAAAAAATGATGAGAAAAATAATTCTTAAGTAACTAATGATAAAAAAATGTTGCAGCTATTTGTCGTCCAACATTGCGAAGTGACCATGGTTAACGCTCAATTCTCTCGCCACGTGGCCAGTTTGGAAACACGAGAGGGTTGTCCCATAACACCAGGCGCATCATTCACTAAACAATTTTACATGGTGCCTTTGGCCAGCAGCAACAAAGATAGACGGGGCATTGCTCTCGACGGACATCTTAAAGTTTGTCTCAATTAATCTCTCTTTAGTTTTATTAATTAAAGCTTTATTCTGATTTTTTAATCATTTAATACAGGACGATGATGTAAACCTTGCATCGTCGACGATGGTCGCCGAAGGCAAAGCCCCTAGTGAAAACATGGGTATTGTCATCTCATATTCCGTTCGCGTAAAACTTAATTGCGGTACACTTGGAGGTGAATTGGTCACCGATGTTCCATTTAAACTTATGCATCCAGCTCAAGGTTAAATTTCATTCGAATACTTTTTTTAAATTCTATGATATTTGAGTGGAAATGTAAATGCTTATTTTAAAATTTTCAGGAGCTGTTAGCGAAGGAGAAAATAAGAAAGAATCGTCGAAAGGTTTGAAAAAGACAAAGAGCATCGAGAGGAACCGATACGACAATTATGCTAACGACGATGACGATAACATCGTATTCGAGGATTTCGCACGTCTGCGTATGAACGAGCAGGATGAATAAAGTGTCGAAAACGTTAAAAGAAATGCAATAATACAATGATTAAAAAATAATTCGAAAAAAATAATGAATTTATCATGACGAAGCTTGTTTTCTTTATTTCAGGGTATTTAAGAAAGAAGCTTTTTCTTGCAGAATAAATATTTATATATACTATATGAAGCCTAGAGGAGATACTTGTGCTTAAGGAAAAAAAAAATAAAAAGTTGACGAATAACGCGTTTACGTGCGCGCTGGTATATAAGAAAAATAAAATAAAATATGTTTAAAAAATAAATAAAAAAAGAGAAAAAAAATTTTTAAAAACTTTGTTAACATCGTCTTGGGGATTTCCTTTCGATTGTGGTGGTCGAAAGGAAATTCGTTAGGAGGCGAACAAAAAAATATTGATTTCAAGTAAGATTATTCATTAATATTAAAATTAATAAAATAACACATTTCCCGTCTTACCAGAAGTGACATATATCTTGATAATTCTATTTCTTATAAGTATGGAGTATAACGATTATTTATTATTAATGAAGTCTATTGATTCCTGGTATTGTTGAGTTTTTGCTGTACATTAGAAAAAGAAAATAAAATAATAATTTTAAGTTTCTTTCTTCAATGAAAACTTTAGAAATTTAATAATATTAATAAAGCTATTTTATTATTATTACTATTGTTGTTGTAATTTGATGATAACAATGTTTGAATAAAATAATGTTACAATAAAATAATATTTACAAGTTTATTTTTAAAAAATCACTTTATGTATATAAAATAGGGTGTCCTCTCTCTATATCACATTCATTCCGCATTTTTAGATACAATTAAAATATATTAATGACTAACTCAATCATACATTGAAGAATAATAATCTTGATAAACTTGTATATATGTTTCCTTTTCTGCAGCAGACATTTCTGCAATAAGTGCATCATTCACATCTGTTATTGCAACAGTTTTTCCATTTACAGTAATAGTGGGTATTTGATCTTCGTCTTCAGATTCCATTACTTCTACTTCACCTGAAAAAGAATTTTTTGCAAAATCATATAATTGCATAATCAAATTAAAAGAATTTTTTAATAATTAATAGAAATAATTCTAATTATAATTTTTCAATTTTAATGATAATTAAAAAACGTTTTTTTAATATTTTGCATAATTTAATCTACATGTGAGTCTCAATTGTGAAAAATGAACTTTTAAGTGATACAATTCAAAATTAAAAACATAAATCTTAACAAATTTAATAGTCTGCATATTGTTTACAGAGTTTTAATAAGGATCATAACAATTTGAATAAAAATATTATTTGATATCTTTTGTTTATTTTACTAGAAGTTCAAAACATTTTAATTATTAAATTAAAAAAAATTTTTTATTTACTTTTTCTGTTTTTTTATAATTAAATTCAATTCATATATATATATATATATATATATATATATATATATATTTTAACGTCGCTATATTTATGTTATTATTTCGATGTTAATTAGCAACGGAGATCGTCAGTGTGTTTATGAACAAAGCACATGTAACGAACTCTGTTGCTTGTATCAATCAACCGATAGCGGGATTCGAACTCTGAACCTCGAGATTATGAATCCATCGCTCTACCGAGTGAGCTACTGACAACCTCGAAATTCATGTATGATTTGCACTATATTATAGTATATTTGTCCTTTAATATGATATGACCCACATATGGGTAATGATAATTTTTTGTTATATTCTGTTGAAAATTATTCAGAATATAAATAATAATATTGTTTTAAAATCCTTCAAATATTTTTTTACTTAAAACAATTTATTTGAAATTTATTTATATTAGCAATATTTCTCTTTGTTATTCATGCTTAATTTGTTAATAAAAATTAAAATTTTAATATTTACTGACCTGCATCAACTGTCTGCATATCTCCTCCATCTTCATTATCACTGCTATCACTTGATTCATGAGGTAATACAGCTTTAACAGCACTTGCATTTATTCCACCTTTTTTCTCATGGGCTAAAAGTACTGACATAATATCTTCACCTTGTTTATTATTTGCTGCATTAACATTTGTAGCAGTTGCTGCTGCTTTTTCTAAAATACTGTCTTGCGTATTTACCAAGTCGTTCTATGAAACATTCAAATTATTATTATAATTGACATGAAACTTTTATTTGGTATATTATTATTATTATTGTCACCTGAGAAGTATCTGTAATAACTGTACTTTCCATCATCCAAATTGGTCTTTCTTTCCTCTTATTATTAACATTATCATCTTGTACTTCATCTCCTATCAATACATCTACCCTCGTGTCTTCAACAGCAAATCCTGATGATCTTGTTGCTTCACCCGACCATTGTTCATTAGGTCCACGAATATTATTTAATTTCCTTGTATCAATACTGCAAAGAAATAGTTTATTAGGGTCGTATTAATAATAAATTTTTTAAAATTGTAAACATACCCTCTGATTGTATTTATGTCTACAGGTTCAGGTTCTAAAATTTCTGGTGCTAATTTTATTCCTTCAACTTCTCGCAAAAGAATATATAAAGGTTCTAATTGTTCATTAAATTTAGCTAAAAGTAGTCTAGAATCTTTTTTCGGAAGAGCAGATTGATCTTCCTCAACAATTTCTCGGCAATATGTACATCTAAATTCTCCAGTAATCATATCAAACAATTGATCTGCCTTGAAATAAATTTCATTATTAATATTAATATAAAAAAATAATAAAGTGTTACAAACTATTACATTATAAAAATATAAATTTATAGTTAAACTTACTTCCAAATCTGTAAATGTCTTTAAACAGCTTGTACATTTAAAACTAGCCCTACTAGTTGCATCACGCTCCTCAGTTTCCATTCTTTTTCTCATTAGATCTAATTTATATTTTACTACATTTACAAATGTCTGAAATCAATTGAAATATTACAATTAAGTGTCTTTATATGATACAAGTTTTAACTAATGTTTAAATTACTATTATGAATATTACTTTATAATTAATAAAATAATAATTGACTTTCTGTGCTTTTCCATCTGATCCAGTTTCCATTTTAAGTCGAACTTGGATAAATTTATCATTACGTAGAGTAGTTATTCGAGCTCTCAACATCTTTTTATCAAATTTCAATAAATCACAGATATCATCTTCTTTCATACCTATCATCAATTTTCATTGTTTATTTATTTATTTATAAAAATGTCAAATTACATTGATACTTACATGGATTTCGAACAAGCATGTCAACAATAAGAGCATCTTCAATAGTGTAAAAACCACGAACTACAAGCCGAGCTAATTGTTTTAAGCTACTAGGAACTTCTGTCACCAATCTTTCTTCAGAACTCATTTTTCAACTACAAAATTAATATATTTTTTAACAAAATAGTACTTTTAAATACAAGTACCTTTAAACATAATACAAATAACTGTCAATTTCTAAAAAATTTATCTTGATATTAATTAAATTTTTACAGTAATTTAAATTTTACTAATTGAAAGTTTAATATTTAATATAAAAGTTAAATAATTCATTAATATAAATAAGTAAATAACATTTTATTTATCTAAAAATTAGTAATGTAGAAATAGAAAATACACTGAGTATTCTTTTGTATAGGAATAAAAGAAAATACAATTATGTAAATTATTTAAATCAATTAAAATTATAAAATATGAATGTATCACTTACGTTCTTAATAACAATTAGCATCGACAAATTTTTCATTCATTGGTAAATTGATAAAAAATTCGTATACTTTTTAAAACGCGTAGATCTGAACCGCATTTCGTTTACGCACTGTTTTGAGGTTATGAACTCCAGAAATCATAAAACTGAGCAGAGCACCTATCAAAATCCAAGCAAAGCCAACAATCATTTCGATACAATCAGATTTAAATGACGGTTATTTTGTTTATTTTTTACATTATCAATGGCAGCCATAGATAAAGTCAAAATTATTGTTGTCGGAGATTCAGGTAAAAGTTAAATTAATAGTAAATAACAAATAATAATAATATTTTTCATGATCTTTGACGTGTCACGTAAATAATTTAAAAATTATAAATCTTTAAAAATCAAATATTATTTTCCCTAAAGAATCAAGAAATTGTATTCTTAATATTACAACTAAGCAATAATTTAGTTTGATCTATACAATAGTTTGAAATATCAATGTTATTTTTGTAAATAATGCAAATTTTGAGGTTGTATAAAAAATTCTTTATTATATTAAAAAATAATTTTTTTAATTGCTTTATTTAGGTGTCGGAAAGTCATCACTGACTCATTTAATATGTCATCAACAACCAATAAGTAATCCATCTTGGACGGTTGGATGTTCAGTGGAAGTGAAATTACATGAATATAAGGAAGGAACGCCAAATCAACGGAGATATTTTATTGAACTGTGGGATATTGGTGGTAGCCAAAGTCATAAAAATACAAGGCCTGTATTTTATAATCCAACAAATGGTAAGCTAAAATGATTTGAGGAAAATGAGTTTTTTTTCTTCAAAAAGAGGTAGTTCAATATCATTAAAATTATTTTTATTAAAAACATAATCAATGTCGTTATAGGTATCATACTTGTACATGATTTAACAAATAGGAAATCTCAACAAAACTTACAGAAGTGGCTAGAGGAAATTTTGAGTAAAGACAATAATCATTCTAAATCAATGTCATTTGATGACTTTGATCCAGAAAAGTTTGTAGGGTCAACGCAGGTTTGCTGCATCTTTCATAAATATTTACAATGTTATAAATCAACTAAAAATTGATTACAAAATATTTTTAGATTCCAATCTTGGTTGTTGGCACAAAAATGGATTTAGTATCTGAAGTGAGAACAAGTATTCACAGACGCTCTTCTACTATTGCAGAAGAATGTGGTGCTGATGAAATTTTTTTAGTAAATATTAAAAAATATTATTTTTAACAAAAGTAATGTAGTATTTTCAATTTTTTTATGATCATTTAATAAAATTTTAGGACTGTAGACAAACTAGATCATTAGCAGCGGGTACTAGTTCATCTGTAAAATTAAGCAGGTTTTTTGATAAAGTGATTGAGAGGCGATATTATGCAACAAGAGAAGGAATGAACGATCAACGTAGACTTCCTGTTTACACTCCTCAATATAGTCCAAAACTGTATCATAATGATTGATTGATGTACATACCAAATGAAACATTCTATACCTATTATTTTAGATGTTATTCTTATATTACTGATTTTTAAGGGAAATGTCTATTTATAAAAATATATTATTTTGTATGTATATGAATCAGAAGTGTAAGACAAATATATTTTTTGTAAATATAATTTGTAAAATTATTTTTTTTATTCAAACAAATGTATTTTTTTAAACAATTACAATGCAGAAAAAAGTTTATTAATGAGTATTGATCAGGTTTGTATTGAACAAATTTTGAATACATCCTGGAACTGGTCCTTATTTTATTTACGCCATTTGATATGTATAAATAGTTTGGTAAAATAATTGGAAAATTTTGTTTAATTAAAAAATTATGAATTTTATATTTTTGTTAATAATTAAATATGCACTGAAATAAAGTAAGAAAGTAAATCGACATAGTTTTATTATTATTTATTATTAATAATATTATCATCAATTGTCTTTAAATCGTAATATACAAACACTGATCCGGCAGTGTTCCGGTTCGTTTTATTGAAGTTATCTTAGACCTGGACCGGGACCGAATGCATATGCACACCTGTTAATGTGCCTGAATTGTGTTCAGGTTGAGAATAATGTTTTCCGTTTTACCTACGCCGTCACAAATTTACAAGGGGCGGCAGCACACAGCATGGTACAAAGTACATAATATACACAGGGGGTTATGACATCTGATAAACAATGTAAATAGATTTAGTTAGCGTTTTGCTTTTGAAAGAAAAAAGTGTTGACAATCGTAAAAATCGTATACACAAAAGGAAAAGTATTGATGATGTATAATAAATACTATCAACAGTGTTGCTTGTTATTTTCACAAAAATTAAATTTTTGCAAACATGTGTGATGAAAAGGAAAACAAGTTGTTTGTAGTAAATCCTAAAAAGCCAATGAAATTTTGTGTATTTCAAGGCAAAATGTTAAAAATCAAATGCAACCAGATTAAGAAATTAATTAAGGTGCGTTTTTAATTACTGTAAAAAATAATATATAACAATTTATTGAGCATTATAATTTATTATTTTTAGGAAAATGGTGGACTAGAGATTGAGTATGATTTGAAAGATGAAGAGTGCATTATTTTAGCAGAGAAGCCTACTCGAATATCAGATTCAGACGTTTTTAGTATCAGATATATTAAAGATTGTGTAAAAAAACAAAAGATTCTTAATTTAGAAAAATACAGGTAACTATATAAATAGTTAAAAATCGTACTCTTTATTTATTTAAATTTAACAAAACAATAAAAAATATTTTTATACATTTTTAGAGTCAGTTCAAGCAAATCTATTAAAAAGGGAAAAACTTGTATTGAGTAAGTGGTAATTTTTCAAATATTGTTATTAGTTTTTTAGATGATATAATGTAATTAAACTAACGTTTTCTAGTTTCGATTCCATGGATATATTTAAAAATAAATGTAAACACAATACATTAGGAGAAGCCAGAGAAGAATTAGAAGATATACGGAAATTTATATAGTCACATTTATACATTATATATTTTTTTATATCAGTTTGTAAAATGAATAAATATAACTATTTTTATATTTAATAAAATTCATTTATTTCTACAATTACCCATAAAAATCAAGAGCATATATAGAAATATTGTATTTTAACAGTATATCTTACATTAAAAAATATTTGTTTACTTATAGTGTAATCTATATATGTAATATTAATTCATGTGTATTCTACTAAAAAGTTCTTATATTTTTTTATTATATGAATGAAATCATAGACATGACATTAAATAAAACAGATTAAATTAAATAAGTAAATGAATAAAAAAAGTGACAAATATTTGTTTAATTACGTATGAATTTTAAAAAAAAAGCAAATTAAATTTTGTAAATTGATATCGTGAAATTAAAACGTTTTTAATAAATTTATAAAGTTGATAGCACTGATTAGTAGAAATATCGTCGTACGTCGTACACCTTAAACGCATGCTCTAATATCAGCTTACCGCTAATAATATGTATATAGAACATGTGTATATACCTATAACCAAAGCTATAACGTAAATTAAAATTGGAAAGTAGTGTAAAACTGCGTTGTTTTTGGTTAAAATTGAAAAAAATATTTTTAATTATTGCTATGGGCTAAAATAATAATATTTTAATAAATATTTTAAGTTGTTACAAAAATTTAATTGCATAAAAATTGTAAATGATACTTGTTGATAATGGAGAGTGTCTCTCAAAACTTAGAGTTGAATTCGAAATATTTGATGGAACAACTGATTATAGCAAGGAAAGAAATTAATAATTTAAGGTATGATATTTTTAATTATATTTATTACAGATTTAACTTTTATTTACCTTAATCTTGTATTTAAGTAATGTACAATTTTTGTTGTGTAACCTATAAGTAAACAGATATCTTGATTTCTTTTTTTTTTAATTGTATATTTATATAAACTTTAATTTTCAACAGGCAACAAATAAAAAGTCTTCGTTATGTTCACGAAAGAGATGTTAGCAGTATCAAAAGGTTGTTAGGATTATGTACAAGTGGTCTTGCCTCATTTCCAGAAGAATCAACGATATCCGATGTAGCAAGTGTTTCCACAAGAGGAAATGAGCCATCAACTAGTAATAGTGCAAATGATTCTACATTAACATGTAGACCTATTGGTGTTATTTCAACATGGTTTCCCAATAAAAGAGGCACTCCTAGACAGCCCATAGTTTGTGGTAAAGCCCCTGGCAAAATAACACTTTTCAAAAGTGTTTTTACGAATCCTGAACATGCACTTGAAGGATTAGAAGAATTTTCTCATATGTGGTAAATAAAATTAAATAATTTTTTTATTATCTTTTATTATTTAAAGTTTTTTAATCAATGCTTCTATTTTAATCTCTGATAATATTTTTCAGGATATTATTTCACTTTCATAAAAATGAGCTTGGGCACGTTCGTGCAAAAGTTGCTCCTCCTAGATTAAATGGATTAAGGACTGGAGTATTTTCCACAAGATCACCACACCGTCCATGTCCTATTGGATTAAGCTTGGTTAAAATTATTAAAGTTGAAGATTGTACTATTTATTTTGAAGGTGTTGACATGGTAGATCAAACACCAGTTTTAGATTTAAAACCGTATATTCCACAGTATGATAATCCATTGCATATTGAAAAAATGTTGCAATCTATTGATTTTAAAGAAGAAATGAGAGAAAATAATAAATATACATCAGATACATCTTCAGTCAATGCAGCTAGTTGGATTGTTAATGATATTGATGAAGCTGTAGCCGCTAATTTAAATGATCACATACCAACTTTAAATAAAAAAACGATTAACTACACAAATAGTGCTGTAGAAAATCAATCTCCTGTACATGTATCATCTTCATCATCATCTTCTACTTCTTCTTTAATAGATGTATCAAGAGATGAAGAATTTGCGTTAAGACTTCAAGCTGAAGAGTTTCAAGAGAATTTAAATTTTGAAAATATCTATGTAAATAATGAGAATTCAAGTATTTTGGGGGATAATGAACTTGCAGCAATTACGAATTTAAATTCCACAAATTATGATGCAGTTAATTCAGAAATCAGTGATGATCAAAATCCTAGAAATTCAAGACTGTTAGAAGGGGCAGATGGTCCAAATGCAGTATGCGGTACTGATTTGGATTTAATCAGTAGGCGTGCTCTGAATTTAAGACTTGATGATTCATCTTCATCTTCCTCACCTGTGAGAATGGGAGTTCGAGAAGCACCTGATGGAGAAGAAGGCTTTGATTTATCACAGCCTCGCAGTGTACAACCTACTATTAATTTGACTAGTAACAGTTATAGTACTAATTTTAGTTCTCAAACAGTTACACAACAAGCAAGTGAAAGTATCTCTAATGAAGCTGTTAGAGTGCCAGATTGGATATCAAGACCTAAAACATCGACTTTATCAGTAGTCTTTAATGAACGTTCTATATTACAGCTTCACGAAATTTTAAGTGATAAAGCTGAAGAAAAAAAATCTGCTGTAGAAAACGTTTTAAAAGAGGATCCAAGATCAGTGTATTTACGGCAACGTTACGGAAATCAATTTTATACATTTTTAATTCATGATTTGCACATTACTTGTAGGTTTGATGATGACAGAAAAATAGTTACAGTGTTTCAAGTTCGACACGCGGGTCGAATGTGTGAATGTGGACAGCCTGAATGGCAATGCACAGGACATTCACCATCATCTACTTTTAATCATGACCAATAATTTTTATTATGTACTTTTACAACAATTGTGATTTTTAATTGTGTAATTTGTTAAAGAAGTTTTTTGCACATATAGATTAATTTTTTTAATAAGTTCCTATCATGCTAAGTTGAACATTTACAACAAACTTCTTCAAAATTTGATTTAAATATTAATTTATAAATAGAATACTTTAAAAAAAAATACTTTTAAATGTTTAACGATTTATAAAAATTATTTATTTTACGTTTCTTAATAAAACTATATATAATTACACTTATAAAATGTTTAAGTGTACAATCGTATAGTTGAATCTGCTCCTGCTGAAAAGATCCATGGTTGAATTGGATGAAACAATACATCCAAAATTCCAAAGTCGTTAAAAGCTTCGTGGTTGCACAACCTCTTAAGAGGTACAATCAAAGGATTTTGTAATAGATCGCTGTAAATTGTACATATTCATTGAATTCTTTAGATATAAACAATTATACTTTTTAGATTATATTTAATTTTAATAAACTTACTTATAAACCATTCCATGACAAACAATAAGACCTCTATCATCAGCTCCAGATGCAAATAAGGGATATCGTTTATGATATGCTACTCCACGTATTCCTGTACCATGCAATCGAAGAGTTTGATATGGTTTTGTACTTAAATCTAAGTCAAACCATAACAATTTTTTGTCATATGTACCAACAAGTAAATTATCTCCTCCTAAAATAAAACAAAATAATTTAATTAATGATTTATCATTTAAAAATTATTATCGAAATAAATTAATTTTAAGATATTTATAAAAAAATTTTTTACCAGAATGAATTGCCATAGTAGATATCCATTGTGAATTTGTAAGCAATTTTTTCACCATTTCTTGTTTTGTTAAATCATAAATTCTTACATTTCTTTGAGTCTATAAACCAAACATATTTTATTTAAATATTATTCAATATTAAAATAATTGTAATAAATTATTTTAGTACTCAAAAGAGTTATTTTATTAAATTTTTAAAAATAATTGCACCCAAAATATTTTAAATACTGAGCAAAAATATATATAATTTTCGCAATGATATCGTTTCATTGTGTTTTTTACGGAATGGAATTGAAACTAATCTAAAGAACTATTGAAAAAACCAGTAGAACAAAATTGAGTCTTTCATGAGAAAAGAATACATTAACTAGATATTAATTTGAATTTTGCTTGATGAAGGACACGTTAAAGCGTTTAAAAAGTTGCAACAATAAAATATTTTTGCTTAACATCCAAGTATAATCAATGAAATTATTTTAAAATAATTATAATTATATTTATTTACCGCTACAAATAAAAATGGTCTAATTGGATGAAACAGAACACATTGTACTTGTCCTTTTGGTCTACCTATTGGTATATGAGACCTTCGTTTTGATAACTGATGAATTAAAACAGACCTATTCTGACCATCTGGCATAACTGTGGCAAAATAATCACCTTTACCATGCCACGTTACTTGTTTAACTATTTTAAAGTGATTTAAAACTATTCTGATTCCCATTTTCCAATTTTCTGGATTATCAACTTCTGTTTGCTGTTCCCATTGTACTACAGCTTTCACTCTCTCATGAACTGAAAAGTAAATTAATTGTTGAATAAAACAAGATAAATTTATTTAATCAAATGATAAAAATATAATTTACCAATAGCATCACTTTGTGGAATTATCTCTAATAATTTATCTGCTTTACTTGTGATCAAATGATCTCCTACTCCAGGATTAATAAGGAGAACTTTTTGGTCAGCTGCTACAGCTATCAATGGTAGATTTTGATTTGGACACCATGCTACACTTCTTACTACTCCACCACATTTTACAACTTTAACACATCTGCCAGTAGCGATTTCCCATACTAAATAAAGAAAAATCATTTTAAATATAAGTATTAGAATGAAAGTTAATTAAAATATTTAAAATATTTACTTCTTAATGTTGTGTCATCTCCACCACTAGCAATATATTGGCCTGTTGATTCTACAGCCATACTTCTAACCATATCTGTGTGACCTTTATAAATCATTGATTGAATCGTTGGGAATGGTTGTAAATCCCTAGGACTTGGTAGTTGAGGTACTAAGGATTCTGGTTTGATTGTAAGTTTCATTTTTATTGCTCTGGGACATAAATAAAGATCTAAACACCTCTGGAATCTTTCTTTAATATACTTGGAATAAGCAGGAACTTGTCTAAGTGATTCATATTTTTGAGGAATAAAGTGTACTTTTCTTTTCCAAGGTGTAGATTTCAATTTGTTCCATTCTTTTAATTCTCGCTTATCAAATATATATTCTGGAGGAGGGTTATAACTTTCAGCATGTCCAGGTAAAAATCTCTTTGGTGCTGGAATATGTTTATGAATTCTTCTCATTTCTTCAGCTTGATCATCAGTTTGCCATAACATGTAAAATTGAGGTTCTCTTGTTTTTTGTTCTCTTTCTTTTTGCATTTCTGCAGTTGATTTTATCCATCCCATTTTTAAAGCATGTACAAGCCTTGAAACTTTTTTAGCTTCAGGTTTTGAAGGAAGGAAAGAGCGTTTGTGTTCAGGGAATTTACGAAGAGGCGTTTTCATGACTTCTGAAGTAAACCATTCTACCCATGGCTAAAAGGATAAAATGTCAATTTAATCAACATTAATAATATTTGTGAAAGAATAAAAATATTTTTAAAAGTATTACTAAGTATTAAAATATTTCATATAAAAAATTACTCACAGCATATTCATCAAACTGAGCATCAGGTATCCTTTGTTTTTGAATTCTTGTAATAAGTTCAATGTCAGCTTCACTTAATACAACATCTTGTCCAGTTTGATAATCCTTTACTGTTCTCCAAAAATCAGGATCTTCCATTCGCTTTAAAAAATTATCTATCGAGTCTCCTTTTTCAGGTTTTAATATTTTTTTTCCATCCCAATCATAACCCAGATGATCTGCATCATTGTACCATTTCATAGGTATATTTCCAACAGTGTTTCGAATATCTTCTTCATCAGAAGTATCGCTTTCATATTCATTTGTGTTAGAATTATTTAAGCTACTACTTGATTTCAGTTCTATAACATTCTTATTATCATTAGCTAATTTAGATTCAGATTTTTTTTGTATTTCTTTATTATTAATTTTAGATTTAGCTTTTGTTTTTATACCACTGTTATTTTTATTAGAATTTATTTCAGGTTCTAACAAACTATCTTCTTCAGACTCATCTTCGTCACTAGAATCTTCTTCATTTTCTTCTTCTTCTTCACTATCTTCTTCATCTTCATCATCTTCTTCTTCTTCTTCATTATCATCTTCATCTTCTTCCTCATATTCTTCATCTGATGTAAATATAGGTTTATCTTGTTCTTCATCAGATTCTTGATCATCAACTGCATCGTCAACTTCCTCATCCGTTGAATCTCCTTCTCCATCAATTTCTCCAACTAACAAATCTTCAGTTCCAGAATCCTAAAAATTTTTCATAATTTAATTATTATTTAACTATTTTTTTTATTTTACCAATAACATAGATGATATAGATATAAAAAACAATAGTTTAAATTATAAACAATAATTTTAATAAATTATATTTAAAATTAATTTAATAAAAGAATAAGTAAATTAAGACTAAACATTCAAAGTCAAATTGGAAAAGTATCTACCTCTGTTTCTTCATTTTCTTGAAGATCACTTTCATTTTGATTTTGAACAATATCGATAGATTTCGTTGAATTTTTTTTTCTTTTTATAGCTTTTTTGTGGTTTTTCATTTTTTTAAAATAACAATAACAAATAGTCTAACACATATGAAGTACTAATTAAAGGTTAGAAAAAACACGCGCCTCGAACTTCGAACATGTGATGCAGCACGCTGAGGCTGTGTTGTGTTCACAATTGATTAGGGTACGTTTAAAATGATTTAAAATTTTCCTGGATGCATGCAATTTCAACACTACCAACTTAATACATATTTTTCAATGGTATTTATTTCCCTTTTCTTAAGAAAATTTAATTTAAGTAGTTGCTAACTATTCGTTGTATTAAATCGCCAACAGCGCCATGAAACACAATGAGTCAAGCTGTCTCAACTGGGCACACTAAAAATGAAATTGCACTTTCCAATCATTTTATTATTTTATTACGAAGATGTATTGATAAAAAACAACGTCCTAAAAAATTTTCGAAAAATTTAAATTTTTTAAAAAGTTATTAACAAATGAAGTCTAAAGCCGGTTTTTTTTCAAAATTCAATTTCTCCGCAAATATTGAATGAAAGTTGATGAAATTTTCAGGGTAAGTACAAAACTATCTTCTATTTAAGATGAAATTTAAATTTTATAAAAATGTTTACAATTGTTGTTATAAAATTAATTTTTTAATAAACAATTGAAAATTTAACAAACTTCTCGGGTAGGTAGGAAAAAAATTTTTTTTAAGGAATATTCTATAAAGTCTAAAGTATCTTTTCTTGAAAAAAAATTTTGGTAATATTCATAAACAAAAAAGTTACGAATTTTTTAATGCGGCGGGATGAGCTTGCGGCGCGCTACCGCGAGAGATACTTACGCGCGTTCAAGCGCTCAGCTTTTTGTACCTGCTTATTTATGCATTTACAATTCATAATAAATAAAAAATTCATGATTAAATAATTAAATATAGATTATATTTTAATAATTATGACATTTTATTTATAATATTTAAAGAGAGAATTTCTGAATAGTACTCTTCGAATCATCAGAAAAAATCGTGTACATGGATTATTATTGCATTCAAATATTGTTTAGATTCTATTTTATTGTTTAATATCATTAACTCGAGTCTACTTACTCACGTGTAGCATGCCAAAATATTTTTTTTAACGAACGTTGAAATTCTATGAAATTGTAACCATCGACATTTTCTTGGAAAAGCGGTATATAACGATGAAAACAAATTCGAATCGTGACTTAGATGCATTTGTTAAATATATGCAAATCTGTCAGTCGTATTGTTTTTATTATGACGCCACCACCTAAATGTTGCAATCCTTTCAAAAAAATAAAGCATGATTGCTGTACAAAGAATCTTAAGTTTTTATCGAATAAATGTGACAAAAGGCTTACTGGTTTATTTGGATTGTATGTTTGTGCTGTATGTAAAGTTGAATTATATCGTAATAAAACATTTCAATTTCTAAGTGTTGATAAAGAAAATAAAATTATTGAACAAAATGCCGAAGAGTCTGAAGAAGAAAATTTGAATGAAGAAAAAGATAAAGATTATGTATGTCCGAGTGTAGATAATAAAATAAAAAAACGAAAACTTGTAAGCGCCATCGAAAATATTATTATGGGACAATCTTCTCCAAAAAAGCAATCGCTTTCAGTCGTTGAAGTAGATAAAAAAATTGTTTCCAAATTTATTAATGACGAAAATTATAACAAATGGGTCAGTGATTTCAAACTAGCCCTATTTTGTGCATCAAGTCGTCAAGAAAAGATAGTTCTTCTTACTACGATTCCTTATAAATTGTCGATACGTACAGCAGTAAAAGAATTCGGAGTAAGTAAACGTATGCTTAGCACTGCTAAAAAGTTGAAAGAGGAAAAGGGTTATCTTGCTCATCCAGATAAGAAAAAAGGTCGAGCAATGAGTACTACAGATATTGACAAAGTTAAAGATTTTTATCTTCATGACGATGTGAGTAGGGTCATGCCAGGATCGAAAGACTACAAATCTGTTGTTGTTAGTGGAAAACGCCAACACGAACAGGTATGAAAATGAAAATATCGTCAGTTGTTTTATTTATTGCGCTTCGTTTTTACGCTTTACGAGTTTGTAATATAGTTCAAATAATTATATATCTAAGTACATAAAAGCTCGAAAATGTAGATTTATTATAAAATATTTCCTCTTTGATAAATTAAAATCTGTAATGATATGAGATAAAATAGTTAGTAGGGATGTTTCAATTTCATCTTAATATTTTTTTAGAAACGCTTATTATTGGGAAATCTTGCCGATTTACATACAGATTTTGTAAAGAAATTTCCGGAAGTAAAAGTTTCGTTGTCAGTTTTTAAAACTTTGAGGCCACCTCAGTGTATTTTAGCTGGTCCTAAGGGTACGCATAATGTTTGCGTTTGTAAAGATCATGGCAATATCCGTCTAAAATTAAGAGGCCTCAAACAAGAACTCGCTCGAAAAAACATCAATTTTCAAACAAGTTATCGAGAACTTTTTATTGAAATAATTTGTCCAAGTCAAACTGCAGCTTGTTATCTGGGAAATTGTGAAAACTGTCCTGGGACAAAGAAAATTCTCGATGATTTGAAATCAACTTTTTGAAAATAATGGCATCACAAGTATTACATTCAATCAGTGGCTCACAACTGACAGGTATTTGTTAAATATTTGTGTCTCAATTTTTTTAGACAGTAATTAATTTTCTAAAATATATAATTTTCTATTAGATGTCAACTACTCACACAAACTGAAAGTTCACATATTTTTATTAAAAATCTTGGTAAAGAGTTGCCAAAAGTTTTAAAACATGATTTTATTGCCAAGTCGCAAGCAGAATATCTAGAAAAATTGAAAAATTTACTGGAATATGGTGAATATCTCGTAACTCTTGATTACTCTGAAAATTATTCTTTTCATGTGCAAGATGCTATTCAGTCGCAACATTGGTCAAAAGATCAAGCAACTCTTCACGTTTATGTTATATATCACAAGAAAAACAATGTTCTTGAGCATACGAATTTTGTAGTTTTTTCCGAGTATATAAACCATGATGCCACTGGAGTTCACCTTTATAATTCGAAAATGATTGGATTCTTGAAAAATAGATTTGGTGCTGAAAATATTAAAAAAATCTACTATTTTTCCGACGGAGCTGGTTCACAATATAAAAATAGATTTAATTTTATGAATTTACTATTTCACGAAGAAGATTTTGGCTTTAAAGCAGAATGGCACTTCTTCGCAACCGCACATGGAAAGGGAGCTTGCGATGGGATTGGTGGATGTGTTAAAAGACAAGCTTATCGAGCCAGTTTGCAAGGTGCTCAGATAACGGATACACGAAAATTATTTGAATGGGCGCAAAAATCCTTTCCTAAAATTTATTTTGATTTCTGTTCATCGAATGAGTATGACGAACATAAACAAGGTTTGGAATCTCGCTTTTCACAAGCAAAAACAGTCAAAGGAACACGTCAATACCATAGCTATAAGCCACACGATTCAAAAAATATAACATGCAATTTTTTTCTGATGATTCTAAGAGTACTGTTCAGAAAGTCTCTACTTAGATATTGTAAATAAAATGTTATAATTATTAAAATATATTATATATCAAATTATTTTCTCATGAATTTTATTTATTACGAGTTTTAGTTATTATTAATGTTATTTATTATGAGCAAATGCATAAATAATCAGGTACAAAAAGCTGAGCGCTTGAACGCGCGTAAGTATCTCTCGCGGTAGCGCGCCGCAAGCTCATCCCGCCGCATTAAAAAAATTCGTAACTTTTTTGTTTATGAATATTACCAAAATTTTCTTTCAGGAAAAGATACTTTAGACTTTATAGAATATTCCTTAAAAAAAAAATTTTTTCCTACCTACCGAGAAGTTTGTTAAATTTTCAATTGTTTATTAAAAAATTAATTTTATAACAACAATTGTAAACATTTTTATAAAATTTAAATTTCATCTTAAATAGAAGATAGTTTTGTACTTACCCTTAAAATTTCATCAACTTTCATTTAATATTTGCGGAGAAATTGAATTTTGAAAAAAAAACGGCTTTAGACTTCATTTGTTAATAACTTTTTAAAAAATTTAAATTTTTCGAAAATTTTTTAGGACGTTGTTTTTTATCAATACATCTTCGTAATAAAATAATAAAATGATTGGAAAGTGCAATTTCATTTTTAGTGTGCCCAGTTGAGACAGCTTGACTCAATGTAATTTAAATGAGGTGGCTAAAAAAAGAAACTTTCCATACCCATTGGTTTTATTTCCCAAAAAGCGTAAAAATTTGAATACATTTCTTTGCAAAAATGGCACCTGGGGATGAGGATTTTTATAGCTAGTTACAATAGTTCATGAATTACATGCGTAATCGTATTAAAAAAAATTCTATATATCATATTATTATACAATAAATCATCATAAAAAAAAATCATCTATATTGATTTTATGTGCCTTCAACAGCATCTTGTTGATATCACGGGAGTAGCAAAAATATGTATTGTTCATTAAAAAATATAAAAAATAAAATTCTTATTTCTTTGTAGATGATTAGTTATTAAGTTTTTTATATTTACTGGACTTTATGTTTATGAGCTTTATTAAATATACAAAAAAATGCATTTTGTTGTAATATTATTAAAAACTAACAATAAATAAATTATTTACTAAAATTTTATTCATGAGTAATTAATAAATCAATATTTTATAATTAATTACAATTAATGGGTAAATTTTGAAAATTTATAAAATATGTGAAGTATCTTAAATATATAATCATTCAACTTAAATCAGTAATCATTAGGGTAAATTAACTATTGTTTTAAATATTACGTCTAAACTATTAATTCATAGCACAAGTTTCGCATATGGTGTGATTTAAAATTCAAGAAAATAGAAGATAAATATAATTACTTTAATGTGAACCAAAATATTGAATTGAAAGTTTTTTTATGTTTTAATTACTGATTTATAAGGCCGTATATGTAGTACTTTGTGCCAAAACTCCGTGCGCTAATACTTTTAGGCGGAGTCGCTGATTTGTCATTTCTAAACAATCATCCCAATCAGTTATTCCGTCTAAAAGTAGTACGGCACAAAATACAGTGTGCATTTAAAATCGTTGCTGATTTTCGATTTGAAGATGTTCTGCTCCCCCTCCTCTCGAGGTTTCGAGACGGATTACGTGGCTAGATTCAAGTGTATTTTATCGCAGATGAGAAATCAAATATTTCGATTTGCGATCTAGTCCAACTTCAAGAGCTTTAGAAAGTTGGGATTGCGAAGTGAAGCTTGATCGTTACTTTATATAGGTGCTCTGTTAATTTTTATTTTTTTAAAAATCAGAATAGAATTAGAAAATACGAAAAAAGATAACAGATAACAGAAAGTACTAAAAAATACATAAAAATATGTAGAATAAATACAAGTAGATAGATACATAGTACGTGTATGTATCGTGAACAAAACAACGAAACTCCATGCAATCAACTCAACATATTCGTCTTTCTAAACTAAGGAGAGTTTGAAAGAAATAATTCCGTCAATGCAAGCCCAATCTTATGCGTAGGTTTATTACAGTGCGATATGATAACAAAACTGATCTCGACAGAAAGCATCAAAGCTAGCCAGTTTACGGTGACTCGACGAAAAACAACGAGATGCGTTCGTGATGCATTTGCTCGCTTATGTCGTGCTCGCATCCACAAGTAACAGGTAATTCATTGATCATTTTTTAGATATTCCAATTAATTGCTTTTTAAATATTCCAATAATTCTTTTACTTTTAGAACTGATTGGAGAATGGGTTGCGTTAACAGTCGAACAGATATTAATGATTTACATCCTAATGTCTTTCAAGTAATGAATGTTGATGATTCAGGAAATTTAATTACACCTGGAAGACTAGAAATCACAGAATCAGATATTATTTTGTACCAAAGAGGCAAACCACCAGTTAAATGGCCATTAAGATGTTTACGACGTTATGGTTATGATGCTGAAATTTTTAGTTTTGAGTCTGGAAGGCGTTGTTCTACTGGACCAGGAATATATGCCTTTAAATGTCGTAGAGCAGCTCAACTTTTTAATCTTGTACAAACCAATATTCAGGTAGATATGGTATTTGTAATTTTTTATTTTGGTTCAAAGTATTTTAATTTTTCTAATGTTATTAAATATAAATAGTATTTTTCTTTAATAATTTTATACATATATTTAATAAAAATATATAAACTTATGGACATATAATAAATATATACATATATTCATGAAATTATTGATGCTTAAATTTTCTTTCATTATACTAGCAGGTTTGTTATAACGGTGATGATACAATATCAAGAGAAATGCCTATTAACTCGCATCCTGGACCTACAGTTACAAGGGTAACAACATCAACAGAACCTAATTATTTAGATCCAACACCTGCTAGAACTAATGGTCGGATTATGTCATTTCCTCATATTCAACAAAATGGAATTGGACGATTGAGCAGCATTGGAAGTAGTAGTGGACCAATGTCACCTCAAGGAACCATGGGCTCTCCATCACCACCTCCTGTGTTACCTCCATCATCATTACCACCACCTCCTCCTATTCCACACATCCATCCATCTTCATTATATATTAATGAAGAAGCAATTCAACCGAATATTGTAGATTCAGAGCACAATAATAATAAAACTTTAGTTAGGAGGTCAATGCAAAGGTACTATTTTGAAAATAGAATTTTGTTTAATTTTCTACTTAATTATTTTTACGTATTTATTTGTTAAATTGTAGAAAAATATAAATACATATTAATAATATTTTAGATCGCACACAGTAAGTAGTTCTACATCAAGTAGTGGTCTTTTATCTTTTGATCAAGTTACTGGTCAAATGATTGGCGGAGAAAATTTGTTATCAAGTAATCGTACAAACACAGTGCTGCAAACATCTGCACCTTCATATATGAATGTTGACTTGGGTAGTGAAGCCAGTCCCCTATCGCCTTCGCATAGTAATTGTGAATCCTCAACACCTATATGGGAAGATGCTGCTGATTCTTTAGATGGCAACAACAGTTTTAACCGTGCCTATATGAATATAAGTCCTGGACAAGATAAACTTGAACCTTTTCCACCTGTAGTAAAAGCTCGTCCAGCTGCTCTTCTTATGCAACCACAATCTGATTCTGATGATATTCCAAAACATTGTTATGCTAATCTTGAAGCTAGTGAAATAGAAAATTTAAAAAAACGCTTTTCTGCAACTTCTATTGCTGAAAAGCAGCCTCTTCAGGCCCAAACTCCTCCACCTCTTAATAGTAACAGCACGATTATTCGAGAAGTCAGCTATGCAGTTTTAGATTTAGATAAAAAGAAAGAGTTAGCCAATGCTGGAATTTTAGCTTCTACGACAGTTATAACGACTACGACGACATCAACGTTACTGACAACTACTGAAATATCAACAGCACAGTCTCCTTCAGCTTCATCACCGCCGGACTCACCAGTTAAAATTCAACAAAAAGGCTATGTCACTATCGATTTTAACAAAACAGCTGCTCTTTCGCATTCTGTTAATTCAAGTTTGGTTAATGATAATGATGAAGGCTCCAGAAAAACGCGCCACAATTCGACAATTAGTGAGTTAATTCCTTCAATTAGGCACAATTCATCTATGAGTGAGTGATTTATAATTTCTTGTTTTATTTTTCACTATTTTTAGTTTTTTATTTTCAACTCATAATGTTATAAAAATTTATACTCTTTTTTATAAAGCTTCCATTGCGAAGATTTTTATCACTTATGTTTTATCTTTATTAATGTTTTTAATGCAGAACTGTTGATACTGTAAAATTTTTTTAACAAGAAAACTTTCTATTTTTTATTGATAAAAACAGACTGATTAAGTTTTAAAAGTTTGATTGATAACTGGTCAGGGTTAATGAGGCAACAATTTTACAAGTTGTGAAATTATATTCTGAAATGCAGAGATTTTATTTTATTAGATTACTCGAGATTAATACTTGTTTACAAATTGAGATTGGATATTTTAATTTTTGGATATATTAATTTACTTTGATCATGACCATTTGATAGGAAATAAACTGTAAAAAATGTGTCCATATAATTTAATATTTGCAAGGAATGTTGTACAAGCGCAGTTTTTAACTGTTTATGCCAAAATAAAAATAATTGAAGTTTTTATCAAGTTATATTTCTCAGTTAAAATAATTGTCTATCAATGCCAAATATTTTTACTCATCTAATAAAAAAACTAAGGAATCTGAAAAAATTGATATTAGATATTAATTAACTGCAAAGAAGGAGAGAGAAATATAAATATTTATAATAATAATTGTAAAAACAATAATAAATTGATACAGTGGTTTAAAAACAAAAAAACAATAATTATAAACAATAATCCGTTACTTTAGACGACAAAATCGTCTTTTTGGACGTCTCCAAAGGCCTGTTAAGAAAAAAAAGAACAAAATAAAAACCTGTTGCAAGAATATTTTGTAAGAGGTTTTTCTCAAGTGAAAAGTTTTTAAAAATAAAAAAATATTAATAGGTAAATTTTTTTATAATACATGAAAAGAAACAAGTAGCGCTCATTTTGTGTATAATGTATGTGATAATAGCAAGGCAAATCTAGTATTAAGGAGAGCATACTTGTGAAAAATAAACGAATTTTGTGTCAAAGTAGTAGTTGCCTATGAATCATGTATACGCTAAGGGAAACATTTTTAATATGCAGTAGCCAAAGAATCTAGATTAGCAGTAGTTCGCAGTAGTGTTGTATAGCATATTCTTTTATATATAATGTAAATTACTTTTGTTTTACTTAGTTGCGTTTCAACAAAAATGATTAATGGTTTTGTAATGTTAGAAAAACAATGTAAAAAGTCTTAGCTTTGTACCGTGCCAAAAAAATTCTATTTTATTCGTTAATAAAATATCCATATTAACTTTGTAAATCATCAATTGCGAAATGTGTTATGCAATTGTTAGAAAACATTTAAATAAAGTTTTCAGTTTATAAAAAATTAATTATTTTTAAACAATATATATTGATGAAAAGCATTTATAATACAATTACCAATATGCTTTCCTCGTTGCGAATATTCCTTAATTCTTTTGTATTGCGTGCCATTAATAATACTTATATTCATGATACAAACTGTACATCGAAGTAATTTCTTAAATATAGACTTTTAATCTTGAAAGAATAACTATGAGCCTAAAAAGTTAGACTGTCAAATGTAGACTGGATGTTACAAAAACAAAATGAAAAAAAAAAGTATGTAAAATCTTGTATCAACCATGGCAGTATTACTTGTGTATGTATACGTCGTTGCGAGAAAAAATTTAATTTTAATAACTTTTTTTTACAAAGTTTTCAAATTTACGGCTTAAATCCATGTATCCTAAAAAAATTTTATTTTTGTACGTTAATCCAAAACCAAATGAAATTCGATTATACAACGGAATATACGCAACGGCGATACTCATCAGCAGTTGTGTGATACAAAAGTTCACCAAATATTTTTGTCAATCCGTTCGCACATGCGAATGAGTGCAATTTGCGACGACTGACAAAAGTCGTTTAATAAGAGTTTATCATAAATTTAAGGAATATATATAAAATAGGCGTGGGAAAGGAAGCGAAGATTTTATTTTTCTATGAATGGAGTGTCAAGAACGTTTTTGAATGTTGTGCTTCAAAGAGGAAAGACAAAAGTATAATTGTAAAAGTTGTGAATTCGCAAATGATTTGCATCAAAAGCGAACATTAATTTTTAACATTGTTGCCATAAAATAAACGACCTAAAACGCATAGTATATGCGCATGCAAGCTAAGTTGTATATTTTAATATGTACAATGAGGCACGTAGGTAATTTAAAGCATTTTATAATAGTAACTATATTTGTATAGGTAACCAAAGAAAAATTTAATTTCGTATGTTTGTGCCTCATTTTGAATGACGCAAACTTGAAAGACTATTTGCGTATAGAATGTTGAATGAAGAATTTGTTGTATCATATTATATATTCGAAAGTTATAGAGATTAGTATATATACGACGCTATTATTGATAAGAATAATAGGAAATGGAAAAAAACAGATAAGAATAAAGTTTGAATGAAATTTAAGTTTTGTGTTATTTATTGTATTATTATTACATCATTTACAATTATTAATGATTACAAATTTTGAAACTGAATATTAGAAAGAAAATTTTAGTTAAAATAAGAAAAGTAGTTTATTGAATGTTCATTACACTAAATAAAAATCCATACATAATAATTTTTCTCACCACATTATAATATTATTTTTAAAAGTTGTTTACTTGTAATAAGTGGTAAGGTTTTTTGTTCGTTTTTATTAGCTAGTATTTCAACAAAATTAGTTTTTGTAAATTTTAAAATAATACTGTAATCGTCTGAAATTTGATTCAAAATTCTTCTCTAATAGTTGGAATGGACTAAAATTATCAAGCCCATAGTATTTGCAGTTCATTTACATTTTATTTTCGATTACAGCTACTTATGGTTATCCTCATTATATATTTGATCCCAAAACATCAAATCTAAAAACAGAAAATAATTTGATTGTTAGTATCTAAAAAAATGAATAAAAATTTAACAATTGATTAGTTTAATAATGAAAAATTATAAAATTTAGAAAGTTGAAATAAATAAAAAAATACATTAAAATACTTTTAAAATTGTTTAAAATAAATTGAATGTTTGGAAAAACATAATTAGTAAAATTGGTCAAAACTTAAGAAATTTTGTTAATTATATTTTTTAATCAATAATTAAAGAAAATATAATATATTAATTATTTCATTAACTGTACCGGTTATCATAGTTTCATTCAAGATCTTGAATCTGGAGTTCCTGATTTTGATCTGCGTGGAGTACGGCTTTTTGATGGAGATCTTGATTTACTCAAAGACTTCTGACGTCCATTCCTGCTCCGGCTGCGTGAGCGGCTACGAGATGATGAGCGAGAGTAGCTGCGCTTGGCGCGTTGCCTTGAGCGGGAGCGCGACCTTGAACGAGATCTGGTGTAAGACCTAAATGACAAAATTGGTTGTATTTTATCATAATAATTATTATGAAACTCTGCCTGTTTAAACATTGTTCTCGTTAGTCAAATTCGTTAATTTATTTTCATTTAAATTCGCATTTATATTTTTTTATTCAGATTGTATTAAACTTTATAATTTATGCTTAAGATGGACAAATTCGAAATAGAGCTTTAGAGAGATATTAGCGTTTTTGGAGCCATAATCTTTCTATGACCATTTAAAGTTTTCCTCGAATACCTAAATATTACTAAAACAATTGAAAACAGAATGTTATACATGCTTAATATACATAGTAAAGTATAAATTTAGCATGTCTTATTGTTGGGAAAAATTCTTAATTGGCCAATTAAATTAATTTGTAAAAAAAAAAACATCATATCAAGAAAATTAACATGTACAAGAATTAATGCATTATTAAAAAGTTAGAAGCAATGAATTTCTGCGGCACGGGGCTTACCCAGTACCCGCAAGTGTACTTATCGAAAAATAGCTATAAATATATAAATATATATATAATGTATCCCCAGCTAGTCAAGTATGAAACTCGGTGTTCTTTGATTTTGTATACCTATTGGAGGCTGCGTGTATACGCGCGGAAGGAAGGGTAGCAGAGCAGATTGTCAAAATCGCGATATTCGGGCGTGTGGATGAAGAGAGTGTTGATGCTAAAAGAGCAGATGATCGCTACGTATTTATACGATGTTTAGTCGTTTAACATCGAGTTGAACGAAGACACGAAGAAGCGGATAGAGCCGTAGCGCAGCGAAGTGCCGTCGTTAGAAGAACCGAAGTGCCTCTCTCAATTACTCTCGATGAATGATTCTCTGTCTCGTTTGATCTCTAGACTTTTTTTTCATTTTTCTTATTCTTTGTTCAGTGTCTCGTAGTGCAGAAGTAAACCCAAAGTAGGTAGGTGCTCTACACGCTGTAACTACGCAGAGTGCATCACAAAGTGAACCCAAGTCGATTAGGCGAATCTCGCGAGTATCTCTCTGTAAGACATCGCATAGTCACATGCGAATGCCGGTTCAGCCGCACCTCCTACAAATAATGGGCAAATTACATGGACGACGTTCTCTGGGTACTTTATCCAGTACGTCTTTTTATTCTTTTTTTTTGTTCTTACAGCCTCTTTTCAGCCAGTCAACATTTGCTATTATAATAGCAAAAAGGTTTAATTAATTGCCTGTCTGTACCGCTGAATTGAAATTTTTATACACATACTTCACAGTTAATCCTTTATTTTAAAGAATAATATTTTTAAATTAAATGAATGTTTTGTCAATTAGAATTTTTACTAAAGGAAATATTAAAATAAAAAAATGAAATATGAAGAGAGAAATAAAATTAAATAAAACATGCAAAAGAAAATTTAAATACAAATGCCAACTATGAATTAAGCTTAGTGAAATCATCATTTAAAAATGCAAAAAATTAAACCTTAGTACTGTTTGATTTTGTGAAATAATGATCAGTAGAAATTTGTATAATTTCATGATTCACAAGTTATTCTGTGAAAAGTCAATCACACCGTACATAAAAAAATAAGCATACAATATATTCATTATCATTGTGCAGGGATTAAAATATTTTGGAGAAATGTCTTGAACGATTGTGCTAGAATTATTGTAGTTGTACCAACCTGCGTCTACGAGAAGTACGTTGTCTTGAACAGTCCCGAGCATAGTGTCCTCTTTCACCACAATCATAACACCTGTCTTCTGGGTGGAATGGTCTACCACCAGGACCACCACCTCCTCTTACTGGACGTCCACGATCCCTCGAGCGTTTACCATTAGATAGTTCGACGCGAGCACGCCGTCCGCATATTGTGCGTCCATCTAAACCCTTAACAGCATCTTCGGCGTCTCTAGCATCGTCGAATTCAACGAAGGCAAATCCGGGTGGATTCCGAGCTACCCATACATTCTTCAATGGACCATAATGCGAAAAAGCGTCTTCTAATTCTTGTTTAGTAGCGCTATTACCCAGATCACCGACGTAGACTTTACAGTCGGACGGGTATCTTGACATCTAAAATCAAATCATACAAAAAAAAGCATTAATTAGTCTTCTTTAGTAAACGTGGCAGTGAAGTCGAAAATTATGTACGCCATTACACAAGCTTCTACACTAACAGCATAAATTTAACGATAAAATATTAAATTGTTTTTTTATGAAAAAAATACGTGAAACAAAAATATTGATCGAAATGTAACCTAACTAATAAACAAGTATTGAACGTAGAAAATTTCGAAAAGTTTCCTCAACAAACATCGCGGTTCGTTTTGTGGCATTCCGCAGATGTATATCACAAATAAAATAAGAAGCGGCATTGTGATAATAACAAAATACACATACACGTACCTTATTCATTTTTAAAGATGTTTTTAGATAACTTTCACTTTAAAAAACACTGTAAAACAGCGCAATATATTATTGCGCTGGTTCACTTTAGTCAATCCTTACTAAGCGTTACTTCAATGACAAAATGATTTGCAGTAATGTCTGTCCAGCCTAACTTCCCTCGAAAAATCGATAAAATGGCGTCGAATGGAATAGGAAACGAAGCGAATGCGTATAAAAACGGAGAAGATTGATAGCTAGCGCCCTCTTTACCTACAAGATTAAAGTGGGGGTAACAGCCAGAAAAGAAAAAAAACTTATGATAGGAGCTGCTTACAGGTTATGGCTGCCGTAGATTCGAAGAAACTAGAAAGAGATGGAAAGAGAAAGAAAAATACAAATATATGTATAATCAGTTATACAATATTGCAATATTGTATAGTATGTACAGTGGTTGAACGAGAGATAAGAGGGGGTAAAGTTAAGTAAAAGATATAGGGGAGAAAATATTATGCTTATTGAACATTCAAAGAAAAGATTATTCTTTTTTAATTATTATTCCAAGTTATGCATTTTCAGCTATAACCGCAGGAATAACCGATATAATCATTATCGTCAAATGTGACGATTATCATTGTTTTGTTTATTGTCGCGACAGTGACAAATGGTTATATATATATATGCATTGTCATTAGGTATACGACAAGCGATCTATAGATATAATAAATATTTTACTGTTTTAATTAATAAACTTGTGATTTTCTTATCTCTTCCTTATATATATTAACATGTGACTATAGTGCGCAAGGCAGACTATTTTGTAGCATGGATAGGAGAAAGAGCGATTATTAAGTATAAACAAGTATAAGAAAGATAGAAAAGAGCGACTCGATCATAATTATAATCATACAATTCCTCTGCATATTATCATCGGATTATGAGTTAGCGACGCCACTACGACGGCGACGACATAGTCCCGTGCTCTTATGTCTTGGTATCATCATCTTTTCAATCTCTCGAGCTCAAGTCGATAGATATTAAATTTTTAACGAGTTGACGCGTCGTTATAACAACCGCTATCTTATAATTTTCTCCCCCAATTTCAACCAACTATATACGTATATTTGGTACATAAGAAAAATATTTTGCACGCAAATCTGTGAGACTGTATTAGTTTGTTTGTTAATAAGAGTGAGGAGTGAGGAATGACGAATGAGAAAAAGAGAAGTAACATAACAGATTTACTTTTTATATGATAAGAGTGTGCGCGGCTGTAAATGCAAGATTTGGAAAGTTAAAAGGCAAGCAAGGAGAGAGAAGAGAAGTGCAGGTATAGATGAGAGAGAGAGAGAGAGTTCGCACAGCAGGGTAGTAGTAGTCAACAGCAGGGTTGCATGTGCGCCTACATAAGTATATTGTGTACGTGTATGAAAGCGGTGTGTCAGGGCCAGCTGGTCTCTCGAGCGATCTATAACTACCGTACATACGGAGTTGTTAACGACGACGACGACGGTGGCGCATAAACAAGCAATTTAAATATAAAGCCTACACAAGTACTAAATGATAGTCTGCTGCTGTTGTTGTTATTGTTGTTATTTTAGTAGATCATCAGTCATCGAGTTAGATACGTATTGGTATTAACGAGAAACTTTAATTAACTCGATGCGCAGTAAAAATTAATAAAGGAGCTACGGCTGAATTATTAGTGGCACATTAATAAAAAGAAAAAATGAAGAAGAGAAGAGAATGTTTTTAAAAAATTGAGGACTGAGATTCTCCAAGGCGAAGCGAAGCAGGAAGGCTATATCTATATAGAAGATTTTTTTAAAGTCTTTTAAACTTGTTTGTGTGAGTCGAGTCTACATTTACATAAACGTGCTATTGGAGTACGTCGAAAAACGCGTGCGCGCCAACGGAGGAAGCTTAAAACAAGCCGTAATCAGCTAGGCAGGCAGCCAGAGTATAGTCCGCTGTTATAGCAGCCGCGAGCAAAGAACAGCACAGTCAACGGAACAGCTGAACAGAGCAGAGAGCAGAGCAGAAGAAGAGAAGAGGAAGAAAATAAAAGAAGTGAGAAAGCAAGAACGCGCGCCACACGTCCGAGTAGTTTTCCAGTGCGGACTGCGGGAGAGTTAGGAATTACAAATTACGATCTCTTCTCTTCTCTCCTCTCTTCTTTATTCTTGCAGTGTATTTAAATGTGCGCGTGTGAGTGTGTGTGCTGGCACAGTGCGTATATATGCGTGTTTGAGTAGACACGTCACACGGACAGTCGGATTCGGCGACTTTATAACCGATGCTCGTGCTAACTGGCATCTGGCATCGCACTCTCGTCGTCCAAGTAGTAGTAGTAGTAGTATTAGATAGTAAGTAGTAGTGAGTGATCTTTTCGTGTGCTCATTCACAACTCACGCAAGTCACGCACGGCGCACACTTTCCGCCCCGTCCCGTCGTTCCCCTTCTCCCAACTTTCCAACTCCTAATCTTCATATTCAGTCAAAGTCGTTGGAAGTTAGATAGATAGAAAGAGAGAGAAAGATAAGAAGCGAGCGAGCGAGAGAGGGCGAGAAGAGAAGTCGTGGAGAGAGGGAGAGCGAGGAGGACTAGAGGAGTAAGAGGAGGAAGGCAATAAGGCATACACGAGACTCAGCACGCGCGCAATCTTTAAATGTATATGTGGTTATGTGTGTGTCAACGAGTTCGAGTTCAGGCAAGCTCGCTCGCGACGCTCGCAAGTCGCACTTCACAGTCAGTCAGCTCGGTTTTGCTTGCTTGCCAGCAATATGTAATCCGTGCAGTGTCTCCGTCTCCCAGTTAGCCCAGTCCCAGTTAGTCGTTCACCGAACATAATACATAGCTCATTCCGCGCACGCATTACTGCAAATAAAAAACAAAAAAAAACACTCGAAATACTTATTCTCTGAGTGAGCGTGAACGCGTGCCATTACATATACACATTTACATACAGTGGATAATATTTAAGTGCAGCAGCAGTAGTTTCTTCTTTTATGTAGATGGATTGAAGGTAGAGCGCAAGCAGAGCATACCAAGCACTTTTTATATACATACATAAAACCTCAATTGTTTTATGCTCTTTAAACTTGGAACTTGGGCAGTCAATTATCTCTCTCTTTCTTCTGCCCCCTCCTCCGCCTCTCTCTCTCTCTCTATCATTCAATTGTTTCTTTTTTATTTATTTATTTATTCCTTTTTTTTTAACTCGAGTCAGGTGCAGTTGAGTCGCATACCTTAATAAATTATGCTGCTTTTACACAGTTTAAATTAATTAAAGTGTCATCTTCGGAAATTGAAAAAAAGAAAGGGGAAATAAAAAGAGAGAGAGAAAGAGAAAAAGAAGAAAAGTTACTTTATAAGAGAGTGGATATATAATACGCACAGACAATATTATATTCGGTTTGAAAGAGAGGAAAAAGAGGAGGCGAGGGCGAGAGAGCTGCGAGAAAGAGAGGACACATACATATGACGTCAAAACAGAAACCGGAGTGTCCCACTGAAATATTGAGGAGAGAGCGCGGTCGAGTAGTCATGAGTACCGCCAAGGCGTTATTTTGACAGTGCACTGGCAACTTGGTCGAGAGGCCCAAGAAAAAGAGAGCATATTAAATAGAGAAAGATTTTATTTTCAAAACTACATCTACACAATGATGAATAGTTGTTCGAATGATGAGCTGCAGCAGCAGCCACAGCAGTCGCAGCTTCAGCAATCCGAGTTTTGCAACAGCAATGACTCGGAAAGTGCACTGCCCCTGCTTCAGGAGCTCGCTGATTTACCCTGCACTTCCGTTCAACAAAAACTCAACAGATATGTAAGTTACATTTTATCATTCAATATAATATATTATTCATTATTTCTTAATATATATATATATATATATATATAATAAGTATATCAATAAGTCTTGAATTTAATGTTTTTTTTTATATTCATCACACACGAGCTTCTTCGTTTTTCCCGTTTTATCATATAGGTATATACGGAGACTAACTTTATGTTCTTTTTCCTCTGCTTTAATATTTTTTTATTATTCATTCGGTCTTCCCGCTATTCTTTTGTATATATTTCTTTCATCGCGAAAGCGTGGAGGAAACGTGAATATATATAAACACACACAGACAGTAACGCTAACGCGCGCGCGTTAGCATTAGTACGTGCATGTGTGTGCATTATAGTCTTCTTCTTTCTGTCGTAAAAACATACGGGTTTGCAATTGCACAGATGTGTAAATATGGGTTTTACTTTAGATGAGTTATATAATTTAAACCAAGAGGAAGAAGAAAAAAAAAAAAAGAAAAGAGGAGAGAAGGAAGAGCATTAAATAAAAAGAAGTTTCAGAAATGTGGAATTTTTCCGCGACGTGAGCGCGTATATAAAGTCTTGAAAAGTCTGCTTTTATCAGTTTTCGTTTTTTCCCGCGTGCTCCGAAATGTCTATGTGTATATATTTATATCTATATATACACAGACGAGAAAGAGCAATGCGTAGCAAATGTTTATGTATTTGTGCAGCAGCGCGTGTTTCTGTTTTCCTGCTATACGAACGCGCGCTCGCGAGAGAGCTTAAAAAGCAACTTTTTTTTTTTATCTTGTCAACCAATTCTTATTTGTTTACTTCTTGAATATAAAGGCTCCTACATTATGCTCTACATCTCTTATGCTATATATATATTGTATATTATAATTTAAAATGATTGCCGAGCTGTTATTTAAATAATCCTCATGTTTGTTTTTTTTTTTTTTTTTTTTGTAATATTTTTTTTCAGTTTCAAGATGCAACTGGTGCGCGAATATCATTTCTATCGCCAGTGAGAAAGGAAACCGAGGAAATGGTCATTCATGTCGTAGGCGAGAAAATACTTGAGCAGGAATTGAGGTTTCCAGTAAGTTACGCACATGCATAATTTTATTGCTTTTACTTAATTATTCACTTAAATTGCTGGAGGCGCGTGTCAGCGCTACTTTAAAGCCCGTTTCATTACTCAGCTAGTCCCGACAACACTTAATCATTTAAAATTTCAACAATTGCAGTTGATAGCATTAATAAAAAAATCTTTTTTATGATTGCTGTTATGCACTTAAGTAAAACGTACTTTATCATTTATCTTGATTCTTCTTTCTTCCTTTTTTTCTTTTTATTTCTTTAATTTTTGCGATAAATATACTTAAAAAAACGCGCGCGCGCTGCTCTGACATTCTTAAAATTGTTATTGTCCGGATTTTTTGAATTGAAATATCTTACGTAAAACTTTAAGTGGGTGTGTAAAAAGATAAATGCTTATAGTGAAAATTATTGTATAGCTTATCAGTAATGAAATAAGAAAGAAAAAAAAAATGCAATTTCCTTGTAATCTAATAAATATTATTATCATGCCGATGATGTATAAGATAATGCATTAAAATATTTGCAAAACATCCAACAGATTGTTTATCGGTAAATACAATCAGTTTTTATCAGATTACAACAAGTATATACGCACAAGTTAATTAATACTGTAATTTAGATTAAAATCTTGCTCGTATAATTAAGCCATAATTTTTTGGACAGGTTGAAAAGTGGTCATTTTTAAGAAGAAAAAAAAAACTGTTGTACAATAATATGTAACATATATTAATTAAAAAAAGAGCAGGTCTGCATGTGTACATGTAAGTTACGAACTATACGACGACTACGACGACTCTTCCCTCTTGACGAATGCGACTGAAACGTCAATTTAGCAGGTTCAGGGTTGCGGAAAAAATTAACATATTTCATAAGCCGTGCTTTATTGCACAATAAAAAAAAATAAGCGCTAGCGCGCGTAAAAGTCATCGTAAATTACTTTTTCGTATTCTTTGAAGCAAAAAAAAAAAGAAAAAATGTGAATAATGATCTGTCGTTTTACGGTGAATTTCAAAAGAAAAAGAAAAAAAAAAAAAGAGAGGCAAAGCTACGAAATGATAAACATTATAAATTCAAGAAAAATTGCCCGAGTCTCCTCCGCATAATCATGACTCATAACTGTGTTACGGCGTTTTGTGAACGCCGAGCCGAGAGACAGAAGCGCGTCAAATAAAAATGCGAGCAAGCGAGCGCTGAGCTGGAAAAAAATAAATAAATTCTTTCATTTGTTTACTTTCGAATCGATCAATATTTAACTTTAACGGAGTCATTGTACGTATCAATGTTAAAAAGTAATCGCTTAGCGTGTGCACGATGATGCTTTACGATAATATGAAAAAATGCTAGTATTATTGTTTAATGGTCATCAGCTCGGTTTTACATACACATTAAACTGTTTGTGAATCAGCATAGTTTTAATGTAGTCGTTGTAGTCGTTAAAGTCCCTCGTCATAACTTGCACATGCATATACGCACACGCACACTTTTAAATTCCACGGATGACGGGAAAAAGCACGCGGATGTGTAATATCCGCATTCTTAATGAAAATTTCTTTCGAAATTAAAAACGAACTTTTTCTCACTCAACGTATTATGTATATATAAAATTTTTTTCTCACATTTTACTGTTAAATATTTTTTTACATTTTTTTCCTCGTTCGACTTATTATTTTTTTTTTTTATTTGTAGCTAATGATTAAATACTCACGTTATTTTATGTGATCATTTTTATTTATCACGTCATAATATGAGAAAACCTAGAAAATTATTAGTTGAAAAATTATCAGCACTGATAATTTATTATTTTTTTTTAATGTAGCAAAATATTGAATATTGTTGGAGCCAATACTTATGTTATTATCTTATTGTAACAACAAGAGTTTATTGAGCACGTGCCTTGTATAGATTTCGATAAATTCTCATAAATGTTTTTAAAGACGAAATAATTCATGAAATTAATGTAATTATGCGTAATTCACTGTTTTCTTATTCAAATTGCTTTTTAAGCATTTCGAATCAGTCGGATGATTTGGAATAACATTAAGATTATACTTTAGAATTATTATCTTTCAAATTAAATGCTCTGTAGAAATTTAAAGAAAACGAAAATAATAATCAATTTCAGTAAAACTACTATTTTCTAATATAATTAAAAGTCTTTATTCTTATTATTATTATTTAGAATGTTGAAGAAAATGAATATAATTACCAGATAAATATATTAGCCTGTTCTACTTTGTCCAAACAAACATTAATGACTATAATTACCATGGCTTTTGAAATTTTGAATGTACATCTAATTTAAAAATTAGCTAAAACGCTTAGTTATATTTTATTTTTCGTATGTACAAATTACTCGACTTTTTTTGTTACAATCCATGACCCATATATAAAATTTAATGGGCACTTTCATTGAAAAACTTTTATTCTCTTGAATTATATATATACGCTAAATGAGACCTTTAGATTAACTCTATTAATTGCTCAAATATATTGCTTAGTTTTACATATTTACGAAATATCGTATTTTCAACTTTATACATATTTTGAGAATTTAAAAAAATTTTTTAATATCACTTTGGATGTGCGTGATATTAAAATTAAATATTTAGATTTAATGCAATATCTATGCAAACTAATTCTGCATACTATACTTTTAAAGAGAAAATAGGGTCAATGTTTTGAATTATCTTGAAGAACAATTTAAATTTAAATTAAGTGAAACAAGTTAAAATTCAACTTTTGTGTTGGTGTGCACTTTAAAGCGATAATTTTAAAATTAATCCATATTTTTTTTGTAATTAAAGTTTAAAGTAGAAAGAAAAACAAAAAAATGTGCCTAATTAAAGTGTCAAAATTATTGTACATTGAGCTTGTTGTTAATTTAAAGGCATTAAGTGCTTGCGCAACGTTTCGGTATAGAATGTAAATTTTGTAAAGTGCGCAGCAGCATTAACTGTTGAACGAGCATTATAATACTTTTTTGTCCTTTTCTTATTCTGTAATTTTTTTTTTGTTGTCCATCGTAACAATAGATCACAAGCGAAGGCTTGCAGAAGGCCATACTGAGCGGTGAATCGAGTAAGCAGCTTGTCGCCGAGCTTGATCCAGACCTCATAACAACGCTCAACCAAATAATATCACCATTGCCTCAGGTTTATCTTTGTGTACCAGTACAACATCCGATAAAACGCCAAGTAGCCCTTGTCGTCTGTCTTGTAGGCTACGTTGACGAAACAAGCGCCGAGCTTCTTTGCACTAAAATAGTCCAGGAATGCTTCAGGCAAGTATATAGCGCCACTATGTTGGCGCTCGCTTACTTACTCTCTCGCTCTCTCTCTCTCTCTTTGGCTGCTATGTATGTAAATGGAATGTCTTGTATGTATATGCATGTGCAACCAACTAACTTTATACGGGAGAGACTGATGCATATTATACACAAGCGTCTTTCTTTTCTCTTTTACATTTTTTGCTTACGTTTTTCAATTCATACATATGCATAATATTTATGCGTCAAATAACGATGACAAATTTTTTTTCGCTTACGAGTATATTGTATGCTTACCTTTTTTTTTTTGCTTTTTTTTCTCTACGATGCACGGCAAAAAAAAAAATTAGTTGTTAAGAAAAAGAGATCATGTACGTGAAGTAAGGTAACATAATCTGACGACAAGCGCGAAATGTATTGCTCGGTGAAAAGGAGTACGCGCGAGCTTGTTGCGCAAAACAATAGCTTTCTCGGAAATTATTCATCTTCTTGCAAAAAAAAAAAAGAGAAAAAACGAGCCTAATCAGTTATTCTACCTTCTCTTCTTACTGAGCTGCGAACGAGCCGAACGTCATGAAGAGCAAACAGTTTTGAGTACGCGACGTATCATATACATGGATTAATATTATCATTTATAATAGTTAAATGTATAGATAACTTTGTCGCGTAGATTATATATTAAATGAACAAAATACATAATTGACGATCAAAGAGATTTGATTTTAAAGAGAAAGAAAGAGAGCGTGTGTGTGTGAGTGTGTGTTGAGGAAAAAAAAAAACTAAAAGTGGGAGAGAGAGAAACACATTACGCAATCGAGGCGATAGAAACGCGCGACAGAGTGTGGTTTTATAGTCGTTGTATATATCGGCAGCACGGCGCCGTTAACGTGCATTCGTTCGGTTGTTCGGAAAGTTTAATGTTTACTTTCAGATGGGATGACGCTGCATACGTCAGAAGCGTATTTAATTCTCCGTGCATAGATAATATAAAAATTGTCTATAATGCAGTTTTTTTTTTTCTCTCTAAGCAGCAGTATCGTATATGTAAATATGCAGACAAATGCATATCCAATTACAAATCGCTGACACTCGGCCGGGGACACGGTTTATCTATGCAAAAGGCAATCGCACTCTCTGCATAACCTAAGCCTTAACGGAGAGATCCGAGATCTCCGAGGCACGAGACACATTCGCGCGCTCGCTAACTCGCGCAACGCTCTTTTTTTCAAAGCTCGCAAATCCTCGCTCTTTGACTTTTCTTGCATATAATAACAAATGCAAACTATATGCGTTTCGTTTCTTGTCAGTGGGAGAGAGAGTGAATGTATGTACAGACACTCATATCACGTTGTATTATATTATATGCATATATATCTATATATTGGTAAAAAGAGTTAAACCAACTGAGAAAAAAACCTTGTATTTCTTTAACTTTTACAGATATTGTCTCAGTTTACTACTGAGCACGCTGAGGTGTCAAGAAGAAACGCGTCTCAAGCTTCAGTGTCAAGATTTATTGGTCGTTTCGAAGAAACTCTTTACACGACTTGGTAAGATTTTTCACTTCTTTCTTTTTATTATTTTCTTTTCTTACAACGGTCTATTACGTCTAGCCTATAAGTTATTTCATTTTTCCTCCTTTTTTTTCATTTTTTATTCTCAATTTTTTTATTTTAATTTTTTTTTTTTTTGCGCGCACGCTTATGTATGTATATGTGTGTGTTGATTGGTTCTGCGACTCCGCGTAGTTGTACGTAATAACGATAATTATGATAATGATGTCTGATAACGAGGTAAAAAAACCCAAGAAAATGAAAACGATAAACGTTTTCTAGAAAGGCAAATGTTCAAACGTTTACTATAGTTTTTTTTTTCTCTCATTTATTTATTTTCTCAATTTTTTTCAATTTCTTTTAATGGGTAATAAACAACATTGATTGAATAAGTGTTTTATTTTTGTTAAAACAGGAGACTTGACGGATTTGCTAAAGGAAATAATGACGGAGGCCAGAAAATTAACAAAAGCTGAACGTTGTTCGCTCTTTCTTTTAGAATCCGAGCAACAAGAGCTTGTGGCCAAGGTTTTCGACGGGCTTCCGACCGAGGAAGTATGTTATCTTATCTAATCTCTCTCTTTTTCTCTTTTTCTGTTTTTCTCTCTCCTTCTTTCTCTCTGTCTGTCTCTTGCTGTCTCCTCCTCCCTCTCCTTCTCTTTATGCGGTTGTCAAGTTTAAGAGATATAAACTCGTAAGTTTGACTTTATTTATTTTTTTTTTTACTTATTTACCATCTAACTTTTTTTTTCATAGTCTGCTCAAGAAATGCGAATTGCTCTTGGTCAAGGAATAGCGGGTCATGTTGCAACAACAGGAAAGTTGCTTAATATTAGAAACGCGTATGAGCACCCGTTGTTTTATCGAGGAATAGACGAAGTCACTGGTTTTAAAACGAGAAACATTTTATGTTTTCCTATTCGAGATGAGAATGGAATCATTGGTATGTAAATAAAAATTTTTTTCAAAATACGCAATTAATAATTTCAAGAAGCGTAAAATTTTTACATAGTTATATTATGTGAAATAGTGACGATTGTTGATTCTTAAAAAAAATGATTCATTTTACGATTTTTAGGTGTAGCTCAACTGTGCAATAAAATAAATGGACTGTATTTTGATGTTTTTGATGAGGAAGTAGCAATGGCTTTCAGTATTTACTGCGGTATCTCAATAATGCATAGTATTGTTTATAAAAAAATACAAGATGCTCAAGCCAGGAGTAAACTCAGCAACGAGCTAATGATGTATCACATGCAGGTATAATTGTTTATTATTTTTTTTTGAATGATTAAGACTTGAGTCACTTTACAGTATCAAGACTTCAAATACTTTATGTGTAATTCATTTTTTTTATAAACAAATGAGAACAAGTAATTGTTAATTAATTTAATATCATATAATGAATATTATGTAATGACAAAATTATATTGTAAAAATTTGCTGCTTAAATTTATATTATTAAAAAAAAATTTTCTAAACATTTTTTTAAAATTTGATTTAATTTATTATACACAAAGAGACTCAATTTGCTTTTTTTACTAAAAATATTTTTATAATCTAACATTTAATATTTTTAAATACTTCCTTTGCTAACGGGAAATAATAAATACAGCAGGTAAATTTTTATTTTGTGTTTACATGCTTATATCTAATCATGAAAATAAAAAAATTTAATTAATATTTTTATTTTTCAGGTAGAGGAGGAAGATGTCCGAGCATTATTAAACTGTGGGGATGATCATAATATAAAAGATTTTGGTACATTTCATTTTTGTCCCCGCACTGTACCTTACAGACACATGCCATGTTATGTATTAAAAATGTTTGCCGATTTAAATTTTATACGACGGTGGCGAATTAGAAAAACTGTATTAGCAAGGTAAAATATATAACTTCACATAATATGTATACTAATATAAAATATGTTTTAGTTATATAATTAACAATAATGAATTTTCAGATTTATACTATACGTCAAGAAAGGATATCGAGATGCACCTTATCATAACTGGATGCATGCATTTTCTGTAGCTCACTTTGCTTATTTATTAATAAAAAATTTAAATTTAGTGAGGGATGGTTATATGACTTCACTACAAGCTTTAGTTTTTCTCGTCTCTTGTTTGTGTCACGACATTGATCACAGAGGAACTAATAATTCGTTTCAAACTAAATGTGGAACAATATTAGCCAGTCTTTACAGCTCTGAAGGGTCTGTTATGGAAGTAAGTTTTTCATTTAATATAATTAAAACTAAGTAGATTTATATTAAAAATGTCGTTCTTAATTTTAAAACTTATATAATTTACAGAGACATCATTTGGCTCAATCCATGTGTATTTTAAATACGGAAGGATGCAATATTTTTGAGAATCTCAGTAGTGAAGAATATAGCGAAGCTCTTGATTTATTAAGAAATAATATTCTAGCTACAGATCTCGCATCTCATTTTAGAAGCGTTGATGAACAACGACAGTTGACACAAGAAGGATATGATAAAACTAATCCAAAACATCAAAAAATTCTTCATGCAATGTTTATGACGTGTTGTGATCTAAATGATCAAACAAAAAATTGGCACGTTTCGAAACAAACAGCGGTAATTAATAATATTTTATAAAATAAAATATTTAACCAATTTTTAAACTAAAAAAAAACATATTTAACAAAAAATTATCTTTTAGGAACAAATATATGATGAATTTTTTTCTCAAGGCGATTTAGAAAAAAGTATGGGTACTGCACCAATTGAAATGATGGATAGGGAACGAGCCTCAATACCAGACCTTCAAGTACAGTTTATCACAAATCTTGTCTTACCATTGTTCACGTTAGTATAAAATTATGAAATTTTTATATGAAATTAATTTGCAAAAAATAAATATAATTATTTTATTTACAGAAATTTGGCAACGCTATTTCCATCTATGCAACCTATTATGCAAATTATTGAGAGAAACCGAGAAATATGGAGAATAGCAACGGCAGTGTTTCAGAAATACAGTGAAAAAGGAATGACTGGAATGGATATTTTGTTGAATGCTCATTTGGAAGAAGAAGTTCTTTTACAATTTAATAATTCAGATGAAATATCTGTGAGTCGAACCTCCAATAGTAAGATAGATTTTGATTTAGAAAGTGCAAGTTTTGGCGTTTGAAAAATTGTTAGAATTAAAGCAATTATATTTTGCATTTTTTATTATCATTGATATAAAGTTTATAGTATCAAACTTTAATTCAAAAAACATGAATGAACAATCGCAAATGAGCTTTGCAGGATTGTACGTATGTTGTTTATTACTCTGTGCAAAATTACTTTAGGACTGAGTAATTATTGTAATAAATAAAGGCTTTTCACTCTATTAAATACTTTGAGAACAAATTTTAAAATATTGAGTGCAATGATAATAATGTTGGGCAATTGTTCAACAAATAAAGTTAAAAGTCTTTATTTAAACGCCCGAATCGCCTTCTTTCACTTTCCGGAAATTTAAAACTTGTAAGTTCGATGCAACTTGAATTTTTAATGAAATTTAGAGAATGCAGGCATTCTCAATCAATTTAAGAAAATGTTACAATTGTTATGTATGTAAATCGCAAAGGATGAGATCGAAGAATTCAATAATTTTCATATGGATTATGACTAATTTTTGGAAAAAAATTTTAACCGTTAAGGGATTAGTTGGGATTCTTGCGGCGATGGATATTACACATGTCAGTATTCCAAAGCCAAATTAAGTAAATTTTAATGTTCCTCTTTAAACTTTAAAGCCACTTAGCCATAAAAAAAATATATTGATTCAATTTCGCAATGCCATGCAACGTACATTTAAAAAAACTTAATAATCGTTTTAATTTGTACCTGATGGAAATAGTGGAATAAAGTGGCCATAGAGACTGGAAATATAAAAAAAAAATCATTGCGCCGTGCCTCAGAAGAGCTTATATCCACATGACTCATATATTGCCAATTACCGTATCAAATCTGCACAACTCTTTTCAACGATATAGCGCTTTACTTCGAATTTGTGCATAAGAACATTCCACTACTACGGACATACAACTGTTTTTAACACGCTCAATTTTTTACGTGGAAAAATAAGCAACTGTCAAATTCAAAAATGTGCATTGCGATAAAAAAAAAACTTATGGTTCTGTAATGTGAAAGTACTCTTAATCTATATCAGATTTTAAATATTCCTTTAGATTATCAATAGCTGTAAATACAAACTTATAACTAAAGTCTAGTTTAATGAAAATGAAAATGACCAATCAAGTGGGAAAAAACGTTAGTTGTAATTGTCATACAAATTCTAGATTTTTTAGCCAAACACTGAGGCAATTAGTTGTTAGTCTGTATCATTGATACAGTCGTTGTTACATGAATCGTTATGTCAGAATGGTTAAAACATTGGATTTAGAAATGTCACAATAATTTCTTGACTGAAAGACTAAAAAAAAAGCTTTAGATGTGTAGTTGGCATCAAATTATTGTTCAAGTTGAAAGAATTTTAGATGTCAGAAATTTTGTTAGTCTGAAATTAGAAAGTATGCTTTTACCATACTTTTAGCGTGTTGTACTACTGTCAATAAAAAAAAAATATTTTTATTATAATGGAAAAGCAAACTACAATAAACGATCAAGCGGTACATCTAGTCAAAGTATCGAAAGAGTGTAAATCCATTGTTGGAAAGCTTACACTAGTAATGCGTTGGCAATAAAATCTGCATATTTAAATTTTAATTTTCGTAGTTAAATCCATCCATTTCTGTAAAATGCAGCCTGAAAGGCGCCATTTTTTTCTTCACATAAGGGCCGTTTTTTCGATTTTAGGTGTTTGAGGCTCATCCGAGCAGGCCTACATCATAGTGCCTCGGAGAAGCCTTCCCACCCGACAGTATCGGTTAAACTTCTAAGAAGTTATCGTGACCTGTTTTATAGACTGTTAGTAATAGGAGGCAATAATTTGGTGTTTAGAAGTCACTTCTAAGCCAAATAATTCACCCCAATTACTAACAGTCAATTCACCGCGGGGTAAGCATTTCAAGTTGTTTTTCATAATAATAAAATGGAAAAACTAACTTATGCCAGGATTCAAACAACGACTCTAAATATAAGAATCGTCGGGCGTTTTAACCCTATAACCACCGCGGTTCTTAAAAGGCACTTATTCATATTATTTTAAAAGAAAAAACATTTCTTATACATATAATTATAAGATTTGTTAATTGTTTTACACTAAAATAATTTAATTTTGTATCAAGTTATTTTGCAATTTAAAATGTATTTTTAAAAGTTAGTAAGAGAATTGGGCTCTTTATATTTTTTGACATATTAAAATGTTACAAAATACGTATTTAAATAATTTTATTGTAAAGGATAATTAATTCAGAATGGAAAAGATGACTTAATATAATGATGTATAAAGGAATGTAAAAATAATGTTGCAAACAACTTGAAATTAGCTAAAAAAAATAATATTGTAAATAAAAAGTGATTTATACAAAAAATTTTTTAAATTAAAAATATGATGATGCTACTTTTATGATCTATATTGAAAGAAACGCAATTCTTTGTATCAAAAATTAAACCGAAACAATAACATTTCAAAGATTGGCCAATATATTTAATCTCTGAAACATCAAAATTATATACAAATATTACAATAAATGATACAATTTTAAAATAAAAAAACAGTCTCTATTTTATTTAATAAATACATCAACTTCACCAATCCTAATAATTGAATTTTAAATTAAGATGTTAAATACCGACATTACAGTTTCCCAAATTATTAATTCTTAATTTAAGTTTTATAAATATCGCTATATTATATTCATCTACTTGAACTAATAAAAAGCATAATATACAGCTATTTAAGAAAATTTCAAAATATAGATAAAAAATCCGGAAAACTGCAATGTCGGTAATTATGTATAAAACATATGCCCTAACGCATCACCTTAAAAAAAAAGTTGTTTTCCGTAATATTATTAATTAATTATAGTGGCTTGCAAAATATTGAAAAATTAAATCGTTTAAAAAAGCTGTTGCATTACAAGTTATAACTTGTTTAAATACGGTATGTGCATTACCTATTCAATAATAAGGAAGAGATATTAACAAACACAGTTATGAGCAAAGTCCACGCCCCTTTAGAAACGTTACCGTGGTAACTGTCGTTATCGTCTGTCAAATTGTCCAGAAATTCGGAGCACACGATGTACAAAGACGCCAACAACAGCCAAAGCCATATGCAGCAGTAGTGTCGTCCGCGCGCTTTTTCTCACATTTCATTATTTGTACTGTTTGTGGCGCTAGCAGCGTGTATTTGAAAAAGACGTTACGGCCGGTAACACGAAGAAACGAGAAGAAGATTTGTACAAGATCGGGTGCATGCTTGTACATGGAGTCGCCGGGCGCGCGCGGGCTTTATAGATCGAAGGGAAAGGATAGAAAAACGCGGGCTAAATTTCGCGAATAAACCAATTGATAATATTATCGATTATACGTGTATACTAAATATTATGTTATGAGTTTGTTTTAGTTTTTAGCTTGTTTTTAATTGTGCTTGTGCGTTTACTCGTCGTTGTGATAGTTGTGTAGAGTGTACAAGTTTGTACGTTATTTTTTGTGTTTGGAGCATCTTTTGTTGATTACATTCTTTTTCTTCGTTCTTTTCGTGACAACGCTGTGAGTTAGAGTTTATTTTAAAATGAACTCGATTATTTTTTGTGTCACTCTGTAAACTCAATTCGAAATTCTTATTTTTTTCTCTGACAAAATTATTCCTTTTTTTCCTCTTAGATTTATCCATCATCATGGATAAAATAACAGTACTCCAGATGTTAAAAACTGACTTTCAAGGCTTTCATCAAGAATCATTGGATATAACAAACCATCTTAAGGAAGTTGAAAGAGATGCAAAAAATTATTTTCAAGCTTTACTTGCACAAATAACTTCATCGGGTTCAGGCCCATTGCTTGCCAAAACTCCAAAAGTTCCTAAAAAGAGGGGTACTAGAATTAAAGCCATTCCAGAAAATGATGAAATGGAAATTGATAGTACACTATCAAACTCTAGTAGTACCAGAAGTTCTCGTGCTGATACTCTAATTTTAGAAACATCAGATATTCGCCCTAGTAGAGCAAAAAGAGGAGCATCTGTTAAAGCAGCAGATATTATAAAAAAGCAACAGTCTATGACTTTAACTACTAAACTGAGGAGACCATCAGATGGAAACGGTGATTTGCCATTGGCAAACAGGGTATGCATACTTATTTATGTTAATTTGGTAGTTTCTTAATTTCAAAAACTTTTACATTTATATTTTAATAATGTAAAATTTAAAACATATTCTTTAAATAAAATTATTTAATAATATTTGTTTTAAATTTCATTCATTTTATTTTAAGTAATTGTGTATTTTCTTTATAAAAAGGAAATTCAGCATTTATTTCATTTATTTAAACAATTATTTTCATAATATGTATCTTTAAACATTTTAAATGTTTAAATAATAATATATATTCTAAATATATATTCAAACTTTTTACTAAAATGGAAAATTTTTTTTAATTTTAACTTTTTGCTCATAATAGATGACTAATGACAATAAACAAAAGAGACCAAAAGAATCATTCAACAGTTCAGATGAAGAAGAATTAAGACCACCAAAACAAAGTAAAATAGAGAAAAAGAAAAATCAATCAAAAAATAAAGTCACTAATGAGACTCAAGACTTAATTAATGATTCAACGAAAATTATGGAAGAAAATGTAACGTTTACTTTAGAAAAACAAAGGCGAACTTCAGTTAAGCGTAAGCTTGAAGTAGAATTAGAAGATATAAATGAAACTTTGACATCCAAACGTTTGACAAGACAAAATTCATTGACAGATGATGAACCTCTTGCTAAGAAACCTAATTATTCTAAATCATCAGAACAAAATGAAAAAAATTCAAAATACATGAATACTTTAGAAAGAATTTCGGAAAAGTCAACTGCTTCAAATGAAAATAAAAATTTAAATAAACGAACAACAAGATCATCTTCTATAATTAATAATCAATGTTCAAAAACATTCAAGATAAATAATATTATTAATGAAACAGTAGATATGAGTAATGCTGATGAGACTGTAGCCTCAATGTATGAAGATGCAATTGGTAAGCCCATTCCAATTATGAACTCGACTATGAATCCAAATAGTACAGTAACTTTAGATAAAATAATGAATGCAACTGTTTTAATTGAACCTTTGTCAACCAAAAAAGTTATGAATGAAACTGTTACTATTAAAAAGAGTTCATTTAAAGAACCATTATCACGAAATAATAGTACTGTAAAAGAAAAACAAGAAAATGCTGGTAGTAGATCATCACCTCGTACTTCAAGTATAAAGAGTACAAAAAAAATACAAGAAAATATAAAATTAAAATCTCAAAAGGATGTGAAAACAGAAAAGTTAAGTGAACTTATTACAGATGATGAATCATCACCTGAAAGAAAAGGATACAGAGGAAAAAAAGGAAAATTGATGATGAACCAACAAAAACGTGTTACTAGATCTAATAACAATTCTTTAACCAGTGACGATGAAATTCTCCGTACACCTGTAGCACCAATTCAACCAAATAAAGGAACAAATGCAAAATCAGTTTATAAACAAACAGCATTATTTAGTCCTTATGCTAAAGATTCTGTTAAAAAAAGAGTTGAAGCTTTTGAACAAGTTGCTGTAAGTCCAAAGCAAGATTATGAGACTGCAGGAAGAGTTACTAGAACGAAAACACGCGCATTAGCTGCAGCAAGTTTCTCTGAAAATTCTGCACCTACTGTAACACAAAAATTAGCCAGGAAATCTTTAGCAAAAGCTAAAAAAATTTCTCTTGCAAAACATGCAAGGGACATTGACGATACAAAAGAGGTAAATTATTATTTGTTTCAAATTAAATTAATTATAAATATTAAATATTTTTAAATTTTATTATTGAGTTTATTAAATTTAAGAAATCACATTTATAAATTATCTGGTGTTAATATAAATATCTTAAATACTTTTTCAGAATGAAAATACTAATGTCAGAGCAGCCAAAAAATCGAACTCTTCAGAAAAATCTACACAGAATTCAAAAACAACACCATTAGGAAAATCTCGCATGATACCAATGCCTAGTTCTGCTAATAAAAATTCAATATATTCAACACCTTCAAATAATCCAACTCTTAATGCTGTAAGTACTTTAAAAGTTATTTCTAATTATTTTGTATAATTTAAATGAAAATAAGGAATTTAATATTATCAATCAAAATTGTTACTATTTCTTCAGTATTCTAAACCTTTGACTGCATCACGAGGAAATATTGTAACGCATGTAGATTCATTTATTCAACCAATGAAATCAGCATCAAAGCAAATAGATAGAGCAGCTGAAGAAAAAAAGAGAAGAGCACATGATGAAGATGCGAGACGAAAGCGTGAAGAACTATTGAAAGCTCAAGCTGAAGAAAAAAGACGGTAAACAAATAAGGTTTCTATATGAATAAAATGAAATTACACATATTGTATATTGAACATAAAAATATATTTTATTAGGAAACGAGAAGAAAAAGAGTTAAAGAATAGATTAGCAAGGGAAGCCAAAGAAAAATTAGAACAAGAAAAGAGATTAAAAGTTGAAAGAGAAAGAGAAGAAAAAGCAAAATTAGCACAGCAAATGCAAGAAAAACAAAAAGAAGAAATGGAAAGGAAAAGGATGGCGCAATTGCAAAGAGCCTTAGTATGTAAAAACTTTATTTAAAATCATTTTTATTTTTGTAATACGTAAATAGTTTCAATTTTTAATTAATTGTTTTTTAAAACAATTTTCATACAGGAAAAAGAAGAAAGAAGAAAGCAGGAAGAACAGTTACGTTTACAGCGTTTACAAGATCAAGAAGAGCAAGAAAGGTTACTTGCTGAGCAAAAACGTCGCGAATTAGAAATGGAAAAGCGTAGACATGCTGAAATGAGGCAACAGATGGCAGATTTAAAAATGAAGCAAGCGGATAAAGCTTTATTACAAGCTAAGGTTAATAATTGATTTATTTTATTAACTGTTATAAATATTATTTTATATGAAAAATTTATAATTTTTTATTATATATAGGCAAAGATTTTAGCTCAAAAACAAGTACCCTGTAGTTACAAAATTGATAGTGATCCAGATGAAGAAGAATCTGACGATGAAAGTAAACCCAAACATCAAATCCCATCATGGGCTTCAAGTAAGTGTATAAATATGGATTAATAAATAAAGAAATTTTCAAAACTCAAATACATTTGTTTTACAATCTAAACATTTTTTTTGTAGGACATGTACGACAAACACAACTGGCTATGCAACAACACATTCCAATAAAGTTAGTATTGAGGTTCTTTGATGCGAAAAAATGTACACCAGATCTAAGAGAATTGTTCAAAGGCATTGATCCTAAAAAATTGAAACGATCATCCAGCGCAATTTGGAAGACGCCGCCTCGATACTCCATGATGAATTGCTCTATTATAAAAGATTAATAAGCCTTAAATTAATATTATTATTTACTTGAAGATCTCGTAATTGTACTTCAAGAGAATTACGTAAGAAGTATGTGCCTTGAAAAAGTAATTGCGAAAATTGCTATTTTTTTAATTCAAATTCGCACGATTGTACAGATTGTTTTTATTTAGTGTAATCGATCTTAATGTAGGTTGATCTTAATGTATTTTATAATATGACCGAGATGGTAATTCTAGTAGAGGTAGGAAACTATTATGAAGTTAATATCTTAACAGTAATTTATATTAAATCTTACTACATACGTATTATATATCATTTTTTATTCTTTTGTTCGGTTTGCAAGAAAATTTATTAAAATTTTTTTTAATTTTATATTAAATTTTCATTTTATTATTGAAGACGATCTTTAATATAAAATTGTATTTTGAATTCCTAAAATTTATTCATCATTACGTGAGTTTAATTAAATTAATAGTTTTATTATTTTTTTGACGTATTCTCAACGAATGTTTACAAGATCAATTGTAATACAAAAAATGTTTATTTTCAATAAAAAATATAAAATGTAATTAAAAATTCCATGAAATATTTATATTCATAATTGTGAATCTGCTACTCGGTCGTTAGTCATTTTGATAACATAAATGCAAAATTTGATTTTACCTAAAAATTATTAAAGAATGTGAGTTTTAAATAGATAATAAAAAAGTGTAATCATGAATTTGATGAAAAAGTTGATTATTAATAATTTGCGAGATGTGTAGAGTTTGATGAATCTTTGGCCATAAATATTAAAAGGCGAATATTGTCATTAAATTCCAAATGTTATGATTATTTTGCTTGTTTGATTATTAACAAACAATATTCTTAATATAGTTGATATGTATAATTAATAGGTAAATAAAATTTTAAATAATACATCTATCGTCTATAGGTATTACTTTAAGTTTATTTATAAATTGATTTTTTAATACATATTTTAATAAATTTATTGAATAAAGAAATCATTCTAAATAAAATTTTATTTATTAGAAGTATTTTAATTTTATTAAATATTGTAACTTTATAAAATTTGTATTTATTTATATTTTTTTTTTTAGGTTTTTTTAAGTTTACAGCCATTGATATAATACAAAAAAGATCAATTTCTTAAATTAGAATTTAAAACAAAACATTATAATAGCGATTGTTATTCTAAAAATCAATATTACTCATCAATTTGAAAACAATTAGTTCTTGAAATTATTAATAATAATTATTTTTGGATCAATACTTGTTAATCATATTAAATTTAGCACCTCTTAAAAATTTTAAATTTAAAATTTTTTGACGGTTTCATGTTTTAATAAAGAATTTACATTATGTTTGATTTTTAATATGATACTCTTATTTTATTACAGTATAGGATTGTTTTTAATATTTTTTATTTACATATAAAAAGATTATTATAATTTATAAATAAAAAGATTAAAATTGCTTTAAATTTTTTTGAATTTTGTTATTAAGAATCAGAAAAGTAAAATTAAAAGATTTAATTTATATATATTTTTTTCTTTCATTTTATGCTTATTTAATTGATAATTTTAAGTTTATAAGAAATATAGATAAAACAGTGTATTGATTTTAGAAATGGTGTTATAAAGTAAAATACAAGTGAGTTCATCAGTGGCTCATTCGGTAGAGCGATGGATTCGTAATCTCGGAGTCCCGAGTTCGAGTCCCGCTCTCGCTCGATTGATACAAGTACTTTGTTCACAAACACACTGAAAAACCTCCGTCGCTAATTAGTATCGCAATGATAGCATAAATACAGTGACGTTAAATAAAAAAAAAATAAAAAAGAATTGTAGTATAAACCAGTAGATTTCTGTCTAACGCACAATTTTTGCAAAATTATGAACTATTTTTTTTGATTTTCCAAGATTTAAAAATTCATTGATAATATCAATGAGTATCAGATAAAAAATATCCAAAAAGCTTGGTATATTCAAAAGTTATAAGAAAATGAAAATTGTGATAGAAATTAGCATAAAACTAAACTTTAATTTTTATTGAAATATGCTAAATGTTTTTTTATTTTTCATTTTTTCGTCATTTTTGGATTGACTTTTTTTTTAAAACAATTATTTTTTAATCGAAAAGGTTTGATCTCAACTTTGACAGTTATGTCGCAGAATGAATTTAGAAATTCTCATTGGATAATTATACTCGTTAATATTAACAATGATTTCTTTTAATCATCAAAGGTCAAACATAATTATTTTGGAATAATCGAATGCTGAACCAAAAATGTGCAGCTTTCTTTATGATTTTATTTATAAAAAGAACAGCAGTTACAGGAATATCTGTGACCTCAACAAGTGACACTTTTCTAGTAAGTTTTTAAATACGTTTTAAATGGAAGAACTTCATCTTTGTATAGTAAAACAATATTGTAAGTTAAAAGTAAAATATACCAGAGTCAACAGTAAAATTTATTCATTGAATTATTCAATTTGATAATTGATAAAAATCGAAGATTAATATCCAATCTCATCTGTATGTAAAACTTAACAACCAGCATCATTCGTTACACTGTAAAATCACATTTTTGAAAGTAATAAAATTACAATTTCTCTTTGTTATTTCATTTGATATTGTAAATTAACATTGTTCTTTAGTATTATTACAATAAATAATATAGTAAAATTAATATTTTCAGAATAGGATAATTAATTATTTTCTTAGAAAATAGCTACTTATTAGCAGTGAAATAACAATTTTGATGTAAAATTACAAGCACGTTTTCAAAAATACAATGCTAGCGGGGTTAAAACGCTATAAACTTTTATAAATTTACAATATTTTTCATCATTTTATTACTTTTAGAATAGGATATTTTAATTAACTAATCTTATAGAAATTTTATCAAACTAGATGCTTCAATATTTTCAAATTTTTAAGTTGGATATTTTAAGAAAGTAAATTTATTTTGCAGATACTAAAAAACATGTTTAATTAAAAAAAGCAATATGGGAACTAAAAATTACTCAATTGTAACATTTATAATTTTGGCTCTTGCATCAAGAGAGGTAATAATCCCGTGTGAGTAAATAATAAGATTTATAATAAAATAATTCATACTCTTTTTTTTTGCCACGATAATCTAAAATTTGAAATTCATCTTCTAGCTTCTTTGATTTCTTGCATTTTAACAGACGAACGTGCAGGAAACTACAAAAATAATTAGTATCCAATAAATACAAGAACGCATTCTCGGGATTAACTTCAACTCAACTCGACACTTAAAATGTTTGCTGTCATGCCTGTCTCTTTTTGATAACTAGCAAATTAAATTTTTAAGCGCAATATCAATTTTTAATTTTTTATTAAATACGTTCTAAATATGTAATTTATGTTTAAACTTTTTTTTTAATCAGAAATATTTTCAATTATTATGTTCAAAAATAACGTATACATACATGTTTTTCTGACCCAATTCAGATAAGTCCGAGATAAGTCTAATTTAATTACTTTGGCGGAATTAATGTACTACTTTTTATAAGTTAATAATTTAAATTCTAAAATATATTTATTAGAAATCAAGCGGAAAATTATTAATCATTAAAATTTATAGTTAGTTGTAATCTTATTTTACAGAGTATCGATATGATTTACGTAACAATCATAAAAAAGTATTGGCACTTTCTATGTTTTTTATTTTTATATTAATATTATAAAGTTTCCAAACTAGTAATTACAGTCACATTAATCAATTGAGAAAAAATGTCACATTTTGAAAACTCATAAGGTCTACATTTAAGAATTGATTTTTAATGTTTTCTATAACCGTAGCAAATGAAAGTTCTCAACCAAAACTGTTATTTACCGTTTTTTATGCATATAAACTACCTTTAGCTTTATCTATAACGAATGTCTGTAGTTTGTTATCAGGCACGAGAGAGAAGAGCAAAAGAGAGAAAAGGCTAGGCGACGATCCATTAGCGCCGCGGCGTCGACCTCCTCCTTCTTTTCTCTTATACACTTATACGGGATCTGGGATCAAAAAGAGAGGGCTACTATTGCTGCCCGGTAATATCTTGTTGTCCTTATGGCTGATCGGGGGTCCGATTTGCTCATTTTCCCCTAATATGATAATTATTATACTTAAAATGTAAATTGCATATTATAATTATATTTTATATCCAAATGGACAACTTACCCCAGCCATAGCTAAAAATTTAATACTCATTTTTTTCATAGTTTTTTAAAAATATTAAAAAAATGCAAGGTCTATATTTAAAATATAGTTGAAACTCTACACAATAGTAGAGTCGATTTTTTTCTTGAATCTTAGAGTCATATACTAAATACAGACAATTTGAAACTTACTAATTTTACTTTTTAGTATGTTAAAATAATAAAACAATCCGGTGAACAATGGTGAACGATATTCGCAAGCCTATTGTACACCTTAGATCTGAGCAGTGCGGCACCAAAGCTTTTATTTTTAAACTTATTCGCGATTTTCCAAAGTACCGCAATAAAGGTTAATGAAATATTATTGCAGTAGATTTTTATAATACTATTCGGTATGATTGGTTTTAGCACCCAACAGTGCAATGAAAGGGTTAATAAAAAAATATAATTTTATTATTGTTGGAATATGAGTGCGCCCATGCGTCTATGTAAAAATGATCAGCTCATAGTATATATGTAAATTGGTTAATAGTATACTGTTATTATTTATTTGCGACAAGAGACTTACTATTATTAATAATAATTTCTTTCGTAAAATATATTAAGTTCGACATTAAAATAAAATAAAAATTGTTATATCAATTATTCCGATTCAAAGTTTGGTTCGTATTTCCTATTATATTTATTTTCTATATTCAAAGTGTTTGAGCTATATTTAACTAAATCATTTATTAAATAAGTTTTTCGCTCAATAACCATCATCTTTAAAAAAGAATATATTTTTTTCTATAGATTTATGAATTCTCTTACATTTTTTTAATAAGATAGTATCTCTATACATTTATAAATAGATTCGTTCGAAATATATTAATAACTTTTAAATAATAATATATAAAATTTGTTCTGCACATTCATTCATATGGTTAATACTTTTATTTCAAAATAATATTTAAAATCAGAGTACGATATTTGTATTTGTAATGATACTGACAATATATTCATTCTAATAACTTACTTTTACAAATGAATAAAATACAAAATTTGAATTAAAAATAACATACTAACATTTAAATTTGAATTTTAATACAAAAATGTACAATTAAATTATGAGTTAATTTTAAATATGCAAACGTAAAAATGTAAAATAATCAATTTTTGATATATCATATTGAAACATCATTTATTACAGATTACGAATATTCATTTAGTTATTTTGCATAAATCGTTCGATACATCTCGTGTTCTGATTTTTGTTGAAATTACTTCGAAGACTGGAAATCCTAACACAAATTGTTTCTCAATATAAAAACGTTTGCTGAAATATTCGTGAATTTTTTTAAAATAGAGGAAATTGTTGTTATGACATCAACAAAAGTTTGGTAAAGATCCACAATGAAAGATAAAAAGTATATTTAAGGATTTAAATATTCTGTATTTTTATTTTTTTAAATAAAACTGCCATATAAATGTAAAAATTCGTAAATGGAGGATTTTTAATTTTTTTGTAGTAACATATTTTTTTTATAACATTTTTATTCATTATTATATACACATATGTCGTTACAATATAAAACTAACTTTTGTATTTTTGACTAAATTTTATTAAAGAATCTATGAAAAATTTTGATGAATAATAAAAAAAAAGATATAATTTTTTTAATACAATTTATAAATTTATGCAGAGAGTATAGCTAAATCATTTGGGCTTAAGTATTTAACTATATTTGCTATAATTTCTAAATTGCAATTCAATTGTTTGATATTATTACTTAGAATATTTAGAGCATTTTGGTTCAACTTTTGTTTCCTGTATGCACGTCGACATCGGGTTATTATGTTTTTACCATAAATTGGATATCGATAGCCAACTTGAATTTTAAAAATATTTTGAACTATGTCTTTGTTTCGAGCATAATAAAAAAGTTGATGTTCCGAAACGCACAAAATATCAAATACTGAGATATCACTGTTTGCGATCACCTGTGTATGTTTCATTAAATGAAGTTCTCGCAAACATAATTCAAAAAGAGAATGAATTTTTGGAATTCTTTTTATTAAATGTTCGTTTCTTTTTGAAACAGTTTTACAGTGCAAATGCATAATCGCCATTTGTTTCATTATTGAGCTTGCCCTTAAAGCGCGAAAATTCGACTTTATGATTTCATTTAATATGTGATTTTGCATTTCCTCATCCAAAATTGCACCGTTATTTATAAGTGTTTCTATTACTTTCTTTGATGCATGCTTATTTATCGCATAAATCAATGGGGTATGTCCATTTTTATTTTTAGTATTGACATTAGCACCTTTCTTAATTAATGCTTTTATGCACTTTATAGACCAATAGTTGACTGCATAGTATAATGCTGTATTCCCCTCAATATCTTTACTATCCACATCGATTTTTGTGTTTAAAATCAGGTTGCTAACTTCCTGATTATCATTATAAACTAGAGAATGCAAAAGTGTCGACCCAGATCTATCTTTTGTTGTCAGGTTGACTTTGTATTTTACTAGTAGTTTAATGATTTCAGCACTGGCATAATGGAAGAAATATGTATATTTCTCTATACCCCCATCTGTATTAAATCGTTGCAGTTCACGCTCCAAAAATAATTCAAATATTTTACCATTATTTTTCTTATCTACGTTTGAAGCCAGTTCCAATGGCGAATCTTGGTCATCATTATATATATCTAAATTAGCTCCATATTGCAATAAAATTTTTGTACTTTCTAAATCACCATTATAAATAGCCTTATGTAGTGCTGTCATATTGTCAGTTAATTCGTCTTGAGAACCTATAGAACAGCCAGCCTCTATCATCAACTTTATTAATTCGGAGTTTTCAATGTCTATGGCGTAGTGTAGTGGCCAGCCTGCTTCCAATATTAACGGAGCTAATTCTTTACCATTTAGTCCACATACTCTGAGATGTTTCGTGAACAATTCAATCAGCTTTGCTCTATTAACTTTTTGATCATCTTGTAATACCATCTTTAAAGCATTTATTCCTTTATTATCCGCAAGAAATATGTTCACTTTTGCTTCGAGTAATTTTCTCACTGCGTGCCAATAACGCAATTTTAGAGCAGCTAATAAAGGTGTTGTGCCGTTTTGATCTTGAGCGTTTATATCACAGCCTCTATCAATGAAAAATTTAATGATTTTATAATTTCGTATCTTGATCGCCAAATGCAAAAGCGTAGAACTTGTATGATCTCTTATATCTATACAGGGGTTAACTCCTTCTAGTAAGGTGATAATAGTTTCCTTATCATCCCTCCTAATAGCTCTTTTTATCTTCTTAGAGAATTGTATACGATCACCTTTAATGGTAAGCATTTTCTTTATTTATTTGTAATGGTTAACTTAAAATCCTTAAGTAAATTTAGTATTGAAAATACTTAATGAATACTATCCTGATAGCAATTTCTAACTGAAGAGCCTATGAATTTACAGAGATATTTATATACGTACACTCGACGGTAATATATTCTATGATAATTCTTTTTCCCATATTTGAAAATTAACCAATAAAAATGAGCAGACTAACGGAATCATCCATTAATATCACGTTATTTTAAAATCACAGAAAAAGAACTATCATAGAATATGTTTCCGTTGACTGTACTTCCTCTATATTTGTGAATAACCACTAAAAAAATATTCTAAATTTTACTTCAAAAATATACAAATAATAATACTGATTTTATATCTAATGAAAATATATTCTTTAATGCGTTGAGTTGATTGGTTGTATATAAAGCCTTGACAAGTGTACTGTAGTGTGTGAAGGCCTGAACTAGACTGGCTCGTTCCTTTAGCCCTTACAGCCACTTTCCTTCGAGCTGTTCATTATGTCCACTTTTCTCTTGGGCTTCACATGTTTATACTTCTCGGTTTTCCCCAGGTCACATTATTGTCTACTACAAAGGCCCCTGTTATAAAAATCATATGTTGCCTGTCCCTTGTTTATAGTATTGTGGCCATTTATGATATCAGTGTTTTGCATAGATGTGTAAACTCCTTGCATGAATTTTTGAAGCTATGCTTCTTATGTTAGGCTGTGGGAGGGCTTCGTTTATAAAAACCAACATGAATTTTATGACACCAAAATCAGTTTACGGTCATAGCACCTAATATACTCATCAGGGAGCGTGGTAGCGCCCCTTACGGCAAGTTATTCTTTACTCTCTCTTCTTCACTCTCTCCCTCCTTTTCTTCTAAGTCCCACTCTGTTTAGAAATGACAGTTTAGAAATAGACTCTCTTTTTATGTATTAAAGACCCCATTTTCCTTAGCTTTTAAAACGCCCTTAAAATGTCTGTATTTGTTTATTTAATGTCTGCGTCGGTAAAAACACATTGATATAAATATTTATATCAATGTTTTTATAATACTGGGCTCCCAGACTATAATGCATTAGAGCGAATTGCAGATTCAAAATAAGCATACGTCTATAGGATGCGACCGTTATAAAGGAAGAGAAAGAGATAGTGAGGGAGAAAATTGGAGATATAGAGAAAGATCGCGAGATGTATTGGTAAAGTTAAGTGACAACAACACCAATAAATAGGTGTAAAATAAAAATTCAGTGTTGAAAAGATAAACTAAAAAGTGAGAACTGTCTTTTGAATTGTAATGGGAAGTATCACGTGACTTTGAGAGCGCACGAAATCCCCTTGGGCAGCTATGCTCTCGGTTCTCCTCTCTCGCGCGCAGTCTCCGGTAACACGATAGTAATTACTGGCTGGGCATAATTAGTGGAGCATAATTAAAGCGGAACAAAAGATGAACGATATCGTCTGTCGCTCGTTAGCGGACAGTTTTGCCGTCTATACGCGTTACCACCTTCCTTTTCAACCTCCTACTTTTTCTTCACCTCTCTTCTACCCCCCTTTTCCTCTCCACCCTTTGCTCGCCCAAAACCTGCGCTTTTATTATACAGTGCCCATGTAAGTTTCAAACTTTCCTCTCTCTCTCTCTCTTTCCTTTTTGTTTCTTTTAGCTTTTCATACTCGCTTCTTTTTAGTCGTTGTTATAATTTTATGAGCTTGTCATCATTTTTCAAGAGAAGCATCGAGTAACGATGTTTGCCATGCGTGTGTGAATGAAGATAACGTTGTTCTCAACAATTAATTTCGTTATGCACGGCCATTATAGAATTTTAGAATTCAATGAAATATTATATAGCTGCTCTTTGTTAAAATTATTAAAAATATAATATATTATCATTGGCGTTAATAACGGTAACTGTTAGAAGGCTTAAAAATAAATAACGTTAATTAAATATTTCCTCATTATCGTATTTTCCATTTCATTAAAATATTAATCAAACAACTACCCTACTGAAAAATATATATGAGATCTCATATGAGATCTCACATGCGATCTCATATGAGATCTCATATGAGATCTCATTTATATTTTACATTTTCAACCCCACTAAAAAATATATATGAGATCTCATATGAGATCTCACATGCGATCTCAAATGAGATCCCACATGAGATCTCATATGCAATCTCATATCAGATCTCATATGAGATCCCGTATGAGATCTCATATATATTTTCTATTTTCAACCCTACTGAGAAATATAAATGAGATCCCATATGAGATCTCACATGCGATCTCATATGAGTTCTCGCATGAGATCTCATATTACAATCTCATATGAGATCTCATATGAGATCTCGTATGAGATCTCATATATACTTTATATTTTCAACCCCGACTGAAAAATCTATATGAGATCTCATATGCGATCTCATATGAGATCTCATATAGATATTTCAGTAGGGGTTGAAAATATAAAGTATATATGAGAACTCATACGAGATCTCATATGAGATCTCATATGAGATTGTAATGTGTGATCTCATGCGAGAACTCATATGAGATCGCATGTGAGATCTCATATAAGATCTCATATATATTTCTTTGTAGGGTTGAAAATAGAAAATATATATGAGATCTCATACGGGATCTCATATGAGATCTGATATGAGATCGCATATGAGATCGCATGTGAGATCTCATTTGAGATCGCATGTGAGATCTCATATGAGATCTCATATATATTTTTTAGTAGGGTTGAAAATGTAAAATATAAATGAGATCTCATATGAGTTCTCGTGCCAAAATCTCATATGAGATCTCATATATATTTTTCAGTAGGGTAAATTATTGAAACATCAATATATTCAAATTGAATTTTTATATTGTATGATATGAATATATGGTTTTTTTTAAGGCGATGTAACTGCATAGAAGAATCCTATCTTACCGGACAAAAATTATTAGCTTATTATGTGACCCATGAATATTATTATTTTATCTTTTAATCAAATTTATTTATTAGTCTCGAAAAATTTTGGGTTCTCGTATTGGAATTGATAATATTGTAAAAATATTAACTTATTGGGACTTAAAAAAATGTAATCTTATTCAGAAACCCAATAATTTTGGAGACTAATGAATAAATTTACTCGAAAATTTAATGGAATAATGTTTATGGGTGACAATACATTTTGTTTTTTTAAATTATTGCTTTAATGTATTTTTATTTATAAGGAAAAGGTAGGATACAGTTACGCCTTCCTAATATAGTTTAGTAATGAAATATATTAATAAAGGCCAGAGAGATATAAAAAATTTAGAAAGATTGATAGCAGCTAAAAGAAAATCTATGTACGTATATATATATATCTTAATGATTCTCGTAAAACATTAATAATTTACAATAACGAGATAAATAAATCGGCGTATGAACCGAAAATGTAATTAGTCTTGTGCAATGTGTAATGTAGATGCTGAAAATAAAGCTTTTCCTGTTATGAGAATGCTTAGTTCGATTCTGGTTCTAGATAGCCGTTCCGCAGGAAAATCTCGTGGATTACTATCGACAGTAAAGCTCGACGATTCCGAGCTCGTACAATCGAATAGCCGTTGGCTTTCGTTGCGAAAATATATTCAGCTCTCTTTTTCTCTGGTTCTTTACTGACTATAACTATATAAATACGTTAGAGCCATGATGATCAGAAAAAGCCAAAAAGCCCACAGTGGAAAAGAAGAGAGTAAAAGAAAAGGTTGGAAGAGAAAAAAAATATATAGAGCTCGGAAGTCAAAGTCAGAGACGATAAAATCGCGTGGAGACAATTCCCCAACTATTTTTACGGTGTGGCTTCAAGTTCTCTCTGTGTAGTCGAAGCAGCGATCTATATAGGAAAAATGTTCGAGAAGGGCTAAAAAAGTTAAGCTCGGTAAAGGAGAAAAAAAAAAAGATCCCAAGGGTGATAGCCAAGAGCGTCGTGTGTGCAAGAGTGGGAGGGACACTACTTTTCGAAAGCTAAGCGTTGGACGATTTAGCTGGTCGCGGCTGGATATCGGGAATCCCGTTTTCGCTTATATACGCGAAAGCAAAGAGTATAGAGGAGAGACAATCCATCGGCGTCGAGAACGAACACGGGACAGGCGTGGCACTGAGAGCGCAAAGCGCAAATCCCGCGGAGTTGTTGATAGGAGAAAGAAGACAGAGAATCAGACAAGAGACATAAAAAAAAAACTAAAAGAAAAACGAAAACGCACGCACGGGTTCGGCCCCTTGACGTTAGTCGTTTCAAAAAAAGTGCAACAAGGCAGGATACCGCAACGCCAAGCGACATACTTTGGGTAAAAAAAAACGAATTTCTTTTTAGGGGAACTAAAACTTTTTTTTGTATATATATACTCATGATAATTGACGAACAGTCCTTGATGATCTTTGACTTTTTTTCTCTTCTTTTTAGATTGGATTAAACGAAGGGAGAATAGTTGGAAGATGCTGACTATTTTTTTTAGCTATTTCAAAGGCATTTTATCTTTTTTTTTTATTCCACTCTTGTTGAGAACCGAAGAAGATAAATGAAGGGAGTTTATTTTTTTATTTATTTGGTTTGAAGTTTTGTTTCAAAATTATAGCATATAAAGCAATAAGATTTTGCTTATTTGAAAGCTTTGGAGAAAATCTTCGATAGAAGAAAATAGATGAAAAAGTTTCCTTGATGAATGAAGAGTAAATAATTAGGCAACTTTAATTTCCGTTATACCTTCGTTGGTAAGCTTATACAAAGTAAACGAAGTACATTGAGATAAATTCAAACTTTTATGAGCTTGTTCAAGAGTTTTACTTTTTACTTAAAAATTGAAAACTATTATTGCTATTATAGATTACTAATTCAATATAACATCTTTTTTTTTTCTTTTTCTTTATTTTTCAAGAAGACAGAAAGATCAGTATAATTCTTATTATATACATTAATGAGCCGTTGTATAACTAATATAGTTGTATAACTAATATAGTTGTATAACTAATATAGTTGTATAACTCATATAGTTGTATAACTAATATAGTTGTATAACTCATATAGTTGTATAACTAATATAGTTGTATAACTCATATAGTTGTATAACTAATTAAATTTGGAATATAAATTTTTAAAAAATTCTACATCACATAACAGTATTTTGGATTAGATTTTTAAAAGAAAAAATAAAAGGATTATCAAAATAAAAGTTTGGAAATAAAGGTAAAAACAGTCAAGGCGTGAAAAAGCGAGGAAAAATCGGCGAAGAAATCTCTATGACCTCGATAGAACGAGCTGCTGACTCTGTGACTGTTATTCGTTCTGACCGCTTACTTCTATCTCTTTTATACTCCTCCCTTCATACGAATACATTTAAGATTCTAGATCGGCCGATGCTTACAAGCAACTTGGCAAATGGCTTTCTAAATCCGCATGTCCAAAGAGATTTTTCTTACAAAGTTATCTTTTTTTTTTCCCACTGAGCTTTGATCTCTAATGATTTTAGATATGATAGCGAAGAAAAAAAAGCTTACATTTTCTGATCGACTGTAAAGCCACACCGATTTACCAATTTCTTTTATCTTCAAAGATTACTGTTTATGTATGCAAGAACTTTTTATTTTTGGCTTATGCGAATTAGTGTTTATTCAGTAACTTTTTTCTGGATTTTATTCTTAATCAAACTAAAAAATAATAAATTTACGAATAAACGAACAAAAAAAGATGTATTTCTGCTTAATAATCTTAGTTTTTAATTTAACATTTTAAATTGTTTTATTACTAATTTTAAAATCAAAATCAAAATTTCAAATTTCAAATTCATACATTAATTATCATATATCAATATTGAGCTTCATAGTTACATTGCTTATTAATTTTGAAAATAACGTTTAGCATGATATTGATTCAATATTCATAGGTATGTAGAAAATTTCTATCATAATTATTACGAAATTCTGTTTTCCAAATGATATGTAATAATTTAATTAATAGGATAAGCCCGAACAAAACGGCATATTCAAGGAAAAAATGTTAGTCAATCATTAAAAATAGCAGTTATATGTATTTTTTTATGTTTTATAATAATAAAGAATAATATTAAAGAATTATACATAGCCGAAACAGCATCAACAAAAAAAAATCGAAAAAAGATTGTACTTTTTAGTTTTTAAAAATCAGCCAGATAAGATAGAATACTTTTTTAATTTTTACACGAATAAAAAAAATCACGAAGACTTTTAAATAATACGTAGCTTTCATGATTTCACTCTAAACGACAGCATCACTCAATTCAATTTTCTGTCAATTTCTTGATATTTTTCAGAATATACAAAATAATATTTTTCTTATAAATCGTTTTTTGGTATTAATTTCAACTTTTATCTTGTTAAAAATTCATAAAGAGTAATGAAAAATAAAAATTATTAAAAAAGAATTATTATTAGATATATATATATATATATTCGATAATTATAATTTTTATAATTTTTATTTTATTTAACGCCACTGTATTTATACTATCATTACGATGCTAAATTAGCGACGGAAATCGTTTCAGCGTGTTTGTGAACTTCAGCACATGTAACGCACAGTGGTGCTTATAACGGGCGTGACCGGGATTCGAACTCGGGCCCTCGAGTTACGAATCCATCGCTCTACCGACTGAGCCACTGAATACCTCAATATAAAGCAAAATAAACAGGTTTGATATTCTAGAATGTTAGACGTTCTGGTTTGCTCGGTTCTCCTTTAGTAGTAATGTGAAATTCCTTTTATTATATTAATAATAATTGTTAAATTTTAGAAATAATATTTTAAAATAAGAATACAGTGTCTTATTTAAAATAAAATTAAAATAAAAAACCTTCAAATAAAACAAGTATAATAAAAATAAAAATTTCGAGTCATAAATTTTGTTAACCCATTAAGGGAAATGATATTTCATTCGAAGAAAAAAAAAATGTAAAGATTACTTTAAAGTAAGTTGGAGAGATTTGTTAGAATACTTTGATTTATACGCGATGTAATTTAATAGCCAATTGCAAATCTAGGGCTAATTTACGGTAAGAGACGAAATCAGTGCGCTTAGTATTGATACCCAGAAGGCCATTTGAGAAAAAGTGTACTTCGCGAATGAGAGCAGCGAGAAAGAGAAAGAGAGAGACGATTAGTGATAAAGATGGAAGAGTAAGCGAGTTTATGGTATAGTTGTGAATAAGGGATTCGGAAAAGCCAGGGTAATTTATTAGCGGGTGTATATTTCCTACTAAATAAGGGTGGCTCCCATCAACCAATCCACCGCCTTTTCTATATATATTCTCCGCGAATTGTTTGCTGGGCCCTCCTACAAGCTCCCAGCATCCTGGCATCGCTATTCAACGCGAACACTCGCACACATACACACGCACATACTCAAATGTATTTATGCGTGTATTCAGTTTGGAGATAAAGGGAGATGGAGAAAGATGATGACATTGAAGCGCGCGCGTTTATTTTTCTCTTTCTATTCTCTAATGTTATTCGGAATTCGGATTAAACCGTGTACTTCTCTTATACGCATTTCCAATCAAATTCCCACTCTAACTCGCTTTCTCTTGCTTTTATATATCCTTGTCGTTCTTTTTCTAATTTTCTTCTTTTTTATCTTCGTCGCCTTTTTTTTGTCCTTTACGTATTGCTCTTTAAAAAGATAGCCTGACAAATATTGACTTTTATTACTTTCATTTATTTTTATTTTTTATGCGTGTTGGTTTTCTTAATATTCTAAACTTGTAAATATTTGTCAAAGAAACCCTAATTGATTTTTCGACACATGATTTAATTATTTTTATAATACCAAATAATTTAACTATAATATGAATGAATAAAATATACTTGAAAGAATCTAACATTATAAATTTATTTTGTCTTTTTTACAGTAAAGTATAGTTAAAGGAATTGAAAAATAGTAATTAAAATTTTTTATTTGAGTTTCTACTATTACTACTTTTTTATTATTATTTTTATAATAATTATATGCAAGTTGTTTAAATAATACCCAATGCCCAAATAAGTTATTTCTTTAAAATATTGAAGTTAATTTCAAGTTATTGAGTCTAATAAAAAGTGCTATTAAATATCTTGAATGAAACCCATAGTAGCAATCGTTGTAATAAATTATAACCGAGATAATCCCTGAGAATTTTTGCGCGGTAAAGCCGAGAAAGTGTTAGCGTTGTTAATAAAATCACATTCCGTACACTTGAAATGGAGTGCTGTATGTCGTTTATTGACACGAGCATACATACCGCGCGACCAATGAAAATATGCAAGAAAGAAAAGTGAAAAAAAAGGTAGAATCTATAGCTATATAAGGTATATATACGCGCACATTTACCGACTTAATTTCCCTGGGTCGTTTGTCAATTGATGCTCGAATCTATAGAAGCACCCCCGAGGATCGGTCGCGCACTTTTTGAGCGCTTTTTAATCTGGAGCATTCACTGCATGTTATATCTCTCGCTCCCTCCTCTCTTGTCTTCCTTTTCCTCTTTCTATCGTACACGGGACGTTATAACGATTTTAATTTACGTAAAAGCAGGACATTTTATGAATTTATAGACTAAATTTTTTTTTCTCGCGCCATTAAAAAAAAAATGTATGTCGTTCGTTATATTGAGAACCTGGCGTCGCGGATTATGGCTTAGACGTATAATAAACGAGATATTTAACTTTCCCATTGATTTGAATTGTTTATAGTTGTAAGTAATTTTTTTTATATTGTTTTATTGTTTAAGCTTTTTACAATTAAAAAAAAATGTTATCTTGGAAAAGAAAATATGAGATTTTCATTTAATTTATTTCATGCGTTCATTGTGATGCTAATTAGCGACGGAGGTCGTAAGTGTGTTTGTGAAAAAGTACTTGTAATTTACAGTGATTCGTGTTAGAATCAGCTTTTAAAATATTAATCATTATCATTATACGAAGATGTAATATTTAAATTAAAAAAATATTATATTTAAAAATTTAATACTATTATTTTCTTCAAAATAACAAACTTTTTTTATAAAAAAAAGAAATATTACAATAGAACTAATATATAATTAATGAAATTTAACTGCTATAAATGCAATCCTAATTTAATAATCTTATTTAGTAAAAATAGATAATATAATATATTTGATTTTGAATTTTATTTCAGCAAAAACGTGCGAAAGGAAATGCTAAATGAAAAACCAATATAGATATTTCTATTCTGAAAAAAAAAAGTTTAAAGCAACCGCAAGCCGTTATAAATTGGTCGTGTTTTATAAAAATGAAAAAAAAAAAAACTGTATACTTTTTTCTTTTCATTCGTCGAGGTATACAGCAAAGACTACGTAGGCATTCGCAGTCGGATAATCCGTAAAAACAATCGGGTAAAAATTTCGAAAGTTTGGGTTCGTTTGTGAATCTCTCTGCGAGAGTGCATCTCTTGTCGGCTGAAAATAGCTCTAGTTGAAATCGCACGTGCGTTACGAAAATGCTATACGTATACGTTAGATAGAACGAACGAGCGCGGGATGTATTTTGTCTGTCTATAGAAGAGCGAGATTCGTCAGCGTGAGCGTGTGGGTTGGTTGGATATAGGGTGCGACAAAATGTCGGTAATAAGGGGTGTCAGGAAAATGGCTGCCCTGATGAACCCTGAATCGTGGCATTACGGCGACTGATTGCGACGTGGAAGGATGAGAAAGATGCCCGAAGGGAGTGAGAGCGCACACGTCGAGGAACTATTAGATATATAGCTAGGAGAATGTTACGCGCGGTCACGTAAAGAGAACGCGATATATATATATATCTAACGATCAACGAACTTTATCTACCTTTCTCTCTCTTTCGAATGGGTTATGGGGTTACTTAGCGCTGTGTATGATGTTGTGACAAAAGAGACAAAATGAAAATTAATGGAGGGGAAGAAAAACGCGAGGTCAGAAATGTCAAGTTGTTCGTTTCAGCCGCAACCCATACGCTTCAAATCAACTCGACAACACGTATCGACGAAAATTATAATCGCAGTAATTCATTGCGTATACGCGTACAAGTGTACTTCGTTAAGGCAGGGATTCAAATTTTAATACCAACCGTGTATTCATTTCTTATGAACCCGAAGCAGAATTTTATTAAAGTTATTAAATTTATGATAATAAAAATCCTTTATTAAATATAAAATCAAAGTTTCATAGTAAATGTTGTATTTCTGGCTTAATGATCACTTAATTAACCAGAAAAGTAGAACGAACACAACATATTTTATCCTGCTAAAAAGTGAGTGGTAATAAAACAAGTGAAAAGAAAAATGTTGTGTCTAAGTCGCATATATCTTTCGAAGTAGAAATCGACTTTGTTTTCGAATTGCATATGCTGTACTCTCAATTCACGAGATCACTTTAAACAAAAAATTATTAATTTTTTTATTTTCAACAACATAATGGTTATTCATGAATGAAATAACAACTATATTAAGCAAGTGGATGAAATGATCTCGAGGTTTTTGTGCATAGTAAATAGTCGTTTAAAAAGCACAGGAATCATATTGTGCCAAAAATCATGAAGAAATAACTTTTTATAAAAAGGTTTTGAAGGGAGTTCAGAAATACAGAATTAATCATATGCTCTTTAGATTTGTTGCTTATCAAATTAGAAAGCCTATCAGCTACTTTGATCAGGATTCTAATAAGATTGCTAAAACTTATGAATATTTTATCTATATCATTTAGCCGTCGTAAAAATGATATTATCTATGCATATAAGATGATATCTGGCGTGATTGATTACTCTGGGCTACTTTTCCGAATAGGATTCTTAAAAGTAATGATTATTATTTTGATAATATTGACTGACTGGATCTTTGTAGCATCAATTAGTATTCAATTAAAATTTAATCAATGGTAATATTGAATTATGAATATTTTGTAAATAGTATCGGTGCACACTAGTTTAAACTGATATTGTTATAAATTTGTACTTTGAATTTTCGTTCTAAACTTAATGAATAAATTAATAAATATTTAGAATTTTTAATCGAATCACAAATTAGAATTAATTTTTTACTCTGTGATTTATAATTAAACAAAATAAGGAATTTATTTATCTTCTTAATTTTTATACTGTTTATTTTTAATCATTAAATTTTTATTAAATTTTTTAAATATGTTTTACCTTACAAATTTATGTATTAGAAAAATTTTTGATCACCTGCAAACTAATCTGTTGTTTAGAGGAATAATTTTAAACTTATAATTTCTCTTATAGGGTTTTTAATTAATAAAAGCTGTCTATGTAAAAGTCTATTTTCATATTTCCAGAAATGAAATAAAAATAACGAAGTTATAATTGTTGAGAGAGAGCTGTTGAAGATGAAAAGAAAAGTAAGAAAAAGTGATTAAAGTGTATCTCGGTAGAATAATCGGCAGCGGTACGGGCTGTTGGTTTTGTTGAACGTGTAACGTCTTACATTAAGCAGCAGCAGCAGTAGCAGCAGGAGGAGGAAAATATTTCGAGCGTGTATAAAATATATCCGAGCACTTGATCGTCCGAGCTTGTGGAAAATCATAGAAGCGCTGAAGAGTGAGTGCTACTGAGTGCCACTATACTCTCTGCCTGTGTGATCTTCTCCCAAGCTCTCGGACGATCAAGTGGCCGGATGTTTTATTCGCTTGACATATCCGCGCCATAAGCGCAATCAAAATTGCGCAACAAATATATCTCTAACGATTCCTATGAGTGCCTTTTAAGATGGTTTTACATTTTAAAAAATTTTTATTTTATCCAAATAACTGGCAATTTATTTTCATGTTTTAATAATAAATAGCCGCCTAAATTAATGGAATTTTTAAATAGTATCTAATGCATAAATAAAAAAACTTTAAAATTTGTTTTTATATTATTGACATGACTACAAATTTTTATTCGTTTTCCTCTAATCCTATTTTATTTACAAAATAAATTTATAAAGATATCAACAGTGTAAATTTATCCTCTAACTCGATACTTCAATCTTTGTACTGATCGACGAGAATAATCTGATTATTACTCGAGCATAATAGTTAAATGACTTGTGCGAATAGAAAAAATTATTATACATAATGCAGTTACATTATAAATATTTTTCATTAAAGCTATATACGTATTACTAAAAATGTATATTTTTAGCAATACGTATAATTGAAGCTATTAAAAAGATAGAATTAAGCTCACTGATTTTATTCGAATCACAGAAATCATCTCATTAACAAATTTAAACAACCGACATATTTTCGTTTTTTAGAATAATCAGCCAAGCCGTCTGAAGTACATTTTATATTATATAATAATCCTTATAACAACGTCCTTAACGTCACGGCAGTCGTCTTAGGCGCTTGTTGCAGGAATAAAGGGAAAAAAAGGAAGGAAGAAAGAAAGAAAAAGTACAAAAAAAGAAGAAAGAAAGACAGCATGGAAAAATGCATTTACAAGATTTGAAGGTAGGCAGGGATAAGAAGGGTATTTGCCAAGGGTGAATTCGTCGAGGCAGGGAGGATGGTATATACATAGTTATATTAAATATGCGGCACTCATTTCTGTTCTTCTCTCTTATTTAATGTTATTTCATTAATTAGGCACAAAGCGAACTTGCCGAGCATTGTCTCACTTCAATGCTTACTCATTAGTAAACCGAGTATATGCGGTGCGGAGAGGCGCTGTTGGCCGTTTCTGCGCGTAATATAGCCTCCAACTCATTCAAGGTGTATACAACGGAATAGAGAGAAGAAAGGGAGGAAGGAAGGATGAGAGACGAACGAACGAAAACAAATAATGAGTTGTTACTGTACGCGTAAATCATCGAACGCGGACAAAAGTCGAGTTTATTTCTTTAATTTTCTTATTTTATGCTATCATTTTTTCTTTTTTTACTTAATACATTCTGTGCACATCTTTTAAATAACTTGATACACGTGGAAAAATTCTATAGGAAAAATTACTGTATTACATTGTAACCATGGGACATACTTGACTGATAAAAATTACTTCTTACATAGTAAAAATTAATTAGGAAAAATTACTTGGTGTACAAAAATATTTACTAAATAAATAAAAATTTTTACAAAAAAAATAGTAATTATTATGTAAAATCAAGCATGTCCCAGGGTTACAATCTAGCTGCAGTAATTTTTCTTATAGAATTTTTCAAAGTTTACAAGAAAATATAATTTATTAAAAAATTGTATTGATAATTATTTCTACACGTTAAAAAAAACTAGTTTTGAATTAATTGCTGTTATTTAATTATACGCTGTGCACGAGGTTTTTCGAAAATTTTGATCTTTAAAGCAGTTACATTGTTTGTAGATCTTGTGTGCAGTATGCACTGGCTGTGTACACATAGCCGCAAGTCATATGAAAATTTGCCTTTCGACCCTAACTATCAACTGTAAAAATGTCGATGGAAATTTTTTTTCGTCATCTCACCTGTATGCACACGCAGTCAGTCGCGCATTCATACGCGAATATACATAGTTTCCTCTTTTTTTTTTTTTTATTTTTCTATTTTTTTCTCGTTACACGCACTCAATGGCCGTGTGTGTCAAGGCTCGGTACTGCTGTTCATTGTCGCGTAGGGCGATTCTAAGTCTCGTATTGACTTTTGGTGTGCGAGCGCGCAACCTCTCTCTTTCTCTCTCGAAAAAAAAAGGAGTAGAAAACAAAATTGAAATCGGTCGGCTTGAAAACTGCGGATTGATGGTAAACTGTACTACGCTCTCGTATACATCAATGAACGTTTTTCTTTTTTTTTTATTTCTTTCAAACTTTAATCTATATTGGCTTTTGGAAGGCTGGTTTCGCTTCTATTGAGCTTGAAAATTCGAATTATAAGTTGACACTAGCGGTACCTCTTTCTCTTTCTCTCTCTCTTTCTCCCTTCCATGTATTAAAAAAAAGAAAATTTAATTAACGAAAGAAGGCTTGAGCGGCACGAGGCGTACATTAAAAAAAGAGCGAGAGAGAGAGAGAGAGAGAGAGAGATCCAGTAAAAATTCTTTAACCTCTTCTCCACAGCTAAAATGGTAAATATAAAAAAATTTTGCAGCAGTTATTGGACTTTCGATTACTACCTGACAAGTTTTCTTTACACGCTATGTGAATATTTTAATAAAAAAAAGTTATAATAAAAAAAAAAAGATCGAAGCGAAAAAAATAGAGGTATAGTAATTTAAAAAAAAAAAAAAAAAAAAAAAAAAAAGCGGAATCCGATTAATTAAGTACGGAGACTGTAATTAAAAAATCACGCGGTCGCTAGTCTCTGGACTTTGGCTGCTACTCTCTCTCTTTTTCTCTACTCAACATGTATATACATCTGATATATATGTATATATATGTACATCGAACGTTCTTTGTCCTAAGCAGAGTAGTCTGTAACATAGCGTAGAAAAAAAGAAGAAAAAAAAGCTCCATGTTAAAAGAGAGAGAAGAGGGGGACCGGACCTACTTTAAGCACCTCCTGGTAACGGTTACTCTGCAAGTCTATGGCTCTGAGACTTTTTTAATTAAACTCTCCGTTTTCAACTATGTCGTGCTTACGATACACCGAGAGAGAGAGAGCCTAGAGATACTAGCCTCCTTTGTAGACTTGGGCGCCAGTGGGAACGAAGAGAAGGGGACTTGGAGAGAAAAAAAATAAATTATGCGTTCAGCTATCGGGAGAATGTTTATACATATTTTTATATGTTATATACGTTAGTGCAATATAATTATATATATGAGATTAGATGCAAGAAGCTTGCTACGTGGGGAAAAAACTTTATTGGATAATGTTTAAGTTTTCGTAACAATTATTTTCTCGGAAGGAAAACATAACAAACTAAAAAGTATTATACATTTTAGACTTACTAATTAATTGAGAAATTCACTGAATTTTTTTAAAAAAGTTTGAGAGAAGCGAAAAGAAATATTTAACATAAATTCTTATTTTCGTTTAACAGACATAAGCACAACCTCAAAAAAAAGATCTTGAAAAATTCTTTTTAGAAGTTGCGCTTGTAGTGTATGAATATAGTTTATAAATAATAATAAAACAAATGTTTTATCAAAGTAATAATGGAATCTCTGAGTATTAGAGAAAGCTTCATATCAATAGACGTAAAATTAGCGATAGAAACTAATAATTTGAGAAAATTAACGAAGCGAATAACAGGCGCTCGCTCTGCTCGGAGAAATAAGTTTTGAGCTTGACGTGTCCAGTGCGCAGCTTACACTCAGAAGTGAATATGACGCAAGCTTGAAAGGGATTCGCTTATTATAACTAATAAGAGAGAAAACTAAAAGTCAGAGTATAAGAGAGCGAGATGGATAGCGAACACGAGAAAGAGAGAGAATTACCTAACGTAATGGCCACTCTGATTTTCGGATTTCGTATGTGTATATGTGTACGTGTCCTTGTATGTGGCTGGTGAAGCGTCCTCACCTAACGACGCTCTAATACCTCTTTCTATCTTGCAGAAGCAGAGCCAAGCTAAAGCTCTATATCGTGTTTCCTCGACTATTCTCTCTTACTCGCGCAAACTAAATTTAAAGCCCATTTAACGACACAGTAAATTAACCTGCTAGTCCTGCGGAAACCCCCTGCTCCTTTCTTGCTTTTTAGCTACATACGGCTGTTTTAGTTTCTCTTCGTATTTTAGACTGCCGCGCATATATTCGTTGCGTAAACGGAAGGCTCATTCGTTCATAAAAGTTATAAGCTTTTTGCTTAAACAACTCCTAGTTTATATTATGGATCTTTAATTATCATAATAGAATGCACTAGAAAAGCCTCTTCTAACTTTCGAAGATGCACGAGCTATTAGACATTGGTAGAGTGTGTGCGCCTTCTTAAGCTTCTACCAACAGCTGAGATCTCGTTTACTGATAAATTCAGGATTAAATTAGCCAAGAACTTTATGCGCTCTCGGTATATATATTACAGAGAGCGCACACTAATTATAGATATCTAATCTTATGTAACTTTTGATTTAACAGCTTTTTTATCATTCATTTACGCATTGATTATTCCATCTTAAATTTATTTACAGAAAGCTTTTTTTTCTATTTTTAAGATTTTTTATTTAAAACCACATTAATGCCAATAGTTGTTTTATTTTTTTTTAAATTTTAATATTGAAATCTCAAATTATTTTTGAATTTTTTAATTATTAAACTTATATTTTTCTTGATATTAAAAAAGGAATCATGTAGCTAATGTTACCATTTATTACATAGAAATCTCATACCTTACAATGAGAATGGAAAGCATGAATGAACAAACTCAGCAGAGAATTTTGAAGAGCATTGACTGTTCTCGCTTTGAATAAGCAAAATATTTAACAAAGCATTTAAGCCACATTTACACCTCGCTCCGAAGACAATTTGAGCTTGAGCACGTAATTCACGCTTGGACGTATCCGTTTCCTTCTCGATACTCCTATACATTGCGCCGAGTAATGGACTCACAAGACGCGTCCTAGCAGCAATCCTTCGTAAGCTCATATATCCGCAAATAATCGACTATTATTCCGTTACAAGCAGTTTCACAGAACAAAGTCCTTTTCGTACAAATAAAATCTCTGGAACAAATATAAAATGAATGTATATAGCTACTTGAATACTTTTCTCTTCGGAAAAACGAAAAATATGTAGAAAAATATATAAAAGCCGTTAGATTAAGAGAAAAGCTAAAGAGAAAAAAGAGGAAAATCCAGACGAAGCATATGTCAGAATAGAATATCTCTTTAGTTTTGCAGAGGCTGAGGCAGTAGAGAGAGACGAAGATTTTAAAGGAATTGTTAACTTTATCCAGTCGCTGGACTTTTCTCGTCCTCTTCTCGGCAAGTTTTATTTCGCTAACGAATTGCTATACGGACTTTACTTGTATATATATATAGAAAAGCTCGGAAGCGTACCGTTAAAATTCGGTAAAACAACGAGCTTGCAGCGGAATCAGAGCTGGAGAGAGAAAAAGAGGTTATTATCCTTGAAGCTTTGAATTTCCATATAACTATACTTGCATGGAAACGAACGCACAGTTTTCAAGGCTAACTCTCTTTTCATACAGTACGTACAGCCTACCCACTGCAAGTTCAATCGTCCATTTAAGCTTAACGCACTACAGGGATTTACGTATAAATGCTCTGGCTTTTTTTTTGCCGAGGATAAGAGGAAAGAGAAATTTCTTTTCCAACTCCATTACGCGTATTTTTGGCATTTAGCTGCACAGGAGGCTAACTTGTCCACGTCCGTTCGGCTCTTTTTAAACGGAGACTACACCGTTATGTCCGTTGCTTTTATTGCGCACAAGTAGCCGTGCAGAGATTTCGTATACTTTTTCCTGCTTCTTTATTTATTTGTTAAAAAAAATTACTGTATTAATAAAAGCATTTAAATAAAACATTTAAATTTTATAAATTTGAATAATTTGAATAATTTTTAAAAAATTCATCATAATGAAGGTCAATAATTGATTAAAATTATTGCAAATCTGAAGCGGTGGGAAAAAAATTGCTCTGCATAACGTTATTATTTTAAAATTTTAAAGATTTTCTAATGAAAATTAGCATGAATTTTTCGCGTGCATTTGAAATTTTTTCTCTTCTGCATACCCAGCATAGTTTAATGCAGCAGAAGCTTTAGCTCTCGCTGATAATAAAGGAGTAAAAGTAGAAAAAAAAAAAAAATGGAAATGGAAAAAAATTAAAAGAAATTAGTGAATATATGAAGGGGGAGAGAGAGAGCGTCTGGAAAGAAAAAGGAAATTATATTTGCAAATTTGGTCTCTCGTCGTTTCGTTAGCGTTTGTCCAGGTGGTTGCTGCTGCTGCTGTTGCGCCTCTTGCCAGCTCGTTGAATGTCAAAAATTTTCGTCGTCGAAGTCGTTTTCTCTCTCTGTTTTTTCTGAACGCGAAACGTTATATAGACGCGCGGCCAGGTATTAATTAATGCACGAGATGACTGAGAGAGAGAGGGAGAGAAGCAGCGGCAAGCAACGGCTTGAGAGCCACTAAGTAAACATCAAAGCAAAAGGCTCACGAAATGCTTAAATAATCTCAATGCGCCTTGTGCGATTCATAGAATTAAATAAAAACGTCGAAAAAAAATATATAAGTGCTACTCGGTAATTGAATTGCAGAGAATTTTGCTTTATCTGTTTTTATTCCCTTTTTAAGCCTTTTCTCTTTTTCTCACTCGTGTTTTCTCTTCTCTCTTTTTTTTTTCTTTTCGACATCTCTTTTTTTTCTATTCATTTTTACTATTAAGGATCTAATTAAAAAAAAGAGAGGACTAATGATATTCCACTACAATTTCAAAAATTTAAATAGACATTCTGTTTAACAAAATTGTTTACATATAATTTTAGTAAGTTATTTATCCTTTCAATGAATCTGTGAATTAAAATAAATGATGGTTAATACAAATAACAATTTTACAACAATGGGTTTTGTAGTTTTCTCGATTATGCACAACCAAAATAATATAAAATCACCGAATAATAAGAACAAATAGTTATGGTATTGTTTAACGAAATAACATAATTAAGGTAGTTAAGTCGAACATAATTATTTTACATATAAATTTACTCTAAAATTATAAAATCTTAATGACAGAAAACGTTATATTCAAATTATAAATACTTTTTTAATAATACATCTCTACGCGTGTAATTATTAGAATTTCTGATGAAAGAGTAAAGGTAAAAATTGTACGTTGAAAACTTAAATATGTAAAACGGGTATTTAATTAGAGAATTTTAAATAATATTTTACAAAACTCAACAGCATTTTATTTAATAAAGACTTAATTATTTATTTTTCGCTATATAATATCTAAAAAGTGTAAGCTACATTTACGCGAAAAGCTTAATTTCAGTAGTAGAATGCGATTTTTGTCAGGCGAAAAAAAAGCATTGATACTCAGCCGGTAATAATGTTTTGCGCATTAAATCACTTATGAACGTGCATATGTTCATTTATGTTTTATCCAGCTTTAATTTCTTTGGTTTTTATTTCTCATTTAAAAATAAATAAAAAAGAGAAAAAGAAGAAGGAAAGAAGAAAAGAGAGAATACATAAAAATCAAAAGTGGTATAGAAGTCTAAAAACAAAGAGAAAAAAGGAGAGAGAGAGAGAGAGGTAGAAATGAAGAAAGAAAAAGAGAAAGGGTAAAATGTAAGAGACTCTCATAATGGTGGTTCGAGGCGGAGTACAATAATTAGAGGACGTAATTAGTGCCAATTAACGGAGTAGTATAAGGCAGCTTCTACTTGCTACCCCATCGTCTCTTTTTACCTTATATATATATACCTATTCCCCTACAAACTTTCATCTCTCTTTTCTCGCGGCGAAATTTCCTCTCTATCTCTTTCTCTCTTTGGTTTTTCTTGCTCATAGAGTCCTTTTGGAACCCCACACACGTCATTATGCGAAAACTCGTCTCTCTCTCTCTTTTCCCTCTATTTCTTTCTCTCTTTCACTTTTTTTTCAATGATGCAACTGGCAAAATCTGAACACCTTCCTGTGTGCGCATGTATACGCAAGAAAAGGACTTTTTGTCGAGCTTACAAAGCATCGCTGATTGTGGAATTCGAATAATTTCCGATTTCAAATGACATTTGCGAGAGACTCGCTTACCTGTGTGTAAACGCGGTGCCGTAGGCGAAAAAGCCGATGACGATTGGTAAGCAAACGAGAACAAATCTTTTTTTTTTTTCAAACAGTTCAACTGCTGCATTTATGCTCGTCGAATGATGTCTTTTTGCTGCTGCTGACGTTAAGAAACGTATACGGTTTAGCGTTTGAGGGTTATTGCTTTGTTTTAACGACCTAGTTATCACTTTTTCTTTTGTGAATCAAGTGTTCTTCGATTAATGGTAAACAGAAAATAACAGCTTGATCGATGACTTATAATTTTAAACAGAATGGAGTGTCGTCGGACTGAATTAAAAATGTAAGACATTAAAAATTTTGTTGTTGTTCGGATGATAATAGTTTGTAGTTTATAGAGGAGGGTTTATGTTGAATTAAACAAGTAGATAACATAGATTACAGCAGCAGCGGAGAATAGGTTGTAGATCGACGCGTTCGCGGAATGTTGAATGTCCGGCATTTGGCCATAGCTTATAAGCCCTTATATATATAAACGTTAAGCTAAAGGGTCTGTTGTCTATAGTTTCCGGAGAGGAGTAATTCGCGCCAGGCAGTCTCTTCCATTGTATAAGCGCAACGTTAGGAACGAAAATCAGTACGAGAGAGTTGCCTAAAGCACCCGTGGAGTGCAAATTCCGCAAGGAGAACAACACGAGCTTGAGGAAAAAGAAGAAGCAGCAGCAGCAGCATCCTTCCTATGTTCCTAGAGGCTAAACGCAGAAGCTTCTGGTATTTGAGCAAACTATTTCCTGCTACGGCTTTGGCTTTACAAGTCTATTCGACTATGATAAAGATTCTATCTGTTGCGAGCTATAATTTATTGACCTTATACGTATAACGAATATATAACCAACCCTCCGAGAGAGATTCCCGCGATTTCAAGTCGTAAAAGGCTTAATAATCTAAGGAATATGCGAGGATCATAAAAGCTCTAATTCTGTAACGATCTATTCTCAAATCGTGCCTTACTTGCTGCTATTTTCTGTAACAATATCTCTATTGTTTAGTCTAAGTTGAATAGAAATTTTATGGTCTCCCCAATTTTTAAAATTATATTAACTAATTTTTCATACTCAAAGAAAGTTACTTCTATAATAAATGTTTATAAAATCATATTTTTAATTTTCTTGATTTATGTACATTTGTTACCTTTAAAGTTTTTAAAATTGATAAAATTTAAACACAAATTTTGATACAAATATTTTCAAAAGTTTAATTAAAGAGTCTGCACTATTTATTATTACATATTAATCAGAATAACAAATTTATCAATATCAGTATAAATTTAAAATTCATGTCAAGCAATTTATGCAAGTTTCTAAATAATTTTATAAAAATAATAATACCTGAAAATTATAACAGAATGAAAATAAAAAAGAATAAAGAAAAAAATTAATCCTATTGTTTAAAAGTTTAAAACGCTAAAAAGTTATGCTTGATACTGAAAAATGAGGTAGATGTTAAATTGACAGAGATATGATCATTAATGACTCTGTTAAAGTTGTAAACGTGTTCTCGAAATGGTCGTGTACTCATTACCGTTCCATCTCTTTTTGCCGTTCGCTCTCACAGCAGTAGATTGCAATCCTTGTGATCGTGACCGCAACCTTGGGATTTGTCTCCTTTTGCGCGAAACAAATCGCGCGCTCATTTCCTCCTCGTCCTAACTTGATCGTTTGAAAATCGGGGAGCAATGCTGGTTCTCGCTCTTGGGCTAGAAAGAGACGGTTATAGTAGTAGTAGTCGAGACGGAAACGAGCTGCCGCTGGGAAGCTTTGCGCTCCGTTAGTTGGGCTATTCTCTAGCTCTTTCCCCCCTTGCAAACTACCGACAATTAGGATTAAACGTGACCGCTGAACCGCATCTGTCGATGCCTTCTCGCGCTTATCTCTCTCTCGCTCGATTCCAATGCTCTCTCTCTGCTCTGGCAAGCCCTTATCTTTATTCTATAGTTACACTGCAAACTCAGGATCTGACCTATCGACCGACATATAGCCATTGTTTCAAATTTATTTTTTTCCAAAAACTCTTTATTCATTTTAGATTTTTCATGTTCAACTAAATATTCAAATTTATTAATTTTATTTTTAATTTTAAATTCGGGTAAACATTTTCAAGAATTTAATGTTTTTAGTAATAAACTGTATTTTAAAAACTATAATTTTTAAGACTTTATAAATATGAGCATATTTTCATTCGCTTTTTTTAAATATATAATGAACAAGAATCTGAATATAAGAAAAAATGATATTTATTATTCCTACATTTAATTTCATAAAATTTTTGCCCTCCATTATTCTTGTTATTTTAGAAAGCTTTTTATTTATTTATTTTTTTTCTTTCATTTTTTTGAATGTTAAATTTCAATTAAACAAGAACACAAGATATTAAATTATACACAATAAATTTAAATTAAATATTTTAAACGAAGGTAATTTTATATATGAGAAAAGAGAGGAAAAAAAAAAGAGTGTTTCAAATTGCAAACAAGTTTCAATAATAACTGATAGCGTTTATTAAATGCGCCGTATACATACACATTGTATTAATCTCTTTTTAATGAAATTTTTTAATATTTAAAGAGAGCAAAAAGAAAAATAATAAATTTTTCCTCGCAATAAAGCGCAAACGAGAGAAAAATCTTAGTGTATAGAGAGGAGGAAAAATAGATATATGTATGCATACATAGAAACGAGTATATACGTATATATAAGTGCGAGTGTGGGAAAAGGTAAAAAGAGTGGAAAACAAAGGGAACGGCTGAAATGAGAAGCATACGAAGTAGTAACAAGGAATGGCGCAAAACGGCCCGGCGCCTCTTACTTTTCTTCGCGTAGCAGTTTCGCGCTTTTAATTTTCCAGTCCCTTTTTTCGCGCATGACAATTTACACATCATTAAATAGAAACAGTGGGGGAGTAACGAGGGAGCCGCCGCGCGCTTCTCTCTCTCTCTCTCTCGTTCGCGCTCTGGAAAAACGGCCAAGCGCTCTCTACACACCACTGCCTCTCTTTTTTTTTTATTTTCTCTTTCTTTCGTCTCCTCATCCCTTTCAGCCTGCTCGGTTCTCTCTTTTTTTTTTTCGTTATGCACGTCCACAAATTCTAAGGGGAATTCTTGCGGCGAGTCTCTCTTTCTCTTTTCTTTTTTTTTTTTATTTCTTTCTCTCACTCTTTTGCTCTTAATGCGAGGGGCATCATTAATTTCGAGCTTTTTCAGGCCTCGGGAAAAAAATTATAATCGCGAAAAAGTATATAAGCGCGGTTAGGAAAGTTAGCGAAATGCTTTCTAGGCGCGTGAACGTTTTCGTTGTTTTGAAAGAGGCAGCAGCAACCAAAAAAAAAAAGAAGAAAATTTAAAAAAAAATAATAAAAATAAAAAGCAGTCGACCACTACTTACGTCTATGGCGATGTTTTATATATATACACGACGGTCGTACCTTTTACTTTTTCGTATGGGTTCACGCACCTCCCAAGTTACTAAATGAATGCTACGTTTAGCTTCTTTTCGTTTGTTTTATTCTTTTTTTCTTCTTTTTTTTTTTGACTGGCGAAAAACTGCTGGTTATATGAAAAATATTCATCCGTGGTTAAAGAATATCTAGTATAATTTTAAAATTGCATTATATTCCCACATTTTCTATGAACTTTGTTTTATGGTTCTGATTTAGGTTTAAAAAAAAAAGGAAAATAATACATCGCGTTCATTATAATACGCGAACGGAAGAATTAAAAATTTCGAACATTTTAAACAGGATTCCAGTTTTATTTGATTAATTTTATTTAACATTCTACATATATTTGAAAGGCAAAAAAAAAAAAGAATAAAGATTAAACTGTTGAGATATTTTAAATTTACACAGAGTTTTAAAAATGAAATAACTTGTAGAGTAAATTTTATTTAAACATTACTTGTCAGAAATGTACAGATTACTAGGGTAAAACCAGGCTGTTATTTTTTTTTTTTTTGTTTTAACGAAACAAAAAAAATGACGTAACACAGGAGTGAATGACGTTTCGATGTTTACTGAAAAAAGGTCTCAATGTTTTTGCGAGAGTCATCGATTTAATCGGATCTGGATATATGCACGTGTCTCCGTACACCAATTCTTTGCGCATACATAGCTTAACAAAAATGCACTTGTGTTCTCGAAATACGAAAAGTTAAAAAAAAAAAACTGTATATAAAATCAAAGTTTAACGATTTTCCGTTACAGTATAAACAAAGACAGAGGCGAATTCTGTATAGTATGCTGAACATTCTGTTAATAAGGGCATTCTCACATGAAAATCTCGAGAATTTTCCCTGATTACTATATATGATGATAAACCATATGGATTAGCTGCGGCTAGAAGCTGCGCGATCTTTCAATACCTTGCTTGCTTTCAATCTAATTAGCCTTCGAGAATAACGTTCAGCTACTTCCTCTCCTCCTCCTTTTACTCTCGAGAATGTATGAGCACCATTAATTAATTTTCTGAAACTCGACTTTTCCCGCTCGCTCAAATATCTCACGACGTTCTTTTACCGATCCTAACGATGAAGAGCTTGATAATAGTAAAAAAAAAAAGAAGAAAAAAAACAATAAATTTCAGGCTCGAATATCTTGTGTCGACAAAGTTACTTCGTGTATATATTTAACGCGTGTTAGTTTCGTCGCTTATTTTTTTTTTTTACACGTCGAGCATGTGTTGAAAGAATATTTCTTTATTATAAGAGAATAATGAAATTCTTCTACTGTAACTTTTTTTTTCTTCTTTTTTTTTTTTAACGCAGGGAAAAAAAGCTGGCGTTAAACATAGTTACTATGAAAAGCTTCTACGTATCATTTCTGTAACGCGGAAAATGTAGGATGCAGAAAAAAATGAAAATTTATTATACAAAATGTCGCTGACTATTTTTATTATTTCAGATTAGAGCTTTCTATTATCATAGACATTACAATTTACGTGTTAATACTGGTTATTAGCACATATTTTTAAGGTAGTAAGAAAAAAATCATGAGTATTTAGTTTTAATTATGAGAGAATTACAGCAAAAAAAATAGGTTGAATTTATTTGACACGTAACGATTATTGTTAATTTAAATAATTTTCCTTTTTGAGTGATTAAAGGTGCTTGGATAAATTTTTTCTAAGTAGAAGATATATCAAAAGTATTACTTTAATTTAAATGTTTGTATTGGATATTCTTGAACACATACGTTGAAATTGAAAAGAATTGATAATTTGTTGAACAGAAGTTTCTCATTTTTTTGTATTTAAGAAGAAATTATAAAAATTAGTTGATAAAAAAAGAAGCCTAAAATTTTCGAGAATGGTGATAATTTTTGTTGTGAAAGACAGTAGAAAGGATCGATCGGATTGATTCCAAGTCCTTTCTTTTACAAAGTAAAGTCGTACAAGCTCTCCGATGACACATACACATATGCAGGTGCAATTGATACGTGTATACATCGAATGTATATATGCTTTATACGTCAAAGGAAAGGGAGAGCGGGTGAAACGGTATACGTAGAGTCAGACACAGGTTTGGAATCGAGCAAAAGCTCTTTCGTTACTTTCTGTCTATGGCCTTTGGTATATAGCTAATATGAGGAAAAGAGCGACTTGACAATGCATAATTAAGAACGAACCGATCCCTTTAATCCCGCTCGCGAGCGTAGAGCATGTTTGCGTTTTCTCCGACGTTTCTAACCGACAGATGAGACACACATGTATATATATATATATATATATATATAATCAGTAGGAAGACCTTTGACCGAACGGAATCGTTGAGTGGCTTTGACGTAACGCTGTCTATGTCTATCTGTGTCTGTGTGTTTGTGTGGACGACGACGATGAGAGCAAAACCGATCGTTGTCGATGTCGACACAATTGGGGCTGGGCTCTGCGACTTGTCTATACTTTTCTCTCTCTCTCTCTATCTCTAGCAAAGTATTAAAGGTAGCGTTTGGACTCTTGATCGCTTTTCTCTGCTATACTAACCTTTTGCCGAGTGAGTATGCCGTAACATATATGTATATCCGTGTGTGTATGTTCGATTTGGACTTTGAACGACGGCTCGTTTTCATTAGGAGCCAAGCAAGCAGCTTCTCTCCTCTACCCTCGAAACCTTTACGACACGCTTTAATCAGTTGGAATTGGAAAAATATTATCGTGCTTACATGACCAGGGACTGATAGCTCCTGCTGCTGTCCTTTTTTTTTTGTTCAAATTCGTTTTTTTTTCTCTGTTTTTTTTTTTTGCTTTTTTTTTCATCGGAACATAGATAGAAGAGGTCTTTGGGGAGAGAATGATGAGGGAAAAGGAATCGAATTTTTTTGTTTGATCTCGTTTACCTTTAAATTCATGCGTTGTTGATTTGAAGGAGAAATTTACATTTCAAATGTTATCATCAGGCGCAAGTGTTCACGATATATAGACGAGCGTGTTTATACACGTTGTGATCTTTACCACGGGCATCGGAGAGCAGAGCTCTTAGCACTTTTACTAAAAAACACTATAATTTTCTTTGATCCTTAATTAAAGATTCTTTTTTACTTTAATTATTTATCCAGAGGTGCGCTGATCGATTTATACACACCAAGAGAAATTCATATTAAATTAACGAGTGACAAAATTGTTTTATAGAAATCCAGTAATTGACAGATAGCCGGTATTAATTTTCCGAGCCGATATTTTTTCATCATCTTTATAAGGTATGAGCTATTCGTGTCACAAATAGTGTAAAAAAGTCAGTTAATCCGAACGTAAATGATATAGAAAAAGAGAAAAAAAAAATAATTAGATCGATAAAGATTCTCATGAAATCAGTGAAAGCACTAACGTAATCTCAAATAGTTTAATTAAAAAAAAAAAAAAAGAGAGAGCTAAATATTTAGCATAAAAAAAGACAAATCTATCTTGTAACACCAGTACAGCAGCGAATAGCAATTACTGGCATAGAGTAGACCGGTCTTTCGTGTATACACATAGTCGTAACACCTCGTATACACGTACACATACTACACGCGCGTATAATATATACATATAGATACATAGGTATAAAAAGATGTAGAGAAGCAAAGGAGAGAGAGGGAGAGAGGCCTCGGATGTAAAGTCCTTGCGCTCTCGCGCGCGAGTTTAATGATATTAATTAAAACGCGTATCAATAATTGAATCTAAATTGAATTACATTCTAATCTGGCCGAGCCATCTTTTTATCCGCTAGAGCCCATTATACCGTGCACACTGACTTTCTCTCTCTCTCGTTCTCTTTCTTTTCGCTCTCTTTCTCCATTCCCTATACATCGCTTACTACTCTCTTTTTTCCATTGAATAAGGGTATTCCCTTGAATCGCTTATACTCGCCGTCTTCATTAATTACCCTCCACGCTTCGAGCTTATAAGAGCGAACAGCTACCAACACTTTACTTGCTTTCGGAAAGAATAAAAAAAAAAGACCTAAAAACAATAGAAAGAGAGAAACTAGCGAAAAATAAGCGGGAGTACGTCCTTATTACGATTTAATTGCGCGTACTTGTGCAAGAAAAAGAGACGTACATCGCGAGCTCCGAGAAGCAAGTTATATACAAAGAAAAAAGTATAAAATGACACGAACGTGTATATATGTATTTGAGGAAGAATGTGGTGTAATTAGCGGTCGGACGATAGGCCTTACACGGAAATTCGATATATAAACAGAGTATATAGAGGCGACATCGCAGATCGAATAAAGCCTCTCGTATAAGCTAGTATATACGCTTGCTAGTACACTTGCAGTATAGTAGTAGCAGCAGAGTAGAATTTAGCGAACGGCTCTCTTCTCCTCCACCTCTTGGTGTGTTGCCCCTTTTCGCGAGGGAGAGAGAGAGAGAGAGAAAGCTACTGGCAGCTCGACGAGGAACTAATGAAATATGGGAAAGCTTTTAGCTTTTAGCCGAGCGTCTGATATCCGTTGTAGGGATATACACATACACATACACACATAAAGAGTACGAGAGAGAGAAAGTGCTACTACCCTCTGGACTTTGAGCTTGGCGCGTGCTGCACTATACTGGGTTGGACTTAATTGATGCATCGCTTGACGCTAATCATGATAAACAATAAATAGATTTATAGCATAAAAGACTGCTGCATACGTGGATGAAGTAAAAACAAAAAATAAAAGAAAAAAAAATCCTGAAAAAGAGCGTGTTGCTGTACTCCGTGTGTGCGTGTGTGTGTAGAAGAGCCGTAGAGAGAGCTTGTAATTGACGAATTGATTTTTCGATGAGGAGAGCACGAGAAGGAGGTTCAAGTCCAAGTTTTTAGGGATTATGGCGCGTATTTTTTTTTTTTTTTGTTACAGGCTCAACGATACCTTGCTGATTTATCGTTGTTTTTCCAAGAGTTTTTTTATGAAAATTGTAAATGTTGGTTTTAGCAGAAAATTTTTTTTATTTTTTTTTATTTTTATTTTTTTTAGTTTTAGGGGTATGCGTTCGAAGTTTGTCGTAAAAGATTTTACGTTTAATTTGACCTATTTTGTAAGAGTCGGGGGATAATTAAAACGGATTTCTAGTCGAGTTGGAAGTAAATAGAAAATTTTCCGTAACATTTGCGTTGTAAAATTAAGATTTTTTTTTTGCTGTAGCTCAGTAATTTCAATTAGAAAAGTTTCTCAGGAAACAATGACTAGGTTATTTCAATAGAATCAGTATTTGAAGAACAAACTTCGCTTAATTACTTCAACAACTTTTAGAAGGAAGCTGAAAATTTTTTCTTTTATTTATGCTCGATGAATAAAATTTATTTTCCAGAAAAAACTATGAAAAATATATTGAAAATTAAGGAAAATTAGCATTCGATTTCTTCAAAACTTTAGCTATATTCAAATGTTAATAGTGCCCGGTTTATAATACGCCACTCTTTAAATTCATCAATTTCATTTCTCATATTCTCAAGTAATTACAATGGTATAATGGATTTCACCATGAATAATGTATTATTGAATTTTTTCATCTTGAACAAAAAGATTAAATTTTTTTCAAGAAAGGAAGAACGAATCCTTTTTAGTATAGTGTGATCTTTGGTTTAACTAAAGAAAGAAAATTATGAAAGTACAAGTTAAATCGAGCTTGAACAGGTTGGCTTTAGGTTTAAAAACAGCTATTTGCTTTCCAAGTAACTAAAAAAGGGAATACAAAAAGCGCAAGTTCTATTCGATAAGAAGAAGGAATATAAAAAAAAAGATAAGTAGTAAATATGATAAAGTTGAAGTTTAAATATTCCTAAGTAAAATGCTGGCTTCGATTTCTGCCGAGCATCTTTCACTCTATCTCTGTTGGGTTTTCTCACTGTACAGTTGGTATATAGTTTGCAGCTCGCGCAGGACCTCATCCCTCTTGGCCTGACAACGTCGAGTGCATTACCGTGTTCGGAACTTGATGTTTCACCTTAACCTATACCAGATTCCTTTTCGCACCTAAATTCTCTCCTTCTCTCTCTTTCTTTCCGCAGAACGCAAGATTCTCCCATTACCCCCACTATCGAGAGCTCCTAAATCTCTATGTTAGTGTAATCGCTGCTCTGTGTGTGCGCGCACAGAAATTTCGGAATTTCTACTTAGAGCGCTTGCATTAACAATGCTTGACCACGAATGAGTTGGGCTTTAATTACATTTTCAAAAGTACTTTATCTTTTTTTTTTCTAGATTTATCGCACAATCTAAAAGCTTTTTATTGATACTCAAATTTATAACTCCGCGTTTTTCATTAAAATACTTTTTATGTAGAATTATTGTGTATCCATATATATTATGGAAAGATAAAGAAGCTAATGGAAATCAATTAGTTTTTAAAATTTACCCTTCAGCTCATACGAACTTAATGAAAAAATATAAAAGTATAAAGCTTTTTTTTACAAAGCATCGTATCGCTTATGTTTGCAATCTTAATTGAAGACTGAGATTGACTAAACTAAAGTCGAAAATCGTGTAAAAATATCTGTTTCACAAATTTCTGTAAAAGAAGTGATCATTAATTTTTACCTTTACAGATTTAACAATACTTAAAGATTATACTAAAGTTTTTTGCAGTTTCTCTTTTATACATTTTTGTTAGATTTATAAGTTTTAGAAGTAGAAGAAATTAATGATTGATCTTATTAAGAGAGTATTACAATTTTGGATCACCGATTTCGTCGAAACTGTAAAAGATATATTTTCTCACATAAGAATATGAAAAAGGCTAAAATTTTCGATGCAAACGCTCAATATATTCGAAGCTAAATCATACATGAGCAATAATTTTAAAATTATTCTGCATACGGGAAGGCATTTATGATCTTAGCTGTTTAGTTTTAAGGCATTAATGAATTAGAATGGTTTATTATGAGATTTCGCTCTTGTATAGTTAAAAGAACCTCTTAGGATACAATTTTCACTATAATTAATATGCGTATGTAAATATTTGTATTATTAATTAGAGATTAATCAATGTATCTTTGAAAAAGTATTACAACTTCTGGCGTATCAGCGTAATGTATCATCTTTGTAATAATATATCGTTGAAATGTACATCGCTGAGATGCATATCGTTGTAATTTATATCGTTGTAATATATTTGTCAATGTTTATTGAAAAATCTCAAAATCATTACATGCATACATTTATTAGTAAAAATTAGACTCCAAGAGACCTTTTTGACTATACGAAGATGAAATATCGTTATAAACAATTTTAATCAGTAAATTTTTTAAAACTTAACAGCTAAGAGCGTCAATATCTTCCTGCCAACAAAATATTCAAGGTTGTTGTTCATGTTAAAATCATTATCATTCTAATATTATGAACTTTTAGTAGAATTTTGATCAATTGTAAGAGACAAATATGAACTCATCTATGATCCTATGAAACAATGCTAATATTCATTAAGTTTTATCAAATCATTATTTATAGATTATCTAGCTTTAAATTTATCGAGTCTCTATGTCTGAAACTCTAAATTCATTCATATTTATACGTAAGAAAACAATTTTTGCAATTGCAAAGAAATCGGTAATCCAGAGCTGTGGTACTCTTCCAATTAGTATAATAGAATCATAAATTTATTAAAGTATAACTATAGTTTTTTCTATACGAATATAAATAAAATAGAATAAAAAAATCACGTGAACAGATGAACTATCTATTATTTATGTACAGATCAGAAACACAATAAAAACCATAATTCATGGCTTTTATTCATCCCAAGCGACAGTAATGATCCGTTTGAGTAATACAATCATTTAAATTAAGTATAAAATTTCTGTATGTGATTATATATATGTATATATATATATATATACACACACACACACATGAAAATTGAACAGACTAGAGAGTTGCGTGGATAGGACGGCTTGCGTGTCTGTAATCGCGGGTAGACAAGTGCTTGCTGGGTCAACCTACCTATGAACATATATATGTATATATACTTACTATCACTCAATTATTTATCGGTAGCTCTCGATATATATACGTTCGCATGAAGAATTTTTCGACCCTTCAGCACTTCTCTTTCCCTGCTTTTGGCTGTCGATAAAAAATTCTCTATATGTATATATTCATATACTTTTGAGTCAAACTTTCTGAAGTGGGCCACTAAAAATCGAGTAGTTAAATTTAATATAATTTTTCACAGATAATTGAAGGTTTATATGTCAAAATCAATGTCTTAAAATATTTTTGGAAAATTTCAATTTTTGAAATATTTATAAACAAATGAATTTTTTTTCGCTATTTTGATAAAATAGTGATTTCTCAGCAACTATTCGATAAAAATTAACGAAATTTGGTTTAGATATGTATTAATACTAATCGAATAATATACTAAAAACTGTTTTTATAAAAACCGAAAATTATTTTTAAAAAAACCATTTTGCAATAAGCTATTGAAAATTTATTCAACTTCTCCTAAGGCTAGGAAATTTTTTCAGGGGGGATTTGATTTTTAAAGCATAAAACTAAAAATATGTGGAAGAAAATTTTAGTGCACTTAATTAGAAAAATAATTATGCATTTTTAAATACTGGAGTATGAGCGCAGACTGACTGGTTTTTGGCTTGTAAAATGAAAACTACTAAGAGAATTACTATGGTGTCAATAGAAAATTTGTAGGAAATTAAATTATCAAGAAAATGAGAGGTTAAGCGATCTGATCGGTTTATTAGAACCGAAAAAATTTGGAAAAACGGGAGAATTTTTCGTTTTTTCAAAAATTCATAACTTTGTTATTTATGAAGATTAAGAGCTGAAATTTGGCATCGAAGTAAATAATTATATCTTCTTTTAACGGTCCGAAGGCAGATACTATCGGATTATTAGTTTCTGCGCATTTGCAATTTTAATTTTTTTACGCTTTTTTTGTCAGGTTGTTATTAATTTTTTAAAATCGTTGTACATACTTTTCCAAAACGGTTTTGAAAACTAGAAATAAAATACTATTAAACATAATTTTAAGTTTTTATTAAAATAGTGTAAAAAATTAAAAAAATTAAACGCTTCACGGCACGCGCCTGTATATCTATATTGCTTCCCCGTACATCCCCACTTTTTACTGTCCGTCGCATGCTCGGCCGTTTACATTGATGTTATATAGTGCATATTTCATAATAAAAACTTGGAATAATGGTTAATGGTATTTTATTTCTAGTTTTCAAAACCGTTTTGGAAAAGTATGTACAACGATTTTAAAAAATTAATAACAACCTGACAAAAAAAAGCGTAAAAAAAATTAAAATTGCAAATGCGCAGAAACTAATAATCCGATAGTATCTGCCTTCGGACCGTTAAAAGAAGATATAATTATTTACTTCGATGCCAAATTTCAGCTCTTAATCTTCATAAATAACAAAGTTATGAATTTTTGAAAAAAACGAAAAATTCTCCCGTTTTTCCAAATTTTTTTCGGTTCTAATAAACCGATCAGATCGCTTAACCTCTCATTTTCTTGATAATTTAATTTCCTACAAATTTTCTATTGACACCATAGTAATTCTCTTAGTAGTTTTCATTTTACAAGCCAAAAACCAGTCAGTCTGCGCTCATACTCCAGTATTTAAAAATGCATAATTATTTTTCTAATTAAGTGCACTAAAATTTTCTTCCACATATTTTTAGTTTTATGCTTTAAAAATCAAATCCCCCCTGAAAAAATTTCCTAGCCTTAGGAGAAGTTGAATAAATTTTCAATAGCTTATTGCAAAATGGTTTTTTTAAAAATAATTTTCGGTTTTTATAAAAACAGTTTTTAGTATATTATTCGATTAGTATTAATACATATCTAAACCAAATTTCGTTAATTTTTATCGAATAGTTGCTGAGAAATCACTATTTTATCAAAATAGCGAAAAAAAATTCATTTGTTTATAAATATTTCAAAAATTGAAATTTTCCAAAAATATTTTAAGACATTGATTTTGACATATAAACCTTCAATTATCTGTGAAAAATTATATTAAATTTAACTACTCGATTTTTAGTGGCCCACTTCAGAAAGTTTGACTCTTTGCATGTCGTATGTAATAAGTGCTGGTAGCGCTTATAGACGTACGAATTATGTATGCAACTGCTGCGTGCTCTTCGACTTTTGGATTTTTCTATCCGCTCGAGAAGCTAGGGGGGCTATTAACTTCGAACAATAAATTAGAAATACTATTATTTTGAAACTAGCTTTTTTTATAAGACCTTTGAAATACATTTATATTTAAATGCATTAATATTAAGGGTATAGTAAGGTAATAATTATTCCGATCAATATATAGTATACTTTTTATTCGTGTAAATATTTAAGAAATATAAAATTAATGTTAAGTAAATTTTATTTTCCTATATTGAATTAGGAAATATTTTAATTTCATAAAACTACTGAAAATTTATAAATTTTAATTTTTCAACGAAAATTGTTTAAATTATATTCAAGCAAATGAAATAAAAAAAAAGGTTGTACGAGAACGTTTATAAAATTATATTTTTGGAAAAGCATTTGAATTTCCGTAAGCTCAATCACAAGCCATTTTGTCAAATTCTCGTAATGACAAAATTTTTTTATTAAAAATATGAAAGAAGCGGCCGTGTTTACATAATAAATAGCAATTTAAAACTGCTAGTTATAAATGATTTTTCTTACCTATACAGCTCCAAACATTCTAAAGTTCTTATTTTCGGTAAAATAATTATAATTTTCCACATAAAAAAAAATGAAAGAGTAAGCGTAGAAAGAGGACATATAGAAAGTATCCGCATAGTAATGCATTGAACCGCAGGAAGCTTCTCGGTACTTTTAATTTCGTATACTTTCGTAAGCCCAAATGAATTTCGGATGTTAGCAGGAAGCAAACGAAAAAGCCACGCGGAGGTTAGTAGTATACGCGAGGCGAAAAGGGGGTGCGCGAGCTGAAAGTAAAGGGGAGGGGGAGGGTAAAGAAAAAGGAGAGCGCGCGTATGTTATTAGATTTATATCAGCGAGCTCTCTTTCTTTTTCTCTTTCTCATTCTCTTTCTGTATTCTCGCTCTCTTTGGAGGAGGGAAGCTCCGAGACTTTTTTACCGGCTTGGCCGGCTCTCTCTTCTGTGAGAGCTAGCGCGACCTCAAAAGAATTTAATAAAAATACCGTCGCGCAGGGAGCTGTGCGGGAGAAGCAGAAGAGCCTGTTAGAAGGGAATAAAAGTACTTTTGCCACTCTTTGGCCCAATGAGAATACATATACGATATGCAGTTAAGTCAGCATCGGTATTCTTTCTTATTTTGCACCAAAATTCAATAGAGACTCTCCTTTTATTTTAACTATTCTCCATCTAACCCGATTACACGAACTTTTTAACTTTTAATAATTATATATATTATTTATTTTTATTTATTTTTATATTTTATTTTCAAATTTTAAATAAATACAATTATTTAAATTATATCATTTTTCACTGATGATCATTTAATTTTTCAAATAGATGTAGTGATTAGTTAGAATGACTTTATCAATATCAGAATGAATACCTTTTCTTTTAGTTCCTTTTTAGTTTGATGACTTCTATTTCATAAGTACTTGGATTATCATGATAAAATAAAGAAGATAATATAACAAACAATATATCAAATCACATTAAGACAGTATAACAAATAATTAACGAATAATCTTATGTGCAAAATCATTCATAATTACGTAATTTGAAAAAACAGTAAATTGCATAAAGTAAAGAAAAACAAAGAGATATTTTATTTTCATCAATACTATTGTTCAGTCGGCTCGTCTCTTTGGACGCTTGTTTAATAATGCAGGATCAGTCGGGCTCTAGTTAAGAGTCGCGACTGGTAAAAGTTGAAAGAAACAAAAAGATAAAGAAAAAAAGGAAAAAGAAGGAGATAAAATTAAGGGGAAATAGGTTGACTGTATGTGTGTATAGACTGAGCATAGTACAAGGGTTTCCAGTAAGGAGAACGAGGAACCGATGCTGGCTATGGAGGCCAATTAGGATCCTCTAACCTCCTTCAACACTCCCTCGAACAGCATCTCTCGATCGCTTGGCAGCGGACCCGCAGTGCAGATTGGATTGGTTTAGATTCGCGAGAAAGCGCGCGAGTGCGATCATCCAGTGATGTCAAAGTACACGGATTCGACTTTGATTTCGACTTACATACGGGCTGCAATGAATAAACTCAATATATATACATATATATTCTGTTCGTGTAACATTTACTTTTTATTTATTTATATTTAATTAAAATATCAATTTATTGATCACCTATAGAATATTTATTAACTCTTTCAACAATATTGCGTATTTCAAATGAATTTTCTTATAATTTTCAATTTTTTATCTTTTATTAAAAAATATCAGTCTGATAAATATTTTTAATAGCAATAGGTGTCTAAAAGAAGTGATTAATTGAAGGTAGTAATATCGAAGACAAACCGTGTACAGAAGATAATTTTAAAGAAAGGAAATTTCTCGTCAAAGGCCAGACATTTTATTCAAGGCACTTTACAGCATTGTCTCTCGCCCCCATCTGGGTAAGAAAGAGAGAAGAGAGAGAGAAAGAGAGACGAACGCCTCGTTAGCGACGGATTAGCGATGTACGTGTGCGCCCTCAATTCCGTGTATACTCAGACCCCGATTTTACCAAGCTGAGCACACCAAATTCGAGAAGTCTCGAGACAAGATAAGGGGATGGTTCAACTAAGAAAAAGAAAGTGTATACTCACCTCTCTCGTATATAACAATTGCAAGTCGTTTTTTTTATCATTCTGAAAACTCAGAAGGAAGAAATTTAATGTGACTTATTTTTAAGCATAAATATTTTTTATTATTTTTCATATATTTAATTTTAATTAGATGAAAAAACAAAAAAAAAATAGTTTTAAAATATCAAATAACAGAGAAAATTTGTTATTTATTGATTGATAAAATATGCAGAAAAGCAATTAGAGATCGTTGAAAAGCTAAGAAAAATAAAAAGCCAAAAAAAAAAAAAAAATTTTTTTTTAAAAGATACATTTCCATCAGTAGAGAACACAAATTGTTAATATTCAGAGGTGAAAAACAAGGTGAAAAAAAGATAACTTTTTTTTTTCGGGAAAAGAAAACAATGAATCGAACCGGGTATATATACCTATCGTTTCGAAGGGTTTCACGCGATGATTGTTTCATCGCGTAGCCCAACCACGTCGGAAAATAAACGTCGAATAGAAGCTAGAGAGAGAGAGAGAGAGAGCAAGAGAGAGGGAGAAAGCAAAAAAAGAGAGGTGAAAGAACAAAAATGCCCCGACAGCAGAAAACGCGAATTCTGTCGGACTCGAATTCAACGAGTTAGCGCGAGAGAGAGCAAGAGAAAGAGAGTGAGCTTGCGAAAGCTCTGGTAGTGTAGCAGAGCAGGCTGCTTGGGGGTTAATTTTCCGCATAGAGCCGCAATTCTATCAAACCTATTCTTCCAATCGGGAACAGTTAGGCAACTAATAATTGGTGAGAATCGATCGTAAACGCAGAGACTCTCTCTCTTTCTCTTTCTCTCTTTTGATAGAATTCTCTAAACCCCCTGAGAATTAAAGATCGAGAGAGAAAGAGAAGGTCTATATATATGTATGTACAAAAAAAAGAGAAGGGACATCATCGCACGCACAAGCGTCAAGCTTGCCGCGGGGATATCACATTAGAGCGTTAACTCAGCTGACTCTTTCCCTTGTGATAAAAGGTATCGTACGACAAATTACGAGAGTTTAGTTGCTTTTACTTTTTTTTCCCTATTTCCAAAGTAAAAAATACAGTGTAATCGACCTCACTACTACATCGCTCTTTTTTCCCTTTTTTATCCGAAAGGAAATTTTCGATGGTCCTAAATGAAATCAAGAATTCTTTAAGGTTATAAATTAGTTGATAGATCAACTATATTTTTTGAAAAAATAGATCAATACGTATTTTCTAAAATCTAAATTAAATAAAAATTTATTGATTTTATTCTTTTATAATAATAAGTTCATAATCAAAACGTATTTTTGAAAACATCAAGACTAATAAAAAAAGCTAGTGAAAAATAAAGAGAGAATAAAAGATAAAAGAGCTCCTGATTGCAAAAGATGTTTGTGAGCTTATTTGTCTGTATTTGTTTAAGAAACGTAAACTAGACTGTCCAACAAAATTGAGAAGCGTGTGTGTGTGTGCGCGCGTATATACAAAAGTGCCTTCGAGTACAGTAAATTCGTAGGAAAAGAGATCGAGAAGTCTATATAGAATCAAGGGAAATAGCAAGCAAGCTCACACAAACCTTAATGAGGAGGACTCGGGCTCATCCCCGAGGGGGTTACCGATAACGAACCTCATACACACAGACTTTCTCTTTCCTTTTCTATCGCCCATTACTAGCTATACACCCACCCACTTGCCACCTCTCGCGCCAATCACACGCAAATTATTAATATCGACCATCCTCCCGTGAGTCTGCTTGCTTTCTCTTTCTCTCACTTACTCTCCCTATTTCACAATTCCTGCTAAATACACTAAATACACGCGTGTGTCGGTCTACATGTGGATGAACAACGGGGATGGTTAAAGCCGATATGTACATTATTACTATAATGATTGCGTTATTATACTCTCCTCTCCTCTCCTCGGAGATTGTTTCTTTTTTTTTCATTTTTTCTTTTTCAATTTTTCATAAATACGAGTAGAAAATTTCACATTGAATTTTATTATACCATTATAAAATGTTAAGCTTGCAATTTTATTCATAAAAATTAATATAATTTATTATTGAAAATATTTATAAATTTCAGATAAAAATACCAACAGTTGGATTTTTCTCGTTATCGAACGAATTATTTTAAATTCCTGAGTTTTGATATTCGTTTAATTAATGATAGAATATAATCATTCGCTTTAATCTTTGATTTTTCAATTTTTTCCATATAAATATATACGTATACAATATTTAAAAATAAAAAAGCTCTGCTTTGATTGAATCATAGTAAAATTATGATGCTTTTAGGCATGTGTAAAGCGATTGACGAGGTACTATTTGTTTGTCCGAGGAAGACAAGAAGAGAAGACAAGTGAGAGAACATAAGTACGAAATGAAATGAAATGGAATGGGTAATTAATAAATATCGAATCACGTAAAATTATTAATTTAATTTTATTCCGCCATTAAGCTTGGGCTTGGCTGCGGGACGAGCACACGTTCGCGCATTAATTTGGCAAATTGGAAATGTTTCATGAATTTTTAGTACGTTAGTTCGTTATTACAATGAGAGCGTATAATAAGTGTTGTTTAATTTCATTCGAGTGATCAAACAAACGACTTGAATGTTATTCCCTATATATACATACATATGTATAAAATACAAATTTATAAGCCGTCAAATGAGACCCGAAGTACATAATAACGACGCGGATTTCAATTTTAGCAATTATTTATTTATAATATGGTCAAAAGAAAATTTTATGTGCCGCATTGGATTTTCTTTCTTTTTTCTCTCTCTCTCGCTCTCTTTTTTTTACACTCATTAGCTTTAATTACCTTTAATTAAAAGCAGAACATTTTATTGATTTTAACATTCATTTTTTTCCATAAACCGCTTTTAACAGATCATTTATTAAGCAGATTCATTATTTATAGTTGTATTAAAACCGAAAAATATTTTTCTACCTAAATTTTTCGTGTCTCTCTCTCCTTTTTTTTTTAAAAAAAACGATGTTCAAAAAAAAATTGCGCATACGATATTTTAATAGGGTTTTATAAAATGTTTTTTAAATTTATACTTAATTTTCTTAACATCAGTTTAATATGGCTTTTATAAATATAAATATTAAAGCGAGACATGTGTAATGCACATTGTAGATTTTTCGTAATTTAATTATTCTTTTATCCTTTGACATATGTTTAATTTAATAGCGTTTATTTTTATTAAAAAGAAGTAGTTTATTTCTTTTTTTTTTATCATTTATTTTTACAAAAAATAAACATTATATCCACGTTAATGTATAACAACACTTGAATAAAATATACTTTTTAACTTTTTAAACGCACTCTTTACTTTAATTAACGAGAGCCCGCGCGGTAATAAATTGTAAAAAATTGCCGAAAACTTTTTCATTAATAAATTATGATAAATTTTTAACTAGTTTAATTTTTAAATTCACCCAAAATTATAAAATATACAAAGTTTAACTTAAAATCGGCAAAAAATAAAGGCAATTATTATTATTTTGAATAAATCATGACGCGAGAAAAAATTTCGAGTTTTTTTGCGAAGAAAATGAAACGTTAAATTTCTAATTAACAAAGAAAAAAAAAAATGATTGGATACTCGAGAGTTGGATATAATTGCTGCCTTGTCACACGTATATACACGCGTATATAAGCAGGCTCGAGTGGAGATTGCGTTTGCGTTTTCAAGAAAAATTAGCATGTGGGTAACAAGGAGTCTCTTCCCCGTAGGCTCCAAAAGCTCTAAGGAGAGTGGTGAAAAAAAAGGAAGGAACGAAGGTCAAAAAGTAGAGAGAAAAAAATAAAGTATTCTCGTGTATATATATATATACGAAGGGTCGATGTATACACAAGCCTGTATAATCACTTCCCTCTCTCTCTTTATCCTGAGTCTTCCCTTTTCCTTTATATACCTTTTCCCTATTGCGTATATATATATATATCTTTCGATCCTTAGCTTTATAATAGCTATATATAGTCGTATATATACGTAGTCTTGCGTCCAATTAGAAGTTTCTCTCGCGCCAGCACACGCTTGGTCGTCTGCTGATACTACTGCTGCTTCTGCCTCACGCCCGTGTTTGTCTGCTGTATTAACGTTTCTTCTTTCATTGCGTGACGAGCTTTCTCATTTATACCTCGAGAATATATAGGATTGGATGAGATTTTTAAAATTTATACTCAATCTATGTTGATTGTATATCATCTTACCTTTTTTCTTTTCTTATTTTGAAAAAATTTGCTGCTATTGTTTTTTTAAAATTTTTCAAAATTTATATTATTTTATTCGGAATACTTTAAAATCTTTAAATAATGCAACCTTTTTGCTCTTAATATATTGAATTATGAAAAGAAAATATTATCTTCGAATTGGTCGTAAATAAGTAAATGATTTGATAGAAAAAGGTTTAATTAAAAGTATGCAAGGGACAATCAGAATTGTAATTGTAATTGGGGTTAAACATCGCATCAGAAATCAAGCAAAGATACCTTCAATCGTCAGCTTCAATTTAATCTTGTGAACCTTCATCCACTTTTTCTATCAACATTCGAATAACAATTATAGGTCTGGTTAATTCGAGTCTTCTGGTCTAGTTATTTTTCTCTTTCCGTGTTAAAAAGAGAGAAAAAAGTGTAGCGGTAGGTGTAAGAAAATAGAGGGATATGTCTTGCACAAAGTAGTCATCCCTCTAATCTGCGCTAACAGCGAACAAATTAAAAGCATTCTTAGGCACAAAGGCTAGCCCCAGTACATTAGTATAGCAGCCCCTTTCCTTTCATATTCCTCTTTCTCTTATATATGTTAGCACTGCCTGCAAGCCAAGTCTTTCTCCCTCTCGGCCGGTAATGCAGTGAGCTAACAAGGCGTAATGTTCATTAAATTGCCAGAGAGAGAAAGAGAACGACAGAAGACTTATATATGTGCGGATGTGCCTGAATAGACGAAAGGCGCTCTATCTCCTTCTCTCTCTGTAGGTAGGCAGGCTACCCCAGCCAGCGGCTTCCGTGTAAAGGGACATATTATTACGTTATGCCAGTTCGTTAGCCGGACAGTAATTATCCCAACGTACAATGCGCACACACATATTCTCTCCCTTCTATATATATATATACATGCTCTACATCTCGTAGTGCTACTGCTGATGCTGATGCTCCCTCTTCTGATGCTCTGCCAGCTTGTGCTTCTATATAAGAGGATATAGAAACTCAACATCTCTCGCCTACCATAGCCAAATGTTCTTCTTGTGATACATGAGTTAATACTTCTACCTCTATTTGTCTTTGATACTTTTAACCTATCGTTAGTTTGGATTACTTATATACTTTCACCAACTTTTTTTCAAAAGTACTGCTTCTGTATAATGAAGGTCAGAGATTAATCTAATTTTAAAAATTCAAAATTTTAAAGTTTTTAATTTATAAATTAGTAAAGAATATTAAAGTAATCATTTTTTTGAAAAATATTCAAAAATATAGAAAAAAATATAATTAAAACATTATTTTGTAATTTCCAGAATTTAACGAAATTTAAATATTTTATTTTCATTTCTAATAATTCCATCATATTTTTTATAAAATTCAAGTTATTTTGGATTTACAATCTTTAATTTAGTATTTTATAAACATTAAACTGATATATTGTATTAATTACTCAATTTGATATATTCGTGCAAATTATAAATTTCATGAAAAATAAATAATTTCAGCGAATACTTTTCATTTTTTGCATAATTTTCAAATGTTTCGAATGAAATTATTTACTTTTATACCCTTTATTGATTTATCAAGTAATATTTAAAATTTTTATTTTTGTTAAAAAAATAACATTTTTAAAAATTGGAATTATTTTTTACTCGATTGCAAGCTCATAAAATAAAATTTTAACTTTTTCACAAAAAAATTAAGGGCTAACTTTTTTATCAATCAATTTCTACCTTATAATTTATCTAAATATTTAGCGTATTATTATTACAGAATAATATAATATAATTTTGATAATAACTTTATGATAATGTCATTTGACATAAGCTTTGATTATAAATTTTATTAGAGAATATTCAGGTATGCTCACATGTGGATTCTCGGTGATTTTCTAAAATATTTCAAATATTTTACTAGTTATTATTCAAAAAGGCTAAAAATAAATTTGATGGAATTCAGTGCGATTACAGGACGTTATTTCTAAACTAATTAATATAATTTCAAGTGTTTTTAATAATTAAACGAAGGAAAACGAAAGAATTATGAATTGTTCATGTCTGAGCCAACTCGTCCATGACTACTGTTATCAATAAGGGAGACATTTATAATGTGGGCGAAGCGAACCGAGAGGAGAAATAGAGTATCCTTTTAATGAGCTAACATATATATGTATATAAAGTCAGAAAATAAGGGTATACGATAGGTTGGTCGTAGACGAAGCTCAAAAGGGACTCGGCTTCAGAACAAAGGAAAGCAAAGGAATTTCCGCACCGTAGCCCAGCGTCAGTTAGGTGTATAGGTACAGAGAGAGAGAAAAAAAACTAAGGGAATAAGGGAAATAAAAAAAAAGAAAGGTACAGAGATATGGAAAAACATAGTAGTAGTAAGTATGGGTACACTATGGCTGCACGCTATGGCCTTTAGTTACTTTCCTAACGGGGTATCAGAGTCTCTTTTCTTACGTACGTATATATGTAAAATAACAGTCTTGTGCGCCGTTATATACCTTTTTTTTTCTTCTTCGTCCTCTCTTTTCGGTGCAACGAGCGAGGAGAGCCAAAGCAAGGATAACGATGTCCAGATTCTTCTTCTTATTCTTACATTTTTTTTTTCTTATTTTTCCTTTCCTTGTTATTCGGCCGCGGGTATTTTTCAAACAATGTCCAGCTGTTATAATTTGTTTGGATGGTTGCTTCGCATAACCGATATATACATGCTGGAAAAGCTTGCTAAGAAAATAGCCGTACAAATTTTCTTACTTCGTTCTATATATATATATATACAAAAGCCTGAGCCAGCTACGTTTATACAATTTACCTTGAGAATTTTTTCCCAGAATATCAAGGAATATTTTTGCTAAATGCAAAACCCCCTAGCGGTCCACTTCTTATTCTTATGTTTAGTTGGCCTTTTTTATTTCTTGCTTCTTTTTTTGAGAGCTCAACGATATGCTCGTTACAAACTTGAATAAACAGACGGAGAAGGATATTTTAATAGTGAAATTTTGTGTACCGATGGCTTTTTGTTTATATAAATTTGTTTCAGAGAAAACAAGCGCTGACTGTATATTCTGATGTAAGTAAACGTTTTATTGTATCTTATTATGTAAATTCAATATGAATAAATAATATTAACTTAATGAATTTCTCATGATTATATATTCATTTGAAAATTACGAATCTTTAAGTTGGAAAGCCAGTGCAAAAAACTAATCGTACAAATTCCACTTTCTACTTTCTACAAGCACTATAAGGAAAATTTTTGAGCCTCCGCTGACGTTAATACGACGTTCATTCTAGAAGTGGATGTCTTATTTACATGGAGACTATATAATTTACATGGCATTTGTGGCGAACGTAAAATTGTACTTTAAATTTTAAGCACTTGCTACCGTTCGGACCAATACAAACGATTTTGATAATTTTGATATGAAAGAATTTTTTTTTCTAAATAAACGTTCGAAGGTTTTGATTATGTTTAATTAGAGTTTTAATGCTGAAAATGAACCAGGCGAATTTGGTCACGATCGTGTTAAATAATAAGCGCTACTCCGAATGTTAATAAGCACCTAAAGAAAAAAGGATTCTAACGTACGTATATACGCTATAAGAAAGAGAGAGAGAGAGATAAAGAGTGTAGAGGTCGTGCGAAATGTTACCTGGACACGAAAGTAGTAGCGCATATATATGTATATGTGTATATAAAGTAAGAGGAGATCATTAGGCGCACGCTACGCGGCAATACGAAAAACATTAGGAGAGCTCTCTTGCAAAGGACTACAAATAAATTTATTTCTCTCTCTAATCCCCCCGTCCAACTATACACGTATACGACAACTATTTATATGATTTCAACGAGAGATTCGTCAATTGGCACTAGCCTAGCGTTCGTTGCCCCCCTCGCGATAAATAATAGATACACCAGTGTTAAAGCTTTTTGGCCGCATAAATTTTCGGCTATTTTCATTTACCTGCCTTTCCTTACACCATAACATATATGCTTTTCTATGTTACTTCTCCCTTTTCTTTTTTCTTACTTCGCTTTTTTTTTTTCTGTGCGCGGCTAAACACGCATGGCTGTGTATAATTATCTTTGTCATGCGATGTAATTACAGTTTTGAATTATTGATAAGGCATCTAGCGAGCAATTTGAAGGTTTGCTTTGCAAGAGTTTATACGCCCTGGCTCTAAATAGAATAGATGATTTGCGTATATCGAACAGAAAATAGATATATGTGTATTGTGTGTGTGTGATGGACAATTTGAGATAATATTTATTTGCCATATGTATATATTGAATTGAGCTTCAAGTGCGCATATGTGTGTATACGTATAAGCGGCTGAATGGGCGAAATTAAATTTTTATCGCGTATTTTAGTACTTTTTGCCAGTGTAACGCGGCGTAAAACGAAATATTGACTAGCTCGATGAATAATTTTCATGGCTACACCGTAAAACGCCCGTTATAACTCCAAATCAATTATTTTGAAATTAAAAAGTTGGCCAGAGAGTCCGGTATACTCCTCCTCCTCCGCCCATCCCTTTCTTCTTTTTACATTTTCCAACAAAAGTGTGTGCCTGGTGCGTAGTAGCGTTAAAACAAAGTTTTATTGTTACTTTTATTAACAATTTATTACATGATATGAATTTTATGGTAATTTACATCGAACACGAGAAGCATGTATGATTATTATACGTGAATTTTAACAAACCCTCATTTTCGGACCGAGCTCAAAATAGAAACTAGAAACTTACTTTTTAATGAGAAAACATTTTTCAAATTAATGACGTATTATGGCTGCTCGATATTTGTTATTTTCGTAAAATTGCATTATTTTGTAAAATGTAATGTTTTATATTGTTTTATGGTAATAATAATTTTCGAATATTTCTCTTAAAAATGTTATATAAACTTTAATGATTTTACAAAAAAAATAATTAAAATTTCATTGCAATTAAAATAAAGAAAATTTTTAAGGTAAACCTTTTATACACTGTAAATCCAAAATGAGTTACGCGTTTCATTGGAATACTTTTTGAATCGAAAGAAAAATCAGCACACACGAAGACAGTGTAGACGTAAAAGAAGAAACGAAAATTGAAGAGCGCCGGCACGCTATGGGTTTTTTGCAATACATATTATATATGTTGAAAAGAAGACGTGTAATACGTATATAAGCGTGGGAATCGTGGAGATTGATGGTAATTGGGCATTACCGGATCCATCCAACTGAGCATAATAATATATTGCGACAATGGTGAGACCTCCTTTTGTCTTTAAATTGTAGAGGATTTTTTTCCTCTAACTGTGCTACGAGACAACCAAATTGTTATGTCTATGTAGGCTCGACTGGATCGATCGTTCGATTTACACTGTTTTTTTAAATTATCGTTTAATTTTACCTATGTTGAGAGGCTTTTTTCACTGCAATTTTCTCTAATTTACTCACATGGTATACAAAAAATGCTAGAAAATATTTACACAACTGCTAGCTTTTTATGGCTCGATTTTATCATTGAGAGTTGTAAGTTGCATCCTCGAATAGATATTTTGGTAGACATTGTGTGAACTAGAAAAAATAGAATAATAGGGTAATAAAATAATGCTAGAATCAAAGTAACAATATAATATGCTATAGCTAAAAATATTGGCAAGTATTTATATCAATCAGATGTCTGGCTACATTTATTATGTATGAGAATGATTCATTTAGCAATACACGCACCTGTAAAATAATAATACTGAATTTAATGAATAAATAAATATGCACGAAGTATAATTATAATATACGTAAGTATCTCTTGATATCATTGAACTTGGTCCTCGCTGTTGTGGTTTGTGGAAGTCAAGACTCGCTTCCCTCTTGCGTATAACGCCTTTCACTTTCTTCTCACTTTTATTATCATTTTATACTATGAATTTAAATCAAGATTTATACATAGGAAATATATAAGATTTTGTCGCACCATAATATTTAACTTCCTATTAGAAATTTTCGCATTAGTTTTATCGATTTTTTCCTCACGTTTCCCGTATTTAATAATAAAAATAAACCTATTTTACGTAATTATATGGTATTTTTACTTGAAGTACTATTTTTCGAATGTTGTTAGTTTTTCGCATAAATTTCTAAGAAACATATGATATTTTTTTATTTCTTTCATTTATTTTTTTTTAATTTCCTTGATTTCCTATATATTTTATATTTTACTTTATTTTATTCATTTCAGGAGATCCGATATTTTGTAAATTACTATAAAAGTATATCATTGCCTCTATTGTTAAATTTATCAATTCAACATTTAAATTTTCTTATGAATTTGCAATTAAAAGAATAAAAATACGAATGTGTTCTATTTCTGACTCTGTACTAAGGTTTTTTTTTTTATTTTTTTTTTCAAATATCCTAAAAATTTTTTTGAATGTAAATAGAATGAATTTTTATATAAAATTTCTATAAATGATTGATAATTAAAAAGAAAATAATAAAAATATTAATTTCATTTATTTAAAAGCTCAAGTTGATAATAAAATAAGTTAATAAAAGTGTGAAAGGTCGATTAGGCAAGTAATAAATAGAGCAAAGAAAAAGAATAAAGAAAGAAAGAAAAAAAGTGAGTTTATAGAGTTAGCGTGTAGATGTAAGGAACGGTTAGTTTTCTCTTCGAATTTGGGCTGGTACCTGCGGCTGGTAAGCTCTCTATATAATAAAAGTAGGAGCGATCAAACAATCGTTACCGTGTGCCATGCTTCTTCTTCTTCTCTTTTTCCATCTCTTCTTCTTATATGTACGCTTGGCTATATATAGAGTAAGTCTGTCCCTCGAGGGAGTAGCTAAGGGGTTGTTAGCTGACCGTGTAACAGGCCTCAGCGGGACCAAACTCGTCCGTTGGCTAGCAGCAGTATAGCAGCAGGAACGATATACTATATATAGAAGGCGCTGCTACCCGTAGGAGCGTTTAACCAGATCTCCCTTTATCCTATATACATATATACAAGAATCCCACGCGTCTTCTTACTTCCTCTTACTATCTTACTACTACTACTCTTTCCCTTTCTCGAGCTTGCAAATATTTTACTAGTATTAGCGTCCCTATTCCCCTCACTTTCTTGGCCAAAAGTATATACGCGACATATCTATAGGTTCGTGTATAACTTCTCTATGCATACGGTCAGACGAGTATTCCTACTTATACTTATCTATACGAGCTCTTGTCTCGACGGAAATGACGTGCAAATATTACAGATCTTACTTTATATCTCTGACTTTTGCTTTCCCTAAGCTTTTTTTACTTATATACTTATCTAATTTTAAGTAATATTTGAAGTAATGATAAACACTTCTTATTTTTTTTAAAAATTTTTAATAATTTGATAAAATTTTTTTTTTTTTTAAATAAATTTATTATATCTTATAAATAAATTGACATTCGACTTGGAAAAATTCATTAGAATTATTATAAGGAGTAAAGAAAAACAATGAGGAAATACGAGAGGTAGATGATTATATTGAAAAAAGGCTCGAGAGAGGAGGAAGCACGAAAAGCGTAAATCCTTAAAAAAGTACATATATAAAGTCGAAGAAAAATGTGCTCATAGGTATATATGTGGGAGAAGCAGTAGTAGCAGTAGTAATAACAGACTTGCACACATAGAAGCTTCGGCATGCATCCGGTTGGGGATATATCCCCCGCTTCGTTATCTCCTTCCCAGGGGCGAGGTTCGTTGAGTTGTAGAGAGACATGGATAGAGATATAGAAAGAGGCAAAATGGATAGATAGATAGATATGTATCAGGTCGGATTGTGTGCGTGAGTGTGTGTGTAACTGGTTATATTTGCGTAGACGTAATGGGGCAAGTTGGACATACACGTTTGGCCCTGCGTTATAAGGAGGAACTGCTATATCAAAGCTAGAGAGAGAGAGAGCGAGAGAAAACGAAGAGAAGGAACTTCTCGCGGTGAAGATACGCTGCGCTAGGAAAATTAGTTCAATAAAGGAACACCCACGGCCGCCTCGCCGGCAAGCAACCAAGTAAGCCCTAACGATATACGCCGCGAGAGACGCTTGCAAGAGCGCGAGGGTGCAATCTCCTATACATCTCTCCTGCGAAGACTATATACAGTTAGAAGGAGAATTTATCCCGCGTATACTGCCTATATCCAAAACGAATTATTATGCCAAGGATTTCTCTCCATATGAACGTATAATGTTAATCTTTAATACTTTTAAATACATTTTTAGTATATTTTTTTTCCTTTTTTTTATGAATCACTTTTTACAAAATTTAATGTTTTTCAAAATAACTTCATTATTAATAATGAGGAAATTGCTATTTCTTTAATAATTATTTTAAAAATTAAATATTAATATAAGCTCATGTAAAAAAATTATGTATAGGTAAGCATTTTCTATTTCAACATATTTTAATATTTTGAAGCCCCTGTAAATTGTATATTTAGTTATGTTTTCAATATCGATAAATTGTAACTATAGTCAATTTCCGTTTCTTTTAATGTTTGACTGGGGCATGTAATTATTAATTTTTTTATTTTTATCTGAATAAAAAAGAAAAATTTGAAGCATATTTTTAAAAAATTTTAAATTTGGTTAGCTTTACATTTACTGTTGTATTGTATTTTTGGACTCCTTGAGCAAGAGCTTTATAAAAAAAGCTCGATATGTTGAAGGGTTCTAATAAGTAAATATAAATATAATTTTGCTCAATGCATTTAAAATAATTAATGTTAATTTATTAAATAATTATTTATAATTATATTTTTATTTAAGATAGCTCGACGTAAACTGTATATTTTTCAGTAGAAAAAAGCGAGTTGTGTAAGGCTGCTAAATTCTGAATATCAGAACTGTAAATAAATATTGAAAAAAAAGAAACAACATTTTAATTAAAATTGTGTAATTCTAATGGGGATATAATGGAATGTTGTTTTGTAATCTTTAAAGCTTACAGAGTCGATTAAGAAGAGGAGAAAGTTTAATGTTCCTTAGCAGAGGCATTTTTCATGGATAATTAGTGGTATATGTATCCGCGTTAAACGTCTGACTCGCATTGAATCAACGTCGAAATATTAAAATGTTTTGCGCACTAGTAATTTTCAATAGAGAGCAGAGTCGACTCGGTATTCTCTGTTAAAGTTTTGCTAGCGCTCGCTCGGAGAGAGAGAGAAAGAGAAATAGAGACTTGTTAAGTCGGAATATTTCATATACGCATAGAGAGAGTATATGCAGAGTAGAGCGGGCCGCCTTCCTACTCGCTGCTCTCTACTCGCTTTAAGTGTCCGTTCTAACGAGCGTCTTAATGAGAGAGCAAGAGATGCTCATTGGATGTACATAGGAGAAGCGAGAAATATGTCCTTGTTTCCTGCTATATAGTTATTACACGCTACGTGTACACGTACAGCGCTAGAACCCTTCTTTACCGTATACGACAAGATTTTACTAATTGTAAAGCCATCGGCAAAAGGGATATATGCTTTATCTTTCTTACTTTACCACTCTTGCATTTAATGACACGAAACTCTCTCTCTCTCTCTCTCGCTTCTTTCTACCTTACTTTTCTCGTCCTTAACCACACCGCGATCTCCAAAGGGAATTGCCAAAAATTTTCGTATTCCATGACAGAAGAGAATGCATTCTGTATATAATCTTTCGTTGAATATGCAGCTTTACTTTATATGTACAAGGTATACATTCTTTTCATAATCTGCAATAACACTTTTTTATTTTAAACCAGACTATATATTTTACACTCCAATTTTTTAAATGTTTTTTTTAATGGTTTTGCTGCATTTTTAAAGAAATTTATTATTTTTCATTTTTTACTTTACAATAAATACTATGTATACTCATAGTTTTTAACAATATAGCAAAATGTTTTGATGAAAGATATAATGTATACGTTTACCGTTATTAAAATAAAAATTCTTTTAATAGAAGCTGAAAGCTCAAATTTTCACTCTTATGGAAGAATATTTCGAGCATTGGCTATACTATCTACTTTAGTTTTAATTTTGAACAGATTTTGACGACGAGATCGTCAGTGGCTCAGTCGGTAGAGTGATGGATTCATAATCTCGAGGACTCGAGTTCGAATCCCGCTCTCGGCGACTGATCGATGCAAGCATCACTGTATACGATACACATGCTTTGTTCACAAACACACTGAAAATCTCCGTCGCTAATTAACATAATAGTATAAATACAGCGACGTTAAATAAAATAAAGAAAAAAAAAAATTTATTTTTGAATTTGACTAAAGCTGCATAATTTTTTTTATGTACAATTAAAAGTAATACAATTAATACTTTTAAAAAAATGAAACATTTTGAAAATTTCTAATTATTCTAATATGCAGGATGAGAAATATTTTTAATAATATATGAGAATCAATCATGAGCACTTATATTCAGTCTGCAATTTTCATTTCGACAAAATTCGGAATGAATTATTCAATTATCATACTCATAAAAATGTATTTCGGGAATTTCAAATAAAATGCATACTTTTTTAAAATTTAATAAACGTCACGAACTGATAACGTTTCATAAATCTTTTGCCCCATTTATTACGAAATTCAATTAAAATATTTAAATGAGGACTTTTTTTTCATCATTCAAAAAACAAAGATTAATTGTATTACTCGATTCTATATATATACAATCCCATATAAATAAAAATTAAAACTTAGAAAATAATGCATAAATTTTTTTCACTTATAATTTTATTTTTTACTTTTATTAAAAAAGATCATTAATTCAAAAATTAATAAAGATTTTGCACGTAAACGAAAATTTATTGATATTCATAAAATCAAAAAATTTTCTGCTGTTTAGACTCGTATAACATTGTTATTCAAAATATCTTGAAATTTAGAGAGGTCGTCAGTGGCTCAGTCGGTAGAGCGATGGATTCGTAATCTGGAGGTTCCGAGTTCGAATCCCGCTCTCGGCGACCGATTGATATAAGCACCACTGTACGTTACATGTGCATTGTTCACAAACACACTGACGATCTTCGTCGCTAATTAGTATCGTATTAGATAGCATAAATACAGCGATGTTAAATAAAATTAAAAAAATCTGGAAATTTTTTAGCCAATTTCATGAATGGTTTTATTCATTGATGTTAAAATATCGAATTATTAATAACTTTTTGATAATTAGTTTACTATTCTTATAAAGTCTTACTGTAAATATATAATCTTAAATGGAGTAAGATTCATTGATTTCATATTGTTATATTAATGACCATATTGTTATGTTAATTATTACGAGATAAATTTAACAATTATTTACCAAAATTTTTTCAATGAAGTGACATTAAAATATTGAGAAAAATTTGTTCGTTTGATTAGTTGTATGAATTGCCAGTACGTCATACTAAACGTATTTGTGATGTTAATATTAAAGTTTTGTGATTGATTGAGTAAATTAAATGAGAAAAGAAGAAAAAGTAAAGTTATACATGTAAATAATTTTAATACTTAATGTAACATAAGAGTTAGACTATTTTATTTGAAGTATTAGATATTAAACCAAAATAACGAAACTTTCTAATTAAAAGACTAGTTGACTAATAATTAAATATGCAATATTTTATATGTATATTAGGCTTTATACTTAAAATTACGAATAGCCATACAAAGAGGAAAGTACGATGAATCGACTAGCGCCGGCAACATAATATTGCTTATACATAATATATTTAAATATGAGAAAATTTTTAAATAAAATGCAGAATTATGCATTGTTCTGCAAATTGTTTAAACAATTTTTTTTAGTTACTGACCACCCAAAGTTATAATTATTAATAAAATTTATTATAAACATTTTTTAGATCCAGTGTTTATTGTCTAACATTGAATTATCTTTCTAGCAAATCTACGTACTTTCCGTGAATTCCTATTACTGACGGTTTACCAGAAAACGGGTTTTCGTCCCTATAACATAATCATGTGTCGCATGTCGACATTGCATTAATTCTATGCTCTCTCTATTTTCTCACTCTATTCACAATTGAAATTTGGTACGTAAAAATGATTTTCTTTTTACTTCATTCCCAAAAAGCAGTAAACATTTGTTTTTGCGTACAAGCTTATGAGATCAAAAAGCTACAGTCGGACACAAAGCGTTTTTTAATTTCCTCATAAACTCGTCTATGTATCTCTTTGATTTTTCAATCAACGTAATGATCATTCTGATTTGAATTTTTTGACACGATATAAAGAATTAAAGTAGACATGTGTATTGCCTGTGGCTTTGATACGCGATTGCTGCTGCTGCTGCTGCTGCTACTGTTGCATCGGCAATTTAGAGTTTCCGTGAATCACCTGTTCATTCCGCATGCAGATTACGTCTCGTCTCGTTACGATTGCCGGAGATGTAAAGCAATGAAACGCCAAGCTCAAGTTCATTACGTGTACGTATAGCAATGGTATGCGTGCCTGGACCAATCTCCAATTGCTGCTATTGCTGTTACTGCTGCTGCTGTTGTTGCTCCTGCTACTGTTGCCATTGCTGATGCTACTATTGTTATTATTACACATTCGATGTTCTGCGAATTGAAATAGGCAAATGGAAACAGATTAGTTCGTCTTTTTTTGGACTTTCAAATTTACTAAATTTTGAAATTTTTGAACCTTTATGTTCTTAAATATATAAATACTTTTTGGTACTGTCACTCAAACATTTTACTTTATTTAGCATTTTTTTAGATTTTTGTTAAATTGCAAAGTACTTTTTAATTTAAAAAAATTTTTAATTTTAATAAAATTTTTTTTATATTTATATTGCATTATTATTTTTTTTTAACAAATAAAATTTCAAATACTGTATCTCTCTTATACAGAAGTTTTTTTCAACATAGGAAAAACACACCTAATAAAGAAGCAGCTAAAAGGATATAATTATAGTTTTTATAGAATTTTTTTTAGAATCACTAGCTTTAAAAGTTAATATTGTAAAAAGGAATAAGTATATAAACATATCGAAGTAGAAAAATGGAAAGTTTATACTATATAAAATTTCCTGAAACACATGCAATTAATTCTTATTACGCATATATACTGTTGAGACTTAATTGCAAAGTTCTACTAGGAAGATTGGCCTCACTTCGATTTCACTTGATTTGATATCCTATTTGTTTTTTTTTTTGTTTTTGTTATACGCTCTGCGTGACAGGAATCGTTATACACAAAGCTTGTTTTTTTCGATTAGAGGCTAACTTGAAAAAACAACCGAATTTATTCGATTAAGCGTAATGCATCATGCTCAAGAATTAATGAGATGGCTGTTGCTTTTGAGAAATTTGATTGACAAAGAGTGGCTTTTTGACGGGTAAACTACTTTTAAATGTTTATTTAACAACTTTAATAAGTCCTTTATAATCATATTCAAAATTATCTCAAAAATATGCAAGTTAAATATTTTTAAAAATCATGTACAAAAAATTCATTTGAAAATATATGAGGTATTGATTAAATGTTACTTTTGTAAACCACTTTATAGGTAATTTTTTTTTTATAAAAATTGTAAATTAAAAAATAAGAGAACATTAAGAGAGTAAATATTGAGCTAAATTTTTCCAAACGAAATTTCATGAAGTTTAAGAAATAAGAAAGAAGAGTAGGAGAAAATAAGAAGAAGGATATAATAGTAAAAAGATGATTGTATAGATAGAACGAGGCTCGAATGACAATGTGAAAACTGTGTGCTCACAAGAGACATTTAACGACATAGTTCGCGCGAACGTATAATCTGATAAGAAACATTAGAAAGAAATACATAGCTACATTCTATGTACTTTACTTTTTTTTCTCTTTTTTTTCTTCTATTGAAGGAGCTGTAAACTACAAGCGAATGTATAAGAGGTGGAAAGGAAAGTTTATTAGCGTACGACTTGAATGATTTATGAGAAGCTGATAGACACGCGTATATAAGCGCACTTCTTTTTCCAGCTGTGCTCGCTCATTAGAAAAATAAACGTTTATACAGTTGCAATGGCCATCCCGTGCAGCCGGGAAAGTTAATGATACCATTGCGAGGAAGGTGCAAGCTGTTAGAGATAACCAATGTTTAGACTTTTTTTTTAAGCAACTAACTAACGTTTTATGGTTCAAGCTTACCGTTTTCAGTAGTCTTTTTTTCTTTTCTTTTTACGAGATGAGAACCAGAAGAATTTCACGTGACACACATCGGTAGTTTATGCAAATGTATATATGGAACAGTCGGTATATCAAGTGATGTTATTGTTAGAAAAATTTACAAATGCTTTCCTTTTTCGACAATTTCATTCCAATAAAAGTCCAAATAACATTCAGCGGCAAGTGATGTTTCATGTTTTTATGGCGAATTAGCATAGGTGTTAAATTTCACCTTTGCTTTTAAACGCCGCGCGGATATTAATTTATTATTTGTTTGTCGCTGTACGATTGACAAGAATTTTACTCGAAACATTAAAGTATATTAGTTAAGCTATATTCCTCAATATTTTAGTAATTGAGGCGTGATTTTTTATTATGTGAAAATCTAATATAACGTAAAAGTTGACACGAATTTCTAATTGTCGTTAAATCTTATCATAATTAAAATTTTTCCTTTCACCACCAGATTTGGAAATAAAAAAGGCAAGATGTAATAGAATTTTCTTCAATATTAAATGATGAAAAATAAAAATGAAATAAAATAATTGTCGCTTGAAAAGAGCCATCTTATCTATGCGCGCGCTTTGCTCGAGCTCGTAAATGAAAATTTCAAGCTAAAGCGAGTTCCGTATACGCGTAATTAGCCGAACGGCGCCAAGCGAGTAATATAAGGTACTGCCAACAAGTCGCTAAAAGTTTTGAGAAAGCAAGTGTGTATACGCGTGTATACGCACGATACTTAATCAAGCCTTCTTTTCAGCTATTTTCTTTTATAACTAAATATGTGTATTAACTATCTTGCGCTCTGTGTTTTTAACGTTAAACAGCAAAAAAAAAAAGTTGTCGAAAGTATATCAAGCTATTTTGCCGCTTTTGGTTTTAGAACTACATAGTGAAAGCTGGTTGGGTGAGGTGAAAATTTCAAATTTCAAATCATATTAAAATTAAGTTTTTTTCAGTTAAATTTACAAACTTTCTTACAAATAAACAATAAACAAAACAAAATTTTAATTAATTTTTAAGATTTTTATAATTTAAATTAACCAATTTAATATGATGATTTTGTTGTTAAGCTCATTTCTTTTGAAGTATCTGATTTTGATATTTAATTATCCCTACTAAAGACAATCTAGTTAGCCGTTTTCTTTCATCGTTTTATTTTTCATCACACCGCGGCCAGAAGAAACAAGAGGGAAATAAGAATTTCGTGCCTCGGTTAAAGGGTGGCACGGTGTATAGGCACAAGTTGGGTCAAAGCTTTGGGGGCAAAAATTCGCATGAAGAATAATAATACTTAAGCGTATACCGCAGCTCTGCAGAATTTATGTTAATTATTGTCGGGAGGTTTTGTACACGACAAATATTTTCATCTGTAAGAATGGCTAATTTTTTTCTATGCGTAAAGCTGGTTTAAAAGAAAAGTTTAATTTTCTTCTTCCGGGCTTGCGACGTTAATTAATGCAATAACAATAATTCGATAAGAAAAGTTTATTTAAATAATACCTCGAGCAAGATGAAGAAAAAAAAAAAAAATATTGAAAGTAGAGCGTCGACGGCACTTCTCTAGAAATACAAAAGAAGTCGTGCGAAATCGCTGCTCGGAAAAAGAAACAAATCGTTATACGCTAGAGAAGAAAATCTGTAAAAGCTTTACTAGACTGGACTTCTTTAGCATTTCTATATGTAAGCTTGTCCGTAGGATTCGGTATGTAGCGAGAAAGAGAACGAGCAAAGAAGTAAAATACAGAAAGAGAGAGAAAAAGAGCAATGAATTAACACTCAGTCGTTGCTGCTGCTGCTGCCGTCCCGCACGTCATCAAGGGGCTAATTTAATCAAACGGGGGCTTTTGTTTTAAGTACCGTTAACGAGTGTTTATTTTAAAATCCTCCCAAGCTAATTGACCACAAGCTCCTTCTAACCTCTGGCCACAGCTACAGCTGCTCACTGTATATGTACGTGAGCATGTGTATGTGTGTGGCTAGGAAAAATAAATAAGCGCGAGCACGGCCAACCAACCAGAGCAGAAATGACGCTCGGCCCCGTCGTTTATTTAATAATCTTCTCGGTGTATATGTGTAGGGAACTACAGTGTCCCAGCGTGGAAAACGCAAAATCATACGTAAGAGTAACGTACGTGCGACCTTAATCCTATTATGTCTGCTTGTCACGGCTCCTCCTTTCTAATATGTATTGAAGTGCTGGGCTTCTCTTCTGCTTCTCTTCTTTTTTTTTCTCCTACAGAGTTACTTTTTCAGGGCATTAAAGTTTCGCATGGAACCCTCCAACTTTAACGCTTTTTACAAAACGCTCATCCATCATCCATTTAAAATTTAACTTTTTTACAATTACTTACTAAATTTTTTAATTATTATAATAGTAGTTTATCCAGAATATAAATATGTTTACAATTTATTGAAAATCAATGAATTGGAATATAATAATTAGGCAGCTCTGAAAGTATGTATTTATCATGAGTTATGAAACGGATGTGCTAATGTAAGTTATTCCATCTACGATAAGATATACGGCTAAAGTTATTTCATCCTATTAGTGAATTAATTTATATATTTTCACGTTTATACGATTATTTCTAAACTTTCAATCATTAATAACACGTACGCGAATAAGTTTTATATCTTCGAAAAAAAAAGAAAAAATTGTCGTATCTATCGCGCATTAAAATAACGACCATGAACCTTGTATTTTAAAAAGTGTCAAAAACGAGGACGCGTATCCTGCTGCGTATGGCGACGGATTTTCTTGAAAAATATTTGTATTTTTGAAGTTGAAAAAATCCATATATAAAGCGCAAACTAATTTTTTTTTCACTCCAGTAATGTCAACTTTCACTGTAATTTCTAGGAATGCACGTATTAGAAAGCTATATTATCTTTTTTAATCTAATGGGTGACACTGTCAATGATAAAAATATATTATTGCAAAATTTTCGTAGGTTTTTATTTGTTTAATTAAATAAATAAATGCAAATGAATCTTAAAATTTCGTTTAGCTACATGTATTCTAATTAAATTATATATTTAATCCCAATAAATCTTTAATTAATTGCAAATTAATGCAATTTGAAATCGGTTTGATGTAGTTTTTCTATGAAAAAAGATTATCAACTTGCAATGAGTAATAAGCAGTTGTTTGTTTTAAATAATGACTAGTAAAAATCAAATATATTGCAATCAACGACTTCATTGATTTCACTTTGAAATTGAGAATACAGCATTAGAACTTTATTCTTAAAATTAAAACAGTTATCTTTCATAACTTTTAAATCCGTCCCAACTTAGCAATGCCAATATTATTATAGTGATTAGTTAGGCACGATGACATATTTTCTCTTCTCGAAGTAATGAAGAATAAAACAAAGGCGAAACAAGAAGAGGAGAAGAAGACGTTGGCGAGCGAGAAAGTTTAGCTCCAGCATGTCAAATGTAATCGTTCCGGTTCACTGTGCCAGTAGAGCAAGTCTGTAACTATCGGTCCGTTGCACTCTTTGATTTGTTCTTATATGTGTATCTATCAAACGTGCTCGCGTGTATCAATGTCATTAACGTCAATGTTAAGCAGGTGACGTATAAAGTAGCATACACAAAGTATTTTTATTTTTTTTTTTAAATATTCTCATTTTTGAATTAAATAAAAGATAATTAATGTAGACTGAAAAAAAAACGTTTTCCTTTTCGTTTTGGCAATGTACCGTATGAAAAACATTTTTACATTGACACTCAATATACTTAATAACAGTAACTTTCATTTTACATAGCCAAAGCGGTATGCGAGCGGGGATTGATTAAAGTAAATGTCTTGCTGTGTTTACTTTTAACTTGTTTTACGTTATATACCATGGGCGTACAGAAGTTGGTAATTGATGGGCTCTTGAGATTCATGCCCGTCAGGAAGTCTTAAGATTAATATTTCATGTTAGCGAGAATGGAAGAGGTCATTTTAAAATATTCATTTTTTATAACGTTTTCTCTTATGTTAAATAAGGCAAAGCGAAAACAATGTGTTTGGCAATGTGTATTATTTGGTTTGCTGAGCCCGATTGATAATTATCATTTTTCATTTATATTTATTCATTCAGCTTGAATTTAGAAATTTTTATAGAATGAATAATTAACTGAGATGATTTTCTATGTCTTTACTTGTGAAATAAATAATTATTACAATAGATTTATTCCATAACAATATTTTATATATTATAGTCATTTTTATAAAATATTAAATAATAATCATCAATAAATAACTATAAGCCAAGTTTTAAACCAGTTTTCAATAAATATCTAAATAATTACTTTTAAATTGGAATATGATTTATATATCAGCAAGTTAATTATACCGGAATTCTATATTATTTTATTATAAAAACAAATTTCATTAGCAAATAACAAACTAACAAATTATTGAAATTTAAGTTATTTCAAATGTAACTTTTACTTAGTTGTTAAAATTGAACTTTGAAATGTGTAGAAATCAATCTTTATTTGTCACACTTTCATTATGGATATTTATCTTTTTAATCTTATCATAAATATGCTGAGCACGTGCCAAAAACTAAAGTATATTTTTAAAAAATCTCACAAGATTTATTGAAGTTTTAAAAAGAATAATTTTCTCGTACAGTATATTCATTAGTAAAACAAAATAGTTGAGCAGCGATGAAACCGCTTGGACTAGAAAAAACAAAAAATCTAATTCCTATAAACTAACGAAATCTCTTTTTTCATTTGTCTTCGCATAATGATACTATTCATAAACATAAGTTTCTTTGACTTGACACTGCCGGTTAATTTCAATGGCAACGATCCGAGCAAGGCATTTACATGCAAGTAACAACAACTCGGCGTGTATAGAAACGCGGGAAAAAGGAAGGCATTAAACTGGCTGGTCTAGCAAAACGGCGAAGGTGGGGAGGATAAGTTAGAGGTACAAGAGTGCGGTTATAAAGCCGATCCTGTTTCTTAGCGATTCTCAGTTTGTTATGCATTTCACGTGGTCGTTACACGCTCCTCCGATAACTGGGGCAACGTCGTTGCCACCACTGTCGTCGTCTCCTCATCCTCGCTATTAATCTCATCGAAATCGACAACATCATCATGATATGTCTACGACAAAGTGTAATTAAAATCAAGTTTTTTATGAGTTTCTGGTAGATTTTTTACATCAAGTGTTGTGATATTTGTTAAAAAATTTATTTATTTTTTTTTTGTTTTTCTTTTTTTTTTTGAGTGATCAGAATAAGAATAATAAGAATAGCGCATTTGTTTTTCATTTTTTGCAGCTTTTGTGTTTCCTGATTATCCTAGTTTTTAGTCACAGATCGGAATGCATATTTTTCAAGTGAGTATTTTATGATTTTATCTTTAAAAAACTTCACTAATTAATGTTACACGTTTTAATTTAAAATGAAAATTGAAATAGTTTAGTCGCAAATATAATTTTGCAACTGTCATTTTAGAAATGATTACTGAAATATTAATTTTCACGTAATGATGTAAATCTATATAAATGTTGTTAGTCAAATAACACTCCATTAATATAACTTTGCATGTACACGCATTATAGAACGGGATTAACGTAATAGCAAAGATTACACTAATAGTTAAATTAGAAAGCTTTAATCGAGATGAATTTCACCAAACATTCGTGTTGCGAATTCAATATCCAAGTATATACATGTTAAATTTAATAAATATTTCATACGGTTCTACACTTTAGGTTTGTTCAATGATTAAGTAAACTATAAATTATGTATAAATCTTCGAGTGTAAATAATACAAGTAAATTAACCACTTTAATTTAAACATTTAACATTATCGAAAAAAATACATTGAAATGTTTTCATTGTTTGTCAATCATATCTAATAAAAATTTAGTTCTAAACATAAGCCACCAATTCATAAAATTTTTTCCTTTTTATAAATTTTTTTTTATTAAATAGAAATTATGAATCGATAATTATACATTTTTAAAAATTTTTCTAAGTTATCATTCAACATAGTACCCTAGTACTACATAAGACAATTTACTATACATATAAAAAAAATCAGTTGTTTAGTTAACTAATGAAGATAATATTATATTAAAATATATTTTTAGTTAAAACATGATCACTAATTATTATAATAAGCTGCGTTTTCAAGTTCTCGGAAAAAAATTGAAGAATTCGTTAAATATTTGAGTTAATACATCGATCGAATTGAATGGTTTTAATAATGTTTTGCTTGTGATTTAAAATCCTTCTGAAAAAAAAGACGCAAGTACATTTCGAGTCGATGCATAATGACGCGTTAGATACATAGGATCTATAGATTGAAACTTATGCTTGCACTATAGTGAGCCGGCGAAGCACGCTTCATAATTGACTGGGAATTATGTTCAGAGGATTATAAATTATTTGTTCTATATATGTGTGTGTGTGCGTGTATGTGTGCGATGGTAGAGATGGGGTATGGCAGCTGATTTTGTTGCTGCTAATGGCGAATTAATTTTCGAACAGGTCCGGCACCGCACCACGCTCCCCCCATTCGCGGCTTTACCGCGCCATTTATCGAAAGATTAAATCACTCTCTCTCGTTCTATCGTTAAAAGAGAGATGCTGAATATACAGCCGACCGACACTTCCGCATTACTCCCTCCCGCGTTAATACCACCGAAAACATAAGCGCAAATATTGGACAGATTGCATCAATGCAAATCGTCCTTCCTTATGCATTAGAAAGTGCAATCTCAACCGTGACACTTCATAACAATTTCATTTACTTTTTATCCTTTGAAAAACGAATCTTTCGAATTATAGCACTTTTGTAAGACATGCTATTAAAAACTAATAACTTTAACTTTTTACCTTGATATCCAAAAATTATTTATTAAGATTAAAAGCACCGAAAAATTGTATTTTTTATTTTTGAGAATTATGTGTGAGCTTAGATTCTACTATATAAACTTGGTTATTTTTGTGCATCCTTGATATGTTAAAAATATAAGAAAATACTTGATATGTTTGCAAGCAAAAAAAAGGTTTTGCGACAATAAAAAAAAAACGGTCATACGAAATAATATTATAAAAACAGTAGATTTTTAATTAAAATATGAAAAACATCAGAATAAATAATTAAAAATATCTGGTTTTTAAATAATCAGGAAAAAAAATGATCATCAGTTCATTGGCACTTAACTTCAAACAAGAAACGCAGTAGTTATGTTACGGTACATCCGTATATGTACTTTTCACTTACGCTTGTTCATTGAAACAGACATAATGTAACATTTTTTCTCATAATCATCGCGTTTGTTTAATTATTTACAAACGATTTCTTTTAAATATAATCATTATTTCCGTAAAAGTACAATCCTGCTTTATTTTTATATAAATACATATTTTATTGTGTTTTAGAAAAAAATTAATCACTATAGAAGACCATAATAGAAACTTGAAAATTTAAACATAATATACGCTCTTGCGGATGACTGATGATCAAAAATACATATCATCGAAAACTAAAAAATCAAAATAAAACAAAAACAAATCGTAAAAACGTAGAAATTTTTTGTAAAATTATTTTATTAAAAAAATAAAAAGTAAATTATCCATGTAGGGGAAAATCAGTCGTCACTTTCGTGCACGTACGTACATCGATACACGAACACTTAGATACACAGCTATTTTATAAAAATACTGCATTTTGAATCCTAAATTCAATAATTAACTTTTCCACAATCAGAAAACTTTCTCCGTGAAAATGCAGTAAATCGCATTTCTTAGTACTTTTTAATAATAACCGAGGCTTGATTAGCGCGCTTCGAGCGCCTTGAGCTGTGGTTTATGTTTGTTAAATTCATGCTTGCGTACTATCTTTGTCTAAAAGTAACTAACGTCATATATTTCAAGTTCATCAGTCTCTGTCTTAGCTGCAGTACCCGCATACACTATCTCAATACTTAGATTAAGTCAAGTCAGTCGGAATCGACTAATTAAATTGTAAATAAAAACTTGAGAACTTTGGTTAACGAAATATTTAAAAAAATCTCTTTTTTAAAAGAATTTAAAATTAAGAATAAGAATTGTTGTATTTGTGTATAATTTGAATTAGAAAAACTTAGACGTAATAGTAATTTTTATTAGTTTTTTTTATTTTTAATAAGGTACTATCTTTAGATGAATGAAATTTAATAAAGTTTAGGTCAATGGATGATAAATCACATTCTATTTATTTGCATATCACAAAGTCATACTTTTTCATGAATTCAAAACTTCGTTAGAAACTTCAAGCATTTTGGTTAAACAAATATCGTATATATTTTTAGCATAAATTATGCTAAATATACAATATAAAAAGTAGGTTTTCGTGTACATAAAAAAAGAAATTGTTAACATTTTTAAAAATATACAGTTTATCTATTTCCAGTTATTTTAGTAGAAAAAATCATAATTTTAAAATTTTAATGTTTGCTTTTTCTTTTCAAAAGAAGAACTTCACTGTTACCACTAGAGTTTTTGAAATGTTATTTAATTTGGTTTTTTACAATAAAGTAACACAAATCCAAAATTTTTCGCCTTTAGAAATTTTTTAATATTTTGTAGCATAAATAATTCAAAATTTCAATGTTATTAATTATCTAGGTACTAATAAAATTTTTTTCGTAGTACACCATTCATAACGTCAATTAATTTGTATTTTCTAATTGGAATTAACAAGTATGAAATAAGTTGTAAATCAAAATAAAGTAAAACAATCGTCTAACGAGTAATAATTTATGATTTTTAAAGCCCCAGAAGAGCGATATGGAACTTTCTCGAGTCATTAGGCGGAAATAAGCAACCAAAACCAATTCATCATTATCATACGCACTATTATCCAGTACCGTTAATTTTACCGAAGCCAGCACCACCGCCAAAGATCGAGATCGACTTATCCGCGCTTCACAGGTACGCATGGTATATATCACCAAAGGCATGTAACCGTTATTATTTTCTTTTTTCTCCGTCTCATTATCGTACTGTTAGTTTCTCGAGGATCTTTAATTGTAATCAAGATTATTTTTTATGTCATCTTTTCTTTTAATAGCAATAATCACGATCAATTACGCTCGCTGAGCTGGCCGAATCATGATTATGGAAAAATTCACGATGCTGAAATTTTAATACCCTCGTCGCATGCAGAACCGTGGGCCTCGCCAGTACAGGATGCATGGCCCGAAGAATCCTTTCAACATAAATCTTGGAATTGGGATAATAATGAAATACTCGGTGAGTTATCCATTACATGATCGTACGTTAGTTTGTTTTAATGGTTTGCGCTATTTTAAATTATCGAATTATACATTTATATATTTTTTTAAGTAAACATCTATCAATTAGATTTTCAATTAAAATTCAAATAATTTTTAGAAATTAACAATTTATTTTAAATCTAACAATTTTCAAAGTAATGTTCTTTCAATAATCTAAAAAATATGTTAGTTTTTAATTTTGTGAATCAATTCAATAAAGAAAATAATTAATTAAATGAATTATTCTTTTATTTTGATAAAATTTTCAATTTTCACAAATTTGCAAATTAATAAGTTATGTATTTTAATAAATTTCGTTATATCATAACATATTTCTTATAATAGTTTTTTTTTATATGGACAATAAACACAAAATTCTAAAACAAATAAAGAAAAAGAAGTTGAAATTATCATTTCAATTATCAAATGTTAAATACATAGATTTATTGAAAAATATATAAGATTGAGATTCATTCGAATTCGAACAAGCCGTTACTAATTTTTTGGTGAATACGTCAATAGAATATCAAAAATAATTTTTTCATGCTGTATCTCAAAATGTGTTTCTCAAATAAATTAATTAGTTTTAGAAAGTTTTTATATAATTAAAAAAATGAAAACTTAATGAGTGACGGCTTGCTTCTATTTGAATGAAATCAATCAAATTTATTTTTATAAATTTATTTTTTTAAGTTAATTTAATAATTAAAGATCTTATTCATATTCATAGAACAATTTATAATAAGGAAACAGCACGTTAAAAAAATAAAGTAAAAGATAAAATATTCATAAGGTTTAGACATATAAAAACAATTAAAATTACATTTTAAATGAATGAATATTTAAAGAAAGTAAGAAATTGGAAAATGAAAAAAAAAGTCCAGTGCTGTTGACATTTGTCGCAAGCCATAAAAAAAAAGGTAGCTGTAAAAAAAAGAAATAGGTCTTTCTCTTTATATGTGTGTCCGTTGTTTTCACTAGAGAAGGATCACGCGTTTAAAGAAGCTAAACCTCCGGGCATTTTACTTCAGGTTCCTTTACGACAGCAAATCGTCTTTTATCAGCCGGCAGCCAAAGACACAAAGTCAAGCTTACTGTCAATATTCTTTAAGAAGCTGAGACGTATCAACGACGCATTGTTTCATCCCGAGGAAGAGTGCGTTCAACATCATGACGATAAGCCTCATATCACCAATTCGCTATCTTATTCTCCATCGTAAACTTATTTTTTTTATTATTTGTTGTTTCGTTATTCTTTTTTTTTTTTTTTGTTCTTTTTAGTTTTTTACGTTTTTACTTATTGTTAGAGATCCTATTGTCATTGTTATTTACCATAAAGAGAAATTCACGAAAATCATTGATAACAAGTGAAAGAAAAGATAATAAAATCTGTATTTATTTTTTTTTCGTCTTTGTTGTTGTTTTAATATTTCCTAAAACAATACTTTTAAAATTTATTTAGACTATTATGATTATTTAAATCACTGATAACGATGAACAACCTGATTTTTCCAGATCCTTAAAAATGACCTTTTTCCTCTTTCCATTCCATTAGCGTAAATCTATTAATATATTCAACTTATTTGCATTAAGTACAAAAGGATAAAATATATGCGAATAAACGAGCCATGCGTGCTTATTTTTTTTTTTTTTTTTTTTACTTTTTAAACGACAAAAAAACTAAAAAAAAAAATATCTATAGAGCTGCTGCAGCGTTTGAAAAAGCAAATAAAAGAGGAAAACGATTTGCATAAGTGTGTAGACCTCTGTCAACCTTTGTTATCCTTAACGGTATAGCAAGTCTATTCATTTGCAATATTTACATGAAGGCACACTTAAACGATTCTAGGCGCAATGCCGGAATACTGCCAGGCTAAGAAGTTTATTTTATGTAGGTGTTTATATGCACGTAGAGGCTCACTCGACCAGTTAATCAAACACGAAACGAAATTTTATTTTTATTTAAGTACATTATCAATATTATTTTTAAGGATTTTTAATTTAAATTTATAAGACTGATTTAGAAAGTTATATATAATTATAGAAAAGTTTGCATCTTCTTTAGAGAAATTTTAAAATTATTATTCTATAAGATTTTTATTAAAGTGTATGAAATAATAGTTTTTCAATCTGGTTAAAAAATTTATCTAAAAAGTTCAATTTATTTTCTAGTTATAGAAAAACAAAAATTTAGCTTAAAATGTGCATGTAAAATAAATTCTAAATTTCATAATAAACTCTTTCTTAACAATTTCTTTCGTGTCATTCGAGAATTATTAACACTTATGCAATGCACAAGTTTTAAAAATATATTTTAAAAATCTTATTCATTGTCGTCATGAAAAAGTTTAGTGCAAGAGTAAGCAAGAAAATCCATGTAACTCTCGGCATGGCGTTACGTTCTAATCCCTATAAAAAAAAACCATAAGGTTTACCAGACAGTTAACTGTTCGGTTTATCGCACAACAAATCGTCCTGCATATCGTCTGATATATTAAATGGTATATTCTATGGTTTATCGTGTAGCATGGTTTACAATACCATACATACTGGGCCGGACAAAGTACTGGTCAATTAATTTTTTATTGGACAGTACTTTGTCTGGTCTAGACGAATCGTCACTTTCATTTTTATGTATTAAATGTATTAAATTGTAAATCAATTTTATAGTACGCAATGAAACACTTAATTTTCAAAGAAACTTTCTTAAGAAGATTTTTTCTGATTGATAGTTTTTTTTATGTTCTCAGCTTCCGGAGTAGAAATAATTCCATTTAACGACTAGTTGATCCCTAGTGAAAATGAATTTAATGTCATTTCTTGACTTATAAGCATTTAAAATGAATAAATTTTTACCAGAGTTTGTATAATTTTATATCGAATGCATGGTTTACTAACAAACTTTCTACCCAAATGTTTTAACGAGTATTCAAATAAATTTGGAAAAATTTTTAATGTTTTTAATTTCTATTTTTTTCAATACATATTTATCATTTTTATTCGAAAGTAAATTAGAAATTTTTTTTTTTATTTAAATTTTTAAATAAAAATTGTTTTTATATTGTGTATATATTACTTATACATTTTGATATCCGTGATAATAGTTCTTTGAATTATAATAATTTTGTTTTTTTTTTAAACTGCTTCAGAGATTTCAGTGGCTCAGTCGGTAGAGCGATGGATTTATAATCTCGAGATCTCGAGTTCGAATCCCGCTCTCGGCCGATTGATACAAGCACCACTGTATACGATACATGTGCTTTGTTCACAAACACACTGAGAACCTCCGTCGCTTATTGTCATCGTAATGATAGCATAAGTTCAGTGACGTTTAAATAAAATAATTAAAAAAAAAAATTACCTCTAAGAAATATTGAAATATTTACTTAATTTTTTGTTTTTATTAGATAAACTATATACATTGTTTTGCTAATATTATTATTTATAAGCGTGAATATTTACTTATATCAAACTTTATAATATTATTTATAAAAAATGAATTTCTTTGTAATGTTGTTGTTCTTTTCGAATTAAATATTTGTAATTCTTTAAAAGTTTTTACAAATAATTTTCATACAATCAAACACCAAATATCTCTAGAATCAAATATAATCATGCTCATGTACAGATAAAGCTTCTTGAATGCTCGTGTTACATGTATAGCAGGTAACAGACATTACAGAATCATGTCACTTAGGCCTAACCATATATTGTTCTTTTATGTGCTTTAGATGAATTTTGAATTAGATAAAAAATTGAAGAGTTCAAAGGAATCTAATTATCATAGAACTTTTTAAATAATTTAAGATTATCAATAAAAACGTAACAATTGTTCTGTTATGTGTTTTAGATGAATTTTGAATTAGATAAAAAATTCAAGAGTCCAAAGGAATCTAATTATTATAGAACTTTTTAAATAATTTAAGATTATTAATATAAACGTAACAATATATTGTTCTGTTATGTGCTTTAGATGAATTTTGAATTAGATAAAAAATTCAAGAGTCCAAAGGAATCTAATTATTATTATAGAACTTCTTAAATAATTTAATATTATGAAGAAAAACGTAATAAAGGTTGTTTTGTTCATATATGTTTTGAATATTTTCTAAATCATATTTGAAATAATTATGATAAGAAATAAATGATAATGAACTTTGTGGTGAAAATGGTAATTAAAATGAAGAAGGTTTATTAAATAATTATTTCAAATCGAATGGATATTATTTTTAAATTGAAAAACTTCAAATAAAAATTTTATTTAAAAAGTACTGTACATAGATAAAATAATGTAATGAAATAATTCAAGTTATACTGAATTTGCATTCATTCAAATTTTTTTAATATTTTAGTTTTGCTCTGGTTTACATGAGATACGATCAATTTACGTTTTTTTTTTTTTTTTTTGAGTAATTAGGAAAAGTGTTAAAAACGTGAAAAAAAAAATAAGTCAACTTTTTAAATCTATAGTATATATTTTGTTATTGTACGCAAATTGGAATGAGAAATTCTGATTTCTTTCTAACTAATAGCTCTCCTTATTGGCAGTGAAAAAACGTAAATCGAACGCGCTCATTATTAACATTATTGATGTTTCTTTCTATATATATTCAGACATTTTAAAATTTATTCAGCTGTCTACACTTAGTGATCGTAATTACGTGGGTATAGGTTATATTCCGCTTCCAATTAATCTAGAATGTGCCATTTTATTTTAAAAGTATGTAATTTAGTGATTTTTTAGTGCCGATTTAATTTAGAATTCAAAATTATAATATTCTTACTTATTTTAAGTTTCATAAATTTGAATGTTGATACCGTCCTTAGAACAGCATATGTTTAAAAACAAATCTGTACGTTCTTAGTAACTTAGAGACACAACCTTGGGGTAAAAAAACTGGAAAGAGAAGTAAGTTTGCAGACGTGGGCTTAAGCCATTGTTTCGTATAATTTTTTCCTTGTAACTTTTTTTATGTTTAGGACTTACAAAAAGTTGTAATCTCCTGAATATGCTAAAATTCTAATACTATAACTGGAAACTAAACGTGTAGTATAATATGAATTAAATGATGAATTAAAATGAGAATTTATAAAAATTGATTAAATTTAAAATTTTTCTTCTGTTAGTTGATCTTCGCTATAAGTAAATTATCTTATATCCGATCTCTAATCTTGAAATAGTCAAATCTGACTTTACGCGTACATATAGTACGATGTTATTTTCGCATTATTTCTTCCTGCTTTCACTTGTCAAGTAACTATTCGCGCGTACGTAAATGATAATTTATACATTGGTTGTCTGATTGAAATGCTATTAATATATTCCGGTGATTGATTGTAAAAAAAATTCTAAACGTCGATCATAAAGAAAAAATTGTTTTTATGCCTGTTAGAATATAAACCTCATTAATTTTACATTTTAAAAAGCTGTATGTATTAATTTTTTATAACTAATATTTTGCTACTAATTAAGGACAGTTAAAATTTAAGCTTCAGTTTCAATTCATTGAATTAAATCAAAATATAATTATAAAATTTAAAAACTGAAAAATGTATTGTATTTATTAAATCTTGAAAATAAATGAAATAATTGGATTATAACTTATAAAATTTATAAGAATGGTTGCATTCAGATTTATAAATATATGAATAGATATGCCATTATATAAATGATAATAAATAGCATTCGATATCTCTATAAGATATTTAAGAAAGTCATTAGAAAGTGGTTTTATCCGTGTATATTATGCATTCGGTGTAATCCGCAAATATGTAATGCAGTATGTAAAAGTAAAATTGGCAAAATCGCATGTAAGAGTACACGCATCTGCATATTTAATAGAGCTGGAAAAGGCAAAGGAAAAGGAAAAAGAGGAAAAAGGTATGTATAGCGTAAGAGAACAGCAGCGCGACATAAATATGCTGCACGCATGGTTATTTAAGGGGCTATTTCATTTTTATGGAGCGGATGATGTATTGCCGGGCCACTATATGGCTAAAAAAAAAAACGCATATAGACGAATAAGCGGGCATGTCACATAACCAGCAGCCCTTGCATATTACAGACTATAACGCCAACGTAACTATTCCCCGGAACACCTTTATAAAAACCTAGACCAAGAGAAATATCTTTTGGGTAGGATTTTTCTCCGCAGCTACTTCCGTTACAGCAAATCTTCTAAATTATTTCTTCTCTTTGGACTCATGCGCTCAAGTAAATGCATGGATCCAGAAGTTTTATATATTTTCGAAGCACTTTTTTCAGTTTTTATTTTATTTAGCTTAATTTGTCATTCATTTGTAATTTCATTGGTAACATGTGCGTGCATTTGAGCTTTGAAATAGTTTTTAAAAATTAATATGCTTCCATTTAAAAGATATTTGATAACAAGAAGTTTTTTTAAATATATAAAAGAAATGATTTTAATTGTTCAATATTAGTAATGATAAAATACGTGTAACGAACTACTGAATATTTATTAGAACTTTTTGTGTTGATTAATTTTTTATTGCATATGACTAGACGAATTTGACAAACAAATTATGCTTGAAGAAATATTTTATTGGTTAAGCCCATTCAGTCAAATTAAATAATAAATCTCAAATACCAACTCTTAATTTCGTACCTTTTTTTGTAAAAAGAATACATTTTTCAAATCCGCATCGAATAATAATTAAAGTGAGGTTCGGCAACTCAGTCGATTAAGGCCCGTTCCCACGTTGGCGCGAGTTTGATCCTCGGTCTGCTCTTTTTTTCATCAACTTTATAATGGGCTGACACCTTGTTAAAAATAACATGTCAAAATTACCTTAACAAAAATGAATAGGTAAATTTTTCCATACATGGAAAAAAATAAAATAAAAATCATTCTGTAAAATAAGTTTGTCTAATTATTTCTGGAAAATTCTAAAAAAGGAAAAATTATACAATTTACAAATATGCATTGATCTGATGTTTGATGATTAAATTTTGATTTTCGTAATGGCTTTGTTATGCAAGCTCCGTCTTAACTCAAGATTTCCAAAAATTCAGCATCCTTCGCATGATGTAGCCATGAAAATGTGAAAAAACAGGTAAGCACGTAAAGAAAAAACTTGCGCGCAGTGCGTATCGTGCAAAGCAGAGAAAATTCTCAATTTTCTATGGATAAGCACGAGTGCGAGAGAGTTTGGAATGACGAGTTTGGTATATATGCATAGACGCTCGTTAAAATTGAAGCCGCAATTGACAGTGATTGTGAAGAGAAGGTACTCCTACGCTGCCTCGTCATTGACAAGACAGCCTGTTGTACTTTCACTACTATGTACACTTATTGCTCCTTATCCTTAGATTTCTCGCGAAAAGTATATCGCAAATCTCGGAACGCACGTGCAAATCACTTCGAACATATGCGTACGTATATATCTTTATCTTAAAAGATATGCTGTTCTTTTTTCACTTATAAAATCACATTCTTGTTTATTTAATTATAATTTTCATTTAAGACTCATAGATTCTTCCAATTTCATTAAAATTATTTATAATATTTACATTTCGAAAAAATATTCTAGATTTCAATAATTGGAAAATCATATGCAATATTAAAATGTACAACTGGAAATAATAAATTAGATTTTTTCTTAATTAATATCCTATACCAAGTATTGAAAAATATACATTATTTGTAAAAGTCAATAGTGTTGGATTTTTAAAAAATTAAAAAAAAACATTTATTGAATAAAAATGAAAAAGTCCATTTTTATATTTACTTACATGAAATTGTATTTTGTATTTATTTTAATAAAACTACTTTTTTAAAATTTTTTAAATATTTTTTAATATTGCTTTGAAACAGAGATATTTAAAAAAATGTTGAATTATTTTTATTTATTAAACTTGGGTCTATAAATAAATAATATGAACTGCCTAATTTAATACATTATAATAAAAAAAGGAATAAAAAATAGACCTTTGTTAAAATTGACTTGATGCATCGTCCAACAAATTCATTGTATATGTACTAAAATACTATATGATTATCTAATTAAAAAAAATAAAAATTTACTTGTATTATCAAGGAACATAAAAAGTGATATTTTTCGTTAAAAGCCTTTTTTCTCCCAAACCACAGCTAATAATAAGTTGAAAATTAAAATAAACGTAGTACTTGTTATTCTTATTAGCCAATAAATCATAATTCATTGTCTTCGGGTTATAGTTATGTATTTAAAAAAAGTTATTTCAAAATTCATTTGTCTATATCGATTCAACGAAAAAATTTATAACTTCGAAAGTATGAGCTTAAAAAAATTTTCAAAATTAGCAGCTTGGAGTCGTGATTGGTCAAACTATTACGGAATTATAGGGGTAAAACCGTAATAAAGGCTGTAATTATATGGGTATCACCGCGGCCGCAATCCTAAATAATTGCATGGTTTTAACTCAATTTTGTACTACGAATCTATAACATTGCGCTTCATCGTAAGTATAAAAAAAGGAACGTTAGAGTTCCTTATATAGAGCTGTTCTTTCTAAGTACAATAAAAATAATATTGGATGGTTCGAAAAATACTATACTTTAAGCCTTGCATATATTCAAAACACGTTTCTATAGTGTTATCTTGAAAATTATTTTTTCTAAATCACAAAGAATGCACAATCATCATAACAAAGATTTATAAATTAACAATTTTTTATTGTTATTTATTATAATAAATATACTAATATTGTTACAATGTATGTCATGAATAAATAATATTTTCCTCAAACAAGAAATCCATTAGTATTTAATGAGTATTTATTTGTTTATTTTTGTACCTATATACAACATAAAGAAATTGGTCCTTGTGGTTATCCATAGAAAAATCCACTGTGAAACCGCAATACCTTTTTACGATTAAAATAAACGCGCATTATATATCCCCGGCTCTAAGGGAACCGATAAAAGCTCAGCTGAACAAACGCAAAGTCCTGCGTGCGCGCGAAGAGAAATAATAGTTTATGAGTTGTCATAAAAATTTCTTCACATATAGCTAAATTGTGGTCTAACTTTAGTTACATCATTGCTATATACTCTGTTTAAAAGATAAACCGGGTTATTATATGCTCGCCTTAGTAATAGCAAAGTTACCAACAAAAGAGACGAGATAAGAATATAAAAGAAAAAAATCAAGTTTTCGGTGAAAACGAGTAAGAAGAGCCTGCAACGAAAAAAGGGAAGTAAAAATTCGAGAAGCCACCCCGACGCAACGTCCCGCGCGATGAGGTTTACCGCAGAGTATCTCGTAAATCTGGAGCTAGCTAAAACAAAAAAAAAAAAGAGAGAGACTCGCCCTACTCTTTGTTCGATATACATATAAAACGTACGAGTGGCCCAGTGTTATATGCATATATATATTGATCGAAAATATCGCCACGTAGCTTTATAGCTTTTTACAATCCTTTTGGTAGAACTGTAAAAATATTTTTAATTTCTTCGGCGTAAAGTTTTGGCAAAGTCCGCTCCGAAGAGCCAAATGCACAGATGCGTATACGCGGCGCATAGACAAGCTTATGGATATATCTATATACACATGGATGAAGATAAAGAGAGAGAGAGAGAGAGAAAAAGAGCTTGGGTGCATCGACGATTTGCATTCCTGAGCGATGGATTTTCCCGAGAGCTTCGGCTATGTGCGCGGGTACTACTTTATTTTACGTCGACATGTGCGAACGAAGGTTTTGAACTCGTATTTTTTCACTGAAAATCGAATTTCTCGCTCAGTTTTTCCTCTCCTTTTTTCACCCTATACGCACCCACACGCACTATAACTTTTCTTTCTATTTTTTTTATATGTATATATAGTATATATTTTTTTCATGCTTTAATTTATAGAGAAAAACGTTTTAGCGAGAAGCGCCATGTTCGATATTAAATTAAGGATTGTCTATTTTTTTTCTAATATAACATTGCACGGTTATAAATATAAAGGGTATACGGCTTGAAAAATAATCCTCAGTTAAAAATTCCTTTTTTTCTCGTCTATAAAATTCATTTTTGGAATTCACTGTTCGACTGTTATACGAAATTATTAATTTATTTTAGCATTAATTTTGGATTTATTGATGCATATTTTATACTTATTTTAATTTGAAATATGGAGAGATAAATTTTTAATTAAAAAAAAAAAAAAGTATTTTAACGTTTAAAACTCGTTTATTTTTAATTTAAATATGCTTAAAAAATTAATATTATTTCATTTTAAAATTAAAAGCAGAACCTCGATGATATTCAAATTTTTCGAAATAAAATTTTACGTGCGAATTTCTATTATATGAATTTTATGCATTCTAAAAGTTTCAAATTCTAATATTACCAAATCCACGAATAAAGAAAAGTGAAATAGTATTTTCAAGCGAAAGCCCCCCCGTTTTACATTTAAAATAATGAGTGCAAGCGGCTTATCGGAAAATATTTTAATGTAAATAAAGAAATCCTGGCGTTATAAACCTAAATTTTTAAACTATCTTTCCCCCATTACATTTATCTCAGGTCCATCAACGTGTTTTTGTCTTCGTTGTAATATTTTACTATTTTATAAATTTTCCATCTTCATTTTCCACCTGCAACGCTTTTTCACGCGTCATTTTTCTTTTGCGTTTTTTTTTTTTTAATTTTCAGGCCAACTTTTTCTCATTCCCCTTTTTTAGCCAGCCGTCCCCCCCCCCCGGACACTCTTTCATTTCGTTATTTTCATTCGGATTTTCGTTTTATTCTGTGGACCTCATGTTTTATGCACCGGCGTATCTGATTTACCATAGTCCATCTCACTCTTTGGTATAAGCACACATTGGCTGCGATTCTCTTTCTCTATCGCACCAAGTAAAATGCTCTCAAATACATAGATTATTAAAAAATGCGATTTTTTTTTTTTTTCATTTTATCTCATGATCAATGTATCACGCATATGTTTTTAAGCACAGCTCGCGGCCGGTGTCGATGCAAAAGGCCGTTGCCGCCGCCGCCACCGCCGCTGCCCATCGCCTCGGCACTGCAATTTGAATCAATAAATGTTCAACAATTACATATGCGATTCTATATAATGTTTTCATTATTTTTACATATCGCTGGAGAAATTTTTGGGGAAAGGGTAAACGATAACGCTTTTATGTATAACCCAACGGCGAGTTATATATTTCCTACTCTTTTTAACTATAAATAAAAGAGGAATTTTTCGAACATTCTTTTAAAGGATTAAATTAATTGTTTATAAAAAAAAATTTAACGTTTGGCGCGGTATTTTATTTTATTTATTTATTTTTTCTTTTTGTTACTTGATACGATTAATTTTTCATTTTCAAAATTATTATTACATTCATTCCATAATTATAAAAATGGAATTCCAGGGAAAAAATATTGTTTTGTTTGAATAATAAAAAATAATGATGAGTTTATTAAAATTAAAAAAGCATCTCCTAAACGATTCCAAAGATTATTATAATCTATAAAAAAAAATATGCATTTTTTGTTACTTTTTACAGAATAATGAAAATAAGCGTTTGAGTATTGTAAAGCAAATAGCGTTAAAAAATGAAGTTACTTTTGAACTTTTGATTTTTATCGGTAAATATAGACACGTGTAATCTGATGAATCGTAGCGTACCCTCATCGAAGCCGTGTCTGTCCGACAAAGCTCGCCGAAAGTTGATCGTTTATATTTTGATTTGTCTGCCTGGGCTGTGGGCTCTGGTGTATCAGAGAGCCAGCCCCTGCGGGCCTCTTTTTTAGCCAGTTAACACTAAGCTTTGAATAATAGAGAAAAAGAAAGAGAGAGCGTAACGCTGGTTTACAGAAATAATTAAAAATAAGAGATGAAAGGGATTTAATCGACAGGGTCAAGTGCCTCGCGAGTATCAACTAAGAGAGAAAACAGACGGTATTCTGACTAGCGAGAGAAAGACAACAAGTGTACAAGTAGATTGGGGTAGAGACGTAACTTGCAAGCGCGTAGAGTAAAAAAACTAAAAAAAAAAAGGAAGTAAAATCTAATTAATTCGCAGTGCGCGGTCTTTTAGGTTGCGTGTGTGCGCGTATGTTAGGGAGGCCAAGGGAAAATTGGTAAATGTTGTTTTAGGCTTTTATAGCAGTAGGCCGGTATATATAGACTGGGAGCTTGAAAAGTTGTTGGTTAAAAAGAGCAGTCGATGCAGACGGCTGACGTAAAGCTAACTGAGAAAGCGAGAGCTTCGTTGCTTGGACGCGCTTCTGTGCTATACGCGGCAATCTACTGTGCCGTCGTGCTAATAACGGATGCTGACCAACAAAAATTTCATTATATTTCACCTCTGTTGCATTCCTTTCTTCAATCACACGTTTAATCATTTTATTTTTTAACGATTTAACTACTCTTTAGATTTTAATGTACAATGCATATTTTTAAATACTTAAAAATATGATAATTTTCATTGAATTTTTCAAATATTCTACTTCAGTTTTTAAAGAATTTTTTTATTTTTCAAACGCAAGATATTTTCAAACAATATCGAGTTAAAAAAACTTAATTATTTAAAAAGTAAAACTTATATTTTTATAACTCACAAAAGTTAAAATACAATGAGAATATTACATAAAGAAAAAAGAAAATAAAATCTCCGATTTTAGCTTTAACCTAAAGAAGAATAGAAAAAAAGCTGTAAAGAAAACATGTAATTAAACTAATTTAACATTAAAGGATTTGAATAAATGAATAGGGAATTTGTAAATATTTATCTACATAAATAACCCTTTGTAAGATTTACACGACACGCGCGGTAAGCTTTCCTATACGCATGACAATCAGAGAGGTGCAATATACTAAGTTGTAAGGAAACAGAATAGACCGAGATACAGCAGAAAGGTATATATAAGGGAAGACTAATACTGGCAAGGAGAAAAGTAGATGACTCGAAATATAAGAGGAAATCCGGCCAAGCAACCAGACTGGTAATCCACTTACTGGCGCGGACCGATATCGCGTATATACAGCAACAGCAAGCAAGTCAGTGTCGGCAGCATCCCCCTTATATATACCCTCCTCTTGTATATATATGTCGTGTTAGTAGTAGAACAAGCTTCACGTTAGTGTATTGTATTAAAGTACTTTGCCGAAGCACGACTCATCCCTACCCCTACCCAGAAGAATAAGTCAGATAAAGAATCGCATTCTAGCTTTACCGCTTTTGCTGCTGCTGCTGCTGCCTTTGCTTTTGACTTTGCGCCTTTGATTAACATATTGCTTTTGCCTTCTGTAATACTACTACTCACGCTGAGACACTGACTTCAATTTTTTTTCTCTTTATCTATTAACTTTAATCAGGAAGTTCCACTTTATTTTTCCAATAATAGCTAAGTAAACAATATTCTTTGTACATTTTCTAAAATTATAAACAACTTATAAATTATCTTAATATATTATATTTATTTGTATAAATATACGAGAATAAGAAAAAATTTATGATAAAATAAAAATAAAGAAAAATTTGCATTCCTTGGTATTTAGATACTGTCTTTTAAATATAAAAACGGCAACTAAATCAAAAATGTTTAAAAAATAACCAAAAGAAATATAAAGTTTGGCAAAAGAAATGTTTGCAAATTTCATGGTTGACAATAAAATTTTGGGAAATAAAAAGAAAGCTGCACGCAAAGCTGCACGCAAGATAAAAAACGGCATTACTATTGCTCTTGTTGATTCTGATCGATCGCGGAGAGCCAGAGGAGAGAAGTATAGAAGTATAGAAGGTATAAGCGGCTATGGGCCAGCAGCGTGCTTTATATATATAGAAAGCTATTCTGCACAAGGAGAATAATTCTAGTATAACGCGGGAGCAGCTCCTACGTCAAATTTAAAGGCTCGATTCGTGGCCAATTCTCGGCAATACCGAGCAATAACTCAAGGTAAACGGTCGAGGCATTACGGCCCAGCAGTAGCAGTAGCAGCAGCAGCAGCATCCCGCGATACTTTATTCAGTTCATAAAATGTATTCCTATAACGTATCTCGCCTTTACGTGCTTCAATTTTATCTGAGCATGACCGGGCTTCCTCTCTCTCTCACTTTTTTCCCTTTTTGCTTCGGTTTTTTTTTTGCAGAACCCTGTGTGTAATTTAAGTTTTATTGATTGCCTTACCTCCTATATGTTACAGCAATTCGCGAATTATTTTATCGACTATTCGATACAAGTTATGTCGATAACAATTCGTGATACGATTTTATTTTCAAGAAATTTAATACACAAAGATAAAGAAATAAATGTTTTATTTAAAAAAAAAAACTTGATTTTTCTCATTTTATTAAAAAAGAAATAAAAATATAATAAGAAATAATTTAATAAAATTTAATAATAAATAAGTTGAAGAAAATCAATATTGAAAGTAGTCGTAAAACGTTGCAAATTGTTTACAGAATCATGTAATGTAGGTAAATTTCTGATTGGAAATAAAAATAAATAAATTAAATAGAGGCATGACGTTATCCGTGATCACGTCGCTACTATACCAAGCCAATCAACTAATGACCAACTCTTAGAGCCTGGCTTTTATATCTTTCTTTTATTTATACTTTCCACTTTAACATTCTAAGTACTGTCAAGAAAGTCTGACAAAATTATTCCTGTAATATGCACACGAATTACACTTGATGAATTTAAAATTCTAATACCTATTTGAATAAATATTTAACAATTAATAGTTAGAGGTCTGAGGTTGTCAGTGGCTCAGTCGGTAGAGCGTTGGATTCATAATCTCGAGGACTCGAGTTCGAATCCCGCTCTCGACAGTCGATTGACACAAGCATCACTGTAAACTACACATATGCTTTGTTCACAGACACACTGAAGAACCTCCGTCGCTAATTAGCATCGTAATGATGGGTGGGGTTCGATTTTTCGAAAGACCGATATTTTTTTGTGCTTAACGTAGAATCCCAAAATTTAGAATGATACTATTCATAACAGTCACTTGAATTATTTAGAAATCCCATTTTCAATTCATGGCTGCAATCGAAATTTATTTATTCGAATAAATTATAATTAATATTTAGAATCGTAATACGTATATAGAGCACCATATAATTATAAAATATTTCGAAATTTCTAATAAAATCTTTTGTCAAGTATCAAAAGAATATACAAACATATACTTTTGAAAACTCTATTAAAAATTTCGAAATGTCTCATCATAATATGGTGTTCTGTATACTTATTACAATTCTAGATATCAATTGCGATTTGTTCGAGTGAATACATTTCTATTGCAGCCATGAATTGAAAACGGGATTTCTAAATAAATTAAGTGTATGTTATGAATAGCATCATTCTAAATTTTGGGATTCTACGTTAAGCACAAAAAAATATCAGTCTTTCGAAAAATCGAACCCCACCCGTAATGATAGCATAAATACAACGACGTTAAACAAAATAAAATAATAAAATAGTAAATTTTCTCCATATTAAGTATAAGATAACCTTTAACACCTGAAAATTATTTTTTGCGATGAATTTTTGGAAAATGGATTAATAGTAAAAATAAATGGATTCTGCTTCAACGTTTTGTCTATTTTCAATATAGAAAATATATCCATATACAAGAAAATATCATAAATAATCGAAAAGTATGTAGAGTTAAATCATTCTAGAATAAAATTACTGATCGAGAAATATATGAGCACTCCAAGAACTAATATGAACCCATAGTGAATTCCAAAAAGCAACATTATTATGAAGTTGCTCAAATTTTCTGAAAGTCAGTAACATTTTATAAGCTATCAGCAGTTTAATAATTAGAAATTTCAAATCGATAATCTCTATAATAACAAAAATTTAAAAAAAGTCTAGATAATTAAATTAAAATTTAATAATTAAAATTAAAGAGTCCTGGGGAAGTTTATGTTGAGAAAGTTTGCAAAAATATTCCCTCTGTTTAACTTACGCTCGTTTTAAGTTTAAAAGATCCGTTTTTATTTAATAAATTTTTTTTTAAGTTTATGAACTGTTTTGTAATAATTAGAATGTGATTATTACAAAATTAATACATATCTTGACTTAAAAAATAATGATTAAAAATTTAACTATTTTTTTTAATTATTATTTAACGTTGCTGTATTTATGTTATCATTAAGATGCTAATTAGCGACGTAGATCATCAATGTGTTTGTAAAAAAGCACATGTAACGTACAGTGGTGCTTGTATCATTCGGCCGAGAGCGGGATTCGAACTCGGAACCTCGAGATTACAATCCATCGCTCTACCGAATGAGCCACTGACGACCTCATTTCGAAACTATTATTTATAATATTATCATTTTTTTTTACTATCTTTTATTTTTGTTAAAATAAATTTTTCCTTTTAATTGAATATATTGAAACTTTTAATATTAAATTTAAAAAAATGATGCTTTATGATTATTTTAATCTTTTTAACACAAGAAAATTTAATTAAAGTTTATTAAATTCTTGTAAATCAATGAATATTGAACGTCTTAAAATAACACGAATAAAGCATGTAATAATAAATGAAAATTAATGTGTTAAAAAAACGCAGAGTATATTAAAAAATACTTAAGCAAAATGGTCCTTAAAAACATTGAACTTAAAGAGAAGATTTGAAGGGAAAAAGAAAAAAGAAAGCTGAAAAGTGAAAATAAAAAAGCGTGTGATAACAAGAGAGCTTGCACGCAAGAGAGAGAAGAGAGGGTACGAGAATGAGTTGTTTCTTAGGCGAAGAAGAAGAAGCGCGTGTACATTATTACTTTGTAAATGGCGCGAAGCGTGTAGTAAGCCCGCGGGGGAGGGCAGGAGAGAGAAGGAGGAAACAAAGCTCTCCTCGCACACGAGCATTGAATTACGTCAGAACGAAGAAATTGAAGGCGCTCGCGTGAACGGAAAAAAAAAGAAGAAGCCTTCTCTCGCGCATTCACCGACGGCTAAAAGGAAAGAAGAAAGAAAGCAAGAAAGAAAGAAAAGAAAAGCTCGAAAGCAAGGACGGAAGGAAGGAAAAGGGCTTTTATTGTCGGCTCAACGCAGACTACGCGTCCCAAAAGTAATATTGTCTAATGTGCCCTCGTCTTTTCTATACACACACGCGCGCCTACTCGTGTTTCGTCGTCTCCTTTAAAATGAAAAAAAAAAAAAAAAAAGAAGAAGCTAGTCATTATTCGTGCGCGAAAAGCCAAAAATGCCTTGGGACTAAAGTTGACTGTTGTTACGCATTATTATAAGGTAGTCCCACATTCGAATTCGCTATATACTAAACTCGCGCGAGCTCTTTACTCATCCCAAGCGCCCGACGCGAATTAATTACTCGCCGAGGTAATATCTTCTCGTCGGTATATATACCCGCGCTTGCCTATTAGATTGATGATGCTTTTTAATACCAACTAATGCCTTCCTTTTATTTAGCGAGCTCTGCGACAATTGCAATAGCTTCCAGAGACTATTCAAATTTACGTAAACTTTTTTTTTTTCCTTTTTCTTCGCTTTTTTTTGTTCATGATACATCTTTTTACGAGTGTTATTAATTTCATATTATGAACATACGTTAATTTCATTATTTTATTTATTAATCTTTCATTGATGAAAATGTTATTCTTTTCATTCGATTTATCGTAATTATAAATTCATTATTGAGTGAATTAAAGTAATATTTAATTATTTTGCAATGTTTAATAAAATTCATTGAATAAGCATAAATATATATTTCGTGAAAACATATTCGCGAACGAATAAAAAAAGGAAAAAAAACGTGTTACTGTTTTATAGAAATCCTTCCAGTATTACGAATTTATAATATTTTACAAGGTAATACATTTTTTGATTATTATCTCATAATATGTAAATAAACTCTTTTTTTTTCTCCGCGTATATATCTTTTTTCAACAAATAATACACGTATAACGTGTGTATTTGAATTTCGCAACATATATTTTATTTACATAATACACGGCATTGCAAGAGAAGGAAATTATTTCACTACTCGTTTATATCAATAGAAAATGTAAAAAAAAAAAAAAAAAAACATATATATGCCCCTCGAAAAAGTTCTCTCTATACACGTATGGAGATATATGCCGTGTATGTATGTATGTACGTATGGGTGTGTGGTGGCTTTTCTCATTTTGAAAGAGGGGTTTGCTCGCGCGCGTACTACTTATCGTAGAGGCAAGCTTTTCATTGGTCGAATAGCCTGGACCCAGCGCAGCGAGAAAGAAGAGAGAGGGTGTGGGTGAGGTTCTCGTATTGGAAATTGCGGTTTATTTCAGACATTCCTTCAAACACATATACACACCAGCAGCTCCTCTTCTCTTTCGTTTAAAGAGAAAGAGAAAGATAAAGGATATAACTTTCGACATTTCAAATTTTCCTACGGTCTCTTCATTCAACTCTCTCTCTATATGTATATGTATGCGCGTCACAGAAGCATCATATACATAGAGCAGTCCCTTTAGCGATAAGCACCGCGAAACGATACTGCCTAGGTGTCATTAGCGCGATTGGTTTCCTCACTTTGATTCTTATCCGTCTATATACACTATATACTCTCTTTTTAACATTACCACTATGAGCCCCCTCGACGCTTTTCGTTTTCCATATACATAGTTGCTCTCTGTATCGCCGGAAGGAGATTGACGAAGCATCGATTCCGTTTTCTCCCTTTTTCTTAGCTTTCATATATGTATATATGCAAGCTGGGAAAATAAGCAGCAAGCGAGGCGTGAGCTGCTTTTCGCTGTACATTAAGCGCACATATATACGTATACGCGAAAACATATGCGGGTGATTTTTCGCCTCACGTCTCGATTTGCTCTAATAAAATCTTGTTTGCACAGTCTAAGAAATTGAAAAATTCATTCACACGATATTACAAGCACAAACTACGCTCAAATTTCATTTTAAAAATACTCCAGTATGCTGCTACTGCTGTTGCTGCTACTGCATTGCTCTTTTCTCTGACATAGCATTATGTCTTTTGCAAAAAAAAATTATTCACGAAAAAGCTATTGGTATAAAATTATCATTTGTTCAATCAAAAAGCAAAATAATTAGTGTCTTTTATTTTGAAAATATGGAATATTTTTCAAATAATTTAAAAAAAATAAATAAAATTAAAGAATTTAGACTATAAATGTTAATAATTCAACTCCTTTTTATCTGTTGTACAAACTTTGTCCTTTTTAATCAATCAACTGCACAATCAAATAATTCCAGAATAACCCAATAAATGAAACTAAACTCAAAATTCAAATATCAAAATTTCATTAAAAACGCATATAAATTCTAAAAATCATCAAAAGTTCAACAACAATGGAGCAAACGTGTAAATCGTCGGCAACAGGCTATATACGTGAAACCAAAAAGTCGTCCGAGTTGTGTAGAGAGAGAGAGAGAAAAATTGTCAACGCAATATGTGGATCTGTAGGTGGAGTTGCAATGATGTGGAATAATGTTATTGATTAGCATTTTAGCCTCGTGAATATGTATAGAGCCATTGGCGTTGGTACACGCGGAGCAAATTGACCGTGCCGTAACATAGTTGCTTTAACCAGCAGAGATAGTAACAGTTTCGATCGATTTCATGTATACATGTACGTGTGAGTGTGCTCGATGAGAGAGCAACGTATCAAAGCTCGATCTGCAATCGAAGCATCCCCGAGCTCTGAATTCAAGTGAGAGAGAGAGAGTGAGAGACGAGGTAACGGATTGAAAACAAATGGAAAAGCTTGGACTACTATGCTTCACTTTGATTGGATGCAAGCACGTAACTACAAGCTTTTAAAGTATTCCTGAAAAGGACGAAAGCATTATACATATAGAGAAGGAAAGAGCGGCCCCCCCCCCCACATCTCCAATTAACTAGGATAATTAATTACACGGGGATTAACGAAGTCGATCTCTGGGATTGGGACGGCGCCAGCGCGCAAATGGCAATTTACTTTCTCGCGCCACCGCCTACAGCAAGCACAAAACGTCACTTCGCATCTACACTTGAAAGCTCGTGAGTCGATCCTTTATCTCGCTCATATATTTTTTACAATATTTTTAAGATATTTCAATTATCCTATACAATACTGATGTATAATTAAAAAATCCATTCAAGTTTTATAAAATGAACTTTTTTATTTATACCAAAGATGTGAGTTAAATTCAATAACCAAACAAAAATTCTTATTATTAATTTTGAAAAGATTTTGTAAAAATTTTTAAAGGATTGATTCTATTTGAACAGCTTTTCTTTACTCGTACATTATTTTAGAATCACTTAAGCTTCATATATAAAAGGGTATAGTTTGAAATTAGAAATGAAAAATGATGAAATAATGAATAAGAGAAATTTAGCGTGAATAAGTAAATAAATCTGCTTACACTTAATAAATTATTTGACATAAATATATATCATCTTTAAGTGTTTATCTCACCTTACCGGGACAGAGGATTATTTTATCTTTTTTTTATTTTCATTCCTTTGTTGGACTTGTATTCTTTCCACGTCATCATCGATGAGAGCTTACGAAGCGTTTATCTATCGGTAACCCCTACTAATCAGGCGTGAGGACGATACGACGACGATGAGAGAGAGAACGAGCGCTATCATCTATACCTTGCTTTTTTTCTTCCTCATCCTCCTCATCTTTTTCTTTCTTTTTTTTATTTGCAACGAACCGTGTAATTCGAAGCGAGAACGATCATACGATCGAGCGTGCAGAACGACGTTGAAGATGCATCATGGGTTTCCTGTTTTTTTGGTCGTTTATTCAGCGGGACATCAAACGGGATGATCGACTTGATTATTTTGTAACCATAATCTCGTAGTCTAATTAAAAGGTAACACGAGAAACTTTTTCATATAGGCCGTTCTTTTTTTTTTTTTTTTTTTTTTTTTTTTTACTTTTAACTAATTCTCTTCGTTGATTCAGGAGTTGATGAGTCTCACGGATAACAAAGCTAAAGAGCTTCTTATGGAGCGAAAAGAAAATAAAGTAAATAAAATAGTGAGATGGAGAGATAGCGCGCTGGAAAAAGCAAGGGATGCTGGAAAAAGAGTAATGCATTAGAGCGTTCGGTACGAGAGAGAGAGAGAGAAGAAGCGTAAGAGCAAAAGAGAGAAAAGGCTAGTAGGCGACGATCCATTAGCGCCGCGGCGTCGACCTCCTCCTACTTTTCTCTTATACACTTACGGGATCTGGGATCAGAAAGAGAAGGCTACTATCGCTGCCCGGTAATATCTTGTTGTCCTTATGGCTGATCTCTTGAAAGCTCCGTCGCATTAGCCGAGCGAGGTATTTAAACACCACAAGCCGCCATCGCTTCGTCTCTCCGTCTGTCTCTCTTTCTCCCATGCTTGCCTTTCCACTACGAGGAACATGAACCTTTTCTACTACTCACTTGCTATTTTTTCTTTCTCTCTTTCTAGCTTTCTACGGCGAGCTTCTTTTTTTTTTCTTTTTTTTTCTTGCTTTTTCATCCCCCATTTCACTCGCATATGGTAATGTATGAATAATGGAACTACCCTGTCTTCTTTTTACCGACATTGTCGAGCATTAATTATTATACATATAATGAAAACGTCTCTGTGACTGGGCTTTTTTACTAATCATTTACATATATCAGAGCTACAACTAATATTTTAATGTTCGTTCATATCAATCTTTTTATTTTATTTTATTCTTCATAATTAAACATATGTATATCATTTATTGTCAATTTATTATTAAATTTTATTTCTATTAATAAAATTGTATAAATTTTAATTAGAACTATAGGTGAATGATCTTGTGATTTGAAATTTTAAATGACTAAATTAAATTTTATTTATATTACTATAATTAAGATTTTTATTTATTTAATAAATATTAAAAATTAGTAGAAATCATTTTGGTTTGAAATTAAGCTCAAAAGAATTATCTACACGCGTATAAAATCAAAATTATATCAATGTACAATGTAAATTTTTAAATTTTTCTCATATCAAATCTGCATACAAGTAATTATTTAAATTCTTTCCCAAAAGCTAACGTCCAAAATTTATGCGATCAGATGCAAACTATTCATGCTAGTGGTTTATTTTCTTTTTTTTTTGTTTCACATTTGTCGAGTCGATTTGCGCATCGCTGAATTTGAGCCTTGGAAACAAAAAAAAAAAAGAAAAACACTAAAACTCAAAAAAATAAAAATCCAAAAGAAGAAAAAAAAAAGAGCAGAATCACGCGCTTTGGAGTTTAACGCGTAGGCGGTGGGTAGGGCTATGTCTTTGATAAAGTTCGCGGGCCAGCGCTATCGCGAAAATAAATTCTAGCCACTGTACATATAGACACACGCAGAGAAAGAGTATACATCCAAACTGCTACTCATCGGGCATCCATCGAGTGTTACCATTTTTTTTTCTTCTTTTTTTGCTTTCTCGCGCTTCGGCTCTCTTTCTCTTTTCATTCCTGCTTTTTTTTTTTGTACGTATTTTTGCACGCATTTGTTACGTCTCTTTTTTCTCCATGCATTCGCGAGGCGCGAGGCGCGAAAGCCTGAAAGCATCGGCTTGCAAAACAGAAAAACGCATTGTCGACGTTATATAACGGCGTATATACATGCGCGTGCTGTAGCGAGCAGGCATAAAACACATTCCAACGAAAGCTTGCTAAAATGTACACACGTGAAGAGAGAGAGAGAAAGCAGGGAGTTTCCTAGCATGACACGGATGGGGCCCATACGAAGAGGAACGGATATGCTCGTGCAAAATAAACGAGCCCTTTTCGTTGGCTAAAGAGCACGTACGTACAGCGGCAGCAGCGAGCCTTTGCTAATGGCCAGGCATCTGGCTATACTTAATTAATCCCGACACCTACGTTATCCAGGTATTAGCCATGAAGTACTCGAAAGACTATAAATCGCCTGATTTCTCGTGGATCTTTTAAAGAAAACTATGTAACTGCGTTAATATTTTACCGGATCTAGGACATTTTTTTTTACCAACTTTTTTTTTCTTTGCTCTCCCTTTTTTTTCTTTTTATTATACTGTCTATCGTTTGAATGATACATGTGTTAGGGAATAAGGATTTATTTAGACGTTAACGTGGATTCAGCTGTACCAAAAGTAAGATATATTATTGTTTTCAAATGATAGTCAATAATATTTTTAATATTTTTTATCATTAACTCTGTAATAAACTGGGTTTTTTATGAATGCAAAATGAAATATTTTTATCATATATAAAAAAAGTACAAACAAAATTCTTTTATAATTAGATCACTTTACGAAGAATAATTTTTAATTACATTTACATTACCATAAAATTAAACTGTTAATTAATGATAATTTTTCAATTGAGTACTATTATAAATTTAAATTAAATTGTTGCGTTACTAGACTTTTATATCCTCCTTTTTTGTATCCAATTTATGTTTTCTACGTTACAAAACGTGATATAAAGTTAATTAGGATCTAAAAACATCAATTAATAATGTATTTTATGTTTTAAGTAAATCCATTTGCATCTTATATAGTAAAATTAAATTAAATTTAAAATTTGAAATTTTCTAATATTATTAAAAATAAATAATTAAACAATTTAAAATAGGAAAAGAGGATCCTCTATTCAGCTAGACTATTTAGTTCTAAACTGTAATAAGCAATTCTAATGTAGATTAAAAACTTCATGAATGTTCTATTGTATATGTTTTTTTTATTGAATATTTGATTTTCTTTTTTCGTTAATAATACTGATCATTAATTAGAGATTTTTCAATGAAAAATTTAAAAATCGATCATTATTAATAAACTTTTTTAACTAGCAAAAAGAAGCAAAAAAACTCGTTAATCGTTAAAAATTGTTTTAAATTTACAAGTTATCTATATCTATAATGATGTGTTGAAAAACAAAAAACATGCACTTCGTTACGTTGGATATATCCGTCCTATTATCTTTTACGGTTCCTCACAATTATTTTATAAAAAAAAAGGAAGAAGCAGAAGAAGGCCTATGAGGTCCTCGAAGTGTATTTTTCAACATTTCCTTGCCGGCTCTCGTTTTTTTCGTCCAATTAAAGAAAAGAAAAAAAGCGCGCACGCAAGTAAAAGTGCATCCGCGCGCAGAATCAGAAGAAATAAAAAAAAAAGAGCAAACAAAAAAAAAAAAAAAAAGAGACAACAAGGGCGCACGTTCGAGCATATATAGATGGTCATCAGAGAGTCGAGAGTATAAGGAAAGGAGAGAGAGAAGATCGAAACAAGAAGTTAAAGTCGGAGATAAATGGGTGGAGAAAGCAAATAAAGTATAAAGAGGAGAAAAATCGAAGAACATAAAATGAAGGAATAGAAAGGGAAAAAGGTATATATATATATACATGCAGAAGCATTTGGAGAGGTAACGAAGCTTTTTTTGCGCCTGAACGCCGCTGCATTAGAATGCTGTCCTGCCAATTTGGGGAGAGCGCAGGCGGAGGCGCACCAACAGCAGCAGCACAGTCAGTTAATTAAAAACAAAAGTACCGGGGGATACGTCAATCTTATTTGGCCGCGTGTGCAAAACGCGCAAGAAAGAGAGAAAGCGAAAGCGAATCGCAAAAGAAAAAAAAATAAGAGCACAAGGGAGATTTGTTACCGCCGTTAGCTTACTCGCGATCCTTTAATTAAGTCCACGTTCGTTATATTATGGATTTATCTACAACTCCGAGCTTCTCAAACGCTGCTTTACGCTCATTTCTGGCACTTTTCTTCTCGGTACATTCATTTACCAATTGTCCCTTTGCTTAGAAAGCTTTTTTCTTTTCTAACGCTTTTTATATTTCCTTTGCTTTTTTTAATTCATCGTTATATATTAATAAACGTGTTTCCTTTTTTCATTCCAAAAGGTACACAGCTGCAGATAAAAAAATTCTTCATTATTTCGTAATTTCAGATATCCCTGCTAAAACTTTAGTTGTACAAACGTTTAACTATTATAGATCCAATTATTTTTTTATCAATAGCAATTTATAGAACTAATAATGTTTTTCCAAGCCAAATTTTCTCCTCTAGCCGTAATTATTCAAAGTTAAAGAGTATGCGAATAAAATTTTGACGTATTAATTAGCAGCTTTACAACAATAAATATTTAATTGAGCGTAATTAGAAAGAGGTAAAAAGATCGAGAATTTCTGTATCAGCAGTGCAGCAAGCCTCGACTGGTAAATCGTCGAAGAAAAGCAAATACATTTTAATTAGGCCAATTAAATTGACTTTATTCGGAAAAATTCATTCGATTTCTAAACGAACTCTAGTTACATTTAGCACGAAAAAGAAGTTCCTGTTTTGATAAAAAAGAAAAAAAAATATTTGAATGATTCATGGATACGCGCTAATGTTTCTCAAAAGAGAGAGAATGTACACTTGAACGATACACGTAGATATGAGAACTTTTTTTTGCGTTTATAAGAAAAATTCTCTCATAAGGCAATATGTACAGGTGACATTTGCATTGGCTATATATACACACGTTTACTATTTTTTTTTTTATTCTTTGCCATGTATGTTCTGTGAATGCATGTATTTTACACGCATTCGGCACGGAAGAATTTTGATTGGATCGGAAAAAAAGGGGCCTCCCCCGCTTCAGTCTTTCTTTTGTTTTTTTTTTTTTTTTAATCAGACTTACTTTGGAAGGAAAGAATGAGGAGGCATTTCGGGTAGTCGCAGTAGTCGCAACGACGCAATTAGCGTGACTGTTAACAGTCCGCAAAAGCCTTATACGGACTACGTTTCTCTTCTTTTTTTTCTTCCTCCATTCTTATTCTTCTTTTCAGTAGCTTCAACTGATTACGTGAGATTACGCGGTTTACCTTAATTGTAAGGAGATCGAGTACGGAAAACATACGCTGAGAATTTTAAAAAGCGAATAACATTCGATCAAATCTTTCAATATAAATATCCAGTAAATATTCAGTTTTTATTTATAAATTGCCATGCGAATAGAGAAATTTTTGTAAGGAAAGGGAAAGGATGAGTTGTCGCTTGTTCACGGTCACTAATAATTGGTAAAGGAGGAGAATTAAATAAGGATTTTTGGATCAAGTGACAGCAGTAGCAGCAAAGAGAGAAAGAGAAGGAGAAAGAGAGCGACGTGATGCAAAGTTACGACACTTTAATTGGACATGCATGTCTGCTGAGAGAGAGAGAGAGAGAGAGAGTAGTGTACTTTGGCCAGCACTAATTAGCCTTGCCTCTTCTCTATTCCTTCTCTTTCTTCATCTTTCTCTTTTTAGCCTTTGCTTTCCTACTCGCGAGAGTGCAAATGAGTAAAAACGATGAAATTCTTTCCACTTAATTTAGCAATAGCAGACGTGCCTAGTTTTTCACGCGCTGGTATATACAAGCTTGTATTGTAAACGCGAGAAGCCTTTTGCTTGCTTGCGGCTTCCGTGGAATTTGGATTTCTTTTTTTTTTTTTTTTTTAAATCATCGCTTCTTATATCAACTTCGCCTTGGCCATTAATGACATTGGAAATAAGATTTCCGATAATCATTGAATTTATTCAAGGTTAACCACTTCATACGAAGAAGCTTCCATCACTCGACAATTTTTTGCTACTCTCTGTGAAGTTTTTAATTTAAATTATTTTCTCTGCCATTGTTGCCAGGCAACAGTTTATTGAGAAATAATTGGTACATTTTTTTTCTAATACAAAATATCTTTATTTATGGAAAAATTTCATTGAACTTTGATTGTGGCCAAGCATATATTTATGATAAAATTTATTTTATTTAATAGTTAAAAGGAATTTCACGTGCAAATTTAAAGATTAGATCTAATGGTACACAAAATGAAAAAAATTCCGCTTTTTAAAATAATTTATTAAGTAATCACATTAAATTGTTGCATTCATAAAAATAATAGACAAACTACTTATAACTCATTTTAACAACAATATTGGATACTTTGAAGTTTATGAATTTGATCTGAAATTAAAGTACTATATTTTAAAAAATCATCAAAATCTTGAAGGACGGTGATTTTTATTATTTCTCAATTCTAAAAATAAAAAATTGAAGCTTGTTTTCTCTACTTTGATTTCAGTTATTTTAAAAATATTAAGAACATTTCTAAACTAAATTATTCACATTTTAATTAAAAGCTCTTTTTTACATTCTTATTAAAATAAAACTATAAACGCTCATAATTTGAGTTTTTTGATACCACTGTGACTTTACTCATTTTTTGCTACCTAAAAACATATCTCAAAGTTTCATTAAGATCTATGACTTGAAGATTATACACTCTCCTAATAAGTAAGTAAAAACATAATACAAATAAAACATGGGTAAGTCAGTGATAGTTACATGATTCAAAAGTTTTCTTTTATATTAGCTATAAAGTAAAATCTAGAAGAACGTAAGAAAAATGCTACCTTAATATAGCGCAACAAACAATTCTGGATATCAATATGACCTTTAAAACAGAGGTGTTTTTTAATGAATCAGATCGCGTTAAAATTATCGTGCGATTTTTATTTTGCACGTTTACGTTTATTTTATTTTATTTAGATCATTATCGCGCTTTGGTTTAATTTATACTTCTATTCTAATCTGCGATTTTATTTATTTTACTTTACAAATTCATACGCCAAACATACACATATAGATGACCAACGCAACACCGTTGAATCCATACCACGACCTGACTGTGCGAACTTCGCTGGAAGTGAATCAATTTGTGCGTTTCTACCTTCCTCTGTAAAATAATTTATATAATTTATATGAACAAATAAAAGTCCATATAATATATTAAATAGAAAAACATGCATAAATTTTAAAAATTAATAGAAACTAAATAAAAGTGTAATTAAAATTCAACTGATACGTTATATAGAAAAAATGTCTATTTAATACTAAGAATTACTCACTTTCATATTAATGCAATAATATTTATCACAAATTGAAAAAGTATCAATAACAATTTATTGTTTCCAATAAGTTTGTCATATAGCTTAAGAGGATGCCATATTTTCTGTCATTATCTTACTGAATTTTTCATTATAAAGAGATTTATTAGAAAGAATCTTGTAATTTCAAATTCACTTGGATAATGCGTCACAACTTTTTTATTATGCACAGAAATTTTACTCACGGTATTTATATCTAGCAAATACATCTCTTTATTTTTTGCAATTAGCACTTTTTAAATAAATATTAAAAAAGTAAATTATACAAGGGCAGAAGATACGACGTCCTCTTAAGCCAAATACAAAAGGAGTGCACTCGCGACGAGGGAAAGGGTTGAGAAAAAGAGAATGGAAGGGGCAAAAGAAGCGGCAAACGTATTGAGAGAACGAGAGAGATGCAAGAAGAGAGAGAGAGAGGTAGAAGTAGGGAGAAAGAGAAGTCCCTCCTCATCGGACTAACAGGACGTTATATAATAAATCGGTCTCGTTAGCAAGAAACTTTGTTTTTGCCGAGGGTCTGCTCATTAGATCGCCACGGTGCGACGGTAATTAGAAGTTTTAGCTCTCTCCTCCCTCTCTGTCTTTCTTCTTCCTTTACCGCACGGCCCTTTTCGCCTCGGCGCGCTCTCTCTCTTTCTCTGTTGGCCGTTAACGTTAGCTTCGCGTATACTCGGTAATGATGTAGCCGAGTTTAAAGCAAAGGGAGAGATGCCAAGCTAAAGCAGAGAAGAGAGAGAAAATAACACGAACTCGAGGTACAGAAACGCTTGCCGATTAAGCTCGATATCCGTCGCGATCGCGATCGCGAGAACATGGAACAACCTACCCAAGCTTTACTATACCTCACCCTCCCTCTCCTCTCCTCTTCTTCTCTCTTTTTTCACTCTTTCTGTAGCATTTACTTGAGCGCCAATTATCGTTTTTCACCAAAAGACGGAAGAGCTGCATAGTTGGAAAAGTCGCACGCTGCGACAATGACAGTGTATCTCGCAAAGGTGCAGGACAGCGCGAGGCTCAAGCTATACCCTACATCCTGTTTATCCGTTAAAACTATAATTTTAACTTTTTAACGCTCCTTCTTTATAATAAGGGAAATAATTACTTCGAGCTTGTTAGCAATTATTCCTTTATTCATGATAAAATATTTTTAAAATTTGTAAAATTTAAATTTTTAGATTCATCAACAGTTTACAAAAATAAACTAAAAACTAGTTTCAATTTATTAATATTATATAATGTCAAATTAACCTTTTACTTTATTTTCAGCATTCATCGAATGATTTCTATTTTGATTAAAATTTCAAAAGGAAATACAAACATTATGATAATTTTAATGAACTGTATGCTTTTATAAAGATCGATTTACTTAAATTGGCATCACTTATATTCCTATTAATAAGCCGCTCACTTGTGCTCGATAAAGCATTGAGGAAAGAAAAAAAAAACTAAGTTACGGGCTTTTAAAATCGATCAAATGAGAAAATTTCGTTTTTCATAAACGTTTGACTGCACAGCTGCGATACACACGAGTGTAAAATGTCGAGTGTGTAGGAATGAATGACATGTACACACGTGCAAGTAAAAAAAAAGTATATAGAAAAGCTCGTGTAGACTCGTAAAGGCATAGCTTGACTTGCCGTATGTATGTTTCGTAGGTCGAGTGCGAATGTAGCGAAGCCTATTAAACAAGAAAGCACACATCATCCTCGACATTGTATGTGTATACACATAAAGCAAATGCATGACACTAAAAGGTAAAGAGCAAAATAAGAGACAAGAAGTCGCCGTTCAATTGCAATAGTCGAAACCGTGAAATCGTAAAACGCAGCTCGGAAGTATATATCTATAGTCATTAATTTCTCTTTCTGACGACGTGAAGCAAAAGAGAGGAAAAGAGATAGGAGAAGAGTAAAAAGGAAAAACGCGCGCGAGAGAAAGGAGTTAAGAGGGAGCCGAAAGAACGAAGGTAAAAGGGGCTTAGGGGTAAAAGCTCCTGTCGGTTGCCTCCGCAAGCAGGTTCAACTTGTCTCGGAGGGTAGAAACGAAAGAAGAGAGGGTGGACTGCTTGGGTAGGGGCTTTTATATATGTTTACGTACATGTATGCGTGCTCTTTCTCTCTTTCTCTTTCGCGACCAAGAGAGAGAGAGAGTGAGAGAGAGAGGGTGGAAAGGCAAAAGGAGCTCTGGAGAAAGGGTAGAGTTTGCTAATTACGCGCGCTCTCTCTAATGAATAAGCTCTAATGAACCACTTTCTGTTAATTAAAGGCTGCCTCTATCCCTCTCGAAATCCCGCTCGCGCATCCCCCCGCGTCCCGCGCCTCGGCTTCTACACCCCACCTCACCTCGGGCACTTGAAGCTTTGCCTTCTCTCTCTCTCTCTCTCTCTTCGTTCTCGGTATACATCCTTTTTCCTTCTTTCTCCGTCTCTTTCTCCGTCTCTCTCTCTCTCTCAGTTAGCGCGCTCCAACGTCGAAAGGAGAAGGCTTAGGGAAAAGAGCTCAAATGGAGGATTGCTGTGTATATACGTGAATGAGAAAATGTACACCCCGGGCCCGGGACTCTCACCCTCCGTTCTATTATATACATACAATGATATGTACACATACGTATGCGTGTATATATATACCAGCAAGCAAGCCGCAACTTTTCTTTCTCTCAATCGCATGAGTAGAATTCAGGTAGTACGTATGGTATGCTCCTTAACCCTTAACCCTTTGCTCTTCGATGAACAGCATTCGTTTTAAAAGCAAATGCAAAGACCACTCGCTTGCTCACGAGAGCGAAATATTTCGTTTACGTCTATACCATACAGCTCTCTCTCTATTGCTACCCCCCGAGACTCGTCGTCGCGAATGTTCAGCTAAATGGGCCACAAATGTGCTTTTTCTTTTCTTTATTCATTTTTTTTTCTTCAGATTAAGCTACTCTAGTTCCTCATTGTTCTTCTTTTGTTCTTATTGTATTTTTTTTAAAACTTATTTATGTTTCTATTGGTGCTCTCTCCTTAATCGAAATAATACAAGTGTTTTGTAAAGAAAAAATCTTTGACTTTGATTTGATGAAAAGGCAGTTATAGGAGTAAATCGCCTTTAATGGTACACGCGTTTACATTTCAATTGACACGACATCTGATTTATGCCATATTAGCATAAATTGCTTTGAAAGTTAAAAGCATGTATATCGATATTACGTGAAAAGGCCAGGCTTGTATAGACTGAATGGGAAACAGTTTGATGGACTAAGAACGTCTTTCAATATCAACTAAATGCCGCTGCTGCTGCTTCAAATGCGCCAATGTCAAATCAAATCATTAGCGAGGACTTGATTGAAAAGAAAATTTTACAAGCCTATTTACCCAAGCAACACACTTGTCGATGTTATAAATGAAGAAAAGTCTTTTTTTTTCTGTATGAGAATGTGTCAAAGACTTTTGCAGTTTTAATATATCGTGTTTGCTGTACCAACGTATAGGAAATGGAAAATTTTGCAGGAGAAAAACTGCTTACACGTTTTAATGCTGTGTAAATTTACTTCGGTTAAAAAAACATGTCCGCGAAACAAAATTAATACCTGAAATTACGTACTGCTTTAATACGAGTCTCAAATGTTGCGTTTGTTTGCAAATAAATGTTTTATTTTTAAATGGAAAAGCCAGCGAAAGAAGAATGTAATAAGTATTTAAAAGTAACTCGAAATTACGTTCTGTTACGCGGAAAACAAATTTCGTAAAAATTTAATATTTCATACGAATTAAAAAAATTTCAAAATTGTTGAGAAAATTTACATGAATTTATCCACTGGCTATCGTCGAATATTTTTTTAATTTAGAATTTAATTATTATTTTCTTGTCTATGAAGATGAAGCACTGTTTTCTATAGTATATTATGCAATTTTTAAGAAAATAAAAGCTGCCTTAGTTTTAAAAATTACTAAAATACAATATAACCATGAGAAATTCAATTTTTAGTTTAAAGTCAAAGATTTTTTTGGATATTTTATTCATGTTTTTATAGAAATCACGTGATTCCGATTTTTGCAAATGAAATTTTTCAGTTGCTGATTTTACATGTTCAGAAGTTTTGTGGAATAGTATAAAACATTCTTTATGTTTGTAAATCAATGATAAAAAAACTTTTAACATTTTTTCACCAATTTGTTTCTTAATTAACCATAAAATAGTCTAAAAATAAATTCGATTTCTATGACGTTCTTTATGAAATTGAAAATTTTGTATGCTTTTACATAATAAAATCCAATAAAACGTAAGATAATAGATTGAATTACAATGAAACGGATTAATTACAGTTATCGAATAGTGAAAGAAGAACAATAAGAGGCCGGAAAATAAAATAAAAGGAGGAGAGGAGAAGGAAAAGAGAAAAAAAAAAATAGAAATATAAAGAATAAAAAAGTGACTACTTATATTTCATTAGTGCAACCAGAGCTAATTCTGGGCCAATTATGCTATTGCAGGAAAGAAAAAGAAAACTCGAGTAAAAGAGTAGATAAGGGAATAGCGCAATTCTTCGTTTTTACCGCTTTTATGTGTGTGTGTGGGTGTGGGTGTACGTTTTGGTGAAGCAGCGGTGCGCTATTTCAAGCGCTTAATGTATTCCGGTATTGTTATTCGTACTCCTCCTCCCCTTTCCCTCGGCACTCATTAGGGAATCCGTTTGCAACGCCCCGTTTTTAAATGCTTTATATTTACAATTCAATTTGCTTTATAATGTCGAGCATCTCTCGAAGCAACGATACAACCACTGTATACGTATCCCTCTTATACCATTTCAGAGGAGAGAGAAGAGTAAGAGAGTAAGGATAAAAAAGAAAGAGTAAAAGCTCACGGAAGAAAAGATAGAAAAATAGCTACTTTCTCTCTCTGGTTTGCGGAAGGGAAAGTCATCGCGAAACAACTACGGCGAGTGGAAAGATAATTTCTTCCGGTTACTCGATTCCAAGGGTTAGTTTGCATTTCTTCCTTTTCTTTTTTTTTTTTTTGCTTTTGCTTGCCTTTTCTTAGAGAGTTTGGTTCTTGGTCGTCCCTTGCTTATGCTACTTTATTAAATATATATATATTTTTTTCTCAAACTCCCAATTAACATGCGCTGCAATTTGTATATATTTGTTGAACTGTTACGGCTGAAAGCTAAAGTAATTCTATAGGGCAACCACACGCTAGAATGCGCGATTGCTGTCTTCTTCAAATCTTGTATTTCCATAAAATTATCATTTATTTTATCTGCTTTAATGGAATTAGAAATGAGTATATAAATAAAACATTAAAAATAAAAATCCAATTTTTTTATTTTCACATTTTTTTATTTACGAAAATAATGAATCATTGTAAATATTTTAAAACTTTAATATTGATCTTTACGAAATTAATATTTCAAATAATTGTTATCATTAATCAATTTTCTAATTAATGAACTTTACTATTCTTCTATTCCTCACGAAAAATCTTTAGATATTTTTTAATATTCCAACGAAACAAGATTAAAAGTTTGACTTTGCAAATAATCTTAAATATAAATTTAAAATGAGTAAATATCAATAAATGATGATAATTAAAAAAAAATATTAATTTTTACGATAAATGTTAAATTTTTGTAAAAAATGTTCACATAAATTATTATGTTTTATCAGAAATTGTATTTTGTTATTTCCACATTAGGTATTAGTTTTTAACCATACACAAAGAAGTAAGAACTAAAAGTAAGATAAGACAAAGAAATCTAGAGAATTTAGTTTGATCAGCATCGAAGATCGTAAAACGGACATCAGTTGGGAGTTTTGCTGCAACAAAGACAAGGCATATACGGGTAAGCTGACGCACACGCCTCTAGGTATAAGTATATGTGAGAGTAAAGAGAAAGAGGCGGATATAAAAGAGAAAAAGAGCGAGGGTAGGCTATAATCCACTGATGGACGCATTTACTGATTACTCAAACCCCTCTTTTCTCAACGAGTTTGAGCTTTCGCTTATATTTCTTAGCAGCAGTCTGCTGCTGCTGCTGCTGATGCTGTCCCAGAGGTAAAGAGAGAAACAACGAGAGTGAAAGCAACGTTCCATTCCGAGCTTCTAACGCGGGGGGCGGTGGCCCATTCTCTTTCTCTCTGCTGATGGATAAATCGTCCGAGGGATTATCGCACTTTAATTGTATTATCAGGCCATTTAACCCTTTTAGCCAATGAGAGAAGACCAATTTGCTGTTAAATTATTCATTTTCTTCATACCAAGAGAACTCGAACCTAGTCCCATCCGTAGTTCCATCCTTTCTGTGATTTCTCAAATTTATTTTTACCTAATCTGAAAAATTATCCTTGCTTCATTTTTATACGTTTATAATCTCATTTACTTTATTAACAAGTCCATTTATTTTCAACCTCGTGTATTTCATTTTTTTCTGTAAATATATTGATTGGTTGTTTAAAATAATTTAAAGAAATAAATGTTTAAATTGTAAGCAGTTATTTTTATAAAATTTATTAGATACTTTCCTTTTATTTGATGGATATAATAAATTCCCTTTTTTTTTTTATTTTAAAATATAAAAGGAAGAAAATTAGCTTGGAAAAAATTAACTCATAATAAGAAACTTTTCTGTGGTGTAGTGTGCCTAGGCAAAGGTAAATTAAACTTGCGGTTTCATCCAAGATCAGTTGCAGCACAAACACTAAAACAAATTAACGTTGAGCCAATGGTTTTTCATGGCAGAGAGAAAGAGAGAAAATTCGCTATCCTGTATTATATTTAACTTTCTAATTTTTATTGTTCCTTGTTATTTAATTAATAAAAAGTATATTGAGCTGGAAAAATCTAATAAGTTTATTCATTTATTTTCTTAAAGCAAGATAATACAAGTTAATTCTTTGAAAAATTTACAATAGCGAGTTCAAACTTGTTGAATTAATTATAAAAATTTTTATAAATTATTACTTAAATATATTCGAGATTTCTCGATCGACAATTTAAGAGCTACAAAACCTAATTAGAAAATTGATCAACAATTTATTACAATACTTAATTAAAGTTTAAAACGTAATCTATGATTAAAATGAATAAAATGATAAAATAAAAGCATCGTTTAAATACTGTGAGATTACTTGGGTGTTGGGTGCTTGCACGTGGCTTAGACGAGAGAAAAATTGAGAGAAGCTTGCAGTAGTTGCTCTTGGCGCGTATAATGCACGCGAGAAGCCTCTTCTTTTTCCTCTTCTTCTTCTAAAAGACGAAAGGCTTTCGTTCAGTTAAAAGGTATATTATATGTATATAGAATAAGACTTTCTCTTTTCTCTCTCCACCCCTTGCGCGCGGCTCGAATAAGAGAGAAAACGCACCGCAGAGAAACACAAGTTGTCGCGTAAAGAAGGTAAAACGTTGGAGAAAGAAACGCCCGAGAAGACATAGCAGCGGCAGCAGCGCCGTTGGCTTGTGTGCGGGGCCAAACAGGGAACATGATAATTGTAGTAGTAATTACATAAAGGAGATGAAACGAGCGAGAGAGAGAGAAATAGAGACTCATGAGACGCACTAATTATCTTGCGAATAAAATCTCATTAAACCTCCGAGACGGAATCTAGTCTGCCGTCGACATTTCCTCTCTCTCTCTCTCTCTCCTCTTTTATCTGTTTCTCTCTTACAAACGCGCTTCCTTTTCTCTTGCAACGTGCGGATCGTTTCTCGTTTAGCAGCGTGTTCGTCTGTAATTTATATGCGTCGTGGATTTCTCGTTAAATCTGACCTTGAGAGAGATATTCTCTTTTTTTTTTCTTCGCGAGTAATCACGCGATATCGATGATCCAGGAAGACGAGGCTCGATAATGACGTGGAAAATTGTCACTCTGTCTCTCTGATTATAAAGGGAAAAAACTGCATCGTTATATCGTACAAGTGCTTCGTTATCCTTATTTTTCTCGTTTAATGTACACATATGTGTAGAAATTAATCGAGGGGGTTATATGGAAATGATTGACGCTATAAAAACTAGCGTATATACGTATGGCGTGATTTTAAAAATTCCTATCGGAGAGAAGGAAAGGAACAATGATTTTATATTCTTATTAAGTCGTACGAGAGAGCTGCTGCCGTCAGTCAAAAGAGAGCCTATGAGCGCGTGAGTGACATTTATTGAATCAGCCCATAGATTTGAGTCGATGCCTCAATTGGCAACGTTCCAGCGCATTACTTCGTCCGACAGCGTCCGAAAGTTCGATGCCAGGGAGCCGGACGGAAAAATAGAAGGAGACGCTAAACGAGAAAGAGACGGAGAGAAGACTCTCTTTCTCGTTCAGGATCGAAAAGCATTTTATTAATATATTTGTAGATTGTGCCAAACTTGCAAGCTCTTCCCCTCTCTGCCTCATTTCGATTTTCTTGTTACTTTACGCGAAAAGCTTTTCAATTTTTTAGCTGTCTTTCTTGTCTGTATTCGTCGATCTCATCAATCTCATTGCTTTCTAATTCATTCCGTCAGATTTAAAGCATTTTTTTTTCATTTTTCTATTTATTAACCTGCATTCGATTTTTTCAAACATTTTCTCCCTTCTGCAATAATTAAAGATTATCAAGAAAAGCTTAATTAATATTTTAGTTTTCTCGATTTATCCTGAAGCAGACTCTGCCGTTTTATATTGTATCAAGAATTTCGAAAATACTCTTGTCAAAACTGTCAATTCTTCAAACCTTTATTGCATTTCTCACAATAGATTAAAATAACTTTTTATCGAATTTCGCAAAATTAGCTTTATGAATTTATCATTTTCATATCTTTGAAAATCCCATCAATTTTTAGTATGGCATTTAATAATCTATTGCTCTCTTATATTTTTATAAAATTAATTTCATAATCTTGATTTAATTTCAAAACCTTTGTCACAATAATTTAATTTAATTATAAATAACTAAGTAGTTAAATAAATAACTTCTAATTCTAATATAACTTCCCAAAAACTAAAATGCATTCTTATTCAGACTACAGTTTAACAATAAAATAATAATAGATTAGTTACACAGCACGTAACAACAATAATGACAAAAAACGAAATTAAAAATATTACCAAAAGAAAATGAAAAAAAATATACTAAAACATTGCATTGGGTTAACCGAAACACAATTCTGATTGAGATGCTATAAAAACAATAAATTTTAATTAGAACATCACAAATGAAATAAATAAAAATTCTATTACGTCAGTCGCTAGAGGAGATTTTTCATTCACTATCTTTTGTGTTCCTTAAGTTTATTATATATTTTAGTTTTCATGAACTTTTCCTAGTTTATACATAATTAAAATTTTTACAAGTGTATATGATTAATTTCAATTAGCTTATTTTTCCCTTTACCAAGTTTAATTAAATATATACTTTTTCTGAATTTTATTATACATTTTTAAATTGCAACATTGTTGAGTTTACTTTAAAATTGTTTCTTACATGATAATGTCGAAAGTGGTTTTTTTTTGTCTTCGTCTTTTTAACAATGGTATTTTAACAATGTATTAAATACGACTGATACAATTAATTTTAATAAGACTTCAATAGTCAGTTGCGAACGAAAAGCAAAGTAGAATAATTATGATAATGAATGTTCATATATATTTAACACGCGATTAATCGAGTACAGAATACCTAAAAAATCAATGAAATTAATTAAGCGAAAAGTATAACTTATTTTCATATTTTGAGCAGCATCGAAAATTCTTAATTCTAATATTTTGTAAGCCAGTTTGATATACGAACGTTATGCTAGCAGATATGTATATTAATCAACTGAGTGATCCTTGCTCGTGCATGTGATGGATCATTTATATTTATGACGTTCAAAGCATTAAAATTTTATAAAATAAGAAAGCCATTTATTTACTATAAGTGAAAACGGACTAGTTTTGCAAATATTTATCTTTATACTTTAACAACAATGTAATGTTGTTTTTATTTAATTAATTTATGCTCAAATTAATGTTCAAATACAATTTTTTTTTATTGTTTTTAGGTATTCTTTGGTATATTCTTTTGTCTTCAAAAATAAAATTTTTTTTTTAATTTTATTATTTAACAATAACTAAAAGCATTTTGTTTTTTTTCGTTAATTGAGCCAAGCGACTAAAATGCTCGCAATTAGGTTGACAAATTTGATTATTCTCTTGTTGAACAGTCAATTATTTATTTCGACACGAGAATGAAAATCTATGTAAACAGTTAATTAAATATAATTAATCAAAAAATAGAAAAATATTACAAAATTTATCAATAAAAACATTTAAGGAACTTTCGCAAAAGAATTCGACTTTTATAATTTATGAAGTAAACGTCATTTCAAGCAGAGCCTATCTTACCTTTTTGCGTCGAACAAATTTGTTGAAAAAAAAAGAAAAAAATAAGTAGACCCAAAGGACACATTCAAATGCAGTAGATAGTTATAGTTGTGTTGGTTCTTGTAGAATAAGCTTGTACTTATACTTTTTTTTTAACTCTTGGCGAGGCCCCGTAAAGTTCCAAAAATAAAAAGTCAGTCTCGAATGCAAATAGCGTGCGCAAAAGCGGTCATTTAAATATTCATGCATACAAGACTCGTTTCTTCTGCCGGTGTATATATTTATATATATATGTGTGTGTACCGTCGCGTGAACTCGTCCTAAAACATAAGCTCGCGGTCTTAAAGCGTCGGTGTTTATTGCGTCTTGCAACGATATGTGTCTTTCGGTCCATCTCTTTCTCTCCTTTTTTTGAGTAGTGTCAACCAGGCAGCTTTTTTTTCTTCTTCTTTCTTTATACGCATTACACAAGTCGAAACTGCGCTTCTTTCGCCTCTTTAAACTTTTATGTTTTCGCAGAGCTCTAAATAATTCTTATCAATTTAAATTACAAGATTAGATATTTTAATATATTTTGTTTTCAATGAATTAATTTATTAGAAACTGCTTTTCAATTACAAGAGATTAAATTATTCTTAAATTTGAAATATTAAATAAATAATAATATCAATAAATAAACAGATTAAATTGTTTTTTTTTTTCAAATTTATTATTGAAAGAGAAAATATTTAGCTTGTATTTACATGAATAATTCATATAAAAATTATGTTTATTTAAAAAAATGTTAAAATATATTTAAATAAAAAAAAATGTTAAATGAGCGTATAAAGCAGAGTAAAAGATAATTTAATACAATGAATAAAATATGAAGAGAGAGATAACAATAAATTTTCGAATTTAACGGAATAAGCGTGTATGTACATGAATTCCCATGCTGTATATATCACAAATAAATAAATCTCTTTGGTCAATATTTAAAAACATAATAACCACAATATTATTTAAAAAGCAAAAAATGAATGAAAATAAATTTAGCAAGTAGAAAAAAATGCAATTTAATAAAGCAAACGATGGGGAAAGAAGGAATTTGTTGAACATGTGGAAAAATGTGCTAGTTAGTTTTTGAAAAAAAAAAAAAAAGAAAAAAAGAGTAAGATGTTAAAAAATCGCGACCAACTGTGCTAATAAGACAGAAACAAGCAATTTTGAAAACTGGCGACGAGGATGAGGCTGTGTGTGTATATATATAGCGGTAGGGAGGGATATAGAGCGACTCGACGTCGAGGGCGAAGGAGAAAGGTTTGTTAGCGTCGAACATAACTTTCATTAATTGGAGAGGACTCCGTAAGAGAGAAGCCGGCAATGGCATAGAGAGAGAGAGAGAGAGACTTTCCCTTCCCCGTAATTAATCTTACGCTCTAATGAGTGTCAATTGGCAGGAACTGCCAATTAACGCACCGAGACTAAGCTTGGCCCAAGAGAGAAAGACAGAGAGAGAAAAGAGCTAAAGGATTGGGAAGCTTGCTTTCGCACACTATAGAAGCAAAAAAGAGAGAGAAAGAGAGCATTAAACGTGAGTGCTCGCCAACGGAATACCAACTTTTCTCTTCCTTACTGTTAAATACGTGAATAAATATAATGAAGGCTGCCCTATCTTTGGCGCAATTACACTTTGCGTCAGCGCTACCATGTAAATTGTACTTTTAATTTTAATTAAAAATATAAAAATAGTTTAAAAAAAAGAAAAAAAAAGTTAAATAAAGTCGCCCAAACAAAAGAAGGATACTTCTTTTGATTATCCGGCCGTAGGTATAACAACTTGTAATTTCTCTCCGCTCCTCTGATCCTCTCTCTCTCTCTCTGTGCAAGAGAGAAAGAGTCCACGTGGCTTTATATTCCGATGAAATTAAAATTCCTCTCGCCTTTGTTATCCAGTCAAAATAATGAGTCTCTCGGGAATTTATTATACGCGGAGCGTCTCTCTCTCTCTCACTCTCAGATGTATAATGTATCATTGATTTATTCGATGAGCAACGGTGCCGGTGTTAAAAATAAACTAAACAAGAATCGCAAAGAAAAATATATATATTTTTTTTTTTTCAAATTACACTCGACAAGACAAGTATAATACTTTTTTAGGTTTATGGTTACGGTAAAAAAAAAGAGAGAAAAAATATATATAAAAAAAAAGGGCGGGAGAGAGCTATGAAGTGTCTGTCTCCTTCCACGGTGTCATGTTTTTTTCAAAACAGTTTGCACGTACGATACACTACTCGTTGGGAGTATGACTGCATAAACTCGAATGGAGAGGGTTAAAGGGAGGAGGGTTATGTGTGTGTGTGTGTGTGTGTGTGGCGAACGTACTGCCAAGTTAGACTTTTCGCTCGTAAATGCTACGGCACGTGCATTATATCCACTGCAGATCGTGACGTAAGGTAAAACGTCTCGTTTGTGGTTATATATATATATATAGTTTTTTTTTTCTTCGAGCTGTGCAGGCCTTTTCCTTACTTGCAGCTTCTTTTACTGCTTGCCTTTTTCTTAAATTAAATAAGCCTGTTTATGTGGCTCTAAGTAAAAATTAAGGAACCTTGCGCGCTCCAATCTTATTAGAGTAATTACTTTTGAGTATAATCCTTTTTTTACCACCAATTTTTCTCATACTCACTTTTTATTTCTCTTATTTTTCTTGCATAAAACAACTATTCTTCATTAAAGGTTAAACCTATTTTTCGTCTTCTTTTTTGAGCTAAATTTTCATGGTGTAAAAGTATTGAAATCGTTTAGCATTATTGTTAATTTTTTAATACATTTATTGAAAAAATTTTATGGAATGTCTAATTGAATATTGAAGTCAAATTGTTGAAAATTTTACCATTTTAAATGTTAAAAGCTTATATGACACACTTACATACAATTTTATAAGGTAGAAACGCAAATGACAAATTTTTATTCAACTTAAGAAAGGAAAGCTTTACGATCTGCTATAAGCAATCACAAGCACTTCAATTAATGATTCAGTATTTTTATAATTGATGGTATTTTTTTAAAGTAACACAATGTATCATTTTGAATGTTACTGATTGGGTTCATACGTATTTGCAACTTCTACTAGCTTTCGAGCAATAATTCTTTAGATCAAAAAGCACTAAAAGCATTTTTAATCCAAAAAATGATTGATTATAGTATAAAAAATAATATTAAAAAATCAATTATTAAATTAAAATTTGTTTTATTTTTAAATTTCAAAAAGTTCCTGCTATTTTTAAAAATTAATTAGTTACATAAAAATATTAGCACAAGTGTAAAAATGTTATAATAAAGAAGTCAAATCGATACAATAAGTATAAAAGCTTTTGAAGAAAAGAAGCGTTTTGACATTAGCTTGATACAGCATCCCGATTCTGTGTATCGTCAATCTCGATACGTAAGGTGAAATTTCCGTGAGTAGAGAATGTGTGAATCTTTGAGAATCTTTGGCACATGGTGTATGCACACATATACTCAGTTGGTCGCACGAGCGCTATAAGTAAAAGAAAGAGGAGTATAAAGCAAGATAGCGTATACGCCTGTGAATAAGGAGTGAAAGAGCCCTCTATGCAAACGAAAAATAGAAGATGTATAGAGAAAGCGAGAAAGCGAATTGGTAGAGAGAGGAAAGTTGAGAAAAGAGAGCCCGGCTAGTACGGGGCAATCTTGCTAATGTAGCGCCGTCTCTTCCTATATACCCTTGCCCCCAAACCATCATCTCTCCCAACATATATCTATACGTATATAGAGATATAAATAAGGCAAGGGATCGTCACACTCATCTCGTTGCTTTTTTTCTCTCCTTTTCTTCCTTTTGCTATCTAGCTTAGAGTCTTCTTCTTCTTCTTTTCTTTTCTTTATTTTTTCGTCATCTTTATTTCGTCATCTGATTCCGCAAGGGGAATGTACATTATTATTGTGACTCTCTGTTCATTTAGGTACTCCCTTTTTAATTTACTCCGCTGGCTTTCTCCTCTCCTTTTCATTTTGTTTTTTTTTTTTTAGATACTCGCAAAGTAGTGTAAACGACTCAGACTTCTAACTCCTCCCTCCCCTACCCCTTATTCTCCACCTGTAAAGAGAATGAAGGTAAAAACCTCAAAAGAGATAAAATGCTGCAACTTTCTCACTGAATGGACAAAGGATACTGCAACCTATGTATATATAGATAGGGGAGCTTTCTCTCTTTATCACTGATTCAGATAAGGCCTGAGCTTAAAGATTTCGAATGCAACATTATACGTGTTTTCTTCCTATTCACGCCTTTGTAAAGATATCTGGGAAATTACTACGCGGCTATATATTCCCTTCTTCTTTTTATATAACTACACAGCCACCGCGCTTCATCTGCATTTTGCCCTTTCTATTTTAATAGAAAAAAGTCGTTAATATAAAGGCTAAGCTCCCGATGCGTTTTCTGACTTGTATATACACGAATTTTCGGACGTTTGATGTTGCCTTGTGATTTTTGTGTACGTGTGTCTGGATGTATCTTTTTTTTTCTCTGTGGTGTACGAAGCGCGCGGAGAGAGAGAGAGAGAGAGAGAGTTAAAGAGGTCGGAAGAGCTACTCAATTCTTTGAGCTTTCTGCGGATATTTTACAAAGTATCGCGGTCCCATTTTGTTGATCAGCCGTCATTCTTTTTCTCTCTTTTCCTCTATCGCTCTGTAAAATGTGTTGCATAAGCTCTCACTCTCGAGTTTTCACGTTCTATATGTGTGTTTACGCTGCAAAGGAAAAAGAGGAAGAAAGACCAACTGAGATACTTTTTAAATTACTTTCTAAGCCTGATTAATGCTACATTAAAAACTCCTTTTTATACCTACAGACTCGAGCTTGCATTAATACTATGAATTTTCTCCTAAAGCAGGTTGCCGAAAAATTTTAAATTTAACAAAGTGTAAGAGAAAAAAATAATTAATTCGCAATTGCACTTTCCGCATTAATTTGAAATCTGGTTGTAATGAAAATTCTTTAAGAAACACAATGCATTAGCATAAAATTAAAGAGCGATGTATTTTCTTCATTGAATATCATTGAAAGAAATAATCTAGCAAGGAGCGCAACGAGTATCGATTCATCATTAATTTATAAAGTTTAAAACAACAGTATTCGCAAGAAATTCGAAACACGCGTTAAAAATATCAGTCGATTGCTTGACGAAGGCAAAGGCAAAAGAGGGAAAAAGAGAAAGAGAAAAAGCAAGCGTTTCGCAAATGACCAAAGGATACCGATACAAACGGAGCACAATCAAAGAGACAGAGAGGGAGAAATCGTGCCGAAGTAAAAGAAGAAGCAGAAGAAGAAGAGAAGAAGAGAAGGGGATTCGGATAAAGGGAGAGGAGCGCACGCTTGCGCCCAATCAAATATACATGAGTTCATTAAGATGATATTTATTGAATGGCAGATATTGGCGTAGTGCCTGGAGTACAATAGTTCCAAAATACCTATTCAACTGCTACTTCTGCCTTCTCTTTTTCTCTTATTTCTCTTTCTCTTTCCCTTTCTTCGTCACACTCTCGCTAGTTTACTTTGCTACTATAACTATTATGCCGTGCTACATAAGTAAAAATGAACTTCTGTGTAGCGTGGGTAGAAATCAAATGTAATATAATATTTACATCTATGCTATTGTGCATGTCTGCATATATAGATTTTTACGCAGGTACAAATAATGAATACCATTGTTTAAGGCTGTAACTTTTATACACTCAAAGTCAAAAGTTTATTCAATTTTCATTTTGCTTTTTCGACTGCAATTAAAATTTTTGGTGTTTGAATTAACAAATCAATAACAGTATCAAAATTTGTAATTTTTATTCAAATTAGATGAAAAAAAATTCAATTATTTCATGATGTTTGAATTGCATACATACACACAGGAACATACAAATTATTAATATTTAATTTTTATAAAAACTTCCAATTTGCAAAGTTTTGGAAAAAATTTTTTAAATTTTAGTTAGTAAATCAATGGAGGATGTTAAATCAAAGATTTTTAGTTTAAGTAATCTAACAAAACATAATGATCTTGACCTATGGAATATCTCTCAATATTAATTTTTTCAGCGTATTTTCGTTAGTTATTTCATGATAAATTTTACTTTACTAAATTGTTAAAGTAGACTCCGTGTACCTTGTTTTCTGTATTATATAACTTGTTAAATTTTAAAATCAAATATGTAAATTCTTAGCATTTTAAAAATATTTTTAATTTTAAAATAAAAATAGTTTGTCTTAGAATTTCTTTTTATTCTCAAACTTTTATAAATTTCATATTGTAGCATTTTGTCTAATCATGAAATATTCTACAGAAAGATGCATCAATAATTTTGTTTATGTTTAAAGAATTTTGCGATTTAATAATATTATATATGATTGTTTTTGTCACATAAAATTTAAATCTAACCTTTTTTTGAAATTTCATATCAAGTGGTTCGGTAGTGTCTCGAACAAGTATCTAGCTTTTTTCTACCAAACTAAAGAACACATGCTACTCTATACTTTTCGAAATTTTAAGATCACTTCTATTTACTTACTAATAAACTTTTCGAATCTAAAAATTTTCGTCTTTTTGTAAGAACCACAATGGCATCTCTTTAAATATCTAAAAGCACACAATTCGGTTGTCCTTACGCTTTTCTCTTTCCTCGAGTTGTGCGATTTCCGACTGTGCGCACTTTCAACCATGCCATTTCAATTATCACACTTTTAGCGGGCTTATTTAAATCCTAAGTGCATACTCACGGTACGAGACCTACCTTCTCCTCCTCGCTCTCCTCCTTCTTTTCCCTCTTGACGCACTGAACTGCTACTGCTTCTACTACTACTACCACTACTGCTAGAAAAGCTCTTATAAAGAGAGAGACCGAGTGCGTATCGTAGCCGAAACATTTATACGCTTCATTTGTTTCTGCACCGCCGACTGCATTTGCATTCGTTTCATTATTTACCCAATAGTCTTTTTTTTTTATTTCAATTTGTTTTTTCCCTTGTTTCCATTGTGCTATACTTAACACCGCGTAAAGAGTTGCCATTCTTGCCTCAGTGATAAAGCATTTTACTTCTATTAGTTTCGACAATGTTTCATTTATATATTTTAACATCTTTTGTTTTCTGTTTTCATAGTACATTCTTTTCAAAAAGAACATTTTTTATTTTATTTTCCATCAATAATGTATAATATACTTTATAGTATATTATTCACCTAGGGAGTAAAAACGAAAAATGTCTTAAATCGTATGTTAAATGTCACCCGAACCGAAGGCGAGGGTGACAAACATACGATTTAAGGGATTTTACATTTACTCCCGTGGAGAATATTCGATTTTTTTTACACAGGCAGCGTACAGTGGGTACCTTACTTTTTGCTGGGAGGGAGTAAAGTACCCACTGTACGCGCCCTGTGTAAAAAAATAAATTTTCTGTCCGATTTTATGCAAGAATATTAAGTATTAAATTAAATAATTGTTTTCAGAAAACTATTTTTTTAATCAAAAACATTAGATTGTTAAAATTATTAAAAAATTGTTAACATAAAAAATTTTAAAAAATGATGAATTTTAAAAAAAATTGATCATACCATCTAGAATCCCTAGTGTCACTAACCACATAAATTCCTCGTGGCATCGGAAGGTCGTTCTTCATACTCATACACCGAGAGACTTTTGCACCATAAAAGATAGTGCGTTTTAGAAACGCTCTACAAGGTGGCGCGCATGCACAATATTTTCGGAATATGCAAGATAAATATCGATGCGGCGCCACCTTGCGCTGTGTTTTACGATTAATTCACGAAAAAAAGTGATGCATGCATTATAAAATGTAAGGCAATACATATGATTTACGTAGCAGAAGGCATCACTTTTTCTAGTGAGGGCGCGCATCAAGTTTATCGAGGCAAAAGTCTTTCCGTGTACGAGCGTAAATAAAAAATAATTAACAAACCTTAAAAATAGTCCTTCGATTATTCTCCCAGTATCGAGCCCTCCACCCCATCATCCCACTTCTTTTTCTTATTATTTTTTTCTATGTAGCGCACATTTGCTCTTGTCGCTTAGTCCGCTGTCAAGAAGACCACGAACGATTTGTCAAAGCTGTTGTAACTGCACGAGAGAGCACATGCAGGAGGAGTCCCTAGCGTGCGACAAAGTCGTTTATACGGAAAAAAGACGTTCAACGCTTATACACATGCTAGCTGTATACTTTTATGTATTGATCCATCAGACCTCTTGTACACTACAAACCAAGCTAATCGAATCTCGCTCGTTTCTTATATAAAGAAGACATTGTGACAATCGTAATATCAGAATTAATCGAATAGAGGACAAAATACTTAATGATTATACGAGTTTCTCTCTTTTTTTTATTCCCATACGTTTATGACCGGAATGACAAGCTCGAAAGATTATATATTAGCCTTGTCTAAATATACCGTGAGCTACACTTTTGACCCGAGGACGTTTTTACCTCTAACGTATCAGATTTCCTAGCGAAGTTATTTTTTTTTTTTTTTCACACTGCGATGAAAAATTCCACTAATTTCCCTAGAGCTTGTATCAGTGTCTAATTTACTTTCTCATCAAGCTGGCGAGCTTGCGCATTGATCGATTCGCAAGAACTACTTCTATGAAGAAAATTAATGAAATCTTCTGATTCAGAAACTTGAATTTTCAAATTATCGAATTTAATTAAACCTTCATTTTTAAATGATTCTTTAAACTTTATGTATAATATGTAATAATATTTTATTTAAAATTTGATAAAAATAAAAATTTTATGAAAAATAGAATTTAGTTCTCTTGTAGATACAAACTAATGTTTGATTAAATTTGATTAAATTTGAGCTTAATATAGTCTAATAGCTTCTAATTTTGTATTGTTTATTTACAAAAATGAAAATATTTCTTTCAGAAATATGAAGAACGGCATAATTGTACTAGTGGTATAAGTTTTAAGGCAAAATACGAAAAGTCCATTTAAATCAATTAACTGAAAGTCTGAGTGACGTTACATAATCGGTATTATTTATACGAATCCTTCCGGTCGAATGAAACTCTTCTGCAAGCAAAACCTTTTGCCGAGAACACCAAGATCGATGATGCTAAAAGTTATGTTCATCAATCTGTTTCTCTTTCTCTGTTGCTGTATATACACGTATATAATATTTCATATAATATAATGGTATAGTGTTTTTTTTAGATTAACGATAGAGGGAGAGGTCGGATCAGAATATGAGGAGCAAAGTCGTGTATGGCTTTGACTCGGTGTATGCTTGAGGGTTGTTGGCTATAGCGTTCTATATGTGTGTACGTGTATTATATACGTTATACATGGTCAAGCGAGAAACGATTAATAAAGTAATCATGCTCAGCCGGTGGTATCAATCATTTTCCTGGCTTGGGGGCTCACCTCTGCCAGTGACAGCTCGAGCAACTATGCCTCCCGGCCCATACTACAAGCCAAAGATATTTGCTTCGATTCGACCGCTCTAGACGCATATACAGATACTGCAAATACATTCGGCCTACAACTAAACCTCCTCTCCCTCTCTCTTTCTCATTTTCTTCCAATTTCATTCCAATTCCAAGTTCTGAATTAGGGAAAATCTGCAGTTTCAAATTACCTCTTTCGGATTTTAAATTACATAATCCATTCATATTTATTTCCAAAATCACGGAAAAAATTCCACTTTTTTAATTTTTACTTTCTTTATGACTTTTTAAAATAAATTATGTTCTGACAACGTACACAAATTTTCATGGTATTCAGGAATCCGCAATATTTGATTAATTTTTAATTATGGCGGTATTTAGTGTATATCAATTTTTCAGATAAATAAGAACGAATCTCAATTATTTTCTGATTGTTTAGTATTATTATTTCAGCTTCATATATTATGGATTATAGGAAACTTAATAGTCAATTTAGTAGGATAAGAAATAGTAATTTGAGTACCTTAATATGGCAAAAAGGTAAGAGTAAATGATGTTTGGTTTAAATGTTACATGTACAAAAGATAGATATATGTGCATATCTAAGAATAATGAATATAATAAAAAGAAACTCTATTAATATTAATAATGCTTTTTCTTCATTTGACCTATTGATAAGATTAAGTTATTCGATAAAATGTTGAGCGTGAATAAATAAAATGAAATAAATAAAATGAAATTTTGTTTTGAGAAAAGTTAAAAGAGTAGCAGCTGAAGAGGGGGTTATATATATATACGGGGAGAGAGATGGGGCAAGGTGGGCTCGCGCGTGCGGGAGAGTGCTACCATTAATACTCTGTACTTTAATAGGTTTACCCAGAGTGCTTCGCAGCTTACGTATATAGCCATATTGGTTCTATACCATATTTACAGATTACCGTACGATGCGAAACGCGAAATATTCAATCCAATAAAGTTTAATCCTTGTTGCCAGGTTAGATTTACGCGCAAGCCCTGCCTCGACACGAGTATGAGCAAGCCCCCTCTGCACCAACGCATACAGCAGCCAGCCTCCATCACACCATGGGTATAACCTTCCAGCATGTATTTTTTAATCTCGCTCAAAAAATATTCTCTCGTTTTGGGCTTTACATTGCCACTTTATGCCACTAACTTTTCATCTCGCGCCTCTCTCCTCTCCGACTCTTCCTCTAAAAACTCTAATTACTTGTAACGAAAATACCTGACCATGCCGCCTTTTAAATATTTATTTTTCAACATTTTTCTTCTTTAACGTTAAAATAGAATTTTTCACACATTTCATGTTTAGCTGCGAGAAAGGCTTAATGTAATACCTAAAAATAGGACTATTGCAGTCATCAATTTTTTTTCTAACCTTTTGTATTACTAGTCTATCTATCTACATACAGAGAGGATTCAAACAAGTTTCATTCTATTTCAATGTATTCTTACACATTACTGCATATTCGATAATGTCATTTTTATTGTTATTAGTATAAACAGCGTTGATAAAAATTTTAATCAGTTTTTAACCAGACACTAACCAGGAAAGCTAAGAATTGGCTAAGGATTCGATTAGAAATTGATTATCTATGTTAACCATAAATTAGTAAATAGACTGATTAATTTTCTTAGTTAAATACAATATTAAAATAAATAAATAATTAAAAAAATTTATTTTTAAAATTTATTCCTGTCAACAATATTACGTAGATCGATTGTGAATGAATAGATGAATCAGTGGCTTGATGATCTAATGGGTCAATGGATTTATAGATCAGTAGATTGCGATGGAGTGATCTAACAATACATTGACCCATAGATCTATTAACTTATCAACCCATGACCTAACTACATATTTATCTATTTGTCTATTGACCCATTGATCTACTCATTTATTATAGTCCATCGTTAATTAGCCCATAAAACTATTGATCCATAGGTTCATTCACCCCAATCTGGCCGCTCATGAATCTCCTATCCAGCCTTCGATTCAGTGACTTAATCTTTATTCCATTTATTTATCGGTCTCAATGCGTCTCTCACTATCATTATCTTTGTATTTTCATGCGATACTGAGATTTCGAAATGATCCAGCGTTTTATACAAGTTGCGAGTAAACTATTGCGTGTACAACTTATGCGTATACGCGTAAGTCGGGCTTATATATCCTCTCTATGTACACCTATTATATTTCAATGCAAATACTATTAAATTTAATTGATTGGTAATTAAAAAGAAATTTTATTGCTACTAGATACTATTAGATTTATTTCTTTAATATTAAAGGTTATGTCTTAATATAAATTAAGATGAACAGTTGATATTCTAAGACATTCGTTAACCTTTCTTCCTATGTTCTATTGTATAACCAAACTAGCCATTGACTAATTATTTTGAAAAATTTAACTGTATAAGCTTGTTCTAAAGAAACTTTAATTTTTCTATTAAGTAAATAAAAATTGTATTGTCTACAGAAACTAGCTATATAAATATAAAAAATAAAGATTAATGAGAGTGAGTGGAGGAGAGGAAATCGTAAAGATAATGGTGTGTAGCAAGCTAATTGCGGCATTTAGCCGAGGGCTTGCTGGATAGATTGGCTTGGGTGTATAGAGAGAATCGAGCCATCCTTGAAGTACACGATGCAAGCAAGCAAGCAAGCCCAAGCCAAGCTGAGCAGCGAGTCTCGAGCCAAGCAGCCAAGCTTTCACAAAGGTATATAATAGTAATTATAGTAGTAGGTGAGGGCTACATCGGTAACGTACTCTCGGCAGTCCGTTCTCTCTTCGAGAGAGAGAGAGAGAGCGGGCGTTTGCATGCATACGCGTACGAATTAGGCAGCTCAAGCTTCGAGTTTTAGGTCTTTGTGACCCAGAGAACCTAATTAATTCCACGCTAATGAGTTACTTCCCCTGAACGCAGTTTATGTGTCTGAGAGAGTAAGTGGTAGGCTAGTACCGGGATTCGTTTGCCCGAGGCTCTGTTACCATACAGCAAAGCTTTCCTACTCTCTCCTCTACACTTTCCTCGGGCGCGTATTTCCAGCTCTCGCCTTCGTTGGGCAAACTACTTCATGCGGAGTTCCATGCGCTCGTGCTTAGATTAGATTTGATATTAATTACTTGTTATGCAACGAGTATGGGGGTGCAAAGTGACTGAGTCAGAGGGAGAGAGCAAGTACAATACAGCTAGTTCTCTATCGTATGTGTCTATATGTGTGGAGAACTTCCATACTATGGAACTATACAACTCAGCGAACCTTCCATAACGCAGTAGTTGATTTTTCGCTCAAGTTTACATTGTTGCTCGAGCTACTACTGGCCCTCTATGCTTCATCAAATTCACATTAATATTTTTCTTACAATTTCTCTCTTCAAATTTTCATTTTAATAAAACATTTAATTATATACTAAAACAAAAAATTTTTAAGAAAATTTTCCCATTTGTTTATGCAGTGCTTCACAAATGCTTAATCAAATTCTAACAATAATAGCTTTTGGATAAATTAAATGAATTTTAGGATAACTAAGTCAATATAATTCTTGAACAAAAATAGAAATTAAAATCATTGTAACTGATGGAAATGATGGAAATTATTGATAAATTTTAGGAATATAATATGCAAGCAAATTGATATAATTTACTTAAAATTATATTTCCTCTTAGTGATTGACGTGTACTGTATAACATAAAACGTAATGAAATATTATTCAGCAATTATTTTAATGAACATTTGCCCGTGATTCATAATGATATTTAACAAAATTAATTACTCCCGAGTTCCTTATTAATTATAACAGACATCTATAAATTAATAATCCGTCAAAACTTTTCATAACTAATTCAGCCTGATTACGTCCAAATTATAACTATTATTATCGCAAATGTTTCTCCAGCGAAAAAATTCTACTAATTTTGTAAAAGACTTGGTCGAGTCTTGCGGCATCTATATCGCATGAAAATTTACGAATCCAAGCAAGCTAATGTAAAAATTCATTAAAAAATCAAAGTTACATGATTTACCTTCCTTAACGAGGCAAGTAGAAAAAAAAGATTAACAATGCGTATACGTACATACGAATGTCGAGGAAAAAATTATAAAAAATTTCTCCTGCTAATTTAGAGAGACGTAGGAGGAACCTTCTAGGATATATAAAAGCATAGTATAGTATATATGGTATTCAGTAGAATGAAAATCGCGTTGAATCATGCGGCTGCTGCTGCTGCGTAAGTACAGCAAACGAAGAGAGAGAGAAAGGGAATTTTCGCGAAGAGCGAAAGAGAGCTCGAGCTTGAAGCTCGCGGCGTTGGTGGTGGCGAGGCGAGCTATTGCAATTAGCATGCTAATTAATAATGCAAACTCAATGAGCTGCCGAGGTCCACTGAACCGCTGAGTGCTATAGTATATATGCATATGTATACCAAGCGCTTTCTCGACGTTTCAAGCTCTCGTCGTTCGATAATGCGCCGGCCTAGCGATTACTTGGTCAACCATCTAGAAAACGCAAGACCGAATGCTCTTTCGAGAGTTTCCAACGATTTTACTACTGGCTATTGTCCTTTCAAACTGTAATTACATTTTTACAATCTTAATCAATCATTCATGAAGATCAAATTTCAAAAAATTTCAAAATCTCGATATGAATTGGTTCATTCATTTTTTTTTTTTAAGTAATAATTTGTTTTAGAAACACTGTCAAGGAAAGTGTCACTTATTCGGATTACAGATCTTTTTCGTGTTGTCAGAAATTTTTAAAACCTTAAATTATGAAGAAAGCCATAGGCTTTTAAATGATTTTTGTAAAAAAATCATTGTTATTTTTAATGAGTGCAACTCTTAATGAGAGCTTGTAAGTTCATTGAGTAATATATTAGTATAAGTTGAGATCAAACTCTTTAGATTTACAAAATATATTCAAAAAGCTTAATAAAAATTTCATTTTTATCATTCATGTTGAATTTTGTCATGCTTTTTCATTACATTATAACTTTTAAATAGATCGAGCTTTTTAAATAACATAACAATTTTTTTCAATCAAAACGATTCGATCTCAACTTTTACAAGTATGATGTAGATTAAACTTACAAGCTCTCATTGGAATGTTATACATTCTAATATCAACAATTATTTTTTAAGAAAATCCTTAAAAGTCGAGAAAAATAGCTCATAATTTTGAAATGATCAAGCTTTAGATCAAAAGCTTGCGGTTTCCTTCATAATTTTAAATATAAAAAAATATCCTATGGTTATAAAAATGATTTTTTAGTAACAATTAACGGATTCCAAATTTTTTAAATATATTTTTTCTCGGTGTACTTTTAAATTAATTTTTATTTATTGATAATTTTATTTTAAATTATTGATATAAATTCAAAGACAGAATTACTCAACTTACATGAAAAATATCTTTATTTAAATTGAAAATAATTTGCGACGTTTCGTCTTTGTTATCAAAACATCGCAAATTATTTTTAATTTAAATAAAGAAATTTTTTTAAATGAACTACCCTAACAACACAAAAACGTTTCAAAAACGTTTTTGAAATGTTTTTCGGTAAACTTATATACGTTTGTAAATTTCGACAAAAATACATATTCAAAACGTTTTTAAAACGTAAAATATGTCCGCATATTTTAGATTCTCAAGAGTAATGCAACGTTTATGGAACGTTTAAGAAACGTTTAGAAAACGTTTTCTCGATGAAAATTTACGCAAGCTCAAATATCCAAACGTTTCCTTAACGTTTAAAAAACGTTTTATTTGGTAAAAATTTTTTCTCTATATAATAATTTTTTTGAATGATAAAATAAAACGTTTTAGAAACGTTTGGAAATTTAAGCCAACGTATTTTTTCACCGAGAAAACGTTTTCTAAACGTTTCTTAAACGTTACATAAACGTTACATTACTCTTGAGAATCTAAAATATGCGGACATATTTAACGTTTTAAAAATGTTTTAAATACGTATTTTTGTCGAAATTTATAAACGTATATAAGTTTACCAGAAAACGTTTGTAAAACGTTTTTGAAACGTTTTGTGCTGTTAGGGTATTTAGTTATAGCAAATAATTTAACTATCCAGACCAATATTCATAAATTTATGATGATGGCTCTTTTATAATATAAGTATTTACGTATCTTGTGAGGTCGTCAGTGGCTCAGTCGGTAGAGCGATGGATTCGTTATCTCGAGATCCCGAGTTCGAATCCCGCTCTCGACGACCAATTGATGCAAACACCACTGTTGGTTACATGTGCTTTGTTTACAAACACACTAACGATCTTCATCGCTAATTAGCATCGCAACGATTGCATAAATACAGTGACGTTAAATAAAATGAAAAAAAATAGAGTTATTGTACCGTAAACGACTTTTTTTTTTACAAATTTTACTATTTATGTTTAATAACTAATAAAATAGTTAATTTATATTACTACCTTTATTTTTAACAGATAACATTCCCATTCTGGAGACTGTGCAAATGCCCTTTGACAAAAAAAATTATTTTTTTAATTTTTTAATGTTGATTAGTAAACATATTAAAATTTAAAATCAAGTTTATACTTTCTGAATTTTTGTTTGTGTAAATATAATACATATTTTTTAGAATTATCACTTTTTTATAAATTATCAAAAATAATATACCTGCACAATGATTTTCAAATAATTTAATTTTCATTTTAATACATAGTTTACTTTGTTTAAATTTTATTTCTTCATCAGTTTTAATATACTGTTAAAGCTATAATGGTTTTTGTTTTAAAAATATATAAGAAAATTGTTCTTATTGAATTTTGAAGCATCACATGCAAGCGCACCCACGAATAAGCCACAATTCTCAAGATAATTCTCCATAAGACTTTCGTTACCTTAATTAAAGCTCTGCAGCAGCTTCCGAGAAATAATGCGCCAAGAGAATCTACAAGAGTGTTAAAGTACAAGAATATACAAAATTATATTTATTATTCATTACAAGCAAGATGTAAGAATGTACGTAGACTCTCAAAATTATTTACGGAAACGTATCGAAAGAGCGTCGATGCAAGCTCGTACCTTGCTAACAATATGAATTTTTCAGTAATCAAATTTCAAGGGCTTTTAACTTTGTTGAAAAGGAATGTAAATTAATTATTTTGAAACAATATTTTTATGATTGATTTTATGCTATTAATACCTTAATTACCTTACATAAAAAAATGAATCAAAATAATTTCTTTGAATAATTATAATTAAAATGGTATTTAAAATAAAATGAATGGAACAAAAATATGGTTGATGAATAATAAAAAAAGTTTGCTAATGATAAAAATTGAAAAGTACACTTGGTTCTTGTAAAATCCTGATTATTCGTCCTGGGCTTCTATATACGTATACCTACATATTGAAGTTATATAGCCGATGAATTCGTTCAATTAACATTTGCGGTGGATAGAAACATCGGGCCGCTGCTATACGTGCCGCAAGTTAATGAACAGATTCAAAGCTTGCACGCAACAACTTGTTCTGAGCGCTCAACGAAAAATCTCGTGAATGCAATAACGAAGCAGCAGCAGCGCCAGCCAAGGCACACGCAAAATACATTCGAGCTCATGTGGAAAGCCAGCCTCTATCTCTCTATACGTGTACATAAGGCCTTATTTCAACGGAGAGAAAAAAAGACCTACATATACATGCATTCTCAAGTGTCAACTTGCACGCGCATTATATTCAATAGCCCAGCTAATTAGTAATAAATTAATACGAGCAAACATTATCTCTATACAAGCAGATATATTCACACGTTTTCAGAATTTTCTCAGATTTTTTTTTTATCTTTTATTTTTTATCTAAAACACGAGTATCTTTCTTTCAATTTGCTTCGCTCTTGTACTTTGTATCTTCCCTATATTTTTTACAACCCACTATTCTATATCTTCTATTCATCACTTTTATTTTTTATGCAAACATGAAAATTTAAACAATTACATTTTGTATTATAATCATTCCTTTACTGATTTTTTGTAAAAGATATAAGAACTAAACAGAATGTTGGAGATCAAATAACTCGAAATCGTTAGATAAATTTTTTTTACGTTAATCTGATAAACAATGGCTTTGGTTGTAAAACGTATTAAAAATATGTTTGTAAATAATTTTTTTTAAATTAAACGAGAACTGAAAAATATGAGATTTTTGTTTACATTAACGTTTGATAAAATACGAATGTTTAGAAAAAGAGAGCAACAAAAATAACTTGTCAACGTTATCGGAATACAATTCCTTTGACAATTTTTTTCTCTCTTTTTTTTTTTTTTGTTTTATCACGAGGGATTCGGTAACCTTGTCATATGAAACTATAGCTGGTCATCAATCGACGGCATATACAGGATATTTGAATGAACGAAAAGGGGGGGGGGCGTAACGCGGAATGACAGCTTTTTCTTTTGTATCATCAAAACTATGTGTATTATTATATTTGGAGTATTCAATTGGAATCCCGTGCAAGCTCGTTAATGTTACAAAAGCAGACGGATTGAATTTTAAAGTACATATATAAAATCAAACAGCACAATCCTCTCTGCGTATATAGCAGTAGGAAAAATTATATTTGAATTAATAAAAGTCGCTTTAATTCTACTAAAGCTGCCTATATCATATGATAGCGCCAAGAGTGGAGAAAGGCAAAACGCAAAAAACTGTTGTCACCGCATCTCTACTGAATTTTTTTAATAAAAATTAAATTTCAAATATATCCTACGTTTTTTCTCATTATTTTTTATCGGTATATGTATATTATTCGTTTTTCAAGCACACAGAAGAATAATACTTTTTAGAAATTGAAACATATTGAAGAATTTCATAAATTAACGTATTAATTATTAGTGTTAGGTTTAAGGAGAGTCGATAGCCAGCTGTAGTTATTCATTAAAATTAATAATTATCAAAATTCTTCAAAATTTTTTACATGCTTATTTTGTTATATATTATTTTTATTATATCTTCTTACTATAAGATACAAAACAAGTAAACTTCGAATCAGCATACATAAAAAAATTAGTCATTAAGACTATTTGATAATGTTCGATGTTATTTTTATAGATGAGAAATAACCATTTTTTAAATTGTGAAGAAATTTAATAATAAACAATAAACTATAGTTATAGCGATTAATCCTCCAAGTGAGATGATATATGAAACGCTTAAAAATACAACAAAAGCAAGAAAAAGAAGAAAAGAACGGACAATTGATGGGATTGGATAATTTGGTACCTAATCTAAATTAATAGGAACTGAATGAAGGAATTAGAGTTTAAGATATAGAAAAGACAAGGGGGGAGCCAGGTAAGATACAAAGAGGAAGACGAGCAAGACCAAATAGCAAAGTACAATGGCTTAAATTTAATAGACGAGATAATACTGAGCTGGTATAGTGAAATTTGGTTGGTTAGAGACCAGACAATGATCTGCTTTGCCTCTCGTAATGGAAGACAAACAGTCTCGTCCTTATCCCACTTGCAAAGTTGGTGTTAAAGCACACATTAAGAATCATCAATGCTTCCTTCTCCTTCGGATACTCGCTTTACTATTGCTTCTAACAACAATGTCATATATTGTCTACTGTAGCAAAACACCTTCAAATAAGAATAATAAAAACTTTTTTATCATACTTATTTGGTATTCGATTTAATTTCTTTAATGTCAGATCCTGGAATTTCTTTTCGTTTTTAACGATTAATTAATAACAATTTTAATATTTCTTTTTACAATATAGGGATAGGTAGGACAGCTTCCAAACTTTAACTTAAAATTTAATTTAATATCGTCAGGCTATAATATTTTAAAAAAATTAAATTGTATGGATATTTTATTTAAAAAACTGAATTGATTATTACAAAATTCATTGCCTGTTAGATCATATAATAATAGAAATCAAAAAACGAAATCCTCAAAAGTGCCAGCTGAACCCCACTTTAGCGTAAACTACGAGATTCGGTAGTGCATTTAAAAAATACAATAATCGTTGTGTACTATTGCAAACATCGGACTACCTTAGTGCATAATTTCATCTTGAGTGCGTGATTTTATCAATATCTGATTAACATTCATCACCTTTTAAAATACGTTGTATCATTATTATGTTTAAACTTTTGCCTTGAAGTGTAAATTTAAATACTTTAAATTCTATAGCCGTTTTTTTATAACTTTTTCCTTCTTGAACTTTTCTGATAGCCAATTCTATTTGACGATCAGTCCAGTCAAGCCTTGTACTTTTCTTTTCAAATTCCTGTATCATTATACAATTATTTAACACTACATTAATAACTGTATATAAGCAAACCTTACACTAATATTTAAATCAACTTATTAATTAACTCAAAAGTTTATTTGTTAAAAGTAATCTTCAACTCATCGCCCTATTGTTATCTACTGTCAATAATCAACTTTAAGTATAAAATGCGAAGCTGCATCAATTAGACGATACAACATATCCCTGTTTTGTTTGTAAATTAAATTTTTATATTTATAAAGCTTTTTTAATAATAATAATAATAATAATAATAATAATAATATAAAATTAAGAAATTAATTAATAACGTAAAGCTAAGAAAAATCAAAATATTTTCCAAAGTTTGATAGTCCAACTTTTAAATAGGCTTGGTTTTAACGCGATTCGAGATATTTTCGTGATCTTTCGATAAATAAAAAAATTAAACAATATAATTTTTATCGCTCAAAGTTTCAAACTTATGTTATTAATTTGTAAAACTTTTTTTTAGATAAGAATCAAAAAAGCAAAAACTAGAACATATTTACTTATGATTACATCGAAAATAACCATAAAAAATCATTATTTTATTCAATATTTGGGGTGTTTGATTTACCTACCTGTCACGATCTACTCTATTCTTTCCAATTTACCATCGGATTAATATTTAATAAGTTAAAGAAAGAATAAAAATAGAAATGTTTATTTAGACCATTCCATATAATTCTTATTTCAATTGTATTTCAGCCTACAATTAAGCAAAGTAAAATAAAAAAAAATAAATGGCATATTATAATATAATTTTTTTTAATTTATTTTAAGGCGTACCCAGACTTGGTTATATTCTAATACAATTGTTATATTTTTTTTTATTTAACGTCGCTGTATTTATGCTATCAATTTGATGCTAATTAGCGACGGAGATCATCAGTGTATTTGTGAACAAAGCACATGTAACGAACAGTGGTGCTTGTATTAATCGGCCGCCGAGAGCGGGATTCGAACTCGGGACCTCGCGATAACGAATCCATCGCTCTATCAACTGAGCTACTGACGATCTCTGTAATAATTGTTACATTGTTTATAATAAACTTTGAACTTAACTGACTTTTTCAAGCATGTGTACATAAACAAATTAATTCATGATTTTAAAATTTAGATTGAATTTTAAAAGAGTGCCTAAAGAAAAGAGAAAATTAAAGTAATAATTGAAGACTAAATTTTATATGGTTATAAAACACCGGTCATCTATGAAGAAAACATTATCTTCTCGTACTGTCGACTCGTCATTCACTCGCTAAAAGCTGCTTCGTTTTAATTGTTATGGATTTTGCAATTCTACACAAAAAGAAACGCTAGAATGAACAAGGAAATGTCAGTTTTCATTTAGAACTATTATTATTATTGTAAGTTGGGTGAGATACAATACCACTTAAATCCTTGAAGTCGACACCTGGAACCCCTTAGGTCTTCTTCAGTTGATTAACCTGAAGTTCTTCATAAGCTTGACTGCAGTTGATGAGAATTCTGATTTTTTTTTCAGTTTGAACTAATTTCAGAAATTTCGTTCTCTTTTTTATGACCCTTCTATATAGAACATTTTTAATTTCGTTTACAAGTTTCCTTTACCAGCTGTTTGGGTCTGAAATCAATCAATCTCCTACGGTCGCAAAATATGTGCAAAACCATCATCAACATTATTGTTTTAAATTGCGAGGTACTTTTACCAACCTTTTGTAAGCAACTTGAATTAACGGTTGGAATTTTGGCTTTAAAAACAAAAATATTTCTTAATTTCTTTATGTAAATCCATGATTAGATTTTTAATTGATATAAAATTAAATGACAATCGATTTAACTTTAAGTTCATGCAATACCATCCGGTCGTTAATTAATAATTTTACATAATTTTTTTTTTACTTCATAATATAATGAAAAGAATCAGAGTATTATATGTTTTGTAGTATTATAACGACATAAAACACACAAGCAAAGGTATTATGAAGCAAAGCTATTCTTTTGAAGCATGTAACTAAGATATTCTCTGTTCACTTGAAACAAGAGCTTAAAAAAAAAAGAAGCCCTAAATAAAAAAAAAATGCGTAAAAGTTAAAAAAAAAAAAGGGAAAAAAAAAGAGTTAAACCGCATATACTGAAGCGCACATACTCAATCCGCAATAACTCGAATTCAAATAGTCTAACGCGGATCGGTGGACATTGTTCCGCATGTGTCTTTTCACTTTCTTTTTCTCTCTCTTTCTCTGCTGTTTTTTTTTTTTTTTTTGTAATCGTGACTCACCTCCCTTTTGTGCGGCGAAACCTAGCACGCGCGTTAACGAGTGTACGGCGCGGTAGCGAATGTCTATCGATACCGATACCGAAGCTATATGCCAGTTGGTTATTTTACCATTTTTCTCTCTTTCTCTCTAGGTTATATATATATATTTTTTGTCATTTTTTTTTAGTTTTTATTTTTTTTTTTTTCACGACGATGCGTTAGTCGATGGGAAAAGTTGAGGCGTGCGCGTGTGAACGCGCATCGATATGACGTTATCCAATTAAAAAGCTGCCTTTGTGCGACTCCAGAGAGAAAGAGTACGAGAAAGAGGATGAAAAAGACAAAGAGAGAGAGAGAGAGAAAGCTAGAGAGCTGTCGCAGCCAGTCAACCCCTGTATATATACGTATATACATATAACCGATACACGCGCAACTCTTTCCCCTTTCCTTTTAACCCCGCGGCCGAACTGATCGAAATGAACCCCTTCGCGTTCATCGTAAAAGGCCGCTTCCAATTAGTGCGCGCACGCATACCTCGCGAGAGAGAGAGAGAGAGAGAAAGAGAGGACTCAAGCAACTTTTGCTGAATTACGCAGCTTAGCCTATACCTTTAACTAGTATACTATACTCGATTCAATTGCAACTTGTCCTTGCTTCAACTTCAAAGTTATTATTACCGATGAACTGATATAAACTCGCTTTTTCCATAGCGATTAAAAAATTTTATTTCCTGCACAGCAATCTAAATTCTTGGATTTCTAAAGCTCGGACTGAATTATATAATACCATAATTCAGGAATTTTTAGATCAATCAGATAAACAAGTTTTTACATTGCTTACATTTTATTTTAATTTTTTTATGTAATAACAAAAAACAAATTATAATGTATATATTAATTGAATCAATAAATAAAATTAATATGTAACTATAAATAGTAAATTCCCAGCAATGATTTTTCATTTAATCATGAAGGTATTGTCAATAATACCTTAGAGTCCTCAGAAATCGTAGCGTGTAGCCTGAATTCTGAGTGTTGCTTTACTTAGCACGTAATAAATGCGGCGTATAGTCTAGGGAATTATCTCTTTGCAAGTAAAATAGCCAAGTATATATGTTCTCAGATTGAACAATAGTGAGATAGGGTACCAAGAACGCGAAAATAGTAACCGATAAAAGAAAGGAAAAAAAAAGGCATCAGTATAAGACAGTTCGTATCTCCGAGTGAACCTACACGTGTTCTAATTACAAGCCGCGCATCGGCTCGAAAAACGAGTTTTCCGCATAACGGAACGGAAGAGTGTGCGCACCGTTAAACTGGCCTATCTCATCTCCCTCGCTTTTATATCCGTTCTCTCTTTCTCTCTTTTTGCTCTCTATGCCCGTGTAGTTATTTGTAGGCATTAGCGCGCATGTTTGCGCGTCCGCTCTCTCCGGTTAATTAGACCAAATCAGCCAGTGGCTGCGTGTAACAGAAGCCCAGCGTGCTTGAATAGATCCCGACTCGTGAAATAGCGTGTTTTGCTCGCGGGTTGGTATAATGTTAGAGGGACATTGCGATTTATGGGACATCAGAGCTCTATGGAGTAATAGCGCCTGATTCTCGGGCCACGCGCGAATTCCCTCGCTATACATATTATACTAACTTTTAAATTAACAAGCTACGGCTAGTACTAATCTCAGATGTTAACGCCGCGTTACCCGATTTCACGCTCACTGGATCAGTCTTACCAGTTGCGCTCGTACAGGCGCACTGTTTACAATTTTTGAATGTAATTTTATATAAATATGAAAGTAACTCATAAACAAATACATTAAAGCCTATCAATGTAAGAATAATTGCGTAATTAATTTTTATGATCTTGCACATGGAATTTCATGCATGGTCTGTTAAAATCAATTAACGTAAAAATTGTAAATTTGTGAATCAATTGTTGTTAATTTTGTGTCTTGGTTAGTGTACACATTAAGTTTCGTGTATCAACTAAAAATATCTTAATGACTAAACCGAAATTTATTAAGCAAAGTCATAAAAAATACATGGTATATTAACCCATCAGCTCTTGTAACGAAGATTTTCATATGAAGTTAGCATATAAAAATCTTAATTGCAGCAGCTAAGGCGTTAAATTTAATGAAAAAGTAAACGAAGCTCGTTAAATCTATGTAGGGTAGATGTGGGTATTGCTGCGGAGGTGCTAATTACTGTTTTTTCATATAAAATTCGTAAAAATAATTTTTTTCAAGTCCATAAATAATATTTGAATGCATAATCAAATATTATAAGTATTATTTAATATTTTAAAAAATATATCTCACAAAAAAGTCTAAAAATATTTAATATTGGTTATTTGAAATTGAACTGTCCTAAAATCTTGATAAATTTCGTAAAATCGCGATCACGTATGCATCCTAAATTTGACAATATTTTCTGTTTTTATTCTTTTTTATGTAAAATAAGATCATTATTAAATAAAATATATCTTTGCTTGTTATATATTTTTTGGAAATTTCACCTAGCACATATTTAATATTTTAATTTTTCACCTTAGTATTATGCGTCATTAAAATCACCAAATATGAATTACTGTGGCATCCTTTTATTACTATAACACGTGGTAAACCTAACCTCAACTTTTCGAACGGAATATATAAAAGTGTCAATAGTAACTGGCACACAGCATTAGAAACACAGCCGCAGCAATAGCCACAAATACATTTTATTTTAAATTCGTTTTTTCTTAATTTTAACTCTATAATTAAATGCTAAATTAATTTTTTTCTAGTTAATCAATGTTTAAATATTTTATTAAAAATAAAAGTGATAAGTTTTCTTCATCTATAAGCTTTAATTTATGAGTTTAAAATTCATCATACGTCGATTCCGCTGTAATACCCACATCTACCCTATACGAAAATAAATTAATGTCATAACATGACTAATTACAAATTTTTATAATTTATTTCATTGTATTTTCAGTAATAATCTTTAATAAGTATTCAAAGATTATTTAAAGTAAATATTTAAATAATGTGTAATGGATAAATCATCAATTATCTAATTTTCAAGCATATATTAATTTTTATATGATTGTTCGTCATATTCAATTTACATACTTGCGAATATCATGTAATAATACATTAATTAATTTTTTTAAGTATTGGTATTTAAATATAATCTACAATACATTTCTCAGAAAAGAATCTGCTTTAAATATTTAATCTTTTGTATTTAGATGACTCACCTCTTATCTTAACGAATAATAAGCTGCTGTAGATATGGCTGAGAGGGTAGTATAGTTTATTATTTTGAACACTGATTTCTTTCAGGATTTTGTCTTTGCTTTCCTTAATTTTGCTTCAAGTTATTTAGCCGATTATTTGAGCCTGGAAGTTTATAAAACTACAACTAAATTTATAAATTATCCATGTTGACTATCAATAGTACATCCGTAAATGATATACTCGTCAGATGTAAATCTTATACTCATAATTTCAGAGGTTTAATTTCAAACTGAACTAGAGGGAACATCTTTCACTGACCTGTTGGAAGTTTAATATTATACTCTAGAATCTAAAATTTTTTAGGAAAACTACTTATTCTAGCATTTGTAAGTTCCTGGTTGAGATATTACTAATTCCTCTGATCAACTATTGCTATTTAGACAAACTTGATCTGTGACTTCCAAGAGTTATCAACTCTGACTTACGTTACATATGCAATGTAAGCACTAAACATATCTTTTTTTCAAAACGTCTTACAGTTTGCTTATTACCAATAGGTGTAAAAAGAACTATTTTGACATAATTATTGATATTTTTTTATCTATTTTTTAGGTACTCCAGCTTATCATCCTAGCGGGTATATGCGCAACAAACATTTAACAATACTTAATTATTTTGAGGAATATTTAGACTCGAATTTATATTCGACATTCAGTCCTCAAAATTCAATCCTCCATTTTGATTATTATGTATTTCTTATAAATTTAGACATGATTTTCTTTTCGAAATAATAATTCATTTGATACTCACAGTTAAAAGGAGTAAATGCCAGAGTAACTTATAAAAAAAGCATTAAATTGCTAAATACACGAAAAGCATATTCAAAGACAAAGAATGCTGAAATTGGAGGATGAGGTATAGAGAATTAAGTATAAACTATAAAGTCAAGCCTAAAATATTTAACAATATTATTATTTTCATATCAAAAATGATATTCTTTATCTATTTTCATAAGCTCTTTTTTTTAAAATTTATTTTAAAAATAATATTTTGCACATTATAAATATTCGTATAGAATAAGTGGCTATCGATGCGGACGTTTACCTCACGATAAAATCCTATAGAAGCGAAACGCCATGCATTGGTTCTATTCTAGCGAAGTGAAGGAATAGCTAGCAAGTAGGTTAATTAGTATCTGGCGCTATCAAAAGTTCATTTCTCGCTCTCTCGCTCATTCAGCTGTGTATAAGGAGAGAAGATAAGAGACCAAGACGAAAAGGCTAGCTATAACCTTATAGATGCACTCACACATACATATATAACTATATATATATTCATGTAGGGATGAAAACCCCTTCGGTCGAAAGTTTCAGATTTAATAAGCCCTCGCGAATGAGAGGTATGGGTTTATTGCAATAGGTATACACGGCCAAAGAGAAAGATAGAGAGGAGAAAGACCAAGTGGGTTTATGGAAGGCGAGCGCGTGTGTCTACGTGCAGCGTGTACGTATGTATGCGTAAGAGAAGGAGAGAGTATACGAGTAGGGGAAGAGACAAGGAGGAGAGGTACATACGCTGATTACTCAGCGTACTTGCTCACCCTCTCTTCCCCTGACATTATTAATAATGGATCCAATACACCGATCCACAGTTTACCTACTCCTATCTCTCTTTCTCTCTCTCTCTCTCTCTTTCCTCATCTACTTTATCTTTTTCCCTTCTATGCATGTATATATATATACATACATATATTAAAGTAGAGCTTCAGCTCTGCCGTCTTTGCCGAAATTAATTTATTAATTAATTAATTAATTAACGCATCTAATCTACGCGTAGCGAGCGCCTGGGAGGACAGCTGGGAGAAAATGAGTTTACCGCTTATGCATGTATATACGTAAAATAATGCACAATATATAGCATCGCATCCATGATTGTCAGTCTTTTTTTTCTCTCTATAAACGAATCAAATAAAATGAAACTATAGAAAAATAAAAGGAGAGAAAGCGCGAAAAGTAGAGCAAAAAGAATATGTATATATAGGGGGAAAAACTAACGAACCACTCCGGAAAATTAAATCTGACAAACTACAACTATACGACGAGGCCGATCATTCGTTATATACCAGTTCGGCCAAAGGGAAAATTTTCTCTCTCTCGCTCCTCTTGGTCTCTCGTTACAGTTATTCATGCTATCTAAACGATGTGTGTGTGTTTTTTTTTCTCCTAGCAATCGTATAGTAGTCGATTGCAATTCGGAGGGCTAGATTCGCTTGGCATGAAATTTTCAAAATGCGCCGATTTTTCTCTAGGTTTTGGCCGGTAGTGGTTATATGGAAAAATATATAGAAAAAGGCGCAAGTCCCAGCGTGGGCACGAGGAATTTCCACGAGTGTATATAGATGTATATGCATAACGCTTTGTTCGTTTCTAGATCAAAGTTAGTACTCCGTTCTCTCTCTCTCTCTCTCTTTTATTACGTATGAATCATAGAGTGCGTTTACAAACGTGAACGCTTGATAGATCGCGTATGTGTATATACGAAGGTTTTTCCAGTTCGCGCGAGAGTTCGGTTCATATTAAATTTTTTCCCAATGTGTTCAATTTGCTGTAAACAATGGTCGGGTATATAACGAAGCTAGTGTCTCTCCCTCCCCCGCTTCTCTCTCTCTCTCTCTCTCTCTCAAATACAACGAATTGCAACGTTGTGTCCAGCCCCAAAAAGTCCGCGCCAAAGAAACAAAGGGAAAAGAGAGAAAAACAATACTATCCAACTGCAGACGGAAATACGAAATTGGTTTCAATCATTTCGTCACGGTCAAATCTCTCTTTCACTCTCTCTCTCTCTCTCACATTCTGTTTACGCACTGGAAAGTGCACGTAAAATACTTTATATCGAGATGACTGACACGCGCTTGTCATATCGTTTTGAACTTCATATTGTTTTAATTATAACACAAATTTAGAGGCCATTTATTATGAAGCTTTTTTTTCAAATATTTCCAACAATAGAATCGCATTGCTGTTAGCAAAATAAAACAAAGCCTTTGAGAGAATTATGAACGATTAATTTTCTACATTCCTCATTACAATTTTCAAAATTGGTAATCGCGTTTTTAGAAAAAAAAAATAGCAGCTCGGTTTTTCTGTACAATAATAGTGTTTCAGATGTTGAAAAAAATGTAAAGCACTATTGCGTGTTTCCAAGCAGTACGGCCAGCCTATAATTGACTCTGTAATAACAGAGTAATCATAGGAGTTACACCTTCTTCGGATACTTGAGCAGTTGAAGAAAGAGAGAAAAAACAGAGAAAAAAAAGGTAATGTTCTATGTACAGGTCAGTCTGAAGGGGCGTACCGAAGTCCAACACTCACGGACAAAATTTGAAATTCAAATTTTTTTAACGAGTTTGTATCTATTCAAAAGTACAAACTCGTTCTAACGTAAAAAAAAACCTAGAAAAATGTATAACATAAGGTGCAAACTGTTCGATTCCGAACAACACGCTTATAAATTCTCAAATGTGTATTCTTTGAAACAATTGTTGGCTTTTATTGTGATACGTAGAATGTATTATTTCTGAAATTCAACTAAAATATTACTGACTAAAAGTATTTCCGTTTAGAAAAATTTTAATTATATTTTATGAAAATAAATTTGATCCACGTATGATAAAAATTTTAGAATACTCAATGACTTATTTATGATTAAAAAAATTATTTTACATTTTTTGACATTGAAATAATTATAAACAGAATAGATCGATCGACAAAATCGACGTATTTTTATTTTTCACAGTGTTATTTTGGTTATTAAAAAAAACATACCTATCTTCATAAATCAGAGTTCTGATATCGAATTAAAAAAAAAAGTTTCGGGTACTTATAATAAATTAATAAATAATATAAAAATGCCAAAACACTACGTGTGTTCACGAAGAGGATGAGACGCTTAATAGAGATAAATAGCTAATCGTAGCTAAAAGCTGACAAATATTATCGATCCTAATGGGTTTTGCATGATGGCTCTCTCTCGCTCTCTCTCTCTCTCTCTCGTAATGGATATATAACCGGGCCAAGTGAGTCAATGGAAAAGGAGGCGTTTCGATGTGTGCCTGCTGCGCGTATTCACCTATATATACGTCAATGAGAAATGAATTAATGAACGCTGCTGAGAGAAATCCCTTGTTCGGTACTGGTATCGTGGTTACACATTGCGCATTGGTTACTGCTTCAATCACATATGGATTCTATTGTTACGCTTATTTTATTATACACACATGTATTTTGTTGTTATAGATAATAATTCGAGTGAATAAATATATTTATTCTGCGTAAATACGAAATTATACAATTTTAAAGAAAATTTCTAGGTCGATTTTAAAATTTTTCTTAATCCTTGTTTAATCTTATATATCATATGCAATTAAAAAAATTAAAATTTAATTAATTTCGAAAAGATAATTTAAATAAAATAATTTAAAAATATCACTAATATTCATTTTTTTCTAATTAATGTTATTATGTGCTTAATAATTACAATAATAATAATTTACATTTACGCAGTTAATTACTGCTTTAATTATCTGTATACTAAGAAACGGTGAATTACTTGAGCTTGTTTACTCATTGATAATCTGAATAATAATCTGTTTGTTCGAAAAGCTTTAAAAGAAATGATTCTTGATATGCAAACGAATGAGAGGGAGGGAGATAGCGAGAGAGGAAAATTAATCACCAAAATCGATCGTATAAGAACGTGACGTCTACCAGCGACAGACTGAAAAAAAAATTGAGTTGTTTCGTGCAACATAGCGTAAAGAGAAAGAAAGGTTGAAAAGAGGCTTTTGCAAAGTGGTGTATAGAGTCTACATGAATTTTGCTTGGTCATGCCGACCGATGAAGCTATTCGTTACAGGTTGCGAGTCCAGAATGCTGCTGCCATAATTACGCGTCGTTAATTATTTTGCTTAACTTATATAGCCCTTCCTTTCCTCCTCTAACGCCTATAACCAAAAGGATAAGCCGTCCTATTTCGATTTTAGTTCTTGCATTCCAATTTATCGCGTGCGCTTCATTTGGGGGGGAAAAAAAAATAATAACAATAAAATGCAATCGGTGCACAAGAGTGACTTCGCTCAGTCGCTCATTTTATTTCTTCAATATTACGAAACCTTAGCGAAATTTATGCAGCAAGCGAGAGAAAAAAATTGCCTTCAAATGACTGGCTTAATATTCGCGGGCAATAAGAAGTTATTGTCGGCCCCCGACATTTTATCGCGATGAAATTTCCTTTAGGCGTGATAAATAGCTGAGCGAGCGCGATAGCGAGACTCTGGTTCAACCGCCTCTGTGTGCCGACCATTAACGTCGTAAATGAAAGTTTGCTACCAAGATTTTTCAGATTGTTTGCTTATTTTTAATAAATTTTTATATTTAGACATTATAAATTTACAATATTAGTCGATTAAATGGATGCCATTGTTAAAAAAGATTAAAACTAATATCTTTTTTTTCAATGATTTGATAAAATCATCTCGATTTGTTTGACATTTACAGAGAAAATTTATAAATTTAAGTTACATATACATTTAACTCGATAATACATTTGGGAAAAGATCCAAATTCGATATTTTATGATAATAATTATTTTTATATAAAAATTTACAACAGTCAAAGGTGTTACAATTTTTTTAATAATAAAAATATAAGACACTTTTATTTACCACCTGATTTATAGCCTAATATTTCTGATAAACTTAAATTTATAAAGAAAGTGATGGTTACATGTATTATCAAAGTTTAAATTACTACTTTTTTTCATATAATGAATATATAAACAAAATTTGTTTTTAAAAAATCTTTGAAGTAAATATTAATTTAAAAAAGCTTTGGCTTCTATATTTATACACAGACAAAAAATTTTGTAAAATTCACCAAGAAATAATGAATTGCAATAATAAATATGTAAATAAAATATGAAGTTATTTTTCAATCAATAGAAAAAATTTAAAATATCTAAAAATGTAAATGGATTATTATTGAAAAAGGTATTTATACTTACTAATTTGATAGTGAATAGAAAAATTTTTCATGATTAAAAAATAAAATTCTAGATTTTTTGCTATCAATTTTAATCAATAAAAAAAGTGCTGTGTCATCGATGAGAAAGATATTTTTTTTAAATTGACTGAAAATAATATAGTCGGATCTTTACCCTGGTAGAAGGTTAACAGGTTTCACCCGTTAAGCTAATAATAATGAGCTAAAATCAGTAGCTAAAAGCTATGTTTTAAGGGTCTCGCTTATTTCTAGCTAGAAACCCAGTAAGATTTCTACCAGGGTAGCAAACTTAAATTATAGATATTTCTTTAAATACTACAATGTAATTAAAATAACAAATATAATAACAGGTTAAATCATCTGTTACAATAATTATTTAAAAAGAGCAAAAAAATATTATATTTCTTACTGGACCTTTAGTATATACAACTTTCAGCATAGAATCCACTATAAAAATTTATAATAGTTTAGCAAAAAGATGAAAAAGAAGAAATAAATTAGAGCACAAAGGAAAAAAGAGTTATGGAACATATATATAAGCATAGAAGGATGGAGTATATGCTAGAGTGTTTGGGGGGTGCTGGAGAGAAAGTGAAGAAAATGGGGGCACTTAGAGGCGACCGCGCGTTCAAAACTTGGCCATTAAGTCTTAGCCTAGCAGAGGATCTCATGCGGAACTTTAGCTACTCGCGACATTTCCATATTCTATAAGAGAGGAGAGTGAGAGGAAGCAAGGGGAAAGTGGCAATTGTATATATATACCGTCTAAAGTGACTGAACCTTCCTTGCGGCTGCAGAGATTCAATCCGACACTGCATCGAATGTCAACTTTTTTTTTCACTCAATATCCCTCTACTTTTATTCTTTTGTATTTAACGTGTTTGCTGAATCTTTAAATTTAAAAGTTGTCTCGAGTTTTAAAATTCCTAGTTTTAATAACTTTTTCATCAAAGTGTTACACAGATAGAAATATTTATAGTAAAAATTACAATAGTATGTGTTAATGTCGTTACAAATTCACTTAAATAAATTATCACATTTGATAGAAACATCATAAAAACTTTTATGTTTCAAGCAAATTTTACCATCTATTATGGTAATTTTTAGTCATAATGGTAGTCTGCGTAAAAGTTACCATAAACTATTATGATTTTTATTAGAACATTTTTCTCAATGTATACATATTTTTTGGAAATTCGTCAAGTTAAAACAAACTATTGAGAAAAATCATTTAAAAATTTCAGATTTACTCATGTCATTATGAGTAAAAACGTTAAATAAAAAAAAACTTTCCAAAGCACATATATGTAAAGTACAACTTGGAAAATTGTCGAGGCAAGAGTTGAGAACCGCTTGGAGATCCGAGATCCGGTAAGTGGGCCCCCGTGTCAGCCCCTAATTGCTAACCAAGAACCGCCGCAGCTCTCATCCCCTTGCACTCACTCTCTCTCTCTCACCCTCTACGAAAGTTGAGTACATAGCCCCCATCGGGACATGGGAAATGCGTTATATCGCGTACCATTACTACTTGGAAAGCTTCACGTGTATATACGTATGTGTGTAATTTCTCAAGTTGTACTTAACTCTCTTTCTCTATAGTTTGTTCTTTTCTGTTTCTTCAAAAGGATTAAATAAACAGTATATTTTTTATTTTCAAGATCGAAATATTCAAAATTCAAGGACATGGATTTTACTCAAGTACTTTAAATGATTTATGTAAATAAGTTACAATTGTCATCATCATCTTTACCAAATTATTCTCTTTTCTTTCTTTCTCAAATACTCAATGTGAAATCGATTATAAATAATTAGCGCTGAATCATTAACATTTTTGATATGTGAAATAAAAATGAGCTAATTAAATTGAAAAAGTTATTTTATTAGCGAATAATAAACGAATTTTGTAGAAAAATAAATGACTAATTAACAAAAGTGTATAACATTCAAGCCAATAAGCTTTTTTTCTTCTGTTCTGTAACGACTTAAAATAATAAACAAGAGTAAATTAATTACGCTCTTTACTAGAGCGGAAGAAGATTCTGCTCTCCTTTTTTTCTATTTTTTTTCTTTTTTCTGCCAGCGTGTATATAACGAAATTCAAATTCAAATGGCGAGAAAGAGAGTATGCGCGCGAGTAAACGAGTAAGCAAGAGAAGATAGAGGAAGAAGCGAGAGTGAGACGGGGAATATTATAGTGGAAATAAAGCCCGTCTTAATTACGGGCTCTGACGTCTAATTAGAAACGGAGAAAGAGAAAGAATATTAGATAGAGCAGGAGCACGGAGTTTATATAGCTGGCACGGACTGTCAGTTTGTTTATTTAATTTTCGGGGACTTAGCCAACGATTTCTAACGTGTATCGTAAGAGAAGCAGGAAGAAAGAGACAGCGAACCCAAGGCAGAACGGTTTTATACTAATTTCTGATTTAATCCTTGGTCCACTATGTATGCTTGGAAAAAAACTTTACTACTTTTTTCCTTATTATTCTTCTTTTTTTTGATGATCAGAATAGATAAACAAAAAATCCACTGACCAATCTTGTTCTTTCAAAACGTTATATACGGTTTTTCATAAAAATTAATTATACTTTTATTTTTTTTTTTAAGCAAAATTAGTTAATTCACTAATGATCGTAATTTTTGTAACAAAAGTATTTTTAATAAAAAAGAAGAACAAATCAAAGACCCCTGCATATTTTTAAAGTCAATAAGTAGTTAGTACTTTAAAAATTAAATAAATCTAAGAATGTTAATAATTTTCAGGCTAAATCTTGCCAACCAATGCAGAAATTGAATGAAATTTTGAAAAAAAGACAAGATAGCTCTATGCAGCAGTCCATTGATTCTCGAAAAAAAAAAAAAAATTAAAATTTCACTCACGTAGAATCGCATATTTTATCTTTTTGTAACGTTGTTATTGGCGTAAGTGAAAAGCAGCTTTTTTGCTTGAAAAAGCATTGAGTAAGTGAAAAAGATATGTGAATGAGGTTTTTTGGTATACATACGTATAAGTAAGGGGGGGAGAGAGAGAGAGAGAGAGAGTAATTCGAAAGAAACGCAATACACGTTTTCCAGTGGTGTATATCGTGTGTAGGGCTCTTGGCAAAAGAGCTTGGTGTATAAGAAAAGTACACGACTGCTCTTGGATCGTTCGCTTGGGTAATTTACTAATGTAAAGCCCGGCCGCCCTTTCCCCTTCTCTCTCTTCTTCTTCTTCTTCTATTCCCTGTTTGCGATTCTATACCCTTCAAGTTTACCTCTTACTTTTCCTTCTCTCTCTTTCTCTTCTCATGCTTGGCACTTTCATCCCTCCGCGATTCTCGTTTTCACTCTTCATCCCTCAAGCTTGCTCTGTGTACGATCTGAGACCTGAAAGAGAAAGAGAGAGAGAGAGAGAGAGAGTAAGTCGAGCGTGTAGAAGCTTTTCTCTCTGTACATATACATCTGAGTCCTCTATGGAAGTAGAAGAGAGCTATTAGGCGATTGTGTCTTAAATAAAATATCACTGGCGTCCCGCGTCGCCAACCACTCAAAATAATAATTGCCTTCTCGTGTGCCACCTACATTTTCTATTTCGCTTCCTCACTCCCTCTGTGTTATACACTTAAAAACTGATCTTCCTATCTTATACCATCTTGCTTCTACAAAAACACACATATATATACACGCACGTATACACGATATACTCTCTTTCTCTCTGAATCCAAAGAAAATGAAAGTGCTTTGCCGACCTCTTTCTACTTAACGACAGAGAGAGAGAGAGATGCTGCTGCTGCTGCTACTGTACTCTCGCTAAAGAGAATTGGATCGTTCCGTTGAGTGACGAATTCGATGTGCTGCATTTCAATTGCTCGGCACTTTGGATTATCAAACTTACAGAGTCACCAGACATTTTTTCACCTTCTTTTTTTCAAGATAATACAATGAATTTTTATTGTTTTCTTAATGTTATTCTTTCTCTTCAGATATTTTCTAATAGCATATAAAATCAAGCAGAAAGAATTTTATTCTATTTTTATTGACAAACACAAAAGAAAACTTGTAACGCACAAAAATTTCTTAAATTAAATGAATCATTTTTAATTCTATCGTTATTGAAAGTGTAGTATTTATTGCATGCTGAGTCGTTAAATATTAATTTTTAGACCTTAAATATTAATTATATTGTATAATATGAGTCGACTGGACATGACACGCCAATTTCGATACTAATCAGATAGCTTTGACTATTTTCTGCGACACTTGAGTTTCATATCAATAAACTCACAGAAACTAAACTGTAATATTTGTAAAATAGATAAAAGTACAAACTTTATACAATTGCAGTTATTAATTTATATTTATTTGTGATGTGAAACTTTTTTTATTTTTATAATAAATTTTATAAAAACGTGAACGTACATTCAATCGACATAAGTGCACTTAAATCGCTTACAAATGTTTTTAGTCATTTTTTTTATTATATTGATTGCTTTTTTGTTGATTAAATATGAAATTGTGGAAAATTTTGTTCTCGAATCAGACTGCTTAGTCACCTATCAAATAAGTAAATAATTTATTGATTCAAACACATTCATTACTGTCGTAGTTAAATTACAGTCTTTAAGGGTTCATGAATATCCTAACTAATACTCTAAAAATAAAAAAATTAATGCCATTTACATTAAGCCCTGTTTTACTTCAAAAATCCATCCATTAGAAACGGATTTTCCTTGTGAAATAGTTACATTAAATTTGAGAGAGCGAAAAATCTTTGTTTTCTGTGTACAATCAAACATTTGAAGATTAGTTTAATTTTTTAATTGAATTCATTACTTCCAATAAATTTCTCATCATTATTAAAATTTCTTATTAAGATTTGATCAGAAATTGAAATTTTATTTTGAAAAGTATGAAAAAAGTAAGAATCTTATTCGCATTAATAATACGTGCATCAAATGAAAAGTACTGTTAAGTTGCATTTTGAAGTTATGTAAGTATGAATTTTCCAAACATTTCATGCCAACTGTAATATTGTAATAGTTACAATTAACTTGCTAATGCGATAGGAGAGACACCTTGGCATAGTTAATAGATTATACGCGTGTACCTTGGATTTTTAATATTCGCGCAATTAACCGTAATTAAATGTAATTATTGCAACGGTAGCTTAGCTCTTTTCTCAATCAGCAAATCGTAAAAATTAAGTTTAAAATTATTTATTTGTAGGTGTATTAATGTTATTAATCAATTTTCTATTAATTGAAGAGCTTTTAAAAGTATATTAGTATTAAAATGATACTATAATGCTAAATAATCTGGAAGAATTAAATAATTTTTATAGAAATTATTTGGATATTCAGTAAACATTTTACTTTTTTAATATAAGGAAATTAAGTTGAATAAAAATTATTATACTATAATTATTAAATTTATATATTTCTGAAATTTTTAGACATATCAGAGTTGTTTTATTCAGTTTTTACACTTTTAATACAAAGAAAACTATATCTTTTGAATTACTTAATTTTTTAAAATTAGGTGGACAAATATTTATTTTTCAATAAAAATACATTAATTTTTGATAAAATATAATTATTGTGGTCACAAAATGATTGAACAAACATGCTATCGCACATTTATAGAAGAAATCTGCCATTTCATAATCGTTAGAACAACTGAAATAGCAGTTTAGTTCAACTAAATACAAATTGGTAGATTCCTCCATCCAAATGCAGGTTTCTTGAAGCAAATGCAAGGTTTTTTCTCGACCGTCAACCCGTCTTTTTCATTTCACAAGGTTAAACAAACTTAATTTGATGAATTAATCTTAAAATGTTCGTAAGACACAACTATGGTTGTAAGAAAATATATATAAACCACTTTGATATATGATTCTAATAAAATAAATGAAAAAATATTTATATTATTGATAAATTATTATTACAAGCTTAATAATTATTTTATTCACAAGAGTATATAATATATTTATAATAATCTAGATGATTTATCGTTTACAATACTCTAATCTATCATTAATTCTAAGTTTTTTGTGACAGACGTCAAGTTAAGACAATAGATCGATGCTTAAATTAACATTTCGAAAAATTTAGAAAAAGAATCGAAAATATTATTACTTTTATTTGGAAAAATACTTAATTATGTAATTTTCAACTTATTGTTGAAAGAGCATTTTTCATCTGCGTTATATATTTTAGTCATCGATAACTTAAAACATTATAGTCTCTAAACACAATTATTTCAGAGAATCTGTTACTGACGCACGAATTTCAAATTATATCATTGTGACAAGAAATAACAAGATGTTGAGCAAAACATGTTAAACTAATTAAAATCCTTTCATTATTATATGACAAATACAGCGACACCGTTCATAATCGTTCGTTTACAAAAATACACAGCAGGAAGAAATTGATTTATGAATACTTACAAGTATACTCCCTATCCTCTTCTTGTCTGTTTGATGGTGATTATTGTTACATCTGCAATCATATGATTCTCAATGTTTAAAAATCTACTTACAATTTTTTTATTTTACTAGCTTTCTGAATGCAATGACATCACAAATGATGGTAGTGCTGCTATATTCTTTAAAAAATTCGTGGTTAAAACTCATGATCCATCGGATATTTTGATAATAAATAAACATACCTTATAAGTGTTATATATTTTTTATCAAGTCAATATAATTTATTATTTAGAACATTTGATCTCTTTTATATTAAATACGAATAATAGTAAGATTTACTTTAATAGTTTTTATATTTCTTTCTCCATCGAGTAATCTTTTCAAAAAGTTTTCTTCTACTATATCATCTAGTTATTCAAATTGTACGATAAGAAACAATTTATTTTTATTAATAATTCAATAATATCTTATTTTTAAATTTATATTGATTTCTTTCGAATACGCTATGAATATAAAAGGAACTATTAAAAAATTTCATTTATAATAATTTTTAACAGGAAAAAAGTGATCATTAATTGAATGAACTGAACTGTATTAAAATTTAATATTTAAATATAATTATAAGTAATGTTAAAGTTTAAATTGAGAAAAATTTTTTACACATGTAGGATATCTTCTATCTTTGAACAAACAATTTTAGTAATAATTAAATTTTAAACAACTAGTCGTATTCTTTATAAATAATCTGTAGTTAAATTTTCGTGAGAGCTATGAGGATTTGCACATCGGTAGTTACTTCATTTGACTCCGATATTTCCCCTTATGTATTGTCTACATTTATTTTATTTTTTTATTGTTACATATCACGAAAGAGTAAGTAGATATTACGTATTCCAGCGTGTTTGGGTGCAAATTAATGGTAATGTATGAATATTTGCTTATTTAATTATTTAATTTGAGTATTAACAATTGGTTTTTCAGTATGTGATTAATGTATTTATTCTAAATTAGATTTTTCATTTAGCAAAATTTTATTTGTTCATGTAAAATATGAAATGAGATTTTTGCATTTTTATTTACGCAATATTATAAAAAATTATATTTTACTGTAACACAATATACTTTCATTGCGGTTACAAGTTTGACAATTTTTTAATGAATCAAATTGTGATACATGATTCATTTTTAATAGTGCAAATAAATATTTCAAAATATATTGAAGATAATGTCTTCTTAAGAAACTTTAACGTCGCTGTATTTATGCTATCATTGCGATGTTGCTAATTAGCGACGGAGGTCATCAGTGCATTCGTAAACAAAGCACATGTGAAGTACAGTGGTGCTTGTATCAATCGAACGCCGAGAGCGAGATTCGAACTCGGATCCTCGAGATTATGAATCCATCGCTCTATCGAGTGAGCCACTGAGACCTCTCAAATTATGACTTGAAAAATGTACTTAATCAAGTTTAACATTTCAAGAAAAAAATTTTTTTCAGATTTTTTTTTTTTTAAATTATTCTAAATGTGTATAATTTTATTAATAAACAGAAAAAATTAAATTTATACTTCAGAATAAAATAATAATTATAAAATAAAATAAAATAATAATAAAAAAATAAATAATAAATAATAATAAAATAATTATGATTCAGAATTGAAATACTTAATTTTAAAAAAATTAAAAAATTGATATTGTTTCATATAATTAGTCCTGAATTACAAAAACATTTAATTTAATTCATTTAAAAATTTAATGAAAAAGGAAGTATTTTTCATTGAAAAAGTGCCAAAAAATTTAATTTATAGCTCTATTTTTATTAAAATAACTTGTATATATTTATTATTTATTTAATTGTGTACTTTAAAATTGAAAAATGTACTAGATTAAGGAATGATAAATATTGTATACACAAATGAAATCTCGTAATAATATCTCAAGCAATTTTAGAATGAAAATGAGGTAAACACACACCTACACCCGTACCCTTTCTATTTATGATATTTAATAACTTTTGGTTTTCTTGAATTTGTTATGTTTAAGATTAATTTTTGATTTTATAAATTGAGAATTTAAATATTAAAAATAATTGAATAATTTTTAATTAACACAAAGATTTTTAAAAATTTTGGTATAAGTTTAATTTGATGAATCTCCGTGACATCCCTAAAGCCGCACTAATCGGCATTAGCCGTCAGGTGCATGCGATGTTGAACCATTCGTCAGTTACGCAACATTTGAAAATAAACGCGTTTCGGTTATTGTTATATACTTATCGCGGGTAACGAGCAGTGTGGGATGGATGCCAAACATGTTACCAACGTGGACACATCAGTAACAGCATCACCAACAGCAACACAGAGCTACGCTTGTATTTGCTAAGGCTAGAAGCGACTATACCCGTATAACCTAGTCTCCTATAAAAGCAAGAGCGAGATGGAAAAGAGAAAGGAAGAAGAGAGAGAGAGAGAGAGAGAGTACGTGCACTAGGGAAATAGTTAACGTCCGTTTGTGCATGTGTATTTTGGCGCATATATACGCGTGTGCTCGTGTAATAGCTACGCTAATTAGAAGCACCCACGCGGAATAATTAGAAAATAGACCAAAATGCCCGGAAGGTAATACGCGCACTTTTTCTCTCTCTCTCTCTCTCTCTTTTACCCTTTCTCTTTTACCACTTCTCTCTTTACCTCACTTATTCGTTCTCTTTTTTTTCTCTCTTTTTTACTCTTTCAAAATCTTCTTCATAATAAAACTACGAAGAAATCCTCTTGTTTCTGAAATTTCCTCCTCTCTCTCTGTCTTTTTTTTGTGCGGGACTTAATCTAATTATCATCTCTAATTATTTACTTAATTTTGGATTATTATTGTAAGAATCTTGATTGTACGCTAGATTACAACGTTACGATTTTTTAAGCGAGTTGCTTTATTGCGCTACCGCTATTAAGGGAACACTGAATTTTAAGATAATTATCAGTTTGCGTGTCGTATTATGCAATGCAATAATTATTTATTCTCTATTCATGTCGCTATATCTGACTGATGATGAACTTGCGTAATTAACAGTTCTCTCTGGTAATTGACCGATGAATACTGTACATCCAACCTTTACTTTCGATTCTTTCTCAATCATACTTTTCTAAATATAATCAGTTTCTTTTTTCTTAAAAAAATCTTATGTCTATTTTAATAAGATTTTAAGTAATATTTTATGTATTTTATTAAAAATGTTTATTTATTGTTTATATATTAAAATCAAATAAAATCTATGAAATTTATGATAATATGAGAAAAAAGGTAAATTATAGTTTTCTCTTATATTTACTAAAGCTATTATCACATGTACGTAATATATAAAGATCACGCGTGTTTTGGGTAATAATTCTAATCTCTCTATTGTTTCGTTTCATTATATAGAAATCCGTAGAATTTGCGCAACTATAGAGACGCACATTAAAAAAAAAAAAAGTAAGCGCTTATTAGCGCACAACAAGTTTTGTAATTATTTCCTCGAGTGGGCTAATTCAAGCCTGTATATAACAAAATAAATGCCGAGAGCGCATCTTTGTTTAAGCAATTCGTGCTCGAGAAGAGAAACAAAACGCCTGGATGTTGCTGCTGCTGCTTTTGTGCACGTCGGAGAATTAAGCTTTTCGCTAAAAGAAAGACAGGAACTCTGGATAAAGAAAATGCCGGATACGACAGATTCTATTGTAATGAGTTTGGTATACGCGCTGGCAAGTACCTCATTACCGTAAAAAACAATCTTATATGGCGCATGTACGCAAATCTACCTTTTCAATTGTCATTCGTTGCTGCAACTTGAGTAGCAAAAATTTTTAGACGAATCTAGCCCCTAAACGTATCCTTTTAATTTTCCATCCCTCCGAAGCACACCTATATCCTTTCTCTTCTATTCCACCCTCTTCTCTTTAAATTTCTTCTCTCTTTCCTCCCCTTGGCCTCCCTCTCTCTCTTTCGGGATAATTAATTATGTTGTTTTAATTATCCGACAGCTAATTAGGCGCGCAATTATGAAAGGCAAACACAACAAGAAACTCGAACTCGCTGAGCTAGGGGGAGAGAAGAGGAGCACTAAGGTAGGAGATGGATAAAGAGAGAGAGAGAGAGAAGAGGTGGTGGAAGGGATGCTGACACGAACTCGACCGCGCAACACAACTCAAGAGACCATGAGCACACCTTGACGATGCCGTCGCTATATGCCGTTGCATATAACTACTCATTCTACAACCTTTCTAATGCGTTCTTGGCTTCAACAAATATACGCGATCGTTTTAACCAAATTCTACTTCACATCGACTTTATACACCGTTAAATCTCATTGCTTTCAAGCTCTCTTATAGCATTGCTCCTCATTTTCTTTAATTATTACGACAAGATGTTAAATTCTATTTTGTTCGATAAATTTAACACGGCTTAATTTGTTAATCAAAAGTTTGTTGTTATAATTTATGTACACTCGAGGAATCGAAAAATTTTATAATTTTTAAACGATCATGGCATTTTAAGTCTTTTACAGACTAATGACTGATTAATTTAATTTAACTGGTTAAAAAATTATGAGCAAATGAAAAATACGCCAATAAAAATTTAATGTGTAATGCTCTGGTGATTGCTATCATTATTTCCGTTTTAATTATTTTATCGTAAACACATTATTTAGGTTATGCATAGTTCTCTGATAAAATCTTTTAATATTTTAATGTATTGTTTTTCTAAAGCTCTATAAGTTGATGAATACCACATGATTCTTATTTTCATATAAAAAAAATTAAGAAAATATGTATCATTCATTTTGTTATAACGAGTGACAACAGATCTGTTTATTGCTTTTATTGTTTTTTTGCCAATTTGAATTATTCAATGATACACATCTGTACAGCATTTAGATGCTGCATTTTTAAAAAGCTTTTTTTATAAACATCCACATACCGATAAAAATATTTATCAGTATTTTTTACCGAATACTTTAAATTTTTTTAATGAAACAAAATACTTTAAATAATTTAATGAAACAAAATAGCGCATAATTTTTAAAAATTCAAACGAAAAAGCCGAGTTTTTAAAATAATTAAAGTTATTTCTTTAATTTCAATAATTTTAGTCGAATTTTTCATTTGGATTGATTATTATTAACACTTGGCAAAAAATTGAAATAGATCGATGAAATATGAAAAGATTGTGTAGTACAGATCAGATTGAGCGATGAAATCCATTGGTTTTTCCAATAAAAAGTCTAAAATAATTGAGGACAGTATAGAATGAGTCGGCGTTCGTTATTTATCCGCTTAACTTGATTACAACGGTGCGAGTGATTTAGGTTCATTATTGTTTATACGAAGAGTGCAATGCACGCGCTTAGGCCAAAGAGTTCGAGGTCTTCTCAACTAAAAGAAGAAGAATATATTTTTCTCTCTCTTTTACAAATGGCTTGCGTGTGCAGATGGCTTAGTAACTCAGACTTACCCGCGGTCCACTATACATATACATATAGTCATTCTTCCTAACTCCTAGGGACTCTTACCTCCTCCCCCGTCTTGGAATCCGGAGAATCTTTCTTCGTTAAGATAGTTCTTTCTCTCTTTTATTTCTTTCTTTTTTTTTTTTTTTAAAGCCTCGACTTAATGATGCGTTCTTTCAAATATTTTTTTTCTCTTTCGTCCTCTCTTTTTCGCAGTCATCCTTTGCACCGTTTGCACCTAACTCACGGGACAAGAGAGAAGAAGAAAGAAGTTAACACAACTGATAATTGGATAAAGAACGGCTAATGACAATCCAAACGAATCAAATAATGGTTCTGCGAAAATTTTCTACGCACTCTGTCGTTGATCAATCCTCGCTGTCAGAATATCTTAAGCTTCAAGATTCGCATTCTTTACATTAGATTTTCAGCGTTCAGAATCAACAATATAAAGTCTATCAATCGCCCATTCTGCATTCGATTACTTAACTAGAGACTAGTTCAAGAAACGATCGTGTAAAAAAATGGAAGAAACCTTGATAGAAAATTGACCAGAATTCTGGGCAGAATTTCTGGTCAACAAAAGTTAAGAGTCCGCTGTATCTCTGTCCTTTTCTAATTAAAAAATTGACTTTTTTCCCAAAATTAGCAACAAGAGGCAAAAATAAAGAGATGGTTTCGATGTGTTTAATAAAATGTAATATTTTCTTTGATTAGTATGAATTAATTTTATTGCTTCGTTTTTAAGAAAAGTTGGAATAACTTATAAAATTAGAAATTAGTGTCAAATAATGGGATTTTCAAGTTATTCCAACTTTTCTTGAAAATAAAGCGGTGGAATTAAATTATTCTTATCAGAGAAAATATTGCTTTCTATTACACGAATCGAAACCATCTCTTTATTTCTGCCTGAAGCTATTAGTTTTTATAAAAAATAAATTTTAAATAGATTCGGTAAAACAGGTAACTGTGTCGGTATACAGCTGACTCTTAAAATGACACTTATCTAAAAATTGATTTAAAAAAATTTTTATAATTTCTGGATAAGTGTCATTTTAACTTTTGTTGACCAAAAATTCTGCCCAGAATTCTGGTCAATTTTCTATCAGGAATAAAAAGCTAAAAAAGGATGACATCATCAGATAAATAAAAATAAATGAATAAATGTAACATAAAAGTAGAGGCGTGACGAAATAAGAATTAGTAAGTCAGTGCAGTAGAGCCACAGAGAGGGATAAACGATATTAGAGAGTAGCGCGTAAGTAAGCTCGTGCGATAGATAAGTAGAGAATGGGTGTAGTAGCAGTAGCAGCACAGCGCTTTTCACGACAGTACGTCATGGCATTATGGCCGACGTTAAGTTAAATTAACTGCGGATTAAACTTAACGAGGAAACGACTTGCTCTCTCTCAGCTTGTTGCTTCCTTTTACACGCCGGTGTATAGTGTATACGAAGCTTTCGCACAAGCACTAAGATACCTATACCCCCCGTCCCTCTTATATATACTTTGCGAAGCCTTTGCCGTAATGGCGTGTAAAGATTTTTACCTGCTGTTACTCTTACACTTAGACTCTCCTCCTTCTTTTTTCATTTTTTTATCTTTTTGCAACATTGTGCACGCCTTGTGTCAACGAGCGTGCTTGCATACGTGCTTACAAATTTTTTATATTTTACTCCCAAGAGTAATGGAATATTTTTTATTTTTATTTTAAAAACTATTCTTTCACACTTACATGTACTCGTTAAAGAAAATTCAAGGTTTGGTAATTTTAAGTGGTTTATGTATGATTAAAAAATTTTTTTCTCATTACCTATATTCCTTTATAGGTGTTAAAGAAGAAGTCTCACATTTTAATAACTTTCAATATGTGTATAGAACATAAATTTTAAAATTAATTCTTTCAGTTATTAAATTTCAAAGTATAACATAATCTTTATGAAGAGTAATAAAGAGAACTTTTAATCAAAAACTGAGCTGATAAAGTAGTTTTCACCAAAATAAGAAACATAAGATTTGAATAAAATTTTAGAAAATCATTTTTAAAGTTTCAATGAACCTTCTTGCTAAATTTAAACCTGGTAATCAGGGAAAATTTTTTAAAAATTTATATTAAAAATGTGACGCTTACTGACTTTTTAACAAAGTATTTTGCATTACAAGTTTTCCAATGATATGTTGAAAACTGGTTGTCGCCGTGGATTGTTTTGAAATTCCAGCTGAAAAAACTATAATTTTTAAATATTTCAAGCAAAAACTTTCGCATGCCGGAAGCGCTTAATAACTTGGCTTATGTTTACATGCGTGTCGACTGTTTGAAAGTGAAATATATACATGAATTTAGTGTTTGCGCAGCATGCCCGTTAACAAAACTAGTCAATCGAGCAAATCAAGCTCTCGGGTATGCGCATTTGACTTTAGTTACGTGGTACAAACTACCTGAACGTGAAATTTTACTTGCTGAATAATTTATTTACGACGTAATATTTAGCAATTATTCTAGAAATTTGCACGTATATAAGTTATATTTGTATTTATAAGCTAGTAAATTATACATTTTATTATTTTAATTATTTGTGATGATGTAATACTTTTCTCAAAGGTCAACAAGTAACGAATTTAGAGTTTATAAAAAAATAATGATTAAATTATCAGAATAAGTTATTAAAAAACTTAATATAATAGATTATTGGGTATGACACAATATGATTTTAACTTTTAGACAATATAGAATTAATAGATTTTATATCATATATCGATAATCAATATTTATCTTTCGTTCAAATGAGTTTCAAATTAAAAAAATAAAAAACATTTGAAATATTTTTTTTTATTTCTAAATAATACCGTATCTAGAACATGATAATATTAAGACAGAAAAAATTGCATCATAATGCAGAGAATTGTTTGATTCGCGTTGTCGACACCTGAACGAAAGTTGACACAATGTGCGTCTTTGGTTACTCAGCTCAAAGCCGGCGCAAACTGAAGAAGTGCGGAAGTAGATGGGAAGTAGGAAAAAAGAGAGGGAAACAAAGTGCATTAAGCATTATACAACTTCTTTGCGAATAGGCGCGAGTTTTAGTTTTTTTACTCTCAGAGCCAGTCGTCTTTGATCAAAGTTTATTTCGAAAGAAAAAGTTTTAACTTTTAAGAAAGTTAATTACACGATTATTCTTTTCTTTATACAATTTATAAATTAACTGTTTTTCTTTTCAACTTAAGCTCTCTTAAAAGACAAATATCTCCATTTTTATCTATTTAACACTTTTTGTTAAAAGGAAACAATTATTATCATTTAAAGAGATAAAAATATATTTTTAAATTAATACAATATCAGAGATGCTAATAGTAAAGAGAATAAAAAATCAGTCTGTTGTTATGCTAAATGCAGCTAATCCGCAGCGTCACCAGGTACAATACTCATAGCGCTATTATTCCACCTACAATGGGCGCGATGCTGATGTATTATACAATTAGGCGTGAAAGTCACTCTACACTGAATAAAAAAACAGTCTATTATAGATGTAGATTCTACAATGAATTTAGCTTATGATTCCAAAGTAGTTTTTACTTGGCATGTAGGCAATATAAATATTAATAATTTTTTTATTATAATTGGTAATTTATCGTTTTTTCCTTGCTGAAAATGTCCAGCTGGAATTCTAGCTAAACTATTTTTGTGTAATTTAAAATTAAACCTGATCTATCAAAAGCACTAAAAATTAATGTCAGATTTAAAAACGAATAAAATAATAATTAAATAATTTTATTTTAATTTTTATAATAATGATGATTTAAAAAGTATAGAGAGATGCACGTACAGAGTTGTGTTTTGTATTTTAGCGTTCAACTCCAGCGGGTCTAGAACGCAAGAAAACAATGAGCGACGATCACTTTCTAATTGTTGAGCGCAATGGCGAAAGTACTGTGCTATATACTCTTGCGATTCCAAATTCTCGCGAAATGCACGCGAGTTGAAGTCGCTCGCTCGCTCGCTCGCTTTGCACCGAGTCTAAGCGGTTCCAGTTCAAGGTTAATCAGCCACGAGTTCTAGATTTAATCTACAATAACGAAACTGCAAAGCTTAATGAAGTTCATTTAGATAAAGTCAGATAAGCAGCTGGTATTCGGCTGCTACTCTTACTGCTAACGTGTACTGCTGGCTTCGTTTTGCCTCTGAAGGTTCATTTACAAACAAAACTCTACTTGCTGCACAGAGAAAAAATTTAATCGCCGCGTCTTTATATGAAAAACGTTTCTTTTTAAAGAAAAAATGTAATGTAATTCATTGCGAGGGAGCGAGCAAGGCTTCATATGATTAAACTCGTAAAATCGTCATTACCAATCCAACTTATTTCGAGAGAACGTTTAATTGTCTTTTTTTTTTCTCTTTTCTTTATTTCCGCGTACAGAATATATAATATAATACACAAGTTAGTTTGGCCTCATCTCCGTGCGCATTATCTTTATTCTTTCTCTCTCTTAAGCTATTACAATATTAATTATTTAGGTAAAAAACACGGCGTGCCGCCATGCGGAGATCTCATCTTTAATTAAATCCGCCAATGGGTCCGAGAGAGAGAGAGAGAAAATGAGCGAGCCAAGGAACTTTGCACGGGATGCGCATGCAACCGAGAGGCGAGAAAGAGAAGTCTATACACAGTTGGCGAGTGGATCGTAAGTAAGGATTAAAACACTGCTATGTCCAAAGCAAGCGTATATATATACAACTCTTACTGATTATTCGTACATTGCAATACTGCCGCGAGTACTTTTTGCAATGATAACGTTCACCAACAGCCAATGCAAATATAAACTAGGATTTTGATCTTAAAAGACTTGGCTTAAAATAATAGACAAATCAGAATTAACAGTTGTAATGCTCTCTGTGTCGTCATAAGCTTGTAATAAAATTCTTAACTGACAAACCACAAAACATTATAATCTTCTATCTAGAAAGTGAAAGATTGTTGCTTTAGGCCTAGCCCGGTATCTTTTTTTAAAATTATTTATTAATTATTAATTAAACAATTTTTACGAACATTTGATTTTTCAAAGATCATATTCAAGTGACTAAATATTTATGCGATGATTGATCGTTTAATTAAAAAGGTTTATCAATTAAGTAAAATCTTTATTTATTTTTTTTCATTAATAAATGCTAATATTAAGTCTAAAAGAAGACAGTTATGTCCGCTGTTTGACTTTCTATTTTACTTACTTACTAACTTTTACTAGCTGAAATTTCATTATTACTTTTGCTTTTACTTTGCCGAGATTTTTTTCATGAAAAAAGATTTTGGAAAGATTTAAACAATAGTTTCAAATTATGTTTTTAATTTTTTAAATATTTATAGGGTTAATTCATATTTCTTAATAATAATAAAACAATAATCTTTGTTATGATTGCTTCCACTCATCTAAGGTACATCTCATTTAGGTCGGTTTTATTAGCGAATCAGAGGCTTTTAATTGATAATTCGTTCCAAGCTCTTGTACTCTTGTAAAGTAAGCAATGGAAATATCGAGGCTAGTTAGAAGGATCAATTTAGGCATTTAAGCTCGATGACTTAACTGGAGTAATTAACATGCATCGAAGGCCTTATATATGACATATATATATAGGCGAGCTATATCTTACATATAGATGTATCTTCGGTGCTGACTGGCCGGTTTGCTCGTTAAAGCCACCAGTAGTAGCAGCAGTATAGTGTGAACATCCGAAAACGTAACGACGACGACGAAGACGATGACGAGGACGACAACGAGCGAACACCTAAATTCAACTGAGCGATCGTTATGGAAGTTAGATAACTTTTGCTATAGGTCCCCTCTATGTAGCAGCAGCGACGACTACACTTTCTACTTTCCAAGCGAAATACTAGCTCCTACGGATGTTCCCGTTTAATTATTTGACTAACGAGTCACCGACGATCATACGTGCCTTCTTATACATTCTCTTTGAACGTTATACATGTTTTACGTTAATTACAGAATTATTTGTCAGCTAATTATTAATCAAAGTGCCTCATTTTTACAAAACGACCGTCTATTTAGCCGTGCATGTGCATTTACTTATGCAAAACCTTGTGCGTTATGTATGCCTTTATATTTTCAGAATTTTTTGCAATCGAAGATTACGTCGCAGTTTTTCTATTTCAGTTTAAAAGCGTTTGTTTTGTGTGAATTTTTCGATTTTTGAAAATGAGTATGTTTTTATTCATTAAATTATAGAGTCGACTTTATTAAATACATTTAAATCAATATTAAGATATTTTAATCATTTTATCATCCATAGCAAAAACTTTTTAAATAGTCATTATCGTTTTTTGTTCTATAACAAACATTCCTTTTTTAATGAATTTTTTATAACTCTGAAATTGTGTAACATAGTTTAATGAAATTTTAATAATGGGTTATTTCTAAAGATAAATACCAAATTTAATTGAATTTATATTAGCTATAATTATCTTTAAAAAATGATTTCCGTGAAAAAAATTGTTTTTCTATGACCTTCGATAATTTGAGTAAATCTACCTTAATCGGTTTCAAATTGCTGTTCTTGTTTTTTTACAGTTCATGAAATCAATTAATTTCCAATATATTCAAAGACCATATCTTTTTAATATTTCTTTTTAAATGGTTGTATCTCATTAATTAATTCATATTTTTTTTCACTGATACGTCTTATTTGTTTTAGTAAATTATAATGAGAAATTTTTTAATTTACAAAATTTTATTTTATATAACATTAATTATTAAAATTAATTTTTCCGTATTTTTAATATTTTGTTTGATTTTTTAAATTTAGCACTAGTGCATCATTTATTAAAAAGATTTTTTTTAAAGTGGATGTATTCTAAATTTATTTATTAATAAATACTTTTATAATATCAATAATGGAAATTATTATTATGAAACGTTTTCTGCAACTGAAGAATAATTTAAAAAATTCATAATATTAATTTGAGAAACCTACGTGCCAAAATATTGTACCCTTATCAAAATATCATTATTTTATAACTAAATGAAATTAAGGTATTCAGTGGCTCACTCGGTAGAGCGAAGGATTCATAATCTCGAGGTCCCGAGTTCGAATCCCGCTTTCAGCCAATGGATATAAGCACTAATGTACGGTACATGTGCTTTGTTCACAAACACACTGAAAATCTCCGTCGCTAATTAGCATCAAATTGATAGCATAAATACAGCGACGTTAAATAAAATAAAAAAAAAACTTAATATATCAAGTTGACTTTGATCTTTTTTTAAAAATTTCTAAGTGTTTGAAATTAAATATAAAACAAAATTATACCATTTAAAATCAATAATTGCCTGATCAACATTTATTAGAATAAAATTAGAGCCCAGCTGATTTAGCATATTTTTAATTATAAAAATGATTTGGACATATAAAAAGTAAAATGTCAATAGGTCAAAGAGATTTTTAATTGTTGGGAGAGAAAAAGAGGGAAAAGGTGCTATATAGAATGGACGAGTTGTAAGAACGATTCCAGTATTGCTTAGCGGCTGTCTAACTTTTCGACGTAATTAATTCTCCAAGTTAACGCGGAATGCCATAATTAATTCCCAGTGGCTCGCCGCTACGAGAGAAGAAGGAATGAGAATAGTTTTGCTTGTATATAGTAAAACTAGCGCCCGAGAATAGAAAGACCAAAGAGAGAAAGATGCTTTAGTTCTGAAGGGATTGTAACAATATGTACTCTCTCGCGCAGTACGATTAGAAAGCGCACTGTATAGCCTTACTACTTGTTATATGCAATTAATTACATTCTCTTTATGTCCGAACAGTTGTTAATTACCACGCCAGAGAGAAGCTTCATCCGACTACAAAACTTCCGACTCCCCGACTCCCCGACGACGCTGCTATACGATTGTTTGCGCGTAAGCGAATTTCTGATGAACTTACAATTACAATTACTCGGGAAATACGTCTGTAACTCCTTTTCGATTCATACCACCTTTACAGCTTCTCTTGGATTCTCCACTTTAATCGTTATACACCATGTCAATTTTCATTACTAATTGTTTCCTTTATTTCTCCACATTCACTTATATTCCTCATCTTATTTAAACTTAACAGCCAATTATTTGAGCTAATCAGCTGACTATTTAAATTAATCAGCTAATTATTTAGCTAATTGTGAATTTACATTATTAAAACTCCTTATTCCTTTTTTACATTATGGCAATAATTGAACTTCGTTTCAATGTTGTCGCACAAATAGTGTATATAGAAAATTTGATAATAATGAAGCTTTTTTGCGCTTGTTGCTTACTGTTATTACTTGGACACGATAACTGACGCGTCTCTCTATCTCTCGTTATCTCATTTTTCCCTTGATATACTTACCCTCTTACTTGACTCCAATTTTGTTTCTTTCTTTTTATCCTTTTTATATTTTATCATTTTTTATATCCCTATTCCCTATTCTTGTGCCGACTTTTTCCTTCTTTCTTCCCCCTCGGTTATTTCGTCTTTCTTACGCTTTCGTTCGCCGCACCTCCTTACATTCGCTGGCTTAATAGCCAGTTATTCGGATTTCATTCTTTTCTTCTTTCTGAGCTATACCTTCTCTTATTTATTCCTCTCTCCTTGGATTCTTTCCTTTTTTTTTCGTTCTCTCTTTCTTTCCCTCCTTCTTTATTCGCTTTTAATTTTCATTTGTATCTCATTTCCCGATCTCTTCCGTGTCTTTTTTTTTCTTTTTTTTGTAAAGTCTTGCAATCTCATTACTTTCTAAAACTAAATAATCCACTCGAATCGTTTCGTTTTTATAACTTTTATTCTTGTTTCACGCATCTGCGCGGCATTTTTCACGGATTTTATTTAGAGGACGAACATCTAAACTCAGGCTTATCGAAGAATATCAACCTCAAGTAAAGTAACTCTCTATCTTATTAATGTCACGATTCATTAAGAGCTAGTAAGCGAACAGTTTTGCTTCTAGAAAATACAAAAACAAATACAAATTTTTACCTAAGTATTGGATATAGATGTATAATACGTAAGTATAGATGAAGAAGAAGAAGCTTTAATGAGTTGCTTGAATATTTGATGCTCGAACATTTATCGAAGAGACATATAGCTCATCTTTTTTTTCCGATTGCGTAGAGAATCAAATTAAAAGTCTTTATCAAAGTAATCATTAATTCTGTATTAAAAAATCGATTAATTTTTATTAAGATTTATTCATTTCTAGATTAATTTTAATTGAACTCGAGAAGAGTATTTTTAGAAATCATTTATCATACACAGATGTTTTACGTTAAGTTAATAATTGGATAAAAAAATTGTTATTCTATGTATCATTATTGCAAGTTAATATATTTGTGAAGTGAAGTTAAATCAAATTAATGAGTAGTCGATATCATTAATTTTTCCATGAAAATAAAGTTCTTTTTCGAAAATCGACGCATCTTAATTAGTCATTAAAAAAATGTCCGAGAAAAGAGTTTTTTTAGTAAATTTTCTAAGCAATTAAAAAAAAAACTAGAAAAAAACTTACTAATTGAGAAAAAAGTTAACGCGGCAATTATCTTCTCGTTGGATTTTTGTTATGCGGAAAAAATGTTATTTTTCTTTTTAGCTCGTAGTTGCAGAGATCTATTTATATGTATATATTGTTAGGTCACGATAAGAAAATATTTCTGTTCGCTTGGTGTATATAGTCGAAGGCGCATAAAGTCTCGCGAGAAGCATCGTTGTCGTCGTCGTCGTCAGTATTATCGATCATTATAATAGGACGTTAGCGTTGGCAATAATCTGAGCGATCTAGGATCGTTAATTAATATAAACAGTTAAGTGCATATATGTATATAACGTGTACTACTTGTTGTACTTGTAGTAGTAATAGTAGTAGTAGTAGTCGTCGTCCAGTCGCCCTTTCCTTTTCTCGATAAATAGATAGCTAAGTGAGTAGTATCTCTCTCTGTCTCTTTCTGTTGCTTACGCGCCCTGGCGGAAACCCCAGTGTTAATTAACGCCGAGTTCAGGACTGATTTACGTGGCGTCTAATTAGCAGGCCTGACGGCGATGTATGTAGCAAGCATTTTGATTGGCCCCCGCGCGTTATTCTCGCCAGTTGCTGCGTCCTTCTCTTTATTCTCTCTCTCTCTCTCTCTCTCTCTCTCTCTCTCTCTGTTTTCTTTCTGAGGTCAGTTGGCTTTGGTAAGAAGAGAATGCCAGAAAGCATGTGCCGTGGCTGGCTCGAAGGAAATCGCTAAGATTATGTGCGAAGAGCGAATTAATGATCGTGCCGAGTGAAAACATTGTCTCAAGTACACAGTCGAATATTTTTCAAATGCGGATTTTAATTTAAGATTTCGAGAAAATTTATATCAAGGTTATACGAAGGAATGAAGAACAGAAGTACATGCTAATTAACTCGGAGCAAAAATTCACTTTAATCTTCGAGTTGTATTTTTCTTTTTTTTTTGTTTCATTTAGGGTTTACATTCATGTAATTTTGAAATGTAATCTATTTATATGAATGTAAATTAAAATGCTTACATTTTCAAATACTCTGTATTTTTCATCATATATTTTTCATTTTTAGTAATTACAATAATAAATTAACGTTACTACAATAGCTATTTGCATTATTATTATACTAGTATTATTTAAGTGCAGCTTATAAACGTATTCCTAAATAATAATGTAACTTACACATATTTCCTTTTTTTTTAAATTTATAAAATATTTTTCTATTTTCATTATTTTTTAAAATTATAAGTAAAATAAGTAATCATTAATTTTGAAAGTTATATTCACGGAGTAAAAAAAGCAGGAATTATAAAAATTGAATAAGCCTACATATTGTGAGTCATTTTCGACGAAATTAAAGATCAAGTCACAAATATCTCCTCTCATTAGCTCGAGTTTCGCGTGAAAAATAAAACGACATTGTAAAAAAGTATACATTGACGGTGTATTTTCGCACAAGATTAGCACGAATAAATGAAGTGAGCGAAGAAGTACTATTGAACGGATTTATGTTGGATGCTGTAAAAGATGCTCGCACACAGAGCTAAACCGACTGCCAAATGAGCAGGGTACAGGCCACGTGAATTAACATAGCTCACCAATTTATATACGCCTGACAATTAGCTGGATCACGCGTTTACGTTAGATATGTACGAAAAGCCGTCAATTAAACCAGACCAAAGCTTCAGACGAGTCTTACATCCATTTTCGTATTTCTATAAATACAACGTACCCTCGAAACAAAACTTTTTCGCTGAATTGTTGCGTTTTTAAAGCCAACTTTCGTCATATCGTCATAGTCGAAAAAATAACTTGTCGATAAGCGTTTTAATATTCAATGCGTTAATGGTAATGATATAACTAATTTGCTTAAAATCTTGTTAATTGTATGCAAATAATAAAAAGCTACGCTAAAAAATTGACTTATGTCTCATCTAAATTTTGCGATAAAAAAATTTGTTATCGTTGAAAATGCAATAGCATAACTGAAAGAAAAAGAAAATAAAGAGATTCTAGTAAGACAAGCAATGTGTACTCGAACTTGCGCGCATCGAGAATGGAATCCAATAAAGAACAAAGTACTACTTTTATCGCCTTCGCTACAAACGAGCGAAACGAGTTATGAATGTCAATCATCGAGCCCAGAGATCTCTGAGCTCTCCGAACTCTCTTTTACATTCGTGTTCCATAGTTTCCTAATTTTCTTTATATTGTTTAATTTATTAGTGAACTTTGTTCGCCGAAAGTTTATTCAATAAAAATTATAATTTCTTACCTTGTTCTTCATTCATGTTAAAATTTAGTTTTTTACTGTATTTCAATCTTCTTTTCAACAGGTGCATCTATACATGGTGTGCAGAAAGACCGCAAAAGAAGGGTCTTAAAATATTAAAACATATTTCCCACAAGGGGCTTTTTTATCAATTAAACATAAAAATTTTAAAAGAAAAAATATTAATCAATTTGTCAATGTAACCAAGGAAAAATGGGTTCAATCTGTCGTTAAACCGCAAATATGCGTGCAACGGTTAACAGTTATAAAGTTCTCTTGAAATATCGATGATAAAAATCTGTCATCACGATAAAAATGTTTTGATTGATATAAATAAAAAATTTGATGAATAAGCAATGCAAAAACTTTAAATTTGAAATTTAGAATAATGAATTTATCATAAAATAAAATGGAATTATGGTTATTAAAACTCATATTTTCATCAAGACATTATATTCACTAGTAATGTACAAAGCATTTGTAATTTTGTTTATAAACAGGTGCTAATTGGGCAACGACTACTATCCAAGTACAATTTATTAAATTTAATACTTTTCAAAAATTTCTTACATATAAATTTTCTATTACAACCCACAAGATATTATTGTAAAAATGACAAACAAAATAAGTTAATTTGATTTTTTAAACAAAAGCTAAAATATGTCAATAAATTATGTTAAACTAAAAAATAAACACAGTAAGGCACTTATTTAGAGCTGTTAGCATGTTAAAAACATAAACCTTCGATCTCACGTACTCGGATAAAAGCAAGTTCAACACGTCTTTATACCGCAGACATGTAACAGAATTCAGGTTCGAATTAATAGAGCATCTCATCACTAGTATGTGGGTTTATAAATATTTTAATATTTATGCTCTATTATACTAATTCAAAAGCGCCTTCAGTCAAATGTCTATTGTTTAAAGATGAGCTGATCGGCTTTTTTTCAAGTATGTGGATTTAAAAGAATTAAATTTTTATTATAATTGTTTTGTGGCTCTCCTTGCTCGTATATCCGTTGTATAATAAAATTAATATTAAGTTCTGTCAATTTAATTTGTTAGAATTATATATGCATTATACGATATACTTACGTGAGACATTTTGAATTGTCACAAATTATTATAATGTGTACAATTTGATATAAGTATTTATTTCAGAGTTTATAGAAGAAAAAATTTCAAAATTTTATTATAACATTTTATAAATAAAAAAAGTATGAATTTTATTTAATAGAATTTCGATATATCAGTGCATCTTAATAATAAATTTTTATCGAACAATACTTTAATGCATATTTATATGCATATCTGAGAAATCACTTGAAATTTTCATGAATCCAATAAATTAATCAATATTACTAAATTATTTAAAGAGATCGGATATTTGAATATTGTAGTTTAACTCATGCATTATTCATGTAACGAATACTGATTATTCATTGACATGATTTTCTATTTTAAAAATGATTAATGAAAAAATCCATATGTTGTAATAGGTATTTTAATTTAGAAACTAAAAAAAAATAAATTTTCAAAATGAAAATAATGACAAAGGGAAAAAGGTAATAAGGAAATAAAAACTCGTGGGAACTTTCTAAAAACTTGTATCTTTATTAATTAATAAACGTGTTGTGTTTGCGTCGTGTATTCGCGGTTGTATTATTTTACAAGAGCTCTCGTTAGCTGCCCAGGTCTGGTCAATAAGGCCACGCAAGCCTAAAAATCCATTGGCCGGGCTAGCTTTTCATGACTTACAAGTCGAGATAAATCAAATAACAAAATTAACTAAACGCAAAGGATCACCTTCGACCAAAGATAAACGCACCTCCGCTTAGCGACACATATACGAATATGTATATATTCCAAAAAATAAAAAAAAATAAATAAAACTTTCCAGTCGTCGACCTCATTGGTTATGTCAAACACGAACAAAAAAAAAAGAGAAAGAAAATAAAAAGAACCAGTTTCAAAAACCATTGCACTACATACTTCTTTCATATTTTTTAAAACTGTTTCACCATTGTATGAGCCTTTCTTGATTATTATTCAGAATGTGGACAAAGGCGAGTCGTCGAAAAAAAAAGAAGGTAGAATATAAGCGACATTGTTTCTTATTCAGGGCGTTGTCGTCTGTAATGTTGTGGTTTTTTTTTTTTTCTTAAATTTTATTTTATTTTTTTTTTTATTTTTTGGCGGAAGAAGAAAAGACGAAGGGCAAAGGAGAGACTTTGGAAAGTGGTTTATCGGTATTCGGTTGGGTTTTTGCGTCGCTTGCGAAGAGAGCGCGTATAGTACATAGTCGATGCGTTTTCCTGCGACGAGTAAATTAACTCGTCAACTGTAAATAACCATTTATATCACACAAATCTTTAACAATATACAAAATGTATTCTATATACAAGTTTAAATTACACATCCTTTCAGTTTTTTTTGACTCATCGCTTTATCGGTCTTCCGTTTTTAATCTCTCGCATTTTTTTTTTAGTCTGTCTCCTCTGAAAAATTTTTTTCGTTCAAACTACTTTTTTTTTCTTTTGCTTTTTGTCTATTAATATTGACCTGTTTTTTTTTCTCGCAAAATGTCATATAGGAGCCGCGACGAAACGGCGAGCTTAAAGAAAATAAAACAACGTATAAGAACGTTTAAATTCTACGATGTTGTATTGAGTAATAAGCTCGTCTGTAAATATAACGTCGATAAACTCGTAAAGACAAATTTTATTTTTTTTTTGTTCATTCGGTAAGACACTTGGCTCCTTAAATTCCTTTCATCCGTGCACTCTCTATCAAATCCTTCCGACTCAAAATTTTTTTTTCTTTTCTTATAAGCATGCAGAAAAATTCGGGACAAAAGTTTGCTAGTTAACGGAACGAGTAAACGAGTAACAATCATTTTTTTTTTGTATAATACAGTTTACATTGAAGTTATTTTTTTTTTTCATTCTTTTCCTCGCGGTATTGATTCGTCAATTTTTGTCCGGGCCAATACCTATTACACTCGTTTTAAAGGTATATCAGATAAATTATTTAGAATAAGAAACGCGGATTTTGAAATTCAAAATTTTTCGTCAAACAATTTTTTCGGTTCTATCTATAAGCTGTACGTGAATGATGCACATAGCGTCGATTTTAATGAAAACTGATTTACATGCGTGCATATGTAATGAATTGATTAATTGGAAAAAGTACCTACCATTAGACTCAGAGTGTGGTATTAGCCACGGACGTATTTTCTTTTCTTTTTTTCAAATATATTTTAAAGGTTTTACATTTTTTTGTTTTTTTTTTATTAAAGATTATACACCTATTTTACATTTATTGCAAATGCTCAAAATCTTATGATTTGCACAATTGATTTGCATTCTCCTTTACCTTTTTTTTTTCTGACCGAACAAAAAGCTCGACATATTTTGCGAGTCGAATTTTTTGCGCCAGTCGGTTGTCCCCATAGGATTCAAAAAGATTGTCTCACGAAACGACCGCGCCATTGTCGTTTATCGATTCTTTTCTCATATTATTATTTTTTTTTATATTCTTACTTCACACATGTACTTCATTACTTGTTCGTTATTTTTTTTCTTTATTTAAATGGATAACTTTACCGAGTTTTGTGCGGTATACATTTGACCAATAAATTTATAAGTTTATATTTATATATACACACAAAGGGTTTGCTTTGACGAGTGACAAGAAAGTAACGAAGATCATCCTAGCTTACTCGTTAAATGTTCAAAGATTTAAGCTTACGAGCTACCGTTGAAAAATATTTTTTTATTTATTTATTTATTCTCGAATTTACATCAGTTCTCGTTTATATCAGGATTATATGAAAAATACGAGCTTTACATCGATATATTAATGGAGATGAGTACTGTATATGTGTCTGTTTGTTTTTTTTCTTCAGATTTTTTGTCCGAAGGTTGATGCATCTTAAATTTATCCGCACAAAATTCAGCAAAGACAACCCAAAAGCCAATTTTTCTTACACTTATTTGTATTATAGAGCAACGATAATGATGATGTTATTACCCTGACATTTCCAACGGTGTGACAAATATCGTTAACTTCTTATTTTCTATCTTTCAATAAATAGTTTTTATTTTTTTTAGCGTTTTAGCATCGAGGAGCTACAATGACAAGAAAACTAATCGAGACGAAACGGCGCGACGCGTATCCTTCCGATAGAAATTTTTCACTCATCGAGGGATGCTTTCTTTTCAATCTCTATCACTTTTTATTGCTTATAAGACAAAACGCGATTGGGGGGAAGGGGGAGGAGGGGATAATAGAGAAGGAAGAGTTCGCGCGCGCCTGCGAGGCAGAGGCTCAACCTGACCCTTTTACTTATACATAGACGCAAGAGAAACGAAAAAATCTTCCGGAGATCAGCTTTTTCTTTATATATATATATTCGATGCAAGAAAAGGACTCTCTCTCTTTCTCTCGTCGATTTTTTTAAAGAGCGACAATTTCTTCATTAAAAAGTTAACTCCCTTCGTTTTCGTCCTTTTCAATGACAAATTAATGTAGATAGCGGCTAGTGTCTTTTCACCCGAACGACTTGACGCGAATACTAGATGTTAAAAAAAAAATAGAAAGCTCTGCCTTTTTATTTTTTTTTCTTTTTTAAATAAAATAAGGAAAAGTCAGCGAAGACAAGAAACATCTAACGAACTTAGGCGATCCCTTTCTTTTCATCATTTCGGACTTGAAAGAAAAATAAATTTTCTAAAAGCCGATTTGTGGATCGACGGTACACTCTCGCGTGCTTAAAAAAAAATTGTTCACAAGAAGCTCTGCTTATTTTACATTTGAATTATCAATTCACAAAGTCTTACTTTATTCGTCGCTTGGAGCAGAAAAATTTTCCGAAACAATTGCTACAGTTTGTTAAAATCAGTCGTTTACAATTTTACAAAACGTATATACAGATTCATTACCGAAGTTAAAAGAATAAAACGCATTTGTAATTATAGGAAGATATTATCGATTATTAGTTTATAATAAAGATAATAAAAACGACACTCCCGAAAACACAATAAAAAGGGAATGACATTTTTCAAACTGTCCGAAATGCGAGCGTGAAAAAAAATTTCTAATCGCGCGACACTATCTATGGCATTGTTTAAAGTCCGAGTTGATTAACTTTTAATAATCGCAATCGTAAAAAGGAGAGCCGTTTGAGCGCGCGAGCACAAACATATTCGACAGGGACGTTTTGAAGGAAAAAAAATCAGCTAAAATAGTAAGTTTTTTTTATTTCTCTTTTTTAGCCCTAACTGTTCGTGTAAGTCGGAATCGCGTAATTTATCACTCACACACAAAGACATACTTTTTTTCTCAAACGTTCTTTTTACACACGCGCATTTTTCACTTAATACACACACTAGTGTTCAGAATCTCTTACACTGTCCATGTGTCTCCTTTATTGTTTAAGGAGAACAAATTGTGTCACGAGAATAATGTCACCGCAGCGCAAAATTGTTCAATTAATTAGCAATAATATGTATAATATCACGGTCCTCGCGTAGCACGAACCAGCACGTACTTCAGCTCATTTGCATCTCAGTCGCAAGGTTCAGGTGTCCACGGCCATTCTTGATACGATGGCGACGCCTGCTGTTGCTGTTGATGATGATGCGGATGTTGATGGTGATGATGATGATGCGGATGCGGATGTGGATGCTGACCCGGACCAAGCGCCATTGGTATGAGCGGCTGTATCTGATGATGCTGTTGCGGCTGGTGATGCGGCGAGAGTTGCTGTTGCTGCTGTTGCTGCTGCTGATGATGATGATAATGCTGATGACCCGGTGGCGGCGGCGAATAGGCTTCACCACCAACCGCCACGTCCACGAGATCGACCGGCTGCTGCTGTTGCTGCTGCTGCTGCTGCTGCTGCGATTGCGTTTGCTGTAGAGCAGCCGCGACGACCACGGGGACTTGTGAAGCGGTTGGTTGAGCCTTCTTCGGGCGACCGACCGGGTTGCCGCCTCATTCGCGGCTCCTTCGAGGCCTTCCGACCTTGCCCTTTCTTGTTGGCATACCACCGTTACCCGTCGCTGTGGCAGCTGCTGCTCCGGCTACTTGCGATGACTTATACAACTTTTGATAGTCTGTCTCGCAGACAGCTGCACCATTTAATAAGTAGTACCTGTAACACAAAACAAAATATTTCTTCTCACTTTCTAAATACCTTTTCTACCTTATAATTATCATTATTTTGTTTCATTTATCGACCAGTTTTCTAATTTAAATAAAATTTCTCGAAAAAATAATTTTGTAAGCTACAACAATTAGAGTAAATTTAAATAAAAATTTGTTTTACTAAACAGTTATTGATTTTCGTAATTTATTTACTTTTCTTTAACACATAAAATTAAAAGTAATAAGACTCGAGATTTGCCAAGTTTAATAAATACGATATTATTTAAAATAGAGGTTTAAAACGGCAGAATGTAGTAATTTATGTAAATATGTAATTAGATACATAATTTAGGTAAAAACATAAATGCATAAAAAATGTTTTTTTTTTCTTTGAAAGTGTAATAATGGTAAGTACGAGGTTTTTCAATTTAGATGAGATCGAGATCTTAAGCGTCGGGTTCTCAACTTGCACGCTCTATTCTCCCACTTTAACGAATAAAATAAATATATATATATATATTCAAGGTTTCTCATGGATCTCTCTTTCTCTCTTCTCCCTCCCTCTGCCCCCCTTTTTCTCCCTGCAGCAGACGCATACGTAAACACTATTATCTCATTCTTATTTTCTACGTTGGCGTGGCTAATAACAGCGTATACATGCGTGCGTGCCCAACTCTTTGGACATCTGTTTTCCTTAGGGAGAAAAAAAAAGCAGAAGAAGAAAGAGAAAGAGAAAAAGAAAGAAAGAAAAGAAAAAAAAAGAGAGTATATATATATAGCGAGGAGGAGTTGGACGGGCTCTTTCTCTCTGATCGATTGTATTATATTATATATTTGTGTGTGTATGTTGCGTTATAGCGAATGACTCACCTGTCGCCTGACGTGAGCCTCGTGCCGCACTTTGTGCAGGTAAAGCACTTACTGTGAAAGACACTACCGCACTCCTTCATGACGAATTCGTTTCCGGGTATCGTCTGGTGACAATTTGCGCAAGCACCTGTGGGACCGAACATCCTGAAAAAAAAAACAAAAAACAAACAAACATTTTACTATTATAATACTCTTGATATAGCTTTTACGATATAATCAAATATGTTTAATTCGAAATGTATAATTATGTTCTTTTGATATATTTACAATTATAGAAAGCTTAAGTACAATGGGGACAGAGAGTAAACTACATCGGGTGTATATCGAGATTTCAATTTCAATAATTTCGCAAACATGCGAACATAAAATTTTGCTTGACGATTCATAATTTTATATAAAAAAATTTTATGAGACGAGATAGAATTAATATTCAGGGTTTTATTAAAAATCTAATTTTAAACTTGGAAATTCAATTTTCGATTTCCTTTTCGAGCGTGAGACGTTATTTAAAAATTATTATTAGTTTCATAAAATCTGTTGCAAAGTAAACAGTCCCTATAAATATTTCCTTTATTTGCATAAATTTTGAAAATATTCAAAATAAGTGTTAAATAAATATGAAATGTTTTGGTATTTATAAAATGTTACTAGTTCTCTTGTAAAAATAATGTGTAAGTATAAGAAGCCTATATAAACGAAATGAGTATATAAAAATTATTGGGCTCCGAGAGTCTTGCAGTAGATAAATACCAAGTGTTTCCAATTAAATCTCGCGTCAGGCGCTGAGAGCGAGAAAGAAAATGAGGAAAAAAAAGAATAATGAAAGAAAGAAAGAGGCGAACGTTTTGCTCTCGGTACTCTCTTCTAAGTAAATGAGCTTTAAGCAGTCGCGGTATCTTGGCTCACGATTTCACGTCTCTTCTTTTTCTTTCTACTTACTTACACTAGTCTCTCTCTCTCTCTCTCTCTTTCTTCTTCTCTCCCCCTCTTTTGGCTGTATAGAAAAAGAGAGAGAGAGAGAGAAGCTATCTGCGTATATACACGGCTAAGAAGAGAAAGAAGAGAGGCTCTCGGGCCTCTAAACGAGCGCATCGATATAATAAGGTGTTGTAAGTGCGCCTTTTAATTGGCAGCTCACAGCCAGATAAATCCGCGCGAACCTAAGGAGAGCGAGCCCCTATCGAGATGCCGTATACACACATACATGTATACACATAGAATCAAAGAGAGGCAAAAGTTCCTTCTCTCTTTCTCCAGTCCATGCGAAATAACGGACCTAAGAAAATAATTACTCTTATCCTTTTCGAGACTTGGTACGTTGAGAAAGAAAGAGAGAGAGAGAAAGAGCTCCCTTCTCCCTTGCACGTTCTTCGCTTAAAAAGCGCACTCATGGATCTCGTTCTATTGTTTCGGTGCTTTTGCAAAACACCTCCTTCGCTCCGAGTTGTTGTGTATTTTTTTTTATCTTCGCTTGCTCGCCGAAGGCGGCAAAGAAGAGAATTGGTGAAAAATCTTTCTCCTTCTGATGTGCTTCGGTGTAAATGATTTTCTGCTAATGGCTGAATTTACGTAACCTTTTCTTTGTAAGGCCAAAGCTGGAGCTTGAAAAAAATTATATTCATGTAAAGCATTGTACTGCTTATTTTTTTTCTCTCCTTCTTCGTCCTTTTTTTTGCAAATGAATAATTTACATCCTATGACTACAAATGTCTTATAGAATATGAGCCAATTAAAATCTCGGAGCTTTTTTTTATATTCGTAAAACACGAAAATCATTAATTTTAATGAGAAATCGATCGTTTTCTTGCTTGTACGTACAGATAATCTAACTAATTAAAACTGGCATAATTTCGATAAAATTCCTTGAGCAAGATTAATAACATCAAAATTAAATTCTATTATTTCGTATTTTTAGTTTTATTTATCTGATGTATAATAATATTTCTAATTAATTTTAAAATTAAAAATTCTATAATTATTTTTGATTAATCGACGAGCAGTAAAATTGAAAGAAGAAAAACGACATTTTTAAATAAAAAAAGTAATATTGTAATAAAATTTAAAAAACAAAGAATAAACAAATTGTAAAAACTTTGAATCAATACGTCGATTTTTTAACTTTCAACAGAAACGAAGCCATAAGATTTTGAATGCGTGATTACCAGGAAGATGGGAAAAGGGAACAAGAGTATCGTATTTACAACATACAAACGCTTGCACGGCCCGTTCGTTGTATATCCTACGTTAATGACAGTCAATGTTTGCCAAATAGAAAACACGTTCTTTCTCTCTCTCTCGGTCCGCGCGGGCTCGCGAGCCTCGTATAAAGCTCAATGTTTATGCACGAATTAGCTACGTGTACATATGGACGGACAATGTTCTTCTCTCTCTCTCTTTCTCTCTTGTATACCGATCGCTCGATGCTTGTATCGGACTCGCATTCTGCACATTGTTTCGTGCTTTAATTTTTGACAAAGTTTTTGACAAAACGATTGTTTAGTGAAAAATTTTTAATTCTTTTTTATAAGGTGATTTTTTAGTATATTACCTCTACTCAAATGACCTAGATAATCAGGTTTATAGTGAAAATTTATTATTTTTTTATCTAAATTAAAGAAATTGACGAATCATTGTTTTAGTGATAAAGTTTTAGAACTTTATTAGCAATAAAAAATAGAAAATAATCACATTTCTAATTTTTTTTTACAATAAAACAAAAGTTTGGTTAAAAGATGAAAATCCAAAATAAATACTTGTTATTAAAAACCCTAAGCAATCTCAATCTCGCATCCTTTAAATCTGGCAATTATTTTTCGCTCTTGCTTATTTTAAGCATTTTTTAAGCGTTTTCCCTCTCGCTTTATACTCATGATTTTTTTAGGTTTGTTTTTGTTCATCTTTACTCCGTTTCTGGTAAAAAGGACACGTAGAAAGAAAGAAAGAGCCTCGGTTACTCGTCGATTTATCGGCATCCAAGATCTCGCCTAATTGACAGATGTATCGAACAATCTTAGAGGCAATCGATAGAAAATGATAAGCAAACAGCTCCTATTTACCTCCTTTGGAAGTTCTCTCTCTCCCTTAAACAAACACATACATGTACCCCCGCACAAACACAAAGCTCTCTTGGGGCTCGTTTGTAAGTCATTGTCTCGCACTTGGCGCGCCGCACTCTCCCCGGGATAATGCAAGAGAGGAATCGCGAATCGATGAACCTCACTCAGTTTACCTCTCTCTCTCCCACCCTCCCTGTCTTTGTGAATTTGTGTGTTGCATGCAAAAAGAGAGTTAAATAAAAAGAGAAAGAGAGAGAGAGAGAGGGAGAAGTAGAATTGAAAAAAAAATTACCAGAGACGGATCGGATTGGATTCGAGGTTTCTCGTTATTAATTTAATTACCGGCTGACAGTTCTATAATTAAATTGCTAATTTATCTGTTGGGCATCTGACCGGTCGCGGATATATAACATTGAACGAATACTAGCGCCGACGCGATTACTTTCTCTCTCTCTCTCTCTCTCTTTCTCTTTTTCTCTCTCTCTCTTTGCGAGAGAGAGAACAGAATGACGTTTCAATTCTTCCTCTTGGCTCTTTTTTGCGGTGCTTGTGCTCTCGTGGGTTAGCTGATTTTCAATTGAGCATCGAGAGAGCTAACTATTTCTTTCTTTTTCCACGGAGCCGCCTGCGTGATCACTCGTAATAACGTTTAATCGAGTTTTCCCTATGCGTCGAACCAGCCAGTCGTTCGTTATTGCACCGACCTGTATTTTCAACCCCCAAAATTCCAACTGTATTTACGAAAAAAAGCTCTTATTAGTAGAAAGGCTTAGTTGCATACGGTTGTTCAATTTTATATTTTTAACGAAACTTCATTTCTTCTCTTTATTTTCTGCACTTCATTAAAAAAGTGCGCTCCTTCGCCAAAAAAGTTTAATTTGCCGAGCTTTATTTTCTTTGAAGTCAAATGTCAAATGTCCGTTATCGCACTGCATTTAAAGTATTAAACACAAGAGCCTGCCGTGGTCGGTAATTAATTTTTCGTTTATAAAAAAACACGAGAGCAAGCGAGTTAAATAAAAAAAAAATAAGGAAAATAAAATGTAGAAAAAACATTGGAGGAGTACCAAGTTCATTTTCTCCTCTTTCTTAAAAATTTCTTCTTTTTTCTTCTTTCCGTTTTATTTTTGCACAGGACAAACAAGATGCTCGAAAGTAAAGTTGGCGAACTCGGAAGGAGATCGTTCGGGACCGAATTGAAAAATCTTCGTCTTTGGTATATATATATACCTGAAAAAAAAGCGTATCAGCGCAGAGAGAAAAAAAAGTTGGAAGCAAAATGTCCGGGTTAATTAATAAGCCAAGCACGCAAGCTTTCAAGCTCTTTCTCTCTCTCCTCACCCATAGCCTAATTAACACGCTGAAGATATTAACAAGTGAAAAGAAAGTGAAGTACTATTCGTTTGCAGAAGCCAACATTGATGTAGTCTCGTAAGTTTGCCTTTTCTTCGTCTCTCTTTTTTTTATTTTTTTCTTTCTTTCTGTTGATTCTGTATAGTATGGAATTGAGACTCGCATGCAATTATCAACTATCATCTGTTCGCTGACGACGAGTTTACGTTAAGATGTCGACGTCTAATTAGTAATTACGAAGAAATCGAAAATAGAACAATTTCGCTAAAGTGTTCAACGACTTCTGCCATTCTTTTAACCGATTCTTCTGACTCTGCTGTTGCTGTCTTTTCTTTCCCTCTTTTTATTATTATTGCTCATTTTTTCTCCTCATTTTTTTTCCATCCGTATTTTTTGTTTTACCATTAAAACTTATAACTAACAAAGTCTATCACATTTTTATTTACTTCGATACTTTTCTTTGCAGATCTATTTATTACATTGACCGTTAATTAAAAATGGTATAAAAAAAACTTAAATAATTCAACAGTTTCTCACCCTTACATAATATTTTTCATTCTAATCTTTTATAATTGCTATGCTATTAAATTTCAGGCGAACTTTAAATTTAAATATTCTAAAGAGAATTTTCGTTAAGCACATGAAAGTGTGAAATACGTTAAAAAAAAGAAAAGAAAAACTAACGAGATAGCTCGAACATGCAAGGTTTAGTTTCTATTACTAGTTTTCCACTAATGTTGAAACGGTCGTTAACAAGGAACTGTTATTATTTCGCATCCCGTATCGCATCGTATTTTTCATTCTCCGTCTTTTTCTTCGGTTCGTTTGCTCTTTCTTTCTCTTTTGCTCTTTCAGGATGGATGAGATGACCTTTGGTAGATAACGTGCGAATGTTACGGCTGAGAGTTGCAACGGACCAAAGAGAAAACAACACAGAGCTCTCTCTCCCTCTGCTGGATAAACCTTTTCTCGCTTGTATATATTATGTGCAACTATAAATCAGGCATGTCTTAAATCTAGAATTAAAATTCGTCGCAGGGTTAGTAGCATAAATACTATTTTTTACATCCACTTGGAGATCCGTTAATTACAATTCCGACATTAATATTTAACAAGAAGACGCAGAATTTCGTCCAGTTTAAAATTTTTCAATAAACGACGTATTTCGAAATAGAAGGAAAGAGCCGAGAATGAGAGACAGAAAATATAAAGTAAATTTAATGATTAGTGAAGCAAGCGCTCTGAATGATTTAGGCATCTTAAACGAATGGGCAAGCGAGCCAAATAATTAGGATAATTAAAGCCGGCCAATTTGCGATCTCGGGACAATTAAAATTGCGAGGGCGGCGGTTTAACTAATTAGTCTTGTCTCGCGCTCCTCTCGCGCATATAACATATAACACGTATGTGTATATAGACACGTACACAAAGTACCAGAGCTTTTCTATACAGCGGTCTACGATGTGAACGCAATGCAATTGTATTGTACGTTTTGTCCAAATAAAATTCATTCCACACCTATTGTGTTTTAGTTTGACTTTGAAAAAAACCTTTAAATAAACGATTGGTACTTTCAAGTTAATTTTTGCATGAATTTTCACGATTATTAGTTAAATAAAAATACTGAATTCTATTATCAGAGAAAACAACAATAGATTTTAGAAAAAATAAACTTAAATTAAATTGATTGTATTTAGAATAATAAAAGAAAGTTTTGTAATTAGATAAAAGGTTATGTAGGAAGAATGTAGTAAATTAGTTAAAGGTATTATATAGCGATTGAATAACACTTCTAAAATCGTATGAATGAGCAATTTATTAGATAATTAATCTGACAGTATAAAATATTAAATTACAATAGCAAGATTAGCTTATCAGGATATATATATATATATATTTTTTTTTATTATAGAGCTCTTTAGGTTAAGCCTATATTAGCCTGTATATAATAAACAGTACGAATGAAATCAGTTTCCAATGGCTTGGCAGTTAATAACGGCGCGTGATTTAATCATGAGTCATATCGTGATTGAAGCCAGAGAGAGAAAGAGAAAAAAAAGAGCTCTTCTAACATAATGAGCTGCTTTTACGATCTCTCTGCTTTCCTATAATAGAACACGAACACGCTTTTTGGCGGCATCATCCGAATTCTCACAGGCATAGGCCTATGTTACTCTCTTTCTTTCTCTCTTCTGTGCCGGTCGAAGGCCAAAGCCTAATAAAACTAATCGATTTAAGAAGCCGTGTTTCCAATATCCATTTAATTCAGTCAATCAAAATTCCTATTAGCGCGCGAGTGTAATTTTGCCCTACGCGAGAGAGAAAGATGGAGCGAGCGTATTACAAGTTTACCTCAGAACATTGGACTAAGAGATGGCTTGCGATCAACTTTGCTCTTTTGAACAAGCAACCTTTTACATAGTGAATTTTCAAATTCTCCTTTTCTAGTTGCCAATTTTTTTTCCTTTTTCTTTTTTTCTTTATGTTATTTACTTCGTTTTATTACTAATAGAAAAGATTAGCTTGTTAAAATTAATGAGATGTTGAGTTTAATAAAGTTGAAAAATTAATTATTTTTCAGCGTAATCTCCCCTTAAAGAGCAAATATAAAATTGTTGGAAAATTTTCTTATTAAGTAGCATGAAATTTATTAATATATTTTATAATTACGAACGAGAGAAGAAAATTCAGAAGTAAAATAAACGTTATTACGAAATAGTTAAAAAATCTTGTATATAGATATACGCGCTGACCTATTTTTGCAGACTTGCTTTACATGTAACATTTGCCAAGTCAATTTCGTTCTGCATTCATAGTTTGAGTGACTTAATAGCTGAAAGAGATACGTTTTCGTTTTGTTGCCCATGATATTTTGAGCTATGAAACGCATTAGAAATCTGGCAAGTGTTTAAACAAACTCTCTCGGTAAAATCAATTAAATTTACCTAGTTTGCAAACCTAAATTTCTTTATAATTATTCTGCGCAGTATTAAATTTTAATTGAAAATCCAATCGGAAGTCTTTTCGTAATTGACTATAAAGTTTTAAAAAAAAGGAGAAACAAAACGAAAAATTAATTAAAACCATAATAACAAAGAAAAAATCTTAGTTGAAGAAAAAAAAGTAAAAAAACATTATTTCTTCAATTAAGAAGGTAATGAGAAGAAGCTTCAAGTAAAGTGTAAGCTCATAAACCTTGGCATAACGACAAAAGTAAATAATAAGCATTATTAATGAGAGTTGTGGAACGGCAAGGCCAAAGACAGACCGGCTCCAGCAGCTAATTCGGGTTCTCTCTACCACACAGCTCAAATCCATCGACGAAGCAAGACCGGCTCTCCTCTCTCACTTTTTCTCTTTGGTTCTGTTTCTGTCTTTCTCCGAGAGAGTCTCGTCCGATTGGCCTGATCTTCGACTCATTTTAATGTAATTAACGTTTTGATTGCATGCTTTGTTTCCCTATCCGACCTTCTTGGCCAGAGTCCCTCCCCTCACCCCCGTTCCTCTTGAAAGTGAGGGTAGCTATCAAGGGCCTTCATATAATCTGTGTATCTGTATATAGGAAAGAAGCATCGATCAGTTCAGATTCTCTTTCTCTCTCATTCTCTTTCCATCTCTATAGATGTATACGTATGTGTGTACGAGAAGCAAAGACACAGAAGAAATCTTATAAACGTAAACTCAACGTGTATAGTATTTGTGCGTGTGTTTAAATGTCGGTATATGTGTGCACGGGGGTTACAAGGGCGTATAGAGTAAGAATGCGTGTGTGTACATACACATGCTGCTTTGGTAAATGAGAATCGAGAAAGCGCAGACGCAAAGAGAAGGGGCTACTATATATACCATTGCAAGAGTTTAAACTTAAAAACGTCCAAGGAAGCGGCTAATTTAAATGGATTAATTAAGGTTAATTGAAGCTTTTTTTTGCACTATATACCACTGCATACTACTAGCGACGACGAGACTCACATCAGAGAGAATAATAGAGCTGATTCTACCAAATCGAGTAATTATTCTAACTTGTATGCTTGGCCTCCAAGTATAACGATAAGCTCACTCGTTAATTCATCTATTACTATGTGTGTGTACATTTAAGCTGAAATTCCTTCTTGGCATTCTTTAAATATTTACACGAATTTCTATATATTTTGCGCAAAATTTCTCTCTGTGTTCTAATTAAAGGACAAAAGAAAATTGTCAGACAATATCGTATAATGTGAAACTTTAACAGTTTATTTAGTTTTTTTATTAGCAGTTGTTGTTGGTGTTGCTTCTTCCTACATATGTAATTGTTACTCTTAATTCAAAAAGTGGAAGGGGAGAAAGGCAAATAAAATAAATAATAAAAGGGGAAAATTGTGTAGGAGAGAGCAATTTGAACAAAAGCCTTCTGGGACGTAGAGAGAGGAGAACTAGCTGGGCGCACAATCTCATAAAGTGATTTGCAATAATGTCTCGTTTGGCTTCTCTCTCTGCGCGCGATGGAAAAGGGCAATACACGTAAGTGAAGTCTACTACTGCAATTAATATATCTTGATTAGTTTTCAAGCGAGGCTCTTTCCATCTCTCTCTTTTTCGTTCTTCTCTCGTGCTTTTTTTTTTCTTCTTTTCTGCTTTTGTTTTTTCCTCTACACCCCCGTAAGCGCAATACAGTAGAGTCTTTCTTTCTCTCTGGCTCGTTTCTTCTCCTTTTCTCTTTTAGCTTCTTTCCGAGTTTCCATTTAGTTATTGCTTAGCAGAAAAGGAGACTACGTACGTACACCTATTGCATCTTGTAGAATTTCGTGTAGGAGTATGTGAGCATGTGTGTGTGTGTGTACACGCGTGCGCACTCACGATGTTAATCAAAGAAATTGAGAAGGGAATAAAAAGTTTAACTGATTAAAAAATTATACTGTTGCTCGAGCAATTCAATGAGGGAGATATATTCCATGCTTGAGGAGTGTACCCATCGTAATATTGGATTAAAAAGTATCCCCCCACTCCACCGCCTGCTTGCTCTCATTCTCAACTGCAGTCAATATGTCGATAAAGAAAATGACTTGTTTTATAAGATCGATCGTTTTTTTTTAACTTTTTAATAAAGGATTGACAAGCTCATTTCTTAAAAGAGAAAAAAAATAATAATCGCGGTTTTTCCTTTTTTCATTAGTCATTACTTTGTCAAATCAGTTGTTCTCGATTTTATGACTTTTCTACAGTTTCATTTTGTTTCTCGTATAATAAAATTTTAATTACTTACGTAAGGTCCGTAGCTTCCATAATGTTTGTAATTTAAGATTTCAAGGATAATAAAAGATTCTGAATTAGTTAAATAAATTGAATTTTCCGATACGAGTGGATTGATAGTACATAAAAATTTCATAAAATTGGATTATACGTAGAACGTTAAATATAAATTTTGCAGTTTTATCGTTTTTATCGACATCAATTTTGCCCGATTGTCAATAACATTCATAACAAGTGAATAAATAAAAAAAATCTGTTTGCCGTGTGTAAATATATGATATGATATGATACGACGAGGATTATAAAAATAAAATTTGAAACAAAGGCAGTTGGAATAGCGACAAAATATCCGTGTACAATATTCATGGAAATAAGATTGAAAAAAAATTTCTATTCACATGCTTATGTTTATGCCTGGAGTTGTTCTAATAATTAGCAAAGAAGAAGACGAAGCAGCAGCAGCAGCTCCGTTTCTCTTGCGGATTTTATTCACGATGCAGCGTGTGTAAACGTATACGTGCGAGCGTGTGTATATGTGTGCGCGCGTCTTGCAATCGATCGCAAAAGAAAAGCAGAGCAGAACGATGTAATTACTTTTAATTCCCTGGAAGAGTCTTGATTAAATGGCGTTCTTGTGCGCTTGCGCGAGAGAAGGACAGCGAACATAAAGGCGCGCTCGCTCGCTCGCGCGCACGTTTGCTCTTCGCCTTAATTAACTCGAAAACTGTTGCAAGAGTATAACAGAGAGAAAGAGAGAGAGAGAGGTTTGAATGGCGCTGTCAGATGCTATGTCGTTAATACAACTTGTTATAATCAATTGAGGCTATATTCTATTAACAGTCCCTATACATACAGTTATGACTATGTCGTTTTCTCTCAATTTCGCTTTTATCCTTTAACTTCCTTTTTTCCAACTTTTCTCGCATTTTTATCTACCCTTTACCTTCCTCTGTAAATCTAACTATTTTCGTTTACTTCCTACTTAGAGGTGCAAAGTATCTTAAGTTTGTTATAAAACCGATGATGACTCCAGAAAAAAGGGTTATGATTATTTGATTGTACAATTTTATATGCGTTAAAACGCGTAAACATTATCACCTCTTAGAGTTTTAATTTACAGAAAATTACCGATGCCTTTGCATTTTGGAGCAAGTTTTATTGTTGCAAAATATGATTATCAATAAAAAGAAAGAGTTGAATATACAATTAAATTGCTAATTTGCACGGCTTGTGTTTTTTTTTTCTATGTCCATGTTTGAAAAGAAAAGAGGGCTGATGAAAGAAAAAAAAAAGAATATGAAAGAAGAGAAACTTTAATAACGAAATAGCATAATTAATTATATTCGGGTTGCATTTGGTTTTGCGTGTACGAGGCATTATATACCCGAGGCTTTCGATTTATACGTCATTAAAAGTTGATAAAAAGTTTTATTCTGCAATCGATACAATTTATTTCTCACGTGGCTACAAGCGTGTCGGATTTTCTCTCCAATTAAGCGTATCGAATGTGATTGATTAGAGTCGAGGTTGCCAGTAGCGAGCCAATAGAGCACAGAGAGCAACAGAGCTTAGCTGCTTACAATCAATGAGTTATCGGAAAGACCAAGAAACAGCTACCCTTAAAAAACTAACCTTCCTGGCTTCTGTCTTGAGATTGGCGATGCCCTTTTCTCACAGGTACAAATCTATCTGCTTTTCCCATATATGCCCATCTATATATTTTCCTTTCCTATACCCGAGAACGCTAAATCAGTGCATCTCTTCAATAGGCAAATTAAACAAGAATGTATCAAAACAAGCTATACAAGCTGGACGCTTTAACAAGCTTATCGTTCAATCTTGTTTAAAATGCGGCCAAAAAGAAAAGGAAAGAAACAACAAAATAACAAACTCGAACCTTTTTTCCTCTCTTTTATCGTGCGTCGTGCGTTCTAATTCTGTAAAGTGAAAATTAACTACGCTTCAACGATTTTTCGTTATTTTCGAAAATTAAGGCTATCGCCAAGATCGCTTGCTAGTAAAACCTTGACAGTTACATTGATACTTTTTTTTTTTACTGCTATCAAGTTAATTAAACTTTACTGGTTTAAAGCTACAATTAACAGAGCAAAATACTTTCAAACGTTGCAGAGACCTTATTGTATTGAAAATCTTACTAATAAAACTCTTGAGATACTGTATCTCTTGATAAACAACAATAAATTAAAAACAGCACTTTTATATAATATGAATAAGGAAAAAACAGTATCCAATTGAAAGATTTTTTTTTCCAATCAAAAAAAGTATATTAAATTTGAGAGAGAAGAAAAAAAAGGGAAAAGTTGGGTGTCCAGAAGTGAAACGAAGCCAGGCTAGGAAGGAAGGAATCCTCCGAACAAGTCAATATAAGGCCCGAGTCAGGGGTATAGACATAATCCACGTCACGCGAGAACAAATTAAAACTTAGTCGCTTTGCAATTTCATGAAAGTGAGCTTGGCGCGCTTAACCTCGTCTCTTTCTCTTTCTCTCTTATTCTCCTTTTAGCCATATACGAATACTTGGCACGGGACGGGGCGGCGGCGGTGCTGGCGGTGGTGAGGATGCGGAGCACGAGGACGAGAAAGAGAACGACGGACGGACGGACGGAGAGCGCCGGCAAGCCGGCAATTTTCCTGAGCGCTTGGAATATTTGTCGCGTGTTACCCGTAAAGTGAATTGTTTCTGGGATTTCGCGGTAAATTGCCAGGGCCGAAATCACCAACAGCTAGAAGAAAGAGAGTAAGAGAGTACAGCGAGCTGGGTGGTAGCCTATACTCTCTATACAACTGAGAGAAAGAGAACTAGAGGAGGAAATTTCAAGGCTAGGAAATTACGCTCCAGAGAGATCGCGCGCGACCAGCACTCTCGTAAATGGGATAGGAGTCGAACGATATAATACCCGGCCAGCTTATATCTAGCGGAGAACAAAAGCGTAAGCTTTTCGAAACGTAGCCGTCGAAATGTGCCCGTTTTCATTTAACTGTCTTACGTTTAGTTTGTTTTTGCCTGATGCTGTGTGCCTTATTCTTATTGCCTCGTCTAACATCTCAGAGTCACGACCTTTTTATCTCTTATCTTCTTTCCCACCTATCCCCATGTTGGAAGAAGAGTTTTTTCTTTTTATTTTTCTAATACATAACTGTTACAATATACTTACATATTTAGAAAAATTTTTATTTCTATTATGGAATTGTATAGGTTTGTCAATAAAGAAGCAAATTTTTCATTGCAAAATCTTACCGACTTATTTCTTCATTATTAAAACATCAAATTTGTGGTTTTAAGAAAGCGTTCCGTTAATTGTCACTTATATTATATGAAAAAAAAAGAGAGAAACATTGCACGAGCCCAGTTGCGCGATATTCCGACCAGCGTATCATTTTCTTTTGCGAAATTATGAATGAATCTATATTGCAGCAGTGACGCAAGATTTTCAAGCAATATTTCGATTAATTTAACTCTGGCAACATAACGCGGATTATGTTAAATGTTGGCTTGCATGTTTTTGAGAGATGAAAAAAAATTGTTTTTTCTTTGTAAATAAAAAAGCTTTTTCAAATTAACTTTGTAGCTACTTTCATTTTTTTTTCATTAAATTCAGAAATAAATACGCAATTTTCATTTTATTTAATTTCTAATTAAATTAGCATTCTGTGTGTTATTTTGCAGAAATAAGAAATAATTTTTCCAATAATGAAATTGCACGAACTGAAATTATTTATATTAATATGAATGAATAAACACATTATTAATTGTGAAAAAAAATAAATGAAATTAAATTTTTTGAAATTTCATTAACTTTACTCAATTCGAAAGCACTTTCAATATAAAGCGTATAGCTCTGAACTTTAATTTGGATTCTAAAAATAACTGACAGTCCATTTAATACATCTAATCTGCTAAAGTAAATACATAGAGTAAATTGAATGCTTTCTTCAATATTTTTCAATTCGTTTTTGAAGCATGAAATTAAAGTTGCATAATTATTAAAAAAAAAGTTAAAAAAAAAGCGAAATAATACAATTGCCCTGAGCTTTGTACATATAGTGGTGTTCGATTAAAGTTCGTTTTGGGTTGGTTATGAGAGATATAATTGATTTGGTAAAATTGCAGTCTTGACAACGCGTAATACACGTTGGCTTATAATACGTATATAATATTAGTTGCTGTGCTCTCTCTCACTCTCTCTCTCTCTCTGGGTAAAGCTGCCGCGGGGGTAAAATTGTAGGCGTGGATAAGGTCGCTCATTGCATTGTACCTTGTATATCCATCTAACGGACAACAAAACTTTCTAAACGGTACGGTAATAACAATAATAACTTTTGTAACTCTCCCGGTGTACACACGCAGAGCCATCCTGCGCTTCTTCTTCTTTCTCTCCTATATGCATTATATACATATAGAGGAATAAAGAGACGGAGGAGCTGAGCTTCTACGGCGCGTAAATTGAACGTCCAACTTGTATTTATATGATAATAAGAGCGTTTAAATATACTCGCTCTGTGTGTACCTGAACTCGCTACTTAAATACCGGACGATCGCCTCTCTTTCCAACACGCTTATACTACTCCTACATTTCCCAGCGTATACAACGAGAGACTTTTCTCTTCTCTTCTTCTTCTTTTCCTCCCCCTCGTACCATACACGACCCTATATATAGCGCCTTTTTCCTTCCTCCCAGCTTATTTCCTTCTTTCAAAGCACTGCATTCTACATTCTATATTCTACAATAGATATTCTCTTTTACTCTTTATCTCTCGCTTGAAATCCCTGGTGGACCTAGTCCTCTCGGTAAGCAACGCTTTTATGTATATAAATATATTCACTTATATTTCTAATAACTGTTTCCTTCTTCGCTCGCGCGTATTTACATATTTACGCGCAACCAGAGAGAAAAGCCGAAAGAAGAGTAGCGCGCATTACTAACAGCTCAAACTTACTAAAACGAGAGTAAGCAAGGAGTTTCGCCAACTTTTCAAACTACCTGCCGCCCTCCTCTCTCTCTCTTTATCTTCTTTTATCTTCAACCTATATTATACAACGCCACTATCACTTTTTCCGCCTTTTTAACTCTATACACACTCCTATAAGACTACATTTTTTATTTCTTTTTTATTTATATTTTATTCCTCTTCCTTTTTTTTCTGCTTGTTCAAATAGCCTTATACTTTTTCGGCTCATCGTCGCGTACCGAGGACTTTCTTATATGTATACGTTAAGTCTTGAATTATAGGTGTACAAGTTGGGTTGGATATAAAGTTACCTCGTCCCGTTCACAATTGCCAACCGATATGGCTATTAACTGACTTTCAGCGGATTCATCAAGAATAAAGATGGATTTACAAAATGACGGAGGTATTAAGCTGAGCATGCTTTGCATACGGGTTATGTGCACATAAGTTAAATATGCAAACTTTCTTATAACTAATTAACAAGATCGAAAAAATATTAAAATTTTCAATCCAATTAAATTTTAAATATAAAAGTCATTGACTTTCTCATTTTAAAAATTAATATTCCTTTATAGCCGTGAATAAAAATACTATCCTGAAATTAATTAAATTGCTCGGTGAACTCTTTTTCCTAAGAGTAAATTTTTATTTCTCTCTCCCTCGTTAATACATATTTTAAATTGAAAAGTATATAAATTTTTCTTAAAGCACAGAATAAAATTACATTTATAATAATGGTCACTTGGAGATGATGAGGTTGATATTTTACAAAGAGCTGTTTCTTTCTTTAATTTGTTTTTTTTACCTCTGACACAGTTTCTTAACGAGTATCGCGCGACTTGGCGTTACACATCTCTTATAGCTTTTAGAAATTCCGCGAATGAGTTGGCGCACGAGGAGTCGCGAGATAAGCAATGTACGAGAAACAACAAGATTGTACAATATAACGAACACCGCCCTGTTGATCGTACATACGAATTCGTTCTCTCTCTTTCTGACCTCGTCGATGCTTGGTTAAGCAGTCACACAGAAAACGGCTTTTATTATATGTTGCAAAAGTGAGAGAGAGAGAGAGAGAGAGAGAGTATTGCGTGGGTAGGTTGGTGCGCGGGCAAGTGAAAGGGGTTGGAAAAAAAGCAGAGCCCGAGGGGGACAAGAAGGGAGAGAGAAGAGAGACGAGCGTAGAGCTTGGTTATAATTTTAATGACGGCGTGTCCGCGCGCAGACTATTAAGAATACGCGTCGCTAGAAACTTTTAACGAGACGCTACCTCTCGCACTCGCTCTGAGCAAAAGAGAGAAAGAGAACGTCCCAGTGACGTTTTTCTCTCGCTTGTAGCATACCTCGCTCTCGTATACACGGAAAAATATTTTTTCTTTAAAACAAAGTGTAAAATTTAGCGACCTCTTACGGCAGAGTGCTTGCTTACTATAATAGGAAGAACTTCATGTTATTTATATAGTCTATTATTCATCTTGTTACTATATGTTAGTGGCTCGTGATTTCACGGTCGAGCACTCTGATTTTCTGTGCATCGTATTGAGGCATCAAGTATTGAAGTGTAAACTAAAAGAATATAAGGTGAATCGCCGAAATGTGCACTGAGAAATCAAGTGCACGCATGCCCAAGAAACGTTCACGTGAATGAAGAATTCGCGTGAAAGAAAAGCACTTCCAAGAATGAACCCTTCATTCTATTACAGTGGTCTTACCCGGAATTTCTAGATGTAAATTTTTATACATATACGTAGGCAAACGTACACTGAGTTTTAAAGAAAAAATCTTTCTTCGTGTACTCGCTGCTGCCTGCCTGCCTGCTACCGCTGCCCCGAGAAAGCATTATGTATTTTATAATGATCTCACAACAAAATTGCAATTTGCAGCGGGCGATGTCGCCCTCCGTGCACGCTTCTTTACTTTACTTACTACTCTCTCTCGCTCTCTCTCGACCCCTCTTTTTTTCCATCTCCATATCCCTTTTTCTCTTCTCTTCTCTTTCTTTCTATTTTCATCCTCTCATCTATTTCATTCTTGTAGATTTTCTTGCTCGCTTGCTTTTTTACTGAATTTTACTTTCCGTTTTCCTTTCCGTGAATTTTCTTTCTTCCTTTTTTTTCTTTCCTCGTCTCACTTGCACTTGCCGCACTTTCAAGACGGTTAGTTCCTCTTCAAAATGCCTTACAGCACATACGCCCGCCTCGTATTCGTGACTTTACATTAGTTTTTCTTCCTGCTCCGCGGCAACGTACGCGCTTCTTATTGTGCACTCGAACAAAGAGAGAAGAGTCAGTAATGCATATATCAAGCAAATTTCTCAAACGTTCTTCACTGATAAAACTTGTTTTGTAAATATAATTTTTAAAAATCCGTTGTTCAGTGAAAAAGGTGTCATTAGGACTCTGTGTATGCATACGTAAGAGTTTGTCGAGAAGATACTTTTATTGATTCATCGTGTATACACGTACACGAGACTTTACAATACGATAGCTCATCTGGTCTCTCGTGCCAATTTTCAAATCGATATTGCGCTAGCGCGCGACACCTACAGCTGGAGCTAAATTACAAATGGGTCAAAAGGCTCGATGTTATACTTTGGTCAAAAATAAAAACGATCTCCATTAGAAATCTTTGCTTTATTTCCAATATCCAATGGAACATTTAAAAAAAATCAACTACAGAAAACTGATAAACTAAATATACGCAAATGAAGCAGAATTCCGGAAAAATTGTATACTGGTCCGATGAAGTTGAAAAATAAAAAAAATAAAAAAGCGATAAAGTTACAGCCGACAAAAGGGTTGGTCCGAATTAATTGATGATTACAATAACAACAGTAACAGCAGCAGGGACTGCTTAATGAACGAGTACAAAATCGGCCAATGAACGGTAAAACTAATTGCTCGGCTATCTCTCTTTAATTCTCTCTGTGTTTTTTGTGACGCGTGGGCAGCCGCGAGAGTGCGGCGGCTTAATCATGCGTTACAAAAGCTTCGATGCTTATACTACTGTTACTGCCGCTATACTGCTACTGTCCGAGCAAATATTGTTGAAATGTGCACTCGACCAAATACTCCCCCGTATACTCGCGACTCTCTCTCTTTCTCTTTCTCTTATCGCATATGTGACATGCATTCCCTCATTAGGGAACCCCTTTCTATACACGTACATCTCTTTATATACATATGTATATATATATAAACACACACGCGTACAATACACTCTACTTCTTATTCTACCTCTTTATCTACTCATTTAAAACGAAGCACACGCAGCGAGATAACGAGAATGAGATGTTGTTAAGAGAATCAAGTGTGTTTGGCTTCTTTCAATTTTACATGTGATGCGCCCAGGCCAGTGAAAAAAAAGAACCTCTGCTTTAAAAAAATAGAACGAAGAAAAGAGAGACTTTGTAATCACTATTCGCTCGAACGAACAAAAGAAATTTTTTTTCTCTTTGTTCTTCCTACTTCGTTTATCTCTTTCTTTTAACGTTTTTAAGTGTTATCTCTTCTTTTTCTACTTCTTCTTCTTCCTCCTCCTAACTTTCGTTTTTCTTTCGCACGTACTGTTGCTGCTGTTGCTGTATATATATAGAAGAAATAAGGGAGCTACCTTTAACGATAACTAAATTCTTAGCACACGAAAGCTTCTTATTTACATAATAAGCTTGCTGAATTTGGATTATTATATAATCGATACGAGAAAAAGAATTTACGTTTTTCGCTTGTACTCTCTTCTTTATTCGTTGCAAATTATTTAAATGTGATTCCTAACCGGTGGTACATGCAGATGGGCCTCTTTTCTTTTTTTTTTACATCTCTCGTGCTTATTGTACATACACACATACATAGACGCACGCACAGGAGGTATTTTATTTCTCTTGTATCTTCCTCTTATATGAGCAGCCCGTACGAATGCAAATCACGCGAGATGTCGGTGGAATTCACTAAAAAAATCCTCCTCGTCCTTTAGCCTTGAACTTTAACTCTCTTCTTATGCCATTTATTTCTAAGAAAAGAGTTGAATCATTCTTTTTTTGGCCTCTGGGAGCATTGGTCAATTCATTTTGTATCCATAGACCATAACAAAGAGGAAAAGAGATCGTTCGAGCACTTTAAAAAATTTATTCGCTATTACGATTAAATTTTAATATACAATTTGATTTTTATTTATTGCGTGTTGCGATAAAAGAAAAGCACAAAATGTACGTCAAAAAAAAAAAAAAAAATGAAATGTCACGCGATCTGCATATAATCATTAAGAGAAAGAAAATTAATGTAACCCTTGGATAAAGCTTTCCAGGATCGTTTCTTTTTTGCCTTGTAACTAATTTGAATATATTCGATCTTACCAACATTAAATTAAAATCCAATTTTGACGTAATTTCGTGTGATTAAATGCGATTGGTTCATTGGTCCTATAAGTTCATTTCCTTTTTTTTCTTATCCGCAGTTTCGTTAAAAGTATAAGAGCAGCTCGGTTTGGTCGTTCCTCTTTCCGAAAAAATACTGTATATGTCTCCAATTTCATCGTCATATTTTTATATTCTTTTTTCCGTATACCTGTACATGCGAGGCAAAAGAGTCAACTGCTTTTGGTCATTAATTTCGCTCTGGATTATTTTCAAGGCGTTACCTGTAGTCTTATTATATTTTGAAAGTATACTAATTGCTTGTAACGTATACGTCTCGAAAAGAAAGAAAAAAGAAAAAATATAAGATGAGGATTTATTAGCAGTCGTTCTCGTTAATACTTATCAACAAGTCTGGCGCAAAAGGGCGCGAAAATGCCATCTTGTTAAAAGTCAACGCACACAGAGACACACACACACAGGCACACACAAGGAAAAAATTTCTTATATATCCCCCAAATAAGATGAAAGAAGCATTTTCGTTGTGCGATTATTAAGTAATCGTGGTCCAATCAACTCGAAGGACAAACTCAATGGGCTTTAAGAAGCAATCTGCATGCTAAAAGACTGTTAATGCTTTTTCCTTTAGTTATTCTTGACGTCGGTTTATACGTTCCATCCTTCTTTTAATTTTTCTCTCTCTCTCTCTCTCTTTCTATCCTTCTCTTTGGTGTTGCTTATATAGGCGCATCGAAAGATGAACTCACGTCACGTGGACTATATAAGAGAGGAACTGGTTCGTGCAGAGCGCGCAACGTTTTGTACTCCCGAGTCAATCAGCGCTCGAAGCGATTATCTTCTTGTATATAAGGCAAGTCTTTGTAGCTTCAATTGACGCAAATGTATTGGATCCTTTCAAAATGTAATTACAGCGCGCACACACACACACAACCAAAGATAATGTTTACTTAACGGAAAAATTATTTTATAAATTGGAATATACCTTTTTTTCATATGCAAATTTTTTTATTACCTCACTACGACGCTTTTTAACTTTTTTTATTTTTTCACTTAACCAAATTAAATCTCGCTCTTTTCTCGCTGGATAGAATTTTTAAACAATCAAATTATTATTAAAAATCAACCGGAGTTTATCAATATTTCCAATATATTGTAACGCGATATACACGTTTTCTCCAAATTAGCATACATATTTTTAATTTTTAATGTAGCCTTGATAAATATCAATGTCTATTATGTTTCATACATTTATGAGTAAATTAAAGTAGAAATAGTAACATACAATTTTTTTAATTAACTAACTTATTCATACGCATTTCACGCATCTCAAGCAATGTTTTTTCGTAATTGCGCTCGTCTTTTTTTTTTCTTTTTTTTTTTTATTAATAAAAAAAAAATGCTTTCAGATTATGAATAGCACTGTATTAATTAACAAGCGTGTGCTACTGGTAAATGAAACTTGCAGCTAATTGCAATTAATATTGTACGCAATAAAATAATTGCTTCTTCACTACTGTATACGTATAACGATATGTACGCGCATATACTAGTCTACATAAATTTTATTTATTTAAACTCACAGCACAGATAGGGGGGGGGAGATTCAGGAAATGTAGATCAGTTCTCTAACTTACCTGAAACAGAAAGAAAAATTATAATTAAATATTTTTCTTTTTAATTAAAATAATATTTAATAATAATTATAAATGCAAATTTTCTAACTTTGAAATAATAATTTATTAAATTTTGATTAATTTATAATAAAATTTTGCACGAGGTATCTAATAATCACGAAGATTGAAAAATTACGGAGGATAAACATTATAGATTTGAAATATTGTGTGTTTAGCTTAACGTTTACTCCCCCATCCTCCTCCTTCTTATACTCATCTTCCTATATATTTCTATAGCCCCGCTATTTGCCTGTACTTGTTCACAAAGCGCTTCCTCCTCCTCCCTCTTCCTCTCTTATATTCCCTTTCTCTTTCTTTCCCTCTCTGCATATATACATGTATATATTGACGTCTCGCTTGGTTGTTTCGTCCCTGGTAATTGCTTATTAAATTCTTGGGTGTGGGAAGTGTCTCGAGTCTAAAGTGTCGTTTCTCTTGTATGCACATATATGTTATAATACTTGTAAGTGTCTCTTCTTCTTTTCAGAAATAAGAGAATGAAAAATAAAATAATAATAATAATAATAATAATAATAATAATAATAATAATAATAATAATAAAAGAAGAAAAAAAAAACTGAAATTCCGTTTTTATTAAACGAAGTTTAAATTAAAATTGCAGCGATAATTGGTGCGATTGTTGCTCTTTGTTATTCGTGTGCTCGTGTTGGCGCGTAGGTGTGTGTTCATGTGGCAGTTGGTAATGTGAGAGCTTAATCATTCACCATTAGAGGTGAATTGTTTTCCTCGACCGTGGAAAATGAGGCCTTTTCTCTCTCCTATGCTATCTATGTATGATTTGCGTGATTGACGGATTTCGCTGCGTAATTGGATTATTAATTAGGCTGTTAATGAGACACATTTTGCGTCAAAGGAATAGACGACGGAGAGAGAGGAAGGAGGAGCTATATAATGGCAACAAAGCGAACGACCTTATCGATCGGCGCAATTTTCTGCCTGCTAGACGAACACGTTTATCGTTGAAAAAAAGAAAGAAAAAAAAACAACATATACACTACTCACTAAGAGTGAGAGAGAGTGAGAGTGAGATGGTTGGAAAAAAAAACGAGTTCGTTCATCGGTAAACCATGCTGCGGCGCGTGCAAACTTCTATTCAATCTTAGGGTTAATTCGGTCCTATTGTTGGGCTTGATTGACATTTTCATGGATCGTTAAGCATGAGACTGTTCAAATGTTTTTTTTTTTTTTTTTATTTTTATCCTCGTTTTCTTCCTGTGTAATTCGCGTTTGAAAATTTATGGCATTCAGTGATGAACCATAGATAAAAATTAAGCCTTTTTGTTACGAGTTATCCTTCAGAAAATTAAAGTCCCTCTTTCTCCCTCTTATGCTCGGCGAGAACGTTGTTGGAGAGCATTCGAAATGATTGAAAAAGGCTTCGTTTTGTTGGCCCAAAGTAAGAGAATAAAAATAAAAATAAAAAACTAAAAAAAATAAACGAAGAGTGAGAAGCAACTTCACGCAGAAAATATATGAGAAAGATAATGGACTGCAGGCGTTCGCGTTGGGATATATATGTGCGTACAAGCGCTGTCACTGTATCATCAGGAGTTCCTAATTAAGTATGGGATGGATGAAGCAGCAGAAGAAAGATGTGTACCAAGAGAAATATGGAGAAAGGCAATTTTATAAAAAAATTTTAATTACAATCTGCGAGGTGTGATATTAAATAAAGAACAATTATACAAAGGAATATTGTGTATAAATAATTTTAAAATGGAAAGTCAAGCCAAAATGGCCCACTTAGAGGAAATTATAAGTTGATGAAATTCCTTTCTTACTCCATAATAAGTAATTGTAAGGATAATTATGTTTGAAGCATTAATTTTAAAGAAAATTTCATGACATATGACAGTAATTTTTTATAAAATATTATGCAGTTAAATTAACGAATTATGAAAATTTGCAAATCAGGATTTAATTCTTTTCCTTCTATATTAACAAAACTTTCTGAAAATTTAACTAAATAATATTTATAAAAAGTAACAATTTATAAAGCTTTCACTAAAATAATTATTACCAATGTAATTAAAAGAATAATTTATGGGTCGGGTAGAAATTTTATGATGATTATCTCCAATTTTGAGTCTTTTCTTATTTGACCTTTATTTAGTCCTTTGATTTCAAATTAAAATGTGCCATAAATATAGCTATGTTGTGAAATATCAATTTCTTAGAAGATTATAATACAAATATGTGTATTAAATGTTCACGTAAAAATACAATACGGTAATTGCCAATTAAAATATACAACCAGACAATATTTAAGTTTCAAATTTATTGAGCAACAGATTATAGGTTTATCATTTAAAATTGGTAAAACAAAGCTTTCATTGTAAGAAAGTAATGAATAATCATTACAATTGTTTTCTATTTAATGTTTTCCCAAATTTCCATATCTCAATTTTTACGATTATAAATACATTAATTTAAGTCAATTAATTATTAAAAAATGAACGTGCATCAAAGATTTTTTAAAAAACAAAATGTGATTTTAAAATTTTTTATTGGATTAGGTTTTTAGTTAGGATTTATTTTTCATTATGAATCAAAACAAAGACATATATTTTCTATTTCGATAATCCAATTTTCTGTAGTTCTTGATTAATAACGGTTTTTCAATTAATTCATAATCTTTATACTTTATAGATGCCGAAGAATGTTTTAATTTTAGATTAAACTTTTGTATAAAAAATACCCCTTTTTGTGGGAGAAAGGGCTCCGTAATTCATAGATTTTTATATCTAATATCGTTTGTAAGATTCACGTCAGAGATACAGTGCCACCTTTCGGGAGAATCGTTATTTAATTTTCAAATAACATCAGCTATTAGCTATAATCACGAGAAATTTATTTTGTAAATTACATATTATAATAAGATTAGCTATCAAGATATTTTCTTTTTTCATCAAATTATTATTATCCAACAAATATCTAATATTAATATTTTTAATATAGCATCGAAAGCGATCAAATAAAATTTTGTATTTCAAAAGTTTTAGTTTTAGAAATTATTAGAATCAATAAATAATTATTTTGTTGGAATGGATATTTTTTTATTTAATCACATTATTTATTTGTCTTTTTTAAAGAAACTGTGCGCAAATTTATTTCGTAGACTTTAGTTGGATGCATCAAGATTTTAGTTAAAGAAATACATTAAATTTAATCTACGCTCAACAATGAAAATTAATAAATATTATTGATGTTTTTTTTTTCAAATCATAAGTCGGCTTAACTCAAAGCTTTTCTGAAATGAATGTCTCGTCATAAATCATAATTTAGCAGTATTTAGTTGGAACTAGAGGACCAAAATAGGAACTAAATTAAAGTGTCATTCTTTGATTCTTTGATTAATAAAGTAGATATTTTTTTGCAATTTAAAAAGGACATCATTTATAGGATTTTTTCTTGGAAATAATTCTTTAGGTTTTTTTTTTGTAAATAATCATTGGAAATAGTCGCTTGTGCGCCGAGCTCATTCGAAATTCTAGAATTGAAACGAGAGTAGAACAGACCTATCCCCCATACAATACGCATCGTTAGTAAGGTCGTTTAGCGAGCTCGTGTACATATAGAAGGAGGTGGGCGCCCCAGCGTTTCTAGAGTAAAATAGCGAAAACGAGCAAGAGAGAACGAAATGTTAGGTTAGAGAGAGAGAGAGAGAGAGAGAGAGAGAGAGAGAGAGAGAGAGAGAGAGAGAGAGAGATAAAGAGAACGAATCAAGAGATAGAGAGCGTTGATGTTGAGAGTGGGACTTTCTGAACGACAACTGGAATATTCAGACATTAATCACGGCGAATGTCTCTGATTCGCTAATTTATTACATAATTCATACGTTTCTCTATGTGACTGTTATATAACAGCAACAGAGCAGGAGATATATCTCACGCAGCTCTGCGAAGGAACCGTCCTTGCAAACGTTCCTTTATATGTCATTGTATACCTTATGAACTTACAAATCTTACAAAAGAACTAGTCTTCTGTACTTTACGAACTTAGAACCGACTGATTACTCTTTTCTACTAAATCAATCTCCACAACTTCATTTACAAATCATAAATTATTTAAAGCTTGTAAACTTCAATATTTCACTATACTAAGATTTGATAAAAAACAACTAAAATAATAATCGTACATTTTTTTATATTTAACTTTTTGAAAATTAAATCACAGCTTAGAATCAATAAGAATTGATTAAAAAAAAAATAAAATGTTGAAATAAAAAGAAGGAGGGAAGGAAGTAATAATTGAAAATAAAAATTGTAATAAGAAAATAATAACGGATTTTTAAAGAGTATGTAGTAGCGTTTTTCAGACTAGAGTAAAAGAGAGGGCAGGTGCAAAGTTTAACGCTTGGCTTGCTTTTCTCTCGTCATTCGGAGCACGCCAGCATAATTTGATATATTAGGCACACATAAGCGACGGCTGATCGCGGTTATTAGGTTGCCGTAGCCTGCCCCTTTTTCTCTCTTCTCTCCCCGGTACAGCAGAAAGACTCTTGACTCTTGGACTTTGCTCTTCTACGCTCGCTAGAATACGCGAACGGGACTAGTTACTATGCTGCTCGCAACTGCCAAATGGAATTATTATTATGCCCGTGTCTCCGACTTAGCCATCACCGTAGCACTGCGCACCCCCTTATCCGAAGAGTCTTCTTTTCTTTTTTTTTTATTTTCAACCTCTTTCCACCCACGATGTACATGCTCAGCTACTACGTGTGCGCTAGCTTCTTTAACAATTTATCTCTTCTTTACTCTTTAAATAAATTTTCATAAAAAAGTTATCGGTTCTTTTTTATTCATTAATCAGGGAATGATGTTTAGTCGAATTATAACAATTATCAAATAAAGCATTATATCTCATTTTATTACAATGCAATGTTGTGGAAATGATTTTATGTAAAAATACTAATAAATACAGATGGTGAATGAAAAAAAAAAAAATTAATAATAATAAAAGCTTTAAAATGTTTGCCTGCAGCATTGAAATGTTATTATTTCCGTAAGCGCGAATACTGAACTATCCAATATAAATTTATTTAATCGACTGTGAAAATTGGATGCTAAAGATGAAACGGTTTATAAAAATGTATTAAAAAAATAAAAAAAAAAAAGAACTCGAGTATTTAGTAACGTTTCATATATTTATTTTTTTTTCACGCTTACCGCGCATTTAATAGAGGAGATACTATATACAATTTCCAATGTTTATTGATGATAAAGCAAATATTATATATAATGCTCTTTGTCACACCTAACGATTCAATAATATTCCAAAATTAACAGACCATTTAAAAGCATTATCCATCGTTATACTAAATAAATATTGATAAATTCAGAACAATGCAAGATTGATTAATAGTTTACATTTACATTCAACTTGTTTATTTAAACAAAAATTTTACTTTTTTTTTTAACTGTGGGAAAAATTTTTTTTTTTTTTTTTGGTGAATTTTGAATTGTCAAGCAAACGACGTAAAACAATTCTTCAAAACATATTTACACAAAATAAATGTTTCAGTCCCGGAAAAATATCCCATTAACAAACAGTTTTAGCCAACAGTTATATACACACGGACAATTAAAAGTTTAATATAGAACAAACAAAGAATTTTTCTATCGTTCCATTAGGTAATGATTTAATCCGCTGATCCATCCTAAAGTTCTTTTTATTTGCGATTATCAGCGGTCCCCGGCTTTAATATGCATAACGCGCCGTTTAAAAGAGACGAAAAATTTTTCATCATTCCTACCATTAGTGTGAATGTGCGTGTATACATAACGAGGGAGAGAAAAAGAGAGAAGAAGAGAGAAAAAAAAAAGAAAGCAAAATAGAAAAAAAATAATGTGGAAGCGAGTAAACGAGAGACAGAAGAGAAGAGAGAGGACGTATCGTCGGTGTACGGATTAAGGGACGGTGTGGTCACCGGGAGGGTGGCTAGTTAATTCGTGCGTCCGTACTCGCGCCTATCTCTTTTTTTTTTTTTTTGCAAATTGCCGTTACGCACCGGTGTATTTTTACAAGCAAATGACATACGTTGCTCTTCCTCGCCTTTTATCATTTCTCTCTTTGTCGGCTCTACGTTTGCCTGCGTTCTTCCTATGCGGTGGCATAAAAAATTAAAAGAAAAGATAAGCTTTTGACAAAATTTATCTATCGACGAGAAAAACGAAGAAAATACTTAAAATACTTTTAAATACCTGCACGCTCATCCGAATTAATTTTTAACTTTCAGACTGATCGTTTATTTATACGTCGCTGCTTTTATTCGGCTTTTTATCGAGCTACAAATTTTTTTCTTGTTATATACATTCGTGCTTTATTCTGCGGCTATCGTACGTTTTTGTATTCATTAATCTAAGGTGTGATATGCGCTGTGGGTAGCCCAGCTATTTATTTAATATAATTTTTTTTTTCTAGACATATCTACCCAGAGCCCTCGAGCGGAATCAGCGTAATGGGACAGCGGAAAATAAAAAACAAAGAGAGAAGAACTATGCTCTTTCACACGAAAATATAGACAACAACAAACGCTCGGGCGAGAGAAAGAGAGTTTCTAAACCGACGGACCGATGACAAAGTTTATTTTCTTTATTTCGTGATGTCCGCGAGCGACGGGCCGTTTAGAAAAATATTACACCCGCATTCGTGCGCACAGCCTATTTTTTTCTTTCTTTTTTTTTCCATCCCTCTCTTTCTCTTTCGACTGTTTTTTAGGTTTTTTTTTTTATTTTTCAACGAATAGGGCTGCTTTGGATTAAAATTCATGGAAGCTCGTCTACCAACAAACGACCTTGGAAAAAAGGAGAAAAAAAAGAAAGCAAAAAAAAAGAGAACAATTGCGAATAAAGTTAACGTAATAAAAAGGCACGAAGATAAAGCGCAAATCAAGCGCAGACAAAAGCCTATCCGAATCCAAAGAGAGACTATGTATTTCTTTTTACACCTTCATGCAAGGTTTCATTTTCAATTGTTGTCATCGATACTAGTCGTGTTTATCCAATATTTGTATTGTAAATATTTTTTTTCTATTATTTTATTCAAGAATTTTATTGATGAATTGATCGAAAATTTATAAGCGTTAAATTCAAGTATTTGTTGATACGGGTAATAACAGAACAAGAAAATCTTGAGTTTAAGAATATCACAAGGCTGAAAAGGAACAGCAGTTCAATTAGCATTATCGATTTAAGAGCGAAACCTTAAAGGCAGTAAACGTTGATAGCGCTATAGTAAAGCAGCATGAAAAAAGAGGGACTGTATCGACTCGATTTTGCTACGACGCGACGGCTAAGAAAAGTAGTTTCTCGAATTAACGTAACGTTGCATAATCCAAGTGGATAAACGAGCATCGAAGTATTGCCTTTTTTGTATTAATATAATAACAGAAGGATAGGAAAAATTGTGTGGAGTAAAGAGAGTAAAAGAGAGCTCTTAAAAAGCAGCAAAATGCCTGACAGCAGGATGAATGAAAAAAATAAAAAATTGTGGAAAAAGAAAGAAAAGAAATGGGGCGAAAAGAAAAATGTAAGAAGAAAAAAAAAAGAAAGAGTAAAAGCAGAGTAAAAGCGCTTCTAGCCGCATTAGCGTGTAATCGAGCTCTTTGTTGGCTGATAATACGATTGGTGGTAAGCCGGCGTGTTTGGGGTAGAACGAACCAAGTACGAAGTACGAACGAACGAAGAAACGATCGGTAATGGAGAGAGAAATGGCACAAACGAAGCGTCGCGGCGCGCACACCTTTTCTAACTATAAGGCGTTCTTAAGTAGCGAGGGATCGACACTGACAAGAATCTGGCTCGAGCCGTTAAGCCGCTCCTCGAAAACCCACCAGGAGCATCAGCAGCAGCAGCAGCAGCAATAGTGTGCTACTCTCTTTGGGCTCCCTTTTCTTCTTTTTTTTTTTCTCAATTAGCGAAGTTGAGCTCGATTTCGATCGAGCCAATGATAAAACTACCACATTGAGTCTTTTAAGTGCCTCATTATCTCTTTTTCTCTCTCTCTCTCCGCAAACCTAGCCCTTTTTTCCTTTCTTTATCTCGTTCTCTTTCTCTCCCTCTCTCTCTTTTACACTCGTTTCTTGATCTCAACCAAGAGCGCACTCGCGAGTGTCATTGAAAAATACAAGTGTTTCAGATGACACTCTCTTTCTCTCTCTCTCTCTTCTTTTAACCGGCAGGCACCTCACAACTCTCCTCGCTTATTTTATACAGCAATATACTTAATCTACAAACACGAAAACCTTTTTAACAGTTGAAAAATCTCAAGTTCTTTGTATAGTATGACTTATAATCAGTGTGTTATGAAAGTATAATCAAACCCTTCTTTTATTTAAAGCTCTTTCATATATTTTACATTTTTTTTTCATTTTTTCTAATTGACTTTTATGAATAAACTTAGATAATTCACAATCGTTTTTACGGAACGAGATAAAGGAGAAAGAGAAAACAGGTACGAAAGTAAACGTTAATTAATTCAATACGTTAAATAATATCATAAATGCAAAATCTTCGAAATTAATTAAATATATCTTTTCGTTTGATTAATGTTCATTTTCGAAGGTGACTTGTGATTTCTTCTGATGTTCCACTTCGATGAAGAAGTTCAAAAGAGCTTGAATTAAATGAAAAAAAAAAAAAGTTTGATTAAATCGTTAATTAATTTTAGATTGTTTTTCTTGTTTAATAGATCGTGTTTTTATTGCATTAAATAAAAAAATGATAAGCCAATTAACTATTTCTCAGTAGAGTATTTTTCGTTTAAAAAAAAGTTAATAACAACCAAACTCGTGAGAGGTTTTTTTTTTGAATTTCACAATAAATACATTCTTATATATTTATCAATAAAAATCTTTGTCTTTGGAAGTTTTCCACGGATTTTTTTCAAATGACTTTATTTAGCATCAAACATTTAAAATCAGAAAAAAGTGCAGGACTCTCTTTGGAGGCTAAAAAAAAAGAAGAAAGAAAAAAAAAATAATAATGGGCACGAAGACTTGTTCTCTGAATTACTTTTTTGTCTGTGATGTGTTGTTTAAACACAGAGAATTTTCCAATTATCGGGAGACAAAGAATGGGAACGTTCGGTAATTGCTGTAGAACGAAAACAAAAAGAACGCGTCGAATAATTACCCGTACGCTAGGCAGTGCAAGCTCTCCGCGGCTTTTTCGGATTAGTATACATACACACACAGACATACACAGAGAATCGAGAAGAAGAGAAATATACGCGTGATGTACATATTTATGTGTATGTATATGTATACTGGGTGCATAAGTCGTCAAAGGAAACGCATTGCCCATGAGCTTGGATGAGTTCGCTTTGACGAAAGGGACACGACCAGAGCGGCGCGATTTATAATGCAAGAGCTCCGAAGAGGCAAAATGTCGCGGCAAAAAGATAGAGAGAGAAAGATTCGTTTTCTTTCTATATTGACGTACAAATTGATATGAGCAAGCGTTAGCTTGTTTTTTTCATGAATAATACGAGATTTTCATTTTTATTTTTACTCGATAGATTATATTGTTATTTAACGCTTCCAAACTACCATGCAAATTTAAATAATTTTTTGTGTTTAGTTTTAAATCCTTTATGTTCTTCTTAGATATGCTACTTTTATTAAATTACAAAGGAATCAAAATTTCATCATTAGATGTGGATTTTATGATACTATTTTAGTATAACATAACTTATTTAAACTTCGGTCAAACCAGTTTGTCATTTCTATTTTTAAAGTTTTAATAAATTTAAGATGAATCTTATAATGTACATACTCGTTTCAAATATTTAAATAGAATATCAAACGTTTCATTTAAAAAGTTATTTTCAAAGTTATTTATTGTCTTTTTGATCGATAACGGGATCTTAAATTCTTTAAAAAATATTAAGTTTTCATAGAATTTAGATTTTTATTTATGCTCGACGCATAGTAATAAATCAATTGACAAAAATTAATTTTTTCACCGATTTATTACGACAATATTATTATTTTCGTAAGTATTGCTTTTGAATACATGTATTCTTCAACTTAAAATGTGCTGAAAATCAGCTGATCAAAGGCAAAAAAAATGAAAAAAAGAAAACGAGTATTCTGAGATTTTAAAAACTGTTTATTATATTGACCTTTAATTAAGTAGTAAATGATGCTTGCAGCTCTTTAAAAACTCGTCACTATAATTTCTAAAGGGTTGACGGGCATAAGGGACGTAAATGTCATACGTAATATCCCAGTCGACAACTAACCTGACACACACGGCACACGGCATCTTTTCCTTGTGGCGGCGATGACACATGCCGCCTACTTTGTGGGATAGTGACTTTAAAGTACCGACACATACAACTTGCATGCGTGCATCACAGTCCTTTTGTAAGTAACTGCCTGTCGTCGTACGTTTTAAGGATTCTAATAAAGATTCTAATAAAAAGGAACTTTTTAAAAGCAATAAAAAATCTTAACCCACATTTAAACTAAATTTACAAAAGTTATTCTTGAGATTAAGTAGAAAATTTTGTTTGATGGTTGGTCAAGAAAATAAGCGATTGATAGTATATGTAAAATGCAAAGCCGTAATTTAACCTAAATGAGAAATTCAAGAGCAAAGTCGAAATTAAGCATTTAATTGCAAAGGCGGCACATTCTCTGCGTATACGAAGGTATAAGAGAGAAGAAGAGAGCGAGAGAGATGGCAAGCGAGTGCGCCTAGAGTTAGGGAGAATTGGCTTGCGGCGAAGGGAAGGTGGCGTGGTAGCAATTAACTTCTCCTCGCGAGATTAGAGCAAGATATTACGAGATATCGAGCGACTTAACGGCAACACGCAAGAGACTTCAAAGGTAGTAATAAACTGGTTCTAATGAACCCCTTATCGCCATCGCCAGTCATACTCCCTCCCCCCCCCCCCCTTAACGTATTATCAGTAACGTTGCACTTGTTTCGCCTAGCTCAACCCCTTCCCTTACCTTCGTTTACCTCAGCCCAACCTTTTTGGCCCTTATGTCTTTCAATCTTCTTACTTGTATCTTCAAGCTAAAAGAGCCTATACAAGCTTATACACACTACTTGCATTATGCATCTCTATTTCTCAAACAGAACTTACAAATCGAACGTTAATGTATACTTTTATTGTAATATGACAATTACTTTTGCTATTATTTAAAGGTATCATTAATGTAAATTTATTCAAAGCATAAGTTTTTCACGAAGAAATAACAAACGCTTATAATCGTGGAATGATCTTACTATATATAAATTAAAAATTTCATTTCCTTGTTTGACGTGCTATTTTTATATTTTGCATCATCTAATTATTTTTAATTACATACTCGTGTATTGTTGGTAAAAGGTGAAATTAATAATATTTTTAGACATACAATATTATTATGATATTAATATTACTATAATGATTATATTATAATATATGTACGAACAAATAATTTGACATACAAAGGGGAAGAATTTGTAATATGTTTTTGATCGTTTATTTTTTTAATTAGTCTATAGAATGATTTGAAAATTTGAAATACTAGCTGAAAAGCAAGAATAGTAGGTTCTCACACTTGTATAGGGACTCTGGAGTTTATATAAAAAAAAGTTAATTAAAATACATTTCGCTAAAGTTCAACTCGACAAAATGAAAATTAAAGTACATAATTAATCACGACGCACTACGTTTCTCTGTACATGAGCAAGTATTTTTTTCGTTAGAAGAAGAAAAAGAGAATATAAAAATATATAAGCTGTACGCGAACTTTTTTACTGACTTTATTAAAAATCGCTGGGCTTTAATTAAAGAAGATTCTCCATGCTTAACTAATAGTGTAAGCTCAAATATTCAAATGGCAAGTGAAGTATCGCGAAAATAATGACATATTGTCTTATAAGAAAATGAAGTAGAGACGCACTGCTTTGATGCGCGATTGCCGTTACTTTTGAACCCTCGGCTGCTGCTGCTCGTATGAGTCTCTCTGTTCGTATAGCGACGTCAAGCCCAATCATGTTGATTCAACAAAGTACCCACCTACCAAATTGCTGGAATTTGGTATTCGGCCAAAATAGACGAAGATGGATAAATGCGCAGCGTTTCTCCCCTTTCGTTTCTCTTCTTACTTATATACATACGTTTGCGTGAGCGAGCAAGCGAGGAAGAGACACGTCGTCGTCGTCGTCGTAGTCTGTAGGTTCATCGAGTATAAGAGAAAACGATGGTAGAGAGAGAGAATGACAGAGAATTCGAAACGGTCTGATTGCACATCTAGGCCAAACCAGGACCACGCGGCGCGCGTCGGCGGCTTTAACAGAAAGTGCTTGCAACGATTGGCGCCGTTTCTCTCTTCTTTATATGTCTACGTATATGTGTACACGTGTGTTTGTGTGTCTGTGTCTACGTGTATATATCCGTATACGTATACAGCAAGTTCGCGCTCGCTTGCTTTACTTTCTCTCTTTCCTTCTCATGAGGCTTCCTACCCTTCTTCCTTTTCAACAGGAAAGGCAACTTTAGTGGGGGTGATTGGACGCATCCCGGTGATTGTGGCACCCCAACCCCTTAGCTTCCAGTCCACCGCAGCGCTAGGCATCCTCCTCCACCTCATCCAGCCTCTCCTTCCTCCTGCTCCCCCCCCCTACCTTCCGTACCACGTCACCCTACACGCCTGTAAATCGAGTTTACCCTCTTGCCGTGGCTCAGCCCTTCAATCAAACTGATTGAAACATTCCTTGAATCCGAAAGAAACGAACCATCTCTTCTCCACTTCCCTATCTCTCTTTTCCTTTGCATTTCCCCTTTTCTATATACCTCTTTTTCGGTGCGCTTCCATTCTACCTTCGCATCCCATACTTTTATGTTTCAGTCTCAATGTGTACACGTACACATACACGTACATATATTGATACGATTGCGTTCAAAGCTACATCTATAGTATTACGCTCGGTTGGCTTTACTCTTAACGATGTTGATTCACCTTGCTATTACTGTGTGATGTAGTCACAATTATTACCTCAGATGGTCAAACCAGCGCTAGATGTACCTACTACTACTACCAACGCTCTGGAACATTAATGATGGAGACAGAGTCCTCCAAACATATTCAAATATTGATATTATGCATCCTCTCTCCTGTCTATCTTGCTCTGGCTATTTTAACGTTAAATCGGCACGGTTCTGATATACCAGCTTAGGATAAACATGTTGCGCATGATTCGGCCGCGCGTCGTTGCTCATGGAATATTCGCCAATTATTTGTACGGAGAAACTAACCTCTTTCTTATCCGCTACATTTCACACGAAAACGAGGGAAGCGTTTAAGCGCAACGAACCGAGGAAAGCATCTGATGACTAAGATCTGGGATATCGGAAATTTCGATTAAATTCTCGAAATCAAGTAGTTTATTTGAAAAGTTATAGCTGTAGCGAACGTAAACCTACACTGTTTTCTTTTGATGACTGTAAAGTGTGAAGTATAAAAAAGAAAAAAAAAAGAGAATGGAGGGGAAGAGATATAAATGAGCGAGTCCGTAAGACGTGTTATAAATTCTATTCCGAGCCTCCGTGGGCCAACTAAGTTCTGTGTCTGTTTCTCATTAAATTTCGTGGTATAGTTTGTCTCAAATTCTCTAAATTTGGAATGGCTATACTCAAGCTCTTTTCCGATCATGTCTCTTTCTTTATCTCTCTCTGTTTAGTCTATTTTATCCTTTGTCTATTCACATCTAGTCGGTATCTTCAATTCTTTTGATGCATCTTTAGTCTAAACGTCGTGATTGTGCGTGTGCAGCAATTTACTCGATCGAGGAACGCTCGAGAGAGTAGGAGAGAAGTGAAGGATGAAAAAAAAGCTGCATATGCAGTCAAGACACGCACAAGGCGCCGAAACCATCGCGGAATTTTTATCGTGTCTTTCAAAGTATATGAAAGAGACTAAATCCACGCGTGAGCACGCTTCTTCTTCTTCTTCTTCTTCTTATCATCGACTTCATCTCTTGACTACATTCTTTTATTTTTTTATTTCCCCCTTTTTTACACAAATTTATCTAATCCGTTTTACTTATTTCTCGGAGATTAATTTACATTTTATTATAATGAATTTCTATTTACTTGAATAGCTACACAGATATTTAAGTCGACTATTTTGAAAATACGTTTAAAATAGCTTTTCTTAAGAAATGAAAAAGCAAAAAAAGTACTAAATAAATAGGCAGTTTAAAGTAAATGTATCCTTACCTCCAATAGTCGTTTTTGCAGAGGACCATGTTGTTTTTCAAATAAAACGTTTGTCCCATGTCTGCTAGGACCTGGCCACAAGACGTGCACTTTAGACAATGATTGTGCCAATAACGCTCTAGCGCGTGTAATAACCATTTGTCTACTATTCTATTTCCACAGCCTGCGCATTGCTGGGCACTCGTCACCATTCCTGCTCCTGGCTCTTGCTGTAATTTCATAGAAAATCATAAAAAACATGTCATTAGAAACTGTACATACATACACATATTTTATTTTATTTTTGTGTGCCTTCGCATAACGGATATGAGAATTGATAATAAGATATATTTATGCAAATTAAAAACAGGAGATTAATGAACATTTTATGGTTTTTAGCACGTTTTTTTTAAATATATATGTAAATTCGATTTCGATCAGTAAAATAATTTATATTCAATCATTGCTTTCTATTTGAAAGAGCAAAAAAATATTGCGTGTTAATGTAAAAAGTTCATAATTTAAGTAACCAGGAAAGTATCAAAATTTATATAATTTTACGACTTAAGTTATGAGTTGTTTTTTGATTTTTAAGTATTTTTTTTTAATTATTTTAAATATCAATAAATGTAAATTTTCAAAAATTGAGAATAATTTCTTTTGATAAAAAAAGATATATTTCAAAAACTCGATTTTCAAAAACTCGATTTTCAAAAAAATTTTAAAGAAATTAAAATCATTATAGAAATTAACATAAGATTAAACTTTCAATTTTTATTGATAGAACATGCTAAATTTTTTCATGTTTTTCATTTATTTATAGCCTTTCTATTTATATATTAACCATATATTTTTATTCATTTTTAAATATACAATAAAAAAGTAAATTTATAATTATGTGAATAGAATATTAATTGATTATATAGAGAAATGCTTCTAAATTATAATTTACGAAGTTAAGACTGACGAGGAGAGTCTAAAAGGTTTAAGCATAATTTTCTTTTAATTTCAAGGTAGTTATTCTTAAAAAAATGTGAAAATAAGTTGCGTCCATCCAGTCTAAGGCTTGATTTACTTGAAAATATGAGCCATTTTTCTGAATTTTAAAGATTTTTAAAAATTTACATTGACTTTGACATCATATAATATTTGAATTAATAATCTAGAAGATTCTTACCACAATAAATGAAAGTTTAGAATAAAATTGTACGGCAAAAAGAAGTTTGTAAAAGCCCTATCTTGTTTAAAATTTATGAGGGGATACAAATTAAAGCAAAGAATCACGTATTACATTATTTTTATTCCTTCGTGGTTTTTATTTTGGGAATTTTTTCTTTTATTCGTAAGATTTTTATCTTAGCAAAAACTTGTAGGATTAGTCATTCAAAAGGTGTATATGTGCGTTTAAATTTAAATAAAACAGTTCACAACTTTAAAAAATCGAGTTTTAGACTAAATAGACGCGACTTTATTCAGAATTTTCTATTCAAAAATTTTAAAAAATGTGAGACCTGTGGCAAAATCCTCTTTTTGTAAGTATTGGACAACATGAGTAAAATAATTATAACGAAACGAAATAGTTATCAATACCTAAGCCAATTTCCTTGCAGAAAAATGAGCACGTTTTGGGCAGAATTTTTGATCAACGGTAAGTGAAAATGACACTCATCTAAAAATTTTGTTCCAAAAGTTTCTAGAATTTCTAGATAAGTATCATTTCAATTTTCGTTGAACAGAAATTCTGTTCAAAATATGCTCAATTTTCTGCCAGGATTATTATTGAACTAATTTGTTTACCCACAACTAATCATATTCTCTAAGTTATAGTTTATTTAAACGCATAATTTTCAAAATCTTACATTATAAGATTAAACTTTGAATGCAAATATTGCTGCCAATGTTTAGCTTGTTGTCTCAAACTTTAATTTTATTTTTAAAAATGAATTAAAATTTTTAACCTAATAATATAGAAAAATAAATAATATAGAAAAATTATTATCATTTGTGAACGAATAGTTGCATGAAATATTAATCATCTCACTAAAAGTATCTCAATATTTTTCAAAAAAAAATATAATTTATAAAAACAAATGATGCTGCGTTGAAGTACATAATACTTTATTTGATAAAGATTTAATTAATAATTGCCAGAACTTAAAAGGTTCATTAAGAAATTATCATTAAAAAAAATACATTAAAAATATTCCAAATGTTGCTCAATATGAAATTAATAGTCAATAAATATAAAAAATTATAAATTAATTTATAAATTTATAAAATAAATCATATTAAATTTTAATAGATAAAAAAATAATAAAATTTAACAAGAAACAAAAAAAAAATAGTGAAAATTCCTATGATTTGAATTCCAATAAAAGAATGAGATCTATACAAATTATGAAAATATAATTTTAAAAAATTCAAACATTGACTAAATAACGCGAACGCACAGTAGGTCATCAAAAAAGTTTGCCGACTCTAGCATTGGACTCAGTGCGTACTTGGATAGATGACTGCTCGACTTTATTTTCTTTGTCCAAAGGTCGCTCAGGTGGCTAGCCTATTCGAAAATATGAGCAGAAGGTGCGATAAATATAGTATTTAGAGTTTATTGGCAGGAAAGCATCTAATATTAAATTTACCAACGCACCGACCCATTCTAGAATAGTTCTTTCAGGCAGGATCTTATTACAAATTTTTCCCTTTGCATATGTCTCGGCAAGATCAAATGTGGAATGAAAAAAGGGTAGAAAGAAATAAAAATGGTCAAAACAAAGAATTAAAGATGTGGGGAATAGATTAAGCCTATAATAAGCGAAAGTAGAAATCAAAAAAATTAATATTTTAGAATCTTTAGTATCTCGGAAACTAAATTTACCGCGTAAGTTGTTCAACGAAATTATTTATTATATAAAAACGTCATGCTTATTATTAAACGTGTACTCTAGCTATCAAGGATTATGAAAAAACGACTTTTTTTACGAAAATTATTTCTTGCATCTACGACATCAAAAAATGGCTTCCAATGCAGGTGTGCTAAATTTTAATTACGCTTGCAATAAGCATACTAAATGGTATTGCAATCCCACAAGAATTCATTGCACTGAAATATACTATTTTATAATATCAATAGTTCATATAAGTTTCGAAATTTAATCAAATATTGTATTTATTATTAGTAATAGCCAATTAAAATTTTATTCGTTTTGTAGTATAGTTTCAAAGTTTAAACAGTGTATTAAAAAAGTAAAATTTTTCTGTAAAAAAAGAAGTGATCGCAAATATTTACAAAGTTTTTATTAAAAGTGATAGAAGAATAAAAAAATTTCAATATTTATCTGCATCAATTAAGTAAAATTCAGATTACTATACACACATACACAGAAACATTTTATAAAAATAATGTATTTTAATTTTCAACTATTTACGACATATTATAGCATAACACAATGTTTAAAAATGAGGTCTTCAGTGGTTCAGTCGGTAGAGCCATGGATTCATAATCTCGAGGATCCGAGTTCGAATCCCGCTCTCGGCGATCGATTGATACAAGCACCACTGTACACTACATGTGCTTTGTTCACAAACACATGATAAACCTCCGTTGTTAATTAGCATCACAATTATAGCAAAATACAACAACGTTAAATAAAATTAAAAAAAAAATATTGTGACGCAATTCTATTACTATTTCTTTTTGATATTTAAGATCATGTGTAAGGAAGATTAATTTCTATTTTGTGAATTCAAAGCGCTTATTTAATTATTTAAATTAAAAATATGTTTTTGAAGAACCTCATGAGAAGATTTTTCAAGAACGTAATAAAAAATATGTAAAATACAGTTCTATGTAAATAAAGCGATTGTTTATATAAATTATTAGTTTTAAGAAAATTTTAAATAATTACTTTAAAAATATGTCTTAAATATTGTTTATTGCCTTTTATAAACATTTTCTTATGCTTTTTTCCAAAAATCTATTTTTTATTTAAATAATCAAATAAAAATGTGGGTCGATAAAGTAGGAATCGGTCGGCATTACACACAGCTTTTAGCGCCAAAACTAATGTTTTGACTAATGGTTTCAATATGTGTGTACGCATATAGCAGGTGCTAAATCTTATTATTGATAGGTATTAAATTTCGGTAAAACAAGATATTTCACTCGTACAGTCAGTTACGAAAACCATTTAATAAACAGTATACGTTACAAAGTATTTTATCACAAAAGAATAAAAATATGTTTCTAATTTTTCACAATTTTAATCTTAAGAGATCAAAAATAAAAATTTTCATCAACAAATTTAATTTTCTGAAATGCAAATATTAATGTTTATATGAATATTTTTTATCTGACAGATAACACAGGATTTAGTTGATAAATATTAATTAAAAATTATTAAATTAATTTTAATTTATAAAATTTATATTGTACTGTTAATTAATTTTTCTACATTTTTAATTAATTATTCAAATAAAAAAACTAAATATTTTGAGAAAAACCCAGGATAAGAACTCAAGAATGTCATAAATAATATATAAGACACGTTTTTATGTAAATAAAGTGATGATTTAAAAAAAAAAAAACAGTAAGTTTTAAGACAGTCTTTGTTTTTAGAGTCTAAAACTAACGGTTTTATATTCAATAATCTCTTTATTTACATAAAAACGTGTCTTACATATAGTTCATTATACATTCTTCAGACATTCTCTTATGGTTTTTTCTCCAAAAAACAGATTTCTTTTTTAAATAATGAAATAAAAACTTAGAGTATAAATAAAATAGAAATCAATGAGTAAATAAGAAATTAGAAAACTTTTTATTTTTAATAGGTGATATTTTGGTCCCTTCATTCTCTAACGAACAGGAAATGTATTTCACTCTGCTGGATTACTGCGTGTGTGCAACGTAATGTGATGTGATCAAGTATAGCTTTTTTTTTTAACGGAATTTACTCTTATACGTGTATGAATGGTTCCGAAATTAGATATGTAGTTCTATTATCTCATATTTTTTTCGTTAAATGGACCGATCTTTTGTTCTTCACCGAAGAAGCTTAGCGACGGTAACAAAATATTTTTCTCAATAACAATACACAAACATGTACTGACATAGTAGGAATTAAGATGTATCCGATGTATAAAGTTTGTGTGTATGAGCGTAGGCATACAATTCATAAGTGTGTGTTAGAGAATGAACGCATTGATAATTTTAAAAGTTGAAATTTTATTTCTTTGAATTATTTTCTCGATGATTTAACATTTCGTTTAGAATTTTTGAAAATACGAATAAAAATATTTTTTTTGTACGAAAGTAAGCATTGATGATAATTTGAGGTCAACTGTTACTTTCTCATTAGATAGAGAAGAATATTTTTTTTATTTGTTCTTGTAATTTTGAAACCATACAAAATAGTTCAGTGAAATTCTAATGAAACATAAAGAATGATTAATAATTTATCTTATTGAATTTTCAATCTATTTTTCAATATTTTATATAATTTATTCACGATATTTTTTATGAATGTAATAAAAAAAATAACAAGATTGTTTTAGTAATTTTAAAAGCTTGAACAAAAAACTTAATATTATTAATGAATGATTTAAAATTTTAAAAGCACATATTCTGAGTATCTAACGGAATAGCGTAAAAGTCGCGTAAGCTACGAACCGCCCTTTAGAAAAATGAATATCATCATCGAAAATAGTAGATGCATATACCGTGCACATTTATGTTTGAACGTCATCTCCGTCGATTACTTAGAACATAAACAGAGAAGAATAAGAACTGAGGAGCAGAGGAGTTAGATTAAGGTATAGTGTCGATGAAACGGTATATATATATATATATATATATATATATATTGCGACCTCGATATCAGGACTCTGTGTCACTTTCATGCTTTACGCTTCATTCATACAAAGAGCATTTGCCATAAAATTGAATATTCATTGACGATTCGTCGAGTAGATAACGAATAATGTTTCGTAGCACTAATACCCCAAAAACTATTCTCGTTGAGGAAATATAGCATACACCTTTCTCTCCCCTATATAAACTAAACTCATGTGTACTGTCCCTTTTCTCTCTTTTAACCCTCTTCTCTCTCTCTCGATAAATCCCTGTTTGTTCAATTTACCAAAGCTTTCGAAATAAATTTGTTTGCATTACCGCCGCTTTAATTGTCTCATTAATTACACCCGCTTTAATGAACTTTGAATAATTGTGTTTACTTGACGTTTTTAGCGCACGCTCAAAATTATGATTGAGTATCCAAGGTCCATCTAAAGCGCTTGCGCGTAAAACTCTCTTTTATACTAACACAAAAACACACGCTTATACACACACGCACAAAACCACTGTCAATATATTGGCACTTGACTCTCTTTAACTTAAATTATAACTTCGTTAACTAATTTTAAACTGCACTAAACAAATAGCTTGTGTAAATTGTAGCTAATTTTTTTTACAGTCAATAAAATTTTAATTAAAGATCTTTTCAAATATCATTGATTTTCTTTGCTTATTTTTAATTACTGAATAAGAATTTCCTAAAATTATCTACAATTATTTTTATGTTCATAATAAAAAAAAATCGTAGCTAATTCTATATCCAATAATAATATAAAAAATTTTAAAAATTAATTTATAAGAAGAAACGAGAAATTCAATATTTAAAATTATTAATATAAAATTAGAATGAAACAAGCAATACCAATTTTCTTTTTTATGTTTTATATTAGGGCGAAACCGAAAAAATTAACATTCTTGAATCATAATATATTCAGCTTTTAATACAATACATAAATTTAAAAAATAATTTAAGAAAAATATAAACTCGAATTTCTCTAAAATTAACACTTTTCGAGTCTTTTAAATAACTTGAATTGAAGATATAAAAAAGTTGCTTTTCTTGAAAATTTAGAATGGGTTCGTTTTAATTTATTTAAGTTATGAGTAGTGAGCAGAGAAACCACTCTTTTAGTTTAATCATATTTTGAAAAGCATTACAAATAAAGACTTGAAAATTTAATTAAATAAAGTATTTATAAAGTTTTTAACAATTAATTTTGATATTACGAAATTACCTTTTACAGTTTCCAAGTTATAATTAAGTATGAAAAAGGTGTGTTCACTCTTACAACAAAAAATGACAATACCTATTGGCAAAATTCTTGCCAAGAGTTATTTATGAACAAAATTTCTTGAAGAAAATTGACGTTTAAACGAAAAATAATCGAAAAAACCAATTTTTTTTTATAAATTATAAAACTGATATCAAGCACAAACGAATCAACTACATCAAAAAATTATTATCGAGTTCCTGCTTTCTCGAAAAAATAAAAAAAGGAATTAATGTGCCGTGTTAGATAAAAATCGATTAAGCCGTTTTCAGTTATGAATACTTGTATCTACTCACCCTTTCCATACACCCCCACACATAAACGTACACAAACGCACATGTTCTCTCACACACACATGCGCACACCCTCGTGCTCAGATTTACACACGTATACATAAACACAAGTGCACGTGTACGAAAATTTAATAAAAAGATGATGTATTTTGATTGCATGCGTCTTAAATTGTTTTGATGTTAATTTAAAAACTATTTTTTACCATTATTAAACTTCCTCTGTGAAGCAGTAAAAAAGAAAACAAAACAACGCTAAACGTTAAATTACATTAATCGTTGTCGATCGATAATATTTAGCCATCATATTAATTTTTAATAACAATGTATCATAAAAAAAAGAGATATTATTTTTTTTTCTATTAGGATTTAGCGTCTGCAAGAATATAACAGCATTTCGATGCTATTCTCTCATATTTTTACATAAGGCTATACGGTTTGAAGTTACGAGACTGTCGCACGCTTATCCTAGCCCATAAAATACTGATTGTAATTTTTACGATACTTTTATCTCACTTTGATATAATCAGGAAAAGTGGCTATAAATCGTACGTAGTAGAAGTATCCTCCTCCTCTATCCCTCCCCTCCTTCTCCTGGCGCTTAATTTTTATCTACTCGGGAAAAACAATTTAATTCACAAAACTAAAGCGTTCGCTAAATGCTTTTGCAAATTGTTACTGTAATTTTAAATTACGAAACATTTTATTAAACATTTTTCTCTTGCTTCTTTTTTTTTAATCACGAATCTATTTTAAATATTTCAATTGAAAATATAAAAGTGCACGAAGTTTATACTTTCGCCACTTAATGCAGCCAATAAATAATTTAACGTACTTCTTCTACAAATTGGATTGATACATCCATTTAAGAAATTCATATATTCATGTACCAAAAAGTATACACGAAAATCTTTTAGGTTAAGTGAATTTATATAACGCACAATCTCATTAACGAAAGTTGCATTAACGTGCCACTTTCGTTTATTACATTGATTTTAATATACACGAGCATAGAACCCAAAGTGAAATATTAATCTTAAGTATTTAGAGAATCTTTTAATTGAACAAACATTTTAAAGGTATTAAATTTTATCGTGCTACCTTCAGCACAATAAAAAAAAAAAGAACCTTTAAAATTTTCTTATCTTATTTCCTAATGAGATTTATAAAATATCTCGAGAGAATAGCTAACACATTTAATAAAATGGAAAAATTTTCTTTACTGCCACATGATTCTTATAAGTTTACGTAATAGATGTAATTTATAAATTCTATTAAAATCTTGTTTTTCCTATAAACGTGTAGTGTTGTTTTAATGCTACAGAGCTATTGTCATTTTGTTAAAAGAAGATTTGAAAGATTAAGAACATTGTCGCGTAATTGTTAAATTATAAACATTGAGATTTGGAATGAAATATTTAGGAGAAAAATGTAGAATTTAAAGCTGCACTAAAACATTAATCATAAAGTAATGAAAGCATGGTAGACATTAACATCGCAGTATAAATGAAACTTGTAGTTTGTGGTATAAGTTATTGCGGTAAATGTACTTATTTGCGAGGTAAAGTTTAAATAAGAAAAGAGAGGCACGAGTTTCTTACGATTCTTACAATTCTGTCTCCAGGAAAGCACTTCATCTGATGCATTCTCGAAGTGATGTTACCAAAGTGATGATGTAGCTCCATTATTTTCGCTTTTTTTTCTGTATTGTTCACACAATTTGATGGTAAGAAGAAGCACACCTTGACGGTGCTGATCGATGAAGTTAAAATAACAACAACAAAAAAAAAGACGACGCAATTGAAAGTAGCGCGCACTCTCGCTAAATAACGAAGAACAATCACTCAACAGGCGATTTCTCTTGTATATCTGGTGTTCTTCTTGTTGAGAAAACACACTAAACTGTTGGAGTTATATAGAAGAATGATCAAGCGAAAATGGAGATGTTATATAACAGGAGGAGTTTATATCCTCGATTTGACTCGAATAATCCAGCGTGTGATTCCTCTTTTATATATATGTATGCATTATATATCCTTCCGACTGTGTGCCTTTCTTGCTGGACGTGGAACAATGAGCAAGGTAAAGCCCGTATATTTCGTGAGTTACAGCGTACACGCGTGCATGCTGACGATTTAAGAGACTGGTTTTGCTTTTATACACACATACACTCTCTTTCTCTACATATATGTATTTCTTTTCTTTTTTTTCTCTCTCTCTCTCTCTCTCTCTCTCTCTTTTATTCTATACGCACACGCGCACAAAATTCGATAAATCTTTTTCTCGTGCAAAGAGCAAAAGACTCTCCGTCGCGTACTCGAGAGTACGGATGATTTTAACACGCGCACTGTTTTTCCTCTTGCTATTTACTATTCACTTCTGTTGTACCACTACTACTACTTCTACTGCTACTCTTTCCACACTCGCGACGCGACGGACAAAACGATTTCACGCGACCGTTTGTATGTTTGATATCTGAATAGAGAACCGGAGAAATCACTGTATAGCCACAGAAAAAGCAACTAATTCAAAGGAGAAATGAAGAAGAAGAGGAGGAAGAGCAAACAACATGAAAAAAAAAGGAAAAATTCAACGGGTATAAAGAGTATGTGCATTAATCCTCGAGATAAAAAGAATCGAACCTGTCCCGACCGAAGTCAGGGCCCAACTGACTCTACTTCTCTCTGTCTTTTCTCCTCCAGCGGCGGTGCTCTGTACAAGCCAAGACTACAGAGAGGGGCCCCTCTATCTTTCTTTCTCTTTCCAATGGGCCAAAGGCCCTCAGGTAAAAGAGATCCCCTCGTGTCCCCCCGTCAGCCCCTTCTTCCTTCTCTTCTACCCGCTCTGCAAGAGAGCTCCAAGACCAGGTGGGGGAAATAAAAAGCCGTGTTGTATAGCGTGCATAGAAAGAACGTGTCTCTCTTTCTCTCTCAGGATAAAAGGGGGAAAAGTCGGACCCCGTAATGGAGGGGAATCGCGAGCTGGATGGTGAAGAGCGAGCGAGCGAGCGAGCGAGCGAGCAAGAAGAAAGGGCAGGGATACATACTGTATACACTGTTGCTTTTTCCCCTCGTTTTCTTCCGCCCCCTCTTCTTCGATCTCTCGCACTCGGTCTTTTACTTTTTGCACAAGAATTCTTTCTCTTTCATTCTCTCCCTTATTCAATTATATATTTCTCTCCATGGTAAATGCCCATATTCTTGCATTTATCAATGGCTGACTAAGTGAGGGTCACGTATTCGGATAATGTTGGCTAAATTCTATGCACCCCTCGTGCAGTTTTTTTTTTGCTTATTTTTTCTGCAATACTACCACAGTCATTCTCTATTTACATATATGCATGTGTATGTGTTTGCAATTTTTTTTTTCATCGTTCTGCGGCAACGACACAGTGCGTCAGCACGAATTGCTTTCGTCTCTATTTGTCGTATGTGCATTGTAAACGGACAGGTCAGTATACTCGTGTAATATCAAATGACTTTTAAGAATTTATCACTTGGGCAATTGATGTTACATAATTGAATCGTACATTTTATCAGACATTATAATAAATTATACGGACTAAGCCTTTCTTTTTTCTACATATTTATAAATTATTGTTTCTTTAAACTTGTATGAAAATGTCACTTTTGTAAATTTAAGTTAAAATGCATGAATATTTGAATTATTTATTTTATCTAATAAATTTAAATTTTATTAATTTAAGAAAATTTTTATTACATGTCATAATTTACTAAAAAATAAATTTAACTAATAATCAATTTTTTATTTTTATTTTTTAAATAAATGAATAAAATTGGCTATAAATAAAAAAATAATAGATTGTAAAAAAGTACTTTTACTATTTATTTGTTTCAAATATTGTTTAATTTTTATTGTAAAAAATTTAGTTAATTAAAACTGAGTGGCTATATGCCTTATATTGTTAATGATTTTTTTTGCATAATAAGTATTTTCATTAAAAATTCATCTTCAGGAATTTCTGAATAATAATGTTTTACTTCAGAATGCGGAATACACTTTCGTAATATTAACTAAGTAATAATTAAGAACTGTTATATTATAGAAGTAAGATCGAACTGAAGTAAATAAGCAAGTATTTAATGATAGAGTTTTTTTATCGCGTTAAACAGCTCAAACTAGTTGGTGAAAGACTATGCACGCGAAAGACGATGCACGCTGATTTTCTCTCGGGATCTTGCTTATACGGTTTTGCTCGAAAGAAGCACAGAGTTCTTTCTTATTTTAGCGAGGTCCTATCTCGCTAAGAAATCAATTTGCTCCGAGGCGCGAAAGTGTAGAGAGGGCAAAATTTTTATTGTCGGCGCTTTATCCTCATATCGGATTCATGATCCATCGCCTGACACGTATATAATGTTCTCATCTCTCTCTCTTTACTCTTTCTCGAGCTAAGCACAAGATTACAATCGAAAAAGCATTATAATTGCGCGCGTGCAGAACTTTAGAGTTTTGCTGTCTACGAATATGAGACTTGGTCTTTCTCCGCGCTAATTGAAAATCAAAGCATTCACGCTTGATAATTAATTGCCGGTTCAATTACAAGTCAACATGTAGTTTCACTTGTTTTTTTTTATTCTTTATTTTTTTTACCGCCAACCGTGAGGCGAGAAAAGATATAAGGATACTTTAAGTACATCATTCATGAAGATTTAAAGATGTATGCCCAGACCTCCCAAGCGTCCAAGTCGCGAGCAGCAGACACTTCCGTTCTTTGACTTTCTCTCACGATCATTCTCCCTCAACGACGTTTATATAAATATCTATGTATTTATGTATGTAGGCATTAGCGTATAGAAAGTGAATTGTAATTGTAGTTATCATAAATTACATCCTATTACGCAGCAATGGATACGCGTCTATTTCTGCAAATATGCAATGCGTGAAACTCACCGATTCTACAAAATCCTTATTATATTAATTTAAGAATTTATTATTTTATTTCACAATTAATTATAAAATTATAGGAACAGAATTTTTTAGTTTTATAATTAAAAAATGTTTCTGTATAAATGCTTGATTTAAACTATTCATTCCGTGTGAAAATTTCAAATTTTATCAAAATTAATTTAATAAATTTTATCATGTAATTGGATATTAAATAAATTTATTGGAAATTTCCTAGAATTCCCGATCATTATTTATTCATCAGATTGAAATATGATATTTAAAATAACATAAATTTAATGCGATTAAGTCAAAGGTCGATTTATTAAAATCCCCATGAAGATTGATTTCTTTATATACCAGCATAACACAATTCTCATACCAGAATACTAAAGACATAAGAAAAAGTTTCTACAAACCTTGATTGTACAGTTGTTATTGTGATTGACCGGTGGGTAACCGGTCATGTGAGCTTGTAAGTGTGGATGTTGGTATGGCCGATGATGTTGATCTTGTTGGGCCTGTTGCATTGCCTGAGCTGCCGCTGCAGCTGCGGCCGCTGCGTGATGATGACCATTACTGGGCACACCTTGTGCTTGTTGCTGATGTGATCCAGGGTAACCCTGTGGACCAGTATCTTGAGGTGCAGAACCATAGGGTGGCGAATGTGGACTAGGATCAGGCGTTGTCGCAGTGTCGTTGCCGCTGGCCGCGGAACCGTAACCTCCGTGATGAGGTTCGCCACCAGCGACACCGCCGCCACCGCCGCCTCCACTACTTGGTGGGTGGTGCGGGCTACCCGTCAGCGCCGGGTGGTGGGGGTAGGGGTTCATACCAGCGGCTAGGGCGCTCGCCAGCTTGTCTGATTCTATGGGGCGGGCCTGAGAAGCCCACCGCTCTGCCCCAGGTGCCAGGAATTAATAAACGAGGACCCGCCTAGGCCCTCTAGCGGCTCGGTGACAGCACTGTCAACTGAGCTTCCTTCCACCAGGACGATGTTCTACACTCGCTGACTACGATCACTGATCCCTGCAATCACAAAAATTTTATCCTTTTTATTTTTATGTTTATTTTAAAAATTAAATTAATTATAAAAATAATTGTTATCATTTATTATTTTATTTATTTACACATAAATAATAGTACATTATGCAACTAGAGAGTAAAGTCACATATTTCTACCGAGGGAGAAATAGACTTTACTCACGTGCTGCATATTTTCAATTAAAAAAGTGGGCCTGACTAAAAAAATTAAAATCCAGAGTTGTTAAAAATTTTAAGGAAAATTATTCAATTCACAAATTTCTCATTTAACAGGAATAACGTACTTTATTCCCGTTAATGTTTTAGAAGTCAATTATATCTTACTTTCGGCCCGCTTTTTGAGTTAATAAAGTGGCCATTACTCCCTGGTAGAAATGTGAATATAAAAATGGCGTATATAAAAATTTAAGGTTATTAGTAATAATAATTCCAAAGAAACAGCCATAAAATGTAAAAAAGCGTTTCTATTTCTGCTGGTCATAAAATGATAAAAAAAACGTTTTAATTTCCACTAGGGCTGCTGGGGTAGGAATTAAAAAATTAATCAACCCGTTAATATACTCTATTATTGAGTACAGAGTATTATTATTTAATGATCTCTTTTATTATCAGATAAATTTTTTATGTAAATGAAAAATAGAAGCAAAAATATTTTATATATGTACAATGACGCATGCATTAATTTCAATTTTAGTACTTAACAAATTAAATAATTGTACTGCAAAGTAGGTTAATTTAATATTCAATAAAAATCCTAATTTTTCTTCAAATGTGATAATTAATTAAGGAAATTTAAGATTATTTTCTCACAATTTTGTTAGTCAAATGAAGTATTAATAAAGAAAGTAATATGTACAGTCTTAAATATAACATTATTAAGGATTATGATAAAATTTTAATTACAAAATCCATTAATTTATATGCTTGTTGCAATAGGCGAAGCATTTAGTCATGAATACACCATCGAAACTTGTATGTATAATAAATATCTATACACGCTTAAAGCCAAGGAAAATAAATTTCGTTGAAACATGAGGAGATAACCTTGCCAATAAAACCGTTATTTTACGAGAACTGCATACTGTTACTTTGCTGTTTCCATCTTCGTTATATCCACTCTAATTAAGCATTCTATCATTTTAATTATATCGCTCAGTCCTCTGCGGTCGTGTCGTCTCATCGACAACGATTTCCGGTTATTTCAGGCAATCTTTAAAATTAACCAAAAATACTTGGGGCTCAAATGTTTCTTATTGAAATTTTATGTAACAAAATTTTTTTTATGTCTTTCATTTGCATAATACCAAATTTTATTATTTAGATTGTTAATCTCGTATCTATTACTTATCTTGAGAAGGTTTGATCATTTAAGATCGTATCCAGTCGATGCCACATAATTTTTATCAAACCATATTTCATTTTTCTATTTGTACATTTTATCATAATTAAAAAATTCTTATAATTTACATTTAATAACGTTCCAATTATAATTTTAATTTTAGTAAATTTTTTAATCGTTACACGACGTTTTTTATTTTTAAAATTAGTGTAATATCTGTAATTTAATTTTTGATTCCTAAAAAGTTATAATTGTATTATCAGATTATATACATAAATGCTAATTTTTCTTTTAATATTAAATTTTTCAAAACTCTTTAATTTTCTTGGCTTTAATCTGGTCAGTGATCAGATATTTTAAAGCATTTATAAAAAACTTGTGATTCATTTTTTTTATATTATTTCTAAAATTTAAAATCTAACATTTAACCGTTCTAAATTTTAATTGCTTGCTCTTCCTTTTAAAAAAGAAACACAACTCAAATTTTGATGATTCATTATTTTTAATATATTGTTTCTGTTACATCATATAAAAAGAGTTAAGTTAACAGTTTTTTCTTTTAAATGACATAGAGTTTAATTGATTAAAAAGAGCTTAAACTTACTTGAAAAGTTATCATCAATCATAAACATACATAGTTTGAAAAGTCTTTTAATTTTCCGTGAGCTTAATAAATTCAAGCCAAGTATCCGCTAATCGATTTCGCGTCTAACTCAAGGCAGGCCAAGAGTAGAACAACATATTTCTCCTTCTGTTTTATATAGAGAGGCTATTGTAGAGAGGCGCGCGTTGTCTCTGAATAAAGCTTGCTCTAATTACTCTCTTTATGATCTTTTCCGGCGTCCAATCAGATTTCCTCATTTCCCTAGGCCCTTTAGAAAGTAATCTCATTAACTCACTACACTGGCATGCTGCAGCACCAGCGAGGGTGTACTCTCTTTCTTTCTCTCTTTGGCTTCCTTTCACTTTTATTTTACTTTCTTTCTCGTTGTTTGCGTTCCATCTCAAAAGCTTTATAACTAACAATTTTCTTGTTCATCTTCTCATTATGTACTGAACAGTTGATGACTTTTTAGGTACAAAATAGGAATATTTTTTATACTTTAATAATTGAGATGGATTTAGAATATATTTAAAATAAAATTAAAATTAATTTTTTTAGTTTGACTATGTCAAAGAGAATATTAATGATATTTTAAAAAAGATTTTAACCTTTTATTAGTAGAGTATTTTTGTATACATTTATAATAAGCTAATTATCGACATGCTAAACTATTCTAATAAATGCTTTTCCCCCGGTATATTTAGAGTTAGTCATTTAAATTGATCGAGTGAAAAAAGAGATAAATGAGTAGTCGTAACTCAGGGCTGAAATGTATTAGCGATGAAAAGAAAAGTTTATAATTTAAAAAATAAAAATTGTAGCTTCGAACGAAATGCTAGTTCTCTCACTTGGTTTTTTAATTATTTTCTCTCTGTCCAGCATTTAGAATTCTCAGAACAATCCTGTCGTCTGAAAGATCTTACCTCGATATTGTTGTTCTTTGAGTAAAATATATCGTTGCGTCGTTTACCAATTCTCTTATCTTCAAGAGACCGACTTTTTTTTTTTTTGGTTGTTAAATATACCTGGTGTGGTGTGGTGCCGACGACACGACCGAAAAACGGGCCGATTTTAATTAATAAGCCTTCAACCTTTCTTGGTAATGCTCAGCGGGTGATTCTCTTTCAGAAGGGAATATAAGTGTCAGGTTTTCTCTCTTTCTATGTTGTTTGAATTATCTCTCTCCGTCTCTCTCGCTCTGTCTCTTATTCTCTTTATTCTTCAGGCAAGTTCAGGTAAATATCGAAAGTATCTCTTATACCTGGTCTAGTCCCCAAGTCTTTATGTGTGTATGTGAAAGAAAAGCGTTTATTACAGAGGTTAACGATATTCTTTTCTTACGACACATACCAATGTTATACAAGTACTCGTAAAGATATATAATGTCAGTAGAAAAATGTGTGTTTGTATATATACCTATCGCCCTCTTTGCTTTACAAACACAAGATCCTTAGTCCAGCTAACGCCTAAGTAACGGTCTTCTCTTAGTTGGGCTTTTAGCGTATATCTGTACACCAGGAGAAGAGAAGTCTTGGCTGTTTTACTGGCGTGAAACGAACTCTGTGTCTATGTATGTGTGCGCGGTGTTTTCTCGCTTTGCTCCGTTTTCTACACTACGCGCCAACTGTCACGTCCAATTATGACCAATAACAATTTTGCCCTTAATTGCGCTCGAGGCTAGGAAACTCTTAGCCTCTCATAACTAGATACGTTTGTACTCGTTCAATCCGATTAATTAAAAAATTTTTCAGCCCCCCTCAAGAATTTAGGGTGCCAAAAGTTTTTAATTAGCAATTAAGGCTTTAGTATAAGCTTATCTTCAGATATCGTTTCTTGATAATTGACCAATATTTTTTTCAAAACCATCTTTTTAATTGAAGAATCTTTTATTTTTTTCATTTTTAAATTAAACACTGATTGAGCCAACTTAATTGTTTGCCTATAATATTAATGTACATTCATTTAATATATATTTATTTAATATCTCATTAAAAAAGTCTCAATAAAAATCGTGCTTTTAATTTTTTATTTTAAAATATATCTTATCAAAGATCTTGAGGAATATCGAAAGAGCTTACAGTTTATTGAGCATTAAAAATGTGACTTTCAAAAATTCTAAAGTTATTTATATTTAAAATAAAACATAATTGGTATTTATTTTTTAATTATAATTTTAATAATTTTTTTTTCTACAATATTCAAATTTTTTAATTCAAATTTATAAAAAAAATTTACTTATTCAAGATATGCGTTATGCTTAAAAAAAGGTTTGAAAAAAACTAATTCTAACATTATATGGATTCAGAATTTTATTAAAAAACTCCAAATGTAAAAATGGATATTTTTTATCTTTCTAAAAAATCAAATAATTTATATATATATATAATGAATCAATAAAAAGCTATATTTATCGATTAAATGCTTATGATATTTTTAGTCTTTCGGATTTTGCCCCTTTAAAACCGTTAGTCAGTCTGTATGTATTACACAAAGCTCATTACATCGTCTTAAACGATCATCCCTTTGATTATTTGTTTAGACTAATACAGTATAATTAATGAATCAAAACTACAATGAAGACGATTAACTTTTGAGATTATCCGGAAAATGGTAAAACTTTAGCCGAGTTCTGGTAAATGAAATAATTAATGAAGGATCGATTAACATAGATAGAAAAGCTCATAATAATAGATACTTAACAAATAGCGCATTTGGTGAATGGTCAAGCCTAACTATAGATGTATATTTCTCAAAGCTGGACACTCATCGACGGAAGGTCGTAGGTAGGATAGGTCAAAGATAACAAGATGATAACGTGGGAATATACCGGTAATTGCCAGAATGATAATGACAAGCAGCAGCAGTAGCAGCAAGAGGATAAGGGGGGTTGGAGGTGGATAAGAGTAGTCGTAGTAGTAGTAGTACGACGGTGGCAGTAGTAGCATCAAGCTCCAAAGAGGACGATCAGACGAGATAGGGGATAATTAACGATCGCAATCGTACGAAAATGAGGACGGAAGAGTAGTGTGCGCAAAGCTTCAAGTCTACGAGATAACGAGCGGTCCAGGGGCCGATCTTATTAGCGATAAGCTACGATAACGATGAGCGTTTTCCTTGATATAGAAGCGATAACGATTGCGATCACTCCTTGAAACGTTAAGCGACCGAAGCTTTGGATATATATATAATGAGCACGCGTAACTTCAATTCTCCAAGATCAACCGTGCACCCTTGATTTTTTTATATTACTTCTCTTTTTACATGTAAGACCATTGAATTACGAGCAAGTCATTAGAAATCTTTACGTGAATTCGATGTCCAGGCGATGTATGGATTTTAATAATATCAAAAAAATATTTCATCGGAATTTTTCGCATTTTTAGCGTTATATATGCACGGGTAGATATTGATTGATGATATAATTTAATATATTTACATATTTAATTGAAGTTAATATTGACGTAAAATTTTGAGCTCCTCGTTATTTAAATTTCGGTGAATTTTTCATTTAAATATGAATAAATTGCGAGAAAAAGTATTCATTAAATACAAATGATATTTAATATACAATATAGTACACATAAATAGCTTAAAATTTCATTTTCATACATTTAAAAGGTACGCATTATAAAATATTTTAATAATATTCAAAGCAATAAATCAAAGCAGGATATTTATGAAGAGGCATACAAAAGAAATATCTTTTTTTACAGCTTCAAGCACACACACACATACACACACACACTACCTTTTTTCCATTTGCATTCTTCACGAAACAAGTATACAAGTTTGAGTTTCTTGCACTCACGTAAGTACTTTTCAAGGTAATTATCCACTTACGCCGAAGCGTGTTTTTATCAAGCTAGCCAGATTAAATGAAGCTGAAAAAGAAGACGTATAGACACACATTGTATACAAGAAGAAGGAAACATTTTTTCGAACGCGGAAGATCGTCAAGGCGCCTCAAAATCTTTTAAAGCAATTACCTTCCTCAAGTATATAAGGCCCGGATCCGCGCATTCTCAGATTCCTCGAAAAGGTCCCTTCAACATCAAAATGTGCTACACACCATTTCATTTGCCATGGTTATCTTTCTTTCTTATATATCTGTATATATACGTATGTATATAAAAGTTTTAATAGCAAGGGAGGGGAAAAAAAAAGAAAAGAAAGAATAGCCCGTTGCAACAAACAGAGATCTTCGAAGATCGTTCGAGCCTTTCGCATCAAATTACTATAATCGTTTTCACCAATAATTAGATTATTTTCATTCTTGTCCTTCAGGCGTTCTTCTTCTCTTTCTCTTTCTACAGTCTTAAACTTTGCGTTCTCTCCTCCTCTTTCTATTTTTCTTTCTTTTTTTTTTTTCTTTAATTTTTTAGTCTCACGCGAGATGCCTTCTTTTTTACCCCTCGAGCTTTCTCTCGTTCTGCGTTTCCCTCTCGAACTCGGTCATTATATCTCCTCCAAGTTATCATTACTCAAGCAAGGGCGCAACGCAAACTCAACTGAACGCGAGCCAGTCGATTATCTTGACTTTTTTATTCCAACATGAACTCCTTCTGAGCTCTTCTTTCCTCCTTTTTTTTCTCTTTCTCTTTCTTATAAAGTCTAAGAGAATAGTATTTATTGCGAAAAGCAAATGTTGTAAAAGTTGAAGGAGGAGAGAGAAACACCTTCGGAATAAGAGAGCCCGTTATTACAAGATACAAATGCCTTATTTTATTGTTACCCAGCAGTTGCACTGGAATGTGAACGCATTAGCGAACGAGGCATCTTACATAGAATGCATCGTTATTTAGAGTGCTACTGAAGAGAGTCGAAAATAGTACCGAGTACTTGGACTAGAAAAGGAAGGAATGCCACTGTGCCTCAAACTAAATATACAAGACCGAGATATAAAAATATTTTCGGCTGCTTATTCTCTTTTATTACGACGATTAAATTCATTCATTTATGTTATATGGAATTTCGTTCGATAATGCATCTGGTAAAAGATCTGGCGGGACTAACAGATACGTGTATGCGCACGTACAGAAGAATGTGTAAACGTCCGAAGCAAAATAATGAGAGTAAAAGCGAAAGAATAAAAATATTAAGCATTAAAATTTTATCATTTGGGAAAAATTTGCGTCAAACTTATCTCAAACTTTATTAGAGTTTATGTAAGGCAAAAGTGAATTTATGCTTTACATTAGTCTATTTAAAAAAATTATTTTTAATAATTTGAGCTATTTATATTTTTAATAAATTAAGCTAAAATTTGGCAAAAATTTCGAAGAAAGTTAGTACAAATTAAAATTTTATTTTATTCGTACAAATTTGGGAGAATTTTAGTATAAAGTACTATTTCAATATGTATGTTATGAAGTATAAATCTAAGTTTATCTGAAGTTTAACAGAAATGAATTTAAATTTAGGATTAATTTAATATCAAGAATAAATTTGAATTATTTTTTTTTAAAATAAATTTAGAAAAAAAATTAGAGAAATAATAGTACATTACGCTACTAATGAACTAAATAGGCCCTTAAAAAGAAAGGGAAGACTTATTTTGCTTATGAGTAGAGTATACTATGTTTCCCCTAAAGTGAGAAAAGTTTGTTTTTTTGCCTATACAAGTGGTGAAAATAACTAGTAGAGAAAAGAGTTATTTTATTTTATTCTTTACACTAGTGAAGAAATGAGTTACTTTCGCCACTCTTCTGTTCCTCATTTCTTGACTAGTGAAGGAATGAGATTTATTAAAGAAATGTTAACATTGTTTCACCAATAAGAGAATGCACTATTTTCATTACAGTATTTTAATTGTAAAATAAGTCTAGAAAATTGAATTTTGCTTACCAAGAAAGAAAAACATTTTTATTACGCTTTCACTTAACTATCAAAATTTAGTTGATTCAGGATGATAATGTTATGATTTATAAAAAAAAAAATTATTTAATTAATAACGATTAAAAGTCTAACTTAATTTCAAATCAAATATATGACACTAACAAACTTCACATACACTGAAAATAAATTGGTAGAGTACAAGTCCCACAAAATACTTCTACTAAAGCAAACAGTAAGCATGCTAACGTCTTCTCTGGAGGGCATTGCGAGGTCCCACAAATGAAGCTAACAGCTCTCTTTGTCGCGCATGCGTATGTCCACTCACGAAGGAGTTTAGTTTTTTTTTACAAAGTACAGCTCTTTTCCCGCAGCAGCACCACTGTCTTCCCGTAGTGGAGTTCTGCGCGTACGAAACGTCAAGAGTGTGTTTTGACTACTGACAGTCGAGCGAGACTGACACTTATTTTTCAGTGTACACTGAGAAAAGTTCCAAGCAGGAAAAACACGATTAGTAAGACAGCAGCGCCCCTGAGCATTTCGGGAAGCAGCGGCATGAATTATGGACATGAGAACCCCAAAATCTTCATGCAGCTGAATTTTCGTGCAGCTTCACGCCACCTGTCGTACATCATTACGATTTTTGTGTCGGAACTGCGGGTTAGAGACAATCGTCAGTTAGGCAATCGCATACACGACATCGTGCAAGAGCATGCCTCACTTTTTTCAGTTTAGTATTTCGTTAAAAAAGTTGTATCATAATATTTGTTTTAATGTTTGAAAAATTTTTTATAATTATATTTAAATCCTTCTCTATAAAAACTAAAAATTATTAAAAATAAACAAAAATTGTAAAAATAAATGCCTTAATGCACAACTCTAACGGCAATCAAAGTACTAAATTGAAAAAATTTAAAACATTAATAAAGATCAATAATGAACTCTAGGAAATATTTCCAGTTTCATAAAAAGTAGCATAATGAAGATGAATGAAAATCAAAGAGTTTAATAACTCAATTCCAAAGCTTCAAATTTAACAATTTTTAGAGAAATCGACAAAAAATTTTGATGTCACAATGTTCATATTATTATCTTGAATGAACAATACTTTGATATTCCTGAAATACATTTTTAATTTGAAAATAAGGAAATTAAGCTATAACTTAAAATATGAACAGAAAAACTTAAAATTTTCATTCTTTAAGGATTGATAAAATTATTACGTAAAGATACTTTTATAAATTATGAATTCACCATGAAATAAATTTATCAATAAATTTAAAATGAGCGTGTACTTAAGATGATATGCAATTATGTACTTTTAAACAATCAAGCAATTATGTTCATTTATGTAATTGTACTTTTATTGCGACTATGCACTTTTATGCAATGATGCACTTTGATACAATCATGCACTTTTATATAATTATGTACTTCTATGCTTGGTACATTTTCTTGATAAAATGAATCATGGAAAAGAGTAGGAAAAATTAGTAAACGGATAAAGGAGAGCAGGAGAAACAAAATTGTTGCGTTATAAAAAAATAAGAAAAATTATTGCCAAGTCAAGGTCTTTAACTATTAGCCGATGATGAACTTATTACTTTTTGCTATGCAGATAGTAAAATAAAATTTGTTTTTTCTTATTTGTAATATATTTAAAACTCAGCTACTTCTTTAAATAATAAAGTTTCTTATTAAATCTTAAAATGAAATCAAAACTAAAAAAAAACTAAAGTATAACGTATGGCAATTGTCTTGATAATAAGTTATATATCTGTTTTATAGTATATATGAACTCTAATCTCGAGTATATAACAACAGTGACGACAAGATCCCACTACTAGTGCATCATATATATCTGAGCTCGAGTTGTATTTTCCCGAGGTTACATTGCAAGCAATGTACACACACATATACTCGCTCTCGAAGTAAAGGCGCAGCTGTATAACGTTGGAACATTGGAACACACTCAAGACCTTAATGCGTGCTTAATTAAGTGCTCTGGGTTATGGCCTGACGTGGGCCGCGTATATTCCATTGCCAGAGAGAACCAAAAGAAAACTAGAGTGAAAGAAAAGAGAGAAAGGATATGTGTATGTGTGTGCGTGCGAGAGAGAAATACACGGGAAACACGAAAGGAAAAAAGAGGAAGGAAAAAAAAGTTGTCCATATATATCACTCGGTTGCACGCGTGTGGATCAAATGTATATATGTACTGGAAAATAAAAGTTTATGGTGAATTGAAAAAAAAAAGGGAGAAAATTTTATTTACATTCTACCGGAATCAGATAATGTTACTTTTTTGACAAATTGAAATAGTATTAGTACGTTAAATTTATGAGCTTTGGTAAAATGAATATTTTTCATGCGTATATACTTGTTCGTTCACATACGACTCTATTAATTAAATGCGCGTTGGACAAAAGCTTTTTAATGAAATTTTATGAATTTTCCCAAGATTCGTTAGAGATGATTGATCAGACGACCACCTCCAATGCAAAATGAAATATATAAGCGAAGAACAAAGAACGCCTATAAAATTCTGGAACAAAGATAGATTGTAGAGTCGTCTGAAAAAAAGTCCAGAAGAAATGAGATAAATGATGAGATAAACAAAAAACAGAAAGAGAAAGAAAGAAGTGCAATAAGCGGGTAGTAGAAAAAGGAAGAAGAAAAAAACGTCATGCATATGTGTATATACATATATAGTTGGAAGTCGGTAGATATCAGTACAAGTCGACCATAACTCTTGCGCTCTTCCTACACTGGCATCTTTCTCTCAGATATACGTATGCGTTATACATGTAACTTGCACGATGGAATTTCAGCCTGAGCATACGACATAAATCTACTGCACATTAATGCCTTAACGGACGATGCCGCGCGAATCTACGCTCCCTTTAATGCGGTCACTTATCTACCCTGAAAAAGACCTTTTATATACATAAAAATATTATAGCTACACCGCCGTAATCTGCACGAATTCTAATGAGATGTAAGCAAACCCGGCGCTCCTCTTATATACACAAAACCAAAATCGTCTTATTATAAATGTACGTATTTTTCTCGCTGATATAAGTATATATAAAGAAAGAAGCTCAAAGATCTTTTGCTTTAGCGTAGATATATACTTACATTACATGTAAATATATTTATGTAAGCTAGTCTCAAGCAGAAGTAACAGCAGCAACAGCAGCAGCAGCACATGTGATTGCAAACCGTGTTATAGAGTACAACCGAGATTATATTAGTAAAAGGAGAGAGAAAGAGAGGGTTTCGACCCCTGGCGGCCCCCATAAATATCCGGCCTTGGCAGCTTGTTACTCTGCACACCATACGAACTTCAAACCGACCACAACACTCAATATCCTTGGCTCTCGTTCTCTCGTTCCTTCTCTCTTTCTCTCTTACTCTTCCGCGCGCGCGTTTGCAGTATGTACTCATCTTCGTGCTCGTCTCTCTTGTCGCAATGAGCCTGTATATACATTCATTTAGTGTGCTGTTGAAAACTCTTTATATCTCAACGTGCTTATTTATTTTCGTCCAAATACTTTTTTTGCCTCTTTTTTTTTTTAAATAATTTTCAATTTCTCTCTTGGTTATTTAGTCAGTCTTTGTTAAAAAGTGTTATTAAAATTTAGCTCTAGCGAAAAAGTTTTGAAAAAGAAATAGCCAAATAGAATGAGTAAATGAGCTTTTGACCTTTTGAAGAAAATTTGTCTGGTAATTTGGTCATTTATTAATAATTGGTCTAGGGGAGGAGAGAGAAAATACATGTGCTCGTTAATGTCGCAGGAGTAAAGTGTAGATCGCAAGAATTTTGAACTTTCGTTATACGGTGTCTATCGGTCAAGGTAAATGCAGAGCACATTAGAGAGAGAGAGAGAGAAGTGCAGAAAGCAAGCATACAGAGAACGTGTATGCGAACGAGTAGCTTACTGGTTCGACCAAGGCAGGCGGTGCTGGCTCTAATTGGTTGAAATTAGCAAGTTTAGTCATTAGAGGAGTTTCCAGCGTTGCGGTATATAGAGGTTGCTGCTGCTGCTGCTTCTGCACCAGCTACATACTCCACTTGAGCTTTAGCTCCTTCTCTCTCTCGCTTTTCCAACCAACTTGTGGACGCTTATTATATGTATATATAGAAACGTACATGCTTTACTTGTAAAATACAAGCGCTCCTTTCGGTATCTCTCTTTATTCGTATATAAGAGTGTGTCCCTTTGGTCCTAGAAGAGAGAACTAGCGCGAGTTCTGCGTTTGCTCTCTTGGAAATACTACGTTAAAGAGAGAAAGATGACGATAGCTTGGTGACCGCAAATAACTGTTTCCGTTGGAATCTTGCGGTTTGCACCTTACTACCGACCAGCAGTGCGATATCAACACCTTCGAAAGAGCGAACCGAGCGAGCCAAAGGGAATGGGCCTCTTCCTCTATTTTCAGAGCAACAGCAGCATAGCGTCTATTTAATGCGCACACGTATATACAAGAGTACGTCCTGCGGTTTTTGCTGCTTGCTCTCCAACACACTTTCATGTACTTGTAGAGTACAGCAGCGAGTCGTTTGCTTCTTGCTCTGTTCTATCTTATATACATTCGCGAGCAAGCCAAATGTAGATGACGATCAGCCGATGCCCGCAACTGCAAACTTAATGCCCAGCAAGAGCCTGGGTTCAATTATAAATTAATTTTAAATAAAACACCTTGAAAGGTGCTTGCATATCAGGCTACATGTTCAAGAAACCCTATTAAGCATCTTCAATATAGGATGGAAATATAAAGCATTCAGTAATTATTCGTGAAATTGTATACAAAATTATTCTGCGTTTATTATTCTAACTTGTATTTTTCAGCACATATGTCTTGCAACTCCTTCAAAAGAATTGAAATGAAAGAATAACAATGAAAATTAGTGTAAATATAATATACAATAAAAATGAAGATAAGGTATAGAATAGAGGATAAATGATGAGTTGCTGAATAAGAAAGATAGATGGGGATAATAGATGTGTGTATAGAAAGCATATGTGTGACGTATGTATGTGTGTATGAAAAGCAAACTCCTCGTACTTGGAAGGCATCAGCTGCTGTACGAGGAACCTTAATTATTCTATTAAAGAGGCCGCGGACTTATTGTCATGCTCTAACCCCATTCACGTTATATGCTATATACACATATACGCACATATAAACGTAAATAGTCGCACACACGCGGTGGTATATACGCGATGCTTTTCCCTATCTCTCTCTCCTATGACCTGCCTGCCTGTTTGCCTGCCTGGCCTTTATATTGTGCCGTAAATTTATTCTCTCGAAGAGGAGATTGCGTTGCCGCCGCCACCGCCGCCGCCGAATTTAGCCGTATACGCAAATTTCTCTCTCCTACTTCCCGATGGTCTTTTCATTTATTATAGCCACCTATACACATATACACTATTCGCTATACATTCGGTGCATTATAAAAGGGCTCAGTCTTTTATTGTGGCTTACTATAACGCTTGCTCGTAAATTAGCTTAATTATGGGCGTGCCATGTCTGATTTGAATATCTTTCTCATGTGATTCATTGTTCGTAAAAGGATATGTTTTTTTTTCTCTCTCTCTCTCTCTCACTTGCTGTCTCCGTACGCTGTAATTCAATCAATTTAATTCTATAGTTGAAAATTAAGAATAAATTTACAAACTATTAAAAGCATGAAAATTATATGAAGAAATGAATTTTTTGTTCAGAAAATAAGATAAACTTTGAAGAAAGAAAGTTATAACTTCAAAAGCCGGAAGTATTAATCTTTTTGAAAAGCCTGATATAAAGTCTCTAAGACAAGAGGGGCGAACGTGCAATATCCGCGGCAAGTGTAGAATACTGAAAAGCAGTACGAAACAAAGCAAAAGACAAAGAGGAGAAATATCGTGAGAATTGAAGAAGCAAAATAAGCAGCAATATAGAAGCAGAAGTAACAACAGCAGCAGCAACAGCAAGCGAGAGATGCTTGCTTGCTTTGGCAAAGAGGGGAAAAAGCCCGCGAGCAAAGGCAATTACAAAATTGCAAAAATTAACCATAAAACTTGCTGCGCTCTCTCGTAAAGTCGTTCATCCGACCAATCGGCGCATATTTTTGGTGTTTACGACCAATCATGTGGCTGAACTCTCTCGCTCAGCCAACAGAGAGAGCAAGAGAGAAAGAGTCTGTAGAAAGAAAATTGTGCGGCGATTTAGCGCTCGCTGTACTTTCCGTCGAATAGGGGCCCTCTTACTCTCCTTACGGGTATTGTATGTTGTAAAGTTGTCCTGAAACATGAAAGAGAGCAAAGAGAATATAAGTCTAGATACCGAGACTCCTTCTCAGTCTGTGCATACGATCTTTCCAATTTCAACTTAACGACCATAACCAATAGCTTGACCCCGGCAACAAAATCCTCGTTATCTCGCGACTAGCTAATTTTTTAATTCTATGCTTTTTGCAAAACCCTGTAATTTTCTGGCTGTTAAAAGCCCTTTATTGTATACCATACCTTGGAATTTTCAATTATAACAATTTTGGAAGGGCATCTTTATACACACGATATGTGCCAGACTTGGGATTTTTTTACTCTTCCAAAATACATCAGCTGTTAAGCTCGCGACTTTTTTTATTTTCGCAAGCTCCGAGCAAGAAAATTTTTAAGGACCCATGATTAACTTTGGTTCGTTGCAATTTCGCAACGAGTCATAAAAAAATGGCTTCAATTTTTCTGAATCCGCAGCAAATGTCTTTCTCTGCTGCCCCCCTCTTCTCGTAATAACTCAAACACACAGAAGAATTCTTTGCCAAGGATTCGGATTGAGTGACTGAGGAAATTTAATATCAGTAGCTGAGATGGGCGCATAAAATTACAGACTGCCACTTTGCCTTAATTTCGGTTGTAAAGTTTGGTGCAAGGGTACGCGGAATTTACGCATTGCTGTCGATGTTCGATTCTTGCTTTGGTTTCAATCCTGCAATATTGTAGCCTTTCTTATAAGAGTACGGAATTATTATTGGGTTATTGACTAGCACGCGTTTAAGTGCTTCATTTTAGAAAATACGTTTTATTTATACTGGAAGTCGTCTTGGACTCCACCTAAATGTGAAAGGCGCTAGTGGTAAAGTTTATTAAATTTCCCAATAAAAATAATTTGACTTTGGATAATAAATATTCTTTTATTATCCAATAAGTAAAGTGTATACTTGATTAAATCTCTATGCAAACGAAGAAAAAAATTTAAAGAATAAATGTTAATTTTATTTAATTTCAGACAACATAATGTTTGATTTCTGCGCATAATTTTCAATAATAAAATACATTTACTGAAACAATTAAATTTACATTTCACTGATCAGACAAAATAAATATTGAAATTGTGATTGTTTAATTAAATTCTTCATAAATTTTATAAGCTTCTAAACTAAATCCACACTTCGTGTGTAATCTCGTTTATTGATATTGAGATAAAAAAAAACAACAAAAACCAAAAAAATACAGTTTTGTTATTTTTTCTATTTATAAGGTTAACGAATTATAAAAAAGCCTATACACCCACAGTCACTTAACGTTCGAAATTTATGGCACTGGTATAGAGCGCCTGTAGACACCTACGCTCTCTCTCTCTTTTTTCTTTTTTCTATCCAGATTCTCAAAAAAATAAAACTTATTGATATACGAAATTAAGTTGAGTTTCCATGCAATCATAATAAAACTAGCCGTGGTCAATAAAAAAGAAAAAAGAAAAGAAAAAGAAAAAGTGATACAGAACCTGGGTTGTCTCTAATAAAATTGTATTTTACACTGAGCGCGAAAAAGCAATATGCTATCTATACGTGTAACTATTTATGCGCATGCGAAAAGTAAGCATATACACACAAAGTACACATAGATATCAGTTGAATTTTATCAGTTTATCAGATGCTAAGAGGGGTGCTGGCTGGCCTGGCCTGGCATCACTTTGACGGTAACAGCTGTTACCCCCTACGAACGCCTATGGTAATTTTGATACAGCATAAGGGTGAGAAAGGACGAGAGTGAAAAGTAGAAACAAGGAATGAAGCCGCGAATGAAAAAAAAAAAAGAGCGAAAATCGCGTAACGTGTCGAGAGAGAAAAGAGAAAAAAGCGAAGAAAAAAAAAACGAGAGCCAAAGAAGCTTAAGGGGCTTCGATCGACCGCCGTTGGGCTCCCAGGCTAGCCAATATCTGTCAAACACATATTTTTTCAGATTTATTTTGGGCTTCTCGAAGAGAGAAAGAGAGAGAAAGAGAGGATCGCGCGTGAGTGCAAGCGGGGGATCAAATCCAATTTAATTTTCCTGCGTCATTGTACAGCACCTCCCTTTTATACTCGTTCACTTCTTGTTTTTCCAACTCTACGTGTATATTTTCACTTTTTTTGGACAGATTAATATCGAGAAAATAAAAGTAGCCCCGGAAAATAATGATGCATAGGCTAGTGAAGCTTTTTCGCGCTTTTCAATTCCATTTTTTAACATTCAATTCTACGTCTCCCCGCTGAGCTCCGCGCGCATTTTATATCTCTATAATCGAGTCGCTTTATTTTTCTCCAAAAAAGTATTGTGAGCGCTAAATTGCGCCGATAAATAACGAGATTTCTCGTCGATTTCATTATACCGCGCACGCTCGCACACAAACACCTTGAGTAAAACGAAACATATTAAAATGATTCAACGCATTTAAATATCAAATTAGTTAAAATGCCGTCATGTTAAAAGCTTTTCTGTGTATGTTTTCAACATAAGTCGATTGTTGACATTAAAGTTATTATTAAAGTTGAATAAGTAAAATTTTGAGTGGTTGTTAGGAATGAAAAAAAAAAAGTAAATGGAAACTTAAATACGCTGACTATATATGGTGACGATTAATCGATAAATTAGCTTTGATTAATGCTGACAAGAACGATTCTTGATTCATGTTTGTGTGTGTATTGCATTGGAAAAAGCAGAAAAAGGAATGATTAACGGAATCGTAAGGTTAACGCAGTAACGAGTCGCGAATGATCAGTATGGCGTGAATAGAGAGATTATTTCCTAAAGGGCCTCTTTCCTCTCTAACGACGAGAAAGCACTCGAAGAATACACATCAAGTAAAATTCAACAATCCCATCTACTTTAGTCTTTCTCTCTCTCGTGGCTTTCTCGTTTTCAGAGATTGTGTAAGCGCTTATAGTACACGGTTATGTACAAGTAAGAGTAGCTTTCGTTTCACAATCTATACACACGCGTATAAATACACTCGTACTCAACAAGACTGATCCGATTAATTTACGTTTCGCTTGCATTTGCGTTTATACGTTTGTGCGTGGGGGGAGGAGGTAGGTGTATACACATATAGGCAGCAACTATGGTGACAAAAGCTTTTCGTTTCTCACAGTTCTTTCGCTTGACAGAATATAGAGTCTTAAGGTTAAGAAAAGCCTTCGCAGCCAGCCTAGCCCGTTCGTTCGCGTGCTAATGAGAGTAGACGTGCAAAGAAGCCGCCCCCACAAAGAAAGCCCTTTTCAACGAGTGCAATCCGCCGTGTGCGAGCCACGGCTTTCTTATTGCCTCCGCAATTTCTCTCTCTCTCTCTCTTCCAACTTTCGTTAAACTCTTCTTCCGACGTTTGCATTCGCTTCACAATTTCTACTTTGGAGCTTCGAGAAATCCTGAGTATTTAATATCGCGATCATACATCTACATTCGGAGGCAATGAAACGCGAAAGTAAAGCCTACTCGATCTATAACATAAACCAAGAGCCATCGTCTCTATTGCAAAAGCCTTGTTTATAAGTGTATGTCTCTATGTATATGTAATAGCGCGTGTATACACATACTCATGGGAAACCAGTCGACCGGACCACACTCCCGAATCAAATGCTCTATATGCACGAGAGAGAAAGAGCTTATGTATGTATGTATGAAACAGGAAATATTGAAGCATTAGTTGTAGTAACAGAAACAGCCATCGATATAGAACTCGCAGCTGTCGCGCGTGATACTATACTGATTCATCTGTTGCCTAATGTGGGGAGACGAATAAAAGAAATAAGAGGATAGTGTAACAGTGTCGTTTTACTTTTTTCCATCATTAGATGAAAATGAACAATTTCGATGTATGATGACGAATCGATCAAAATTATGGTAATTGTGTGAATATATTTCGTTTGAACTATTTCGTTTGAAGATGAATAAGAAATAAAAAACTTTTATCCTACAAGCTTTAAAAATATGGACTAATTATTTCTAAAATGATTGACACTAACTACTGCATACTGATTGACATGACAATTGTGTACGAATGTTTTATGAAAGTGTAAATATTATTTATTTAATAAAAAGGGATGACGAATAAATTTGTAAAAATAAATGAAACATTAGAGTCGTTAATTCAGCTGGCCTTGTTAAAAACAGAAGTGGACATTACTTTGGTATTCGTTAATTATTCAGATTTGTAATTGCGTGAAAAGCCAGTGGTTTTTGGAAATGCTTTTACAAGAGGGGGGCTTTTGATATGTTAGATGACTCGTGAATAGGCCATCAGTTAAAAGGGACGACAAAATAGACATTATGAGTATGTTTACAAGTACAGCTGAAGGGGAGCAAAATTTTGTATTTGTCATTGTAACAAATGGTAAAAAAATATCATTATTACTATTACGCATTTGATAAGAATATTGAAATAAAAAGGACGTGTGAACGAGTATGAAAATAAAGTATGCGGCCATGAAATTTGGATTGATATTCTTAAAAGTTATAATTAAATTTAAATTAGATTTGCCGTTTTGTTATTGTATATTTTAATCAACGGGATTAGATGAAGAAGAATAAGCAAAGGATAAGAAAGGCAATTATTCGACTTAGTATTATGCAAATTAAGATTATGGAATTTAAATCAAAGTAGCGAAAATATATATATGTAAGAAACAACGTGACGAGAAGAGAAAATGGAATTAGAGAAATTGAGTTATAAAATAGATGAAGCAAAGGCAGTTTATTATAACGTGATAAAAGAGAAAATTAAAGTGCATATCGTAAATTACAATAATAATTGTTTATATAAAATGAAAATTTCATGTAGAATGTATAGGTAGGTAGGTAGTAGTAGTATATGAGAACTAGCAAGAGTCCAAATGTTCAAACACGAGTTTATTACGTACGTTAAAATGAATCATAAATGAGAATTAATTACCTCTTGGTACAACTGAGTTACATACTTTGGTCATACTGTGAAATTTCATTTAGAGTAACATCGCAAAATGAGACAGAGTGAAAAAGACCGAGAGAGAGAGAGAGAAGGGAGAAATTTTAATTAATTCTGAGAGCTTATTAGCGAACTCGAAAGGGATTGAAAATCTCATAAAGTAATTTCTAACCACCCCGAGATGGAGGGGAAACAAGGGCTCAAACCGAAAGCCGGAAGGGATTCGGGAACATTTGCCAGATGAGGAGAAGAGAAAGAGAGAGAGAAAGAGATGTGGAAGCATCTTGTACATTAAAATGACGAACAGAAAAACTCTCTCAAAATACTAGAAAATGTGTGATTATGATTCAACTGAAATTTAACCATTTTACATTTTGTAACTTGTTTTAATAACTACAATTATTTTATCTTTTTGAGGTATTCCTGTTTAGTTATTTATTGTGCTTTTTCTGTTTAGTTATTTACAGTATTTTTATTGAACTCACTAGTAAAATATCTTAATAAAAATATTTAAAATAAAACTGTTATATAACATCCTTGTTTCAGGAATTGAAATAAAAGTTGCGGTGTTAGCGTTGTATTTTATTATTTGTCTTTTTTTTTCATGGCTGGTCAATTCGCAGAAGAGTTAGACGAGGCGCGAGTTAACAAGCTGAGGTAAACATCTTAAGATGTACCTTTACATTCAATATTACCTTTCTTAGCACTCTCTCGCCTTGAAACTCGGTGCACGTGTAAAAAGTTCAAAAAAAAAGGAACAAAGAAAGCAAAAGAAGGAAAAGTGAAAGAAAAAGAAGAAATAACGCTAAGGTCGATTAATGAGCGTCACATTCGTCAAAATGTATATAGCGTGTGTGCAGACTTGAGCTATATATCTATCTCTCTTCTCTCGCGAAGCTTATCTCAGCACACATGCATATAAGCGAGGCGTGTACGTGTAACGAGCTAATTAACTTAATTTATCGGCGTTTGACGGTGATCCAATCGGAGATGTACGGCGCGTTAATTGTGTGTCCCATTAGCCACCGATACGATCGTCGTCCAACGCTCGCTTTACTCTCTCTCTCTCTCTCTCTTATACTCGATTTCTCTTTCTCTCTCTCTCTCGCTCTATTGCGATCCATTATCGCCACGTTTCATCGGCGATTTCTATATATGTACACGTATATGGGTATGCATACATATAAAATATACGTATGGATGCGAGAGGGAAATGGCCGATTACATTAAGAGAGCTTGTGTGTATGTACACGATGGAGATGGAAAGCGTGAAAATGAAGCTGATTTTCTTGCTGCTTCAGTATTATTATACATGTATATTATTGTTAGGATAAATATAAAGGGAGAATTGTTATCGGGTCTTGATATTTCCGGGTGCCTATGACGTGAATAACTATATAAGAAAGACAATCAATATATACGCCGTTTAATTAATGGAAAGAAATCAAGAGTAATGTAATTTCGCTATCAGCCAACGTTATTTTCATCTTTATGCTTTGCGTCATCGCACAGCGCCTTTTATTCTACCAATATCCATCGACAACAAATTAATTCTTTACTTTTATTTATCATCGTTAGCAAGCGCAAAATACAAAGTCATCCTATTAAATCCTTTATATGATTGCAAAGTAAAGAATTTTTTAAAAATATCAATCTCAATGATAAAGATGATATCTTTGGCAAACTTTATTATCTAGCGTGAATGAATGAATGAATTAATTTAGTCGATGATATAATTTTAAAAATATACAAATTAACTGATAAACTAAATCGATGTAATGATTTGTCAAAACACCGTCAACCTCATTTTTAATTAATCGCCGATAAATTATTAATCTCGGATAAGAAAGATAGCGAAAAATAAAGATAATTATTTTTTTTACGATCTTTATGAAGCTTAAAATGAGACAAAGAATCGATAAAAAAATATTCTCTTTGTCTTTTTCCTGGGGAGCTATAAAGAGGCATGCGTTTTCATTTTTCATCGAATAATTTATTGTCTCGCAATATATCAAATCGCCAAAGCAGATTTTAAAATGACGAGCACACGCAGACGCTGTGCGCGAAATAGCGCAGGCAACGCATCTATAAATATCGAAAAGTCTATAAAAACAATTGGATTGCGCGTTATAGGAGAGCAGTGAAAAAAAAGGCATCTCTCGCTCATTTTTTTTTCTCTCTCTCTCGCACGCCAACAAGTATGGAAAAGACAGAAGAGTAGCGTTTATGCGAACGATTGTTTATACATATATACAAAACGGTGTTGGCCGATAGAGTCTCGCGCGTTCACATTCAAAGATGCTCATGCAAATTTTCATGGTCTTCGGAATAGGCATTTTTATCGCAGCTATCACGCCGATTTCATCTACTTCGCATTTACAGCCAGCCAATGTTAGAGCACATGAAGTATTTTTATATGTAGATATGTTTCTTTGGCTAAATTCTATCTTTCTTTTTCTTTTTTTTTCTTATTCAAATTGGATTTATGCGTTGCTCACTAGTCGAAGAAAAAAATTTATAGGTTTTATCGAAATTATTAATTATTTGAAAAGCAAAAACAACAATGGATTGAAAATTCAAAGAGACATAAAATAGAAATATAAATCATATTAATACTTCACCAAAAAATTATATATAATTGAATTAAAACATAATTAATTTTGAAGAACAATGACATTTATTTAAATACTGGTGTTGATGAAAAATGTTTTAATTAAATGAATTTAATAAAAATAGATTTCGAGTTTATAATAATTTGACAACTTGACTGTTTGAACGTTTGAATAAAACGATAATTTGAAATTGACGAATCAACAATGATTAACGAAAATTGAATAACGTTAGTGAAAATAAAAACATCGAAAAGCCAGGATGAGCTTTTGTAGCGAGTAAAGTAGTATGCTCAAAAGGGGGAGAAAAAAATAAAAGCTGGAGTGGAAGGGAAGGGTCGTGTCCGTTCGTTTATTTATACAGACGTAGTCCAAGAGTTGTCTTTTTCTCTCCTGTTTTCTTTTTGTTTTTCTCTCTCTTCGAAGCGAGAGCTCTGTGTACGAAGAAGAACGCGGAGAGAAGAGAAACAGCGCGTATATACAGCGAGACCACAAGAGAGATGAGATCGAATGTACTAGTCCCCAATGTTGGGAGAATCTCTATGTTGTAAGGGAAAAGAGCAAGCCCAAGCCGCGGCTATAAAATTCCTTTTCCAGGAACTAATCGCTTTACTGGTTTCCCGGCGTGTTTTCTTCAACCCATACCCCCACGCTATATAACCACTCGAACAAATACAAGTGCATGCACCTGTTTAAAGGTCCACCATGACGAAATGCACCTCTCCTATATACTCTTTCTTTCGTCTTTTTCTTTTTTCATCCTATGTTGCTCGAGAGAACAGCTCAACTCGTCCTTTTCGAACGTGACCAGAAACAATGATGGGATTAGCCACTGTGCATTACAGCTTAATGCATTTCAGATTTGTGATCTTTGAGCTTTTGAGTGCCAGTGAAAAAAAAAAGATAGGTAAGTGTTTTTTATGTCACTAATCTTCATAAACCATTTCATTCACAATGTAAAATGTTTAAATCTTTTGATTAAGTAGTAGATTCAGGTTGAGTGTAGAAATCATGGAAAAATTGATCTGCTATGATTAGACATCTTTTAGCGTTAACAATTGACAGTCTAGTGCCTACTAAATATTGAAAATCAAAACTATTATTATGTAAAATTATTATTAAAATAATCTGAATCTGAGTAATTCAAGAAAAAAATACTTTTGGTTATTAAAGGAATTTTAGAATAATAATAATTTCGAAATTTCGTAAATTAAAATAAAAGTAATGAAGAAAAGGCAATATAAGCATATAGAGTATAAAATGTTTTTGCAATGAGCATCAACGTAGATTAGAGAAAATGTGGAACACAAGTTAATGTATGTGTAATGGTAAGTAATAGAGCCTGAGCCCCGCGTGAGCGTGTGCGCGCGCGAAGTAACAATGTATATATATAAATAAAGTGCTCGTCTATATACGTATATAGCTGTGCTGTGTATATGAGCGGAGTCCATAGCCACGCTTGACTGTGGGGTATTTAAATTCGGAGAGACACCCGCAATTTCGTGATTGCTTTTGATAGTACACGCCACTTTGTACGTACGTACCTGTCTGCAATACGAAGGTATTAGGAGATTGTATACCGACGCGAGAGAGAAAGAGAAAAAGCGAGAGAGAGAGAGAGAGAGAAAGAGACTTCACGTTGTGGACAGGTCGTCCCAACGACTCATTACAGTAATGACACGTGTGCATCAATTCGCATTAATATTCTAATGGACGTGAGCAAGAGTTACGAGAATACGTAGAGCAGAGAGATGTGTGGGCAGAAGCGAGCGAGAAAGAGAAAGGTAGACAGACCGGAGATAAATGGAGTTTGCAATGGAGATGCTTTTACTCTATCTCTCTTTCGGCCATCTCTCTCGCTGTACGCTCTTTAGAGCTCGACGATTATTAATTAATAAACGACACAATGGCGTATAATAATATATTTGACTGTTGCTTCATGCATTTCAAATTTTCTCCAAGCGCTTATATACGTAATCAAGCGAGCAATATACAAGGCATATAATACTTGGCATATAAATTTTAATAATTTCTAAATTAAATTACTTCAAAAACTTTATCCTGCTCTACACACACATATACAGGCATTTATTATTACAAAATTTACTTTGCATAATTAAACGTTAAAGTTGGGAAATTAATGTTGGACGATATTATCGATTAAAAAAGTGCCAGTGTAAGTTTTAACTTGTACTACATGCTCGGCTGGCGCTGGCTGCTACATTCTATTCATTTCGAACGCATGCTTTAAAAGTACAGAAAAATTTGCTCGGTAAATAAGAGAAGGGTTTTAACCGAGGCGTAAAATGGATTTTTTTTACTCTCCTTTTTTTTTGTTTTAAACAGCAAAGTGAATTCGAGTATTTTAATCCAGAGCACGACCTTAATACGCGCAGCACTGCGAGAGTCCGAGGTCGAAGGTATACCAGATTACATCGGCTTGCTGCACTTGTTGCTCGCTTGCGTACTCTCGCGCGCGTTTTCATTATCTTTTTTCTCTTTCACTCTCTCCGTCTCTCTTTACCTCGCCAACAGCACAACATAGCGAAAATGAGAGAACAGAAAGAGATAGAAAAAGTATACGACGATGCGAATATTGGTTTTTACTTGCGACGCTTTTAACGCTTGCGTTTTTGATGCCTCGCTGTACCTTTGATCGATGCTGATGCTGCTTCTTCTTGTTTCTTTTTAATTTGTTTTTCTTTATTTTCATTTATAATTACTCGCGAATCAAAGCGCGCTGAATGAAACGTATTCGTTTGCCTGCATACCATATAAGCACGCGAGAGAGCATATGTCGTTTCGCAATACAATTACCGCGAGAATGTAAAATATTGCCTGCTAACAAGTGTAATCGAAATATTTATGGGCTATAAGCGTTCAATGTGTAAATATGTGTTTAAGGATAGAGAAAAAAAGGAATAAAGTAAAGAGAGAAGAAGAGAAGAAAAAGTCAACTAATTGTAGCCGAGTCTATTGATTTGAGTAATCGGAGGCAGAGTCGCTCTGCACACGTGCTGTTTACTGCTGCATTTACGGTGTATATAATGCTATCTAAATTGGCTTGGAAATTCATAGCAGCGCTCTTTTATTAATCTGTATTCAGTTTTAAAGTGGCGCAGGATCGCAGTAAGAAAAAGTAAAGAAGATAAAAAGAAAGAGAGGAAGGAATGAATAAACGTTACGCAAGATATCTACCTTCTTTGAATTCTGCATAAAAACAATCGTTTCTATATATTCCGATTCATTAGTCATAAAAGCCTGTGTCTATGTGTGCGCATATAGTTGACTTCGAAGCTCGTTAAATATAATCGGCCTTGTTCTAACAAACTCGAATCTTGTGTAATACCGTCATAAGAGAGAGAGAGAATTATAAACGCACATAAGAATGAACAAATTAATCGTATCGCGCGTTCAACAGGCCAATTTTCAAGTTTAATAGTAGTGGTTCGCCCCAGCTGTGGGTATAAGTACGTTGTAGACGACGAAAGAGGAGGGCTGGGATGGGAGTGAGGGGGGTCGAGAGAAACGTCTGCGGTTGTTGGGACATTTTGAATGATGATGACCTTCGAAACGGAATGTTATGCCCCAATGCTTGTATGGGGGGCTAACGAGGAAAATTCTACATATATAGCTAAAAGAGTCTAGCAGCAGCAACGCATCTCGTTTGTACGCTAACAAAATTATCTACACACGTATATAACAATCTCACTCAAAACGCACGTCATCGCGCGTAACGACCGATTACGCTAAAGAGAGAGAGTGAGAAAGAAAGAGTTTTAACTAATAGGAAGAGAACTAACACTACAGAACTCGGGTGACGATGCACACTCCCTCTCTCTACTCTTCCCACCTCTAACCGCGTGTCGGATCGTTATTAAATTATAACGCAAACCGAATAATCATTACGTTCTGCTAACGAGGCGCAAGCGTTTTAATGCTTTAAACGTATTTCAACGTTTATACATCTATACTAGCGTTTACATGCACGATTACTAGCGCCGAATAACAAATTTTTTATTATATTTTTAAAAATAATTGTTATTTGCCCTTTGATCGATCCTGCGTGAATGAAATATTAATCTCAATATAATCAAAATCCTATTTTAGAATATTTATTTAAAAAATTTCATAAATCATTAAACGAAAAATGTTTTTTTCTAAATAAACTGTTTAATACTTAAATCTTTGTTTATATTAACTTTTTAATAACATTACTTTGATTTTACAACGTTTATAAAAGTAATTTAATGCAACGGAAATATTTCTTTTTAATTAAATTTATTTATGTATTGTCTTTAAATGAAAAAACTTTCTAACGAGATAACATGAAAAGAAACGAATATAAATTTTTCTTTTCTTTTGTGAAATGCAATTTCAATTTCATATTGCACTAACAATCAACATAAACATTATTTTTCATTTGAAAGAAGGCACGCGAAGGATGTTATTTTAAACCTTTTTAATTTTCTCCCAAAAAAAAAAAAAATTTATAAAAAGCTCTCGAATTTTTTAAAGAGTCATTGTACAAACATAAAATGACGCATTCTTAAGAGCCCACGGGATGCCTAAGAAAACATCGAACTTTTCAATCTCAAAGTCCGTTCGAGGTATAACGTCTCTTCATTCCTTTTAACAACCATACACGTATATGTATAATAACAGAAACGAAATTCTCTATCGATGAATTTTATAGGATTTTTATATTTGAGATGCCTGATGCCTTTTAAGAGTAGCGTATAATGTGAAATTTGAATTAATTATACCGAATAACTTTCACCGCGTGGGCGAGACTGGAACCAAGTATGTCCAGCTTTCCCACACGTGTATACCTATGCAGCTGACTTTATATGAGTATTTATACGCATACCTTTCATATACATAGAAATCCATGTGTGTGTAATTTTGTAACAGTTATTCTTGTATGTTGAGGGGACAAGACAATGTTAATCTCTAAAAATATGTATTTTTAATTTTAGTTTAATTTTTTGTGAAAAATCAATTATTTTAAAATAAACAAAGAATTATTTAATAATAAACATACGATACAATATTTTTATGAACCAATAATATCTTTTTCTTTCAAGAATCCATCAAGATGAAGAATAAATGTAGGTTTAGGTTAATAATTTAGGATAAATTTTCTTTATTTAATTCGTTAGTAATAACCTCGTTCGACTAAAGTTAGTTTAAACTTAACGTTTGTGCGCAAAGAAGTTAGGTTCTTACTCACTAATTTACGAGCTGATTAGATATTTCAACGGGAGAGTGAAAATGCTTGTAGCTTGATTTGTATATACCCACCTGAAACAAATAAATGAATAATTCTTTAATTATATGAAAGTAATATTTTAAGTATAAAGTTTACTAATTTTAATTTATTGAAAGAATGATAAGCATTTTAATTGGCTAAGTATAATAGAAATAGTAGAATTATATGACTATAGAATTCCTAATAAAATGGGATACTTGTGAAATTAAAGAAAATTAACAATTTCATTGGTTTAAAAGCAAAAAAGAGAGATACTTTTTTACATAGTAAATAATCAAATCATTAAAAGTACCAGTACACATAGAATACTGTGGAAAATTGAGATCTGTTTTTAATGCACATTGTTTGTTAAAAATGAAACCCAAGAACACAGTTTTTGTGTAATTAAAATTATTTTATAGAAATACACAAATCATGTGTACTTTTTCGATTGAACCTATTTTTGAGTAAAGCTTATAAATTATTTATAGTATTTTATAATACAAATTTCTATGGAAATTTTTTAACTACACACAAATTACAAAGAAAAATTACATATTTTATTTTCTATCTATACAGAATGTACGTTCCTTTTTCTATATATTATTTTTGTAGTTTGTTCTTTAACTAAGCAGAACATAAAATTTTCAACCGTGAATAAAGAAATTCTTAGTCACGGTACAAATGAATCAATGTCGATAAATTGTTATAAATAAATAAGAGTAGACATTAAAAAAAATGTAATAATAATTAAATAGCGGGACGTCATGAATTCACAGAGAACCTTTTGCAATCTTTTATTGGCTTATAGTACCGATAAGAACTCTCAGTCGTAAAAGCGATTACAAGCTGCGTTGTTATCTTGATCGAAGATATTGGCAGGGCAAGCTTTTGCAGAGAGGATATAGCCTTAGCTCTATATATCGTCACCTTTGGCATTCGCAGCATTCTTCTATTTTCTCTCTGTCTTCCTTTCTTTCTTTTGTGTTATAAAGAGTAAATGTCTGTATGGAAGGTGGCTCACGTTTTTCTTCAATCTACGTAGAAGCACCTTCCGCATCGAAAGTGTTTCATCGTGTGTAAAATCAAACATTGTTAATAATATAGAATTATGTAATAAAAGTTGTTCTGCAAAAACTTGTTTTTACAAAAAATATTATTTCGATAAATGTTTTTTATTTACTGATGAAAACATATAGAAAAATTGCGTTTCTGCTTATAATTTGGTAACGAATTGATAGTTATTTAGAAAATGAAACTGGAATTATAAATTTTTTGTTACAAATTTTAATCAACCAAAAAAATGCTATGTCATCATAAACTGAAATTGAAATGACTAGGATATTAGCAGGCATAAATTATTGATTTTTTTTCAATTAAAAAATTTAATTAAAATTAAACATATGCAGTTATGGATCATTAAATTTTTTTTCTAAAAATTATAATTTATTATAAAGTGTTTAGTTTTTATTCTGAGTTCCATTTAGTATCGACTTTGAGCACTTCGCTTCAAATAATGCTGGATAAGTTTGAGAATTTTATAAAAAAATTCTGACCGTTAAAAAGTTAAGATACTATTGTCTTCGACATGTATTCGTATGCAACAATATCATAAATAGATTATATTTATGTTAAAATTTTCAACAATATATATATGTTTCAATTTTTGACCGAATTTGAGATAAAGTTAGAGTAAATTTTTTTCCTCAAAGAACAAACAATTATATTTCAATTACATATAATTTTGAGTGTGCGCGTACACACGCGTACATGAGAAAGATTATGTAAAAAATTTATCGATGATTCAATATCTGATAATTTAATATATTTGACATAGCTACCATTGTGTTTGATTGATTTGGATAAGCCTATTTTTTGGATAATTTCTTATCATTTGTGAACTCGTAATAACTCTTGAAAATCAAACGGATTACATTTCCTCTTATAGATAAAAATATTAAATACACATGTCTTTATAAAATAAAATTATCATGTTAACTAGTAAAATAAATATAAATCATAATTAATTGATGATTCTCATCAATGTTTCTTGAAAATCATTAAACGAACCATTATAGTTTATGCCATTATTATTATTTGAAACATATGAAATAGCAATTATCTAAGTTGGAAATCAACAGCCGGTATGGGAGTCCAAATAGCACATTCCAATAGTTTTTGGTCAAAAATGAGAAAGGGAAAGAGAAACATATGAGAGAGAGAGCGGTTATAGACCCAGGTGAGTAATAAAATGTTGTTTCCAAGGATCCCGAGGCCGTGCCGGCAACAATACCTGCACGTCCCGCATTTAAATGGTTTTATTGCCAAAGTGCAATAAGCACGACTAAACAACGTGTATATGTATATATAGCGTCCTTTTTCGTGGGGGCTTCCCCAAGATCATAAATAATAATTTTTGCCACTTTTCTCAGGTATTATTTCATATTTTATATGTAGATTTAATAGCAGGTTTCCTCAAGCCTCTTGACCTTACTTTTTATTTATATGGACTTAATTATACCTACTTTTATGAGGTGCGAATATTGCCGCTAGAAGAAACGTGCTTGATAAGATTATTGATTCATGCTTTCGAAATTACTGTAAATTTTTATGCACAATGTCAAAGCAGATTTTTTCAAGAACTTTATTGACAATATTTTTAAAATTCTTATGAAAATGCGTAAAATAATTATTTAATGTCGTATCGTAAAATAAAAATGATGGTCCTGCAAACATTGACAAGCTTACTAATTACGACGGGCCGATTTTAACGAGCCGTGAGCAATAAAATTGACAGTACCAAAAGAGATAAGTCGCACCTGGTTAAGCACGATATCAGATTGCACGATTGCGCCCACTTGTATATATATCAACGTATTATAAATTTCTTTCTTTCCTTCCTTTTTTTTTCTTACATTTGCAACTTTTTCGTCCTGCTCGCCGTCGTCGTCGTGGTTGTACGAGATCGGATTACGAAACAAAAACGAATGAAATGGATATTACTTGCTTTTTATCCTTTTCCATCTTCTCTCCTGCTCGCTGTTCCGCGGTTGACGCTCAGGAAGGGAATAAAACTGATTTCTCTCTTTCTCTCTCTCTCTCTGTGTGTAAGAAGGAATGGGACTTCCACTTGACTGCTCTTGAATAGTCCGTTAACACAAGAAGAGAGATGGGGTAGCATGCCGTAGTCTCCCTTCTTTTTTTTCTTCTTTCTTTCTTTCTCTTTTTAGGACTCATAGAAAAATTAACAAAGCATTCTCAGTCGCCCGATTTTTTCCTCTACTTCTCCTTCATTCTTTTTTCCTTTTATAATAATTCCTTTTTTTTTTCTCAGTCCTCGCCGCCTTGCTTTCAAAACGTTCTAAAGTTTTTAATTCGTACACGAAACTCCGCTCTCTTCTCTGTGCACCCTAGCTAGAGCTCTGAATAGGGCTAATTAATCGAAATCTATCATTTATTTTAACACTGACATTTTATTCTTTTCATTAAATACTTATTCTTCGCAATGATAATTCGACAAAAGGCTTGAAATATTCATTGATAGAGTTGCGCTTGTAAAAAGATTCTAAAGCCGATCTGATGTTTAGGAAAAATCAATGAAATTCAGATAATTGTTCGAATACTAAAAATTCTTCTCTTTTTTTTAACTAACACAATGAATTACTACTAGAATTAGTATAGATTGTTAGCTATTTTCCGAGGATTGTCAACGGATGTCATTGACAAAAAAAGCGAAAAAAAAAAATTTCAGACTTTTGGATAAACAATAGGAATAATAGTCTTTTTAACTCGATAGCATTGATAGCATTGAATGATCCACTGGAATTTCGATCAGATCACATTCGTTTTTCCATCATCAATATTTATTTCATCCAAAGGCTTTTACCGAACAAGAATTGCAGCTGGCAAACAAACGTTTCTACAAAAGCTTGGAAAAAAGTTTGGAAAAAAGAGAGAAACGAATAAAATCGAGCCTGCGAAAGAAAAGAAAAATAAGTAAAAAAAAAGAAGATAGTTATAGCTACGAAAATGTAACATCGAAAAAGAGACAAGAGATCGAAAGACTAAAGAGTTCTGATGACGAGAAAGAAGAGAAATATGAGGACTAAGACGTTGTTCTACCAACAGGTGGCAGCATCCTCTATTTTCAAAGAGAGTTTCCTTTGCTCTTGACTCTATCTCTATATCTCTTGGAGTCCATGCTTTGTCCTCGCTGTGCGACACTGCGATAACCCGCGGCGACACCCGATAAAACCAGCATAGAGCGAGGAGCTTCGGGTACTTTGCTTTCCTGGCCGGTTAACACCAACGAATAATAAGTCTATATATACCAGTTTACTTTAATACATTATAGATGAAAGGAGAAAACATTAACAGGGTTATGGATTCGAATAGAAAAAATTATAAGGATACCATCTACTTCTCGTTATTATGTGCATCTGTGGTCAATCAATAAAAATAGCGGGGACAAATAAATAAATAAACAATTAATATTATAATAAAAAATAAAATATTTCGTAACTGATTACGATCTATTACAAGCACAAATGCGTTACATGGTACTGGACTCCCCTTGTGGCTAGGGGCGATTTGCTGTAATGCGTTATTATAATTTTACATATTTATATAACGCATTATGCATAATTTTGTAAATTAAAAATTTATGAAATTAGAATTCCAGCGAGTATGGTAATTTATACATGGAAAATGATAATAGTGATGATAAAATATAAATTTCATATAATTAAATACATATTCTTGAAATCATTAAAATAATTTTTCCAGTAAGAATATTACCAATAGATACTCTTGCATCGACGATAATTATTTTAAACGTGTTTTGAAGTTTAGACATGATTGATAAAAATTAGAGTCCCTTTCTTGGTATTTAAAAAGTACTTATCTCGAAATTAAAAGAATTCGGTATGTAAATCATTTGGAATAATCCTTTTGATTAATTGAAAAAAAATAATGTTTGAAAAATTTTTTGCTATTTAAATGTCTGGCGATTGAATTTGATGGATTTCGATTGGATGAGCTCGACTGGAAAAATTAATAAAGATCGAACGTTTCGATAAATGTTACGCGACTACACGTTATATATGTGGAGGTTGAGTATATAGCAGAGGAAAGAGAGAGAGAGAGAGAGAGGAGAGTGAACAGAGAGTGCGCTTGATAAGTGCTCGGGGCATTCATCGTTCCTACTGTATAGTGAAAAGCGGTCAGAGAACCAATAAATCTCGACGGGGCGTCGTTTAAGGCAGCAGGACTAAACAAACAATAAATTCCTGCAGCTGAAAACGAACGTTTCTTCTCTTTCTCTTTTCAAGTGTGCTGTAGTATTGCTGCTGCTGATGCTGATGCTGTTGCTGTTACTGCTCTCTGATGCTGCTGCTGCTGTGTTCAGCTACGGGACACACAAAGCTTGCCTTGTATTCGTTCTTTTGAGCTTCACAAACAGCACCATTACTTCTTCACTGTGCCAAACAACACCTATATCATCGATTCGCGTTATTTTAGTTTTTTTTTTCAACGTATTTATCCAGAAAAAAGGTCGACATTTGTTTAAAATTATCGAAATCTTTGAGATCGTTCGTCTATTAGAATTCCGAGTTTTGATTAATTGACACAGAAAATTAAACATCAATTTAATTTCTTTGGAATTGATCGATCCTTAGCATATATACTTAGAGAAAGAGAAAGAGAGAATTGAATATGTATATATACGCAGAGTACTAGACATGAAAAGCATACATAAGGTCGCGAGTGGCTTTGATTAATACATTATCTATTGAAGCGAATCAACATTACGGAATGGAACGGTTATATTGCAAACGATCGCATTAGTATAGTTGCGATGAGGGGGCAGCTTGCAAGTGAGGAGAAGTAAGGGCAGGAGGAGAGGAAAGACAAATACCTGTACTAGAGAGAGTTTCCCATTAATAAGCACAATTAAACGAGAATTCAATGCCAGGGAGAAAGCCCGCGATTATTACCCGACGACGATATAGACACAGAAAGACGATACTCACCCTCTCTCGCTCTCTATATTCATCGAGTCCTTCATTTATTCATGCGCAAATACCTCGATCAATATTTTATTTATTTTATTTTGTTATACAAAAATTAATTTTTTTAATTTCCGACTAAAATCACAAATATGCCGCTTATTTGAATTCACTAAAAATTAATTATGAAATTCATATCTCAAAAAACTCGGGAAAAAGTTATTTCTACATTTAGTTAATAACGAAAATCATCAAAATTTTTATTGCCGTAAATAAAGTTCTCTATATTTTTTTAGTAAGCCTACAGCACACGTTCATTAATCATTGACTTAATTAGCCGGTATTATAAAATTATAATTAAAGGCACAATCAATCCAAAAAGAACTAAAAATATTTTTATTAGCATCATATGGATATTACATTAAATTTTTGCAAGCTTTTATTTTAGCTCGTAAAATTAATTTGAAATTTATTATTCAAATATTTTTTAAAATTTATTGAATAATTAAAATTTCTTGGGGCAAATGTGCATTTTCTGTATGAAATCAAAAAATTTTGTTATAAAAAATGTATGAAACAATATTTATAACAAAATAGGTTTTTGGAAAGTACACAAATGTTTGAAAATATTGTTGCACGTTATAAATTAAATATTTATTTTACGAATGCGCGTAATAAATAAAATAATACTTCATTGGAAAAAAGAATTTTCGAAGAAAACACATATTACATCCATAAGGAAGATTTCAAAAAAATAATCGACACTTTTTTTTCCTCTTTTTCTTTTTAATTGAATATTTATCAATAAAGAAAAGATACAGTTGGTTAAAATATTGAATGATGTCACAATTGTATACTTCAGCTTGTAGTTTATACATATACATATGTATTGAACAATTGTGGACTCGCTTAACATTTCAACCTGCTATAACGGGATGTCGGGAGCTGTCAAAACACAAGTCGTACCTTGTTTTTTTTATTGATATCTTTTTAAATTTATAGCTTGGATAAATATTGTAACTTGCCCACACTAGGGCTACATTAGATGAATCATTTAATTAAAATAAGAAAAACCGGTTGGATGGGCGCTTGCTGATAACGCATAGAATTTTGGATCGATTTTTTAAATTTTCTTATTATAGAAATAAAAGTCATTTTAGTTCAATTTTGTTAAAAAAACTTTAAATTAAAAGATAATTGGAATAGTGTAAGGAAGGAAGAAGTTCCGTTATCCTCTTAATTGAAAAAAATAAAATACCTTTCGATTATTTTCCTAAATTCATTTTTACGGATGTGATGGATAATGATTCACTTGATCTGTAAGAGAAAAAATATCTTAAAAAATTATGTGAAATCTTAATTCTTATTTCAAGACCGAAACCATTAGATCGATTTAAAACCTACGAATTCTTTTTATTTTTAACATTTTACAAAATCTGTAATATGAATCATGTAAGATTACGTTACAAAGCATTTAATCAAATAAAACGATTTAAATAAAAGATTTAAAAAACTGAACTAATCTTAAATGTCGCATAAACCACCTTATAAGTTGTCCAGCGAATCATCCTATATGATATATTAAAGTATTATAGCTTAAAAAATTCCAAAATGACTTCAAATTATCTAGGATCACAGTAAAATGATTATTCCAGAAAAATCTTTTGTGGAAGGTGAATGAAAAATAAAAAAATTTTTAAATTAATCCGCACACATTACTAAAATTTTTAAAATTTTCATGTGAAAAACAATAATAAAAAAACAGAGTTTAAAAATTCAATATAAATAAAAAACTTATGAATCAAACCACCAAAAAACAAAATGTTAGATCAAAACCGGATCAAGTCATTCTCAAGAACGAATCGTTTATACATATACCACATATGCATACATAGTTTTTAAAAATATGTTTCTACTATCTCAAAATTAATTTTTTTATCGTTCCATGACTTCCTGTAAGAAGAAACAAAGTCCCACATACGGAACTCGAATTGTTATATAATGAAATTTTAACAAGCTCTTTGGGGATAATTATAGATGAAAATCGCAAAAAATTCCTGTTGAAAAACAACAGCCAGATTCTGCAAAATATGTTCAAAAACATAAAGCAAATAAATTAAAAGAAGATAAGTTTCTATTCGTATAAACGTAACTAATTTATAGTCCCTTAAGCTTAATAGTAGTTATTTTCTGCTAATTAAATCCCGAAATTCTTTAAGCGGAAGAAGAAACGAAACTATCTGCAAACCAATTGATGTAAAATGCATGTAAGGCTTGGTGTATATTTTAACTCATTCAACGGATCAAAAATGTATATAATTTTGTATTATTAGGATTCTCCATAGTTCTTATGTACAAAATGAAAAAATTTTGGAACAATAGTTAGTGTTAAAAAAATTTTGCCAAAAGTTTAGGATTAGATTCAGTTTTTTAAATTTATTTATAGAAAAAGATTAAGGATTGTAATATGCTGATTTAAATAATATTTTTAAAAATAAACATAAGTTATTATTTCCAATTTATATTTTAGCGAATGTCCAGCTATTAGAAAATGATTTATAAATATTTCATGTATTACATAAGTATAATTTAGAAAATGAAGAGAAAAAAAAAGAATGATTTTTTGAAATGGTAATTTTAATTGTGCAATAAATATCTTTTTAAATAAATAAATAATAGTTTTAGCTTTTAGCAATAAGAAACTCATAGAAATAAAAAGTTAATTTGAAATTCGTTTTTGTGCGCAATAGCCTCTTAGGCAATCGGAAATTTTCTTTCTCGCGTTTGAAAATTAGTTAAGCACAGTACTTGCAAAGTACATGTACAAACGGCGCATATTCATTATTTGCAGTAGAAAATTTTAATAGAGGCTTAAGATTCGACATGACACGAACGACGACGCACAGTCCGTTAATCACTAGACAAATTGATTTTCCAATAATAAGACGCACGAGTATACATACAAGTTTTAAACTTATAGAATCCTTTCTAGTCAAACGAGACATTTTCCATTTGCCTATTGGCAGAAAGGTATATATAGCTAAGCTAAAAAGAAATTCACATCGAGCAACTAACTCTCCGTCTCTTTCTTCACTATGTTCGGCGATGAGCTGCTCGTAAACGTCATTTTCTTGAAACGTCGTTTCTAAAATGACTCCAGGAATTTACGTCCCTGCATCCTTTTATCTTATAGCAAAGCCATCATTATTATTGTAATTACTATTATTATAATCTTTATTATCGGTCGCTCGGCGTCTTCTCCTTACTATATAAGTTTAACTGAAAAGAAGAACTTTCATGACAGACGACTCGTCGTCGTAGTAAATTGCCATGTTCGTCTTTTTTTCGCCTTCTTTTCTTCTCTTATATTCTTTTACCTCCCAACGCTATATTCATTTGCCTTCGAGCAAAATTAGAATTGTAACGTTACTGCACTCTGCACTACACTCTCTGTCAGACCCAAGTATTTGTTGTAAAAAAAGATAAATAAATAAATAAATCCATACTGAAATGTGTGTGCTGCAAGAAAACTAAATCAGCTAATTTTAAAGAAGAAAAAGAAATAGAGTGAAAAGACGAATCTAATGCATCCGCACGTATTGTGAGGAGGTAAAATATATACGGACGTAAAAAAAACCTATATAGATATACATAGACGATTCGCACGCATCGCACCGCGAAGCCGAAGCGAAAACTCGAGCATTCGCCGAAGAGAGAAGCACTGGAAATGGAGCTTTTATACGAAAGCACTCCATATCACTTTATTTAAGATTTACCCTCTCGCTCGGCCCTTTCAACCCCCAACAAGACTCGTCCATTTCGCTGCTGCTTCGTTCTTCTCTCTTTTTCTTTCTGTCTTCTCTTTCTTGAAGGCAGGCACTCGAGAGTCGCTTGCCTATTCTTAAGCTCGATTCTCACTACTTGAGCAAGCCGCTACTACCTCTTCCTCTTTTCTACCTTCCTTTTCCTTTAGCTGCTACTCTTTTTTTTCTCTCTTATACTTACTTACTTAACCAGATCTATCTGTCTCTTTCCTTTTTCCTTGGCATCTATTCTCTAGCCGTTTATTTATTTCTCTTATATTCCCCAACGAGGGGGGGATAGGAGCGAGCACGAGATTTTAGATTTAAAATCGACGCGTGCAAAGACGACAAAGACACAGACTACAAAGTCTTTCTCGGATACTACTTCGCGAGAGCTACTTCTCTACTGCCAAGCTCTTATAGCACCTCTTTGCCTCTTATCCTACTTTTACTTTTGCTAATCGTCGGAACAAAAATTTCGATTCTTATTATTACAGCTTTACACTTTGAATTCCCAAATAAACTTAATGTTACACTTCATTTCAATGAAAAATTACTTTTTATTCAATTATGAATAAATTTTATATTTCTATGTGAGCTTTCACAAAAAGAACGCTTACTCTTTAAATTAATTTCTTAATCATGATAAATTAGAGCTGAAATAAAATTTGATTTTAGATTTATGTGATTAAAAATTCAATTTATTTAATCTCTATATTATCATTATAATATATTTTTACACTTAAACATCTGCATTATTATATACATTAATTAAAAATTAAATTAATTTCAAAGACCCAATTTCTGATTATGTTCGTATTTATATTCACATATATTTTTTGCGATATCATTAATCATTATAATTTAAATTATTTTCATATTAAATTTACATATAACAAACGATATTTAAGAGAAAAATTATAACCATAAAATTTCATTAAAAGTTTCGTAATAAGTATTCATTTTAATTAATCATACTGATCTTCGAAAAGACTTTCACAAGCAATTAACATTTTAGCGTATATTTCTAATGCTGATATCCACCTTCAATTATATTAAAGAATATAATACGAAATCATCTACGTTTCTATTCTCATTAAAAAGTCTAAAATTTTTATTTTTAATTTTTAATTTTGTTTTTCACACAAAAAAAGTAATTATTTTGTATACAGCAACATATTTATATGTTAAGCAGTATATTATCGCACAATCAGTAATTAATATAATTAAATATAACTTAATATAAGTAAAAGCTTTCTACCATGATGAAAACAAAAGCATAATTTCCATGTACTTCAATTCTTTATTATAAGTAAATTTATTTTAAACATCTTCATTGAAGAACATTATAATATTAAATAATTGATGAAAATCGTACTCATGTTTACCTGATGTTTTCTTTAATAAATTGCTAAACACGAACAGAATAAATTATGAAACTGAAGAACTCGATGGTATATCTAGTTGAAGTAGAAGATACTTCAAATGTTAGTTATATTTTAGATAGATCCAAGAAGAATAGATTCTTCATTGATTTGTAATACAATAAACTTTTAAAAAGTTATCGAACTAAATTTTAACAAAATAAATTTTCTATTTTTTTATAATGCTTTTTTTGATATAAAGCTAAAATGATACCAATAATACGAAATATTTATAATTTTAAAATGTATAATAAAAATGAATGAGTTGACTTTACTCAATATACTCAAAAAGACTTGAATTTTTAATTTGGTCTTAAATCGAGCACAATTGTACAAACCAATAATGGATCGATCGTCTTGATCGACTGACCAAAGCCATAATTTCGACGATATTAAGTATATGCCCAAGCATATAAATAATTATTAAAAAAAGGTTTCACGTGTAAATGATGTTTTTCAATTTTGACCTTCGGCTCTCTCGCAACATATTTGCCAGTATTTTTTTCTTATACGCAAGTTGTTTTCTTCTCCTTTCACTACATTTTGTCCTCTTTCTTTTAGTATGCGTGTAGCAAATATCGTCCACTTTTGCTCTGCGCACACACGTTCGACTCTCTTAAATATATGTATTTGTATAGATATGTCTGTATTTGTGTATATACATATGTATAGAAAGAGAGAGATAGAGATCCTCCATGTAAACCGGTCGGTTTAGTCCCTCCTGACCTCTCCCTCCTATACGTCGCGTTCGCGACGCATGGGACACCTGCTCTCTCTCCAGCTATACGTACTACTCGGGTCCTACTTTTTTGGGCTCCGAAATTAAAGTAAAAGAGAAAGAAAGAGAGAGAGAGACACGTCGTGCCATTAAATTTAAACGAATCCCATCGAGTTTATCCAGAATTCACGCCTGCGCTTCTCATTTCCGTGAGAACGTGCGACCAAGGAATTCGATTATAGTGCCTCTACTCTCTTGGCTCTTGCTTTGAAAAATATGAGATTCGCGCTGCTGCTGCTTCTCTATCTTTTTCTTTCTTTAACTCCCTCAGCTTGCTCGTGTTGATTGTCCGGATCTTTTAACGGAATTGCGTATTTTAGCATTTCATCAATGAAAATTATCCGTTAATTAATAATTTAAGCCTTTTTATCGATAACGACCACAAGACTGATGTGACCTCTTACACGTATACGCGCACATGCATAAATCTGTATGTATTTGTGTGCGTGTGTACACGCAACGGTCTACAAGAAATTTAATCCATCACTGGGTTGAAGCCTAATTATAGATTCATATACGTGTAAATGTCCACGATTCTTAGCACAAAAATTTATTTCACAACTTGGTTATAAATTACATGATTTCGTCCCGGAATAGATCGAAATGAAAGAAAAAAAAAGGAAGGCGCCATACGGTACACGCCTAACAAGTCGTAAAAGGCTTCCATGTTTTTTCCACCTACCCGCAGGCTAATTGTTTTATTATTATTTGTTAATAATAATTAATTGCGACGTGAGCAGTGAGAGAGAAAAAGAGGAGAAGGAGAGCCGAGGAGGGGGAGGGAGAAAGAGAAAGCAAAAGCGCGGGGGCGAATACAACGCGTCCGCGGTCGCTTGCTCGCTCGCGCTAATTGACATTGATTTATGGCTTTAATTAAACGAGGTGTACTGCTGCCGCCACCACCGCCGCCGCCGCCGCCGCCGGCCCAGAAGTAGTATAGTGTCTTATACGCGTATATAGCGGGGGTGGGGAGAATTTAACAACACCTTTTAAGTCCTCCCTTTTGTGTAACGATCTTTTGGCAAGCAAAAGGTCTTTCTATAAGCAAGAATGGCCGAGGCTCAAATAAAACATTGTTTCAACTACAATGTGTATATATTGAGCATAAGAAAAATTTTTCTTCGTCACTGAGCTGATAAAAGTGTTTTCAAGGACAATACATAATACAATCTTATGTTTACGGAGACGGATTACACTTTTTTTTCTATTAAAATAAATTGTCAAAGGAATGAATCGGTCGCGCGAATTAAGGAAAATAAATATAAAGAAGACGGAATCGTGTTTGGTGATTTATACGCTAGGAAAGACTAAATTCCTCATATCGTATCGCTGTCTGGCAGCCAGGACAAAGATTTAATGTTTATTTCCTCTGTCCTTGCCTCGTACATAGTAACATAGACACCCTACTTTGTTTTCTACTTTGTATATATACATATAAGTAACATATATACATTCGACGGTATAGGAAGCCATCCTATATCTCCTTAACTCGTAAAGATAACGAGAGCACGTGTCTTAACTCTGCCCCCCTTTCTCTCATTCGTTGCCGGCGCTCCACACACACACACACAAATATACACACACAAGACCCCCCAAAGATTCGCGTGGGTCATAGTATATAGAGAACTACTTCGGGGTGAATTCATTAAGTCACTGATTTACCGGCTACTTCCGGTGTAAACGAAATTACACCCAAGTCCCGGGTTATATGCCCCTGTTTCCACTTCCGATTCTTCGTTCTTTCTCTCTCTTTATATAGCTACTATGCATGACTCTGTGCTTTCTATAATACCAACTTGCCCAAATAATAGTCTTCCATGACTCAACTTTCATTTTATAACTTAACTTTTTTATCCTTCTCGTTCAATTGATTATACGGGACATAGTGTTTCGAGTAAATGCTAGAGATAATTATTTATTGGAACTCATTATCATAATGTATATATTCTAAACGAAAATCCTATCGAAATATCTATGATTTAACATTTGCATATTCAATAAAATTTTTCATTGTCTTTTTTATTGTGATACATTAAAGTTTAATTATAAAAGTGTATTGTTATTGTTATAAAAGCAATGTCGCAACGAAATTCTGTGTAACACTTGTTTACGTTTTAGTTACACATTAAAACTCTTAAGAAACTGCAGAATCAGCACTATAATTTATTCAAAGATTAAGAAATGTTATTAAATGAATAATATATTCAGAAATTTCGAATTTCAACTAATATCCACGCGGCTAAGGCAGTCTATAATATTGTTATTCATTTATTCTAAGCTGCTTTGTTTCAAGCGTTCTAACTTTATTTCTTTTCTTTTTTTTTTTTTCATTTCGAGTTAGCTCTGCCTGGCATTGTTTTCCTTGATTGTATATGTCTAAAACTAAAAGTGCGCACCGAAGCATTTAAATACATTTTGTTTCTTTTAAACTTGAAAGAGAGTATATATATATACCCTTCAATTACTTCAGCGCTATTAATCATTCGCAAAAACGCGAAGCACAGAGTGGAGGAAAGAGAGAGAGAGAGAGAGAGAGAGAGAAAAAAAGAAGAGTAGAAAAAAAAGAGTCAGGTTTAAAAAAGGTTTGCACTAACAAACGGCAAAATTAAACGTGTATAGTTTAACGCCGTCTTGGTAATTTTCTCTCCGAAAGAACAGCGTTCCTCGTATGGCAAAAGAGTAAAAGAGAGAGAGAGAGAGAGAGAGGCAGAAGCAACAAGGATTCTTTAGCTCTCAACTCTCTGTTCGTTCGTACGTTCATTCGTTCGTTCGTTCGTTCGCTCGTTCGTTCGTTCATTCGTTCGTTCATAAGAGGCTAACAATCTCGCCGGCAGGCGATAATTGCGAAGCGAGGCAAATCATCCTGCCAAGAGTTCGAGGGGTCGTGACCGAAATTAACACGCTGCTCTCTTTCTTTTTCTTACACTCGTACTCTTCCTTTCTCTTTTCTCTCTCTCTCTCTCTCTCTCTCTGCACCTTTGCAGCCTCTCCCTTTCCTCATCTTATATTTTTCTTTTTTTTCATTCTCTGCTTGCTCGCGTATCTATTACGTGTTCCTTAATTCTTCATTCCCTTTTTTTTTCTTCTTCTTTTGAGACTCGATCGGTCTTTATATTCCTGCCCAGCTGCCCTTTCATTTCGACACACGCAGAAACAGTTTTAAAGGCAAATAATGTCGACTGCAACTTGTATGTGTGTATATATGTACAATTTATATAAAACACAATACAGTTTGTTTTTGCTTTTTTTTTTCTTCGACGATCTTTGACCTTCTCTTATTCTTATGACGCGACGTCGTGCATAAGTTGCTCGGGCGCGCTCGCCTTTTTATCATACAATGGGTATTTCGTTTTTAAGCTTTGCTTTTTTATTTTTTTAGCTTGTCTGAATAATCGCAATGGCTTTGCCAAAAAAAAACATTCATTTTGTATTTGTATATTTAATATGTGCAAAAAAAGTATATTAAAGCAATTTTCATCATTTGAAAAATGCCTTTTTTGCGTACATACTCAATTTCGCGTGAAAAACTGCTACAGGTTGACCGCAAGGAAAAGAGAGAATTGCGAGGAGTACGGTTGAAGAAACTAGAGGGTACCGAACGGGAGGTAAAGAAAAAAAAGAAATAAAAAATAACGTAACGCCACAGCTTGGACAAAAGGAAGCTAAACTCATTTCCAAGGCATTAACCAATTACTTTTTGCAAAAGGGTGTCGATTACCTTCAGTTCTTCTACTACTTACACACTTTCCATCCCTCTCACTTACTTTTTTTTAAACTCTCTTGCTCAGCTCCTATATTTTCTGTTTACCTTTATTCATACTCTTATTTTATTTTTCCAACGACTCTCTCTGGGCTCCTTTTTTTTGCCATTTCTTTTACTAGTTTCTTTTTTTTTAGTTGGTGAAGCGTAGTCTGTTATTTTTTTTTTGTACTTTTTATTTTTCAGTTACTAACTAACTGGAGGCCAGACCTGGCTGCAGGCTACGGCATGCGCGCATGCATGCTCCTCATAATGAAGAAAAATATAAGCCGCTCGCTTGGCTTTCCGCTAACTCTCTGCGCGCACACCAGTCTCGTACATCTTCGTCAAAGTTCCCTTCGCGTTACATTTGCTCCTGCCTCCTGCAAATTTCGGACTTTTCCAATCTCTACGTACAAAACGTGACTTTTTTCGCAAAGCTATATTTTACATTATGGGATAATTTTTTTTTTTTTCATTCATATTAAAATTAAAATAATTATTCTTGCTTGTATTTCATTAATAATTAATTTACATTTATGATGTTGAAGTAAAAATATAAAATAAGTTTTAATTATAACAAAATAGTTATTATTTATTATTTGTTCCTTACATGCATAATAAAATTAATGAAATTGCAATGAAAAATTTATAAAATAATAATAATTTTTATGAGTTCGTCTGACCTAAATACTATGCTAGACTGAGCAAGCAATCCAATTTAAAGAAATAAAAAAAAGAAAGTACAACTATAAAGAAGTCTATTAGTCGAGTTGGTAACTGTTGGAACGTTGCCGCACCCGATGACACGACAAATTGTACAAATAAAATTTCTCTTGAGTATGCAGCAAACTTGAATCTTCCAAAAGCAATGCCAGCTCAGTTCAGACGTCAAACCAGCTAAGCTCATCATATGTTATTCAAATATTGGGTGACAATAATTCGCGAGTGCCAGACACACACACATACATGTCTGCAAAATATGATGAGAAGGATAGGATAATAATTGCACGCGTGCTCGCATAAAACGCATATAATGCGTGCTCGATACATAATACATTTACTGATTATGCACCTCGCCCACACATATATAAAAGCTGTCATTATTATTCTGCCTTTCTCTTTATCGTTTCTTCATTTCGAACACCAACAGAAATAAAACATTTGGAGAAAGAGGCATTATTTTAAGCGATAGCCTGATTGTAAATTTTATACTATAAGATGCCTTTTTTACCAATACTTAACTTTTTTATGTAAAGAAATTCCTATTTTCTACAATACAAGAGTGATTTTCGAATGGTATGGAATAATTTTGTAGCAGAAAAAAAAATTTACATTAAAAAATTAATTTTATTGGTTTATTTCTTTTACTTAAAATAGTTTGTCATGTGACATAAATGTTAACTTAAGTAATGAATTTTGCATCCTTTCATGTCAGACTTATCTTATTAAAGTTAATTGTGAATAAAAAATTTTTCTGGAAAAAGTTTGTTGTAGGTAGAAAAATAAAAGTGAAATAAAAAATTTAATCTTACTTTACGAGGATTAATATATTGAACGGGATGTAGAGCGTATCAGGTCCCTTTTAGGCACTTAGTCGACTTTTATCTCTTAACCCCATCCCTTATAATTGTGAGCCATCCTTGTCCCGTCCTCTTCTCCAAGGGGGATAAACACGTATATATATATACATACGGCATATACGAGCGAGCATATTGTCGTTAGTGAACGTTCTAACGTACGCAAATGCTTCCTATACAACGCACTTACACACCAACAAACTACGTCCAAGCTTCTATTTCCTAGTCCAAGGGACTGAGATAGAGAAAGACAGACTATAAGCCAAGTACTCCGGCTCGGCCGTTGCTCGAGATATAGGCTGTTGTGAATATTACATTCCTTGTATATATAGACAGACGAAAAGGGAGAGAGAGAGAGAGAACGAAAGACACTCTGCTCATTCTCCCTCTCGAGATATCCTCCTCATAGTAAACGCCTGAAGCGCGCCGCCTCGACACAATAAGATGGCCCTCGCAATTAATTCTCCCAGTTTTGCTAATTAAATTTTTGCCCTCCTCCTTCTCTATCTTTCCCTCTCTAACCTTCTCTACAACGACAACACAATGCAGACCGGGACGACGACGTCGACGACGACGACGACGGTGTTGGTCTTACGCGTTGGGCTACAGGAGAGAAGAGGAGCTTTTGTAGTTCGCGACTCTTGGGCTAATGCGAAAATTAAAGCGGCATTAATTCAGAGAAAATTAGTGAACGATGCAGTTTTCATGACTACATTGTCTCCTCAACGCAAATACATTATGCTAGACTGTAATTATTTTCACGCTCAAAGCTTACCAAGGCTTGTACATATATTTTTCTGTCTGTTTACTTTTTTATTCAATCGTTTTTTATTTATTATTTTTTGTCAAATAAGCATCATTATTTTTAAACTCTAAACTTTCCTCTAAGAAGGATAATAAATTTCATTCTTATTTGCATGGAAAAAAATGTTTTTTTGAAAAATTTCAAATGACACAGTAAATGACTGTTTTATTCATGGGAACGGAAAGTTGACAGGTGTGATGAAAATATGGCTTTTAAAGTAAAAAAATTCGATGTTTTATGAATAGTTAGAAAAAATAACAGTTTTTTTCTTCAAACAAACGAGTATCTTTTTGCCACATAATTTAAATGGTATCGCAACAAGAAAATTTACGAAATACTAATGCATCTTTGTTGTAATTACTTGCAAACATACAAAAGAATATGAAGAAAAATATTAATGCTAAATTATTTTGTTTTGTCGCTATTTATCGTCCAAGTGACGATGAAAAGATTATTATATTGCTTAGAATAATAAAAAAGTTATCATAAAAATAAACGGAAAATCTTCGATTTTTTCCACTGCGATGAACCGTCTTTGTAGATAATGCATTATCTGTTTATTATCATAGATAATAATATTGACGGAAAAGAATAAAAAAAAAAGGCAGAAAGTTTAACGTAGATTAAAAAATGAAATAACAGAGCGATAAGTCGACTGTAATTAGAAAGATTGACAGTCTATTTAAAACGTCGAGTTAGGGTCGTGTTTACACGCGCAAAGCTTAACTGCAAGTCTTATACGATAAGATAAAGAATAAGGTCTCTCTCGCTCTTTTTCTCTGGTGTAAAGAAAAGAAGAGCGAGAAATGAATATACTACACATGCGAGCGTGTATATATGTGGAGAGCAGAACGAGAGAAAAATGCAGCCCGACAAATGAGAGAACTCGGTTTCTTTAGCGAGCGAGCTGCGTGTTGAAGGTGGTTACGAGGCAAACGTTACAAAAGACTAAAAGAAAGATGGAGATATAAAGAAAACGAAACAATGTGTTCGTTGTCAATTAGTAGAAAGACGAAGAAGTTGAGAGAATGAGAAAGAGAGAGAGAAACTCTGTGGTGAGCTCGTTTTTACGACAAGGGTATGCGCCGTTTACAACCCGAGAAGAATCGGACCTCGTGGACCAAATGGCCTCTCGCTCTCGCTCTTTCTTTCTTGCGCTGCTTTATACACGTCTTCTAATATGATTCGCTTACTTTGTGCAAATATGTATGTGTATGTCTGTGCGCAAGTACGTGTCTACAAGGGTAACTATATACACGTTCAAAAGGAAGGATTGTCGAAAGAAAGAGAGAGAGGAAGAAAAAGCCTGGCCCGTCCGTGGGGCTGCGCCAAGATTTACGGCAATTCGTTTTTTGCTTTCTTAAGTGCTTTCGCATTATCTCACTGCAACTAAATACTTTCCCTCTCTCTTTGGACTTAAGTCGACTGGCCTGGCTGCACGAATACACGGGTATAACAAGTATATTTGCCCGCACACACGTACAAACTTTTACTGTGCGAAGAGAACTCACTTGCACAAGCCAAGCACGTCATCGCGCGTTACACGCGAAGCACCTGATCGTGGCTCTGTAATTATTTTAGAACAGTGCTGAGCGAACAAGAGAAAGAGATAGGCTATACTTTGGCTTGGTCCTTGCTAGCTCGCGCACACGCCGTACAATCAAAGACGTGAGCACAAGCGAAAGAGAGAGAGAGACGGAATGACGAAAGGACGAGAGTGAACGATGGGGGAGCATTATAATTAATTAAATTGCAATTTCATTAATATCAAAGCTCTGGGAGTAAGCGAGCGAATATTCTCTCTCTCCCTCTCTTTCTATCTTTTGCCTGGAAATCATTTGTTCGTCAAAAGTCATCTCGAATTTCATCCATCGATATCGAGAGCAGAGCGCGTATATGTCTACGTCAAAATCCATCGGTCTTATTAAATGAAAATTGTTTATTATCATAAATAATCTCGTTGAGCGTAAATGGATTAAAGATTCTCCTTCGCTCCTCGTTTTCGTTTTTTTTTTTGGGAAGGGGTGGGCTCCGCTGCTGCTTTTCCCCATTTAGTTAAATGCATTAGGCATGTAATTCAACTAAAAGCTGGAAGTTTATTTGTAGCTATAGAGTTCTTTTATACTTCAGCGGATTAAATAATAAAGTCATATAATTAAGTGGATTTTGTAATAAAAAGTAAGTAAGCATTTCAATTTATATGCTTCAGCTAAAATGTTTTAAAAATAAATAATCTCATTTTAAATTTATATTTATATTTAGTGCCGCAAATCTTTTCAATTAATTGCATTGGAAAATTCGAGTTTACGTTTCTTACGCAACGCGGTACAATGATAATAATGGAAGAAAAAAAAGATAGTATTTTCAAATATTTGCTAATAATATAAATAAATACATTGTTATACTAAAATAATACCTTGAAAAGTTTTGCAAAACAGTTTGAGAATAAAATTTCGAGGCACTAAATTGCGAAAGATAAAATAAACTACCTTCATTAACTGCAATAATTATATAAAAATTCAGTTAAAACAGAATACGAAAACTACTGTACTTTATAAAATGTAATTAAAATAATGTATACTCTGATAAATACACATTAACATTAAAGTTTGTTAGCGTTAAATAAATAACCTTGTTAGGAAAAAAGTTTTGTTCTCTTTTATTTTGCCAATTAACGAAAATTGCGATAGATGAAATTTCGTTTGTGTGTTATTTTCTTTGTGAAAAGCGTCTTATAAGCGCTGATCGAACTTTTACTCTTTTAGCAACAGTCTCTTTCAAACACATCGAAATTCAATTAAAATAAGTAAATAAACTATTAAACAATAATAGACACGAGCTAATTTATATAATCGATCAAGCTCTCGTTTCTCGAATAATTCATTACTCAATATTGAACATAACATTAGCTTTAGAGGTGAAAAACTAACGATTGAAATTAAAGTTGAAAAAATTCAAAATGTGTATTAAGATATAAAACAAAAATTTGATTAATTTGTATATTTATCCCAAATAATATTTGGGATTATACGAATAAGAAGAAGTCGTGCAGTATGATTACGCTTACAATACGGCCATTCATTTTCTGATATGTCAAATGATAATTTTATCGAGATATAACAAAAATAAATAAAAGTTAGTGACAAGTAAAATGAAAAAAAAAAAAAATAATTAAATATATCTATGCAACATTACTACAATAAATATTATTATTCAGCTCCTAATATGGATACAAGATTTTGATTTTTGATTAATTAAATCTATAAATTATAAAAAGGAAAAAATGGTTATATACTAGAAAATATATATTGGCAAGAGCAAAAAAGCGGACTTTGCATTTTTATTAACTTTTTAGCGCTCAGAAGGACGTAGGCATCAATTTAAATTCATTTCTTTTACATTTATTTACATATAATAAATTCAAAATTTCGCAAAATAAATCATCAGATCAGATGAAAGTGACTATTATACATTTCAGAATAAAGATATAAGTTACCTTAAATCTGTTAAAAAATGTAAAAACTTAAAAAAGTAAGAATATGTTTTGTTGCATTGAGTAATCTGAAATCAGTCATCTCTAAGATGTCAGAATACTATTTCTCAACAGTTTTTAAATCTAAACGTGTTAAAGAGTTAATATTCTATGAAAAACAAAAAAAATCATTGTTCTTGAACCTTAAAGAAGCCAAGCATGTACACATCATATACGTTTCACCTAATTGTTTCGTATTTTTTTTTTAAGCTACACTCAGAAAAGCTAAACTAAAGTCAGAAGCAAATTGTTCTGGCGAATAATAAGCCTGTACGCATCAGTTAAAATTCACTTATAAAGCCAGCTAACTCTCTCCCTCCTTAGCGTTTCTCCATTGGAAGCTTCTCCACTTATGGTATATTGCAGTCGAGTCGTGTGCAAAAGAGAGAAGAAGGGAAGCTAGCTAATTAAAACCGCGGATAGTAATTAATTAAGCAAACGCGCTAGGGATTCTCCTATAGGTAGTCGTCTCTCTCTCTCTCTCCTGTAGGGGTTCTCATGTCTTATGCTACTCTTTACTACTTCAATGCTATCCTTTTGCTTATATACATGTATACAGAGAGAGAAGACAGCGAAGAGAAACAGGGAATGAAACTTACTACTGTGCATATAACCAACGAGAGTCCCCCCATTTCAAGAAAATCGATGCGTCAAGCGCGACTAACTCGCCCAGTTTCGACATTGGCTGCTACCGCGCTTACCACGTGCCGATATACGATTATCCCACTTCATTCTCTCTGTCTTGGCTGTTTTTCTTGCCCATACGATATATACTCGACGAGCTTCGATTCATTTAAAAAATAAAAAAAATAAAAAATATATACGCATCCTGTATGGATTTTTTTTTTTTCCATCATCTATATATTATGATATGCAGTCTTTGAATTGAAAGAAACCGAAGCTTTGCTTGAATCATTTATTACATTTCTAATTCATTTATGCGATGAGGTCCTCCATTATTTAATTTTTAATCAGGACAAATTGTTTTTTTCATTTATTAAAGCCTTTTGATTAAAAAGACATGAAAATTTAAGTGAATAAATTATTGATAAAAATGTTGAGAATGAAAGAAATTGACAAAGTATAGATAGGTTTGTTGTATTTAGCTAAAAAACTAAAGAATTATATATTTACCGAGTTTTAACATTAAAACGTACTTTGTAGTAAAGCTTGAGCTAGGTTGAAAAAAAAAATAAAAATAAAAATTTCCTTACGTAATTTCGAGTTGCTCTTTACTCAACTCTCAAAACTAGCGAGAGTGTTTACCGTGCGCCTTCATTTATTGTAGAAACAGAAGCAGAAAGGAGGAAAGCCTAAAGTGAAGGGAGAAGAAGAAGAAGCAGAAGAAGAAGAAGAAGACAGGATAGAAGAAGAAGAAAGAGAAAGGAGAAAAAAAATCAATGCCAGCGCGCGCGCACAGACATTAATTTCACATCCATTACTTGAAAAGTTTGCTCTACTCCCCTTACCTCTTCCTACTTTCTGCGGCGCGTGATTTGATAACGCGAGAGAGAAAGACAGAAAGACCAAGAGAAAGAAAGAGAGAGAGAGCCTAGACTCGTTGTGATTGAGCTTAGAGCAATTAATGTTATTGCTCGAGGGGGAAAGAGAGAGTACTGTACATAGTGACCCTGCTTTACACACACGCACACTCCTAGACACGCACGAACACACACACACACACACACACACAGTTTCACATTGAAACGTATTTGCGTTCAACCCTTGTCTTCCTTCTTCGTATATATATGTACAGCTATATATGTATATAGACTTAGCGGCGGGGGCTAGTTCTTCCAACGTTGCTGCGGGAAAAGCTATATAGTAGCAAATGGAGAAAGAGATAGTATGGAGATAGAAGAGCGCCTCGGCTTCGTTTCTCCACACACGTGTGGATGTATACGTGTACATTCAAATATACATGTATACGTCGAGACTAGAAGCGGAGGTGCTGGCTCGATCTTTTAACCAGTTATTACCTATATCGTGCTAACATCGATTCGTTATTACACTTAGAGGATGTTTGCTATGAGCTAGTGCTTTTAACTTTTTTCTTTATTTCTTTCTTTCTTCTCTTTTATTTAATGAATTGAAAAACAAGCTATTTTTTTTAGTTTTATTTGCAAAAATGCCTTTCTAATGATTTAATAACAATCATATTGGCATGTTATTTACAACGAAACGTTATTTTCAGCTTAATCAGTTCAAAATTTATTGTTTCAGATATATATCAGCTAGTAATGATTTTAAGTATACAGTATATCTAAATATATTGGAAAAGTATAGATATAGATATGCACTGTTTATTAAAGATAAACGAATCATTCAGAAAGTAAAATTCGCGAGAAAAAATGCTAAAACATAAATTACATTATGTTACTTGTAAAAACATACAGGTTAGCAAGATCTATATAATTAATGTTCTACTTATTAGTTTAATTTAAAAAAATTTTTAGCAAATATCTGACTGATTTTTAAAATTTTTTATTTTAAAAAAGAATTTGAGTTAAGGATTCATGATACTTAGATCTGAAATAACGAATATAATAGTAATTTAATTTAATTAACTGATATCTTATCTTGACAGTTAAGATATGACTCGTTTTTTATAAATGATATTCCGACTGCAAATATTGAAATAACTAATATTAATAATAACATTTCGAAGACGAGAACCAATAATTTTTATGATTTAGTAATATATGCTCATTTGTTTTCAAGCTAATATTGCACGTAGTATAAACATTACTTAAAATATATGAATATATAAATTTGTACACGTATATATTTAAGTATATTATTTAAGCAGGAAATGAGGAAGAAAGCGACAAAAAGTAAAGAACGAAGAGGAGGCATGGGCTTAAGACTAAGTCCGATCAAATCACCTCGTAGTATGCAGCAGGGATTATATGCAAACACATGCTCAGAAAATATATGGAATACAGGAGAAAGAGCGAGAGTTGGGTAACGAAATACGGAAGAGCTAAGAGTAATAAGAGGACCAGCGTCCGAGTTCACGAGCGGGTTCACTAAAATTTTCCTATCCCGTAGGTGTGAGCTTGTAGTAGTGGTAATAGTAGTAACGCTAGTAGTTGATATTATACAGGAGGCAAGAGCGAGAGAGCCTCGAGAGTCAAGGATGTCAGGATATAAAGAAGCTTCGCGCTAGAGAGAAAGAGAGAGAGAGAGCATTGCACGTACGCAAATAGGAGCTGCGCTTATAGATGTGAATACGAGAATGGCCAGAGGGCAGCTAACGTTTATAACATTAACGCTAATGGACTACCTTATACCTTATACAGCAAGTCCTCCTCTTACTCTGCACCAGCTAGAAAGCCAGCAAGCCCTCTAGCTTTCCTCTTCTACCTCTTTCCCTTCCTTTCTAGCTTGCTTGCTTGCTTGCTTGCTTGCTTATATACCCTCGCTAGCTCTCTTCTCTTCTTCCATGGACAGCAGAGCAGCAGCAGCATCCGCGCGCGCGACCACCGCTCGCTATCGTTCCTACCATATATCCTCTATCCTCTTTTCGCTTTGCCTCTATACCCAAAGTACAGTATAATATTCATGAGTGCATGCAAGCTAATGCATCAAGGCGCCCGTCGGAGTAATCGCGGATAGGCTCTGCCTGAAAGCCAACCAGTACATACATATATACATACACCTATAGACTATAGCTAGAGAGGATCGGCTTGCAGATACTACCATGGGAATATATGGATACGAAAAATTTTAATAATTTTACTTTTTTCTCTCTTTCTTTTTTTCAACAAAAATAACTTAATAAATATGCCGTGTACTTGGAAAAGAGGTATCTTCGACAAAATGTGCACGTCAAATGAAGATAAGCAGCAGCTGATTTATCATCGTTATCCACTGTAATACGCTATGCTAATGAAATTCTTCTCATCTTCAACACGTACGTTTTTACCTATGCAGGAGACTATTTTTTCAAATTCATTAACTTATCTTTGTTTAATAAAGAAGTATTTACGATCTTGCTGCTGCTTAATATTTATAATGAATAACGGATAATGAAATTACTTTTAAACCATTATAATTATTTTAAATTTGCCTTGTTCGAAAATTATGATTAATCTTTTGACATATTTATTGAACATATTTTTATATCATGATAATCTATTAGCCATTTTCAAGTTAATAATTCCTATTTAATTGAATTTTTTTTCTAAATATTGATAATTTTTAACTAAATTGAAAATTGCCACTTTTGAAAGTATCATAAATGATGGATGGTATTAATAAGACATTCAATTTATAATTTTTACCTTTAATTAAATATTCAACAATTTCACAAACTTATTATCTAAACCTTATGTATTGTATAAGTGTAAGATAAGGAATATTAAGGAAAATAAAAGTATACTAATGCGATACGATAAAGCGCAAGGTGTTTGCGACGAGTTAGCCTTGTGCTAAAAGTGCTACAAAGAATCGTCGCTTATAATTTCTTGGATAGCGAGTATATAGTGCAAAACTATTAAAAACTCGTTAACACAAGAGACAAATGTAAGCCTAACTAAAAGAGAACACATAGGCCCTCCCTTTCTATTCGCGCTTTCAAGCTGCTCCGACAGTTTGGATTTAATTATAATATTATATAGCTAATTAGTCTGTCGAGGTAATTAGTGTCAGCTAGACAGTAGTCAGCACGGAATTTTGTATATTTATTTAATTTTCATTTTCACAAGCTGATTCTCTCTCTCGCGCTAGTTTTAATCAACCCCTCGTCCGAGTCATATTCTATTCGTTTCTCCCTTACTCTTTCGCCTGGCACATGTTTCTCTCCTTCGACGGAATAGAAAAAAAAGAAACGCTTGCGACAGCGAGAGAGAAGAAAAGGAAAGCGCTTGGGAAAGGAAAGGAAAAAGGGAAAAAAGAGAAGTAAGCTATGGGCTATGGTATAGCCTACAAGGTTAATAAAAAGTGGCAATAAAAACCGCCCCTTAAGTCCACCCCCGAGGCAAGTCCTGCGCTACTAGCGTTGCTATTGCTGTTACTGCTATACGCTCTCTCCTTTTTTTTTTCTTCATTCTATTCGTCTTGGTTGCTTTTCTCTCATTTCTCATTTCTCTATTCCTTTCGGTATATAGGCATCCTCTGACTTGTTTCTTTATCGCTTCGTCCACCTGCTCAGGATTAAGTTTAATCAAATATTTACATTTTAATTCAAGCGACTATATACATAGACACGTATGCAGTGTATATAGCAGTATAGAGCAGAGGAGGCACGTGCCTTTTCTGAACGATAACGCCGTCATTTAATTGCAAACTGCCAGTTTCGCGTATTAAATACCGAGCTCGTACGACCTGCTACTCTTTTATGCTATTACATTCGCGCATTTTGCTTCCTCCTTTTTTCTTCTTTCAACGAAGTGTGTCCAATTTTCATCAACTCAACATACACACACACACATATAAAGCTCACAGCAAGCGTTGTTATTTTAATCGAGAGTGAGAAAAGAGAGAGAGAGAGAGAGAGAGAAAGAAAGTGCGAGTAAGCGTTTTTCATTTGCTGGCAGTTAAGGGAATTTCATTTTCTTCGCCTCGTCTACTCGCTCTCTGTTGCATCAAGCCAGCGTGTTGTGTGTGTGTATGCTTTGGCTCTTTATATAGTTTTCCGCGAAGAACAATAAAAACATTCGTATATCCGAGTTTAACAAGTTTTAAAAATTTACACCGACCATTTTCTTCGCTTACACGTATACGTCTATATAGTAGCTTTGAACAAAAAAAAATATACAACAAAAAAAAAAAAAGAATATACCCATAGAAAGTTGTAAAATGCATACCGAACCAGTCCCTATGTATATAAAAGCCATACTTTAATATAGAGAATACACGTATATATATAGAAAAAAGAGAGAAAGAAAGCATCGCCGGCTTTTACGTAACCATAGAAATATTCGCTCACTAACACATAGAATAAGGTAAAATGAAGTCGGTTAAGAGAGTAAACCTTCAGTGCTTTAATTACCCTCGAGTCACGTGATTTCCGCGCTCTCTTCGCTCTAAGAAAGAGCGTGGAAGGAAAAGAGGGCGTGAAAGCAGAGAAACAGAGAGAGAGAGTAAGAGAGGTCATCGAAGTCAGACGAGCCAAGCTCAAACAAGCCGTCTTATTTCAAAGCGCTCCGGATAGATTTCATCTAGGAATTAACCTCGAAACAAGAGACGTACGTGGATATGTGTGCGTGTGTGTACGTGTGTGGGATGAAAAAAAAAATTAGTTTAAAGGATCTTTTGTACACACAAACACGTACACACATATGCATATTGTTTTTCCCTCTAGAGCTGTAATTCGATCGCAAGCGGATCGCACTGATCGCCGTGTGTGGCTGTTGGCTCTCTGTGTGTCGGCGTCGACGTTTATGCAGCCAGAGCTCTGGATGTGTGCATATACGGGGGAGAGAGAGAGAGAGCGCGAGTTTCGATAAGGGCCTAATTACGTACGTCGAAGATCTTATCACTTTCCACTCGCCGCGATATACTCGGAGCCTAAGCTAATTGGACGGCTCGATCCGATCCGTGAGTATGTGTCTTTGTATAAACTTGTGTGCAGGCTGGATTTATGTGGAAAAGCAAGCAGCAGTTATACACTTTGCGTGTGTATATGTATGTCATTGTAAAATCTATTTATTTCTTTCTTCTCTCCCCCTCTGCGTGTGCTTGTGTATATAGAAGTATCGATGCACTTACCTAGACGTTAAGTGCAATATATATGCATACACACGAGAAACAGCCCACTTTCCTTTAGGTTTTCTCGCTTAGTCTAAAACAGCTCTGGCTACTAACGCCGACGCTAAGCTAGCTGCCGTTGCCGTTCAACGCTAATATTTCGAGACGTCTGGCGAAATGCCAGCTCCCCTAGCCTACTTGTTTTGCCAACCTTTCTCTTTCTCTACTTTTTTTTACTCTTTTTTTTTCTATATGCATACAGAAATTCATATATATTTTCATCTTCCGCGATTCTTCCTTTCTTTTTTTTTTAAAAAAATACATGGATCTACGTAGAGTCTAAGAATTAAAGAGAATAAAATGAAAAATAATGTAGATTAAAGATTAAAAGTTTTGGAGATACAGGAATAGTAACGCCGCGGGAAAAGCACGTCGCGATGATCCGGCGAGCACGTGGCGACGAAGCGCCTGCGTGCCTCAACATCGCTTATCCTTTTCTCTCTTTAGCTAGCAAAGAGAGCTCTTCCCATCTCTTTGCTCTCCGAGAAACCCTCGTGATGTCAAATTTACCGCAGATGCGACTCTCTTTCTTTCTTTCTCTCCCTCTCTTTTGCTTTATCTCTTTCTATGAACGCACACACACACACACACACACACACACACTAAGCCGGAATATATACTTCGCCAAATGATTTACGAATATTGCTCTTATCTTACGATATGAGAATTATGTTAAATCGCTTATATATGCTTTTCTAGCTTTAACTACTATTTTTTTTCCAGCTAAGTTTTTTTCATTATCTTACTGCAAATTTAAATGAATGCCTTACACTGTTTGGTTTTATCATTAAAATTTTAAAAGCTTGAATGAGAAATTTAAAAGTAATATAATAATATGAATCATTAAATTCGTTAATTAATTTTTTTAATGTTTAACAAATAATTATTCTTAATCTAAAAATAATAAATCATATTAATTAGACTCACCAGAATCCAAGACATGCGTGAAATCCTTCTAACTGTCGATGATGATGATTGAATATTCCAGTCGTGATTTCAATACATATACGATACAGAGAAGGTATAGGAGTAAAACGATAAACAAAAGACACTGTATATATATATATTTGCTCACTGTAATATCTCGACGACACTGTAGAAACACAATTCTATATCCAAGCAAAAGCGGCACACGCAATATTGGCTCGACATACGGTTTATCAATTTCTATCTCTCCTCCTCGGCCTCCGTTTGCTTATACTACCAGCACTGCTATAGTAATACTATGTTGCAGGTATTAGAGGTATTTATTAATAGCGCCAGGCTTTTATACAATTATTACATAGCGTTTATATTCTCTCTCTCTTTTGCCTCGGCGCTTTTACTTCGCTTCTCGATTCTCCTGCCTATATAGCATGGACTTTAATACCGCTTTAATGGATATTATTTAATAGCAATTCAAAAGGGCCATGTTGTTAAGAGAGATTCAATCATTACAAGCAAAAAGAACAAGATATTAGTAATTTTTCATTAACTCTCATTATTTTTTGTACGAAGTTGAATATTGAACTCCGTTGCTTATTTTCCGTTGACTTAAGTTTATCCAAGCAACCACCGAGGCCAGCTTAACCGAGAGCAGACCTAAAATTACTCAATATTTATTTTCACATCCGCACACTCTTCTTTCTCTTTTCTTTCTCTCAATTGGTATATGAAAACGTTTGGCTCGTTGCGCAATCGCTGAAATAATACTTTATTCTGAGAAAGTATCGTCGACTACTTGAAGATAAGCAGTAGCAGTAGCAGTCAGCAGCAGAGTAACGATATATTCTAGTAGTTGAACTTTGCGTTGTTATCTAACAAATTTTTGGCAGAAGCTCGCTCGCTATACTCGATCTATCGTATATTTTCGTTATAAGCAAGCAATCATAGTCAACAATAGGCCCGGTGTGTCTGCCGACGATCACGTGGCTTGACGACAGACGGAAAGACAGTAGTAAAGAGTCAGATAGAGCTAGGATATATATATGTATATATATATATATCTATATATATTAAAGTCTGTGTGTGGAGATACGCGCGTGCGTTGTGTATTTCTTGGTCAGACAGAGAAAAGTTGTAACGGAGAAACTTGAGAATTATTCACTAGCATGGAGTAAGAGAGAAGCAAGCACTGGTCGATTCAGTTTTCCAGCTCGAAAAAGCTCCATCGAGCAGAGAGCGAGAAACTTTGAGAGAAAGGCACGCACTGACAAACAAGACTCCGAGTTTAAAGTATCTTTTTCTCTAATAATCTAAGCAGTAATAACAAATAACTCGGAGCAAACTAAACTACAATAAAGTACTACTGCTAAACACTCGAACTAACAAGTAGAGTCGAAGAAATTTTCGATAAAATTCAATGCTACTACACTGTGTTGTATACTGCGTACGAGTAGCGTGTACTATAGCGATAGACTGTACGCTCGGTACGGCGGCGGACGAGCGAGTGTGTTGCTCTTCGGCTCCGGCGCATCCCCACCATCGGGAGCGCGCGCGTCGTCGCCGCCGGCAGCACACTCTACCGCCAGCGCCGCCGCCGCTGCCGTCGCCGTCGTTGCCGTCGCCGTATCAGCCCGGCGTACATAATACACGCGCGAGAGACTATACGCGAGAAAGAAAGAGAAGGATATAAGCGAGGGGAGCACAAGTTAATGTGTATATGGAAAAGGGGAGTAAGGGGCAGGAGAGGAGCGAGAGACGCCGAGGAGGGGCATCCCTCTTTTATTCTCATTCTCCTTGTCCTCTCTTCGCGGACGAGTGAAACATTTCGCGGGTTTCGCGGGTGGCCCGGGGAGCCTATTCCTAGTGTATATATGTCTTATGTACGTATACACGCAGCCATATGAGTGTAAGTCTATATATATTGGAGTTCTCTCTTTCTAATTCTCTGATACTTTATAGCTCGAGAGAGAAAGAGCGAGAGGAGAGTGGGGTATGGAGGCGAGGGTCGCGCAGGAGGGGCTTGGAGGAGGACAGCGATATTGCGTTAATTGAACGATTCGCGCTCGCGATTCTCTGGTGTGTAGAAGAGGAACGATCCCAGCAGCAGCAGCGTGTATTGTATAGAGAGGAAATGAATATATAGAGAGAGGATAGTGTCGAGGTCGAGAGAGAGAGAGAGAAGTATGGGTGTGCGTTGAGAGCAGAGGGAAGGGAAGAAGGAGATTGAGCTCGAGGTTTGGGGGGAGGAATCGTGGGATTACTTGAAGTAATTACCTATTTTTATTATGCTCCGCCTGCCCGTCCTCTCTCTCTCTTTTTTTCTCTTTTTTCATCTCGCTCTTTCCAAGCTTGCTCACTTTTCTCCCACTACTCTTGATTGTCAGATCGCTGTAGTCTCATATTCTCTTTCCTCTTTCTTCGTTTATCTCGATGAGGCACTCCATTAGAAACTGTCCATTGATTGCATTGCCACTTGCAAATCGCAGCCTCGTTATACCGACAGACTCTCTCCCACTCGTTTTTTCTCTCTCTCTCTCTTCCTCTTGTGAGTGCAACAACTCAAATATATATTTCACCCTTTTTTTTATCGGCTCTATGATTCATTAAGAATAAAGCTCTTTAATGATGCGTAAGATTTATGTGCTTCATGCAAAATCATGCTTGGATATATTTGTAATTCGTGCTGGCTCAATTAATGGATGGCATTTGTTATAGACGAATTCAACATTCGTTTTATTTTTCCAATAATGAGCTATGAAGAAAGCTTCATTGTTAAGTAAATAATAATTAAGAAAACACATATTCAAAATTTATGGCTAAATTACTCACTGGATAGTTTTACAGACTATAGTCAAAAAACAGTTTTACATAATTTTACAGGCTGTGTTCAAGAAATATCATATTTTCATTTTTTAATATGAATAGCATGCTATGAGAACAGGACCTTATAATAATTGCTATTATATTTTTTCGATTTTTCTTTTTCATATAATTTAATAGTGAAATCGATAAATAAATATTTTTCATTAATATTTATGAAATTCAGTAAATTATTTCAAGTGGATAAAAAAAATATCTAAAATAATTTTGTAAATATAAGATGACATAGATGATAGGCAATATAAATCTGACAAAACACTACGATCTCAGCTTGAAATTACTTTTGTATAGGTCCTTCCTCCTTTCGGTAAAGGGATCTCAAAGTAGCATTGTGAAGGGATCTGGAAAGCATTATTATCGAAGAAAAACAGGAAAGCTATCCTCTACTTACAAGCCACAAGAATGCCGTACTCTATTCACTTTCTGTGTTATACGCACCCCATCCGATGATCTATTCGATAGAGATATAGCGGCTCGCAGTTGTCAAAACTTTTATCTACATTTGCATCTAAAGCCGGAAAAACACGGAAGTGAAAAAAAGAAAATTGCTCGTACCTGAATGTCATGCTCACCTACTTCCATAGCAGTGGAAAAAATAGAGAAAAGATTCTATAAAAAAAGATATCCAAAGGAAAAGAGACAATGGGCTATCGGAACTTACAAGCTTTCCGGATAATTATCAAAGACGGCATGAAAAGATTTGACCTAAACCAGCCTGTGCAATTCATCATGCTACATTACTTCGACTATCGTAATCAACTCGGCAATCTTGGAAAATTTTATCAGAAACTTTAACAAGTTTTTGTGTGCCTTTCTTTTTAAACTTAGTTTCAAGCAGTCAAAAGAATCAACCAAATTTCATTTGGTTAAATTAATTTATGCGTCATTATAGTACATACGAAATTAAAGAAGCATGAAAGTTTAGGAATGCATCTAGCTAGGGCCCCATAAAAAGGAATAAAATACATTTTTTTTTTACATTTTAAAGTATTTTTATAAAAAATTGACATTCAATTTATTTATTACTTTTAATTATAAATTTAATCACATTAAATTTAGAATTTAATTTTCGGTTAGTCGTAACAAGCTATAATTTTATTACCAGACTATAAAAAGAAATTTTTTTTAATATTTATGAAAAGCTTACGACTCCTGCATTCCTTGGTATTTTTTATTAAAATTACTGTAACTTTATAAAAATTCGTTGAAACCTCTTTAAATTACCAAAATATTCGATTAGCGGAGTAGTAAAATTCATTTAATATCGAAAAATAGCTTTTCTGCTTTTTATTAAACTTTTTTTTTTTATTTTATATATTCAATATTTCAAGTAAAATTAAGCACTGAAAAGGTTTAATTCCATCGAACCTGTTTAAAATAAAATAAAAAAATTTATAATTTTATGTAGAAGAACCAGTTTTGAGATGAATTCTCTTTGCTTGGATTTTTTATATAAGTACGTTCATATTGATTTCTAAAGCAATTTATATCTAAGAATAAAATAGTTTAATTTTATTTTAAATTTATTGTTATTTTTAAGAGGAATAAAATTTAAAATTTATTGCTATTAAAGAGAATAATAGGAAGGAAAAAAATATTAGACTTTTGTATATTGTAGATGTCCAAGTCCCAAGCTATATCCGACGTATCCTGTGCTCTCGCAGATAAAATAATCCGCAAGATATATATGTATATATATAATAATAAGATGAGCGTGTGGAAGGGAAAGATTGGCGTTGAATGCGTAAAATACGAGGTGCACTCGGTAGCCAAATGATTCGGGCGCACGCATGTTATACGTATATACATATATATATATAGATGTGGAAGAAAGAGGGGCCCTTTCTCTAAGACAGACCAGTTTGGGTCTTTATATAGACGCGTGGTTGGCTTGCGAACGGCTACTTATACACCAGGAGCTGTTGGAGGGCGGGCCGGTTGTCGGCCAAATGAAAAGCATCCCTAATTTGAAACTGAGAAGTGAAAAGCAAACAAGTGCCGAGTGCAGCATCGCTACTCGAGTTTGATCCTTTAAGACTATATACACGACGCGAGACTTACTTTTTTTTTCTCTCTTTTTTTTTAGCTTTTTTTTTTGCTTCTATACTCTTCTTCGATCTTTTTCTCTCTACTGCGCTTCTTTCATAACGCATGCACTCCCTCCAATTATGGGTCATTTACCAAAGACACCGCGGGATACCAAAAACCTTAGCTTCTTTCTCCTATACCTTCTTCTTCTCCTCCTGCTCATTCTTAGCTTACGATGCGAGAGATTTTTCAATTTTCGTGTCGAATCTTTCGTTTTTTGCTAAAAGGATACATCGAACGCATATCCGAGCCCGTACAGCCAGCGTTATAATACAAAGGGAAATTTATAGGAGGGATACGGAATTTTATAATTTATAGCTCGCTAAGGTGAAATATGTATGAGGTCAAATTAACTGGCTATTCAAGCTCTAATTTAATCCAAATGAAGTAGCGACGGCCAAGCAAGCCCCGGCGCATTCAAGACTTTCAAACTCGTTAATGCAATAATTGTGAGCCAAGATAAACTCTGAGTAATGCCATTCGATAAATTTTCATTCAACATTTAATACTACATGATACACTGTATTTCAAATCACTTTTTTTTCCTTCCTTTTTTTTGTCATTTCTCATTTGCTCAAATAAAAAGATCCTCATAATTTTCTGGCTTTATTGTTCAGCTTTGATAAATTTATTTATAATTAAATAAGCGCGTTAAACGAAAGTTTAGATAAAATGACAACTAGGAAGTATTAATAGAAATAAACGCGCTCGACTCATCTTGCGTGATTTCAAGTTATTGCATGATGCTGTGAAACACATGAGATCGTACTTATTTCATTTCTCATCTAGTCTGTGATTCGCCTTGTAAATTGCACGTCTTTCCTACTATCGTATAGTCGACTTTACGATTCATCGTGACAATACCGAGTTACTCTCTTTCCAACAATTCACTTAATAATCATTTCGTCTTATTACGAGATTTCTTAATTTTTAATGTTCAACAATTCTATTTCATTAAATTTTTCTTATAAAATAACGAGTGCAGTTGATATCCAATATGTAGGGGTTTATAATAAAAAAAAGAAGAAAAAAACGATTAAAAAAAGAGTAAAATTTGCGAGTTATGAATGATGCGATGAAAAATATTGAAAAGCGGTCTTGAATCCTTGTTGAATGTAGTTGGACGTTGTGAATACGTTAAAGTAGTATACACAAACAAGGCTAGCATACATAGGGAATATACATAAGCAGGCCGATCAAGAGGGCCAATTACTGGCGCAGCCCCCATATACCTCTATGCTGAATATTTCTTCGCGTTTGCGTGCTTGCATACGTGAATACATATATATACACGTACCTTTATATTTTCTCCCATATGCGAATGCTCAAACGAAGCCACTCGAGCAAAGAGAGAAAGAGAAAAGAGAGCAAAAAAATGAAAAAAAAAAGAAAAAAAAAGAAGAGTGAACAAGAAGAAGAAGAAAAGTACGGATTATGCTTGTGCATTACGAAATATTGGGAACGAGCATGCATGCGCGTGCGTTCGTTAGGGCCAAAAGTACAGAAAGAGAGGAAATATATTATTATTTTTTTAAGAAGAAAGTACGCGCATTTTGCGGTACACGTATGAGCTACAACTTGCCTTGGATATATGTTTTCAAAAGGGGCTGCGGAATTTCGGAGAAACTCACATATACACGTTCTGTAATACGCTCACTTCTATTATTTTTTTTTTTTTTTTCATTTTTTTTTTAAATTTAACTATCCGATTTCTTAAAGTCGCTCAATTTATCAAATATGCATATGATTTTTTCGTATTTAATTATTTTATACATTAGTTTATGTAAGTCAGAAATATTAAAAATAATTTATAAAATATATATCAAAATAATGAATATGGTCAATGTCCCAATTGCTACTAACGAACCTATTACTAGCCGCTCATTGTTATAGTATATCACGCAACGAGTGCGTAAAATATGTGATTATCGCACGAGTCGGTTTTGTCGCCCGAGCGCAGCGAGGACAGCGACAAATGAGACGAGTGCGATGATCACTTTACGCATTAGTTGCGTATATTATTTTTTCTAACAAGTGCGCAAAATTCTAAGAATGACAAACTTGCGTCTGTGATAGCATGTACAATCTTGTTCGAAGACTATCAAGATTGTAAAAGGTAGCCGAGGTCGGGGCGCAGGACGGGGTCCAGGGGCGGAGCCCCGGTGGGGGTGCAGGGGCAAGCCCCCTCAGGAGGGTTAGGGGGCAGCGCCCCCGCCTCCAAAAAAATAAATAATATTTCTAATACAAAAATACAACTAATAAAACAATTAAATTAAAATTCCATGAAAATATATTATTAAAATAATAATTGAGAATCCGTCCCCCTCTTTAAAACAATAAATAAGAAATTATTTAAATAATTAATTCCAAAATTAATTAATAAGAGAGTTCACGTATTGCAAAATAGTACATTACGATACAAGTGACCTAAGTGGCACTTTATTACACGGCCGGAGTTATCGCCCGAGCGCAGCGAGGGCGATAACGTAGTGCCGTGTAATAAAGTTCCACTAAGGTCACGAGTATCGTATACTATTTTGTAGCACGTGGGACATAAATCCGCCAAATTAAATCTGTACTCTTCAAAATCAGTAATAAACAAAAACTATGCACTCCACGAATTATAATTCAAAAAATAAAAGCGAAAACTATAAAAAACCAAACACTACGCATCCTGTGAATGATAAATCGAAAAAAAGAAAAGAAAACTATAAATAAACTAAAACTAAACACTCCATGAATAATAGATCGAAAAAGAAAAAAAAGAATATAATTTCAAAAATATACTCAAAATGTGTAATAATAATTAATTTTTATCAATATTATTGATATTATGTGAAATTGTTTGTTGAAATCATCTTCTATGAAGTCATAAATTGAAATTTTGTTTCACGTATGAATTAGCGTCGTAGGAGCGGTGAGGAGGTAACATGTTTAGTATAGCAATAGCAATCGTGTGTAGTAATAGGGGGTTCCCCGTAGCATTTTATAATATAACACTGAAATGACTATACCTCTTCGCTTTACATGTTACGCTACTATCAATTTTAGTTTTACTCGTATCTTACTTGCTTATAATTGTTATTTAATTTGAAGAATGTTAATGTAATAGAGTTTCAATATACTACAGCTTATTGTTATTTATGAAAATACTTTAAAAAATAATTTACATATAAAATTATTTCTTATTATATACGTACGTTACCTAAGTAAATTCATTATTGTACCGTGTAAAAAAGTGCCACCTAGGTAACAGAAAAGTGTTACCTAAGTGCGGATTTAGGTCCCGCAGTGCTATAAAAAAATTGTACATAGCACTTTGAAAGAGCACCACAAGAGCTTTCAAATGAGATGTATAAATGTCTGTTATGATGTATAGTTCCTGAAATATAACACTTTAAAAAATAAAAAAAATTTTTTTAGATGAAATCATCTTACGCACGCTCAAATCATTTTACGCACGCTGAAATCATTTTACGCACGCTCAAATCATTTTACGCATGCTCAAATCATTTTACGCACGCTCAAATCATTTTACGCACGCTCAAATCATTTTACGCACGCTGAAATCATTTTACGCACGCTTAAATCATTTTACGCACGCTCAAATCATTTTACGCACGCTAAAATCATTTTACGCACGCTGAAATCATTTTACGCACGCTAAACAAATGCGTCTGATAATATGATATTTTATGTACGCAAATGAGTACATGAAATCGAATTTTGCGCACGCCGTTAGAAAAAAAATTTTTTTTCGTATCTAAATAACATTGAGCGGTTAGTAATAGGTTCGTAAGTAGCGATTGGGACATTGACCATATATCAACTTGGATCCTCATGAAAAGTGTTTTAAATTTTAAAAAATGATAATCATTAATATTTTTAAAAATTTTCAATTTTTCAAATAAAGACCCACATAAAAATATATGATTTTCGAATTTTTTGTGCTGATGAAATGGAGCATAGCAATCTTAGCGAAACAGCATTAAAATATTAACTAAAAGCGTTGTGCGAGCGGTCGGCAAACTTGATATGTAAGGGGCTACAAAACGAATATATATAGAAAGAGAAAGAACGGGGGGTGGGTCTTTTTGAAAGGTCGCTTATGGCAAAGGGTTTCAAGAGAGCACAAGCGCCTCGTGCAATTGTTGTTTCGCGGTGCTAGCTCGCTATATACATATATACATTAGCCTCTCTCTCTCGTACGCGCTTACAAACATACGTTACAGCACGGTAATTATATTTACCTTAGCAGCTTTATTATTTATGAAGACGTGTATGAACGAAACGTTAGTTAGACAGCTACTCTTTTCACGGGCTAGTTTTTTTTTTTTTCATTTCGCTACATTAATGAAAAAGAATAAGGAAAAAAAAGCTTCTGAATTTGGCAAGTTGGTTTTCCCTTTTGTAACTTGTATTTTTATTTGAAAAATTAAAGGCACTTTTTTTAAATCACTATTGGTCTTTTTACATTTGATTGGAGATAAAAAGGTAGTCTTTACTTTATCTTCATTGCTTATGGTATAATGGTCATAGGAGAGCAACATTTTTATTGGCCATATTCTTCGTTGAGCAATCAAACGAGTAAATCGTTGCTCTATACACACATATAGAAAAAAAGTATAAACGAAATCGATTTAAAAAAGGCGATTTTCTTATAATATACGAAGAATGCTTATAACTAGCGTTCCGATGATAATAACACAAAAAGTGCAACAAGTATATACAAGAAGTTGTCAATATATTTAACAATTATTTTCCTAATTGAAGTAACATTGAATTTGAACGAATTTAAAATCAATTTTTCATATTTATTATGTCCCTAATGCGAGAGAGAGAGGATGGGAGGGAGCAGAGGAGAAATCCTAAGCGTGCTCAAGTGGAAGCACACACATATGCTTCGCACTGGAGAAATGGCAGAGTTCATGAAAATCAATGAGCGATTCAGGCATTTTCAACAAAATGTAGAAAAGACCTCATTAGGGGCACATTCAAAGCTCACTCGTATGCTCCTAGATATACTCGACATATCCTCTGCAATGCACCAAAGATCCTTGCGAGCACCCCCCCAAGAAAGAAAACCTTTTTTCTCGAAGAAATAAAGAAAAAAAAAAAAAACTTCTCGGAAATCGTGCTAATTTGAACTTTTCCCACAGAAAATGCGCGCACCTGCTCTTAGCGGAACCCTATAGTTCGCTTATAACGTGCCATCGCTTGTCAATCCATGATAATTTTTAAAAATCCACAAAAATTTTCAATAGACACAAGGATCAATTCTAACGGTAATCATTATTTAACTATTGTCAATAGATTTCTATACATTTCTTTTATTTTTCCGTAAATAATGAATTTTTGTAAAATCAGCATGTTTTTATATTGTTTTGTACGAATAGAATCTCAAAAATTTTCTATTCATCATACTTTTATTTTATTGTTTATAAAATAAAAAATTTTATTTACTAAATTTATATTTTCAAGTAATTTTTATTCAATCATTGTTTCTTCTATTCTATACAGATATTTTACACCTTTTTACGGAATACCATTACCATCTCTATACGGGGTTGTATGATAAAAACTCGTTTTATGCTTTTTTAGTTACTTTCTATATAAATCCAGGTGTAGACTATAATGAATATACTAATATACGAGAGAATTCTGTGCGAGAAAACTTATGTCAGGAGCGGGTGTTGCAGAATCAAATTCGAATCGAACCGATCATCATGCGGGTTGAAGCCGCACCAAGCACTGCTTAACCCACATGTTTGGACGATTGCACACCTGGAGGATCGCCTTAATGATAGTGGTAGTTAAAGTCAAGGAATCAGGATTCTTTTTCCTTAAAAATAACTTGGAGAAAATTTTCAGATTTTTCGGTAAGAATGGAAATTTGATCTTCTAGAAAAGGGAGGTGAATGCTCTACGCATTTTAAGATTTAATTTTGTTTAAAAACTTTTTCCATAATGTATTTATAAGTAATGTGATGCGAAATAAAATTAATAACAGAGCCTAATATTTATTCTAAAGCTGAAGTAAATACTTATTTATATTCTAACATTTATAGAAATCGGGAAATGAAATATTTCCAAAATTATTAAATAAATAATAAGCGCATTCCTTTAATATAATTGAGCTCAAAATGTGCATTAGACATATCTTTAGCATTTATATACTAAAAATTATTTGTTAAAAAATAAACTTAATATACAGTTATACTTGCTTTTATGAATCGAAAGAATACCTGAGATACAATTTCTTTTTGCGATAGTCACAGAATTGAATAAGAAAAATAAAACGAGAGAGTTCGAGGGTTGACAATAATCAGGGTAGACCCTGCATTACACTCCATTCATCTCTTTACAGTCAGCACATTCCCATCTTATCGTTTCTCCAGTTTTTTTTTCTGCTCTGACAAGGATTTTCTGATATTCTACGTAATGCCGACGGTCCGTATTTGGTGGACAATTCTTCATTTGCGTTCGGCAAATTTGAATTTATGTAAATATGTTAAAATTTTATAGGTATGTATTTATGTGTGATTGTTAGTATTACGAAATTCTTAATATTTGTAGTATGTAAAATTATATTAAATATTGTGAAATTGGTCAGTTCTTTACTTATTGTAAAAGATATAAGTTATAAATTTTTTATATGTGCGAAGGCACTGACACCTGTTTAGTTTTGAGAAACTGTTTATAGTAACGTTTCATCCTTGTATAATTAAGAGCCTCTTAAGGTATAATTTTTACTATAAATATGAGTATGGAATGATCGGCATTGTTATTCAGAGATCTGTCAATGTATCTTTGTAATAGTATTACAACATCTGACGATGTAATGTATCATCGTTGTAATAACATATCATTGTAATGTATATCGTTGTGACATATTTGTCAATTTGCATTGACAAATCTTTAATTAAAAATAGAAATCAATACATACATATAATTTTCATGAGTGAAAACTATATCTGAAGAGGCCCTTTCATACAAGGACGAAACGTCATTATAGACAATTCAAATAAATAAATATCTTAAAACCTAACAGCTAAGGTCGTCAATATCTTCCCACGTACAAAGTATAGGTTATTTTTATGTCAAAATCATATTCAATGTGTTGTATCAAAATATAAAATCATAATCGTTTTCAATAAAACTTAACACGTGCACGAAAAATAATTTTTTTTCAAAATGTATAATTTTAAAAATATTCTATGTAAGATCCTCGAGCATACACTAAAATTATTAGTGAGCGTATACAGATAATCAACTGATTTTGTCAGTATACTTTAAAGAACGCCTACTATTAAAGATGAATTGACTGTGTTATGATTTTTCGAGTATGCACTTGGAGGGCATTACATAATTGATAACTGTAAAATCCCAATATAAAAGTTATTAAAATTTTTTAATACGCTTTCCTTAAAATTTTTATAAATAAAAAATTTTTTCTTAAATTTACACGAACAATCGGACAGTGCTGAGATTGTAATAAACTCTTATAAGAATAGTTTTTTGTGCACAAAATATTTAATTTTATTATTATTATGAAAAAAAATGGAAATCAAAAAGTATTCTATTCGATTAATAAAGAGTTTCAATTCAATCATGATTGGAATTTAAATTTAACATTGTAACATTAAAAAAATCAAAAACTAATAAAATAATTCATAAATTTTATTATGTATTTGTTCGTGCAAAAGCAAAAACTTTTTTTTATTACGAAGCAAAGTGTAGGTGCTATGTGCGAGACCGTATCGCACAAGCGAGAGATTGTCATCATTTAAGCGGTATTGTCAAAAGTCGACTAGCCTCTAGATGCTCTGAAATACGAAATTTGCAGGAGCGTTTAACGATATTCAGGGCTAAATTTATGCTGATTTTTTCACGTAACTATGTCATCTGCATAAGCATGATCGTGGACGAAAATTTCGTTCCTGAATTATAGTGATAAAATTTTTAATACGCGAATATGCCAATCTGACTGTAATAATTTTAAAATTTCACTCGCCTTATGTACTGCTCTTTATGTCTGTTGCTAATGCGTCAGCCGGTCGTGACATTTTCTGAAAAAGAAAATATTATTTTCAAAATTAGATAAATTATGTAAATATATTTATTTTTTTGTGGTAAAAAAATTATAAAATGTTCCTTTAGAGAATTAAAATTTATAGGTAAAATTTAAAATGACCATCTTTGGCCACGCATAATGTTAAAACCATAGATTAAAAAAATTCTGTGAAAATTTATAAGCATCAGTAATGCATTTTATATTTTCATAATGAAAAATTTTTGGTTCATCTCACAGAATACTATCCATATACATGATTGAATCTATTTAAATAAAAATAATATATTTAAAATGAACCCCAAATTTGGAATGGTCTGAATTTTAGTAAAAAAATAGATCACTGACGGTTTTTTTCATAAAAATTTACATAAGCATTCTTTGCATCAGACATTTTAATGTTTTGCAACAATATATTATTAAAAATATTTGTTCAATAAATTTTTTTAATAAAAAATCAGTAATTATTGAAACAAAATTGACCATATATATAAAAACTTTGGATATTTAAAAAAATTGTGTTGAATAAACTTTCAATACTTTAATATTTCGCTTTCAATATAATTACCTAATATAGCCTTTAAGCTATTCAATATACCGGAATGACTTTTTCCTAGAAGCATAGTTTATCAAATAAAAAGTTTGTTTTCAATTAAGTCCGATCATTTATTTCTTCAAATAAATAACTTCGAGAGCGCTTAAAAAACGATTAAACATTTGGTTAATCGGTTTAAAAAATCTCCCCACGCTGCTTGATGCAAGAATGCTAATTAAAGATAATCATCGACAAAAGGTTTGTTCTGTTGATTTTCTTTCTTTTTTCTTTTCTTCTCCTGTCCATCTTTATTAAAAAAGGAACATTAAAAAAAAAATTAAGAGTAATAGAAAAAGGCCCAACCCCAGAGAGCACGTTTCGTCCCCATGGGTAAAATGTTAGATGCAATTAGGTATGCGTGGAATGTCTAGATCGAGAGAACGAGAGAGAGACAGAGACAGAGAGAGAGCCAAAGAAAAGAGTCTCTCTCCAAAGCAATCCCGCGGCTCAACGCCATTCTATCTCTTGGTCAGATTAAAAGCAATCTTATTATACCGAATGACGAGGTCACGCGATCAATCACATAAACGTACACACGCATATACGCGCACACCCACACGCACACTCACATGCACAAAGACAGGAAGAACGAATGAGAAAGAGAGCGAGCGAGCGAACTATTACGTTTGCGCTTACAGCTAATACAAGATGGACAAGACTAGTAAAGAAATAAAGAGAAAGACAGAAATAGAGGGCCACCCGTTGTGCCCATGGAATGTGGAACTGTACCGTAAGCCTGCAGGGATAACTCGCGTCTCTCTATATATATATAACCTTTATTTGCCCTGCGGTATTTCTTTGGGGCTGATTTTTAATCTTTTACTTTTGTTCTCTTTGCATGTATACATTTATCTGTCTCTCCCTCCACTCCACCAAAGGAGCACGTGTATAAATTTTTTTTTTATTTTGGTCAATCCTTAAATTTTCTGGAGCAATATATAGCAGCAAGCTGAGAAAGAAAGATTGGATCAGCGTAGGGTAAAGAAAATAGCATTATCATTCATTAATTTTCGTTGGCATTCCGCTCATAATTAAACGAGCAAACAGATTACGACTATTGGCAAAGTGCTTCATTAAGGAAAACTGAAAGGAAATAATAGTCAAAGGCAGCTGCTGTTACTGTGCTCTCCTGTGTCTTGCTGCAGGAGCGTGTTTCAGCTCTCTTTCTGCCTTGCATCGAATTCAATTTAATTTCTCTCGAGCCTCGACAATTCCTTCTCTACCTCGAGATGCAATCGAACGATAAAACTTTAATAGGCTGCCCACTTGCGCGCACAAAACTAACATTCAAATATTTATTTTCAACAAAAGCGAGACAATTTATATTTTAACGATATATACGTACATGTTCCTTTTTTTTTGTTTTAATGCAATTCTAATATAAATGATTTACGAGCGAGTTAAGAAAAGTCAAAAAAATATTAAATTCATAATGCCTGTGCTCTTGTATCAAGGAAGATGGAAGAGTTTAAAATGTCGGACACCTGGCTTTCTTTGAAAAGTCTTGCTCTCTCTCTCTCTCGTCGAAATAGAGTTTAGCCGGGCATTGTGAGGAGACAAATATGCGTTAATACGTCATCCGGTTTCTCCATTCATGTTGGGCCAACTGACATATCTCTCCCTTGTGAATGGTCATTACGAATTAGCCGGCGTATAAATGGCTTTTAATTGCTTTTCAGCCGCATCACAAAGTCCTTAGAACCTACGTTTCTTCGTTTATTCTTTTTTTTTCTTCTTTTTTACCTGAGCTCCGAACGTGAACTCGAACAAGAGGAAAAATTAAGAAAGGTTGTGCCTTATATATATTAATGACAAAAATACTATCTCTCTCTTATTTATTCTTTCGGTGCTGTATACGCACGATATAAAGACGTCTAATTTCGTAGCTCGTGAATTTAATTTCGAAGAAATTACCACGGCGAAGAAGCGCCTCAATAATCCTTTAATTTTTATTGAGGATTCCCTCTGTTACAATAACTAAGAATTTTCGTTAATGAGATAAAAGGCTGCTCGTTCTTCTTCTTCCTTTTTTTTTTCGTCACGAGACCTGCGTTTGCATTAAAAATCATTCAGAATGAATTTAAGAGACTGTTCGCACATAAAAGCTTTAATTAACGCTCTATAGAGACAAATCGCGTAAAGTCTAAGCACCAAAATAAAAAAAAAATCTTAAACGATTCAGTCGAGCCAGACAGCTGTGAATAAGAAATTACCAACAATGAAAGTAAGTAATCGAAAGAAGATAACGACGCGCAAATAAACTCTTTCTTTGATATATTAAGGCAAATATAGCTCGATTTGTAATCGATGTTTTCGTAATAATGAATAATGTTCCCATTAATGAAAACACAACGAGAGAATGCTAGCTTCTAACGCAACCATTGGATAGAAGAGGATTTTCAAACGCGAGATCAGCACTCGTATTATTACAGTCCCCAGTATAGAGAGACACGCAAACGCACACAGCTCATGAATTTGACAATGCAGTTATCCCCGTCATTAATTCGCGTGCGTAATGCAGTAGTTCTTGCCACTAGTTGATTAAAACAGGTCCAGCTTCTCCCTGTCCATGTTGCTCTTCCCACCAAAACCTTTATCTCTTTTACCGTAATTGTCCATAAACTCATTGAAATTTCGCTCTAACTTTGCATTTATTAATTCCGATTCTCTTCTTCACATTAGTACTCTAATAGTTATATGGAATACCGACATTATAGTTTTCCAAATTTTTTATTCTTAATCCAAAAGTTTTAAAACATATCTATATTTATATCCTTCCACTCGAACTCTTAAAAAAATGATTTAGAGATGTTTAAAATAGTACATTACGATACAAGTGACCTAAGTAGCACTTTATTACACGGCCGGAGTTATCGCCCGAGCGTAGCGAGGGCGATAACGTAGTGCCGTGTAATAAAGTTCCACTAAGGTCACGAGTATCGTATACTATTTTGTAGCACGTGGGACATAAATCCGCCAAATTAAATCTGTACTCTTCAAAATCAGTAATAAACAAAAACTATGCACTCCACGAATTATAATTCAAAAAATAAAAGCGAAAACTATAAAAAACCAAACACTACGCATCCTGTGAATGATAAATCGAAAAAAAGAAAAGAAAACTATAAATAAACTAAAACTAAACACTCCATGAATAATAGATCGAAAAAGAAAATAAAGAATATAATTTCAAAAATATACTCAAAATGTGTAATAATAATTAATTTTTATCAATATTATTGATATTATGTGAAATTGTTTGTTGAAATCATCTTCTATGAAGTCATAAATTGAAATTTTGTTTCACGTATGAATTAGCGTCGTAGGAGCGGTGAGGAGGTAACATGTTTAGTATAGCAATAGCAATCGTGTGTAGTAATAGGGGGTTCCCCGTAGCATTTTATTATACAACGCTGAAATGACTATACCTCTTCGCTTTACATGTTACGCTACTATCAATTTTAGTTTAACTCGTATCTTACTTGCTTATAATTGTTATTTAATTTGAAGAATGTTAATGTAAAAGAGTTTCAATATACTACAGCTTATTATTATTTATGAAAATACTTTAAAAAATAATTTACATATAAAATTATTTCTTATTATATATGTACGTTACCTAAGTAAATTCATTATTGTACCGTGTAAAAAAGTGCCACCTAGGTAACAGAAAAGTGTTACCTAAGTGCGGATTTAGGTCCCGCAGTGCTATAAAAAATTTTAAATAAAGATAAAAATTTGGGAAACCTCAAAGTCGGTATGTATAAATCACATATCCTATTACATCAGCTCAAGTAGCAAGATATAAATTTGTGAATATATTCAAAGAGAACAAACAATGTTATCAAGAAACTATTATACGTAATTTTGCATAAGTTGTATTCAATTTCAAACATAGAAAATAATTTTGTTGAAGAGGAGTAAAATAATAAATCTAGAGAAAGAAATGCTAAGGAAAGAAAATCTCGTTGAGATTATCCATTGGATGCGATGTCGCGGTGACAAAATATAGAATGGATATATATATAGAGGGGTAAAGAGTGTCCCATTCATATGCAAATGTCTATCAACAGGTGTACTCATCCATTGTAAACTCGTCACAAAAAGAGTGGATGCCAGGCAAAAATCTCTTTCTTCTCTTACAGTACATCTTAAACGACTTCAAGAAAAGACCTTTTAAATTATTCAAGGATTTTCGACTAAAGTTTCGAAGAACCTTGCTTACCAGACAAATACACAAAGCTAATTTTAAATCATTAAACTAATAAAATTATTTGTAGCGAATAATAATACTAAAATACAAATGTTACGGTATTCTTTTTGTGATTATTATTTTTATTATATTAAACCTACCGCCTAAAGGATTCTACAGACTTACGGGATTACCTGCAATTTCGACAAAACTATTTCAGGGATATTTTTTATGTAATAGCAGGACTTATCAGGAATATTATATGAAAGTTTCAAATTAATAGGAATAGAATTAAAAAACTATACCACAATTAAAAAACTATATCATTTGAAGACTTAATTTATAAATTTATTATGTGCAATTATAGTCGCAAACTTTTGAGTTTTGAAATCTGCAAGAAATGAATGTATGTTATACTAATAAAAAGTATTACAAAAATAACCGAAACTATTACAGTACTAACAAAAAGAAAGTCAATTCCACAGAAGAGATTGACCGTTTTACAGTATTCGTTTTTATAGCCAAAATAATGGAACCTGTGTTTCGGGATTTATTTTAATGGACTTTACTTTTGAGATAGCTTATCTTTATTTACGTAAAGTATATCTTTATACATACATTTTCAAAATATAAAGATATACTCAATTACAATCGATAAATATTTCAGAAATTAAGGCTTGTTGCAATAAATTATCGTATTTCACAATTTTGATTGTAAATGTATATAAACAACAAATTTAATGGTCAGAATTCACACTTGGAAAAGTTATAATATTTGTAAGATTAAATATTGACAAAACAGCGTTTAATTTTGTTTATTACTATGCAGTTGTAATTTAAAAACTATAATTTAAAAGAAGTCGATATGAAATTTTGTACAATAAATTTGGACAATTAATAAAAAATATTCACTTAAGATCAATTAATTTTCAATATTTATATAAGCTATTTTATCAATACTTATATTGTTGGCGTCCATAACTAAACACTTTTTATTTGATACAAATCTTTTTTTTTCACCTTTTAACTAATATTGAAAATAATAAATAGAAGAATATCGAAAACAAAAATGAATCTTTTTATTTAAGGGATAGAAATGCATTATATTGTGTCTACTTACAAATTTTGATTACCATTCGAAAACCATGTCATAAATAAGTGATTAGAATTATGTAACTATTTGCCATTCCTTAATCTTGATCTAGAACTTGGAAACTGTAATGTTAACATAAATTCGTCCAAAATTGCAATTTCACAATACTCTATTTTAGTTTAAGCACAGAGAATTTTCTTGAAATTTCAAGTAATTATTAATGACATTTTAAATTTTAGTATGAAATTTAAAAGTGCACGCAACACAAAGCTTTTTCTATCGCGTAATAAATGTATGACTATCTTAAAACTCAAGTTTATTTTGTGAAAGTCTATTGAATGAAAAAACTTTAATGATTTATAACAATAAAAATTTTTCTTTAGATTTCAGTGTAATAACGCGCTTGAGCTTGTTTGTGTATGTATGCAGTTACGTACATATGTGGATCTTATTTTTATTCCAAAACTATTTAAGATGATATCTTAATGAAAAAAACTTTCTGATCCACTAAAATTTTAAGTATCCAAGTTTTTTGTATTAAAAAAAATTTTCAAGAATTTTTCAATGTTAAACCTTGAAAGCCTTGTGGCGAAAAATTAAACGAACGTTAATTTTTTATTTCATGGAAATATCCTAGCAAGTTTTTAACCTTTTCAAAAAGTTTTTGTGGAACATGTGTAATATCATGGTATTCAAACGAAAAAAATTTTTCAAATTTTTTTCGCATTGTCGGTACCAAATTCAAATGTTAGTAAAAATTTGAACAAAATGTATTTTTCCTACAAAAAGGACATGAAAAACTTTATGGTGGGTTTCACCACTTTTTTTTTCAAAATTATAAAAAAGATCCAAAATTTAAAGGTTTTAACTATTTTTTTATTTATTTTTACAGATTTAGATCACTCTTTTATTGAAATAGAAATGTTAAAAACATGTGTAACATCAAAATTTCAATTAAAAATTACAATATTCTCAATTTGTTGAATTTCAAATTTATTAAACCTTTGTTTCGTATTACTTTTTTGGTATTCCGAAGCAACAAATGGTTTGTATATAATTTTCAGACTTTATTATATGTTTATTTGAAGAAGTCATAATATAATTTTAAGGAAATTAAGCACCATGCATTGGATTTAAGTTCTTTTTAAATATCAATGTGTAATCTCCTCTCTTACCTAAAATATATTTACATGCAGTATTATAAATATGAAAAATCAACGCGATATAAAAAAAAACCCATTTTTATATATCGTTGTTCCAAAAGCTGATACTTTAATCGATATCTCTTGATCATTGCACAGAAACATAAATAATAAAAAATCCTCTTTGCCAAGGGAAGAATAGCAGGTATAGAGAAGAAAAAAAAGAGAGAAGGTAAACAATGAAACGATGTCTGGAGTTTGCAGGTACGGATATTTAACGTTGCAGAGGACCAGAGAATCGTCTTTTTTTATGGATAGTCGTGAGCCTCCGGCTGAGACTAAAATCTTTACAAGTATTTACGATGCCACTTGGCTGGTGACAAGGGTTTAGGCAATGACCAATGAATTTTAATTCTCCCTCTCTCTCTCTCTCTCTTCTATATATAACAAAAATTTATTATTCTCTCAAATTGTTTTTTTGAAAAAAATGTAACCAAGACGCGTGGATGGCCCGCTGTGAATCGTATGAAATGTACATTTTCAATTTAAGATTTCTTATAAGGACAACTTGTGTTTTTGCACAGCGGGCGCTCGAATCACAAGGCTTATCGAATTATTTCAAAATAGCCGATAAATTTTTCACTCCATTATCAATCAATTTAATCAACATTAGTATATTACAAGGATTCTATGAAAAATTCATGCTATTTTCAAAACGATTTCGAAAAATTGATTGATCAAATTTTTTTCTATAATCAATTAATTTATAATGTATACGATACTTAAAAAATGAAAGTATTACACAATAAATAAATGAGAGTACGGAAAAAGATAATGTTTTTGAAAAGAAGAACAGAATTGAAAAAAGCGAGTTAGTAAAAATGCACATATAAGTGAGAACCGCATTGAGCACAGAGAGAGAAAGAGAGAAGGCTATAAGGTCCGTTTTGGCATTCCAAGCGCAGGTGAGGAGTCTGCGGAGCAGCTATTGAATTCTGAGCCAGGTTTTGGGTCTAGCAGCAGAGGAGCGCCGAAGAGGTACGCGGGGAAGAGACTGCGACAAAGGACATTCTAGAGGAGCCGATCCTCTCCCCCTCTTTTTTCCTTCTCTTTTAACTTTCTCTTTCTTTCTTTCTTTACTTTTTTTTGTCTTTTCGCTTTCTCAGTTTTTTCTCCTTTTATTTCGTCTTCCTTTTGCTCTTCGCTCTATTCTTTTTTCGCCGTATACGATCATACTACGATGTCGCATCCCAAAGTCGACGTTGCCGACTCAAAACTTGCGAACAGAGAGAAAAGATTCAGTCGTGAAAATGTTACTTTAATGCTTTTCAATTAATGTAAATTCAAATTTTTATTAAATTGTGTCGAGTAATTCGAATCATAAGTTAATTAATATTCATATTATTATACATTATAAAGTTCTTATAATTTTTGAATGAAAATTATCTAATTTAACTTTTGAAATGAATATGTACGTAAAGCCAGTATACTATTTAAATGATTCTAAATTTAGAATATTTCTTTGCTTTTTTATCTTTAACTTGGCAAAATCTACGAATAAACTTAATATTAAATATGAAAAAAATGAAATCTTTAATAATGATAATTCCCTGGTAGAAAATAAACCATTTTTTGGCCATTTTTGCTGGTTAACACATGTTAAAATGACACTTATCTAGAAATTCTGTACAAAGAGTTTACAAAATTTCTAGATAAGTGCCATTTTAACATGCGTTGGCCAACAAAAATGGCCAAAAAATGGTTTATTTTCTACCAGGGTTCTTGGAAGTATAATTGTAATTATTTTCGGCCACCCTCTAACTTAGATTACAAGCCGTAAAAACTTATTAGTTTTCTCTCTTATAAAATTATCGATAAAAGTTAACGTGTATAAAAGCTATTTCTTTGGATCATATAAGGATTATTATTCAATTAACTTTTTTATGGCAAAAGCTTGAGAGGAATGTAACGTACATATAAGAACGAACGAGGCGAGCAAGGAGCACGGAGAAAAAGACGTTTTACTGGAACATTTACTAATAATATACTTATACATGTGTACGTGTATGGTTAGGGATGATTGAGAGAGCTTGGCAATTAATAAATAACTCAATAAACAAAGCTCGTAAGAAGACATGACTCACTCTTACAATTTAATATTTAGAGAATCACGAAAAATTCATTCTTTTTCTATACTCTTGCGGATAAGCATTATAGAAATTTCAATGATTTTCTGTCATTTAAATAGCAATTTAAATACGTATATAGTATAAACATACACACAATTTATTAATAAAAAATTAATTACTAAAGTAAGTCGTTAACTTAATGTGTGTCGTATACGTATACTTCCAAAAATGGGCTTGTATATTTGTCAGGCCTCTAAAAATTGCTGAAATTATTTAAGAGAAGGTCACAGTCTCTGTCCTTGTTTATTCATTATTTCTGATTGTTTAGTTAAAAATTATTCATTAAAAAAAAAAAAAAAATAGTATTGAGATGTTAATATGATAAGTAAAATTTATATTCATGATAAAAAAATTTAATCACATATTTTTCAGTATAATACGGCTTAAATGTTTTTCATTATGAATATGAAATTTATTTATTATATTAACATCTAGCTAAGGTTGCTATTAATTTTTTTTACTTATAATTTTTAAACGAATACAATAAATAATAAGATGAAACAAAAGCAGAGCATCCCATTTCTTCTCAAATGAGCTCTGTACGAGTTGTGTATAATATGAAAATTTTCAATGTTCAAGTAAGAGAGCGGTTATGAACCTAACGGGTTAGATCAAAATTAGATTATTAAAAAAACCAAGGTCAAATCCTTACATATAATAGTAAATTTAAAAAACTAGACTACTTATTTTAGTTTTTTTTATTAACGACTTACTTAATGATTTTTCTTGCAATACTGCTTTGTGTGTTTTTTTAAATAGATGTTACTAATATTTTGGTATCAGATATTATTAATCTTCTATAAAATTCTCTCATGTATAATATTAAATAAAAACAATGAAAGAATTTTAAAAAAATTTTGAGAAAATAAAAAAGGATTAGCGCGAAGCTATCCCATTTGGGCCTGTATAAATGCTTGCTTTAGGAAGGTATCGCACGATGCAGCAGGATAGGATATGCTCTTGTTGTAATTGAAACGTAACCCTATTGTTAAGGCATAATTGACTGACACCATGCAGGCTCTCTCTCTCTCTGCAGCCTTAGATGATCGGAGCTCTTTCTCTTATGTTCGTTTTCGAATCCAATTCGATGCGTGTACAATGCCGATTCATCAGCAAAAACACGGGCAATGCCCTGAAAAAAAAAGCTTGCCGCTAAAGCGATCTATAACTGGCCCTTCTTTTATTTTTATTTCTACCTCACGTTCTTTCTTTCTCACTCTCTTTCTCTTTCTCTCTCACGTTCTCTCTCAACGAGCACCTGCAATCGTTTTCCTTCTGAATAGAGCCATTTTCGCAGCCACGATTGAATTGCGAAAGACCGAAAGTTTTTAACGAAGGACAATATGATTTTTTTCTCTTTCTTTCTTTCTTTCTTTCTTTCTTCGCTCTCTTCAACCGAAATCAATAAGCCCGGTAGTCAATAAAAAAAAAACTTATTCCTTCGGCTTAATCGACTGTGACCGTGTATCCTTTCATATAATCCGTGCATTACACTGTCCAATCTACTCTCCAATCAAGAAGAATAAAAAAAAAACATGGAAAACGGTTCAAACACTTGCGGTACACATTAATTTATATTTCATGAGATTAAAATAAAAAACTTGAGCGCACCAAGTTAAATGAGGAAGTTCGTTTTTCAAAATAGCTTTGCATACAGAATTAATCAAGGTAAAAAAAAAAAACCAGAAAATAAAAAAAAAAAAGTTCTGATGAAAAACATCACGTAAAAGTGTTGAAAGCTCTCTTTCCTCTCGCTCTGTCTCTGAGAAACAAATAGATTAATCTAGTGTGCACGTACAGTCATCCAAAGGGATATATAAGCGAAAGACAATCAGGGCGGGACGATGAAACGTGCACCGATATGTAGAGGTGAGTGCTCGATGCTGAGTAGAGTAGACGAGAGTAAAGGGAAAGAGAGAGAGAGAGAGAGAGATGCTGCACATTGTGGATCAGGCTAGGAGATTAATTATTAACAGCAGTAATTGAACTTAGTTCGATCTAAGATAGCCGGCGTTGATTGCGGGGAATAGAGAAAGAGAGAGAGAGAGAGCGGAGGGCTTGTATTCTACGCCCGAATGCTCTATAGTGCTTCTCTTAGTATTACACGATTTTCTTGGACGCTTTTGAGCATCAAGCCAAAGACGAAGATGAGCACCTTGTCCACAATAAACAATTACTTTAATTTATTTACATTTATTATGCATATATTTTACTTACAATAATAAAAATAGATAATTAAAAATCAACTAATTTTATTATATTATGTTTATCAAAATATTTATTAGAAGTATTAAAAAAATGTTTAAAAATGTGATAAAAAAATACTTGTTTTTTCTAAATATTAAATTCCAATATTTAATATGTTATGACATATATAAAAGAACGTTAAGCATTATACGCTCAAGTAAACAATCAGCAAGTCAATGAATTTCATGTTTGTTGTTAAAGTTCTTTTATTATGCGACGTTTGTTGTATCTTTCTATCCGCTTATATAGAAGAAAGTTAAAAAGGTGCAATCCTTTCAGCTTTAGACAAGCTCATCAAACTTTTTTTACTTTCTCACAGAAAGAGAGCAGCTTTGTGATGATGAAAAAAATCACTGGCAATATATATTGGTGCTCTTAGTATCCTCAAAGTTAGCGTGTACATGTGCGTTTGTGCAAGATAAAAATTTGAATCCTCTATAGATTTTTCTCATGAATATAAATTTTTTGAAATATTCGACATATGTAGGATGTTTCTTAAGGAGTTAGTTTAATTTTAAATCTCATCAAATATATTATTAATATTTTCATTTTTTCCATACATTTTAAAATTATATTCGGTTCTTTAATAAGATTGATGAGTCAATAGCTTGAAGAAATGCAGTTTGTGTTGAGCGGACTTGTGTCCAAGAATGCAGTAGTTACTAGAAAACAATAGTAACAGGATAAATCAGAGAACGATTGTGCAAATGAACAACCAAACAATGGGAATCGTTATTATAATAATAGATTAATACCTCAGATATACACTAATTCAATTCAATAATAAGAGTTCGATGGTGCATAAAATATTTATTGTGCATTATTTCTTATGACTATTCAAGTTTACAGTCAATAAATATCACCGCAGCAGATTCAGGATGTCCAATACCATGAACCACAAGTTCAAAAGAAGTGAGAGTTGTACACATTAATTAAGTCATGAATTAGTTGAAAAATTAAACAAAGACTACAACTAATGGCTATAATCAAATGGATTTATATACAAATTCATTTGAAATGACAAGTATATTAAAATTCTCCTGCAGTTTTCAAGCTATCTATTGATAACAACGTAGGTGGTCTCTGAACAAAAGATGCACGCACGAGATGAAGAAGAATTCGCTCTTCAAATAAAGAAATCTAAGATTCAAAACTGCTAAAACCGTGGGTAGAAAAGATCAGAAATTTCAGAGCAGGATTAGTTGCTCATGAATGAACACACCTTGATCCTTCACTTATACTATACCCACTGTATTTCAGAAACATCAATTCTATAACGATAATTCAAATAACATGATCAGGAAAAATAAATATTAGTATTTATTAACATTTAATCTTATATTATTATTAAGCTTACGTTATTCAAAAAGTAAATCTATATCTCATTGCAATTTTAACATATCTGGGGCTTATTGGTATAAATGTCTTCAACTTATCTTAACAAAAACTGCGCATGATTAATAAATGCGTACATACCGTTAATAAATGAGTGAATAATATAGGACCTATATGAGATTTTTGTGAAACCTTTGAATGGACCTTAAGTAAACAAAATTAATAGTGATTAACTATAACAATTTGTAATTAATTACAAATTGATTTTAGCCATTCAAATGTTGATACCCGGATCTCCAAATATCAAAGTCTTCATAGCATTTTATTATGATTCACTATAAATTATTTTTGAAAAGTCAGTACAAATCTCATTCGTTTGCACACCTCTAGTCATTTAATTGATCGAAAGAAGAGATTTTACACTATAGATCTGTTTCTGGTTAAATTATGTTGTTATTGTAGAATAATGTTCAGTAAGGTATTTATTGATGCTTTCGAGTCAAAGTAATAAAAAATTTTCAGTATAATACTTCAAATAGATATAGGTCCATAATAGTTACTGAGTAATCGTAACCAAACTTTCTTACGATACAATTTATAAGATGACTTCGAAGTCCAGAAGGCGACTCTTCTATAGAGACATATTAAAGGATCGCATCAGAGGGTCAATTTCTATCACAATGTAAACTATGAATCAAAATAGTATTTTGTGTAACAAGTGCGCGAAATAAGGGATTCTGGCACGAGTGAGAGTTTGTCGCCCGAGCGAAGCGAGGGCGCCAAACTCACACGAGTGACAAATTCCGTTGAGCGCACGTGTTACACATACTATTTTTTGACTCAAGTTGCGCGAAATTCGATGCGTACATCGATTATTTTGAACATAAAAATTTACATTAGTATTGTATATAATGCTTTGATATCGAGAGAGTCAATTATTTATAATATTAATTTACAGGGATTTGGTGTGAGACGGAAGAGGGGGGGGGGCTTGAGATTCGGGGGCGAAGCCCCCGCCTCCGAAATATAAATAATAATTCATAAAATAAAAAAACACAATTTATAAAACAACTAAATTTATATTCTGTGAAAATATATTTAATCTGATTAAATTTTGAAAAATTATTGTCAAAACTATAAAATAAAGGTTGATATCAAGAGAGTCAATTATTTATAATATTAATTTACAAGGATTCGGTGTGAGACGGAAGAGGGGGGGGGGGTCTTGAGATTCGGGGGGCGGAGCCCCCCGACTCCGAAATATAAATAATAATTCATAAAATAAAAAAACACAATTTATAAAACAACTAAATTTATATTCTGTGAAAATATATTTGATCTGATTAAATTTTAAAAGATTATTTTCAAAACTATAAAATAAAGGTTGATATCGAGAGAGTCAATTATTTATAATATTAATTCACAAGGATTCGGTGTGAGACGGAAGAGGGGGGGGGGGGTCTTGAGATTCGGGGGCGGAGCCCCTGACTCCGAATTATAAATAATAATTCATAAAATAAAAAAACACAATTTATAAAACAACTAAATTTATATTCTGTGAAAATATATTTGATCTGATTAAATTTTAAAAGATTATTTTCAAAACTATAAAATAAAGGTTGATATCAAGAGAGTCAATTATTTATAATATTAATTTACAAGGATTCGGTGTGAGACGGAAGAGGGGGGGGGGGTCTTGAGATTCGGGGGGCGGAGCCCCCCGACTCCGAAATATAAATAATAATTCATAAAATAAAAAAACACAATTTATAAAACAACTAAATTTATATTCTGTGAAAATATATTTGATCTCATTAAATTTTGAAAGATTATTTTCAAAACTATAAACTAAAGGTGAAAATTATTTTCAACTTCGCCTATCAATCCATTGACCTATAGAAAAAAAATTATGTTATTTTAATTTTACCCCATATCAGTTCACATACTGTTTATGTTACGCCCGTTGAATTTATTTTGCGCACGCCGAATCTATTTTGCGCACGCTGAGTTTATTTTGCGCACGCTGAATCTATTTTGCGCACGCTCAATCATTTTGCGCACGCTCAACTTACAGTGTGTCCGAATACAGTATTTTGCGTACGCTACAAAGGCACGCGAAATTGAATTTCGCGCACAGAGTGTCAAAAAGGATATTATCATTTTATGTCGTAGATTAATCATTATAATACAAAATTCGGCTTAGCAATATTGGATTTATTATGTTTAGTATAAATTGACAAAATCTTAACTGCTGATATTGACAAGTACTAATATTCTAAATCTGGTCTTAAAGAGCTTTGATATTCATATTTTAACGTACAATAATTTTATTGTCTTCCTTGAACCTTGAGTCACAAATGAGTTAATTGTAGTATTGTCTCGCTACGAAGAAATAAAGAGATCGTCAGTGGCTCAGTCGGTAGAGCAATGGATTCGTAATCTCGAGGACCCGAGTTCGAATCCCGCTCTCGGTCAATACAAGCATCACTGTATGTTACATGTGCTTTGTTCACAAACACACTGACGACCCCCGTCGCTAATTAGCATCAAAATGATGCGTAAATACAGCGACGTTAATAAAAAAATGCTTATCATATTCGTGAATGTTATTCTAAAAGATAGGAACCCATATTTTTTTGCACTTTAAATGCTTGTAGATTTAAAAGTTATGGTAAGTGCTGAAAATTACTGCTTCACATTTATATACAAATCATGACGAAAAAGAATACTCTAACCGAAGATGTTCCTATTCAATTTTTTGAGTATTCTTAAAATGTACTAATTTTATTTATCAATATACGCTAGTTTGAAAAGTAAATTGGTATAATTGCTTTAAATTATATTCAATTATTTATTTAAAATTCATAAAAAGAAACGAAAAATTTATTTATTTATTCAAAATTATTAAAAACTAATTGATTTTTGAAAATTCTGTTTACATTATATTTTTCTACATTTCTTTGCTATAGAATATTTATTTGTGTTGATTATAAAAATTTAAATGTTCAAACTTTGCAATATAACTTTTTTCTCATCAATATGAAACCAAACTATTATGCGTCTATTTTCAAAATAAAGAACACCATACCGAAAATGTTTTAAAATACGTATTTTACTCTAAAATAACCAACAAAAAAGACTTTTCATATAAGCTGATAGAGTACACATTTATTTATTCAATAGTAATTTGAATTAACTTAATCTTATTAATTATAAACAATTAAAAACTTCACGAATTATATTTTTTAAATTTTAGATTGATAAAACTGATAAAACTGGGATAATATTTTATAAAAATAATTATATATCTTTTATTGTACGTGGTTATGATTTGGAAACATCAATAAAATTTTAATGGAATGTTAAAAGTAATAAGTACTTAGTCGCATTAAATTTTCAAGGTCTCAACTGCAATTATTTCTGAGATAATATGATTATACTGTAAAAAATGTACTTTCAAAAGTATTTAAATTATACACATTGTTTTATATTTTATGACGGTGATACAGTTATATACACGTATATAATGATAGCGATTTTTTTCCTATCTTATCTTGAATCATAAATAAATAAAATTAGAATAAAATGTTCATTTAGCTAAAAACAAAATCGCTCTGAAATTAGTTTAAGTTGTACTCGGTTATTAATATGTACAAAAAGTAGCATATTTTTCATAAAAATTTGTTATGAACCACAAGTCGAATCATCAAAACGAACTTTATTGCCAAGCTCACTTAATATTTCTCTTTTATTTAATTGCAAAATAAATATTCAACAAAAATTATTAAGAAATATAATTTTTAATTTTTAAGCAATATAAAATAGAAAATTATCCTCAATTCATTTTACAAAATGAATAGTAGAAGCTTAGTAATAAACAAGTTTATACAAATAGCAATTTGTGGTAACAAGAAGAAATTTCACTGATTATCAGAGGCTTTACCTGTGAATCCAATAAATCTCTTCATCACTAAGCCATCCTTTTTTTTCCTCTCCCAAGAATTAAGCCCACCGGATGAGAATATAGCATAGTCAATATAAAAAATCTAAGCAGAAAGAAAAAAGTTTGTACGAGTAAAGGAAAGAGAAAATTATGTGTTTTTCACGTTTTTCCTTGACCCTCTTTTACGGGTAAGAGGAAGAAAGAAGAAAGAAGAAGAATAAGTAAAAAAGTGTTGGGGTCTAAAGGGACTAAAGACAGGCCTCGAAGTCTTAAACGGGCTGTCCCGACGCCTTGCTCGACAACTTCCTGAGATAAGCTGTGCCGATAGAGGCGTAAGCCCCTTGTCTCTCTTCTTTCTCCTTCCTCGCTGTTTCTCTTTCTTTCTCTCTCTTTCATAGATTCGAGGCTCTGACTTGCAGCTTCCATCTCTTTTTGCCTCTTTCTCTTGCGGCTATCTTATCTTCTACAAACAAGAATTATGTTTGCCTCGTAATCTCTACGCTTGCGCGTGCATATAAGAGAGAAAGACACGCGATTTATTATCCTAACTGATGTTGCTTTATACACACGCACACACACACACATTGATACATGATTACGTAAAAAATATATAGTCACAGAACTATTTGGCCTTCTTATCAAAGATTACCAGTGAAAGAAAAATTCTCAATTCTGTCTGTGTAAAACGCCTTAAGCTGCTAATAAAAGGTATATACATTAAAGTTTTCTGCATTACTTGTAACTCTATATAAATGGGCAAATTAATTAAGGAAAAAGTAAAAAGATAAGCAAGAGAAGCCTCCTTCTCATACGTTAAGTTCTTATATATACGAGACGAGAAATGAATTTCATGGGCTTTTTGGCGCCTACGGGAGATGACAGCCAATTCCAATTTTCATTGAGTCTCTCTCTCTCTCTCTCTCTCTTACATACAAACACATTCTTGTCTCGAAGGGGGTTTGTTTTCACGCGAATTAGGTGAAGTAATATGAGCTGCCACTCAACGCTCGGCCTGTATTACCAACCAAGTAATTATAGCAAGCTTCTTTCTCGCTCTCTCTCCTCATACCCATTTCCACTTCTTGCCAAACGAATGCACGTGTATATATATATATATACCTCGGTAGCAACACGTTGTATATAACCAGTGCGGTTGTTACAGTACAATGTTAAGGAAAGACAAGTAATTACGCACGACAAAAGATAATGAAGACAAACAAAAATTATCTGTCGGTTTTTTCTGAACTTTAATTTATTTAATTCTTTTTAATTGCAAAATATCGTGTTAACCATTTTTTACTTTTCAAAGTCATTTACAATGCAAAAAGAAATCGTAATTAAACGAAGGAAGTTTTTTTTTTCGTTGTATTTTGCGCCTGCAAAATTGAATATCCAAGCGAATTGTTGAGGATGGAAATATTGAAATTTAATATTTCTGAAATCGAATAACATTGAATAACTTGATATTTATAAAAATGGTTATTTTTCAGTTAATTAGTAAAAAAGTTGATTTAGAAAGTGTGTATACACGCATTAAAAATACATAAAAGGAGGAAAAAAAGTAAAAAAAAAAGGTATCAGACAGATACGAGTAATTTACGGAAGAGAGAAGCAATTAATACGAGCGATGGACTCGGTTTCTCGCATGAAAAAACTCTTAATTCGATCATTACGATTGGTTGCCACGCTTCCAAAGAGTCGCTACCGACGAAAAGCTAAAGCGGCTGCAGCGGCTACGTCGTGCGCCCGGACGAGCCGCAAAAGATATATCTTGATTTTTTCTCGTTTCTCTTTTCTTTTTCTCATCCGTACAATTCGTTTTCTGTCTGTTTAATACCGTGATGTGCGAGAAACGGCCACAATAGCATTTGCCCGCGTTTCAGTATACATCGCATCTCTCGTCATATGGTTTTCGCGCTATGGAACAAGGGGCTAACAGGGGTAGGCTGCTGCCGCTGATCGAAAACAAAAAACTTCTCGTCATGGTTATAGTCCGATAAATTCAAAAAATGCGAATATCGCCGGCAACCACGAAAAAGTGATCCTCTGGCTTCTATTCGAAAGGAGAAAAAAATAAAGCGAAAGACAAAAGGTTGTGACGCTGCTCGTGTATATAACAAAACAGGTGAAATACAAAAGGGCTCCCTTAAAATCTATAACGATCATGGCTTGGTTGCCATTGCGGAATCGGTTCTGGACGCTTCTATACGCGCATAAATTCCATAACGATACTCTGCTTTTTCTCAACAGCTCAATTCAACCAAAATCGACGTACAAGCATTATTCTCGATATGAAAAAAAAAATAAAAAATAATGCTTACCCTTGTTAAACTGTTCGTAGGATCGGAAAAAAAATATCACTTTCACGTATTCACAGTTATAGGTGCTGAGTGTGCTGCATTCATTTTACATTCATTCAGATTCTCATGTATGTATCGATCATTGTAACAACGCACACCGAGAAGATTCAGCGTGAGAAGACCGAACTTGATGATGATACTCGAGTAATCTTCTTCGACTGCACGATCAGTCAAATAATATATAAAATAAGCTTGTGTTTGTCTTTTGATCAAATAAAAAATGCATTAACAATGCAAACTATTTTTTGTTAACATAAAGATAATCAAATTTTTATATAATTTTATTGATTATGAAACTTTTATAGATGATTAGAAAACATGATGACTAAATGAAAAAAAAAGATGAGTAAATGTTTTTCTTTATGATTCATCATTTCGGTATGTATGATGAATTCCTTAGCGAAACGCAAACATAATTGCATTTTGTAAACATAGTTTAAGCACTAATAATATCTGTGCAATCTATTGGAAATCAGCAGAGAGTATGTTGAATTCAGAGCGAATGGTATGTATAAGCGGCAAAACTGAAGAGCAAAGCAGTCAGCAAAGATGAAAGCAAAAGAGAAGACCCGCTCTTTCTCTCTCTCTCTCTTTTTCTTTCTCTTTCTACACGATCGCGAGATTACTGCTACACCCACACGCCACGATATAATAGATAGTAATTGTAGGGTTTCGTTAGAGTCCGAAAGAGTTAAGGCCTCGTCAGATCGATCACTATAGCAGCGGCCTATAGTCGAGGATCAAGAGAAGGAAGAAAATGAGAAGAAGAAGAAGAATAAGAAAAGAGAGAGAGAGTTTAATACTTTGTGAGTTCTCGCACTCTGTTAGTCTCATATATGTACGGAACGTGGCACGATAATAGTACGGGAAAGAGATCGGTGTAATGATGGCGCTCGCTTCAAGAAATCGTTCTCACATTATTTTCTCGCGATAGCCACATCTTCTTCCATCCCTTTACTCTTTCGCGTCTATTACCTCTTCCTCTGCAAGTGCTCTCTCGCACGCGTTTCATGACTTAAAGCGTCGTTCAGAATTTTATGACGATCACCTTCCTAGTTCCTTTTTTTTCCTTTTATTCTTTTTATTCGCTCTATTAATAATCTTATTTAAAAGTCATTTTTTACGCTATTACAGGCATTATTCTTAAATTGAAAAATAATTGTCGCGATTATAGTTATTTGGAAAGAAAGTTTGTATAAATTACAAGAGTCAGTGTGTTACGTGTGTCTTGGCCATATTCCTTGTACGTTCTTTTTTCTTCCTTTTATTCTTCTTCTCCCTGCGGCCGAAATTGCAGTTCGGTAAATTGCATTAGCACGATATAAGAATCTCTTCTTTTTTATTTGTTTCTTTTCCTTTTTTTTAGCGTTTTATTTTTTCATTTTTTTCGTTTTTTTTTCGTCGTTGTTGTTTTTTTTCGTCGAAGAAGGAAATTTATACCAGTACATTGCAGCTCCAATAAATAACATCATAAATTGCTCTTGAAACTCGTTTGATTACCTAATTAAACGAGGAAAAAATACGGGCAATCATTGCCGGCCAATGGATTTTTTGAGGATCTTTGAAAATAAGAAGAGCTACGATTAAGAAAGAGAGGGAGAGGGGAGAAGATTAAGCTCGAGAATCTGAAAATAGAAGCAAACGAATGGCGATTTAATTAACGTGTCTTCGAAACGAGCAATGACACTGATGCGCCAAGACTCGCGTGATATTCTCTGCAGTATATCCGCACAGTGGCAAATTACGATTTATAGCAGGGCTTTCTTCTTACTCTCTTTCTCTCTCTCTTTGAACATGCAGAAGGGCCAAAACGCTAATCGACAAACGGAACGAATGCAGTCGCGCTGCTATAAATTATCCTTTTTTTCCTGCGACCGATTGTAAATCTTAAAAGAGAAAAAAAAGAGAGCTTTGCTTTTACTCCTTCCAACACTTCTTACACTCTCGGCCTCTCGGCCTCTTACCCTTTCGAAGTATTAGCTCGGTAATACAGCGACAAGTAAGACTTAATAATCCAATCGTTTCTCTTTCTTACTGTGTTTCACTGTGTCAAACTCTGCTGCTTTTGCAGTTCTCACCTCAACCTTTTTTCTCTCCATCTTTACTTAACTCCTTTTTTACCTTCGTATCAGAAGTACTTGTAGTGTTGATTGCATTCTTTGCCTGCATGCATTTTCTTATTTTTATTTTTTCTTTTATATCAAACTTTCGTTTAACTTAATACACTTAATTGACGGGCTCAACAGCTCAAATAATGTATAAACGCGCTGATTTATACAAATAATAAGTTTTATTTTAAATTCTTATTTACGAAATTATTAATTTTAAATTATTACTTATTTGATAAAAATAAATCATGATTTATTAATAATTTTCAAAGAATTTATATAATTTTATAATTTTAATAAGAACTAATATGTGAAATTTTAAATAATTGTACTTACAGCTGAATAATAATGGCCACTTTATTGACTTAAAAGCGAGCCAAAAATTAGATCTTTTCCCACTAAACATTTGCAGGAGTAATGTAAACTATATAAAAATGAAATAATTTTAAAAAGTACTTTCAAATTTTATTTATTTAATATATTCAATATATTATTCATAAAATTTTTTGTTTCTATTTTATAAATAAAAAAATCTCATTATTTTCAATACTTTATATTTCTAGAATGACATACAAGTTTGCTTGATTAAAAAAATGATCATATATGATCATATAATTAAAGTGGAAATAAAATACTGTTCAGATTTCAAATGAGCAGATGGTGGGGTGCGTCAAAGCAATATGACGCTAGCAAGAGTGCAATTTAACTCAATAGTTAATGATTCATCAAAGATATTTTTGACATTTAAAATATTTAAATAGATATGGATCTTGCAAAATTTTACGAAATTATTTTTAGCAAATAAAAACATGAATGGTCTTCTAATAAATTTTCAAAAATTTTTAGGTATTATGAATTCACTTGGTAAAGTGTCATGAATACTAGAAATTACATTCGAATAAAGTTAACAAGTATCCAACATAAGTGAGCCAAAGTTTATAATAAAATATGAACACACAAATAACAATGTTTAAGAGTTGCCATGTCGCGTCAAAAGGATATTTTTATTTATGTTTCTGTTTTTAAATTTTCCCATTTTTTGTAAAGTTTATTTTTGAAATTTGACGTCTTAAAAAATAGAGCTTCAATACTGGAGGGATCGGCTAACAATTTTTCACATTATGTGTTTAGGTTGTAGAAAACGTCTCACTCGCTACGAAACTCGTCCAAACAATATTTCCTCTCGCATTATCCAAAGTATTTGCAAATTTAATATTTTTAGAACTTTTAAATATAAAAAAATTTCCGCTCCCATATGAATTGTAATTCGCGCTGACGCCATATTGCCTTGGCACAGCCCACCATCTGTCCATTTGAAATCCCAATACGCATCACAGGAGCAAAGTCGATTCTTCCCTCGGGCTATCATCTCGTTTTACTTAATTCGCCTGCAATTCAAGACTCACTGACGAGATAAATATGCGACTTTATTCCTTCATTGAACACTCTACTATTAATCCTTTTATTGGCCAATGATAACTCTATAAGCAAGATAATATATACGTTCTTTAATGAAAAGAAAGGTGCATGAATTGTGCAAGGAATAAAATGTAATATTTGGCATGGGCTTTGTGCGAATATCGCATGACTTATAACTTATAGTTGCTGTGTATAAGCCAAACAACAGCAATGACAAGGACTATCGGGATTGCAGGAGCAGCAGCACCATCAGGCCGGGATTCAATTCTTCTCTTTCTTTCTTGGCCGTTCTTTGTAATTCTTGTCTTTTGCTCCTTCCCTAGTGTCGGTCTGACCATTCCACTTTTAAAGACTCGCGGGCTTCTCTCTCTCCCTCTCTTGTTTCTTCTCCTTTGGATTTACATTATTTACAAACTGGTTTCTCGCGATGTAAAATAAAATTCTCTGTCCCCTGGCACTGGCACTGCCAGCTTCGAACGCTCAGCCAGGAGACGACGATGCATCAAGATAAAAGATGAGAAAAAGAAGAAGAAGAATTGTGCATAGTGCAAAAGCCGAACGATTTCTGAATAACTTGAGCGACGTTAACTTAAGCTTTATTAAAGTAAGTACAACGCTTATTTACCTTTCCTTTTATTTTACCATCAATACGTTTTTATTCTTCTCGACAATAGAATTCGATTTCTCTTTGTTTTTTTTTTATCAGATGTTAATTTAATATGCCAAATTTTTCGGACTATATATGCATACATTAGCCGTGTGTGTATAATATTGAGCGAGGCCTGCGAATTTCATGAATAATTAATTTTAAATATTTCTCATTATTTAACGAACTTATTTTGTATCATTGTTATATTTACATGCGTTAATTTTACTTGTATTGCATTCATTAAAATTAATTTGTTTTCGATAAAATTATATTTCGCTGCCTAGTGCTGCTGGTGGTGGTGGTGGTGAGTTCGAGGGACAAGACAAACAACGAAATTACCATGAAACTCTTTCCTCCAAATTTATGTTTATATTAAACCAGAAATGGGGGTCTTAATAACAAAAATTATAACAGCGCGCGTATTCCGCAATATCAAAATTTTATATTAATAATTAAAATTCTTTTATAAAAACGTATTCCAATCATTATATATTATGATGTAAAATAATATTATTACATAATGAAACAAGAGAAAATTTATTAAATTAAAAATTTCATACACGCAGCCGGGAAAATCATAATTTAATTTTAATTTTGGGAAAAAAAGCCCATTTTTCGGTATAATAATTTTTAAAAAATATATGTTATTTATTACGCAATGTTTGTTATGAAACGTATGCGTTGATTACATTAATGAAATTATAATAATAGCCGTGCACGCGGATGTTTAGCTGTACGTACGTAAAAAGGAAAACTCCGAAAAATTTCGATATCGCGTTGAAATTGAAATGAATTAGTTATTTCGGAAAGCCTATAATAAAATTGAAAAAACAATGATGCTCCAGGGGCTTCGGCAATAAATCATTCTAAATGCGATTTACAAATAAAGAAATGATAGTGAGAGGCAATATTTCCAAGTTTTCTACATCGAATTGCTTTGCAAACAGTAGCTACTTACGCATGAAAACGAATTCAGGATTCGCGTATAGAAACGCACATATATATATATGTGGCCGATAGCTTTTAACGGCCCTTTTATATGTATATGGCGGCATAAAAGGACACTACACAAACTAACAAAATGCCAACCAGAAGAAATGGGAATAGAAAAAGAAATCGTGCACAAAAGCAAATCGATTCTCTCTTTCTTTCTTGAATTCTCCGAAAAAAATCCTTTTCTAAGTTTTATGAGTTAGTATACAGAGTCGACAGCTGCTTTTATAGACACGATATTTTTTAATTTTAAAATATAGGCTATTGTTGAATTGAAATAAATAATTTTAAAATTTCAATTATTTCTCATTAAATGTACTCTTTTTTTAAAAAATTTTAAAAAAATATTTTCAACTGCGGTCACCGCTGAGCAACTAGTTATAATTAATTACATCTCGAAATTATTAACATTCCATTTAATTGCGTTAAAACGAAATTTGTGAAAACACTCGAGGCCGTCTCTAGAATTTGTTTGGGACGGTTAATAATTATAAAAATGACGTGGCTGTATATCGCTTTAATTAAAGGAATTCATGCATTATTTAGTTTTAAATGAAATTGATTTCAGCGGTACTCCGCAACTGCGGATACATATATACACGCCCGTGTACGCACCTTTTTAATTAACGCATATCGATTTAGAACTCGCGGGAGTTTGACGACCGTTTCATGCTTCATTTAAAGTGGAGGAGAGAAAAAATAAACTTTTTCCAGTGTATATACGCACAGCTAAGTGGAAAAGACAAGAAGAATCGAAGAAAAAGGAAATAAGAGAATACGAGCGAGCGAAGGAAGGAAAGAAAGAGAGAAGGAAAAAATTTTATCATCAGTTTGGTGTCACCCAAACAGCCAAGAACCACTTGGTATTCGTCCCCGTGGTAAATTAATATAATTTATGAAAATGAGAACCAACTGTTCGATGACGGCTGATTATTCTGTGGCTGGCATTGGCTCTCTTTTCTGTTATAGGACGATATAGCTTTAGTAACGAGGCTGCATACCGGAGGTCTTTTTCGACCGATCTTTCCTGCAACCATACTGACTTTTATTGACCGCGAATATTTTTTAAATTGCGCCTCTTCAGGTAGGGCCCTATTACATCCATGAATACTAATGAATTGAAAAAGACGGCTAAAAATTACCTCCTTTCATTTTCTCCTTTTTACTTATGCTTTTTTTAAATCAAATTAGATTTTACAAATTTTATATTCATTTGAATAACGTATATATTAAACGTCATTCGATGTACTTTACCAATAATTAAAACAGTCCATTTTTAATGATTTTGAGAACCTCTTTAAAAACATTAAAATCCATAATTTTTTTAATAAGTTCAAACTATAAAATTTTATGAAATTTTATCTTTAAAAAATTGAAATTTATTTTATATTTATGCATTTCGATTGTTTAATAACAACAGAAAAATAAAACTTTGCACTTAAGAATTTTTCCTCCTCTTCATATTAAAAAAAATATTCTAATTTTTGTTTCTTAAATATTTTATATTCATATATATATTAAAAATTCACTTTTTTTTCTGATTTTCTTATATTGAATTGATGTAATTAAATAAATAATACACGTTAAAATTAATAGAATCAATGTATTATCTGCGAGTAAATAACACGCGATACATCCTTTTTTTTTAAACTATTATAAATTAAAGATGCTAGCAAAAAGTGATTTACTATACATGGAAATGGCGAACGGTATTCGGTATCAGCGCAACACTCCTTGATGATAGAGAAAAGTAAAAAAAAAGCAAAGGAAAAAGAAAGCAACCGTAAGGAAGCCAAGCTCCGAAAGCTCGTTTATATATTAATAGCCAATAAATTACTAATAACTCTAATCTCCATTTAAATTAGTCACGAAGTAGCGTGTATCGCAGGTGGCGACAAGATTTCGCCTGCGTCATTTTCTATCTTTCTCTCTATTTCTCCCTCTCTCTCTCTCTACTCTTGCAGCGGAGATTGTAAATGACATTCATGGTGAAATCGAGCCGACTCCGTTAACAATAATTGATTTGATAGGCCGAGTTTGCATACACGAGTGTTGCATAGACACTCGAGTGTTCGGTGCAAACTTTAATAACTGTTTTTGCAAGATTATAACGTTTCTTAAGTTTTCTCCTTGTTTTGAAAAAAATAGACGTGAAAAGTCTTTAAGTAATTTAGACAATATCAATTTTATTTTATTTGCCGGCTGTATATTCAAAGTAATGAGGCGTGTTTATTGCTTACGTAATGTCTTTTTATTCGAGCTTATATATATTGCGCTCGTCTAAAAAAAATTATAGTTCTCTACCTGAGCTAATTATTTTTTATGACCAGTAGATGAGATGTCAAAAAGAAGAAGAAGAAGAGGAAGAGTGAGAAGAAGAAGAAAAAACAATGTATCCATAGTGTGAAAATAATGATCCACTCGTTGCGTGGAGTTATATTAAGTCCTTAGACGTCCAGTGTTTGAATCCCACGTTTAAAGTAATGTACTGAGAGAAAAACGAAATTTTTTGAGGATATAAAGACGACAGAGGTGGAGCGATGAAGGTAAAAAGAAGAAAAAAATCCTCCTTTTGCTGCACCGCGCGAGCGTGTGTGCATAGCCCGTTGCACATACACACAAATGCCATATAGCGCTTGTGTGCACAGGGAAACCTGTCCCTAATTGATAGGAAATTCCATCGTGGATCTCTTGGGCAAATGTGTCCCTCTTTCTCTCTCTTTCTCTGTATGTGTATATACGACGGAATTTTTCAGAGGCCGTAAAACAGGTCGTAACTGGATAGGTACTTTGCGAGGATTTGTAATCCGCGCACCTTGTAATACTTCAGGATTGCAGCAGCAGCAGCAGCACATAGCCTCAACTGCTCGCATACACACACCTCACTTTTTAAGGGTCGAGATCCGACAAAGTAAAAAAAAAAACGAAGAAGAAAAGTTAATTAGGATGTCGCGCCGTATACGTTACACGCTCTTTCCCTCTCTTCTTCCTGCCTATACCAGCTTTTATGTGATTATTTCTTTCTTTTTTTTTTTTAATTATCACAAAACTCCGCAAACTGTTATGTTATATGGAATTTTGTGAAAAAGTTCGTTATTTAAAGCTCTTATTTTTCAAACATATTTATTCGGAAATATATCAACGCGCTATTATTTTTCATTTAAAGCGCATTCTTTTGATACTATTAAATTAATGTTTTTGTACATTCTATCAGGATACCATGTATTTATAGATCTAAATTGATTTAATTCAAATAGTATATTTTTTACAGCCTAAATTTAAATATCATGAAGATGGTCTGAATTTAAAAATTATACTTTATAATGTAAAAGCAGAATAAAGTCGATTCGTTGTAACTTAAATTTCATTTGTGAAGAGTTCCAACTACAATAAATTTGACTAATTTGATGAATCAGCAGATGCTTAATTTAATAAGATCCCCATTAACGATAAACGATTGAAAAGAAAAAGAAAATAAAATAGTTAAAAGTATCAATGGATAAAAGAAGTATAATTTTAATGAAGCTATAGGAGTTAGGCCTATGGAGTGGCTTGTTTGCAAGCAATTTGATTACGCGCGCCTTCTCTTTCTCTCTCCAATCAGTTATAGGTATTCTCTTCTAAATTGGGACGAGCTCTGAAACTTCCGGCCACGCTTATATACGCTTGCGCTCATTTAGGAAAACGCTTGCTCGCTCTCTCTCTCTCTCGTACAGATAGAGATCCATAAGAGCAGATCCCTATGCTGCTGGCTCTATTGCACGATCGCTTTTCCAAATCGAACTCAGCCGCACTCGAGCACCTCGTCAACACACGCGTATATATACATGTATATATACTGTTATCTTTCTCGTGTATATAGCCCATACGCCTACACACAATCAAACAGAGATGGAGAAGTAAATGGATCGATTTCAAATTTAGGTGTGCCAGAGCGAACGAATGATGATACATCTACTAGTAAACTGAAATAAGCGATGTGTTGGCTATTTGATTGGATAAATTTACTCTAACTTTTTGACGAATTTCCAATCAACCGATAGAATCACAAGCGTACGGCATTAATGTCAGGGCTCCTCTCAAAACATATTCTCTAAACCAAAGAACCGAGACAACGGAAGAGCGAGAAAACGAGAAAGGCCAGAGCGAGAAACCAGTTCATTAGCGACACTCACGCTCTCTCCCTTGAGACATTTGTTTTATTTGTATGTTTGTTTTTTTTCTTTTCTTTTTTTTCGATACTTTTATCCTCTCCTTTTTTCTCTTGCTCTTTCAATCTTCTGACGTATTACTGTTGTACACTTCCGCACTTTGATTCGTTTGAGTTGAACAAAAGTAGTTAAACGAGAGTTGCGCCTACGCCTTTTCCTTTTTTTTTCCATTCGATACTTCTCTCGGTCATTGTCGTTCTTTTTTGACATGTATATGTGTATTGTACGTTTAATGTACTTTCATCAAACTGACGAGCAACGTTTTCATTTACGAAACTCCATCGAAAAATTTTCTCACGTTTAATCTAACACAGAATCTCTTGACGACGAGATGAAAAGACAAAAAAGATCGTGAGCCTATGACTGGGCATCTTTTAATTCGATATTCTTATTAGAAATTGATTGTAAATGAATAGTATCTACATTCAAAAATAAATTTTTTATTAAATGCTATTGCGTACAGACGCGATACTTTTGGAACTCATGAGAAGACGACAAAACGTTCTTCGCACGCGCCGCAGGGGAGCGCGACCTAGGACATGCCGAAACGAACAAAAAAACTAACTATACGTGCAATAAAAGCAATGAAAAAAGCGATAGTTGCGATGGTACATGATGGAAAAAAAAAATTGTGAAAAAAAAACGAATTGAGCATGATCTTCATCGATGCGACATGCCTATATATATACGTAGATGTGCACGTGTGTTACTCCGGAAAAAAAAACGAATTTGGAAAAAAGTGTTCTCTCTTGTATATAACGGCGATTTGTCGCGAAACCACCAATTTTCTCGATCGAAAAGCGGCTACTGGTGCTGTTCTGAACGTGGCCAGCGCGTTCAGTCGGTTAGGTTCACTCAGTCACGATTCGTTCATCTATATACGTGTATATATATATACGTAAACGTTATGCATGTGTTAGCAGGACGACAACAGGTTGAATTAATTGACAAAGATAGCATTTTCCGCGTCGATGTTATACCTAAACGCAAATATTCGATGGCACTCTCTCGCACTCTCTTTCTCTATTTATATGCGTATATATATATATAGACGATGGGAGCGGCCCGTGCGATTCGGTTGATCGAACACATTTTAATCAATTCCATTAGTGGCCCTTCCCTCCCTGGCCCCCCTTCGTTTCCTTTGCTCTTGTAGCCTGATTGTATAGACTGTTTTCCCCATGACCAAGCTATCAACTCTGATAACTTTTCGAAAGCGACATGATTTTTTATCAAATACGACCAATTGCACTGTTCTCGCTTTTAAGAATTTTTTTTAAGGTCAATATGTTGGAGGATGTAACTTATAAGTTAAGAAAAATTTTAAAGTGACTTTGTAATGACTTTGAAAATATTTATAATGAGCAGAAATTTAAGACATTTAATATAAGAGTGATATAAAGTATATAGTTACCATTATCTAAAGATAAATAAAACAGTCATTGTAATAACATCACTTGATACTCATAAGGAAGAATTCGAAAAAATATACCATAGTATTTTTTTTTATTGAATTTTTATCAACAAAGATACAGCAAGTTAAAATATCGTGTGACGTCATAGTTCTTCATTTATATACAGATATATTATCAACAAACTTAATAAAAGCAATTCTGTTGTCACTCGATGAGTTCGTCAGTGGCTCAGTCGGTAGAGCGATGGATTCGTAATCTCGACGTTTCGAGTTCGATTCCCGCTCTCGGCCGCTTAATACAAGTACCGCTGTACGTTACATGTGCTTTGTTCACAAAGAAACTGACGACCTCCGTCGCTAATTAGCATCGCATTAATAGCATAAATACAACGACGTTAAATAGCAAGAAAAAAAAAGTATTACTGTATTGGGATACTTAGATTTTTAAAAAACATTTAATTGAAAAAAGATTTAATTCAAGTCGATCATTTTTTAGAAATTTTTCTTATGGATATAATGAATCTTCCTCATGTAAAGTGTCGATAAAGTAAAACAATTAAAGATTGAATTTTAATGTAATTTGATATAATTTTTAAAGTTGAATGTGAAAATGATTTGGTTAAAATTTCGTAAATTTAGATAATTTTATAGAACATGTTATAAAATTTAACATAGCACGCTATTGAAGAAACAAACTCGCCACTTATTTTAATTCTTAAACATAATACTTTTATGATCGTAGTGTCATGTCTCTTTTATTCTGTGTTAAATTTTCTAACATATGCGTGGTAGGACGTTTTTTTAAAATAGCATACTTTTTTTTCATCATCACAAAGCTTACTCAGTAAGGAAGTCAAAACTTTGTTAAAAAATGAATTTCTTCAAACGACAGCATAAAAAAATTTCATCAAAAAATACTTGAAAATACAGAAAAAGTAGCTCGTATTTTAAAAAAATCAAATTGATGCTATTCTCTCAATAATTTTATGTATTAAGATGGTAGTAAAATCTGGCCTCTTATATTTTTCTTGTAAGTCATAAAAATTCCGAAAATTTTATCTGGATCATTAATTGGATCTAATTTTAAGATAAAGCAAATTTCCTAAAAAAACAATTTTTAATTACTTTATGTTGCGAATCTTCTCGAGATTATTAATCAAAATCAATAAAAATGAATAGTAGATTGATATTGAAAGTATGTTAGTATCCAATAGCAATTAAAATCAATAGCACATGCACTATTTCGCGATAAAGTAATAGCTCACCGGGTAATATATACACGTATGTACAGGCAGATGTAATCAGTACTTCAGTTTTGTATTCATCTAACGATGCATAAAATCCATCAATTCGTCTTTTCATTTGTCGTTTCGCAACGAGCACACACTCAATCTACGTGATATATCAGGCCGTAACATCATCTTTTAGTAACAAATACACAAAAGAATATGTGAAAATAAACATTTATGATCGGAGCGCGGCTGTGTGTACGCGAAACGTAGAATAATAAGTGCCGTTAAGTCGTTTATGACGTTTATTGAGCGCGAATAGACGAACTAGCTTGATACGCACACAGACACAGAGGTATATACGAATTTGCAATATGTTGTTGCGGTCCGCGCAACACTGTGTTCGCCAGTGACGTCATCGTTTCGGTTTATACACGCGCCAATCATCGGCAAACTAATTGGTCGTTGCTGGCGATTCCAATGGACGCGCGTATATATATATATATATACGCAGGCATACTAGCCTTTTCCAAAATTTACCGCGCGGTCAATGGTCCGTGAGATAGAGAGGAAGTAAAAGAGTGTGTGCATGTGCGCGCGCGTGTGTACGCGTGTATGCGAGAGACGTGACATTCGCGAATTAAAAGAGACAGGTATGCGTCCGCTGGGACACGTTGCTCGTGCTATTCCCTCTAATCCTTCTCCTATAGTTATTTTCATCAAACTATCTTTCATTGTTGGGGATGACGTTAATAAAAATACGAACGATAATAATCGCCTAAAAAAACTCGTGTTTATCGCTTACTTTTTCCACATATTTTTTAATATTTAGAATTTCACTTGTTTCAAGTTTATTTATGAATTAAAAATGTGAATATGAATTTCTAATTTACCGGAATTTTTATAATTATTATTTAAATAATACCTATAAGTTTATTAGATGTAAATCTCATTATAATGAAAAATACAAATTATGTATATACATTAATTTTCATGTAATTCGGATTAAATTTCATGTAATCCTATAGTTCAATTGCAGTAAAATATAATAATTTTCATGCAAATCAGCATTAAATTTCAATTTGTCAAACATTAATTTTTGCGCATAAATACCTTAAATCACATCAATGATTAAAACACATTAATTTAATGTGCAAATTTTTTTAAAAATGACTATAAATTTTGTCTTTTTTTAATATTACACCAACTATAAAATGAATAATTTCTTTCCAGATGCATAAGTAAATCTAAATAAACAGTTATTCATTTTAACTAAAATTTAGATTTGATTTTTATTTCATCGATAGTAAAAAAATTTTTAAATTAATCGAACTTATTCTTATTGAAAGGATTGGACAAGAGAAAAAAAATGTGTTTTCTGAATTACTAAATAGATTATGTTGACAGATGATTTAAGATTTGTTGATGAAAGGACACTTTTAAGCTGATGTTCGTCTAACTGCATTAACTTGATGTCTTGATATTTCCAGTTTAAGCCTTTAAAAGCTCAAATGTGAATGTCTTTTATATATATATATTAAGTCGTGCTGAGACTATATCGATTAAGTGCCATCGTGGGAAACAAAAATTCTAACTGTGAATGTTCTTTTAAAACTAAAAACCTTTTAATAGATAATCTCATGTTAACTCTATAATACACGTGAAAAATTAAAAGCATTCACTGTTTTGATAAAAATCTAGGAGTCTTTTAAATATGGAAAATATTCAATTTCTTATTGAATTAAAATAAAGACAAACTCTTTTCATGTCACTATCTAATGCAACGGTTGTTTTCTTAACTGATTTACAATATTTAATAAACATATGATGTAAACTTTCTGTTCGATATTTCCGAATAATGAAATTTGACAAATTTTAAATATTTCAAAGCTGAGTGAACAACATTATTATAATAATAAGTTAGAATTTTTTTTTTCATTATTCTAATTAAACAATTAAATGGATAAAAGTTTTCTTTTTTATATTAGAGTATTCTATATGCGTACTTTTTTTAGATTGAATACAACATAGACGAGAATTGAATCGGACGCTTGCTATATTTTTCTTCTAAGGTATTAACATATAAATTAGGGCAAACGCAAGGAGGAGAAGAAGGACTAGAGTAAAACGTTATATACGTGTATGTATGTATGTGTGTGTGTGTAGGTGAGGTAACTCGATTGAACCACTTGAAATATTTTCAATTATACGAAACGACCCCCGTGTCGATCGATTCGCGCGAGCTTACTACTACTCGCTTTCGCGCGAGCACACCTTTCGCGAGGCCGTAAACTTGGTAACTTATATTGGATGCCTGAAACTATTTCGCGAGCACATTTTCTATTAAAAGAAGGAGAAAAAAAACAAAACATTAAACACAATGGTTAAGGTGCAATTTAATTTAAAAAAAAAGCTCATTTTTTTTTTATTTATCATCCTTGACTAAATGTCTATTTTATATAGTTGTATAGTTGGTAATAAAGTCATAAGTCCGATTTTACAAAAGTATGATTTATTAGACAAGGTAGCAGGGGAAGGCAATTCCAGGAAGGCATTTATCGCGGTTTTTCGTACGTTTCGTATACGTATATACCGTACATATATCTTGGGCTTTATGATTTCAGCCTTTACAAGTTTCTTATAGCAAACAACAAGCTCAGCAGGAGAAAGAATTACGCGCGCCTTGGTAATATCAATGAAACACCAAATTTCTTTTTTTTTCTTTCTTTCTTTCTTTCTTCGATATATATATAACAGACAATGGAAGAATTAATAGTATAGGCATTGAGCTGCTCTGTGTGCGGACGAATCATGGCGCGGGATAGTAAGCTCGAGAGCTTGGATTTATGAACGCGCTCGTTAAATCGAGCCTCGCAATAAAATTCAAACTAGCCTGGCTTCTCTCTCTCTCTCTCTCCCTCAAACTATGTTCGATTTTGGTATCACAAAGAGGCACAGAGAGCCTCGGTATTTTACAGACGACGAAAGGCTCAAATGAAATAGGTATGCAGAATATGACGTAATAAATAACGATTGATAACGAAAATAAAAGTTTTCAACTCCCTCCTCCTCCTACTCTACGTGTGTTCACATTTTATTTGAGCAACTCGAAAAATTCGAGGAAAAAAATTCCCTGATTTTGATTGTCTACTGTAAACGAAAGATAAATCCATGAGAATCACATTTTTTGGATATACAGAAAAAGCATTGCAAAAAAACAAACAACCAAACGAGCCAGAGTGTAAAAGAGGAAAAAAGAGAGAAAGAGAGAGAGTTGTACATCGAACCGTCCATCCTAATCAAGCAATAACTATTTGTCAGTTCTCCGGGCAACCTAAATCCAAGCTAATTCGACATCCATGTCGGACACAGATTCGCTATCGAGTATCTCTTTCTATCTGGACGACAGCATATTCGCATTAGCCTGGACCGCAACCCACGCTCGATCGGCTCTCGACCACCGGTACTTCCCCCCCTCCTCCCACTTTCTTCTTTCTCTCTCTCGCTTGTTCATGGGTTATAAGTGCAGAGACAGCGCACTCGTGCAGCAGGCCCAAACACACACACACATCCCTTAGAGTACATCATCCAAGCCCTCAAACGTATGCTCTTGTTTACTATATATAAGCTCTTGTATACACACTTATTCGTTTTATACATTTTCCTTGTGCAATTCTAAAATGGAGCATCAGCAATCTCTCTTAACTTGTATACTTTTTCACGAGGTAACATCTTCATTTTCGATAGACTATTTTACATATCTGGTCTGTGTTGGTCGGTGCTCGGTCCCCGGCATGTGTATATCTCGTCGCGTTCGAATAAATTGGAAATAAATTTGGAGCGCACGACTGGCTTAATCGCTTACACACGTCCGAGCGTATTTCTCTCTCTCTCTCTCTCTTCTCACTTGAAGAGTCGTGCCTCCAGCATCGTTGCTTTTGCTTTGGGCTTAATTAAAATGGCTGCTCAAACTATTGATACAAATTCTCTTAATCAACTCGGCTCTTCGCTCTCTCTGGCTGTACATATATAAGGATTCGAAAATTTACACATACACACAGACACCTAATCTCACTCTGTAACAGTGCAGGCCCATAAAACTGAGCGATATCTCGGAGAACCGCTAATTCCGTCGTGTTCGAAATCCATCAGTGGAAAAAAGAAGAAGTTAAAAAGAAAACGAAGAAGAAAAAGAAGAAGGCGGTTTTATCTTGGATGCAGAGCCTCCTATCTAAAGTGGTTCTCACTTAGTGCGCATATGTATTCAGAGATGCTATGAAAAAGTCTCGCTTACGCTTTCGAATATATATATATATATACATATACATTGGAAGAACTGAATGAAGTGAAATGCTTTAAGAAAGAGAAAAAAAGAAACAAGAGCAAAGACAAGATTGATATATACTACAAGAGTATAAGGGAGATAGCATTGACAACTCGATGAATTAAACTGTAATAATTCTATCTGATATTTATTTTACATATACATATTAAAATGTCCCAGAGCTGTCTTCTTCTCTAGATCCATATAAGCTTGAGTTGAAAAAATATTCTTGGAAAAATTATCGTTTATTTGCCTTTTCCAACGCGAATGTACTGACTCTACTTATTTGAAAAAAAAAAAATTAATCTCAATGAAATAATCTATACCATTAAAGAGCATGTAGCGGAAATAGATATGAGACCTATGATATAAAGTATTTATTAATGGAAAATTAATATCTCGAAGCTATAAATATAGTTGAATGATGTCGTTCAATTAGTCAGGAAATCAAAGGAGTTATCATTTCAATACAGGAAAGAGAATTTTTATTTGGTTTAAGTTACTAAAAATAGTACAAGAGAATTCAAGTGTAAATAAATTAATAGGGCATTTAAAAAAAATAAAAACAATTAGTTGATAAAGATTCCCTTTTTAGGTTAATTCCAGTGGATATCAATGTGCTTAAATAAAATAATAAAGAAGATTAGTTCATTGGAAGTAATTAATTAAACATCAAATGCAGGAGAAAATAAATTAGTGTTGACCTTAAAACTCTAACGAGTTCTCTCTCTCTCTCTTTTACCCTCAACTCGTTGATTCGTTTGGCTTTTGCTTAATTTCTTTTCATCCTGTTACGTCTCTCGCCAATTATAGTAAAGCTGATAGTGTTAATATTTTCAAATTAAACATTCATTCAATTTCCAACATTTATTTAATTGCTCTAGTTTTTTTTTTTTTTTCATTCAGTCTGAATTCAGATATTCATCGGCAAATCGTGTTAACTTCATAATAAACCTATCGCTCTCCACGCCTTACTGCTCGCTTTATAACATACACATACATACACATATAGTCCGGCTTAGTCTCCCTCTGTGAAAAATAAAATGAAGAAAACAAGTTCTTGGCTCATCGTCGACCAGAGAGAGAAAGAGTCGAAGCAAGCCTCGTGTCGAAAAGGTTGGGGACGTTGATTGGATGAGTAAAAAACAACGTTTACTCTTCACTTTTCTTTCTTCTTTTTTTTTTTTTTTTTTATTTCCGAGTGCGACGGCCGTAGGTGAAATCATGGAATATCTTATTAACCGGACAATGGGCAATCAGCGACGCCATATACTTCTCCATTTGCGGTCCGTGTGTACACGTTGCCTTTGTAATCTTTCTATTTCTTTCTTTCTTCTTTTCTCTCTTTCTTTATCCTCGTTTTAAGCCAAGGATAATCTCGCTCTCGTGTGTGTATGTGCACATTTTTTTCTCCAAAAATAAACATTAACAATCGAACAATATAGTAAAGTAAAAAATTTAATGAGTCTTTAAATAACAATTTCCTGCTTGAATGATTTTAGAATTTAATTAACAAAGCCCAAATTTTATCTGCTCTTTTGTTATTCTTAGTGCGCTAAAAATACAAAATATTTTAGTGAAATATGAACACGAGAGAAGGAAAGTATGGTTAATGCAAAACTCAATGCCGTCATTCCGACAAATAAAAAATTAGTAACTGTCCAAGTCGATTGCAAGAGACTAAAGAGTAAAGTTTATAATACTTTATATAAAAAGTGCGTCAATGCCCATTTACAAGAAAAATTCATATTCTTTGAACCGCGGATCTTTCTCTCTACATGAGAAATACTTTTTTATACCTATGGACTCCCTACATTAGTAAAGTGAATAATTAAAAAAATTTTTTTAACCATCATAAATCTTACATGTTGAAAATTTAATTTTTTAATTCTACTCTCAGATTAAATTTTTTAATTTCTCCGTAAGGTAAATTTAATTTATCTGTAAAATTTCCCAGAATTTTTTAAAGAAGCTTAAATATGCTTCAAATTCAACTAAGAAAATTGATTTACTTTACGATCTTAATTCCATCGAGCTGCTATTTATCTTATTTTCATCTAACCATTCTAACATCAACCAGTCATTCAAATTGATAAATAGAATTCCACGAGTATAATTAATACAACTTAGTTAAAACAATATATACCACTTATAAATACATGACTGCTACTACAGCAGCTTTTAGCTAATATCATTTAAAATTTATTTGTTTTCTTAATACTATACTGCGGCTGGTTGATTCATAATTCTTGCTAACTCGAACAAAATAATTTCCACCTACGTACTATGCTACTCAACCTACATTCAATTGAGAAAACAATTGCACGACCTGCATTGATACAAATAATACAAGTTTATCGGACAATTGCATTTGAGATATGTTGGGGAATTTAAAGCAATACAGACTCAAATGTAACAATATCATCAGTACTTTATCGTATATGCATTGAAAGGAACGATGTTTAAAATAAATCTATTGTATCTAAAGTCGAAAGTGTTAGAGAATAAACTTGAAGTATCAGGATTTGACGAAAGGAATAGTCAATGACGATCATAAGATTTTCAATTTCCACATTATCCTTGTATGCGCCAAGCGAGATTGCCCCTTCTCCCATCCATGCATCGACTCTCTGGATCTAAGCGCGGACTCGCGAACTCGTCTCACGCTTCTCTCCCTCTTTCTTGTTCTCGCTCTCTCTCTCTCTTTCTCTTGCGACTCCATTCATTAACGCAACACGATTTATCAATTAGCGTAAAAGGCAGCGATAGATAGTCGTTCTGATATGTCCCGCGCTCGTCTGCACAGCATATATACGTACACACATACACACGCACATCTCACTCCACATCAGCATCATTCCCCGCTCTCCTTCCAGCTCTTGAATTTCTTTTCCTCTCTCATCTAGTCATTCCACAAAAGCATCTCTTTGCATGTGTCTTGTATTATAATATACGCACAAAGATAGCGTCTCTATGGGGATACATATCTCTACTCTGTAAACTCGAAATCTTTGTTTACTTCCCCCCTTACCCCTACGGATCAGACATTATATTGCTAATATAACTCAATGTTTTCTATATGAAAGTTTAATTTTGCTGGTTAGAGGAACTTTTTATTAATGGATATGTGAGATTTAGATTTTAAGTGCATTTCCGAGTCCAATGCTCACTAATTTATATGTGTATACGTATATTTTGTACTTGTGTATGTATATGTAACGCGCTTTAATAGCTTCTTCGAATGCTCATTCTGTAATAGAACCGAATAATGGCTGATTGAACTTTCGATTGGAAATAATGCAAAGCAATGGTACGACTTAAGTTTAAAAAAAAACAGTGAAAAATAAATGAACAAGATGTATTCCTTTCAGCTAAGATGTCTAAAGAAACGAGATCTCAGTGACTCAGTCGGTAGAGCGATGGATTCGTAATCTCGAGGACTCGAGTTCGAATCCCGCTCTCGGCAGTCAGTTGACACAAGCACCACTGAAAATTACATGTGCTTTTTCCACAAACAGACTGAAACGATCTATGTCGCTAATTAACATCGTAATGATAGCATAAATATAGCGACGTTAATAAAATTAAAAAAATTGTGGCAATTATTTATTGAAATTTTTTATTCGCAGATTTTATGATTCCATATTTTTTTGCATTACTACTTGAAGTAAATTAAGTGAAATGCCATTGCATCAAAAAACAAACAAATAATTAGTTAGTTTCAACAGCATTAACTTCATTCACCATACATTAAATTAATATAAGATTAATGATCAAAGTTCATACCTTTATTAAGAGTCGTTTCTAATGAGCAGCGTTTAAATTCTGAAACAGACATAAAACACTTTATTAAATTTTGCTATTAATATTATTATTATTATTAAAATAGTTTGTAAAAATAATAAATTTGCACGGAAGATTGAACAATGTTTTACAGTGAAGCCTGTTGATGAAATGGGCATAAAAAAGATTGCATTGGAGAATGATAAAAAAGTGCTTAGAAACAGAATGGATTGTCAAGATATAAAATTCTTTTGTGGTTTAATAAAAAGAAATATTTTCTAATAGTTTTGCGGCTCGTCATAAATAAAATGATAAACGTGAACCACGAAAATGACGTGATTTGCCTTTTCATCGCTACAATTTGATTACTCATCGTTATGGATTTCACCAAAAATATTAAAAAATCTGTAGAAAAATTTAATAATGTAAAAACTTAGACATTTTTCTTTTAAACTTGTTTTTTAATAAATAAATAATTTGACAAAATGCGTGATAAGCCAAGATATTCATAATTTCCAATAGTTTGCTTTTTTGTATTTTTTTCTGTAAGCCAATACTTTTTGAGAAACAATGATATATCTTATGATGCATAAAATTACTATTTTCTCTCACTTCTTTTGTAAAATTAATTAACAACCAAAAACAAATTTATCCTGAGTGGATTTTGGACTCAAAATTGTATTTTTCCACTAATTAAGTAAATTGAAAAGTCTGTACGTTATGATTCGCAAACATTCAAGCATATTTTTTCTGTCATTTATAACAAACAATCAACTTTTTGCCTAGAGTGTATATCTTTTATTGAAAGTTGACAGGTTGCAAATAAAATATTCATTAAAATTATTTTTCCTAAAAAATAGTTAAAAATTATAGTTTTTAATATTCTATAACTTTTGACCACTTAAACCTTGATCTCTAAAAATTTTTTTATGCGTTAAATTTTGAATGACTTTTAAAAATTCTTATTTCGTGACCGTGCGAGCTTACATGAAATGTACCCTATATGCATATGTATATGAGTGTGTTAAGAACGGATTTAATAAAAATAGTTAAGCAATGATTAGAGCTGTTCCATTTCTGCTTGAGTAGTCTCTTCTCTTTTGAATGATTTTTTTCAAAGAATCCGTTGGCTGCAACGTTGTTTTATAAAGTTTTGCGGCTCTAGGCACGAGTGCGGGGTACTCTTGGGTTCATATGCTTGTTCGTAAATCATCCTTAAAGCGTATAGTTACGAAAGGAATAATATATCAAAGCAACTCATGGATAACGAGCGCAATCGAACGGACGCTATTGAAACGATAACTTGTGAAAAGCTTGTACAAGTACTTTCCATTCCATACATACATATATATATATATATTCCTACACAACACATAAATAAACACTCGTGCACGTATAAATTTCTACAAAGATTCTGTATATGCAGAAAGCTCGTAAGGTAGTTTTTCACGAGATAGACCAGGACGGCAATTCTGCCTGCCTGCCTGCCTGCGATCGAACAAAACAAAAGCGATGAAGAGAAAAGACTGAACGAGAAAAGAGAAAACAAGAGAGATATAAACACCCAGCTATATACATACAAGTACCTGCAATTTACTCCAATCCTTTTCTTTTTCTTCCTTCTTTATTTCTCTCTTTCTTTCTTTTCGTTAGCGAGAGAGCTCGACTTCAGGCTATCCAATTACACCTAAAGCACTAATCACACAATTAATCTCAATCTATTTAATAACACCTTTATTACGATGCAACCAAACATGAATCGAATATCGCTTGCACCACCTTCTCTCGTCCTTCTCTTTTCTTTCTCTCATTTTTAATTCTCTACTTTTCTTTTTTTCTGCATTGCCGGTGCTTTTAAGTTCTTTTTACCATCCCTCATAGTCTCTTTTTCTCAACTGTGGACTTAGTCCGTTATCGCACACACGGACACGCTTTCTTTTTTCACTCTTTTTTTTACAATGCATCGAGCCATCGAGGCATCGTGTATTATATGTATATAAAACTTATACGTGCGTATATATCTGAGCTTTTAATAGAAACACTCACTATCATATGTTCTTATTTCGCTCTTTACTTGTGAATAAGCTTGTCTTTAATGTAACCTTGAAAAGTACGTTATTTTCAAGTAAAGAATCACTTCGGTCCTCGCGAACCCGAGTATATAGTAAGAAATCTTCATTTACTTTTATTTTATTTTTTTTCCACTTTGTTGTTATTCCTTACTAACTTATAAAATTATTAATTTTTTCTATTTTAATAAAACGCGATTACTTTTTCATTATTTCACATTTATTCGCACACAACTATTATACTCATACATTATCATTTAGAATGTTATTTCATACATTGCTCGCACAAACCTGAATCATATCGAAAAAGGCAAGGTGCGTTAAGTGATCTCAATTTTAATAAAACGCGCTCTCATTTTTCATAGCATTCGAAACTACTAATTATTTTAAAACGCAATAAATCACAAGCTACATTATTTATACGTGTATTTTTATTAATTTTTAGATATCATTGCATAGTTTAAGTATTTTTTTTAATTTTCCCAAGAACTAGAAAATTTATTGAAATATATTAAAATTATTAAATGAATAATATCAAACCGGTAAACTAATCGTTTGAATAACATATGCAATATCTAGTTGCAAAGTATATATATTTAAGTACTTATTAAAATGTTTTGAATATTATTTTCTTAAAATAATCCTCGAGAAAAATATTTGCAGATAAATAAAAATATAGGAAAAAAAAAATATAAATGCTATTTAGAAAAGCTTTAGCGATAACGCTCAAATTTATACGATTTAATGGCAAATAAGACATTTTTCTGCGCGTGTATTTTTCATACGTATAATATAAAATGAGATTTTATCCATCTGCGTGCCTTGAAGATTAAATTCTTGAATGAAAAAAATTTTTTTTTAATAAATTTACGATGAGAAAAAACGTTAAAAGGATAAGCCGATATGATGGTTAAAGAAGGCGCGGAATATAATGAAAGCAGCTTGGTATATACGTTGCGGGCCTTATGAAACAGTCCAGGGTATATATGAAAACGGGTATATAGCAGTTTATCGAATTAAGGCAATTAGCTGTACAAGCATTTGCCTGCCATCCCACTTAACCGACTATCACCTCGGACACTCGAAAGCTTTTCGGTTTCATCATCCTCGATAACCCCGTGCATATATATATATGCACACTCGGAGAAGACGCAACACTTCATCGTCTTTCGCGTCTGACGTTTACACCTGCGGAACAATAATCCTATGACTGTTAAATCATTATTTTCATTTTCTTTTATCGACCAAACCTTAATGACTAAGACGGAAAAACGTTTAATCAATATCATAAATTCAGATGATAGCCCGACTGTTTTAACTGTTTATTGGATCCAAAGAAAAAACACTTTTTATTATTGTTTACTTATTTTATTCTAATGTTAACAAGACACATATTAAAAATTTCAGTTAAGCATTGCTATTGAAAAAATGTGAATTTAATTTTTTATATTTAAATTGTATTTTACTCATTTGGTGCGAAAATCGTACTTTATGTATTTGTATTTTTTTTACACTGTGAATAAAGTATGAACCTTATCAACAGTGTGAAAAAAGTGGCACTTTAAACTCAAAAACGCAAACACAAAGAACAATTTTACACACAGAACAAAAAATAATATTTACAACTTAAACGTTAATTTTTAAGCAGTCTTTGTAGTAGCTAAACACTCGGACTATATAAAGTAAAAACTTGCTCTAAACTGTTGTTTACGTAACAAATAATTACTGACAACTTACATTCAATAATTTTTTTAACGTACAAAAGTATTTTTTTATTACAAAATTTAAAATTATTAATGTGAATTAAAGAAAATTAATATGGCCAAGGAGATTTTTTAACCTAGAAATATCAGATATTTTTCTAATTTTAAGATATTTTTTCTTTTATAAAATATAAAAAAAAGCTTTTCGATTAAAAAAAAAATTCAATTTTTTGAAAATTTATTAATCAATAAAAATTAAAACAAAATTCAAAGTGAATTTCAGCATTTCTATACATATTTTGAGCTAAATTTTTTTTAATCGAAAGATTTCTATTTTAATTTTTATATAATTCTAATGAAACCAAAAAATTATGAATAAACTATTATTTTTTCGAGAAAAATTAGTCATGTTTAAAAAACGTTTGCTGTAAAAAGGCAATATATCGAGATTTCAATAGGTCAACATTAGAAATATAAAAACAAAGAATTTATAAAATAAATACCGACAAAAGTTAAAATAAATTTCAATAAACTTTTTTATTTAATTTTATATGTTAACATTACTAAAATTTATTTAGTTTAACAGATAAAGTTTTACGTATTGTTCATATGTAGAAACCAAGCCTAGACGTTTATAAAAGTAAAAAAAAAAATTTAGTTCATAGTGAAATTGATACAAAATTGTACTCTAAAAACTTGCAATAAGCCATGGAATTTGCATTCAGACGTTCCCAAAGCTAGAGAAAAACCTTACGAGTAAGAGTATAGCAGTCAGGTAAAATGTAAAATAAAATACAACAACCAGTTGGTAATCCTCTGTTCTTGAAGAGAAGAGAGGACTCTGTGCTCTCTTCTCTTTCCATGCCCCTTTTTCCACATAGAAAGAATAAAAGCTTTTCTGGATGGCCAAGCCGTTCGTTCGTTCGGTGGATTCGCATTAGCCGCACGTTTTCAGAGAGTCTGCAGCACACACTCGCGTCACTGTACAGAGAAATCTGCAAACTCTCTTTTAATTCCCAGAAAATTTGAATAAAGTTACTACCGTAGCTCTACCGTTCAAGCAAGAGTATTAGAGACAAAATTCGCGGTCAAGCAAGCAGCAGGCACACATAGGTACTATGTCTTCTCTTTTTCTCCACGTTTTCCAACATTTTAAACTCGCATTTGCACCAAAAGCTTAAGCTCTAACTTTATCCAAAGGGGGGGCTTGAGCGAAAACGCGCGCCACGAGGAAACCTACGCGTTTCAACTGTTACTGCGACAACAATACACCTGCTACGAATCAAAAAACGATGTTCGGACGAGATAATCGACGATTAGGCTAGAAAATGGAAATTTCTTGAATAAACACAATTTTTTACTAAACTTTTACTCTATTAAGGACTTTTAACGGCTAATTTTGGTGGATAAAGTTGCGAAAACAAAATTTTCATTGTAATGTTACTTTTTTTAAGGGAAAGCGTTAAAACAATAATGGATTTAAAATTTCGATGAATTTTTATATACACTTTATGTAAGAAATAAAACAAAAATCAAAATTTGAAAATAGATTTACGCATTGAAAAAAAAATTTTTGTACAAGATATGTTTTTGGTTATACATATATACTTTGTGTTACTGTAATGCAATGACCGTTCAACGAGTCACTGTTGTACTACAACTTCAATTATTCAGTTATCTTTTTTCTATATAGAATTCCTCAAATTTAATACTTATTATTGGGAATAGTATTGTCTTTTTTTTATGGCATCGTAGTCGGGCAACAGTCATTTTATCGTATATGTAAAATTTTTTAGAACATACAAAAGGTGCTGTATAATTTAAATAAATTATTGCCTTTATAATTCTCTTTATATCTTCATAAATAAATGTGTTAATCCATTCGAGATAGAATAACTTTTTAAAATATTTTTATTTTGTACATATTTATGGAAAATTTATAATTAAACAAAGTAAATCAGCGTCTTGATTTTCGATACACTCAATTATTTTAAAAAAATGTTAAAATGCTAAATTTTAAAAAATGTGAAATTTTAAAGATAAAATATTAAAAATTGATAAAGTGAAAAATGATTCTTTTGTATATAAATAAGTCCCTTTTAAGAAAACATTTAATTTATTTCAATAAAAGTAGCGTTTTTTGAATACAACAAAAATTTGTGTATTCACATAGTCTAACATATTAAAAAATTATAAATTGGCAAATTGCAAATTTCATAATATTAAAAATATTATTCTGAATAATTCACAATCTTAACTATAGATCATTTAATTATTATTGAATTAAATAAATGTAAATTTTTATTTATAATTTTGAAAAAATTTAATAGTATTTTTTGCAACAAAGTATGAAAATAAACAATTTGAAGCATCGGTGTCTAAAAGTTTTACATCTCGCGTTGCACATTGTATTTTTTCCACGAGAGATTAAACGGCTTTTTTCATGCACTCAAACTGCATAAAACTTCAAGCATTGTGAGCCGAGCTGTAAAACAATTCTAATAAAATTTATAAAACAATTTGAATTTTTTTGCGCAAATTTATAAAAATTTAGTTATTGAATAAATTAGACTAAATTAATGTTAACTAATTATAAGCATATTTAGAGTAGTTGAATAAAATGACGAAAATAAGTTATAAAGTATATACAGACTGCTATATACAGTACGCAATCTTGAAATTGATTCCTTCTTGTACTTGGATCGAGTTAGAAAGCGACGGCGATGTTATACGAGGTAAGTGCTGAGAGTGAGAAAAAGAAAGGAAGAAAAAAACGAGCAGAAAAGTAAAAGCATAAGAACCAGAAGAACCAGTCGAAGAAGAAGAAGAAGCAGCGACGACTATGGCTAAAAAGGAGGGTAGTAAGAAGCTGCAAGCAAGAGTAAGAGAGAGAGAGAAAGTATCGGGAGAAGGCCAACTCCTCGACCCTATTAAAAAGGCCGTTTCCGCCTTCGTTTTTGAAAGGCTCTTACGGCACTCGAGGCAACTGCGAAAGCACTTGAAAGCTCCCTGAAAAGCTCGAGCCGACAACACTTCCCTGCTTGAGTGCAGCCGTCCCGCGACAGGAGGACTCGTGCCTCCTTTCCGCGACTTCGCACCATGTCACCAAGATACGGGGGGGGGTTACACTGTCTATACCTAACCCTCCCCCTTAAGATCCTTTTTTTCGCGTATTCTCCCTCGAAATCGAGCTTTTACTATACTACTACTCTTCTCGCCTATTGCTACTAGTAAGTCTCTTGCGATATCAGCCATTCTGATCCCATGTATTAAACATCATGCTCCATTTCATCTTGTGAGCGGGTACTTTTAAACTTCGGATTTCATTCTACGAATGTGAATTGCAAGTAGATTACTTTGTTGGCTCTTAAATTTTTAAACATATACAGAGCTCTATATAAACTTGATATATATTAAAAGCAAAAAGTCAATTTGAGATCGGGACGGGATAACGAGAATAAAATATCTTTCCTTTCAAAGCCCATTAATCTGCGGACAGAACTTAATGAAATGATTCAAAAAGTCGGTGTTAAATTCTTGGAGGGTCCCGAAACGTAGCGAAGGGATGCTTAATTTTTAAATGTTCGTATAACATCGTCTAACCATTATTTACATCCGTACTTAGGCCACCTTATCTGCGTGTTATTTACTTCGTTTTTTATAAACGTAGGATCTTCATGCTCATTGTAGTTTTAGAAGGATTTAATACCAAGTAAAGCAAGCTGGTTAGCATCGAATATCATATACTGCTACTTTTGCGAGAATATATGCACGGCTTATATAAAGAATACGACTATATGCGGATCTTTAGAATTATCTAGGGTTTAAAAGGACGAGAAAGCTACGGGGTGTGCTTGGAAGGTGCCTAACTTTTCTCGATTACTCGAGAATATAGCAGAGGGCTGGTAACGAGTAGGAGAAAGAGAGAGAGAGAGAGAGAGTGGTTAGCGTTGGAATAACCCAGCTCTTTAATTTAGAGCCGCCGGACAGTAATTAAAATAACCTCCCCCAACACATATACTCTCCGAACGTAAAGTGGTGGCCAACTTCGGTCGAGCTAGTAGCGGTCAAGTTTGTCGGCGAATAATTGTGTTAAATAAACCAAGTTCAAAACTTTTTCAACGCTTTTCTTTTCAAATTTAAATAAAACGCTTTCTGTTTTCTTACGAGCAATATTAATTCAAATAATTTTTTTCCTTAATTTCACTCATTCATTATATTTGAAAGTTAAACGAGTATTCCTCTATTTTGGTAATACACCAATTTCCGTTTTTAAGTAAAAGTGGCTTATCTTCAAAATACCATAAAGGTAGTGAAAAAAATTGAATGTTACTTGCGCTAAAAGTTAAATGTTGAGAACCCTTGGCAGACTTGGCTCGTATCATTGTATACCCACTCACTTGCGAAAGAGAAGAAGGAGAAAGGTCAGGCAAAGCACGTTACAAAACAGAAAATTTAATTTTCCTCGTCACTCCTCTCTCTCTCTCTCTTGTTTTCCTCGCTCCCTTTGGTTCTGGTATGTTCTCTTATATTGCACAAGGGTGTCAAGAAAGGCTGTGTATATGTGTAGCGCCTCCGATATTAATTCCAGCCGCGGATTTGTATTGCTTGTAAGGTGTGAAAAGTAGACTGGACCTCTCCCTCTTAGAATAGCATATTGGAATTTCAGTACTATTTTATTAAGATCTCTCATAAATCATTCCTTGTAAAAAGCATTTATAATAAAAGGGTTAGAATCCTCTTAAATTACGTATTTTATTTTATTTTTAACTTCAGGCTAAAATTTAAAATTTGTTTTATGTATACGTAGCCGACGCGAGCTCGAGTGTAAAGTTTTTGAAAGACAAAATCGCTGGGCATCTATCTAGAATCTATGTATATAACGTATGTGATCGAAGATAGTGGAATAGAGAGGTTCCAGGACGGGTACTTACTAAGGTCGTGACCCAGCGCGATATACCAGGTGTTACAATAAATTTAAACGATATTTTATTCAGGCGGTCCGATCGCTGCTTTTCAATTCGCTCCTGCCCGTATATATTTCGCTCGAGCTAAAAAGGCTAGCTTGTACTGCTGGGGGTGCAAGCGCGTTACGTGAAGAATAGTAAAATAAAAAAAAACGAGTTAAAAGAGAAGCGGGTATGCATAGGGGCGCGTATAAGGAATAGATAGTTGCCAGTAGATGCAATATCTTCAACAGAACCATCTATCTGAACAAATCTAGCTTCTATGTTCTTTCCTTTTTTTTATTAGATACGCCTGATGAAAAAATAATAATCTCCAAGGATCGTTCAGTTACGAAAAACTAAATCATCTCGTTTATAGAAATGCGTGTTCTGACCTCTTAGTACTTACTATATAGATATGAAAGTTTCTTTAATTTTCTTATCGAATCCAATTTGTCTGCTAAGTTAACAACACTATATGCTCGATATTCTTTGTAATTACGAGATAGAATTTATTTAAGAACTTTTAAAACCAATTGTCAAACTTTATGGATAAGGTATTATTGAGCTTTCGAATAAAGGAAGAATTGGAAACACGTATGTGGTAATAATTTGGAATGAGAATCTACGATAAAACAATTATGCTACAGAAATTTCAAAAATTCATTTCACAGAAAAATGATAGAGTTCATTTAAGTCTTTAAGGATTGAGAACTACTGCTTTTTTTCAAGATATAATCCATTTTTATTGTATTGGATTTTCGCAATGGAGAAAGATACTTGAAAATTGTAAAAAGTAAATACTTAAGAGAAAGTGAAAGTGTGACCAAGCGTAGGAGTATAACCGGGAGAGAAAATCTAGTATAAGGGAGTGAATAGAATGAGGAATGCATACGGGCAAGAAAAGAGTACTTAGGGTATAGGTTGCAAGATGGCTCGTAGATGTTTGGCTTCTACTGAAATTAAAAATATCGATTCCCGTTTGGGCGCCAGGTTTCATAGAGGTTCAATTCGTTTCTCTCCTGCAAGACAATACCCATTCTTTTCGCGGACAGTAAGAGGTACAAATTGCAGTTGCCCCCCTGCCCCCCTACCCGACCCTTCTTTTTTTTCAGTAACGCAAAGTTCCCTTTCCTCCAACATCTCTCTTTTTCTCTTCTCGTTCATCGTTGTGCAGCTCGTTTCGCTCGCTTGCTCGTCGGTTCCGTACGAATTCGTTCGCTCTCGTCCTACTCTTCCTCAGAAATTCCAAATACAAAAGCTCTTGTTCATTTGGTTTTTGCTTGTGTTCTCTCCTAACCCCCTTCCACCCTCGTCGTCATCCTCGGCCATTTTTTTTTTCATGTTGTATACACTGGCTCCTATCTTTTACCCATTTTGCCCAGAGAATTCAAATACGTCTATACGTGTGTGTGCGTTATTTCGGATGTTTTATTGCCACTACATTTAACCCGCACGCATTGTTTAGGATTTAGTTAGTAAAACTCATACATAAATATTCAATTGAGACAATGACGTTTTCAGATATATTTTTACTTTACGCCATTGAAAATAGATTAGAAAAGTTCTATGCGCAAATTAGTTTTTTGTTTCTTCGCTGATATCTTACGCATTCATTTTCCAATTTTTAAAGAATTCACAACACAATGATCTTGTTATACTATTATTGGAAGTATTTATTTGTTTTTTAATTGCATATTATATATTAGTATAAAATGAAAATTATATTATTTTTTAATATTATTTTCATATTTCATACTGTAAACAATATTCTTGTATTGATGCGAATTATTTTTAACAAAGAGAATACTAATAAATAGTGATTAAATTTGCCGTTTTGTATTCTGTAAGTTAAAAATTTTCCAACATTACAAAATTAATTATAATTAACTGTAATACAAGCTCAATGATTTTTAGATCTTGAACTTGTTAGAGGTTGATGAGTTTATAGATGCCAAGAGATGCAAAGGCTCTAAACAAAGATAACAGACATGAGGAAGAATCAAGAGGGAGAGAGAGAGAAGAAGAAGCAAGTAGACTAGAGAGGAACATATGCAGTAGGATGGGATAGCAAGAGAGAGCGAGAGGGAATGAGGTTGAGGGACGGAAGGGTGTTGTGGCATCACTATGGCACTCAACCTCTTCCTACCTCCACCACGTTCGACTACGAACCTTGATTAGGCTTCCGGTTAATTAATAACCTCTCGTGTGCACACACACCCACATATGAATATGCATGCTCGTTGTTGAGGATTTCATTGTGAGGGTAGGAGAGGGAGAAAACGAACGTGTGCCATGCAGAGAGGAGAGGGGGAGGAAGGGAGGCAAAGACCACTCATTTGCAGTTGGAAAACAAAGGGGATGAAGGGAGTAAATGTTAGAGCGAGTGAGAGAGAGAGAGAGAGAAAGATCGTCATAAAAGAGAAGAGAGAAAAGGAAAATGAAGAGTGGATAAAGAGAACAAAATTAAATACACAAAAAAAAGTCAAAACGGAAATAAAAAGAAAACCGAGGAAAATTAAAAAAAAAATAATGTTTCGATGAGAAATATAAGTGTTGAGTAAGCTTTCATATTTGTAAAATAAAAATATTATTCACTAATCAAGTTTCTTTTTAACAATCGATGCATATATTTTTATTCGAACAATTACTTTAGAAAAAAAATCTAAATATCGTATTTATAACGACAACCAAAATGTAGATTCGCCAAAGCAAAAGGAATAAATTACCAAAGCGATTGAAATTATTTAACCGGAAGTGACACCATCTGGCAGTTACACCTGCTCTCTCATTCTCCGCGTCCTAATGTTACTTTCGAAAACTAAAAGAAAAAGATAAAGAGAGTTATATATCTTATGTTTCTTCAACGTAAATGCACATTTTAAATTGATAAGTATTAATTATTTGATTGTAGAAGCTTAAACGCTTCGACTTAATAAATAATTTGTCTTTTAATTGAGAAATTCGTATCGCTGGTAAATTGAGATTTTAATCAAAATTCTTTGAAAATTAAAAGATTGTACAAACGATCGAGGAACTCAATCAAGACAAGTAAAGCAGTAGCAGCAGCAGCAAAGACGACGACGGCAAAGTAGTTGAATTTAAACAGGATAGTTTTTTGTCAAAGCTCGGTTTAAAATTGAGAAATCACTCTTAGCTTTTTTGTTGTTATATCGAAGATTTAAGATCGATTCATCGAGCTCTGAGCATGCATGCAGAACCAGAATTCTTTTTTTTTTTTTAAAGAGAAAAAAGGTGCAATGGGGAGGGGGAAGAAAGAGCTATATCGCGAGATGAAGAAGCAAATTTTCAATTCGGTATGCTACGCTAGTCGAAAATTTTTCGAAAAAAAAGCATAGATAAAAACACTCCGAAAAGAGTTGGAAAGTGTTAAGCGAAGTGAATCACCTAAATAATCACGTATAGCACTTGGCGCGCCGAAATAATCTTTTTATACGAGTTTCGAAAAAAAAAGAGAGAGAGAGAGACAAAAGCAGAGAAGAAAGAAGCAAAGCGAATTTTTCAAATGACAGACCCCTTCTACTTTTAAGAACGTATTATACATTTTCGTGTGAAATTGCAAAGCAAGAGAGGAATTTACATTAAGAGCGTCCAGAAACTGAGCTCGGCTAAGGATATCTTTTCGCAAGATAAGCTTAACATAAAAATATATTTTTCCCTTTAAATGTATGTTAAAGGATTGTCGTTATCGTGAAAATTTGAAAAAATAACTTTAACCAAGAAAATGAGAGTGAGAGAAAGTATAGCGTAAATGTTCAGTGTAACGATAATGTATGAGAAATGGATTTGTTTGAAGCGAGTAATATAAAGCGTACAAGAGTTGAGAGCCTCTGGAGCGTAATATTCTCAAGATCGAGGTAAAAACGCTGAAAATGAATTAACTTTTTGCTTGATACGCGCATCTCTTGGTCTCGCTTGAGTCACATTGGTGAAGAGGCAGGCATGAGAGATGAAAAAGCCAGAAGAAGAATAAAAAAAAAGATGATAAAATAAAGAAGAAACAAGGCTCCTGCTATTGTGCGTTTTATAGTAAGGCTTAGCTCTCTGAGTGTGTCACGCGGGCTCTTGATGTCTTGCGCTTCTCGCTAGAAAGCTATACGGAAAACAAATTAACTAGCCGCATTCTCGATACAAAACTCTTGTACTTCTCTTTCTTGTCGAGAGAAAAGAGAGAAGGAGAGCTATACAACGAAACGAATTGCTCGTATCTTACGAGACAAGCTTAATCGAGCCTGTATATAGCTAGAGACTCATTCTTCCTCCCGCACCTTTTGATCTAGATATTTTTCGTTTTCAGTAAGAACGCACGCGCTAAGGCTTTTTATAAGCGCCAAAACGATCCTGTATATACGGAGGAGTTAATTTCGCGTTTTTATCTTGTATCGCGCTTGCTTTATTCTTTATTTCTTCGTGAAAGCTTGGGGTATGTTATTTGCTCTTTGCGATAACAAAATTAATATATTATAAACAGCTATTTTCAATAATATGAAATATTTTCATTTATACAATTAATTAACGTTGTAAATTTAGATGATATGTTATGTGCGTGCACGTTTAAGTGTAATGACTTTGATCGATAAGACGCACATTGGCTGTGCTTGAACGATTAAATGGCAATTAATATTCATCGATTCTCGGGCGCATGGGGATGAAAGGAGGCAAATGCAGCGGTAAGCAGCCGGCGACGAGACACTCTGATTTAGAAGGGATTTCGGCTCAAGTGCTTATCAAAGAGGGTACAAGCAAGTGAATGAAGGTGTTCATCAAACGTCAACGCTGACCAATAAGCTTGCGCTATCGGCTCTTACCAAAAAAAATTTTGATTTATATGTATAGTAATATACGTGTAAACGTAATAATATGGAAGAAAGGACATGAAGTTATGTACAAACATATGGCATGAAAATGTATAGCTCCGCACGCACACTGGCACAATAATATACGTAAATTTTGCCATTTTAAATATTCTGTATATGGTTAATGCTTGATAATCTGCATAGCAAATTATATAAAAATTAATTTTATAAAAAAACCAAATTTAATTAAGCTGTTTATATGTTCCGATGCCTATTTTACAGTTCAATATGTACGGAAATCTAAATTATAAGATATTCTGTAATTCGCCCTTATGAAACAAAATATAATATTCGCGAAAAATCAACAACCAACTACGACTCTACAGGATATAAAACCAAAGTTATAACATGAATATCAACAATGATCGTAAAAACCCAAAAACCTCTATAAGATATAAAGAATGACAAAAATATTTGACCAACCACATTTTGTAATCTTGATAAAACGAAAATCAGATCGAGGCTCGTAAATCAAGAGAAAAGAAACATTAATTTATTTGTGTATCATACACATACACATTTACTAATTTGTACTTCATACAAATTGGTAAATATACTTAAATGAGATAAATAATAAATTATTGCACATCTTAGAATAACATGTTTTCAATGAAAGATTACGTCAACTGCTAATTAAGCCGACAAATAATTTACATGAAATGTTAATAAATCTCAGTTTATTTCAAGGTTATAAAAAATTAATGAAAATTAAGGAAGATGTAATTAGTTTTTAAATTCTTAAAAATGTAATGAAAATACGTTTAAAATAAAAAGTTTAAATAAAATAATACTGTTTACAAAAAAAAAATAAGTTTTTAATTTTACTAAAAATTATTACAAAATCTATATTTAAATGGTATTCGTACTTTAGATTTTTCAATCTTTATTAAATATTTTGGAATTCAAAAATATAAAGTTTATTAAATGAAAAAGCAAAAATGATATTTACAGTACATTAGCAATAAAAATGATTTATTCGAATCTAGCAATTTAATTTTTTTTTATTTTAACGTTGCTGTATTCTTGCTATCATTTTGATGCTAATTAGCGACGGAGGTCATTCCAGTGTGTTTGTGAACAAAGCACATATAACGTACAGTGGTGCTTGTATAAATTAGCCGAGAGCTGAATTCGAACTCGGAACCTCGAGATCACGAGTCCATCGCTCTACCGAATGAGCCACTGACGACCTCAGAGTGAACGCATGTCTGTATTATATTATAGAAATTCTTACGAAAATTCGCATGAAGAAAATACAGTGTAATACGTAGATTTAAATGGAATTTTTTTGTTTTTTGAAATAAATTTTTTATGCAACTTTGCAAACGGATTGATAACAACTTAAACAACATGTAGAGGAATGAATTGCTTGCACGTTGTAGTTCTCTACACGGGTTGTTTCTAATAAATAATTTAAAATTTTATACAATTTTTTCAATTTTTTTTTTCAGAATTCCATGTAGTTTAAGCTGCAGCTTTTTATTGTATTGTACATAAATCATATTTTAAAATTACTTCAAAATTAAATTTTAATTATTTATTAATTATTTAGTTTTAACAATATTTTATTTTTTATACATATAAATCTTAAGAAATAATTTATTTACCTGATTAAGTTTTTCATAATTTAGATAAAGAATAATTTTCAAAAATAAATAAAAATATTAATTTTATAAACAAAATATACTAAAAAAAACTCATCTGTACATTATTCTATAAAATTTGAACAATTGAATAAAGTATATTATAAAGCGTTAATGGCTTACGTATATTAAAGAAATTGCGCTGAAAGAAAAACTGTTGGATGATAACAGCCAACAAGCCGCAGTCGTGTAATTTATATTTAAATAAGATCAGATTGGGAACCGCAAGGCAAATATGAAATTTCGTCGGTACCGTGCAAAATACTCTCAACACGTGTATATTTGTCTGAAAATATCTTTCTCATCTACGTTTATGTATCGATAAGTTCCTGTAGGCCCGATATTACAATTCTCGGATCGCGCTTTACTCATCCAATGCGAAAATTTGATGTAATTGATCAATCAATACACAATCAAACCTTTTTGGTTGTTTCGATACTTTTGATCGATAAATCGAAAAATAAAAAAAATAATTATATGCTCTGTATGGCGTGCTAATATTTCTTTACACACACTGATGTGCGGGGGTGTGGGCAAAAAAAATAGAAATTGCTCAAATCCATGAGAATTTGTTTTATTGCCAACCAAGATACTCGAAAAATTTATAACTGTTAAAATTTAGAAAGTCGATAACTAATAAAACATTGAAAATTTCGATTTTTGACTGCTTATTATTCTAAATTATAAGGTTTATAAATTTTGTATTCGAAAATTTTAAACTTTTAGAAACAAGTCATTAAAATACTTTGTAACATGGTGGATTTTCCATCCACATGTTATATTTGTACATAGATACCTACTATACCGGCGAAGAGCCTTATAAGTAGGATTTTAACTTGTATATAGCAGTGCGGCATTGGCTCGGTGAATAGAGCTTGTGCCTGGAGATCTCGAGGAGCGGGGTTCGCGCCCGGTGTCCGCTTATTTTTTAATTCAAAAAGTCTCATGTTTCAACTTTTTGTTGGATTTGAATGCAGAGTGAACATAAATTTTCCCCGACCTTTATTCTGCAATTTTTTGATTGGTCAATTTTTATTAACAAACTTCAGTCTGCTCGAAACCTTACTTTAATTTACGTGATTGCAATTTGCATGTAATTGTGCAATCAATTTTGCAATTTGTCAAAAAATATTTATCTTAAGCTATTTTATGTTTTTGCCATTTACATTTTCTCTTCAATCAACTAAAAAATTTGTGAATTATTATTTATTATCATGCAAGTAAAGTAGTAGTCGTCTTGACCCTAAGCTTTTAAATCATTTTTATATTTTGATTGTCAAATGAAACATAGGCTCAGATTTTCAGCAATTTGTTTTTTTTTCGTCACTTTCAATGTAAAGTACTCCATGAATTTTATGATTTTTTGTAACAATAAAATAAATATCAAATTAATTACATAAATAAGATTTTTCATGTATAAGTCGTAATTAAAATAATAACGAAAATTGAATGAAACGATACATAACATAAATTTCTAAAAAACTAAATAATAGTCATGTACAGCAATATTTTTTGTAAATGCTTTGAATTTGTATAAAATGGATTTTCGAAAAAATACGACTACTTTTTTAAAGCCGTGCTTTTATACAACGTTCACAGTTCAACGACTTTTTCTTCGTACAAACTATACACACACGAGTATACATGTACGTACGAGCCGAACAATTTTATTCCGATGCCTCGCTCTCTCGCTCGAACGCGTTTGCTCGCTGCAAGCGAACAGAGCCGTATAATAGAGGCGCTTCAGAAACAATATGCAACAATAAAGGGCTTCTTCTTCTTATTCTTCTTGCTAGAACCGCCGTTGGTCCATCGGAATATTATATGTGTATGTATTTTCTTTCGCCATTCTTTTATTCTTTTAACAAGAAACCGAAAGAGTTAAGGATTTGCGTATATTCTAAAAGAATTTCAACGTTCTCCTCTCGGTCACTCGTATCTAATATACGTAATAATAAGTCCGATCTAAATCGGAACTGCAGCAGTTAGTTTAAAGATCTGCATGTATAAATTCCTTAACGCAAAGCTTCCTCGGTTATTTAGCATAACGTATAGTTGAAAATTTTTCCTCTCCAACGAGAATACGTAAAGCATAACCTATGCCGTTTTAGATCGTTAAGCACAATAGTTGAATGTAGCTCGATAAAGGCTCCGAGAGTTTTAGCGTGAAAAGTCCCTTCATAGTATAGGAAAGTTAAATTTTTATATAGAGGATGGAAATCACGCTTGTAAGATAAAACCTAGCTTTATCTAATCTCAGGATTAAGATTCACTCGTAGGTGTAGAAGATTAAATTACAAGAGAGAAAAGAGAGCCGCGTGCTAGAAGAAAAGAGAGAAAGAGGAAGACTAAAGGTATGGGACGAGGGTATATATGTATAAGCGCGGAGAGAGAAACGAACGAGATAAAAGCAAGTGTAAAAATGAAGATAAAGAGCTTGAGAACGATCCTACACATATAGCCTAAGGGGCCCAAAGATCCTCCTTTTCATTTTTTTTTTCTTTTTAAGCTTTTATAACTTGGCGCATTTATCGCACTCGATGCATTATATATATATATAGTTCTTTGGGCACAGGGTCTTATTATCTTCGGCATACTTTGTTTGCAAAAATGTATCGTCAATTAAAAGAAGTTAATTAGCAGAGAAAAGGTTAACGCGATCATACAGATGCTCATCGTTAATAACTTACATTGCTATTTTTTAACGCTCCTTCTCTCTCTCGCTCTGTATCTTATTTTACCGCGCGCCATTGACTAGCTGTATTCGCCTTTTATTCGTACCCATTTATAAATACGTTTACACGAAAAAATTCAGAGGGATGTACTTATTAAACTTGTATATAATAACACCAAGCTGTAATCAATAATAAACGCGAGAAAAAATAACGACATATAAATAAAATTCTCTTTTACTTAACGTGCAGGCTTTATTTGATAATCAAACAGTAATTAATATTTTTTGTTTTTCAAGAGTTAATATCACCTTGTAATGAAAGAGAGCTTTTTATAATCAACTTTAAGAAAATAAACTACTTACGATTGCAAAGAATTTATTTCTATGTTCTTTTTATATTTTGAATGATTACAAAAAAAAAAAAAATTAACATCAAGTCGACCAGCGAATAGATAGACAATCTTTGTTGGATAAGCTTATTTCAAATAAGTTTCATTAATTCTAATATAAGTTTGATAATATACTTTTTATTGTTATAATTTACAAATATATTTATTAATCTATAATATATACAATTGAATATAAAATGATTCATTTGGTTTTAAACGTAACACGAAATCTCTTGGCGCTGTTAGTAACCTTCAAAATTTTTTCCGTTTATTAATGACTGAGCAGATATTATTTTGTTCATTTGGAAACATTGCTAATATATATAAATACTAGCAATTTATTCTAATAAAAAAGACAGTATCTGTTCACTTGCTGTGGATAAATCTCACTATTTTTTTATAATTCTTTTCATATTCTATTCCAACTTGATATTCATCGCAAATTAAAATATACAAAAATTTATTATCTCTCTTATTATAAAGTTTTCAATTCATCAGACTTTTTCACATTTAAACTAATAAATAATAATTTTTATGTTGTTTGAAAGCTGAAAATTTCCTTAATTATCCATTTATCTGTTGGTTGACTTTAAAGTAAAAATCAATCTTGATGAATTTGTAATTATCATTTGCAGGCTTATTTTTTTCTATCGTAATTTTAATAATGATGATTGATCACTTACATTAAATATTAAAAGCCATGGAAATGTTTTTTGGAATTATTAAAGCATTGATAACACAAACGTTAAAATGAGACTATAATGAATTACTTATCATACTCAATTATTTTAAAGTGTTGTATAATTGCTTGAAAATTTTAAATTCAATATTTTTAATCTTAGATTTTTATATTTTATATGATCTCAGAATTACGTCCTCTATAATTGAGGACATGTGCATATGCATAAAAAAATTTTTATGAAATAAAAAATTTTTTTGAATGAATGTAAACTTTTTTATGAAATGTGTATTAAAATGAATCTAATTAAATTTCAGATTTTTAAAAATATTATTTATACATATTTATAATTTTTAAATTTTTAAGAAATTTCGTTCTTAACGATTTTAAAGACTTTTTGTAAATACTTTTTCTTCAGGTCAAAATTCCAGCTTTGCAGATGTTTAAACCTCATCATTATTTAATTTTTTTTGAACGTTTGGGTTGTAATTTTTTTTGTTGTTGAAAAAGAAAGAGCATGTGCGCAAATGAGAGACTGAAACTATGAGTTTAGCAGGAAGTTTCAAGTGATGGCTTTAGAATCATTAAAAACACATTTTCTTCCCGTTTACTTCTATTTGAACTTAAAAGCCGAAGAAGATCGACTGCCGCTACGTTGGACTTATACAACAGTCATTTGCTCAAAGTATTTATTTCTGTTCTATTTTTTTACGCACATCCGCTTTTACGTTGATATGTATATATGTATACATTAAAGCATAGATTTCTATCTTCTTAAGTTATTATTAGTATTTTTTTTTCACAAAATGAACGTTGTCATGCACGAATGTAAATATGAAATTAATTAAAGGAAAAAAAAAGGTAATATTTCCCATCCACGTTCATTTAATAAATGTTATCAATCAATTAATCAGCCCCGTCCTCTTTATGTACGCATAATGCCAGACTGCAATTATTTATCGAGCCGAAATATGCCTCTACGTATAAACACTCTCGTCGTAAGATTAATCATTACATTGACGCTCTTTTATATCTTAATAAGAATCATAGTTTAACCGAATTTTCACCAAGTTTTTTTAAAAATATCACAATGAAAAATCTTTATGCTTTTTCTTCATTGTTTCGCTATTATCAAAGACATGCCAAAATAAAAAATGAAAAAAATATACTTTATAATTATCTGTAATATTCTAATCATGCAGTTTATGATATTCAAAATATGTAAGATATATAGCTCTGCAAGAGATGCCTTAAACTCAAGTGACTATAAAGCAATGTTGAGAATTCACGATTCATTGATAAACATTTCTCGCGAGCTTTAAATTTTAAAGTCTTTAATGTGCTCAAGCTATCATACAGATTTTTCAAGTTTTACCATACTAAAGGATATAAAGAAAGTAAGGGCAAAGAGGGCAAAACAGAAACTTGGATTTTTAGTCTGAAAACCTTAGCAAGAGAGAGAGACACTAATGAGCGGCCAAGAAGACGAAAAAAGGTGAGAATTCATTAGCAGTTAGCGATGCAGCGTTCCTTTAGGTTAAACTCTCAAGTAGACATGGGAAGAAAAAAGGAACGTAAAATAGTTGCGAAAACCTTTTGCTAAAAGGAATCAAGAATATGTTCCTCGTAGATGACTTGTTAAAATTACGCAAAGTACAAAGACTTGCTTATTTGAACAGCAATATTGTTCAGGGGACAGGATGATGGTAATTTCTGGAAACATACGTTCTTAATGAGCAAATATTTTTTTTATCAATATAAAAAGCTCGGTTGGATGTAAACATGAAATTTTGTTTTAGATTGTTTAAGCTTATAGAATGTTTTTACGTAGAATCTTAGTCATCTAATATTTTGTAATATCCATATAAATTGTGAACTAGAGTTCTGATTTTCTTGTTGAGCTCAGTTTTAACAATTTCTTCAATAGTAAAAATTTTTGTTTGATGGTTAAAAATGGATTTCAAAGTACTATAAATTTTCTCTAACTTGAAGCCAAACTAAAAACCAATTTTTTTGCCTTGATCATCATAAGAGAAAAATTATTCGGTACAGACATAATTACAATTATTACTTTATTCGTTTTGCTATAAATTCAGTAGAATTATCTTTTCTTCTCATGTGCTTTATATGTTTTTCAATATAACAGAGAAATTTCGGAGTAAGTTATGCTTGCTTTTACTTTTCTTCGTTTTTATCGTAGACAAGAGGACTTGAAAAGCGCACCTTTGCACAAAAAAGGAAAAAAAAAGGAAAAGAAAAAGAAGAAGAAAAAAAAAGGTAAAAGGAAAACAGAGTGACCAATGAGAATGAAAAGAAACGAGGAGCTTTGCAACAAAGGACGAAAAAAGGAAGGATTTGCGAGCTGGAAAAGACGATGTTCATGAGAAAGAGAAAGAATACCGGAATATCGTAATACGCGCGCGTCGATGCTGCTGCTGCTCGGGGGCCCCCTTGACTATAGGGAGAAAACCCCCCTTATGTCAGAGAGCCGTCCATATATACATTTAGATATATATGTATACATATTATATCCTTGCTGAGGATAAATGAGGGAAACGAAAGCACGTTAACAGGCAAAGAAAAATATCGATGACGGTCAGCGAAGAACATCCGCATCCTGGCAGTAACGACTGGCATTAAAAAGGGATGATAAGACGGCTCCTTCTCTCGAGCAAAAAAGGGGGTCACATAGAAAGAGGATAAAATGCACGCCTCCTCTTTTTATATGTGTTTTCAAAGTATGCACCTTTTCAAGATGAAGAAAAAAACACATCTATACAATGACAGCCATTCAAAAGAAGTAATTTGATGCATTTTTGCGTACATCAGTAAGCGCGTGTAATAGTCTAAAAGTGTATCGTGCCTCTTTAATTTGTAAGTTTCTCTTTAGTCGATTCCCTTGTTCGTTTATTTTTTGCTTATAAATTCAAAATTTCCGCATGAGCGGGAAAAAAGTGCGCGAGAAGGAGGCTATATACGTACGCTTATAAATTCATGCATATATTATGTAAAAATGTTATCTGTGTATAAGCAAGAAGAAAAGAGAGAAGGAAAGGAAAGGCAAGGAAAAAGAGAGAGCCCCCTTAGAGCTAGTTTACCCTGAGGAGGTTTTTATAATGGCGTCCAGTTATTATTACAATACCTCGGGCTGTATACGTACGTATACACGATACGATGATGCTCGGACCAACAACTATACGCTCTTTAAAGAGCGCGAGAGAGCCGCTCGTTTTAACAACGCAAGCTCGAATGTTTGCCAGGACGTATAGCAAGCTTTCTCTCTCTCTCTCTCGAGTTAAATTCTTCTCTTAATAGTCCAAAGTAAAATGTCGTTTCGCTCTATCCCTCCAAATTATAACTGCCCGGTTACTAGCTCTATTGTTTGCAATACCAGTTCTATTACGATTAAACGAGCGATTTTATCACTGCGAGTTCTGTGCTTATACATATACACACAGTTTTGCTTTAGTTTATATTTTACTTGGAGATCTTTTTTTTTAATCTTAATAAATATCAGGTATTAATGAAATAAATTAATCATCGATCATAATTTAAATTTAAATAGGAGAGCATTAATTTACGTCAAACAGGACGTTGGACAGTGGAAATTAGCATAAGCAGCGTGTAAAGGATAATGATTTCTCTCTGAACTTATTTAATTTGCTGTCTATAGACGCGTACGAGTGCAGGAAGACACGAATGCTGAAAATTCAGAGATGCAGCCAAGATAAGAATCGGCCAAAGAAAAGAAGAAAATAAAAAGAAAAAGAGACAACATTCTAAAGGAGGGTCAACCGTGCGCGCCTTGTCTCCCATTAAAGTGTCTCCGAAGGCGTTTAATCATCCAATTAAAAGGATTTTCACGTATGTTAATTAGTCGGAACATATGCAAGACATCGTGTCTTCGACTCGTTCTCAAAAAGCCGAAGACACGCGGCCTAAGGGAGAGAAGCGTAAGAATAAGTACTATGGCAAAGATTTCGAGAAAGGGATATAGAAATAGAAAGGAATGCGAATTTACTGAAGTTGAGATAGGCTTATGGGTTAAAGTAATGCTTAATTTTATGTAATTTTTTGTTAATTTAAGTGGATTTTTAAAATAACTCCATTAGGTTAATTAACATTTTTTTGTATAATTTTGAAAATAATATTCTTAAAATACTTCTATTTTCTTATCGTTATAAATTTACAGTTAAATTATAGTTAATAAAATGATTGGAATTCTCATTATTTAAGTCTTCAAAAAAAATGTCAAGAAGGAATTTGAGAACTTCACCTAAAATCAAGGCATATTCTAACGGTTAATTCTCACTAAAAAGTTGCTTCTAAATTACTAGTTATAGTTTCAAAATACCAAAATGGTTAATTTTAAAATATCTATACAGATTGATTTCGAAATTTCGGTGCAATGAAGCAATTATTTGAGTCTTTTGACTTTTTAAATTTAAAAATATGTTATTATTAAAATTATTATAATACAAAAGAATAATTATAAGCGATAATGATCTACAATATTATTTAATACACATGCAAGAAGATAATTTATTATAAAAATATTTAGTTGTTTAAATATTGTTTATATTTAATATTTTTAAAGTGATTTTTTAAGTAAGTATTTGAACTTCAGGTAATTGTTAAAGTTAGTAAGAATACAGCCTGTGTAGAATAATGTTGTAATATGTTCGAACAGGTGTGAAAATGTAAGTACGGTATATAGCATGTACAGCATTATATTTTGAAGCTGCATGCAGAAAAAAAAGTAAAGTCTCAAGGTATAAAATGAGCAAGAATACAGAGAGAAGGTTATATATATAAGTCTTGGATTATCTATTCAATTATCACCTTGGGTATACGGTCGCGTGCATGCAGCTAAGTATACGTATAGTCTTTTTTCTCTGTTACTCCCTTTCTAGAATCCCATTTCACGACTTCCGGCCATTTCTCGTGCGAGGGCCCGAAAAGTTTGAGCGACGTGTCCTGTGACGTTGTTCTCGTCGCTGCAGCGCCCAGACACCACCAACTTCACGGATGCGCGAACGCTTTAACACCTTTACTACTATTCTTCTTTTTAATGCCTAAATTATATAGGTAAATTGCCTCTTACCTTACATTCGCGGCTTTCATTCCACCATACTTAGATCCTTATCATCTCCACTTGTATTATAGACTCTTCAAGATAAACCTTCCTTGCTTTATACAGAAAACTAAAACTGACAGACAATTTTAATTCCGAACAATCTCCTGCGCTCGCTTTTATTGCATTAAAAAAAAAAAAACTTTTCAAAGGCTTTATTATTTAGCGTTTACTTGTGTTTATTCGACCTGATGACTTTAAACGATCATTCAATTACAAGCTAAATACTCTCTGTATAAATTCATTTTATATGATAATGCATTTATGGAAATTAGCAATAATTAATATTACAGCTCGCCAAATTCATTCTTTCCTTTATTTTAATAACTATTATGGTAGATAACAAATCTGAATTTTAATCATATGAATAAAACATTTCTGGTCTATCTTTTTATGATCAATCAATCGAGAAAAAAATTTTTAACGCTAATTAATATTCATTTTTCTTGGCTTGAAATAATAATCTATTTATTCAACTAAAACAATTGTTTCTATTTTCTTTTTTTTTTCTCCTCAAATCAACAACAAAAAGTTTTTTGATTCAAATTTCTGATTGTTTAAATAAAATAAAATATTATAAAGTCATAAAAACATATTGTAAATAATTGAAAAAAAGTAAAACTTTTAAAGTAATGTGTATTCGTACTCTGCATGTATTTACAGTTTTAACGTTTAAACGTAAATTTTGAAAATAAATTTAATTATCGACATGACGTAGCGAAAGTGCAGCTAAAAATTGAATTGCTTTCCAAAGTGCGTTAATAGATTAATGTTTTAGCGGTGCTTGCCTCGTAATAGACTCACACATACACTACGAACGAGAGAAAGAGAGAGAGAGAAAGAGAGCAATATAGACTGCACTCGAGGTCCATTACAGTTAAACGTGCACGCTCTCGCGTACTCGACTCACGGATCATTTCGCGAACCAGCGCTGGGAGAATATATCAATTATTTACGTTACGTATTTTATCAATGTTAATCCAAATTATGCCTTTTTCTTCATCAATTATCGTTTGTTTGTGTCTTATATTGAAGCAGACAAAAAATGTTATCTGAAAAAGACAATTAAAGTACACATGTTTTGTGCCAAATTTTTAAAGTTTGTTAAATGTATTGTAAATTGATGTATATTTACTAGATTATGATTATCGAAGATTAAAATGAGATTTGTCTAACGAATATAAACGTGAATAACTCATTTTAATGAAAATATTTTTGTTACATTGAAAAATATTAGTATTTTGCAAATAAATAAACGCAATATTCCATAAAGCGCGTTTAATCATATTTATTGCACTTTCGTTTTATTAAATTTTGCTATGATGTAATCTCTCGTTTTTAATTTAATCATCATAGAATGAGTATAACAGATACTGACAGTCAATATTATTTTGCTTTTTTAAAAACAATCAAATTTTATATTAAAATAAATCTTATTGATGAATTTAATTTTTAGCATTTTTAAAGTTAATAATTCTTTTAAGTATAAAAACATTAAGTATTAAATAGAACAAAAATTTATTCCTAGCTATTTATAACCTTTTAACCGCCAGGTAAACTAAACAGTTTTTGTAATTGATTGATTCCATTTTCACTACCAATTGATTCAATTTTTATTTTTTTTTTTATTTAACGTCGCTGTATTTATGCTATGATTGCGATGCTAATTAGCGACGGAAATCATCAGTGTATTTTTGTGAAGAAAACACATGTAACGTACAGTGGTGCTCGTATCAATCGGCCGCCGAGAGCGGGATTCGAACTCGAGTCCTCGAGATTATAAATCCATCGCTCTACCGACTAAACCACTGAGATCTCCGTTTTCCCTATTTTAATTCAATTTATTATTTCATTCTATAAAATTTTATTACTTATTTATTACGTCTTCTGATTGATATCTACTATATTTCAATATTTGTATGCAATAAAAAATATTTATCAAAAATATCAACAAAGGGTATCGGAAAATAATAATTATCCTTTTTTAATAAAGTAAACGACCTCTAACATGCACTGTTATATTGAGTCGGTGAACGATCGACAGCGTATATCTCCCTACAGGAAAATAGCTCTTTGTTTTTCGATATTGTGTGTGTGTATGTATGTGCTTGCACACAGACGCGTGTTTATGCGTGAGGTGCAAGGAAGATGGAACGAGACTGATAACTAAGGAGATACGGTTCGGTTTGAGGAAGCGCTTAATTACCAGAAGATAGAAGATTACTTAGTGCGCTCCACTTGCGAATGTTTCGCTAACTAAATGTACATGTGTCTATGTGCCTGTATATCCGTGAATATAAGGAGTACGCAGCTTTTCATCTCTTTAAATAAGATCCTTTGTGCTGCTGCGACTGTGTGCGTACGTGCATATTCATATAATAACTATGTGTCCGCGCGTTATTCTGCAAACAGTTACTTAGTACCTTTTTTCTTTTACTCATGATGCAAACTCAACTGACACAAAATTTAAATTATATGGTACTTTTATTATGTTTCCGAAGGGATTATTATATTCTCAACTTTATTTACATGACAGTGTCTTTGGAATGTTGAACAATATAATTTGGTATAAAATAAATCAAAAACAGAAATTTATCCTATAATTATTGTTTTGAATGAATTATTTTTTTGCGCATTATAATATACTAAATTATGCGATGGTTAAATGTAACAGTAGTAAATATTCAATGTATTAAAATAATTATAAAATTATACAAAATTAGTGAAAAATATTTTAACGAAATAATTACAAAAGTCTTTTATGTAGAAGATTGAGAAAAGAATTTAATTTCTATTAAGTTATAAATGACTTTTCAGTTAAATCGACTATTATATAATTTTTATATGTTGAAAATTAATATTTTTAAAACAATTTGATATATTTATCAATTTTAAATGAAAACCTAAAAGCCTTCTTAATATATTAATATTTTTATAATTCATAGAGCTTAATAAAATTAATATGATCAAGTACTTCATAAATGATAAGTATTAAAAGCATTAGGTATTTAAAGTGGGTCATATAGTTAAAATTTTGCTGTTAATTGGGTGGACGCTTAAACTATGTATATATCGAAACTATGTCGCGTTAAAACGGAGTAACGATTATGATGTTCTCATTGTGCCGTGTAATTTATCTTACGGAGCTTTCCCAATTGTCAAGCTAAGCGTTTGGGCTTGGAACTGCTAAAATTCGCGGCGATGGGCGAGAGCGCGAGCGTGCAATTGTTTTGAAACGAAAGTAAATTCAATCCGCCGGTTAATTATCGCCCCGGCACAAAGTTGTGAATTAAACTTGTAATTGGCTTTCGTCTGATTCGAAGAAATTGCACTAAGCTCTCTGATCTTCTCTCTCTCCCTTTGGTTCTGTTTCTCCAGCTATACTACACAGAATGGCTACTACCACTATTACTGATTCGTTTATTCGCTTGTGTGCGTAGAGCCAGCATGTTACATTGGTTATATATATATATATATGTGTGCGCCGGTACAATATTCCAATTACAGGCGCTCCGAATTACCCTCGAAATCCGCATCCTTGCAATTATGACGATCGCGCGTCAGCGAGAAGATGAGCAAAGCAGATAGAGATGGAAATTCTCACTGATAATTATGTTCACGTAAGGATTAATCGAAACAAGCCATGCTTCATTTCATTCAAACATACATTGTTCTTCTAATGAGAATAATTTTACAATGGAAATTGCGTTATTTCATTACTAGCATTTCACTTTTTAAAGAGAAATACTTTAATCTCATTAGACATTAGTAGTAAATAAATTTAAAGTTACCTCAATTGCAAATAGAGTATTTTTAATAGTTGAAAAACTAGTTTGTAATTATTATCAACATTATATGACAAATTATTGATTCCTGATTTAAAATTAATTTAATACTCTACCTACATACAAATATGAAAAATTTATAATTACCAACATTATACTGATTTCATACAGTAGAATAAATTATTCATTTTATTTTATTTATTACTAATTTAATAAATCAATTTGTCAGTATTTTTATTAATAGCTTATTTATTTGTCTTTAATATTTTATTAGTTTTTTATTTCTCGAAATAAGCAAAAAATTAAACGAATTAGTGTTTCTTTTACATGAATTTACAATCACTTTTACTATTAAAATTTTAAACTTTAATTATTCAAAAAAAAAAAAAAAAGAAATTTGGCTATAATACATATATGTTTATTATAAACAACACACATATAGTATAAAAAATTTGTAATACTTATTGATGTTGCTTTATTGATTATTTAAAAGATCAAGTCAAAGATTACATTAAGTAAAGGAAAGAACTCGGAGATTATTTTCTATGGCACTAATCACCCAAGGGTGTATCGACTTTATTTCCCTATTGTATATAGTACTAATAATATAGTATATAATACTGATAATCACACACAAGGCCAGAAATTTGGGGTGCCTTGATAGGATCCCTAAATGTTTTTAGTGAAATCATTTTAGTTGGTTTTTGAAACGGTGCACTTCAGTATAAACAAATATTATAGTTCTATTATAACGTGCTATTTTTTAACCTCGCGAAGTTTTTTTTGTAAAAATATTTTTTCAAGCCATCCTAACATATACATAAAATTTTTGTCAAAATAATATATTTTAATTGTTTATAACTGATAATATATCTTCGTCAAATAAATCAAAAAATTCATTTTCTGATCACCAAAAAACTATTTTTTGTTTAAACCATTTTTTTTCTGTTACTTTATTTAACGTCGCTGTATTTCAGCTATCATTTTGATGCTAATTAGCGACGGAGGTCGTTAGTGTGTTTGTGAACAAAGCACATGTAACCTATAGTGATATGCTTGTATTAATCAGCCGAGAGCGGGATTCGAACTCAGATCCTCAAGACTACGAATCCATCGCTCTCCCGAGTGAACCACTGCGACCTCACCAATTTCAATTTTATTAGTTCAAATTAATGAATTTTTATTTATAACGAAAACATGACCAAGACAGATTTGTATAATTAACTTAAAATCATGAAATTTAAATTATTATGGCACAATTTCTTTCACTCGAATATATATAGAATAAAAATTTCATACAAACTGATTTTACATGTTAGAACATTAACAATATAGTGCAAAATACAAACGAACAACCATGTCTAAAAGTGAAAGTAAAAAGAATTAAGTTCGTCAAAGTGAGAGAAATCTCGCCCATGGGATGTGACAATTGTCGACTAAGAGCGACAGAAATCGCGTGACCGTCTTGTAAAGACAAAACAGCTAGCTCGGTTTACTTGTGTGTTTGCGCAACAACGCGATAGACTTAAGAAAAAGTATTAGCAAAAAGGTCTCGAGAATATAGACTAACGTACACATATATAAAATAAGGCTGAAATAAAGCAAAGAGTTTACCTAGAAATAAAAATGTTCCGCGGAATTTAAATAGCGCATAAAAATGAGATGTTTAGATGAAAACAAGGAGATAGAGAGAGAGAGAGAGAGAGAGAGAGGAAAGGCGAAGGAGAGAAGTGAGAGGGTACACATCGAAGGGGGGGGAGGTGAGCCATTTAAATTGTAATTTTCAGTACCTATTCGAGGGATCGCGTGTCCGTAATATATGCGCATTTCAAGATGTTTCGTGCACGACACTGTAAGCTGTAGGTAGCACTGTGTTATAAGCGTAAAACTGCTTTCTCTCTTTTTATTTCTTCTTCTCTCCTTTTATCTCTTTCTTTGTCTTGCTCGCTACATACGTATGTAATATTGTGTTTGGTATTCTCGAGGTGTCTTTCGTGCTCTATACTCACTTCTGTACCGCTTCGCGAGAAAATGAAAAAGGATGAAAAAAAGCGAAGAAAAAAATAACGCAACAAAGCAAGTAAAAAGTCAAAAGTATTCCAAGTCGTAACGTGGTTTCTGCCTGCTCACATCGAAGAGAAGCCAACGATTCCACAGGTGAGAGAGAAACAGAGAGACATTTGTCTGTTCACTTTATGCATCTGTTTCTTCGTATTCGCTGTTTAAGATTTCATGTACGAAAAGCTCAACTCAATATCTCCTACTGATAATATAGTTTAAATTATAATACTTAAAAAAAAAGTATGCCACAGACATACATACATTCTAATAGGTGCGAGCAAATTTCCATTTTCTAAAAAAAAGGTCGAGAAGGGGGGAGAAAGAAGGCATTATAATGGGGAAATCTTACACGCGCACGGGATGAGATGTGAATGTAATAAAACGAGGTATAAAATAATTGGCTGTAAAGTTCTGGCCCATGTTGATTCTTATAAGGCTGTAAGAAGGAGAGAAAGAAAGAAAGAGTTTGAGTTCTCTTCTGTTCCCTATTCAAGTCGTTCGCTCTCCTCGAGCAGCCCAAGAGTCATAAATTTCGGCAAATATTTTATTGTGTGACAATTTTTATGGTAATTGTCATTATAAATTGTACGGGTTTATTTATGCTCGCAACACGCCACGGGGGTAGGGACGAAAAAGTAAACTCACTACAGGATGATGATTCTCTCTCTTTGGCCTTTCGTTCGCTTATGCAGTGTCAAAGGTGCATAGGAGAGAAAGAAAGAGAGAAGAAAGAGAATAAAATGAGATTTGCCAGGAAACGATTATCTCTCTTGTGAATACTTGTCCCTATGCTAACGAGCCCCAGTCTTTATAAGAAGCTCCGCGTGTAAATCATCCAGCCAATGAGATTTTCACGAACAGAGAGAAAGGGGGATATATTCGTAAGCTATTAAGGTCGCGCAATTTCTCATATATATATAAGCTTGACCGGCAACATATTAATGAACGGCATGTTAAACCGTAATTGAACGAAATCTTCCAAAGAATCTTTTGACGCGCCTTATCGCGCCTGGTTTTATGACCAGACTTTAAATTGACATTCTAATAAAGAAATGTATTTATTATACAGAACTTCTTCTCCCTCTTCTTGCTCTTTTTTCTCAACCATTTTTATGGCTTTGAATAAATATTGTACGTGTCCTGCAAAGAAAAATAGACCTCATTTGTAATATTTTATTTTTTAATATAAATATCAGAAATATCCGTAATAATCTACCGAAAAATCTGAATAACCTTTTGCTATAAAATTCCCATTAAATATCATTGTATTATGTAGTACCGACGATTTATGGATTTTAAAAAGAAATATCATTCCGGTAAATTTAATTTTCGTCTGTGTTTGAATAATTTAAAAGCTAAAAGATATTTTAATACAATGAAAATAGTTAACATAAGAAGATAAATAAAAATATGCTAATTTTTTACTTATTATTTCACCTTTTTTTTCCTGAAAAGTTGTAGCCCATCTAATTGAATACTTTAAGTGGCTTTTCAAAAACGACTTCCGTCATTTTTTTCAATAGCTCTTGGCATCACTCATTCGTAATCGTACAGCGAAAAAAAAAAAAAACGACGACAACGACGACGAGACACAAATAAGAATAACATCATGCAAAGCAAAGATAGAGAAAGAGAAAGAAGGGGAAAGAGAGGGAGAGAAGTTGTGACAGTAAGCGAAGCCTTTTTACGTCAAGCAAAGCAGAAAACGTAAATCAACGAGTATAGCGAGTGTATCCGTATAGGCGCGACGCAGACTTAGGAAGGGCCCTTTGGCTGAAATGTATATTGGAGACGACGACTACGACGAGTCTTAAAGAGAGGGAGAGAGAGAGTCTCGTTAAATGATCTCATTAGCACATTCCTGGTCGTTCGCCTTCTACTCACGCGCACGTGTCAACCAAAACTTTAGCTCTCTCTCTTTCTCTTTCTCTCTCTCGACGACTTGCTGCCACGTAAATAATCTCTTGTTTGGGATCTCTTTTGGCCTCCTTACTATTTACTCTTTTACATTCTATACTCTTTTTTTTCCAATTTTAGTTTCATTAACCTATGTATATATACACTTTTATACTTAATCAGATCTCTCGGATGGATAAAAATTAAATTTTTTCCATCATCCACTCGAATAATGGTTGAGGTCAAGAGCGGAGAGAAAATAAATAAAATTCTTTTGGGATTTGAGATCACTTTGACGTCGAGTCAATGTCTCGCGCGCAAAGAGCAGCAGTATCGACTCTTCTGCTAAATATAACACAATGTCCTATACGCCGTCTCGGAAGAGTTTGATACCAGATACCGACTTCAAGTAATTGTTTCGGTATTACATTCCTAGTGTGGCCAGTGATCTCTGCTTCTTTTTGCTACTCTTTGGACGGTTTTCCTCTGGAAAAGCCTGAGAATTTCTAAATTACTTTTTCGCTAATTTCAACGATTGCATTTTCTCGTAATATTTAAATACTGACCAGGTTTATTTAAACTCGCGCTGGCTAATGACTTTTAACAAATTAAATTTTCCAACAAAACAGCAATAAATTCTTATTAAAAGCTGGTTTAACTCGGGAGTAATTTACGTCTTTGTTGAAATTCGGGCATTTGAATAAGAAACTAATAAAGTCATTCGAGTTAAATAAAACAGTTCTAAATTGATTAGTCAAAGTCGCATTTTAGTAGAAACGTAATCTTTTAAAGTAATCATATTTTCATTTGCCCCGTTATAAAAGATATTATCTTAATATCCAGCCTGAAAAACATCGTTTTAATTGACTATTATATTCACAATCGAGTATTTTTAATCATCAAATGCAATTCAGAAATTATCGCATTTAGCTCTAATTTCTATAATTATGTTTTTTCATTCTATGTTCGTTCTTATTCGATATTTAAATTACGGAATCTTGAATTAATTGAAAAAAACAAATTTTCAACTGTAAAAAATTTCATTTTTAATATAACTAAATGAAATAAGCTAGTCAACTTGGATAATTTTTTTGCTCTCCCCAAATTTGATTTTAATCGAGACTACATGGCGCAGCATTTCGTTACGCGAATCTTGGTTGCGCACATGCTCTCTCCCGAGAAAGGAAGAAACAGAGAGAGTGAGAGAGAGAGGTTGTTCGTTAATTTGGTTCAGTTGGTATAGTGATTTCGTAACGGCTGCGTCTAATCATCCCAAAGATTTACGGCGTACGTCTGTCTGAGTTTGGACGACTGTCATCTATGCATACTTACACATAAGAACACACCGATGCTCTCGTGTATAGCTGGCAAGGCGAGCCGATGCAAGCACGCGGTATAATTAAAACAGCGAGCTTGAGGAAGAGGAGAAAACAAAGACAGCGAGAAAGACGGCATGCTGATTTCATTAAATATCTTACCTCAAAGCATATAGATTTAAACTCCTTTATCTTAAATCTACTGTGAAATAGGCATCGCTTAAAATACGAACAAGAGATACTTTTACCTACTTATTGATTAGAGAGAGAGAGAGTCTTTGGATTATCTCGCTGGCTTTTTAAACATTGCACAGCTGCAAATTCTCTTCTTTCCTCGTTAATGAATAACGTGAACTAACGATTGAACATTCAGGCGCTAAATTTTCATTTGCAAATCAATGTGCTCTGAAATAATAAGTAACGTCTACGACTACGTTGAAAATACCTTATGAATAAGGAAAAGTGATTTTCCTTATACCCGCTTCTCTCTCATCTAAGTCACGTAATTAAAATGCAGCTCCATATTCATCGTCCTGTAATAATTTTCAACGATGAGATGTCATCGTTTGTGAATAGTGTATTGTACATTATATATATGCAACTCCTGTCTATCTACACGTAAAAAGAGAGGGATGGATGGATAGGAGTTGCATATATTTCCGTTGAAATTGTATAGAATTTAATCACCGACGCGCCTTGACGTTATATGCTCTTGCAGGGTCACAAGCTCTCTTTTCGCGCAAAGAGGAAGAAGAAGAAGAAGAAGAGTCTCGGTGTGCAAAGAAGAAGAAGAAGGTGGTGCTGTATTGCACTTGTTCGTTTATTCGTATATAAGAGAAGAGAGAGCGAGTCTAGAGAATCTTCTCTCTGTTCGCTTGATTTAAAATTGATTAATGCAAATTGGTGCTGCACGAGCAATTAACAATTCCTTGTAGACTCGAGAGAGAGAGCGAGCGAGCGCGTGCTCTTCGGCTAGGATATAGCTTTTGGGGGAGTATAGCGCGGGATAGAAAAGCTAGTGGAGCGTAAAGGAAAGGAAAGAGGAGAGAGAGAGAGGGCCCACATAGCTGAGCTGATGAAGGACGAAACAGAGAGAATGCGCGATGCTCCGAGAAAATGGAATTAATTTGCTAGGATTAAATCCGCCTAGTACCGCTCCTCTCGCGACCTGTACAACCTGCAAATGTTCCTCAGAGCTTATGCGCTAACGCTTCACTTGCATCTTTCTATGAGACTCTATACGTATGTCTTGCTTTCTTCTCGCTGCTTTTCACAGATGCGTTAAGTGTATTCCATACCGTCTCGTTCGCTCTCTGTCTTTCATATTCTGGTACAGCAAGATGCAAGCAAAAAAAATCCAAGCTACAAAAGAAGAAGAAGAAGAAGTCGAGTATAACGAGGAAGTATTTTAGTTCTCGCATTGCGAATTCAGTAAATAAGTCAACGTTAACGTCCCTTCATTTTCGGTTTCATTTCCTAATTCTCTCACGAGCATTAATCGCGAAATTACTTGAATATTCTACTACGCCGAGAGAAGAGGGCCTTGTGCAGTATAAGAGCTGGCGCAGAGAGTACACCGACCATCCTCTATAACTTTTGCGCGCTTATAATTAATAGAACATGGAATTCACTGAGGCAAGCCTTAATTCCTAGCAGCTTTGCTTCTCTCTTCCTCTCCCTCAATGTAAATCGATAATGCAAGCGACAATTTTAACTCGCTTGCCCATTATATTACTAATACAAGTATATTTGCTTAGCTTATCTAATAAAAATAATGTCGGATATGTTGGTTATAAATCAGACTTATGGACTCGCTTGAAATGCTGTTATTATTCGAAACATTTTATTTGCAACTTTCGATTTCTTTTTTTTAAACTTTTTTATAGAAGAAGCTTTCTAATGATATAAAAAAGTTTTTTCAAAATAACGTTATAAGAATGTTTTGAAATCTTACGAGGACTTAAAGTTTTAAAGTTTTTATGAGTTTAGTTATTTTAAAAGACTTTCCAAAAATATTATTTAAAAGTTTATTTTTTAAATAAAATTGCTGCCATTATATTGCCATTTAGCTTTATTAAATATAAATTTTGATTCTTAGAATTAAATTAAAATTTATAATAAAAACGTTTTTTTTTATTTTAATTTACACTTTAAAATATTTTTTTTAAATTCGTTTATTTAGCGCAATAAATAGTATAGTGAATAAAAAGATAATAATTTATAAATAAATGATTACATGAAACGTTAAAAAGTCTCACTAATTGAAATTATATAAATATTTTTCTTAGTAATTATATTTTAGTTATAAAAATAATTAATAATATAAGATTAATATTCGGTACACTGAGCTCACATGATATAAGTTTAATTAATAATTATAAGAAATAAATGAATTACTCATTCGTATGGTTTTTTAAAAAAAACTGCACTCATTGCATATAAACCATTTGAAACATTAATGAATTAATATAAGTACATCTAGAAAATTTCAAGTTTAATGCTACAGATTTACTTCATTAATCAAGGAAAATTATGTTTCCACAATAATTTTAATTAATATATTAATATTAAAATTTAACTGATAATTGTGTTTATCATAAGTAATAAATTGAGGTTTTCAGTAGCTTACTTGGTAGAGCGATAGACTTGTAACCTGAGGGCCTGAGTTCGATTCCCGTTCTCGGCTGAATGATACAAGCACCACTGTACGTTACATGTGCTTTCTTTGCAAACACACTGAAAAACCTCCGCCGTTAATTAATGTCGTAATGATAGTTGAAATACAGCGACGTTAAAAGAATATAAAAAATTTTAAAAATTATTGTTTTTCCTCTCAGATATGTATAAATAAACTTATTGTTTTAGAATAATATTTTTTTTAAAGAATATTTTACGAATGCGACATCTTATTGCATATTTGGTACGCCTAAAATTTAATGTTAGTTAAAATCTTACCAACACTATTTTTTTAAATATTTACTTTCCTCATAGAGGAAACTTTATGATGATAAAAAAAACATTTTTTTAAACCACCTTATAGAAATATATATTGAATGATTATAAATCAAAGTGCAATATTTTTATAAAATATTTATGTGCATGTTAGTGTGTATTATCGTGCGTGTACGTGCATTTTTGTGTGTGAAAAAGAATCGGGTCAAGTTATAATCACACGCACGATTATAACTCGACTGATTGTCCGATTTTGATCCAGGAGAAGGAATTATCAGATTTTTTATTGAGACGGTATCAAAAGGTATTAACCGATTTCAATTCAAAACGACTCATTTTTTTGTTATTTTGATAGCATGGCAGCAGGATTTTATTATTTTTATTTTAGCATATACGTATTTATTTTATATCAATTTTTCAATTTTTAGAAATATTTTTTTAGTTTTATAGATTATGTCAATATCATCCACACTGATAAAAATAGAATTTTCGATAAAAAATCATTTTTATTTATTCATTATTTTAAATATTATGGAAGTGTAATATTTTAATGTATTTTAGATGAGAGATATTACAAGTTTTTTCAAATGGTTATATTTCATTAGAAAAATTTTCTTATTTCATATATTTCATTCTATTTGTTCTTCATTTAAATTTGAACAATAACATAATTTTTTAATCAATTATATATTATTTATCAACTATGAAAATTCTGTTTTCCGTTTTTCTTTAACATTTCATTAATTCAATTTTTTAAAATTTAATTTTTTTTTATGAGAAAAACATTCATAATATTAGATTTGATCAATTTTTACGTATGGCAACTTTTAATTAATATAATAATTTCTAAGAATAAATTATAAAAATGGTATATTTTATTAATGCAAGCATCTTTAAGATTTATCAGTGAACGTTTCTAAAATATACAAACTATTTTTATAAAACAATTAAAATCAATAAACTTATTATTAATCAAGCACACATGTTAAAAAATTGATTTCAAGAACAAAATATTTATAAAATAGGTAATATATTTAATATATAATGTAAGATGATTATGTTTAATGTACTTTATATATTAGTTGAGTTATATGTTAAGTTTTATTAATTAACATTAAAATATTTTGCCGTTCTTATACGTTAAAAGTATAAAATATTTGATGAAAATAGTTGATCGCTATCTTTAATGAAACAAGTGACAATTTTGAAAATTTGCTTTGGCAAACAATGAAGAAAGCAAATTCGTTGTTTTAATAGAGCAAAGTAGAGAAAATTGCGTTACCCTAGATCAAAGGCCTTACGATTTATTTACGTATCTACATTCCATAAAGACAGGTGATCAGTATACGGTAAGCCATAACTCGATCGGCTGAAAATACGAAGGGTACACACCAAACGGATGATTGACTGATCAGCTGATGTCATTTCTAAGCTGGTCCTCTCGCTACTGGCCGAGTATACATGTATATGCACGTACATGGAGAGAAAACCGAATTATAACGAAAACGCAAGCCTATAATATCGTAGCAGATTGTACGAGGTAGAATTTTCCATAGATGACCAAAGCATAGGACGATGCACAGAGAGCGAGTGTATACTTGCACGCTTTAACTATCCCTCGATCTAAATGCACTCTAATGGACTGCATTAAACTAGCGAGGCCGCCGCCGCGCGAGTGCCGAAGCTCTCTCCTGTATACACAGTTATTGCTATACGTATAACAGAGTGCAAGTGACTAAGAGACCAAACGCTAGTAACGAACAAACAGGAAAACAAGGAACGAAAAGCGGGCCTAGGATACTGCAACTATACACTTTCAAAGAGAGATGGGGCTCAAGCCGAAGCCTCGCACCCTCTCCAGTCCATTTTTAACTTCTACGTCTCTGTATAGCTATAGGTGTAGAGGAAAAATTTTTCAACGATTATACAAAAGCGAACGGCTTCGCGTGTTATTTCTCGCCCAATTCAATTTTTTTTTTCTCTCTGTCCGCCGAAAAATCTCTAGGAAAATAAATAAATAACAGAGAGCGAGTGTGTGCATGCACCGGTTACCGGATACCACTAGAATAAACAAAAAAAAAACTCCCCCTCCTCTCTCTCTCTACAAGAGGGAGTCGCTTTTCACTCGTGTGCACTTTCGTGTTTCTTCCTTTTATTTTTTATTTCTGGGCTTTCATGTGTATGCATATATGTATATATATATATATTGTTGTCGTTTGGTTCGCGCCCAGCCGTCGATTGAAAAAAAAAGAGGGTGGACGGTTTAGATGTATATTTATTTGCTGTTGCAAGGTAACATCATCGTCAGGTTTTGCTTTTTATTTCTGAGCCAAGCTCGGCATGTAAAACTTGCGGCCTTCAAGAGATGAACGATTGAGAGGGACGGATATATGCGAAGAAGCAACGTTCACAATTAACGAGCGCGCCACCTCGCTATAACGTCTTTTTCTACTTGCTCTCTTTCTGCAGCTTGGCCTTTGCTTTGCGAAAGGCGATTTTGCTCCCTAATTAAGGGGATCGAAAAAAAAAGAGAAAAAGAAACAGAAAAGAAAAGGTTAGGAGACGTGTGTGTACAAGAATCGAAATAAGAACAACTACGTTACATAAGACATGTATATACACTGGCTATGTGTCTTTAATTAATTCTGACCAAGCCCCAATGCTAGTAACGAGCAGTGCTTACACCTTATATCTTTTTAAATGTCTGCCATAAACACCTTGTTATAAAAGCTATTATTATTATTAAATAATTCAATTATTTTCAATATAAATGTACCATTATTTGAGCAAATAAATTTTTAAAAAATAATCTTATCAAATTTTCACTTGAAATAAAATTATTAAAAATTAAAATTACAATTTTCATGTGTTACTTAATTAGTTAAATTAAAATATGTGATCGCACAAATTGTATATCATAAACGCATGTCATATCAATTTATGGGCAAACTATTCAACTTGAACCATAATATTTTTTTAATATGAAAAAGTGATATATCTATAAGTTAAATTAATCATGTGAAAGACGTATGGATACGAAGAAGAGAAAGTTTTTATATGCTTCTAACGTTATTTTTCTTTTAAAGATTGACATATATACTCCTTGTAACAGTTTTAATCAATGTATAGGAGTTGATACATTGAAAAATTAACATATCAGGCACTTGAACTAGAAATTTAATTTCAAAATTTGTGTTCCCAGCACGGCATTTAATTTAAAATTTTTCGAAATTCAAATGTTTATAAAAAATAAAAAACGCGTTTTATCACTATAAACGCATATTTAGTTAAACTTATAAAAGAATACGTTTTTAAGAAAAATAAATTACTTAATTGAAAATTATTTAAAATATTTAAAACGTTTTATTATGTATATTTCTAATAACCATAAAACCGTCAATTTGAATATAAATGATCTTTGGAGATAAAAAAAATTAGTGAACGACTATTAATCACTTAAAAAAAGTAAAATTTAGTTGGCAAAGATAATTTAGGTGAATATTGACCTAAATATTCGTAAGGTAATGGTCACATAAACTAAGTAAAAGCGCATTAAAAACGTAAGCGCTAAAAGCACTTTGAGCCTTGGTCCGGTACAAAAGTGAACTGGTCTTTAAATTACTTAACAAGGCTCGAGAATTGCATTAGGTTAAAACAACTGGAAATCGTACGCGTTTGCGTAAGCCGCGGCGCTACTTAGCCAAATGAATTCAATATCTCGGAATAAATACATTGATAAATCAAGCACTTTGCTAAAAGCTCACTTTAGCTCCGACCCAAAGTGATGGAGAAGAAAAAGAATAAGAAGAAGAGAGCTTTTTGCTCGAGAACGTACAAATAAACGCTTTCTCTTTCTATTCTGTACGTCTGGTTGTAAACGATCTTGCGTATTCTTTGTGTGTGCCAAGCTTAGATGAAAAGTAAAAAAGAATAAGTAACCATTGAGAAATAGAAAATGAACGAAGGGGGTCTAGTAAAGACAGACTAAACTGTTAAAATAAAAGAGAAAATGAAAAAGATTTGTGCGTGAGAATAAGAGAGTGACGTCTAAACAGAAAGAAAAGAAAGAACGATGCTCTTATAAAAAATTTAGTATTTTTCTAAAGACTCCTGTTTATTTCTGGCCGACGGATATCGAGAAAAAAATATTTGCTCTCGAGATTTACGCTGTTTCGTGAACGTGTGCCATACCCATTTCTTTCAATACATATCATACATGAAATATAATACCGTGCGCAAATAAAATTCCATTTTCGTTGATTGTGCGCAACAGAGACGCCCGTGAACGCTCATCAATCTCGCTAATAAAATTTATAAAAAAACGTTACAAAAGAAAGATAAAAAATGGAAATAGGGAAAAAAGATCTAAATTAAATGGATTCGAGTATATTTTGGCTCTGTATTTTGTATTACGAGTAAGTGCATCCGCAGATTTATATTTTAAAAATCTCAAAAAAAGAAACTTCGTTGATTGGTTAAATAAAATTCGATATTAAGTTCTGGCGTAGCACAATGCTGATGCTGTAAACCAACGATGTCCAAGATTTTTTTTTTTTTTTTTTTGACTTTTTGAATCCAAGTTTGTAAGATTTTTTTCGTCAAAGTGAGACACAAAAGAGTTATAAAAAGTATTATCAATAATTACAAGAATTTGACATTTTAACTTTTACAATTAAATAAATTAACAAAATGTAGTGTATAAAATAACTTAGAGTACCATCAAAATATAAAACAAAATACAATTTTGAATGGAAATAATGAGCAAACAATCTCTTAAGAACGATCTCTAATAAAAGAAATTGCGCATAATTTGGCGGGCTGGAAAAAAATAAAGCACAAGATGGCAACAAGCTCTGCTAAAGCCGAATAAGCAGTACTTTAGTGTTTAAAGTATTTAAGCCATGCGTCGTCCAAAAAAAAAAGGAGAAAGAGAGAGTAAGAGAGAGAAAGTAATGCAAAATGACTCGGGAAAAGGCAACGTAAAGGTGACTCTGATTAAAGAAAAATCCGCAACTTGTTGAACGTCTTAAATATTCATCCACCGATGTAGCTTCTACTTAATAACCGCTGTTTTCAACGCTCTTCTTCTTTCCCTTTTCTTACAGCTAACCCGTAGCGTCTTTTGCTCTCGAAGAAAGAGCCCGGGGCCACGTTTACACTGAATGCTCTCTTTCTTTTCCCATTCCCCTGTCTCTCTCTAACTCTGTCTTTTTCCCTCTCTCTTTTCTCTCAGTTCCTTGCCATGATCCTCCGTCGTGCAAAGCAAATGAAATCCACTAAAACGTTTTCTTAGCGCTCGGTATCGCTTCAACTAAAAGCTCCCGAGAGCTTTTAAATTTTGCTGTCGACTTCTTCTCTCCCTCTTATATACCCTTTTTTTTTTTTTACTTTTTCTATATATTTATACTTTAGTCGCTGCATTACTTTAGCCAGAGAATTTTCGCGGCTTTATATTAGATAATCATCGGACGTTCCACAATTACGAAGCTTTTTCTTTTAATCGCGCTAAATTTATCACAAAACTGCGTATATATAAGAAAATCTTAATGTATTGCAAGCATAAAGAGAAGAGAAAGAAAAAGAGGGAATAATGATAGAGTAAAATGCCTGACACTTGCCTCTTGAATAAGAGCACAAGTGCATTAGAAGTAAGTCGCGATAGACTTAAGTAGAAAGGAATACGAAAGAGGGTGAGCAAGAGGAAAAGTGAAGATGTTAAGTGGGTGCACCTATATGTTAGTCTATCTGGTTTTGTCTGGGTGTGCACGGGCCGAGCCTCTAGCTAGGAGCTATTCGTCTGGCAATGGTCCAGCCTAATGGAGACTCTTGGCGTAATTAAACGTAAACACGTTCGAAGGCGTCACGCTAATCTCAATGCTTATCGAGAGGCTGCCTGCTGTTGCCTCAGCGCTTTGCCACTAAATATACCTGGGGCACATTCATCTTTGGACAAGCCCGTACCTAGTACTCCCCAGTGCAAGGGGCCAATGCTACTTATTGTATTAAGCTCCTTCTCCCTCCTTCTCTTTCCTCCTTCGCTTTCTCTTAGCTCAATGCCACAGTAATGATAAATCAACATGATATTGTGCTGCAAGGTTTAATCCAAGGATCATTTCTGCTACCTCTCTCTCACCTACATAAACAAACACACATATACTCGCTTTTTATTATCTCTATAAATTTAATGAGGACAAGCGTATATCTTTTGTCAGTCTCGAGAATTAGTATTGTCTAATGTATGCATATTGGATTGACAAAAGAACGTATAATTTGAGACATTTCAATAAACCACGACTATTCCAAGAAGCATTAATAACACGCTGTCTGAGAAAAAAAAGGACGTGTGCATGATATTGTTGCTTTGAAGCTGAGTTTAAGCATACGAATCACCTCGGCTGGCCGAGAGTATATAGAGGCTGTTATATATATGCTACATACGGAGGAGGATACGAATACTCGTATGCACAAGACATTCGAATGTCGCATAATGTAGTACCCGTGGGCAGCTAGCGAAGAAAAAAGCCACTTAACCCCCTCGGTCTCCGGAGATTGCCAATTAATTTGTGCCAAAGTAAAGTGCGGCGTTAAGAAAACGTTCCTTCCTCGCTTCCTCTTCTCATGCACACGAGCATATCTCTCTCTCACGCTCGGTTTATATATAGAGTCTTTTTCATACCTAATGCATTGTACTCATATATAAAGGACTTGCATCATACATATTCACCTACACACTGGTCTCCGCGCAAGCCTTTTAAATGTTTGCGAACACTCAAAGTGAATCAATTTAGCTGGAACAGTAAAAGAGGAGAAAGAACTTGTGCGCGGCACGTAAGCTTTCGAGCAAATTGTGCTCAATAACGTCGATCTAGATGAATTCACTAAGCAAAACCAATCGAAAAAAAAAACACGCTACTCCTTTTTTTTCTCAACCATATTCTTCATTTCTTTTTCAATTGCCGGCTATATGTATTCCCGTGCGCTACGACAAATAAAACCTAATGGAAAAAGAACGTGCGCGCACGACTCGGCAACGTACTATCAATTCTGCGGCTTTTGTAAATACCGAGCCTGACTTTATGCTTCTGTAATGTTTCATCACAATCAGGATTAATAGTTTAGTAGACACTGTGATCAGTATTACATGAGAATCTTTAAGGTTCTCTTTTCTATATCAATAATAACTTTTCATTTAACAGTTTAATTTTAGAATAATTTTAATGGCATAGATCTAGTAATAAAAATTTAAACATACATAAATCTTTTATTTGGGGAGAATTCGATAGATAATGAAATATTTTCATTAATTTCTAAGCTGCATTTCTATGTTTGTAAATCAAATTCCACGACTATTAAAAGTTTTTTTACTTCATGTTCAATTTTTAAATTTAAATAAAAGCAACAAAAATTGTTTAAGAATCGAGTGCTATATGCGATACTTGTTACTTCTCAATGATGTAAAATTAATGAAATTAAAACGTTAAAATTTGTGAGCAGCAATTATGAAGAACAAGTAATACGTAGTCAAACAAAAATTAAACAAGATTGTGTTCAGACGAGAGATTGCAGTATTAAAGAATTTTAACGCATTTTCGAAATCATCAGCAGTTGGCTACTGCACTTTGCTACCGTAATCGAAATTCCAAATTGGCTGGGCATCGAACGACGAGATTAACGACTAAATGATACAAAACGACTAATATCCTAATAACCAGCAATTTTTATCGACTCGAGTTTTCTCGATGCTCCGGGGCTAATCGGTGGCAATTTTTATGCAGATCAAAAATTTTGGAAACCATTTATTCGAGATGATCCGAAGGAGAGAAGCAAGAAGAAAGAAGATGATTTTTATGTGCAAGCAAAATTTTTTTTTAAGCCGTAGCTGCTCTGCTACTGCTTGTGTAATCAATTATGTAAATTATGTGAGAAAAGGAATTTGTCGAATTGACGTTTTAGGCGATAAAAAAATTTACAGACTTAAGTGATGAGAATAAAAACGAGAAGAAAGAAATCGATTGAATTTTTCTTCAATTTTTCTTTACACGTTTCTACGTTAGACTTGTTTTGTTTGTTTTTTTTTTAATATTCTTTAATAACTGTGCAATAGCAGAATAACGTAACAACAATGAAAATTTTTGAATTAAATTTTTTTAAATAAAAACAATTCTGTTTCATTAAACCATTCGTTTAACATAAAATAATCATAAAATGATTAACGAAAAATAATAGATATTTAAAGTAAAGAAAAAGTAAGAGACGGTTTGAATTAAAGGATATTTAAGAAAAGGTTTAGAATGACTCTTTTTAAGACTTTTAAGTCAAAGTTAGGAAGAATGATGCCTTTTTAAAATGAAAGAAAAAGGAGAAGAAAGAAGAATGTTGACGAGACGAAGGAGAGCCAGAGAAGAATATTGACTATTAACTAAACACAAGAACAAGAAATGGGAGAGTCGGCTAAAGGATATACATCAAGTTTCGTCTTTGTAGCATGCTTCTCAGAAAGCCGTGTCGGAGAACCCTTTTCATTTCTATATATCCTACTTAAAAGGCTTGCAATATCTTTTTTCCTCTAATTTTCAATAGCTTTTGTCTTGGTGTCTCATTCAAAAATTTACATTGCTTACATACGTTGTATAGACTAATATAAGAAAGTTAAGTTGAATCGAAACGGACTCACAACAAATTACAAAATACAAATTTGTTTTTTTTGCAACTTGCACTTAAATAACTTACAATTGAATCGTCATTGCTTATAATCTTGTACTTTTGTAATACAAGTCAAGCATAAAAATTTTTTTTACAATCTTAAGCTTCACAAAAGTACAGTGAAAGGTAAATGGATGAGAATCTGAGCTGGTCGACTTGAAGTCTTTAAAAATAAGTGTACTATGTGTACATGCAAGCGCACATTAAAGAGTGATGCAGCAGCAGTAGCAGTAGCAGGCGTAAAGCGTAAATAGAAAGCTCTTTAAAGACATAACTTTGTGTATCCAGCCCGTGGAAGAAGTATGCCCAGAGGGAGGTAACCGTGCATATACGTTCTCAGTAAGCTGCTTCTGATTGATGGCGTCGGAAATAGCGAAAACTTTTCGAAGGCTCCGAGGTTAAATATCACGCATACCATAAGTATATATCGCGCGCATTCAAATGTTACTATACGTCGCGCCTGCAAGCATTGCTAAGAATATTACAATCAGCCGACGCGCGACTATTCTCTTTCTCTGTATGCATCGCTTCCGAGACTATTTTTCAGAGCTTTACTTTAGAGACGTATCATCAATGTGGGCTGTCATCGTAGCAGCGTAGAAAAGAACGCAGCTTGCAAAAGCACTCGGCAATTGAGTCGTCGAGTTTTTTCTTTCTTTTTTTTTTTTTTTTTTGAAAAATCATGCTCAAATAGAAACTGCATATGTTCGCTATTTATGTGAACTATGCATGTACGGCGCTCGTTAAATGAACGAGCGAAGATTTTAGATTCTGACAAATCCGCGCGTATATACGCGACACATTCGTGTTGCATTATGCAGAAGAAGGTAAAGCACTAGGCAGCAAATGCTCTCGAGAGAAGAACAACTGGAACGCGAATGCACTTGTTTACCGAGTACAATACGTTAACGCACACGCAGAAAAAATTTCCGCGCACATATAAACACATATATACACGTGTATTTTTATAACCGCATACAAAGTTAAGCTGGAGTGGTAGGCCGAAGAAAAAACGCGGGCTTGCACTCGGCGTTCTTTTAAGTTAATTGGCAAAGTTGAATGAAAAAGCTCGACAACGAGTGCCCGAGTGTAGTAAGTCGCGTGGCTAAGAGGAGGACGGGGTGGATGGGGGAGGGAGGGAAAGGATTAACGGCGGCGGATGGATCAGAAATTTTCCGTGAAAATAAAGTGCGGGCTCGGAAGTGAAAAGAGAAACGAAAGAGAAATAACGATGGAGACATAACGAGCGCAAGTGAGTAAAAGCAGCAAGGAAGAGAGAGAGAAAGAGAGAGAGCACTGTGCAGGTACGAGCCTTTGTTTGTCGTTCGCTCCAATTACCTCCAACCCGGTAGCTTCATAATTAACTCCCACTCATTTAACAAACTTTACTTTTAATGTTTTAAAAATAGTAATTAGCAGTGGCGGCGAGAGAGAAAGAAAAGAAGGAAAGGATGAAGGGGAGGAGGAGGAGGAAGACCAGAATGGAGGGGAAAAGAGAGGGTATAGTAACGAAGAGAGAGGAAGGAAGAGTAGAAGGATAGGGTAAGCTCGACTAAAGGGATGAAAGAGAAGAGAAGGGATAGAGGAAGGAGGCAGAGCGGAGGAGGGGTGTAATTAACTATCATGCAACCCCTTTCCAACACAGCAGCCGGCGTAGCAAGGAGGTAATTGGACCGGAGTCTTATATACGTATGCGAGAGGTGCTGAGATGGTGAGGAGAGTATATTCGAGGAGTAACACGCGCTCTCAAGCCCGAGGGTAGGGGGATCAAAAGAGAGAAAAACAGAGAGGGGAATCAAGAATATAAAGGCTTGCTTAAAATTGCACGTACAGTACTGCATTATGGAACCTCTGACGAATAAAACTTTTAAAAAGAAAGAAAGAAGACTCTTACAGTCTACATTAGAATCGAATAGCTGAAGAAAGAGAGGAAGAATGAAAATCTATTAACCCTCTTTAATTGCGAATTAATTGCGATCGTCTAAGGGCGAATCCTTTGAAGGGATTCAAAGCTACAAAATAGATGTCCATGTTGAGGCACTCACGTAAGCAAGCTATGACTATCCTTTGCGCTTGGGGCTTCGCTCTCTTTGTCTCTCTTTCGATTGGACTTCTCGATTAGCTACGTGAGAAAAAAAGAAAGAGAGAAGCACGTGCTTGGTTCTATGAGCGACACAAGGTCTTCTCTCTATCCAACGTTCCACGAGCTGCTGGCTGCCTGGCTGGCTCTCGCTATCTGTAGATTGACCTTAGGAAGAAATCGAAAAGCGTCTGTAATGAATTTCCGTGAAAACGGAGAGAGCGGAGTAATGAAATACTGGCAGCCGCCCATTCAACCTTTATTTAATTAAACTTTCCTACTTACATTTGGCCTTCTTGCTTTTATATTAAATTCATTATTATTTCTCCTAGCTCGCTGGCTTTGTATAACTTTCTACGCGTAATAATGTATCAACAATTGTATTTAAGAAATTAGCTAATTTTCTATAGTTCATAGTTCGCAAGTCCAAATGAGTTTTTTTCTGCCAGTCAAGATTGAATTTCGAGAAAAATATATTAAAAAATAATACAAGTGTAATGATTACGGAGCGGCATTAACAAAGGAATTACCGCATTGATGTATATATATACATGTATCAAAAGAGAACGAGACAAAGTTGTCAAGGGAGAAGTCTCTCTGAGTGAGGTTAATCAGACCTTTAAGGCCTTTGGTTCTGTTGCAAGAAAGAGAAAGAGCCAGTCGGTGTGTTGAGGAGGCTTCTTCTTCTTCTTCATCGTTGGAAAGAGAAACCTCTTCGGTGCCGGCAACTAATCAGCACCGCGAGTAGTCGGCCCTCTATTCACGACTACATGTATAAACGATAATAATAATCCGTAGCCCAGCTCTATATACGTATAGCTAGAAAACTTCTGTGTTCAACATCTACAATGATAATGCGAACAACTCCTTTTCATTTTTGTAATTAAATATCCACACCGAGGATTTTAAATTTTAATTTAAAACTTAAAAGAATAATTTTCGTAATGTTTTCTAATTAAATTTCTGAGCTCTGTTTATTCTTTGGAAAAAAGAAAAAGTTACTTTACAGTAATAAAAATGATAATTTCAGTTTTCAAATTACAACACTATTACAAACTTTCAAAATTAACTCGGTAAATACCTTTTCTTTGTTAAGTTGTAAATTTTATTTTTTTTAATAATAATAAAAAATGAATTTTTTTACCGAAATGAGACAAGACGAGGAAAGATATCGACAAAAGGACTGAGCTAGTTGAATATATATCTTTGACAATCAAGAGAGCTTGTGAACGTTTTATTCGAAAACACAGAGCATAATTAACGAAATTCATTATACCGGTGAAAACCAATTTCACAACAGCAAGAGAGGAATAATATAGAAGCAGCAGCAGCACCTCCAACGATGACGCTGTGTTCCTTAATCGCGAAAAACCGTGAAATTTAATTAAATTTTAGAACCACGAAAGTGAAAGAGCAAGCAAATGGAGGAGAGAAAGAGAGTAAGAGAAAGACGGAGAGAAAAAGGGGGTTAGGGCTAATAATGTGTCGCGTGATAATACCATTAAACCATCAAGTATAAGATAACCTACTTTTTTACCTCTAACAATTACACGGCTTAAAAACCTTTTTGCAATACCAAGAATTTTTATTTATAAAACATTCATTCTAACCTAAATTGCTTTTTATGTTTATTGTTTAGTAAAGAACTACTTAAGATATTTCAGTATCAGTAATCTCTTAATACCGATTACATTTTTTCTTTTTCCAACACGCTCAAATTATTTCATTTAATTGTTTTCATTCTGTTCGACGGTCAAATTTCTTACTAATAGTATATTTCGATACTAGTGTGTCAAAGTGATTTTTTCCTCGTGTGGCGGTATGCGCCCGAGCAAAGCGAGGGTGACAAGGTCATACGAAGAAGAAATCACTTTCTCGCACAAATATCGAATTGTATTTTTTGACACACGTGTGAGAAGCTCAATTTTTGCACGTGTCACTTTGTGAATCATGTGCAAAATCGAGCTTCGTGCACGGAGTGTGAAAAAATTATTTTTGCTCTCTATGCTACTGAAAAAATCTTATTTTTATATGATGCATATCGAGAAAAAATATCCCAAAAATATTATTTAAATGAAAATTGATTTTTTTTATTTGCAAAAATATAACCATTATTAGTATTGCAAAACCAAACGATGTTATATTTTTATTTTATTTAACGTCGCTGTATTTATGCTATCATTGTGATAATAATTAGCGACGGAGGTCGTCAGTGTGTTTGTGAACAAAGTACATGTAACATACAGTGGTACTCGTATAAATCGGCCGCGACCGGGATTCGACCTCGGAACTTCGAGATTACGAATCCATCGCTCTACCGGCTGAGCCACTGACGACCTCTTGGATGGATTTAGTTTAAGGTGATACAATAGGGTATATGATTCATATATAGTTACCGACATTACAGTTTCCTAAATTATTAACTTTTATTGCAAAATTTTTTGAAATATCTATATATTATGCTTTTTATTAGTTAAAATGGATGGCAATAAAATAGAGATATTTTAAGAAATTTTGGATTAAGGATAAAAAATTTAGAAAACTATAATATCAGTATTTTAGATTTTTTTAACAGAATTTGTTAAAGGGTCTAATATGCAGGATAGATTGCTTTTGATTTTGAAAATTTAAATTGTGTTTATTTAAACTTATAAATTGGTAAAGAATTCGAATAAATTTTTTAAGTGAAATTCTAGCATTTTTAGTAGCAGGAAAAAATAAAAAACTTTATTTTATTTATTAAATTTAAGTTTTAATAGGATGATTAAAATTGGAATAAGAAAGTATTGATGTTAAATATTTTTTGAGTGTCTTAATAATATTAATAAAAATATAATTTCGATACATACACATACAAAAATTTGTTAATAATTGATAGAATCATAATCCTTTATTTGTAGGCGGAAAATTTAGGAGGGAGTTAAAAAAATAGTCTCATGAAACTGTAAAAGTATATGAAAGGTTGGAACATGAAATTTTTAAAAAAATTATTCAAGATCAATGTAAAATAGAAAAAAAATTATATTCAAGCTATTTTTATCCATCATTTTAATTACACATAATAATAGTTAGCTAATTAAATCATGAAAAGTTTGTTGATATTTCCAGACTCAGTAATTTTTAAAAGTAGATGTGGTTCACTTATAAATTGGCTTCTATATATTTAGACCGGTTATGTATAAAAAAATGTATTTTGATTAAGTCTTATTTCTCATTAATCAAAGCAACTTTGTGCACTGGTCAAGAAACATCCTCTCACATTCACATCAGAAAGAAACTCTTGTCTCGTACAATACTTTAACAAACTCTGAATTCATGTACATTTTCAACTTATAAAAATAATGTATTACTCTAAAAAAACCAACGAAAAACATCTGTACATTGAACTTACCAATTTAAAAATTCTCTTTAGAATAAGCTTATGTAGCTATTCGATGTAAACAGAAAATATCAGTAAAATAAATTTTAAGCAAGTAGAGAGGATTGGATTTTTCTAAGCAGACAAAACTTGTACAGTGGAAATGAGAAAAGTAAAGGAAAAGATTGTATGTTTCATTCAGAAGGTGACAAGTCATAGTAAAAGGAGGACCGAGTTCAAGAAATGAATTAGGCATGGCATTGCGACGCAGGATTCTTGCATCTCTCTTTCTTTCTATTTCTTTTACCTTTTTCAATATTTAAGAGGATTTAAATTTCGTTCGGCGTGACGACGTCTCGACGAATTTCAACTGGATCGTTTAAAGACTTGACCGCCGACAGATCCTCGTGAATCATTAAAGATGCATCTTCTTCTTCCTTTCTTTCGTTTTTACTTTAAAGCGAATGTTGAAAGTAAACCAGCTCTAAACCGGACGCGAATTCTTAGTTGGAAAGCCGCTGGGACTTTATACTAGACTCTATTCCAGAATTCTCTATGGGTGTACTATATCTACATATTGGATTCATTTACTAGTCTATCCAGACATTGACACTATACTCTTTTACAAATTGAAAATCTTTATTGATGAAAAATGTTTTGCACTATTGCATAACACATATTCTATATTCTTTGAAACTACAGATGGCTTCCAGAGGAAGCTTTATGATGTTGAAAAAATATTTTTTTAAATAATGTTACAGAATACTTCTATGAATAGTTAAAATCGATATAGACTTTTTATCGATACAAAATAGTTATAATCAATAAAAAATATAGAAAATATTTGTTACAATCAAACTTGTTTTATATGAAATAATTTTCAAAATTTAATTTCATATTTTTTTAAATTTCTAAGTCAATTTGACTAAATACAGCAAATAAATATCCAAGTACCTTTATTTTTCTATCACTTGCAGTAAATTTTTTTTATGCAGGAAAATATTATTTTTAGGTACATCGATACGATTCTGAAATTATAGAATATAATTTTGAAAAATTTGAATAAACCATTATTGACGATAAATAGTACATTTATGAAAAGAACGCCAATTTTGTAAAGCTCGGACCTTGACAACTTTTTAGTTTATATATTTTATAGCTAAAACAATAAATCTTTGTTTCAGGATTTATTTTGACTGGCCTCTATTTTTGAGATATTCGCTTATCTTTATTTACACAATTTATATCTGTATATTTCTTTCCAATATACGTAGATAAATTTTATGTGTATAAAATCGAAATAATAAAAGAATATTTCAAAAATTAAGGTTTATTATTCCATTTGTTGATCGTAAATATACATATATTACAATGAATTCAAAATTTGAGTTCTATAGAATTAGTGTTCTTTTTATCGATCTGATTTTCAAAATTATATAGCCCATATTTATGTTCTAAATTAATTTTCATGAAAAACATCATTTTGATGCGAGATCCTACATAAATTGAATACATTTTTCTTTATTTATCAGTTTAAAATTTTGTAAAAATTTTTTTCTATTTTTTTTTGACATTGGATGAATTAATGAGATGACTTACAAAAAGTGTTTCACCTTCGGGTCAAAGATATGATCTACTGAGTTGTAGAGTCCAATACTGCAACTTATTTTTGAGATATTAAATTTTCATATTTTTCAAAATCAGCTTGTTAATAAAATTTTATTTTTTTGCTATATCCCTGGTAGAAATGTGAGCATTAAAAATGGTGTGTATAAAAATTTGAGGTTATTAGTAATAATAATGCCAAAGAAATGGCCAATAAATGTCAAAAAAGCGTTTTCATTTCTACTGGCCAAAAAATGGTAAAAAAAACGTTTCAATTTCCACCAGGGTAGCAAAAAATTATTAATCAAATAGAACTTGCTAGTAATTATTACCTAACTTTTTTAAATTTTTTGATACATTCTTCGTACTATACCAAACAGCTATTCCATTTTTTTTCCATCCTCATCCTGTTCTTTCTTGTTTCCTTGAATATTGCTTTTTATAATCCGAATCTGGAAACTATATAGAAAGAATCACAAAGTATTGAGTTTTTTAAAAATAATAATATCCGGAACTTAAAAAAAGCTTATACTTATCTGATGGTGTAAAAGTGTATGCATCCTAACTTTTTTCACTATCGGATAAATACTTGCTTTTTCAGATATTATTTTTGGAAAAACTGAAGACTTTGTGATTCTTTCTATATAATTTTCAAGTTATAAAAAGATGTAGAATACAAGGTAAAAAGATCAAACAGGATGCGAATTAAAAAAAAAATTAAATGTCTGGTACAATACTTAGAACGTATAATAAATACATATCTATGATATGTGTAAAAATTTTAAAACCATTCGATAATATTATTAATTTAATCAGTTCTTTTTTATTAAATATTTATTTTTTAACATACATTATGTATATTTCAAGAGTACCTATTCATAACTTTGTTAAAATTATTCAAATTGATAATTTTCTGTTATAGCAAGAGAGTTAGATGCTATCAACAACATGATTTTGGGAAATATGAAATATCTCTAAGATCATCTATTTTAATTGTCCCGAATCTACTTATGATGTTTGGTTTAAATCTGTGACCCGAAAGTGAACACTCTCCTTTTCAGTTTATAAATAGCTAGGGTTATATTTTTTTAAGTCCTTTTTTAAAATGGTTATACTTCATTCAGAGATTGATCTGGCATGTCAGATTTTATTTATTTTTGTTTCAAATTTTAATTAAAAAACAGAAATATTACTGTTTAATAAATGTTTTGTAAGTCATAATTATGAACATTTGTTTTTATTTAACTTCTAAGCTTTTAAAAATAAATACTTTAAATTATGCAATCAAACACCTAATTATAGATAGTTGAAAACATCCAAACAAAAAAGAATGATTTAATCCATTAAAATTTATTTTAAAATTAATGTTGCAACAATTTGACTATAAAAAATTATTTTAGAAATACCAGTAACTTTCTTTCAAAATATTTTTTTAATGCTATAAGGCAAAACAGCTAAATGTCTTTGCTATGAGTTTTTATGCGTGAAAGGAAATCAAGTTTGAAAAAAGTAATTAAAAATTTTATAAAACCAGTTTTATTAATAATTTACGCAAACGGTTATGTTATTAACAAATACTAAAGGAGTTTCTTATGGTTATAAATTGTCGTTTTATTTTTTCTTGAAATCTTTTTATTGAAATTAATAGCCTTTCCTAACTAAAATAAGAAGATATTTATTTATTCAATATTCATTTGAATTGATGGTAAAATAAAATAATTCAGGAAACAAAGCATTGACAAGCAAACGATACAGCCAGTTCCTAAGCATATGTGCTTTCTTCAGAATCAACATACTCAAACAGGACTTCCAACTCCGTATAGAAGTGCGTAAAAGAATGAAAAAAGAATTTTTTAAGGCGAGAAGAGTCCGTAGAGTCATCGAGAGAACTGTACATTGCTGACCGTGAATGGGGCCATTATCGATCGAACAAGGCCCAATGTTTTCGCACAATGGATTCTTTCAAGAAATTCGAATCCTCTTTTTTTCTTTTTTTTTTATTCTGGCTCGACAAATTACGAAAATACGCAGAGAGACGAAAATACATAATACATATGCTGAGCAAGTTGAAAACAATCAGGGGCGTCTGAAGCAGCGAGACTCATTATGTAGGCTCGATTGCCCTTTTATTTATTTTTTTTTTATTTTACTCTTGCTTTTATTTGTCTCGCGCACATGGCCAGTTGAATTATCGTTATGTTTGCATATGTTTTAGACACAACAGAGCTCCGATGTTGTAGGCATTAAAAGTGCCTTTCGTAAAACCATTCAAAGAGATTTGCAATTTTATACAAATATATTATCTCGTTAAAAAAATTTCTTTTTTATCAAATAATATATTTGTATTATAAAAGTCACGCTGCTGCTTTGTTGAATTTTAAATAAAAGACATGGAAAGGATAAAATTTCTCGATTCTAAAATATATTTATATTTTTTCTGACATAAAAAGAACGAGTATAATTATTTTTATTTTATTTGGCTTTAAATTTTATAATCAATTAATTTTCAATTAATTTATGACTAAAATATTATTTTTAACAAATATAAATGTTTATTGAATTATAAAAAATCTAATTTTGTTAGCTTACCTAATCCAGAACATGGCGTATAGCTTTAATTGCTTTGACTGTAAAAGAATTACAATCGAATGTGTGACATCCGTTGCTGAATTAGAAGTTACAGACTAACCGAGCCAATAATTCGACAGTTCACCCCAGGCAAATTTGACAGGACAGTCTTTTGCTAGTGGTAGTAGTAGAAGCAAATAATACTCGTATAATAATACACGTAATATGAAATAGGGGAAGGGTGACGAAAAAAATTTTTTTTCTCTCTCTTGTTCGCGACGTGCAATCGAGCGTACAAATATAAATAACAAGAATGATAATGAATCAAATCAGCGACAAAAACCAATAAGCTATTGCCGGCTGGCGCAAATGATTGGGCCGCGACGACGACGACTACATACCGTTACATCCTACGCTTGTTATGCATATATACGAGCGAGAGAAAGAAAGAGGGAAAAGAGTCCGTGCAATCAAACAACACATAGTGCATATTTTTCAATTAATTTAAATTACAAAACATCGCGGTAACGCTCTCGGTTTGAATTGCACGTATAGCCAATGCTGAGGTGAGCGAGCGGCCACCTCGTGCGTGTGACTCTTTCATTGTGTGAGTCTGCGCGCATACCATTATCAAGGAAAAGACTTTACAATACACGAATACGACTAATTATTTTTATACTATACCCGACACAACATATCCTGGATATACGTCCCCAAGCGCCAACGACTAAATCCAGCTGTTGAGATTTTATTTTTTTTCGACTCTTTCACGTTTTGATTTGTTTTAGCAGGTTTTTTTTTATTTCTACGCCAAACGTGAAAACACCGTTTGTTTTTATAATAAAAAGCTAATCGTCCTGAAATTTCAGCTTAATCTGTTTAACAGCTTAAAAGTATTTTTTAATTTTTTTTTAATTGTTTTCCCCAGAAAGCGAAATGCTAATTAAAATCATGTAAAAAAATATTAAAAAACAGTTAATTTTTTAATTGAAATGTGAAATTTAAAAAAAATAGTTTTACTTGACTATACAATTTGATTAAAATTTATAGAAGTTTAGAAATCCAAAGAGCATTATTGTGGGATCTTAATAAAGACGTTAGTATATCTTAAACGATTCATAGTAATGTAAGATTATTTTCATTATTATGCTAAGATTATATTACTATGTCATTAGAGAAGCGCGAAAAAATGTAAAAAGCAAGTATAATCCATTGAGAAAAAAGCTAGAGAATCTACTAGAATGATCTTTCAAGGCACTCCATTCGCTATTGCGTTAGCTTTGAAAAGGTCTGGAGGGTGATTACGAAAAGCAAGTCCTCATCGATCTCCCTTTAAGTTTTGAAACGTTAGGTTAAAGAGCAAAAGACAAGGCTGATGCAGACTGGTATAAAGAAAGAGGAGGCCGTAACTGTTGTTTGATCTTTGGCAATGTGTACGTGTATATAAGAAAGACGCTCGTTGGCACTCCCAGGGGATCTATTGACTTTTCGACGGTCCTGAGAGCCTCTTAAGTGCCTTCGAGGTGTCGAAATGCTCTTGAATAAATAGGGCTCGAACGAGGAATCCGACTTCGAATACCAAATGAGTCGAGTCTCGTACTTAAAGTCACACATCACCTGCTAATTCACTTTCTTCATCCTCCATCCTATATCTTCATATCTCTTAAACTTTTTTAATACCAAGCAATATGTAATCTTTCATTTTGCCATTATTATTGTTGTTGGAAATACGATTCGTACAATTAGCAGTGTGTACACAAGAAAATTCATTTAAAACGTTAATTATATAGGCAGAGATAATGCAAGAAATGAAAACTAATTAAAGTTGCTTGTCAAAGCCCATAGACACGTGACTATATTATAGTCATATACGTTAATGAGTAATTGATTCGAAAGCTATGCAAGGCACACACAATGAACGATTGGTTAATTCCATCTCTCTCTCTCTCTCTCTTGCGAGCCGAGGTAATATTAATTTTTTTTCACTCTTTTATCTGAATGAAGCTCGACTTTAACGATCGTTAACCAGTCACCAGGAAGTGTACACATCGACTAATCGCCAATCACTAAGTTGATAGGTAATTTATGCCGAGCATTCTCCAACCAACGAGTGTGAGAGAGAGGCGAGCCTTGTTCGCTCGTTCGTTCGTACGTTCATTCGCCGCGAAGCAATTATTGTACTTCATATCTGATAATTTGTCTTTAATGAACAATGAATATACTACTTTCTTCGTGTTGACATTTCAAGCAGGAAATATTGCTCTAATGAATTTCTAATTACTCATTCATGTTTATTTCCATTTCTTAAATATCATTAATTTCATGTCAATTATATTATTTTCTTTTGTCAACTCTCGATTTACAGATAATTGCAAATCTTCCTTTTTAAATATTTGCCTTTTTTATTATTGCCAATGTAAATTCTAATTTTAATGTAATACATAACCATACAGAGTTCTTAGTAGAAAATTTTTACAATATATTTTTAGAAGAATAAATCAATAAATTGTGCTTTTACAAGCTCATATCTAAATTACCATATGTTCTCATTTTTTCTATAGCCAAAGTGTGCTGTTTTGTATAAGAAAAAACAGAGCAAAATAGAAAAAAAAATGAGGATAGTCGCGTGCCGTTCTATACAGAACACATCCCCTATCTAAAAAAATAAGATTCAGGCTGTATAGTAAGTTTTTTCCGGTGGTTCTACGTAAAGTGAACTTTCATCAGTGGCCCATAAATCGATCAAGCCCTTAACTGGCAGGATCTACATCCTTCTTCCTCGCACATATTCATTCTCTTTTCTTTGAATTTCTTGATCTATGTAGAGAGGAGTGTATGAGCGTAGATTTAGGTATATGTGTATTTGAACGACTTTGCTCCCCAACTACGACGACGACGCGAACGAAGACGGGGTCAGGGGAATGGGGAAGTCAGGGACGGGGGGCGGAAGTCAAAAAATCGTCCTCACAAATCACGAGGCACAATGGGCCGATTGTGTAGCTCTCGCAAACTCGAGTTCTCTTTCTCTCTCTCTCTCTCTTACTGTGTGTGACTCTCCGTCGCGTCGACAAACAAGCGCACACGAGATTCTAAGCCCCTAACTAACTGTGCGTTTGTATACGTATACATGTATATATGCACCCATTCCACGCTATACTCGCAGTCAGGAACCAAAGAGCGAGAGAGAGCCAAAGTAGTGGGAGCTCAGGGAAATCTATTGCCGGAAGTGAATATATTCCCCGCGACTCTGGCCTGGATATGTGTGCGCATTTGTCTGGCTCGAGGTCTGTCCGAGCGTGTATGGAAATCCGAGAACGGCGTATCTCCGGTAAGCCCACGCGTACCCTCCGCACTATAGAGCATCGTTTACTTTATATAGAAATACATAGATATGCATTAGTCTGTACGGGTATCTGTTTGGCTGAAAAAAAAAGATTCGCGCACGCGCCGCCAATTTCGCGTATACGACACAACGAGGACCATTGTCAAAGCCAAAGGATCCACACTCTTTAATACCATCGATCAGCGGAAAACATAACACTTTTATTTCTAGATATTCAAAGTAAACTTTTTTAAAGTCGATCACACAGAAAGTTCGGTGGCAGAGCGAGCGAGCGAGCAGGAGTGCCTTTACGTTGGGATTTTTATCGTCACGTCGAGCCAAAGCTTTACGAATTCGCTTGCGCGCCGATCAGCCAATTTATGACTGAGATTTTATGTTTTTTTCATTTTTCAAATGTACAGATTCTCTGCTCTTGGGAATGGATCGCAAACAATTTGAAGAGGAGAACAGGGGGGCCAGAGAGGGAAAAAAACAAGTCATTTCCAACTTTTGTTTATAGCCGTTGATTTCCCTTTTTTTTCCTAACAGCATTGCTGCTGCTGTTGCACGCGTGTGCAGAGCAAGCTAAAAACGTTATTGCAGAATATTCCATTAAAAACTTGGCTTCTATCAACTCTAATCAATACTAATCAGTTTACCTTTGTTATTTTAGATATAAATCCAAGTAGATTGCAGTAAGCTAGCTATAGATTTTTTTTTATTTTTTTGTTTGCTTTCTTTATTTTATTTATTGTATTCTGTTATTTTTTCTTGTTTCCCGTTTGAAATTCTACAAATATATCATACTAAAGAAGTTGCAAATATACATATTTTTCATTCAATTGCTCTGTCAGTTTTACAACTATAAATGAAAAAAAGAGATTATTCTTCCTTTTTTTGCAACCAGAAGATCTGATATTTACATTTAAAGATATAAATTATTGTAAAACGTAAACTCTTTTTAGTTCGACAATGTTTTAAAACTAGTTTAATTGCTTGTCTGACAAGGAAAAATATTGATCCACCGGTAATTGAACTTACCGGTATATTTTCTTTTGTAATGAAATTCACATTGAGTATGAAATATAGAAGCTATTATAGGGAGCGAAGCGAAAAATCATTTTTAGCTATATGCATATTGTTATTAAGAATGGCTTTTTCATTTTTTACTTGAAAAAATTTAGAAAATTTTTAGCAAGAATAACTTTTAAATATTCATTGATATTGCGGGCCATTTATGTTTGCGCGGCTTTTTTTTTAAAGAAATACCTGCGTCTACAATATACACGTCTATTAAATAGCTTCTACGTATACACCGAAATAAGAATATATAACCCCGCGATATTAAGCAATAAGGCCCCTTTACTACAATATTTGTGCGACGTGAAAATTTATTTCGTAAGATTCATTGAATTGGCCAAAACATTTTTACAAGATATTAAAAAAAAAAAATTTTTTTTCATTTATTTTTATTTGAAAGAATTTGAAAAGTTAATCTGAAATGATATGAGTATTTTAAAGAAAAGGCTAAGTTGAAATAGAAAAATTTAAAAAGAAGAGGTTAAAAGAAAGTTAGAAACCCCAAAAGCAATCCAAGAAGATGTATCGAGCCAATACTACCTTAACGACTTCTAATGGGAGTTTGGAACGATAATCGCTGTCGCTCTTGCATGAACAAGTCACTTGGCAACTTTAAACTTTCTTTCTAATTAAAAATATAAATAAACTAAGCATGCAATACTCTACTTTTAGTTTTTTTTCTCCGCTTTTTAATCAACTTTTAACGGTTTTATGTACACATAATTTATCTTAATCAAAATTTTTATTAACTTCGCTTTAACTTTCCTGAATTTTTTTTCATTTTTTATCTAATTTAAAAAATTTTATTTTTTATCAATTTTTTTTTCTTTGAAAAATTAATCAATATTTATATATTATATGAAAAATGTTTTATCACAGTCATACACTTAAACATATACGTATGTCTATATTAATAACGTAAATAAATGATAGATTATAAATTGCACGATTAGAATTATCGAAACAATAAAAAATAAAATTCTAAATCAGAAGGAATTATAGTTTTAAGAATTGATGATGCCTTATAAATAGCGATTTTCATCAACGGTCAATACCTTCATCAATGTAGTCTGCGCAGTCTGTGCTTATGATACTTACCAAATCAAATTATAATCCTAACTCTGACTAGTTAATTAGAATGAAAAAAAGTCAATAAACCAGTCGATTCGATTTCGACATCTCTCCAATAGCCGCACCCAAAGCATTTTCTCTCCGTGGTACGTATTTATCAATGGTTGCGAGTTGAGGAGCGGCTTTTGCACACGTACATACACACGGCTTCGAATATACCCTAGAGACCTTTCTCGATTAATGTCGACGTCTCGCGCAACGTCTACATCAGCACCATTACCACTATTACCTACGTTACACTTCTCTGCTCTTACATACAGAGAACAGGCTCTTTGATCGTGTCAAAAACGCACAGAGATACAATGCTAACCGATACTTCGACAGCTTACAAACTTTATTAAAACCTTGTATCAATAACCGTTAATTATTTACTATATGGATCTATGTATTTATTAATTTAACTTCCAAATTTATCTAATGTAACTGTTTAAATTTAACCCTTTCAGACCCAATGTAAATTACAATGTACAATGATGATTTTTGTTTTTTTTTTTAAATTGTGCCAAAATAACTTACATTTTTTAAAAAATATGAATTAGCTTAAAAATATGAAGTAGGCTGTTTCCAATCTCAAACTAAGGACTCAAATTAGTTTCCTAACTTCAACTCAAATTTTTATCGCAAAAATTGCTTAATAAATAAACTCTAATCACCCTGAAATGGTTATCAACATATTTTTTAAAGAAATAAAAATTCATGTCTGAATGGGTTATAAGAAAGAAATAAAAATCATAATGCCTCAACGCGTTTAAAAAGAAATTAATTATAAATATTTCTGGAATCTAAAAATCTTTTGAATTATATGATTATTCTAATCCATGATCATAAATAATGCTTATAATTAATGACAATATAAACATGATAAATTAAAGGAACATGATTAAAATGTTGTCGTAAAATATTTAAGGAATGCGGTAATAAAATATTCACAACATGACATTTGAAAGTTTAGAGGCCTTATATATATATATAAGCCCACGCGGAGCTAGTTGACGAAGAAGAAAAGGGATTGAGAATCACTGGAGACCAATAACTTGGTATTATAAGCCTGGAATGACGGTGCATCGTGGCATATTATTATATTAGACCTTACGAAAAGATATCACCCGTATGTATCGATCGAATCAAAACTAATTTCATTTTCAAGAAAAGCATCCTATACCACGTGCTTTGACATTTCAACTTTTTGTCGAATCAAGTATCCCACCGTTCTTTCATTATCGTTAAACAATGCTAATCAATTGATTTCTATTTCTATTCTGCTTAAATCCTCTAACAAAATAAAATAGGACTACAATCATATGTTTTTAAGGCTTAAATGTTTTGACCATATTTTCATTTTTTGCTAAATTTATAAAATCAATGTATATAATTATTTTTCAAGTAAGCCAAAAAACATAAACGTTAAAAATTTTAAGATCTTTTGCATTGTACAAAATTAAGAAACAGTAAGCACGTTAAATTAAAAAAGTTTAAAAGGCTGAAGTCCAAACATGCATTAATCTAACAGAACTTGAAGATCTTGATCGGCATTGGATTTTATAAAAATGATCGATTATACATCGTGTAGTAGCCAGTGGATTATTTATTTGGCCTGATTAGCATAGTCACGAGATGGCGATTCGTTTGCCATACCGGTGACTTAGTGCACGAGTACGATTAATGATCGAGTAATATGCATACCGAACGTTTCGTTTATTCTACAAAGCTGTATGTATATACAATAAAAATACACGGAATGAATACAATCAACGTGTTATCGATTAATTTTTCGCGTAATTTTTCTTTAATTATAGCAAACATTGATTTCTTCATCTAAGAGAATATGCAGACGGAGAATACAAGCAGGCCAGAAGAGTCACGAGAAGATTGATCAATTGGCACCGATTTTATATAAACAAGCAGCTCCAAACTCAAGTGGAGGCTATGCGCAAATTTATTATTTGGCTTGAGGGACGAAGAGACGGCTAGTTAGAGATGAAAAAAGAGGCATAAATAAAAAAAGAAGAAGCGTTACTCAAAATAAGGGCTGCGATGTTCTCGATCAATAATTTCTTCTTTGGCGTATCGTAAATCGAGGCGAAAAAAAAAGAAGAAAAATCGAGAGCTCATCGTAACTGCAGAGCCGATCGTAAAACTTCTCTCCTACCATTCTGTCTCTTTAAACATTCTATCTTCTAGATACATATTGGTATTGAAAAGGTGCTTGGGCCATAATCATAGCTATAGTTGAATACTCGGACTCTGCGTAACGCAAACATAGACTTAGCCTTAGCGCGAGCCTCTGGCTCAGCAGTCGACCGATTCGCAAACGATATTTTACAATATAACTATAGGTATACCGTGTCTATATAGTTATATAACACATGCACAAACAGCATGTTCAAACGGAAAAAGAGAAAGAAAAAAAACCACAAGTTTTTATGATCGAGCCCAACTCACGTATAATTTTCTTTTTCTTTCTCTCTGTGCGCCCTTTTTTTTACGCAATATAATGCATAGCTTGTTAACGAGTGCAGGTGTATATCCTCCTCCAGCAGCAGCACCACCACCAGCAGCACTGTTTCTATGAGGAGTTTAATGTCTCTACGCGCCACTTTTTTATTAGCGAGGCGACGCTATGAATAAAACTCGTAAAAACGAGAGAAAAAAGAGAGAGAGAGAGAGAGAGAGCTAGAACTGGCCTAACACGAGACCTATGCAACAGAGAGAAAACAGAGAGAGAAAGCGCACCCTGCTACTATGGAACACCAACTATGGATAACCGCGAACTTGTCATCCAGCAAACTAGACGTGAACACGAGAAAACATTATATGTGTTTTGCGTTTGCTCATCTATTTTTTTCTTTCTTTTTTTTCGTTTTATACATTTACAACTTTGATCATACTAATAATCTAACACTAAATCTTGTTTAATAACGTCTCACACGCTCACTTATATTTCATTTGAAAAAGTCCCAGGTAGAATTTTGAGTTATGGCGGAAGGATTTTAATTTAATAATATGAAGTATTTGATTATACTACTAAATAATGAAATCCAACATATTCCGAGCGTTATTAAATTCATTTCAATGTATTTAATGAGATATCATTATTTAAGTATATATAATTTTCGTATACATAATTATAAAATTGCAATATAGTTTCTTTTTCTTCTTGCTCGTCTTCTTCTTCTTAATATCTCGCAGCACGAAAATCATTCGCTTACGAGACATAATAACAGAGTTATATATTTCACTTCGCAGCATCATTCGAGCGAGTAGAAGAAGAAAAAAAAAAGGATCGAACAAATTCCAAGAAATATTCTTTTACGAGCTGACTCGCAAATAATTTTATTGATACAAACTAATTTTATTAACATTAAAGTCGCGCCTCGAAAGCTTTTAAATTCTTTAATTGTTATATACATGTATTTACGAGAGTTAAAGAAGAAGAAGAAGAAGAAGAAGAAGAAGAAAAAAAAGGTACAAGGCAAATATAAGTTGTGTGTATATACGAGAGTGGATGCATACTATCGCGTACTCAGAGGGATTAATAAACTAATTGTAGCTTCCGTACGCGAAACGACACGCCCCATTCGCGTAAATCAAGACGCGCCGTCGCGTCCTCACGTGCAACCATATACACACACACATATCCCTCTCGCTCTTTTTTATCATCTTTCTCCCCCTTGCTTTAACTTTAACCAGTAGTAGCATTAGTAGTAGTAGTAGTCGGCATATATCCTATTCCCTCTCTCGCTCGCTCTCTGGTTTGTAGAAGCGCACACGCCACACACGTGTTGGCCGTTTTTGCGCTAATCATACACACGATAACCCAATAACTCTGCAGGAAGTCCTTTCTCTTTTTATTTTAGTTTTTAACGTCTCTTTCTCGCTTCTGATTCTTTGCTTCTTTTGCGGTAGATACATACATACATATATATATATATATATATATATATATATATATATATACAAACACAGACACAGAGAGAGAGAGAGAGCGAGTTAACTTGATTGCAGTTATAGGTAGGTAACTGCGAATTTATGTGCTTTTGTTGTTTTTGATTATAGGATGCTTTAATTTAAAGCTTAATTAAATTCCCCCAAGAAATAACAAACATACGGAACGATCATTTCGAGAGAAAACAACTAATGAAATTCTTATTTATCAATCTCGCGAGATATTATACCGTTCCGTAGACATCCTTCTCTAAATTTCAAAAACAATATAAACAAAGCTTGTGATTGATTGCCTTATTAAAAAGTCAATGTGCTACAGTTAATAAACTTTTATCTACAATCTTACTTCAATCAGCGCGCTTTATTTTTAACTAATTGATCGTATATTTAATTAAGATGTTCTTGCGTTTATTAAACGTTAATTATCTAATAACAATTAAGAGATAGTTTTTAAAAAATTCTATTGTATACTTATAATTCTATTGTAATAAAAAGAACTTATGTTTTCATAACAAAAACAAATTCTTTCATAGAAAATATGTTGCCGAAAAATAGGCAGAGTAAATTAGTAGTATCAGATGATCGAATCAGACAATGAATTTAAATTTTATGCTTGGTCGGACTTAAACAATATTAATGTATAGAACACAACTTTGCATTTATAAAGAGGATCGGTAGATAAAGCTAGAAAATTTTGGTAAAAGTCCTTTCGACTGTTTTTTCATTCAGTGTTAAATTTAAAACTCTTGCACCTTCTTTCATCTTTTTTATCAATCCAAAGATAGAAATACTCAATAACCTTGCATATACGGTCCGCTCAATCGTGCGGTCGTTCGCAAGTTACGAAGTATATTGAATCTTATATGAATTTGAAGGGGAGCACTTGGTGTGTATTTGTGCGGCTCCGTATATTAGCGTGGCTGTTTGTCGCCGCATCGTCATGTGGACAAACCGCGAGGAGAAATTTAATTTTCCTCCATTTCACCGGCGGAATTTCTCTCGACTCTGACCAGCCTATTTATACCGCGAGAATATTGAATATCATGCCAGGTGCTTTTAGGGTTTAACCGAAGTAATAACTGATGTTAAATTCAAGATAGTAATTAATTAGATGAAAATAGGAAAATCATTGTTCTTTATTAATTAATTATGCGAAAGCGTGACGAAACTATCTACATTCTTTCTATACATATATAATTTTGAATTTTTATTGAAAAGCTTTAAGAGGACAGTCAGCTTGTATGTACACTTGACTTATCAATCAGAAACTTATTAAATTTTTGCAATATAGAAAAAATATTGGTATTAAATTTTTACATTTTATTGTGACTATTATTTAATTTATGAAAAATTATGCAGGTTTAATAAACGATAAATTCATAACGCAAACTACACGAGATTGGAAATAGTGTAAAACTTTAAAATCCATAGAATCGTAAGATTTTTTTTCTTCAGTGAAAGTTATCTTTACTTCTTGTACTTCCCAAACAGCTTTGAAGCAAAGCCAACATTTAACCTTGAGAAAAACGAGGATCGGTAGAAAAAAAGAGAAAGAGAAAAAAAATAAGCGAGAAAGAGTAAGCGACTCGGTTACAACGGAAATAATGTCGGCATGCATCTTTTAACGAACGCCGGAGACGGCACGCGCAAGCAGCGTAGAAAGATAAAGAGAGAAAAAGAAAGAAAGAAGAGAAAGAGGTAGATCTGACTAGCTGTATATATATAGAGTTGGAGGGTGACGAAATGGAGAGGATGAGTTGGTTGGCGGCGCAACGGGGCACAGGGGGTTAAAAAACGGGGGCGAGAATATTGGTTGGCTTGTAATACCGAGAGTGAAGGAGCTAGAGACTCAGCGAATATTAAATATATTATTACATTCATTTTCATTTCCCCTTAACTATGGTATGCCTCTTTTCTCTCTCATTCTTCTTCCTCTTTCTCTCTCTTTCTCTTCGTCACTAAAGAATTTTCTTATACAGTACGTGAACAATCAAATCTTATTAATTAATAAACGAAAATTAAATAATAATGACTGAGGTTATTTTGATTTGTTTCTATTTTAATTATTCATTTCAATTTTTTTATTGAAAATGGTAAAATAATTAGTAAATTTATTGTTTTGGATATAGAACACTGAAACAACAAAAAGCTGTTGTATTTAACAGCGATTTAAAAATATTGAAATTGATTGTAAGAACTAGCTAATTACCTAGAGTAACGACGATTTTCAAAGGATTATTCTCGATTGGCACAATTATGAAATTAAAATAAACTCTAAACTTTTTCCAGCATTACACGTATAAGTAAGTTTTGAAAGTAATATTTTAAATTATTTGTGATTCCATATAGATACATAGTGTATTTTAATGAAACACAGGATTATTTGTTTGATTTTTCAGCAGTAAAAGAAAGTGCACGAAAAAAAACTGTATCGCAAAGAAACAATTTGACAAAAACATAAAGAGAGAGAGAAAGCAAAAGTTTCGTGCTCGACTCTCTAACAATTACACAAAGGCTTTAATCGACATTAAGAGCACTTGGGTAGAATTGGAAAATAGGCAGAGAGAAAAAGATGAATAAGCGCGCGAAAGAATAAAAAATGAAAAAACACGATTGGAAGCACTTTAACTCGTAGCAGCTGCTGGCAAGAAGACGCGCCTCTGTTTTATACATATATTTATATAGATATATATGCATACGTATATGGATGTGCGTGAGTATACGTGTGCTGCTGCGACCGCATGGACTGTCCCGCCTCCCGGGGATTCAAGCGGTAAATGTGTACGATGCAAACACATAACCGGGGGGTAATAAACGTAATTAGCCAGGCACCCCCCCCCCTCCTCTAAACCAAGAGAGTATCTATCTGTCTATCGATAAATCGATCGATACAAGAAAGGGAGACAGAACTCAGCTCTGTGTCTACATTAATACATATCTATGTGTGTACACTCTGCGCTTACATGTGTACAGGAGGTCCTTTCCATTAGCGTACATCGAATCTCCATCTCTCTCTCTACCTACGCACTCTTGCTTCAGCCCTTCGCTCTTCGTTATATACTGTTAGTACTCTTTGAGTTCTCTCTCTCTCTCTCTCAACTACTCTATATACATATCGACTCCTCTACTTTCCCTTCATTCATTCTCCTATCATTTTCCTCTTTATCGATCATTCCAATGTATATTTCCCATTCGATTAGACCTGCATACACTTTGTTTAATCTTGTTTCCCTTATGCCGTATCAACTTAATGAACATGCAAACCTCTCTCTTTTTTTCCAACCTTTCTTCTTCTACGAATGCGTAATATATATCCCATCTCTTGAAACGTTATAGAGCTTCACACCGTACACGCATCGACCCTTTTTTTTACCGTGTGACTCCTGCCTGCCTTCCCGCACCTACTTCTTTTTTTTCTTTCTTTTCTCTCTAGGGAAATAACATCGACTCGTATTTAATTGTTTTTCATTCCAACGTATGTATACATTTCACATACGTAAATCTAGTAGTACACCCTCTAACTCGCGCGCGCTTTCGAACTTTCAAATTCACTCCATTTTCCATCAATGTCTACGTTTTTGATGGACGTAGGGTGGAATACATTTCTTTTTGGCTATTCAACCTATATTTGCCTTTAGTTGATTACCCCGCTTTTACTCCATTTGTCTGTGTCGATCTCCCATCTTCTCGCATTGGAAGTCGGAGAAAAACAAGATAAAACGAGAATCGAACATAAAAATATGTCAGTTTGAATTCATAAATTTATGACTGTATATAAAAATGATTATAATTAAGATTTAAGTAAGAAAAAACAAGGTATACGGGGTATCGTTTAAAAATAAATAGATGGCTGTTAATTTTTCGACAAAGGCGAGAGAGAGAGAGGAAAAAAGAGACTGAGGCAAGCATCGGCTTGTACTGGCATTATCTGAACCACTTAATTCTCTTGCAGTCGTCGTGGCTTTTTGCGCCGGTAAAGTACCCTTGCACATACATAAACATAGACAGATACATAAGGTCGGTATGTTAGCGCGCCCACGCTCTCTTGTGCTCAAATAATCGTGATGTAGCCGAAGTTGTTTTACTCTGGCATGTAAAGTGTCCTACCCCCTTATATATATATATATATATATATATATATATATAAATACGAGTGTATGTGTTTCTCGGTGAAATAATGATCGTTGCACGCCACTCGGTCTGTCTCTTTTGTATCGAGTCCAGCGAGTGGCCCGATCATTTATTCCGAATTTCTTTGCTTTAATATTATCGCATTTCGTTCGTGTATAATCACACGAACGAATAAAGAAACACGTAACGCTCGTTCGGCACTATCGGCTCAACAGGACAGGAATGTCGAACTTTTAAATTCTAACTGTAAACAAGAAAAATATTCGACTTCTCTTCTTTAGCTAATACATGCATAATCCTATGGAATATATCTGTACCTTTATATTTACCATTTACCGTTGCATCAGAATGGCAAAGAAAAAAATGCTTTTCTTTTTAAAAGATTGAAATTTTAGATAAACATATTAAATAACGTCAGCTCTCCAGTAAATGCATTGCAGTGTCATTGTCGGACGTTGAATTGAACATTTGAAATTTGTACACGGCGAGAGGCGCGTATCTCTCTATGTCAAACTTTCAAATTTCCCCTGTAATTTCCAGCCGACAGGATATACCAGAATTCATCTGCTGGGAACTACATGGGGGATACGGCGTATGAATGGCATGGAAGTTAAAATTATTGCCTTCCATTATATATTGTAATATGCATTGAACTATTGCTCATTATCATACGTACATTCTTGTTTACCATTAGACAAATCTTTAGATATGTGATATGCATGTAATATGTAGTAAAATATTAATATTTCATAAAATTTATAAAATCAAAGGTTTGATCGTTCTTTTTACAATTTTCGAGACCACAAATTCAGTTATTTCTATTTATCCATGTTGACAAAGTGTTAAAAGGTTTAAAAAATTTCTTGATCCTTTGAGTCCTAGAACGAAAACTTTTATATGGAATCAGCACATAAAAATGTTTGTCCTGGTATTCATATAAAAGAAATAGGTATGAGAGCCAGTTCTAAATTTCCGGAGCCCGTTGAGCTATGTCTGACAAAACGCGACAAGCCACAAAAGCCTATTTGCCAGAGTAAAAAATCACTTCCTCGCGCTCGCAGCGAGCATAAACGCGTTTGCGCCTCCTCTCTTCATCGCGGCTTTCGATGGATATCGTATCATTCGTTTCGCGCAATCGCGCCCTTGTCTATGCAATACGTCAAAGCACAAATGTCACGAATTCAATATCCCGATCGGAAGTCCACATAGTATCCTATCGACGATACTGATTCTACTTGCTATTGTTATTCGTGCGTATTTTACTAAAATTTTATCCCCCTGACTGAGAAAATTAGATTTTGCCAAATTCAAGAATCACTTTTAAAGAATTTTTCGTTCGACTCACATTATTTGTATTAATTCATTTAAAAAGATTTATAAAATTTTAATTAAAATAATAAAAATTCTCAAATCAATAAAAATATTAAAAATTGTGAAAATAATAAATGTTGCACATTCTGTTGTATTGTTGAAAATCCCTCTACAGATCTAACAATTTAAATGACAGATAATTATTTTTCCGCTGAGTCAATAAATATTAAATGTCAGTTAAATTTTAGCTTGAAACATTTGAGATAAAAGTAGATGTATAATAAATATAAAAAAAGAAAATAATAATTCTCAATATGATTCAGTGAGAGTAAAAGGTGTAAAAAGATTGTCCATGTTATAATTGTTGGGAGCCTAGTATCATCCAGATTCTCGTAGTCCGACAAGCAAAAGCAAAAGGCAACAATGGACCAATTATGGGTATATGTAAGCAGGAGAGGGCTGCGCGCGGGCGCGGTTTTTTGTACGATAAAACGTCAAGTAATGCTATTGAGAAAACGAGATGATACCAATCGTACGCGGAGAGTCTCTCGTTTTTATATAACTCGTTTTCGTAGATATTCTGATATAACGCACATAATACGAGAACGATTCACACTTTCTGTTTTATAATGGTGCGAGAATTATAAGAACGACTGGGAAAAAAAGATACAGAGAAAATATGTTGCCGATTCTCGATTGTAGACGACAAAGCAAAAGCCACATAACGGCGCTAAGTAATGCTATTATACTTGTACTAACCGGGCAGTAGGCTGTCCCCTTCTTTCTCCGGATCCGTTTATATGTATCTGTAGCACGCCGAATATCAAAGGCGAATAATAACAAGGATGAACAACAACAGCACGTGGTACAAAAGCCCCGGGAAAATTGACAGTGAATAACAATAGCGCCGAGCCTCGGGATGCAAACGAGTGGCAATTACGTTTGCCGCTCGATTCGTTGGCATTTACACGCGTATTAAAGGCGACGAGTTGCTATTAAAAATAATGAGTGTCCATGCCCGTGCACTTTATATATATATACATATATAGACGAGCAGGCTGGACGTACTATTGCGGTTCATCCCTTCATTTATCATGCGAGGGTTATTAAAGGAATCGTTACATTAATTTCGTCCTCTTATCAGATGCAGCTCTCGAGGAAACGACAACTCCGACTACGAGGACGATATTACTATACGTTAAATGTAGAAAAGGGACAAGATAATGTAGGAAAGGGAAATGGGCTCTACGTTATACATGTATATATTTATAATAGCAGAAGGAGGGAATGCATAATGGAAGCATTCATAAGGCTTGGCAGGTCCTTATCTAGCTAGATAAGACCGAAAGCCGTACTCGATACGTGAAGTCGCCTACTTCCAGTTATGTAGTTTACTCGGCGCTTGATAACACAAGTATTATATAGACACACGCACGCATTTATAGTCTCTCTCTCTCTACTATTTCGATTTTGCAACTGTACCCCGCGTGACTACCTAAAGAGAGAGAGAGATGGGATGTATACTGTGTAAAATTCAAACAAGCCAATCAAGAGCCATTAACTGTACACAGTATTCAAGCGTGAATCGATCAAGCCGATCGATGCCCTTTCTCGTTTACTTGGGCTTCGGCCCGTCTATGAATTATTCTCGGCCATGCTAATGAGAAAAGTTACGGAGAAACAATCAAGCTTTGTGTATGTCTCTTTTCGTGGCACTGCTCTCTTGCCAAGTATTATTTTAATCGGGTGCTAAGGAATAAAGAAGAAACAATTCGGAGAAAGAGCCTGCTCGCAAACAAAAAACGACAGCAAGTGTATAAAAGAGAAGATTCAAGTGTGTATACAGTGGGAGGCTGAGAGAGGCTTTTCGAAGGCTTCGTATTAACATAATAATTGATTAAATTTGAAAGATTTGGTCCGCCTAATGAATGCCATAGACGAACGACAACGATGACGACGACAGGATGGAAAGGGTAAGGAACCGTGAAATAGCTGCGGCGTCTGCAGAAAATACCAAGACGCACCAGCGCACGCGAGCACACCAACCAGAATGCTGCTTAACTATTCCTCTCTATAAAGTCGAAGTTTTGCTTTGCCTAGATCTGCAATTTGCGCGCTCCATTTGCTTCATAGATTATCTTCTTCGAGCAAGCGCCAAGCATTATCAACCTATGTATATATAACCTTCGACTCGCCAATCAATTTTACATTTTATTCACTTAATATATTTAAAACTCTCTTTTGATCAAAGCTTTTACCTGCAATTATGGAAGTTTATACAAGCAAATAACTTCGTTCTGTCTATACTAATAAATAAGCTTATTTTATACTCGCTATTCTTATTGTAACATGGCTTTCATTAAATTCTATTAAAAATTTTAAATACTTAAAATATTAAAGGTCATTTTTCAAAGCATTAATTACATTAAGATAGTTATTAAATTTATCCTGGAAAATGAATTTCCAAACAAATCAAATAATTAGAGAGTCGAGCATAAAAGTTATGTTCCTAGTAGTATTTCTGTTGGAAATAAAGTTCGCTAAGCAACAATGTCCCAGGGGAGATTGCATATATTTTTTCTCTCGTTCAGTTTGGTTGCATGCACGCGAAAGAGAAATGTGGCCAACATTAAGATATCGCGCTTCTCAGACGAGAAGCATAAAATGCTGTTTGTACGTGTATAAGCGGCCGAGAGGAGAAGAATAAGAAGAAGAAGAGGAAGGAGGAAGGAAGGAAGGTATGGCTTATATACGCTCGTTCATAGCTCGAAGAATGGAGTGCGAGGCTTGCGAAAGATAAAGAGAAACTAAACGTTAGAGGGAGAGAAAAAGGAGACAAGGTAGGAGGGGTAGTAAAATCCACAAATCACCGAATAAACCAGAACAATGACGGTATACTGGCGAAAAAGGGCGACAAACGAACGGAACAGAGAGACGAGGGTTAAATCCAGCAAGCTCTCTACATCATGAAAGCACATACCATCTGACAATAAATTTGTCTATGGAGTCAATAACAGGAACAGTTCTTACGATTTAATGACGACTGCTCGAGTTCACTATTAACAATGTCAAATTTACTATAAACGTTCCTTCTTTTTTTTTCTTCTTCTCAAGTCATATATATTTAAATGTAAATACACGTGTAGAATACTTTTGTTTTACGAGATTAGACGTTTATCTGCATCAGCTTCACTACTTTAACAAACAAGAGAAGAAGAAGAAGAAGAAGAAGAAGCACCTCGCACATGCAAGTGTTTTATCGCGAATGTGCTAAAAGCAAAATCTCGGCGATACACCGACAAACCTTTTAGCGTCTTCTCGAGTGAAAGTCAGCCGGCGTGCAATGCGTATATATATATATATATATATATATATATATATATATATATATATATATATATATTCAGGGTTAGGGCCAAAGAGTAAGTTTCACGTTGACGCGTCTCTCTTTCAAATCCCATTTCACTCACCCTCTCTCGCTCTCTTTCCCTCTTTTTCTTTCACTGTATATATATACATCCTCAAACTCTATACACGACCTCTTACTTAACCCACTTTCTCGACTTACTCGAGCTGCATTATCGACATTCGAAAAAGCCCGTTAAAAGAATATGTACATATATATATATATATAAAATAAGAGAAAAAGGCAATTGATGCGCCCTTCTGGATAAGAAATAAAACGAATAATCTTCAGAATTCAAATAATAAAAATTGATTTTATACTATATTTTCTATGTTCTTGTAGTTCGAGAAATGATGAATTTCAATATGCAATAAGTTTATTCTCTCATTTTCCGATGCATTTTAAAATTCTGTATTTTACCTGTTTTTACCCTACGTGGATGCGAGCAAAAGCTACTTTGCGTTCCGCAATTCGTGAATTAAGCCTGATCGCTATTAAACGAGACGAAACAGACAAGGAGAAGAAGAAGAAGAAAGTATAAAGATGAGACAGAGCATCTCGTCGGCACTTAGGCTTTGCTTTTAATCTTCAAGCCTCGAGAAGAGTTCTAATTAGAGCTAGAGCTCTTTCTTTCTCTCCGTGACTTGTTCTATTGCTATATAACGCAAAGTAAGCAAGAGAGAAAGAAAGAATGAAAGAAAGAGAAACTAAGAGCCAACGACTCTCGACTCTCTCGACACAAGCCAAGGAAAATGAAGCCTCGGAGTATGTTTAGTTTTTAGATGGGGCTAGTAGTATATCCCCCTTTTCTCGCACACGCTTTACACGTCGCGGTAATTAAAATCTTGATTAATGCACGTGTCCATCAGGACGAGCTTCTCTAATGAACTTTCACGTCGTGTACCTACGCTAACGTTAGATTTAACTTTGCTGCTGCTGCTGCTGCTGCTACTGTACACCCCGCAATCGTGATCGCACATATACCCGATTTTAATCTTAAACTATGTGGCTAATCTACCGCCTTTCCAAAAGAAAGCCGCATTTTTTACAATTAATCAATATATCAAGCAACGTTTCGTGACACGAGACTTTTCTTACACTTGGCACGTTAATCGTTAACTATTAAAAACAACCTATGCCAATGAATTACAACAACAACAACACGTAAAGGTCACGAATCTGGAATAACAAATTAAAGTACAAAATGCCTTTAACTATATGCATATAAACTTTATCCGACCTCGCGAGCTTTTCTACTTTCCTTTTTCTCGTCTTTAACTCTCGGTGTCAATGTGACGAGCATCGCCTTGGATTTATCTGATTCAATCTATATGCAAATCAATTATAATGCTAAATTAATGGAGGCCCTAGGTCTATCCACAAGCGTATACCCATTCTCTGGGTATGTATGTATATAGAAGTTTGCATAATATATAGGACGAAATAGCGTGTACGCACGCAAATGCTCGACTATAGCTTCATTCTGTATATATAATATAGCTGGCTCTCTCGCTGTGTATACGTAAACTGTGCGATTATCTGGCAATGTATTTGTTACCAGTCCACGCAATTATGATTTAGTCGTTATAATGACTGTTTAGTTAGTGCACTGTGCAACCAGGCAATTTAATTATTATCAGCCTCAATGCATTCCATTGTATATCTCATCATTATGTGACTGTTTTAAACGTTCACTCGTCTTTGTTGCTTATACTTAACGAGGCCCTAATGGCTGTGGTATACCTCAATACACCAAAGCACAAAAGTATCAAAGATATGCTCAAACAATTAATCGGTTACCCCGTTGAGAAATATTAAAGCTTGATAAATTTTTCATTTTTTTTTTCATCAAAAATTTTGTTTTATGTTCTTATATTAATTAGTGTCCTATAGAAAATAAATTAACATTATAGATTTTATCGAACATTGCATTTATCTATATTTTTCTATTAATAATACTTTTTGATCTTATAAAAAATAAGATTTCATTAGATGTAGTAGTGCTTAAAGTAAAACATAGGGCAAAGCTCGTCAAGAGTTACGACAACTCTCAATTTCTCTCTCTTTCTCTAGCTAGACGTATCTCGGGCAAAGCTCAGGCGCGGGCAACAGCAAGTACAACACCAAGTCCATTCAATCTAATACTTCTGGCTTGAGGAAGAAAGGAAAAGGAGAGTAAGGGGTATACGGCCATTTAAACCCACATACAGAAAGGTATATATATATACACAGATACACACATAGACAAATAAAAGGGGTCGACACGGACGTGGTTAGGGGCAGTTTAATATCGGATAATTGAATCCGAGCTCCTCTTTCTTCCCCTCTTCCTTGCTTCTCTGATCTGCTCCCTCTCTCTCTCTCTCTCTCGCTTGCTCTCTGCTAACTTGGAACATTGAATAGTAGAGGAAAGAGAATCAGAGAGAAATAGAGGAAAGGCAAAGTTCGTTGAGTAAGAGTAAGTGAGAGCACACGAGATAGAGAGAGAGAGTGAGGGAAACGGCCTCCGAAACTGGATAGTGCTCTTATTGCAACTCTGCTAAATGTCAGAGAAGGAGAAGGCAATGGTCATTTTCTAATTTCTGATATAACGTTTGCCCTCGACAAAAAACTTGATCGCAAAAAAAAACATTGCACTTCCTTTTTTATAGAATTTTTTTTTCGACTTACGCAAATGTCATAAAAATCATGGAAACGAGATACATCAAAATGAGCTGCGTTCGATGACTAAGCGTAATAATAACGGGATCTAGACGACACGATATGAAATTCGTGTGGCTTATATTTGCCTAACTGAATTATAAATTGCATGATTTGAATAAATTAATCAACAAGAAGGATTATGACGACTTGTTCATTTGACAAGACCAGATTAATTTAGCTCGAGCAGAGATCGACTCTATTACAGGTTATTATTTTATCAAACGTACATACACACACACACAGCCATTCTCAACACTATTAAAATTTTGCACGATATTTGCACAAGTTTGGCAATTTTTCTTATATTTGTCATGCACACAAAAAAATTCTCTATTTCCACGTGGACACACAAAGCGCAGACGAGCTTTATTAAAATAAAAAGCGGAGGGAAAAAAAATTGGACGACGAACGACGAGCCTAGCGATGATTCGTTTTATGTTTCTATTGTTGTGATGTACGCGAAAAAAAGTTAAATTATAAATCTGGCTTTTGATGATAGTTTTTGCTACAAGTAATACCTGATTATTACAAATAATAAGTTCTTTTCATACGATATATAGGTATTATTACGCATGAGTTTTGCACATATGATAGGATTATTGGCTTTATGCAAGAAGTTTCGCGCTATAGATGATGCTGAAAACACGAGAAAAGAGGCAGGACGAGATGAAGAACGACTTGAGGGCAAGACGAAAAAAAGAAGAGGAAAGAGAGAGAGAGGGTGAAAAAAAGAGGATGAGAGAAGAAAGACGCGCCAGAGAGATATCGCGCCCGGCGGAGATATGGAACTCTTTTATTAAACGAAAAATTGGAAGCGCTGTTGTTGGAATGCAATATTTCGACGGATTCATTTGGTGGAAACATTTTTCCGTTGTGAAAAAAATTCAATCAAATCCAAAGGTGTAGAGGAAACTAGTATGAGCCTGGCTGCGGACGAGAGCGAGGGAGATAGAACACAGGCGTAAGGATAAAATAAGAAAAGACGCGAGCACGGAAATTCTAATGTCAAAATGTATGGCGCTGGGACCGCACGACAAGTACACAAAGTATAAATGACGCAACATTTTTAAATATGAAAAAATGCAATGACGAGCAATAAACTTTTTTTTCTAAAAGTAATTGATTTATCATTAAATTTTTTTATTTTCTTAACTGTTTCACAGGAAGAGAAATTGACAAATTTAGGTTTATATTGTTATAAGGAAATATATAGAAGAAATACGTGAAGAAGAAGAAAAAAAAGATTTCAAATGAGAAACGGAACATTACTATTTGAGAAAAGAGTTTGGTCATGAAAACCCGAAAAAAAACAACAATGCTAGCTTCTATATGGCCTTCAAAAATACGGGCTTGATGAAAATGCGACCCAGAATGACGCGCAGGACTAAGAAGAAGGAAACTATCGCCCGCGGTAGTTCGGACTATTTCTACAAGACAATAACTTTTTTATCTCCTAGCTTACGCATTCGTCTTCTTCTTCTATTTTTTTTTTTTTTTTTTACTTTCATTTATTCTTACTAAAAAGAAAATTTTTCGGATTCTACTTTTGTGGTCTGTAGATTAATGCTCCATGAGGGTACTCGTCAAATAAAAACTCACTGTTTCAACCAAACGAACGACATAGATTTTTTTTTATTTTACAAAAAAAATTTAAGACATTATTCTCCTTGTTTTTGTTCTTCACGTTTATGTTTGCATTTTTTTGGTAGCAATCTGTTATTTTAATTCAAAGTCTTAGCTACATTTTTTATAGTTAAACTATTAAAATTCAAGTAAATGAGTGTTGGAAAAGTGGGTGAATTTTAGAATATGTATCTTTAAATCTGTATATACGAAGAGAAATTTCTGATAAAAATTACGATAATCGTCATTACAATCTTAAGATCACGAGTTTAAAATTGATTAAAACAATGTAATAAAAATTATTCTTTATTTTAAAGTTTTATAATCAGATTTTTTCAAGCGATGAATTTAATTATAAAGCTTTAAAATGAAGATTAAATATAACTCATATTTAATAATAATATTATAATTTGAGCATAAAGAGTGATGTTATAAAAATAAAAAAAGAAGCAGACTAAAAGATTTGTTTTTGAGGAAAGTGGGAAGTGGAGTAAAGACAGCTGACGGTAGCTCTCTGGCATTGGCTTGGCTCGATGCACGGGTTTTCTCTCTCGAAGCAATGCTTTAGCGTCTTTAGAAGGGTTGTAGAACATTTCCACTAAAATATAAAGTGGCTTTCGGGGGTGGCATAGCAATGGGGTAAGTGGAGGTATATATATATGTACATATAGGATAGAGAGCGTAGAGTATACAGAGCTTGCCTATGGCATGCATTCAGCAAGGGACACGACGTAAAGATAGGGAGGTAAAAGGAGGGTGTTATTGATCGACTCGAAAGAGAGAGAAAGAAAGAAAGAGGTAGTAAAAGCCTTTCTCATGCCTCCACGTATATATTCTAGAGTCTATGGATGTCCGCGTAAAAATGCATATACTCCTAGACACGCTTGAGCTTGGCTTATATCGTGACAACGCAGCCGGCCGGCCGTTAGTTATATGCAACTATGCAAATCTATACAAGCAGTTTATGGTACGATGACTAGTAATACTCAACGATTACGCGAAGGATCATGGAACATTCTTGTATATTTCCCCTTCTACGACCAATAATCATCGCACCTACCTCAAGTATCTTTTTCCTTCATTTTTTAATAATTATTTCATTTCAACATCATTAAACACTTTTAAAAAATTTTTCTTATGATCAACAGAATGTGTATAATAATGTGTATCTATAGGCAAAGGCCTATATTTTTATATTATTAAACACGAACATAATTCATAAATAATAGTACATTATGCAACTAGGGAGTAAAGTCTCATATTTCTCTCGAGAGGAAGTTTGAGATCCGAGCAAGCGAAGCGAGGGGAGCAAATTCGAGAATTTCAGATTTGTATTTTTTTCAGATTTTTATTTTCTTTTTATATTTTAGTTTCAGACTTTCTTTTTTAGATAAAATTAAAAATTAAAAAGAAATAAAATTATTTAACAAAAAGGAAAATATGAAAAGAAAAGGAAAATTTGAAAAGAAATAGAAAATATGAAAAGAACATGAAAATCTGAAATGAAAAGGGAAATATGAAAAAAATGAAAATATGAGAAGGAAAAGTAAAGAAAATTGTTTTCATTTCATATTTTCTTTTTCTTTTCAGATTTTCATATTTTCATTTTCTTTTCATATTTTTCTTTTCTTTTCAGATTTCCATATTTTCATTTTCTCTTCATATTTTCCTTTTCGTTTTAGATTCTTATTTTCGTTGCTAATTATTATTTCCTTTTCCGATTTTTATTTTCTTGTCATATTTTGATTCCCTTTTCATATTTTCTTTTTCTATTAAAATTTTTATTTTTTTTTCATATTTTCGTTCAGATTTTTTTTCTTTCCTTTTTTAACTTTTCATTTTCTTTTCATATTGTCCTTTTTTCAAATTTTCTTTTTTGTTTCAGTTTGTTCATACTTTTATTTTTTATCTTTTCATTTTCTTTAAAAAAAGTTTTTTTTCATTTATTATTTATCAACAAATTGCATTCTCAGATAATATGATATTTAGTTTTAAACTCATTTTAATACTAATATGAGTGATCAGATACTTATTGTTCTTTTGGTTACTTTTTTTTCGAATGTCTTAAAACCGATGCTTTTGATGCAGATTAAGCGGTTGCTTTTTAAATAAAAAATAACTTTGAAAACTCTAAGAATCATGTTGCTTCTAATTTAGATTAACTTAGCGTTCTAATTCAGTATCCTACTTATAATGTAGCATCTTGTTCTGGCATGATAGTAATTTATTTTGTGATTTTAAAAATGTTTTTTTTTATTGGTGAACAAAATGCGACTTTGAAAGTTAGGTTTTATTTTTTAGTTTGCGAATTATTTTTTAACACATAAGATATTTCATTTTTTTAAATTTTTTACCATTTTTTGTAATCCATAGAATGGTAAAAAATTTATAAATCCATCAAATTTTTCAAACCAAAAGTGTAATTTGCAAATTGCGAAATGAAAATTTAGCCTAATCTCCATTGTCGCCTTATAAATAAAATTGAAATAATGACAGTTTTATTTATTAATTATAAATATTTATAAAAATATATAAAAATATATTATTAATAAATAACTGAAATGAAGAAAACTTTAATTCATCAACTGTAATTTTAAGTAAAAGAGACAATTTTAAAATTTGAAATAATGATAATTGTTTTTGTAATAGATTCTTTTAATTAAAATTTTTTTTTATATAATTTAATTAAAATTAAACAGTTAGTTTTAAAGGATTTTATCGCTGTATAATATAAAGTTCGTTCGAGATACTAGCCACGCAACGTTACACTTTTTTTTTTCTTTTTTTTTGACAATCTTACGATAAAAATGCAATCAAAGTCGTTTCAAGGAGGTAATTAATTAAGGGACGCCCTTTTTAATTTGGAGCTGTCGTCATCTTAGCCTCTTATCTCGAAAAGTGCATCGCGCCATCGCGCGCGACCGAGCGAGCGAGCGAACGTACGAACGAAGGAAAAGAAGAAGAAGAGGAGCCGCTTGCGCTTTACACACAGCGCTTGGCTTTATTTTACGCATGCGCACGTTATAGTAATTTGAAAGGCAATTTTTTTTTCAGCAACGATGATAGCTCCAAGAAGACGATGAGGACAAGAGAAGGAGAGAAGACGAGGCCAAGAGCCTGGAATGGCGATAATGAAATTGCACTCATCGTGTGAAATTTAATATTAATTCCTGATGTAATATATATATATATGTATATACATATTGGACTGAAACGCTTGACGTTATATTAGTATATGTTTAAGCGACTATAAGGCAAATGACGCTTATTACATTGTATTAATCAACTCAACCTTTAGACAATTCAATATTTTTAAAAAGTATTTAAATTTAATATTAAATAACGAAATAATCATTACTTAATAAAAAATCCAGAATTAAAGAATAAATAATTGTCGTTGCCAAGTGAGCGAAAAAAAAGGCTATCAATGTTATTAAAGCTTGAAATTAAATGAGACTTTAGACTCAGCTTTTCTTTGCGAAACCAAGGTTTGTCCCCAATGTCCTTTTTTTCCTTCTCTCTCTCTCTCGCCAGGTTTCACTCATTAATTCTGAACGTTCACAGAGAAGCCGCATTCTTTCTTACAATTCAATAAGCGCGCTGAGCGCGACTACTGCCCTTCTTTCTTTATTTTTCTTTTCTTTTTTTTTACTTAAACTCATGCCCAAGCGCATTATCTCGAACACCGTTGCTCGCCACGCTTTTAAGAGATTGGACGTTAATGAAAGACTTGTAAATCAAAAGAGCGCGATTAAAAAAAAAATAAGAAGACAAGAAAAAAAACAAGAAAAATAACATAATCCCTCCTTTTTTTTAACACTGATTTCTTATTTCAAAAAGAATTTAATGATACAAAAAATAATAGGATTCGAAATAAGAATAAGGAGAATAAGCGAGAAAAGAGATATCAAAGATTAAAGCAGGAGGTATACATTTATATTTATCGAAGCAAAGTTTGCGTCTCTTTGCGAAGGTGAAAGAGAGAGAGAGAGAGCGAGCAAGGTAAGAATTTTAAAATTCAAGAACGAACTGTGAATTGTGAGTCATTTGCCTGCTCTTTTCGCGGTCACTAGCCGTGTCGCGTACAATGTCCTTCGACCGCACGATATTCGCACGAATATTCGCAAGGCCTTTGTATATAGATATACAGGCTGTATGCTAACGGCTTGGCCGCATCGAGTGAGAGGTAGAGGTGAGCTCCTATATTCTCTATCTTACTTTAACTTTATATACTTTCCTTCCTACACTTCTCTCTCTTTCTCTTTGGAGTCGTTGCTTTAGCAAACCTCCTCTATATATTCGCACGGCATCAGACTGGACTGTGTTTAGTCCTGTGCCACCTCTGCCTACGAGCTGCTCTCCTAATCGCGTCAGGATTCGTGAGCCCCTTGAAAATATCGCTATTGGCGCCGGGCCCATACCAAAACTAACTTTCTTTAACATTTTCTAAGTGGCTTCATTAAAAAAAGAGAGAGAAATCTTTTTTTTTTTTTGTTTAAGACATTTAAAATAATAAGAATATCGTATTTTAGTAAATATAGTACATCTGTTTGTAGGATATATATAGTGAAATGTGAGGTATCAAGGTTTTGTGAAAAAATATGGGGAATTCAATTTAAAATAATTACTGTAATTTTGTATAATACGCGGCTTTTCATTCTACGTTAAGAGGTAAATTAAGGCGGATATTGGTCGTGGTCCCGACAGCAATTTTATTCAACATTTCTTTTTTTTTTTTTTTTTTAATAATTAGATTAGTTGTCATGAGGATTTATATACGCATGTTATGTACTTCGTATAATCACAAAATTAAAATAATAAATATACAATTATTAATGCGCACTTATTTTTATAAAATTATAATAAGTTTTTAAGTAATAAACCACAACGGAAAAAAATAAGCCTTACACGATATTTATTAATTTATTATGTACAAAAGTTAAAATAGCTGTACGTAAAGCATCAATTTAAAATATCAAAAGTTATGATATCAATTTTTTAGTAACTTTTTATTTAAGTGCGAGTTTATTATAGAGAATTAATTTTGTTTCAAATAAAATATACATTTTGGATCAATAATATACTCCAGAATATCTGTTAGAACTGAATACCTGCCAAATTCCAATAATAAGATCTTGAAAAAAATTCTTTTTAATTAATCCTAAATAAATTTAAAAATTTAATTAACTTCTAACGATGACATTAAAATATATTAAAAAATAAAGGCTTTGTGCAGCTCATGGCAAATTTAGTTAATTTAATTAAAAAGCAAATGTCCAATGCTGTTTCAAGTATTGCTAAGTTCAAAAATTGTAATCAAGTCCTTAAAATATTTAAAATATTTGTCTGAAATAAGTGATAAAATCGAATTCAGGATTAAGAGAGCAGGTCTTCTTGCGCTATAGTTCTTAAATTTTTTATATAAAATAAGCCTTTTTGTTTTAAAAATTTTCTGATTTTGCACTTTGTAAAAAATAATTTAGTTTTTAAGAGAAATTTATTATTCGATTTTTCCTGATTCTATAAGTGTTTACTAAATATTACTAACTTACAAAATAAAAGTTGCAAGATAAAATATGAAAATACTTCTTGAATGAAGAAATTTTGAGATGATGAAAAAATTTGTTTTTAAAAGATAATTACGAAAATTTATTATAAGATATATGGAATTAAAGTATGCTATTTTTAAAAATTAAATAGTGGGTGCATCGGTTAGTGCACTTGTTCATATTGCATGTTCGTATTTTGGTTTGTGCTTTTATATGACTTTATTTGATTCCACACAAATTATTTATTTATTTTTCTTTTTTAGATTCATTAGTACAATTTTTATGTAGATTATTCAATTTTTTCATTATCTCTTATACATTGGTAAAATTTTTAAATTATCTATGGTCCTTTTTTAATACGTAATATATCATCATAATTTGGAAACAATAAGGAGATACTATTTTAATAAATTGATAAAGAACGGCACCTACTAAATTTAGTTTAATTTTCAGCATTGTAATCTTTACTATTCTAAAAAATGCATGTTTTATTAAAAAAAAATTATCTTCTTAAAACTCCAGATAACTAGAGTACATTTTCTTATTGTTTTAAAATTTTATTAAGATCTGCAATACTTTAATACAAGTAGGATAAATACGATACGTATAGTCTAGTATACTACATATTTTTTGTCCAATTAATTTGTTTTGATTTAGAGTCAAATTTAAATAATGAAGATAAAATACTTTATACGTTATAAGACTTGATTGTTCTTGGTACTTTAATAATAGTGTAGAAAATTTATTAATTAAATTGAGCATAATTTTTACAGCAAAAAAATTCTTTTATTTCGAACGTACACAATGCCGAAGTTTCAGAAACATAACCACTTCCTTCTTTGGGAGAGAAAAAAAAAAGTTGTGTAAGTAACAATCTTCAAGTTCTACTTATGAACATTAATATAAAAAGTCGACCAAAGGAGACAAATAAAAATTAATAAAAACAGAAAATCTCTCTCAGCAAATGCTATCATCTAAGACTCATATTATCCCTCCTCTTGTCAATGCTTTAATGCTATATTGAAGGTGGCAAATAGGAAGCTCTATCTCGAGTAGAATTTACCTCACTAAATAATGAAGAATCATTTGGTCTAGATGATAATAACTATGCTAAAATCCCGTTAGTGGTCACAAGAGTAAGAATGGTTCCCAGAATAAATTAATCTTTATAGAAGATATTTGATTCGAGAACAGGATTACCCTAGCCTAGAGTATCCCATAGTGAAATCTCACTTCCGTTTTCGACCGAATGTCTCCCTGGGTGAAGTTGATCTTAAGGATCTTGGAAGACGTCGTTCACACGTTGTCAATGTATCATAGGTTGGGTAAAAGATGTCTTTGACATTTTGTTTGTTTTTATAGTATTGTCAGTGGTAAGTGCAACACCTCTAGTTTGGATTGAGGAAGAAACATACGATATCGTAGAGTTTACGAAGAGTCAGAGTCATGAACTGGAGTTAATGCATCAGGAAATGAAGATTATTAAAAGGGCTTAGATCTCAAGAGAATACAAGTTTAAAGATCCTGAGCGCAATATAGTGAATTGAGAGCCAAGACGCCAAAAGGGAGCAAAAGAGAGAATTACTGAATTTGGAATAAGGGATGAAAATCTTCATTGATAGGGCACAAAAAAAACATTTCCACAACCTGTGCTGAACGACAAACAGAAACCGTCTTAACGGTAGGGATAAAAGTTGAACTTGAATAAGAAAACTGTGCATATGATTATATAAAAGAACTTTAAATGGAAACTTGGGCTCAGTTTGATTCTGACTGATTCAAAAAAGCTCTTTTGCTATTGTAATCTACGTAATTATTTTTCAATATTCCTTTTTGTAATGGGCTCATAATATCACCCACTGCAAATCAAAAGCTTCGCTTCGTAATTCACTATTTTTTAAAGACATCGGAATATTAGTAAAAAAACGAAAGCAATAATTTTTAGAATTATTGTTTTCAAATAAAATCCATACAACAAATAAAAATCATTTTTTGAATCTTTAAATGTAACTCAAGAGCAGGTAGTAGATCATTAACATTATTATGTTTGAAAATTCATATATTATAACATGAAAATGAATAATGTTAACATAAGTTTTTACATAAATCATGTTCAGTTTAATGAAATATCAACTAGAAATTTTTTCATTCTAGACTTAAGTTCCATACATTTTTTAATAATTTATAAACATTTTTAGAGCAAAATAATTTTTAAACTAAAACTTAATTTATTTTATAGTAATAAATGGATATGTATAATTTTGCTCCTTCAGTTACTCATAACAGTTTTAATTTTTGTTGCACAAGTTTGAAACCTAATACAACCAATTTAAAAACAATTTTTTTTTCATTTTAATTGCAGATATTCTATTCCTCCCATACAAGTTATTTTTCAACCAAAAATATTTTTTAAATTAAATTAAAATAATTTCTATTTAAATAGTTAATACATGAATTATCATATATATTATTTTCTTGCATAAAACAATCTTTTTATGAGACAAAAATTCAATTATTAAAAATACGTAAGAAAATCAATCAATTAATTAATTATTTTCCTTATACAAAATCAAGGAAAACAAATTTTCGTATTCGAAAAATTATTTTCTTTTTATATGGAAATTAAATAATCAATAAATGAATTTAAGAAATCGAAAAATAGTAACGTCTCGAAAACAAATATCAATTCCAAATGCTAAAGAAGTCTAAGAGATATGAGAGGCAATGATATAGCGCCTCGAAGGCAAGTATTAATTTTCAAAGTGAATAAAATCTAAACAGCCAAATATATCAAAAAATTACAGTATCACCTTGAAGGCAACTACTAGCCATAAATGTAAGCCTGAGGGAGTGAAAAAAATTAAGAATCATTCTTAAATTTCCTTTTTTTTATCCGACTTCTACAGCACTTTTCAGCGAGTTAACATATAAGCCCTGTTCAAAACGTATTGAGAGGGATGAAAACTATAGTTTGATTGTTAATGCTTTTGACTATTTGTAAAAATGCTAATCACGATAACCATCTAATGATTATTTTTGCAAACTTAACTCTCGTATAAGTGAGGTTAGATGCTTTTTTTCAATATTAAAACAGTAATTTAAATTGTATACTTTTCAATAAAAATCATAAACATTTTTGTGATCTCACATTTTCTTTGAATGTAATTTATAAATATAAGACAAATAATTAAGATTCAAACACAATGTGTGTAAGCAGTCTTTGGTATTCTAAACTCATGAATGTGAGAGACAATCTCATGCGTATTAAATTTTGCTGAAAAGTTATAATTCTCATTCACATTGTGTTTAAATTTTAATCGTTTAAAATAATGTGTTTACAAAAAATTCTAGTTTTATATAAACCTGTGTAAATCTCTGGAGCATCTTTTATTAGCTAATATTGATGTCATGTCAAAATTAAGACAGACATCATATAGCTATCTTAACCTTATCTATGCCGTTTAATGTTTATTGACTGATAATGCATATGCAACTTTTTAACACGTATATCTCTTTGATCAATAATAGTACTTTTCATGTATGCCAGATTAGTATTTATACTTTTATAAAAAACAGTTTTATAATCTCATAAAAAAAATAATTACTACTAATCAGTATAGAATTTTTATCTTTTCAAGTAAATATAGAAATAGTAGCTTGCTTTTGTTTTACATCAATTGTAAATTTTTATCAAGATGTATCAAAAGATCAACTGAATATAAGTACCTCACATATGTTTATTGCATATCATTACTGATTTTGATAATCAAATGCAAAACATTTTATTCTATTTTCTGCGAAAAGAATGAGTTTAAAAATAAACTAAAAACCAATATCAGCGCCAAATATTCAAAAAAATAATTTTTTATCAGTTATACAAATATTCGACTTTTAATTTTAATTTTATAAAATAAATTAAATAACTATCTAAAATTGAAAATAAGTGCAAAATTAACAATAAAAAATTTTAAAGTTATTCTGAAATACGTTTTCAACAAAATATCATTTTCAACTTCATAAATTTGAAGTTTTTTAAAAAAGAAATATGGAAATTTTCTTTCAGTTGAAACTATAATTGACTTATTTTACATCGTGATACAGAAGTTGGTATCACGATGAACAAATTTATAATCATTAAGTATATTTTTAAATTTTTTTAAATTTTTACTTTTAAAGTATTTTTAAACTAACATTTTTTAGTACGAAATTCGAGTAAAATAACATTTTATGATTTCATTATTTTTAATCTCATGCATTTGAAATTTTAAAATCTGTCATTCAATAATTTTATGAGAATAAAATTTATACAGATGAGAAAAGTGGGAATCATACTTGTTACGATATCTACTTTTTTAAAGGTAACATATACCTTAAAACAATTTTTTTCGACATTACAAAGCTTCGAGGGAGTAATATTTATATTAAAAAAATGTTTTCATAACTGTATTATAATTGTAAATTTTAATTTTATTTGTATATCATAATGAATGATATTTAATCTTTGTTATTTTGAGCAAAATATATAATTAAGAAAGAGAAATCTTGAAGAAATGATTATGCAATAAAGATGCAAATTCAAATTTGCTTAAGATACAATAATTAAAATCTTGAAAATTATCGGAACAGCTTTAGTAAAGCAACTTCTAGAATGAAGTAAAGTAAAAAACGAGTAGACAAGCAGCGTAGGAGAGAAGCGTGAAACTAAGGCTATAGAATAAAGTGAAGGATAATACAAGACAAGAGAGAGAGAGAGAGAAAGAAGAAGCTAAAGAAATAAAGTTGAACCCTTTTCTTAGCGCCTCAGGGGGTTGACTACTAAGGTGGTAGTAGTAGTAGTGCTGCTAGTGGTGGTAGCCGGTTTTACGAGGGCGCACGCTCGCGCTAGCACGACTTATTAGATTAATTAACGTAATCCTAATAGGATCTCATCTTGAGTCACAATACAAGCCGCTCGTTGCCTTCACCTCTCCTCTCTTTCTCCCCATCTCTCTTTCTCTTTTCCTTTCACTTTGGTCTTGAATTTTAAATGACGACAAGATTCTCTTACTTGCTACTGTATAGTCAGCAATGTTATACTACTTAGATATCAACTTCTTTCTCTCTCCCTCTAAAATACACGTGTTTTTTTCTTCAAACGAGTATACTCTCCAGTCTTTAGTTAACATGCACATATATATGTACGCATGTATACATGTATAAACCAACACACGTGAGGGTTGACGCGAGCACATAATGCTGTCTATTCTATTAGCAACGACATAGGTAAAACAATGCATTCCATTAACGGCCTTTGACCATCTCCCGTTGATGAGAAAATTGCGTGCTAAGTCATTTAAATGCCTAAACTTGAGCTTACTAAGCTGTCTGCTTCTAGACTGAATTTTCTGTTTATTCAATGCTGACTATGATGTTAACATTATGGGACACAAAGTCATTTGTGCTGATGACAGTTTCGAAATTTCAACCACGTGAGGTACAGAAAATTTTCAATTATTTTTTCAAATTACTTAGCTTATTTCTCGTCATTAATTTATTTTTAAAAATGCAAATAAAAATAAACCTGTTTGAATATAAAATTAATACTTACGATTTTGAAGAGCTATGATTTTTAAACAACAGCTTGACAATAATAGTCTTCTGAATCTCTAAAACTCTTGGTGTTTACACGGGTTTGTGACAGGTGCTGCTATGCGCCACGTGGTGCTTGCAACTCAGCAGTTTGTAAACATAACAGTTTGTGTTTCAGAACTTGCGTGATAATTTTAATAGTTTGCTTTTTTTTGAACACACAGTTTAATGTTTTATTTATTTATTATGGATTTTAGAAAATAATCTATTTTTCCTCGTCTAATTTCAGTATATATTATAACAAAATTAGAATAATAATTTGATATTTTGCTGAAAATTACAGCCAACAAATTAATAATATTAAATTTCTATCAACAGTTGAATTGATAATACAGATTAACAATTCAGTAAATAATTTGCAACTAATAAATTTTTTGCTATAAATCAGTTAATTTTTTCAAAGTATTATTTTCTTGAAATCATCGACTCATTAAACGTTGATAAAATTTCTAAAGAATAAAATTCACATGATGCATAACGAAATAATGTTGTAAATATTGTCCCAGAACAATTAATCATTGACGATCGAAATGCAATCGAAATGGTGAGAGAGTAGATGAACGCGCAAGAGTACAGATACGCGACGAATGCCGGCGGCAGACTGGACTGTAAAGTCTAGTAAACTGTTAGCGACTGGGGCTACATGAAAGTTATATTATAGAGAAAGCGAGCGTGCGCGCTTTCGAGACCAAAGAGGGTTGTTGCAGCGCGCGTTCTGGCCCTACCAGTCCTGCTCTTATCTCCCCTTACACACTCTACCTGAACCGAACCAGAGCCAGCGCGCGCATCACTCGAATATCTTCTGACGAGCTTTTTTTTAAACTTTACACTCCAAAGCAATGTCTTTTTAAATATAAGTAGCTAAATTTTTAAACTTTTTTTCGATATTATTTTTAATTGACGAAAAATTCTGCTTTTTATAGAAATTTTTTTTTCTAAAGGTTTACTGAGCATATTTAACTTGGTACCAACTTACTGTCAAAATTTATCTTTATACCCGAATAATGATAATTTTTGGAAATAATTGAAAAAAACTGCAAATAACTGAAAATAATCGTAGTTAATTGAAAATTAACTTTAAAATAAAGTGTTTGGCATCAGGGCACCTTAAGATCGAATTCAGAAGATAAAAAAAGTCTTTGGTATATAATACTTTATATCATATTTGAAAAAATACCATAACATAATTATACATTATGCAACAAAGGAGTAAAGTCATATAATTCTCCCTAAATTTGCAAACACCTGAGTAGTAAATATTTTATTTTGTAAATAATACCTTAAATTTATTAATATTTTATTTGATTGAATGGTTTCAGTGTTTGCAAGTAAATTTCATATCAATCATGACGTTTTCAAATAATAAAATTTATTATTTATTTTTTTTTAATATTATTACTGATTTATATGTATTTTTAATAAGTTTGAGAAATTAAGTACTTATTCAAAAGTTTTGTACCTCGCGAAACGGTCGTGTAAAAATAGGTTTTTTTATTTATTCGACATCTTAATTATAAAATATCGAAAAAATTCCAAATAAAAAAAGCTTTTTTTTGTATTTAGAATATATACAAAATATATAAAAAAATACAACATTTTCTAATTTATCATTTTTTCGCATCTCTTATAATTAAACAGATATCGAAAAAATAAAAAAAAATCTATTTTTTATAAAAGCCGTCATATCCTGGTTAATTTTGTACCTAAGGAAAAAATGCAAGAATTGTTTTAAAATCTAATAAAATAACTTTAAAACTAACTGTAAAATTTTTCCATCATTATTTTCTTAAAAAAAGTTCAAATTTCAGTAAAAGTAAAAATTTTTTTTCTATATCTCATAGACAAATTCTTGAACTTGAATTGCTAATGTACCATTAAAAAATCCTTACAAATGCCTTTAAAATAAGCTGTTGCACTATTCTGTACCATCATTATTTAGTGATATACAAAATTTTTAAGTTAGTTTTTCATTTCTCGAGGATGGCTAAATTTTTTTACGGCCACTGTATAATATGACACATATATGATCTTATATTTTAAAAGATTTTAAAAGCTCTAAAACTGTTAATGCAAAAGTTCTTGAGGTCATTTTTTAAAAAACTATAATTAACATTTTACAAAAAGGATTTGTAATTTCAGAGATATAAACAAAAAGTCAGATTAAAATTGGTGATCAAAATTAAAAAATTAAAACCTTTTTGTTTCTTTCTTTCGAAGGTCACGTTGCTGCAATAAAAATATATGTGGATTCAAGTTAAACTTTTATTTATCTTAATTCTATTTAAAATTTCATAATTATTTCTTCAAACATAATTTTATATGTTTTAAATAAGTAAATATAAGGAAACATAAATGGTTTCTGCTTGTAACGTTACTTTGAATTTCAGAAAAGATGAGTTATGTCTTTTTCTTTTGTATAAAAAGATCTATTTTTATATCAAAAATTTAATCTTACATTGAAAGAATCATTTACTGATTAAAATTAATAATTCATTGAAAAATTGCTAATATTTAAATTATAGAAATAAATTTTTTTTTTAATTTTACAGTATTTATTCGATCTGTAACATTTGAAAATTCTTTTAAAAATAATAAAAATGTTAATTTTAAAAACTTTCTCCATACTGTTATAACAGTTAGTGACAAGTTTATAATTTTGCTATCTTTGTTTTCAGTCAATCGTGCAGATGTATGTGCAAATGTCTGAAGACAAAGATGAATATATAAAGTGAGTTGCTAATTCCGAATTTATTATCAAACTCTTACAAAAAAAGATTTTATAAAAGATTCTATTAAAATTTCGAAAAATCTTAAATTTTAATGTATTAAAAACTGCAGAATTTTTATGAGAATCAATATTTAAAAAATTAAATTAATTGACTATGAATTCGTAATTTGCAAAATTTAAAAAAAAAATCAGAATATAAACGTTATTGGTTCATATATCATAAAATTTGAAATTTGTTTTTTCAAATTCGAAATTAAGCTTGAAAATATAAAGTGAAATATAAAAGAAATGTATAATTTTCATAAGATACTGTATCGAAATGAAACTTAAAAATTAAAAATAGACACTTCAGACGTTAAAAAAATGAAAACTTAGGGAAAGATTATGGAATAAAGTGATGGAAACTAATATTTATTTTTATTTTTAACGTCGCTAAATGTATGCTATCATTGCGATATTAATTAGCGACGGAGATTTTCAGTGTGTTTATAAACAAAGCACATGCAGAGAACAGAGGTGCTTTCAACAATCAGCTGAGAGCGGGATTCGAACTCAAGACCTCGAAATTATGAACCCATTACTCTACCGAGTGAGCCACTGAAGGCCTCAATATTAACACTATACTCAGAATTAGTTATAGCATCTTATCGGAAATAAGTTATATTTCTTCAACATCAATATGATAAAAATAAATTTAGCTGTGCATGTTTTGCTCTCTATAAAATTAAAAAATATCTTTAAAAAAAGTATAATAAACTTTCTGTATATCCTATAAAAGGGTATATAAGTAATTCAAGGACATTTAAAATGAGCTTTGTAGCCTTCCAATGGGAATGCCAGTGCCATCTAGCGATTGCTTCAGAAGCATTTGAACGGAATGCTTTGAGCCAAAAGTAAGAGGCCAGCATAAATACTCTCACTTCAGTTAACTTACCGATAAGAACATTTTTTACCGATAATTTTTGCAATCAAATATATTTATTTATTTAAATTAAAAGTATCAAATAAATATTAAAGCTTTAGAAAATTAATAAGCAAGTAATTTTATATGATATGACGAAAAAAATTTTTTATATGAAAATTTTTACTATCTCATAATGTAAATAGTTTATATGTGAATATGCAATAAACATTGTTTAATGAATAATTAAAATAATGAGCTTTATTTAATGGTTAATAAAAAGATGAAGCTTAGAAGAAAATACTAAAATCGCCATAAGTATGTGGATTCTTAATGATTGGGAGGTAAAGTACGAGGAGCAAGAGTAGTTCCTGCAGATGCTCGAGAATCGGCACTGATGAAGCGCGACGACGACGACGATGAGGCACATATACACTCGTTGTACACGAGAGAGGGAAAATGCTGCTGGGTGGAAAGGCGCGCAGGCGCTCGCCACGCCTTCGCAAGCTCTCGCGAGGAGGAGCAAGCCCAGAATAAAGTCACTCGCCATTGGAGACTCTTTCACCTGCGCGCCTGTTAGCGTGCCTTACCCACCCACCTATCGCACATGTACAACAACAACTTAGCCTTCCTTCCTTCCTTCTCTCTTTCTATTTATATGCACCTGTGTGACGTCAGTAATAAACCTCGACCTCGCTCTCTCCCTTCCTCTCCTTTCTCTCTGTCTTTATGCACATGTGCATGCCTCCACCTTCAACTGGCCAACTAAACTTCCTTGGCTTATTGCTGCTGCTGCTGCTGGTGCTGCTCTTACACTGGAAAAGTACACTGGAAAAGATCGGTACCAACGCGCAAGCGGACCAGCTTTACTATTTATTCGCAGTTTATGCTAATCCAAAGGACCACCCACTCTTTTACTATGATCAATCTAATTCTCGCGTTTTTAATACCAGCTAACGAGGCTTAAATTATTTATTAATTCAAGCTATATGTTCAGTTTCACCAAAAAATTTGAATTTTCAGATTACTTATTCAAGATTTTAATTTTTCATTTATTCTATACTGTAAGAGTCAATCATTACATTAAGAATTATTGAGTTGGAAGGAAAATTCTATAGTTCATTGCAAAATCAACAATAACTTTAAAATGTAAATATTCAGTTAGTAATCACCGCAGTTCAACATTACTACTGACTCTGCTTTCACTGGAGATTTTAATAAAATAGTATTAATAAAGAAAAAACTATGTTTACCACTAATATGTCAACTTTTATCAAAGCTCAAGAGAAAATAAGAAAAAGAGATTATATAATTCTGGAGCTTTGTCGAAGAAAAGTTTTGGCATCTATCGTAGCAGGGACGTAGGTAGGAATTAATTAGCCCACGGGAGGTGGAGGAGGAAGCCTCGCGGAAGTGCTTTGATGTTTTGAAGGGCTTCCGGCAAGCTAGCTTCGCCATTCGTAAGGTCCAAGGTAATCGACTTTGTTCTCTGAGGAGTTTATGTCTTGTGCTTTGGTCATTTCTAAACCTTAATTACAAAAGCCAATCGAATCAGAAGCTTCGAAATAACTACAATCACCTTTGAACAAATAATTCATCCGCAAATTTTGAGCCTTGACAATTTAGTAATCATTAATTAACATCTTAAGAGAACGGAATAATTATTTAATATGAAGAGGAAAAGAAAGGTAAATTCGTTTTTAAGACATGTATTTATAATGACGGCGAGCGATAAGTTAAGCACGATAAACCGGACATAATTTCTTTATCTTGATGAAGCAAATATTTCAGTTAAACTGCCCTCTAGGTACATAATAAGCAAAAGTTGAAAAAAAATAAAAAGAAATATCGTAAAAAGCCAAAAGAGGGGAATGATTGATCGTTCGTCGAGCGTCGAGACAGAGTTGTAAGTGCGATAATAATCGTTTTCAATGTTAAAGTGAAAAAATAATAAAAAAAAAAGGAAGAAAAACAAGTAAAAGAAGTATTAGTTTAGGACAAGTATAGATATGAGATAACGTGTATAATGATATGCCAGTAGAACGGGGCAAATATATATATACACACGCTTTGGCCAGTATTCGTTTCTTTGCGAGTTTCGAAATCAATAAAATAAATAGAGAATACATATCGCGCGAAGGGTACATATAAGCGATGTTTATCGAGAATTATTGACGCGACGACGGAGGACGAGGAGGACGACTAGCTTTTCAAACTCCAAAGCAATGTAACGCGAACCGGAACTCACGGGGCATACGCGCGAGGCATGTATACCGTCGATTTGCGAAAATAACAGGTGGATAGGTTCGCGTAGTATATATGCAAGATAAATGACAATTCGATAACATCGTTCGAAATGTACGTTCGATTCGTTGCGTGCGAGTAATTCAATGTTACAAAGTCATTAGAATGTTTTTTTTTTGCGTTGATTGATTTTTTCTAATTTATGAAACTTGGTTACTTATTAACGATACAATTGTCGGCACGTTATGCAGTACGATAATGATTTTTCAATCTATCCGATCAATAGACGCTGCAGAGTCTTATAATATTAAACTTCATATGAAAAAAATTTCTAGTTTCTTTAATGGGTATAAGAATTTTTAATCTTTATGTAGTAAAAATTTAAAAAGTCGAGGAGAAGCCTAGTGAAGCGCATAAGCCACGTTCGAGGCTAAAAGCGCTAATGTAAAGGAATTTCTCTTTCTCTCTTTTCTCTGCTGGCAATCCTCGTTTTCCTACTCAAAAATGTAAAACATCCTACCGAATGCTTTTGTTCGCAAAACAAAAGAGAGGGTTGCTGCTGCTGCTGCTGCTGCTTGCGCATCGCTTGGCTTCCGTAATAGTTCGCAGAAACGGGAAATCCTAGCGGTAACATACACATGTATCTATACATATACATACGAAAATGGTAAGCTTACGATCTACGTCACAAGCAGCAAAAGTCTGCTATGCGACAAAAGCTAGCTAGCATAGGCATATACCATATAGTAAGTTGGAGTTTTTTTTTCTACAAAATTCCAGAAATCTGTTATCATCATGTCAGTCGTAAGTACGTCGAAATTACGAGAAAAGCTCCACAGCGATTTATTTTGCGCCAGTTGCCATAGTTCTCTCGAGCTAAAATGGAGAACCTCGAGCCCCTGGATTATTGAAAAGTTGAAAAAACATTTTTTTTTTTCAACTCGACGAAAAAATTACCTGGGAGCTACAGTTACTTTATTTTTCTTCATACCAGCGTTTATTTTACAGGACGAACTTTTAGTATAACACATAAGAAATTCTCGAATGTGTAGAAGAGATTAATACGCTTACAATGAGCTTTTTAAAAGCGATGAAACTTAAAATAGAGAGGAAAAGAAAAGAACAATGGCATTTATAACGAGATAAGGGTCCGCAAAGTCTCCTGCGCGTTAAACGACTCACGGAAAATTCCAAGTCGCTGGAAAAATAATTACCTTGTTTAAATATTCCTCTATGGGGACTTGGTCAAGATTTGCATAAGAATGGCCGAGAAATAGAAGAAGAAGGAAAAAAAAAAAATAATTTCTCAAACAATTACCACCTCTAAAGTAGAAAGTTACTTTGAACCTCTCTGTTAACTCATAATGTACTATGTAATCTCTCTGAAACTAAAGGATAAACCGGTAGTCATATTTTATCCTTAATATCATGTCATTAATCTTCCTGCATAGCTTTGATTTTTATTTTAACAAATATTCATTATAAATTATTCGTTTAATGACTTTTCAAAAATTGTTTATTTCATTGTAATATAAGCTAGTTTAAACTTTTCCGCTTATCGTGCTATTCTTATTAAAAATTGAAAGAGCGCAGGTAAATATTCCAGAAGGACCCTCGAACAATCACATTACTCGAGTGCGCTTTTGATTCGTATCATTGGCTATTCCCAATCCCCAAGCGGATTTTACGCGCTATACATAAATGTTTCGATGTGTTGCTCGATGTATCGCTTATCAAATATATTTTTTAAAGTATCATTTATCAAAAAAACAAGGCCACTTCATTCCACGTTCGATTTGCATTATTTCTCCTACTAGACCGTCAGTTAATTCATGAACATCGAATATTATCAAATTTCACCTGACTCGTATATGGAAAAATTCTTTAAATTCTACGTAATGTTTAATGGAAACATGGCTATGCTTGATAATACATACGACCAAAGGACTTTTCAAAGAAAGCTCATAAAACACATGACAGATCTTTCGCTGGCTCTTTTCACTGTGTACCCAACGCACGCGTGCATTTTAATTTTAGCTTCGCTTGCCGAGAACAACAACGACAGCAACAAGAACCTTACTCATTCAAGCATGGATTTTTTTTTCTTCCGCGTGTATCTTTCGCTGGCTCTACGCGACCGGAAATGCGACAGTGGAGATACGCTCATTGCCCCCCCCCCCCATCAGTGCTCACTTGCTATGTACTATTGAATGCAAGTCAAACAATGAAGCAAACGCCAAAGAAATGTGAATAATCCTTAACGTTAAAAAACAGAGGACGAATAAGCGCAGAATCATCTAACCAAGCGGATTCCTATGTTTTTTTTTCTTTTTATCTTTTACTCTTAGAATCCTGCAACTGGAACAGAAAAAAAAATAACAATCACTAAACGAGAATTTGAAAAAAAAAATATGCACGAGTCGTCGAAAAAAAAAAGTTTAGCGCAAGCTTGAGAGAAAAGTTGGCTGAAACAAGAAAAAAATAAAATAAAATAAAATAAATAAATAAAAAAAATAATATTCGCAAAATTCGTGCTAGCAGCTAGCAGTTAAATAACTGAAGGAGGGGGGGGTAAAAAAGCTCAAAGCTCTATATACATATACACACAGAAATTTTCTACATTTAATTCGCTGACCGGACGTTTTGGGAGAGGATTAACGTCGCGAACTATTGCAAATGTTGTATAAGTGTATCGAGAGAAAGATAGAGAGAGAGAATGAAAAGAGGAAAAGACTCGGACGTAAATTGTGCGCAGGGGAGTTTTTTTTAGAGTGGACTCGAGAAGGATAATGGACTCGAAAGTCCGAGAGCTTAAATACGAAAAATCCTGGGGAAAACCCCTCTTGTATCAAGATCTGTATACAGATGCATTCGAACATATACTTTTCAAGCTTATTTCCAGCCGTCCAAAAGTGTATGAAAATTATTTCAATTTAAACTTTGCCTTCTATTTAATATTTACACTCGAAATACTTTTTCAGACAAATAATATTCAAATAAGCATGCTCCGATACGTATCAACGAGTATTAGAGATGAAAATAAATTATTCAAATTTTTAAATATAAAGATCAATTGAAAAAGCTATTGAAAATTTCAAATATGTAGACATTTAAAAAAAAAATATTCTTTTTTACAATTGTTTTGAATTTTGATTGTTCGTGTCCGACTGTAAAAATAAAAACGATGCGTGACTAAAAAAACTAATTTTATTGAGAGAGTTAAAATTTTGGCTATAAATGTGTATAAATAGCCATATGTATATAGATGCAAAAGGGAAAAAAAGGGGACAGGAAGGGAGTGAAGCAGAAGTTTGTAATATATAGACACGTAAAACGGCGTAACGAGCGTCCTAGGATTCGAGTGCTCTTGTACAAACGAGAAAATCCGGGTTAAATCTCGGCCATTCAGGTATATACATTGGAGTTTTGAAAACGAGCATAGAAAAGCCGAGCGAGCGCGGGCGCACAATTTCAAGTTGCGCGGGCAACTATACTCTACTCGAGGCGCATTATGTACGCGCGTACCCATTATAATTCCCGTGTCTTTCTCCTCGTTCGAGCGTACAACGTTCTCATGGTGCTGGCTTCTGCTGCTCGTAGGCTAATATTCCAGAGAAAAATAAAAAGAGAGAAAAAAAAACAAGAAAGCGTGCGGGATAAGTGAGAGAAACGACGCAGTAGTCAAGCTTTTATTTAATTTATATTCGGAGATAAAAAGCTTGTGTCGACAAGCACATGGCCGGCTTATACGCGTACTTAAATCTTCTACATTGCTTTTTTTTTAATCTTAGCAAAAAAAAAAATGAAGAGAAAAGATTGACCAAAAACACTAAAATCGAGACTCATCTCCCGAGGAAATCCCTTGGGGCTTTTAAAAGCGTATATATTACATAATTGTCCGTTTTACGTTGAATAAAAGAGGCGAAGGGGGTCGTTAAATCTTGAATTTTACCATGTGAAATTGGCGTGTTACATTTGCTAAGATCTTTAAAAAGCCCTCTTTTATTTTATAAAATTTTGAATATATTTTACGTGTTAACTTATATTTTACTATCCTTCTCTGAGTTTTGTAAAAAATATAAGCTTTTTATGCTACTATTCTTTTTATACTGAAATAAATTTTTTAAAACAATACAATAAAAAAATGTTAAAAATTACCATAAAACGTAAAATATTTTATATTTCTTTACTATTTGTTTAAAAATAGTATAATAAATAAAAAAATATTAAAAAATAATGAAAATAGTTTCCTTTCATTACAAGTATTCTAAATTTAATGCTGCATAACTTCAAGGTAAGTCAAAAAAAAAATATAAAAATTTCATGTGAAATACAAACAGCATGATAAAGAGAATTGTAGGAAGTGGCGATAGCGACAAATGTTCCGTGTAGCAAGTAATTTCTCCGTAAAATAGAGACGAGGAGGAGGTTAAAGTTAAAGCACGCGCGGCAGTACATAAGATTCGATAGTACAATGAAGAAATATCTGATCTTAAAGCGAAGCCTTTCCTCTAATTCGCTTCCAGCATTCGTATATACGCTCTCTCTCGGCTCTTCTCTCGGCTAATCTGATTCACGAAAATTAACGGGAAGGAAGATTTCGCGGTTATTATACAGCCGGAATACAAGCACATATCCGTGAATGTTATGCCGTAGTGTTTCTCTCTTGGTATTATTACGCGAGGACGATCATCTGTGGGGAATCAAGTCCCTTGTCCTTTGCTACGATCTCTCTGCTCCAGGCGCATTCGACTTGACGCGTTAAATAACTTGTTTCGGTACGTCGAACGTAAATAATATTACGACAGTCGAGATGTCCAGACGGCTTTTAAATTAAATATTTTTCAGGAATTTAATCAACAATTTTAAATTTTCTTTAATTGCTCAAGTGTTTTTTTGTAAATAATATATAGGAAAAATTATCGAATTCCTCGTTGAATAGCTTAAAAATAAATAAAGACTAAAAAATATATCGTCCGAAACTAAGAAACGAAAGTTTAACGGCGTCGTTATTCTAGTTAGTTTTCGAAGGCTACAGGCTTTCGCGCGATAAAATGTAAAATCTTGAGCAATATAATTTGCAAGACTAAATTAGCATAGCTCTCTCGCAAGAGAGTAAAATTCATGAAAGAGAGAAAGAGAGAAAGGTATTTCCGAAGACATGGCCATTAATGTCAGTCGTTGTACATGTTTATGTTGCTCGCTCGTGGAAGAGACGCAAACTTGGACCCTCGGCTCGCTCTTTCTTTGTATATGCATTGTATGCCTGTGTTTGTATGTGTGTGTGTCGTTGATGGCGGCAAGCGCAACAAACCTGTAAGAAAGATGCTAAGCTTCCTTCGGGCTCTTCCGTTCCATATAGTCCTGCAAAACTCGAGTTTTATTTCATAGAAATCCCAATGTCACGATTTAATGTATACACTTGGAAAATTAACCAGCAATTTCTAAGCTCTAATTCATCATTTTCTAACTCTCATTCGAATTCCATGCATTGATAATAGAAATCTTGAGATTTACAGCCAGTTACATTTTGTAGGAATTTGTTTAATATCTTTTTGCATTTACAACTCGAAAATGGTAAGCTATCTTGTTTCCTACGGTAGCAGTTTTTATATGGCAATTCTTCAAACTTGCAATTATTGTAGTTGCAGCCTCCTGCAGAACTTAAATCACCATCTGGAAGATAAGTCTAGTAATTAACAATGAAACGTGTGTCGAATATCGAACGAAATCGAAATGTAATTGCATCTCGATCGAGACTTTATGCACCAAAGTTCTCTAATCATTGGCTATAAGAAGAATAAGTTAGGATCTGAATCTGAATCTTCGACAATCGGTATATACTCTACAAGATATGTAAGCGAGATAATGGTATTCTTGGGGCTGAATAGATGCGCTTCGAATAGAACTTTTGCCGGTATTTGTAAGGAACGATAAAAGGCAATTGTAAAAGGGGGGAAGAGAGTTTGTAAGGAGAGAGATGACCCGAGGCTGCCTGGCAAACACATTCTTCTTCTTCGTTCTTCATTTTCTTCCTCTTCGCATTCTTTTCTCTTTGCATTATATATATATATACGTATGTAAAAAAAGAGAGAGAGAGAGAGAAATAGGGAGTAATAAGCACCTGCCCGCACACACGAGCACTAACGAAAGCAGAAACTTGATTCATTTCGAGCTAAGTAAAGGAGAGAACAAGCCGCGCTATGTACGCCTTCGGGCTTTTCGGGGCCCAAGCATCGAGCTCTCGCTTATACTTTCGATCTCTAAGGAGAGATGCCAAGCTAAAGGAAAAAAAAAGAGTAAGATAGAGATTCAAGAAGAAAGCGCCAGGTACTAGAGGAGGCAGGACCTATACTTTTCAAACAATGCAAAAAAAAAAAACAATGAAACTCCAGGCATACGAATCATTGCACGTTTTATGTTCTGTATAGTCGATTCGAAATTTTAGTCTTTAGTTTTCTTTTTCTTTTTAAATAATATTTTTTATTTAAATTATTAATTTTTTCAAATATTCTATATTCTCAATGAAAATAAATATTTTTTCGTTACACGTATTATGGCTCTCATTTTATTTTATTTCGAAATAACTGTTTATGAAAGTGATACAACTGGATTATATATAATTTGTTCATAACTACCGACTCTGCAGTTACGCGGATTTTTTTTATTTTCATTTCAAATTTTTAGAAAATATATCTGTTTGACATGTTTTTTATAAATTGAAGTGGAAGGGTATACAAATATAGTATACAAATGTTTTTTGAAACTTATAAATTGGAAATGAAAAATTTGGAAAATGTTATATTGATGTTTGACATTCTTGTTAATAGAAAATACAATTCTGTCTATAAATTCCGGATTATCTTTAAAAATTTTGGTTGAGAAACTTTGCACTTATTTAATTTATTTTCGTCACAAAAAATTATAAATAACTTTAAAAAAATTTCAAATTGAAAAGGAAAAATTAAAGTTCTACTGGTTTCATTCATTGAAAAAATTTTTATGATTTTTGGGCAATTTTAAATATTTAATGTTTTGTCTGAAAAAAATTAAAATTTTTTAGACGAATCAGAGCTTTTTTCTAAAGAAATAAAAGAACAAGCAAGGTTCTATTGACTATAACCCGCAGAAAAAATCGTAAAAAGAAAAATTAAAAAAGGAAAATTACAGTTAGTTCGAAATATTTACAAACGACGTATTGGGCATTTGTTTTTCAATATTTCTTAAAAATAAAAAAGATTAAAAGAATTTTTCATTTCTAGAAATTGTTAAATATTCAAAAGTACGTTGATAAGATAAATATTTTTTATTGTATAAAACATTATAGAATTTCAGTTCCTGCTATATTTTTTAAAATGTTTCATTTGAAATTTTTGTTCTATAAAAATTGACCAAATAACTAAAATTTTACCAAAAGTTAAAATGTAAAAAAATGATCTTAAGTTTGTAAATAATATTAAAATTGTTAAAATTTGAAAAAAACCAAGACAAATAAAAAAATAAACATAAAAAGCACAAACTCATAAAAATAAATATTTCAGGATTATAAATCGAGGAAAATGAAACGAACATAGAGATAATAGAATTACTTAATATTAAAAATAAAAATAATAGTTTGGCATATTTTCATCATACGCATAGCTGGACACAAAAGAGAGACGTAATACGGCAATAAAAGAAAAAAAAAGGAGCTAAACTAGATTATCATTTAGTTGGGTATATAGGAAAGGGAAAAAAAAACAATAGAATATACGGGTGTTCGAATTGAGTTTTATTATTTGCGATATATGGTAAAAGTGTATAGTATCAGCATCAGGGATGTATAGCAACTTGACGTGAAACACGAAAGTTGACAGACCGTCCGGTATCCCAGAAAGTTTTGACGGTTAGAGTCAGGAGAGAGAGAGTGAGAGAGGCATTTCAGTCAGAATAGACGGGTAGATATGCGGTATATATGCCATACAACAACATGGGCCAAAAGCTATAGGCTGTCTATGAATTACTGATGAATTTACCTCTATTTGGCTACTGTCGAGAAGCTACAGTTTTCTCAGGGGCTTTATTTCTACTTTAAACTGTCTCTCGCACTCTGTATCTATATGTAGTATTGCTCTATCCTAAGATTATCATTTTAATCACAATGGTATTAATTTACTTGATGATTTTTAATCTTTTTATTCAAATATATCTGTCGAAAACTCAGGAATCATGTTATTATTTTACATATGAAAATTTTAAAAAATCATTTATTGGCCTAATCTGGGAAAAAGAAGTAAGTTGATTTTTTAACATTATCTTCTATATAACATATTTCCATAACAAAATTTTATAATTTAAAGTATCAGTCCTATAGTGTTAAAAGGAGTCTTTCAGTAAGAATTTACTTTTTATTCTAAAGAATTCAAAAGTTTTATACTATATTTTTAATTTTATAAAAAATCATGATGAAATATTTTCTAATTGCTTCTTAAAAACACAAAATTCTTTACTTTTATATTTGTAATTTTAGCTTAAACTAGATAAAAAAAATGTTTTTATTTTATCATTAAAAATATAAAAAATAAGTCATCGAATAAACGGAGCCGAGTAAAAAATCGCATGTGGTACTTTATAAACTATGTCACACAAAGTATTTAAAGATTTTAATCTATTAGAAAATTAAAATTGATTGGAATGAAGTAATAAAAACTTCTAGTAAAAATACAACGATTTTCATTGAAACAAATGAAATGACTAAATAATTCAAATAAATAGTTAAAATTCGCGTTTTTAAAGATTGCGCTATAAACTTAGCTTTGAACAATATATCGGAAAAAATGTATATTTAACTCGTATTACTACGAAATTCCGAGATATTTGAGCGAAAAAAATTCAGCTTAAAAAATTCCGTGCTACACACGTGTAATCACATAATTCCCTGGAATTTTTAGTATTTCATAGGAGAATTTTTTTCACTTTGCTCCGGTAATATCCTCTCTCCCGCTCCGTGTAAATCCTGCAGCCAGTTACTTCTCTCTCTCGCGTTTTATTTTTATTTTTTTTTATTCCAGATGAAACGAAAAAAAATAAAGAAAAAAAAAAGAAATAAACAAACGAATAAAAAATACAAAAAGAGAGATAGTAGTAAAAAAATTTTCACAAAACTCATGTCGGCAGAGGATTATTGTATACTCGGAACCGTCACTGCCCATATAGTCGTGCACATACGAGAGCAAGGGTAGAGCAGATATAACAATGCTGATTTGTATATAGTGAGAAAAATAAAATTTAAAGAGGTTAAAAAAGAGGGTTAGCAAGATATTATCCTCGTTTTTAAGTATAGTGCAACGAAATATTTACACAGCTAAATCCCGCACTTGTGCCTTGGATATATCTCGGATGTAGTTGCCGAAATGGGAATCGCGCGGAAAATACAAGGAAAAGGAGAAAACACAAGGTATACACAAATATACGAGGAAAGGCATCGTTCTTTTTACGCGTTTTATAACTACAGGGGACGAGAAAGAGAGGAAAGAGATTGCTCGAATATGGAATGTATAGAGCCAGCGGCTGCTCTTATATGCGCTGTAAAGCGTTAAAACATTTTCGCGTTAAATGTTCCGTGTGCTATTTTGCGTAGCACCACTTGCCGCAGAATATTATACACAAACAAAGAGAAAAATGAGCAGAGAGAAAACGAGCCCGTGAATTTAACTCTCCGTCAAGTGGTGCGCGCTTTTATTTCGGCTATAAACTTACGATTAGACGATGCCTAAGCTAAATGTAAATGTAAACCTGCTGCTACTGCAACAACATAATATTTCTTAACAACAGCCTGCTTTACTTGTACTTTTGCTTCTTCTTTTTTTTCAATATCAACCAGTCCTTGTCTTTTTCGCTCCCAACACCTTTATGTCGTACATATATCAAAGTTTTCTGCTGAGGTCTCAGTGGCTCATTCGGTAGAGCGATGGATTCGTAATCTCGAGGTTCCGAGTTCGAATCCCGCCCTCGGCGGTCAATTGATGCAAGTACCACTGTACGTTACATGTGCTTTATTAAAAAATATACTGACGACCTCCGTCGCCAATTAGCATCGCAATGATAGTATAAAATATAGCGAAAAAAAAAAATTAAAAAAAAATATTTGAATATTTACTTCAATTTTAATAATGGAGTTTGGTACATGTGTACATGTATATATTTTACTTTTTTGGAGTAATATTTCTTGAATATTAAATATTTCATAAATTCATGTTCGCATATTAAATAAATAAAATTTTATAATATTAAATTTTAATATTACAATATTTAGGAGAAAAATATTACAGTTTATATAAATTAATGTTTATTGTTGTTGATGCATTAATTTAATACAAATATAATTATTTATTTGCTGTCTGTTTCATAAAATAATAAGTACTTTCATATATATATTTTACCAACGCGAAAAACAAACACGTTATATTAAATTTCAGACGAGTTTAAAATAAATAAAAATTTATAAGCTGTTACAAAAAAATGCTGTTTTAATAAATGATTCTGAGGAAATATTAAAAAGCGGGTCGTTTAAGAAAAAATAGTAATTAAAGTACGATTAGTTTTGAAAAAATGACTATTTTGATAACGAGAGGCGAATATTTCGACGAAGATGCAGGGAGAACGGTTAAATATTTGAAAGTTCATTGATACATCGGCTAACTATACGTACACATACCGGAAGCCAATGATGATCGAATGTTAAAAGATATTTCGAAAAATATATATAGTTGTACTGATAGATCAAACAAACGTTGGATTGGATTATTTTTATCGTTGTTAATGGCAGCAAACGCACGCGCGTATATACAGAGGAGAGAACATCAGCCGAGGCCAGGGGTTTCATTTCACAAAGCTTCGCGCTAAAATCAATTTTCCAACGGGAAATTTCTCGATCTCTTTCTCTCTCTCTCTCGGTTTGCGTGCTCGCAAAACTCTTTGTCGTTTACTCGTAGCACCGATCAAACAATTTGATATCTGTTTTATCTCTATCTTTCTATCCTTAGCTCTTTTTTTATTCATTTGTTTTCTCTATTTATCCTTCCTTCGTTTACCTATCATTAACCTATCGCAACAGCAGCTAATCGTGCGTAAACGTATATTCATGCTGCTTATTTAATATGCTCCGACGCTTTATGCATCATTTTCAAAATAATATTTCCAAAAATATTTTCAATATCGATTTTAAAATATACCTTGTGCTCATTATGCAGTTTCAGCTGTTGCTTTTAATAAAAATTAGATTTTTTAACTTTTTGATTTGAAACTTATGTATGTGCAATTTAAACGTTCGCTAGAAGATGGAAATGATTCACCACGCAAACTATTAAAAAAAAAACGTTTTTGATGTTAGTCATTTTAAGCCGTCATCGATAAACGTCTTTATACATATAAAAGCTTACGCAGAACTGGAATTGCTATTTTTATAATAAACTAGGTAGTGAATCATTTCTATTTTTTTAAATGTTTCTTGAACAATATTTATAAGTTCTTATCCAGAATGTTTGAAATGAATTTTTGTTAGAAGAAGGAGATGAATTTCCTTTAATGAAAATGCAAAATGAAAAAAAAAAACACGAAAACATAAATTAAACTTGATAAGCAAAATTAACGTCGTACTTAAAGGCTTAAACTTTTTTTGGAGCATGAAAAATTGACGTGAAAAATCGAGGTGAAAAATTGATGAACTGAAAATTTGAAAATCTACTTAACGATTATAATCAGTCTATTATTATAATAAGCTGTCCTCTTAATTTATCTATATGATAATGAAAGAAAAGCAGCAAAGGCAGCAATAGGTGTCGCGACGAATATATATATATAATAGCGAGCGACTGTAGGCGACGAATGTATAAGCGAACATCGGCCCACCCATATAACGCACTTATGAATTATTAATTAAAAAGCACACACACACACAGACGAGGGCGAGGCCGTACATTACGTATTAATGCTAAGCTCGTTGAAAAGCCCCGCTAGAGGTAACAAAGAAAGAAAAGAGAAAGAGGAGGATATATACAGTCAGCTATAGTTTCGTGATAAACCTATATATCGCCGGAGATGATCTTTTCGTTAACATCCTCGTACTTCTATTCACATACATATCAAATATTGAATTTCAAATTTTAAACTATATTATTTCTCCAGCGACAATACTCTATACAGCTTTAGATTTATAATTATCATGTTTATTTCTACTTATGCGAAATTACCATGTGTTGGATTTATTTTTTATTCAACGATAATCTAGCATATCTTATCATTAACGAAGATCCGAAAGCTTTTATTATTCGAAAATACAATATAACTTTTAGTATCTTAAGTTCTAGAATATATTTGATAATAATATGCATTTAGTGATGATAATAATAGAATATTTTTTCACGTGAAAATCATTTAACAAAAAATATTGAGCAAAATTAAAATTATAACGGTGTAATTCATAGGAAATTATTTTTTATTTAACAACCTTACTCAACATGTTATAAAATGAACTGAAAAAACATTTGTAATTTTCAAAGAAATTATAAATTTAAATTTGTAAAATAAGTACTCTTTGACTAATTAAGTATGCCGAAAGAGAGATGTAAGAGCTAGAATGAAAATGTCTGTGTTGATCGATTCGCCAACTAAATATTGCAAAACATTGAACGTCAAATAGAGCGTTCAAGTTACAAATGTCAAACTCGATATTTTAAGTTCAACAAAGGACGTTCCGTTCCGTGCCGTGTACCGGAGAAAAGCTGCAAAAAGGACTATGTGCTCTATTCTAAAAAAATCTTTTTTTTTTCCCCATTTTTTTCTTTTTTAAACTGGCTTCGTTGAACCGGGTAGCCTTTATACGTGTATATGTGTATATAGAGGAGAGAGAGAGGTCGGGATGGCAGCGGAGAAAGAAAAGAAGAATTGAGAAAGAAAAGAAAGATTATTTTAAACGCCCTGCGGCCTGCACGAGTGGAACTTCGTAAGGGAGAGCAAACATTGACACGACGCAATCATTTACGCGGGATCTCTGACGTTCCATTAGCTTGCGCGGCGATAAGAGCGAATGTTTATTTAAGACAGAAAGCCAACCTCCTGCTCTCTCTCCTCCTCCCTGCCCCCCTCGCTCTTCCCATTGCCTGGAAAGACCATCCGTGTAGTCGTATAGTATAGAAATTTCAAATAATAGTATTCCAACACGGCCACTTAGACTCATTTTAGTTTTAAATAAATAAAGCAACGCTATTAGGATAAGAGCCTTTTCTAGTTTATTTCGTCATGTTAAACAGAAAAATCTATTTATATTACATTAATTATATTGCTAACATAATAAATGTTTAATTTATTTTTTTAATCATAAATTTATCGTTTTCAAACATTTTATTAATTTTAAATTTTCATGGGACATTTTTGCGAAATAAAAATATTTTATTGTTAATTTATACTTGAAACTGCTAATATGGAATGTAATTATCTGTCTTATCAGCAATTTCATTAAATTAAACGCTTGATTTTTAAGTGCTCAAATTGAAATATGTGCGTCATAAGAAAATGCGCGTGTATAAAGAGAGGGAGAGAATTGAACAAGCGAGCTGGATACTTTGTTAACTAATGTGTAAACGAACGAACTCGATATAAGCCATATATACACTTTGGAGAGTCAAAGAACTTAGTCTTTTCCGAGGCGCGCATGAGGCAGGAGCATCCCAGCTTTATGCTTTGTATTATGTAGACAGTACACATTATACCGAAAGCTATATACCTTTAGCTCAGCACTTAGAGCCACTTAACTTGTTTGCTGAAAATATTAAGCACCGGCAAATATCACGCAATCGAACGGATTCGTGTCAAGTAAGTTTGTGCTGCGACGACGTTCTCTCAAGAGTTTATCTTTCTTTTTTTGCTTTTTCTTTTTTTTTTTTTTTCTCAACAAGTGCCTTTGTCAATGAAAAGGAATCTATTGTGTACTCACGGAACATCATCCTTTTAACTTTGATCTTTTTCAACAAATTATCCGAGACTCGAAACGATACCACGTTTTATTTACAACAATTTGCCCAACATATAAGCATTTCTCTTCTTTTAATTCCGTTTAAATCTCCGCTTGTAATCGCGGCATATCGTTGCCTGCACAATAAGACCAACTTATAAAAACGTACGTATACACGAGATCTCTGCTTCTAAAGCTACTAACATATAATCCATAAAATAGAAGCTCAGGCGCCACAGCAGAAGCAGCAGCAGCAGCAGCAGCGTTCTGTCGTCTCGAGGAGACAATGCCGCTTTTGCTTAAGCCGCTTAGCACCACCGTATTGACATATAATATTCCCCGCCGTTAAGAACACGAAGATATATCATTTCTCACAAAATATATACACCTACTCCATTCAACCCCCGCATTTTATTCCCTTCCTCTCTCTTTATATAAACGTAACTTACCTTTATGTATATACAGAACGTTAAACATATCCTTCCGAGTTTATTTAAAGTATCATCCAAAGTATATAGCTGCTCGTACATTCGCGGAGAACTGCGTATATGGCCTAATCTTACGCACAATAAACGAGTGATACTCGTTTTTTTTCTCACATAAGTAAATTCTGACTAAGTTTAAGCTTTACCGAGCTTTGCACAGCATTTAATACGTAATCTCATCTTTTAGCTTATTTCCTTTTCGTGCAATGTGAATATTATTTTGAAAATTTATCAAAGTCTTGTTTATTATTATTATTATTATTTTTTAATTAAATTTTACCAAAATAATGACGATGTTAAAAAAAACATGACATATTATTGTAATATATTCTGAACTTGGTAATGATAAAAATCATCCTCCAACATATGATAATAAAAGTTTTAGCAAAAAGATTATTTGCTATTAGAATATATAATAGAATACAAATTGAAAATAAAAGTTATTATTCGAAAGCTTTAAAACGATATAGATGAAATTTCATTTTATAAAACGGCCGTTAAAATTTCGCAATATTTTCCAATGAGAATCGACAGGTATATAGTCGAAGAATCCAAGAGTAAGATAGAAAAGTTAAAGAAAAAAAAAAAAAGGGATCAGAAGGCCCCCTTAAGTGCTTCTTAGCCAAGAATTATGCCCGTCACGTCTGTTCGTTTGTCCGATTCATTTAAAGTCGACAATTTCGTGCTTTCGCGCCATCACCTACAGCACTATCCTTGATGAACTTCAACTTCCGATAGTATTGCACGTAAAGTTGAACTTTAATAATGTTTAACTTTTTTTCTCGATTATAAGACGTTATTTCGTTGAATTATTCTTATATTATTCCAATCACATAATAAAATCAAATTTATTATTTTAATTTTATTGAAATATTCAAATAATATTGTGAAAATTAAACCAACGAACTTTCTTGGAAATTGAACAAAAATTTATTTTATTGAAACAACGTTTCGTGCATTTTTAATATGCTCTTTTTTGAATTGTGGAAATACATAAAAACAAATATTAATAAAATTGGAACTATGTATAATTAATTAATAAATGTATTAAAACCTCAAATGCAAATACAACAAGTAAAAAAGGAAAATTGTAAACGTGGCATCTTGTCCATTATAAAACAACAATATTGAAATGATATTATTAGAATGTTCAAAAAAGTTTAGAAATTCAGCAGCAGTTCCAAAGCTCTCAAATATGATTTTCTATTTTATCAAAAGTTTTAAAGATGCATCAATATAATAATAATTACAAAGAATATAATTTATCGTTGATGCATTTTGTAAATGAAAGAGAGTAAAAAAGTGAAGGAAAAAGAGAGAAGATATTGGTCGATACAATTTATTCAATACTACTGATTCTCTTCATTTTTCGCATGCTATATATATTGATGTGCGGTGCTTTTGTTGCCAAGAGAGAGAGAAATGGCCTTTGAATGATGAAAATTAAATTCATTTACATTAAATGTAAGCTATGTCGGGGGGGGGGGGGAGGAATATACGTTGTGTGCCTGTGTGTAATATATATTTGATACATCAAAAATGAAGATAAATTTAATTACAGGATAATATTTTGATATTAAATAAATGCAAAAGTATTGGCTTTAAATATTAGCGGAGAACTAATTAAAATAACTCGGCATTCAAGCGTAGAAATTATAAAATTTTCAACAGAAGAGAAAGAGAGCGAGCGGGCAATGAGAGAAAAATAAAAATCTGAAATTCTTGAAATATACACGCGTATACACGGATAAATGAGCAGAGGGAGGAGAGCGAGCAGTAAATTTTCTTGCTGGGCTAATTTTAAAAATAAATGAAAAAAAAAAAGCAGAGTCAATATATGAGATTAAAATTATTTAATAAAAACATATTGGCCAGTATAACGGATGAGTTTTTCCGCGGACAAACAAAAAGCAGCAGCGGTTCGCGCATATATGAACCTTGTTAGGGAAAATATGAACAGTCAGATCAAAGACTCCGGGACATGATTCCTCAAATTTTTCCGTACAATTATTAAAAACCAATCCAGCCCATTACGCGTGTCTCGCGTGGCCAAGCGTAAAACTGAGCTCCGCGTACGCGCGCGCGCGCACTCTGTCAGTGGCATATCTATACGTGCACACAGTGAATTTCACAAATATTCCACAGATACCAAAAAGTATCGAAACATTCAATTTCCTTTCTGCCGAAACACAAAGCTTTTCTCTCTTTCTCTTTGGCTGTTTGACCAGGTGTATCGAACTAGTTTCATGATTGCATTTGGTTTGAATATGAAAAAATATTGTTAAAAAATACATAACTCGATTTAAGCATAAAAAATATATGAGCTCTCTCGCGCGCCCAAGCTATATAGCCAATTCGGCGCGCTCTCGCATTTTAAAAAAAACTTACAGTCAATAAAGCGATATTACTTCGTAACGTTTTTATTCCGTGCCATGATATTTTACGCCAAAATTGGTCCAACCTTTTTTCCTCACAGTGCTCGCAGCCCAAGCTACAAAAGATTTATTTCCCATCCCTCTCTCTCTCACTCCGCTGCTGCTTTTTTTTATTTTTAAGCTTCCGTTATTTTTTTCGATCAGCGCTCACAACATCAGTTCTAACGACTACACTCGGCTCGATTGAAAATAAATCAAAAAAATCAATTAGTAATTTAGTGAATAAAAAAGTGAAAAAAAAAAAATATTTGGAAGGGGAAGGATTAAAAGCGACGACAATGGGGCAGCTTTCTCTGGGGCTGGCTCGTGGGCCATTAGTGTAATTGCAATTTATTTAGCAATTACTTTAATTAGCGAGTAGTCGAGCTTAATGAGGTCGGCCGATGTTACGTACTATAATATAATAAAATGTTAGAAAAGGGGTTGAGAGACAGAGTGAAAAAGGGAATAGTCAAACGGGCCAAAAGAGTAAGAAGAAGACGGCGAAGGAGAAGAAAGAAAGAAAGAACTAACGGAATTAAGTAATGAATTAACCTCCGGGGGATAAGGCGGAAAAACAAGAGGATGTATAAGGCCAGCCGAGAAGAGAAAAGGACTGGCGAGTGGCGCAAGGCCGACCGATTAAACTAAGTGGAGTAAGAAGATAAGTAAGTAAGTAACAAAGTGAGAAGTACAAGTAAAAGAGTGAGAGATTTTTTTTTAGCTGACTTACATAGATAAAGGACGAGAGCCTTCTTTTTCTTTCATTCAATTTTCAAGATTAATTATTAAAAAAATTTTTATCATACTTATATACATCAACCTTTTTAATTCCATGTCCCAACAATAAAGAGTTCAAGAATTTTTATATAATTAATAATAACTTATAAGGAAGTAAAATGTAGGTCCTTTTTCCTCTCGGCTTACATTCATTTATTTTTATTATTGAAATTAGCCATAGTGTTTTTCTGTTTTACATAATTTTTTTTACTTAAAATTTTGAGTCTTTATTTTAATTTCAAATATTTATTAAAATTAAACAAAAATGGTATATAATTATAAAAAAGGTAGTAATATTTAAAGGAATGTTTTATAAAATATGAATAAAAAAATACTGAATATAATATTATTCAAGTTAAATGTATGCCACTTGTTAAATTCGCAACATTGAAGTTAAGCGTTTGTAAATTCAAAATTCGCGTACTTTACGATTCAATGAATTATTCATTTTATTTATCAGTTTTTACAATTCTACTCTGCTCTAGCAACGCTCATTAGGGGGAATATTTGAAGGGTAAAAAAACGAGTCTTTTCCATGTAGACTTAGGTATTTCAATTGTCCCTCGTGTGATCGACTCTATTATTTCATTACATTTCGAGAAAGATGAGGGGAGTTTATTTAAGGTATTAAAGCTTCATTTTTAACTATTATCAAACATATTGATAAAAATTTAAAGTTTGTCTAATAATTTTAATCAGTAATTTTCAGAATTTTTCCTTAAATTTTGTGAGTTCAATCACAATAATTGAAAATCATTTTTGCTCTAATATTCATGCAGGATTCCTTTAAATTTTATAGAAAATTTTCCTCCGTGCATAATATTAAAAACTAAAAAATCTGCATTATTTAATGTAAGCATAAGTTTTGAAAGTTTGATTTACTTGAAAACAGAAAGGAGAAAAGTAGTGCACGTAAATCGTTAATTTTTCATAAGCTATCAAAAAGATGGCTTGCATTAGAAAGAAAAGAATAAGCGTGCAAAATGTCTTTCTCTCGAGATATACATCGCGCATCAAATCTACATCTTAAATAAGCTAGACTTGTAGCGGCTACTGTCTATCTCGCGTCATCTTTTTTACCCCATTCTCTCAATTTTTTTCTCCTCTTATTTTCCTTGGTCTTTATGTAAATACGTTATATGTGTTGGTGGAACATGGATATGTATATTTAAAGAGGTATAAAGGAGAAAAGAGAAATTTTTAGTGTCAGAGCAATTTTCGCGTAGAGGTTCATATAACGAAATAACATAATTCGTACGCTCTCTCGTTAGATGAGGAGAAGGACAATTTTGCAGTAAAGTAATTAAAAGACAGTGGATATATAGAAGCAGCAGCAGCAAAATTAAGTTGGCCACCTCGTCGCAGAAGGAAGGAAGGAAGATGAGCGTTTTACACGACGACCAGAGCTTCCCTCGCGAGTCCAGTTTTCCCTTTCTTTATTTCTTTCTTGCTTGCTCTCGTGAGTAATGCATATGTTTCATGCGTACTTGTTACCGCCCCCCCCCCCCTGTAACCCCTTTTTCTCTGACAATAAAATAAATTTGCATGCGAAACAACTTGCTAGCTAACTCTTACCAAACGATAACCAAATGTCCTCTGCACATTCGAGCTGCTGCTACAATACAGTTTAATTTTACCAACGACTAATTGTTTCCGTACTTTCTCCAGAAGAAAATCATCAAATTCACCTCTTCAACATCTGCTCAACGTTTATTCTCTTCCCTTTTTTACTTTTTTCCTTTTCAATGAGCTCAATTATGTACGTACAAATATTAGCTTATGTACAATTTAAAATTTTTCAAAATTTATCAAAAAGAACTTTATAAACAACAGGAACAAATATTATTATAACAACATAATAAAATAAACTATACTGACATAAGATTATATAACAATTGTGAATAAAATATTAATATATTTTTATGAAAAATTCTAAAAATTTATAAATTATGTGCAATTTTACAAAATAAATGATAAAAATGAAAAGAATGTAAGTAAAAATAGACAAAATAAAATTTACAAAAAAGATTAAATAAAGGAAAGTGATAACGTAAGGATTAATAATCGATAAAATTAACGTGCTTACATCTGCTTAATAGAGTTGGAGTCAGGATCGAATGCATTGTACTGAATCAAAACTCGCTATTACGAAGCTCATCGATGAATGTACTTTGGTCTTTGATTGAGACGCCGGTATAGGTATGCTCGTTGACCGATAGCTCTATTAACACGTTGACGCACTGTGTTTCAGTGCTGCTTAGCAGCATATTTAGCTCTGACTATGTATACGCGATTGTGCGCTTGTATACGCATACTCACGTGCACGAAACAATCGCAACGATTGCACGAATCCTGACTGCATCGTCAACTTGCTTGCGTAAGCGATAAAGACTCGATGAAGAAAATTTTTTTGTCTTGGATAATGAGCTCATAAAACAATTAAAGCTAAGAAAACAAATTTTCTTTATTAAACTCTAACCTTTTTTTTTCTTATAATTAACTTATCTTTCTTAAAGAGAAACTATTTAAAAAAACATTTTGTCTTTTATAGAAGGATTCTTTCAGAGATATTAAATTAATTTTATACATTTCTTATAACAGAAAATAAGCAAGATATCTTTTAATAATACATCAGTAATCTATGAAAAAATAATTAATTTACGTTATCTAAATTAAATGATTAGATAGACAAACAACAATGTAAAAGAAAAATTAGTGACCGTGCGTAATTCGATTAATTGATGCGTTGATGCATAAATGCTATAGACAGCATGAGGTCCTAAATGGATATGATTGAAAATGAGCGTTTAGAGTATACGTGTAATGGCAATAGTTAATAGATGAAAGAAAAGCGTTCGGGGGGGTATAGGTTGGAGCGTACAAAATAGGGCAACATATCGATCAGTTGAATAAAATAATTTGCGCGGGTGTACGCTTGGGCTTTCGCGGTTTCCGACTCTTTGCTTTGGTCAAGCTATAACAAACCGTGCCAATTAACAATCAATCACACATGTCCTCTGTGTGCGCGTGTTAGTTATATACGCGCATCATTGAAATGACGTCAAACGGTCAAACATTGTATTTGTGTAATTGTCCGTTTATTTCCAGCGCCGCTCTGTCATCTCTGACAAATTGCGGAGTAACCGAGCAAGATAGCGCAACATCTATATATAGATATATATAGCAGCGGTGTCGACGATATTTTCCTGTCAATCGCGGAACGAATCGTTTATTGGTCATATTAATTGGCGGTGCATTGCGCGAGAAGCCGCGCGACTATATTCAAAAGCCTCTGGGGAATCGTTCTCGTTAATTGCGATTTTCGAGCTCATGCGATCGTTATTGTCAACCCAAGCCTCAGCGCTAAGTTGCTGTATGTTTATGTTATGTATCCAATACTCTGCTTCGATCTATCTTTAACTTTACGTTAATTAAACGTATTCTAATCCTCAAGACGTATTTCATAATTTATTAAGCTTCATGGGTTAATATTTTTAAAAGATCTATTGATTTTTCAAAATTTTTCTTTAGTTTTTCACTTATTTAATATTATTGAAATTTATCAAATAAGTTTATTATTTTAATTTGTTGAAATAGAATAATCGACGAATAGTTAAGCGATATAAATATCCTTCCATTAATAGTTTTAAATAATCAAACTATTTTATCTTTGTACTTTGCTCTAAAATCGAACCAGTGATTTTCAAATAAATTTGCGCAATGAATCAAATATAAAATAAGAAAGATTTCAAAAGAAAATAGAATCCTGTATCTAGTATAACGATAAAAAAGGTATTATTTTTTAATCAATTGTGTATTTGATGGTTACTTATTGTTTTACATCTTTTAAACACACAAATCATAATAAATTTTCTCTTCAATAATTGTTTGATAAATCATGTCTATTAACTGAAAAAATGAAGAAACAATTCGATTGTTTTATTTTCTCGGAAGAGAGTATCGCTTTGCAATTTAAATATTATATAAATTAATGATTCTAATTATATTTATTATTCTCTAAATGCAACGGTGCAATTGTGCATGCGAATTGTTAGAAATTGTTATAGCAGCAATAGAATTGACAGGTGCGCCAAATTGTTATAATATCCGTTGGCATAAGCGATTGGTAAACGATTAAACGTATTATATTTATAATGATGCGTATGTGTACTTGTTAAGCTTTGTAATAACCGATTATAATAGGCAGCAGGGGTGCAAGCAAGCGAATAATAGGCGCTTAAATTATTATGCGCTCATGTTACTTATATTCTTTAGAAAAATCTTAAAATTTCTATTTGATAATATTTAAAATGATAGATTAAAAGACTTAAAAAAATTTTTACAAAAGTTTTAAAAAATAAAGTTAAAAAAGATAAATTGCAGCTTTGAACTTTTCTATGAACATCATCAGTAAAGTATAGAAAAATTCTATTGTAGATGCAAATGATAAGTGTTTCGCGAAATCTATTATTGATGCTATCAAATGATAATATTCACTAGAAATATAATTAAAAATATTAAAAATAAAAATTTCAATTAAAATAATAGTGAAAATGAAAATTCGGGAAAGGTGATTAAAATTGTTTATGAAAGTTTTGGAAATAAAACGCAAAGACATATATTTGATATAAGGATTTCCTCGAACATTTAACTCAAGCTTTGGATATGCAAATTAGATAGTACAAGAGTGTGCGTATACAACTAAGCCCGCGCCGACGGTATCCTTACGACGTATTTATCGCTACTTCCTTCCTCTTGCGAGCCAGCTTACTTCAATGTACTTCTTACTTTGAATTTATCATGCAGCTTTACGTCGACTAAAATTATGCAGATTCGCTAAATTTTCTTTTAGTCAATAATTATTTCTAAATTAATGGAACTTTTGACGGTATTTCTTTAAGAATGTGTAATTTACAAGAAATTCAAATAAATATATTGCATGTAACTTGAATGAAATATGAAAATTATTTAGGAATTTTCCAAATAACAGAATTGACTAATTTATAAATCATGATTAAGTTTGAAAAATAAAATTAAAACAGCTTACAACTGCAAGTTTAACGAGTACTGTAATAATCTCATACATTCGAAAAGTCGTTGCGTTGACGGAATTGCGGTAAGAATAGAAGACTGAATAGGGTAAAACTAAGAGAGAACTTTCAAGTACAACTGGAGTCCTTAATTCTAGTTATTTTCTAAGATCCCTATAAGTCGTAATAAAACAATGCGTGCGTTACAGGGCGCTTTTAGAAGCAATGGAAATTTCGTTAGAAGCGACAAATTTTGACAGCTTAAGAGCTTTAAAGCCTCTGGAATACAAGATCGACAAGTATCAAGACTTCTTAGTGTCTTCGATCGAGCGATCTTTCTTTATCGTTATACATTACAGTCATTTCCTTAGAGATTAATTCATTGAATTTATAAATATTAAAATGATATCAGTATTAGTTATCACCTTTATTGTCTAATTAAATTCTAAATACTTTATGTAAGATGAATAATTTTTAATGACTATATTAATAGAATTTTATAAAAACAAAATTAGATAAATTGAAAATATTTTTCAGTTTTTACTTTGATAAATATTTTAAAAAGTCCAATATGAATTATTTTACATAAAAAATATTGATAAAGATAGAATTTTTGACATACAGTAATACCAGAAGTTTTTTGATGAATTGTCGATAACAGTTCATAGATTCTTTTAAAATATAGCAAATTTTAACAGCTCACGCCATCTATTTCTAACAGTACAAAGTTATAAATATATTTTAAATATTTGCGCAGATACCAGATAGCCAATTGCAAAAGAAATTTTGCTAAATAAAGTCTAGATGAAATAAAAGAGTTGAATGATAAAATATTTGTATAATAATTTGAAGGTTGATCATTAAATATTGAACTAATGTTTATAGTTGACGAAGGTAGAGCAACAAAAGAAGAAGAAAGATAAGTAAGAGCATTGATATATTTGCTTCGCCATGTAGCCAAGTAAAATAGGCAAACAGTCAGGCATCGAAGTGTAATAGAAAGGCTGTGGTGCAGGAGGTGGAGGAGGAGGAGGAGTAGTCTCGCGCCTTTTTGGAAAGAGAGAAAATCGTTCATCCATATTTTCTGAGGGCAAGCAAAGCTCAAACATTGGCAGCTAGTAAAAGAGAGAATAGGAGGAAAGCCTTGGCGAATTGGATAGATGACTCTACAGAGTCGTGCAATGTGTATACCTGCAATGGCTTGAGGGCTCTGTTTGCATACGTGTCTCTCTTGCAAATAGTCTATATATAACATTGCGCTGCTATCCGATCCGTTGATCGTCGAATTCAAGCCAACCGAAGCGAAGAATTGATAAATTAGTTATTCTGTTAGTCGAATCCTAGCAGCCGTTAACCTGTACTCCAAAGATAGAGATACGTCTATTTGATCTGCTGGCAAAACGACCTGGCTCCTTTTCTGTCCTCTCGTTTACCATCGTCATATACGACAGGATCTTTGAGCTCAAAGCTCTCATTCCACATACATATCATCGTAAAACGACTAAACATTTTACTTCTAAGCCTTTACTTTTACAGCCGAACTTTAAGCTCTCCATCTCCTCCCCCAACATATCCAATGCTCTTTCAAAAATCCCAACGAAAAACTACCTAAATTATTATTTAGCAGTCCTCCTGAATCTGATATATTAATTCTTAAACAGTATACAGCTACATCGAATTCGAAATTTCCAAATTTTTCCTTTAATTTTAATTATTCAAGTTCCTTCTTTAAATTTACTTTTTTTTATTTACAATGAAGTAATTAAGTCTCATACAAGTTTTTACAATATGTAAAAAATATATTATAAAAATATTGTTCTGCATAAGCAAGAATAAAAGCAACATTGGATTTCGAGCTTTCGACTGCGGATTAATTTTCTATATATTAAGTGTGTGGCGTTTGCGTAACTAAAGAGTATTTGTTAAGTTGAAAAAAGGCCAACAATGCGGAAAAATTGAGCTCGAAAAAAAAAAAAATGAGCTACGCATACAATAGTCCATTAGTCGATGAGCAAGCAAGCAAGGCTTTTGTTGTTAGCACCTACTGTAGTATAGGGCCCACGCGCGTAAACCCGTTGATTTTAGCTTGCTCGTTCGTACGTGTAAAAAGGTGTAGCTCTCTATATATACACGAAGCATATATAAATGCTTTTGAAAATGTTGGTGCACGAGGCCGCGTGGCCGCGAGGTAAAAAAAACTAAAATTGCTCTCTGCGTGCCGCTTTACGCTTCATTTAAGCGATTCGCGAATCGAGAGTGTGCGGTGCTGGATATACGCGCATTTGCAAGATGTATGTGCCAGGCAGTCCAGGTAATAGACGTATAATCCATTCGCTGTGTGATTCTAGTACAGCGTACACGGCAATCGCGGCCAATTGTATCCTCTGAAGGCCCGCTAACTATCTCAAACTAACCCCATTCAAACCGCGACCTATCCTCTTTACCCTCTACCTCTACCCTTCATCCTCTCTCTCTCTCTTTATTCTCCTTTGGCGCACGTATATCAAACTTCTCTACACTCAAGCTTACACACAATTCTTGTGCGATTTCCCTTATTAGTTCATTCATCAATTAACATAATTTAGTTTGTGCTATTTTTCACTCTTCGATTATTGTTCTTCGGGTTATTTCTAATATTCATTTTTTTATATCCATAAACTTTTACAATATTATATAAATATAAGTACTGTAAGAATGATAAAATCAAAAATTTAGATTAAATTTTGAAATAAAGACAATCAATCAGAAATTACAAATCCTATAATATTTTTAATTTTAAATATCGATTTTCCTGACGTTAAAAAAACTAATTTATTGAATGAATAAAAATTATAAATATATTAATTTTTGTATCGTGTAAATAATAGTTTCTTTTTTTACAATCTTTATCATAAATTATTTTCATATACTTTTAATTTTCAAAGCATAATTAATTTATGATATATAATTAGGCTTGCCATGTTCAAGGCATGAAAGACAATGCAACAATTATAGAAGGTGTAAATTTAAGCTTCATATGCTAAAAGTTAAGACTTTATAATCAACTAAACAATACAAACCTATAAAAAAACTCAGCAAATATACTTCTATCTGTTTAGATTTTTTGAAAAAAATTGAGATTTTGTTTTAGTTTTTAATGATTTTATAGATATAATAAGTAAAAATTAGTTTATAGATAACGCAATGAAAATGTAATAGTAAAAATGAAAAGAACGTAATAACTAAAAATTTATACAATGTATATTTCGTGTACAGAATATTATTCTAAATTAAAACAATATAGTACAAAAGTTTTCAATATTTTACATGGAATATTGATTTACTAAAAATCTATAACTGAACTTTAAAACTTCAGTCTTAATTGCGAGTAAACAAATTAATTGTAAAGATCAAGTATTAACACTTATGTCTATGGAATAAATTGAACAAGTATTACTATCAGCACGTTCGCTTATAATACAAGTAGCACAAGAGAGTAGAAAAATAGAGAGATTTTTGGCACTTTTTCTTAGATACTTCATCTGTTTTTTAAAATTTGTTTTAAACTAATGTCAATGGTCCGAAACATCAGGTGAAAGAAGTATCTGAAAATAAAAAAAATAAATTTATATATGATGTTTTAAATTCGAATAAAAAAATTTGTAGAATGCTAAGGAAAATTAAAAATTACACTTGATCGAGGAACTCTATTTGGTTGAGACCTAGAAGCACCTCCTAATGTAACATTCGATGTTCGTCGGGTAGGTGAACTATCACGTTGCCATCTACAAACTTCGGAGTATATAGTTGGTTCAGGAAGCCATCTATAAAATAGTTAAATTAAGAAAAAAATTGCAATGTATTGGCGTGATCGTAAGATTTTCCTTAATTCAGGTAATATATTACCTATGAATCACAGGTGAAAGTAAATCTTTGTTAATGGTCGAAGGATCAAGTGGTTTAGTCAGCCACGTAACTGCACCTCCAACGATGATAACGATGATTGTGCCAAGACCAGAAAACCAGTGATACGATAGACGATATAGCGGAAAAATATTTTCCTCACTGTCAAGATAAATGAACTTAGATAAATGAATATTTCTTTTACGAAATTAAATTTTCATTGGGTGTCAGTAACATAAAAAAACTTACTCAGGATGTTGGAATTGTCGTAAAAAGCTCTCGGAAATATTGGCCGGACAATGATCCAACGGTACTGGCAATTTTTTAGGCACAATAAAACCGGAACCTATGGCTGCGTTTGCTCCAAGACTTGCCCATCCGGCAATAATGAATCCTATAACGGCACCAACAAATGCACCCTATCCGGTAACAGACAAAATTCGCATGCTTTTAATTTCTGTGACTCTCGCGATTCTCGACAAGCGATGCGGAATCTGAAAGGAATTCAATGACAATTTTTCTTTAATTTAATGATCCCGTCACCCTTATGATGTTTCTTTTTTTTTGCTCCTGAATTCTTTAATCAATGATTTTTATTAATTTTTTTAAATGAAATATTTCATTTTATTCTTATACTAATCAAAAACATGAAATTTTAAATAAAATTGATTTTTATGAATAATGAAATTAATGAAGCATTTATTGATGAAATTACCTTAGAATTAGTCCAAGGAAACAACATGCCAAGAGTAAATACGCCAAACGATACGCCGGCTGCAATAGCAGCTAAGCTATTTGTCACCTATAATTAGATTTATGAAAGCGCTGTATATTAAATTAAACAAAAGCAAATTAATAAAGGATAAGAGAATTAAAAAAAATTACTGATAAAACTCCTCCTAATTTTTCAACAAGAAATACTAAAGCCAAGGCCATTAAACCAAGAACAATGACAACACTTTTGACGAAAATATTTGCCCATTTTTCATTAGGTTTCAATTTAAAACATCCTTTAACAAAATCTTCTAGTAGAACAACCGAGGTAGAATTAAGTCCGACTGACAAAGAACTAAAATAATAATAAAAATAATAATAAAAATGATAATAAAAATAAAAATGAAGAAAAAATAAGCCTTCAAGCAAATATTTATAAAGAAACGTCGTCATTTAATTACCTAAGCGCTGCTCCAAAAATGCCAGAAATAAAAAGTCCGGGAATTCCATGCATTTTGCCGGCAATTTCCATGACGAAAGCCGGCAAAAGTTGATCGTCAGCATAAATAGCTCCTGTAGCTCTGGGGTCGCATTTAGGTGGTGCCCACCAAGCTAAAAGAACAAGCCCGCACCAGCAGCACAGCGAAATAAATATGATAACGCCGATGGTAAATAAGCCTACTGCTCTGTAATAAAAAAAAAAAGACCAATATAGATTGATCAATAAAAATGAAGATTTTATCGTCCTCCAACTACTGATAGACGTATATTTAATTGACTTACTGCTTGCACGTTTTAGTGCTCGACAGTGACTGATATCGTTGTACCATTGTCTGATTGACGGCAATATAGGCGGTACAATAAAGCCATGAGCCAATTAAAACCGTCCATACCGTGTGCCGCGTGTACGGAGAAGAGTCAAAACTGCAATGTATATACAATCGAGACAATTAATCAATTTTTTTTTTCGACTTAGATCGTTGATTAGCGTACGTTTAAGAAGAAATTTATGATACTCACTTTAAAAATTGAATACGATTAGATTCACGAGCCTTTTGCCAAATAATCGATGGACCGCCGATTTGATAAGTGCCCAATGCCGTTACTACTACCACAGCTGCGACCATCACACCCACTTGCAAAGCGTCTGTCCATACAACAGCTCTTAAGCCACCCTGACGAAAAATATGTTATTCTTTTTTAGTTTAAAAATAGTTTAGAAAATATATTTTATTTTTATTTGCACAGTACAGTTGATTATATTGTTTTAGTAGAAAGTAAAATACTGCGATAACAGTTTTTTATTAAGTACAAAGGCGTAAACATTTTTTCTTACGTAAAAGTTTCACGTTTCGATAATAACAAGTTATTAAATAGTTATCTATTTTATTATCAACAATAAGAATTCCATGGTTTAAAAAACGTAATACACGATTTCAATTCTTTTTTCAAATTATTATATGATTTTCGATAATTAATTTTAAATTATAGATAAGAAATTTGAAACATATTTATAATTATTTAAAAATATTTTGAATTTTAACATTACGTAAAAAATAAAAAATTTATAATTTACTAATAGTAAGTAAACGTTATTGAATAATAGAATCATTTTGATAATTTTTTAATAGATCATTTTTTAATAGATTTTAATTATATGATTATAAATAAATTATTCTATACGTACCATCACAGTATAGAAGACGCAAGTAAGACACACAACGCATCCAATAAGATGAATATTAATACCGCTAACTGAAATTCATTCGAAATAAAATTACATTAAGATAAGTTTAAATTATTAAACGAAAAGAAACAAAAAAATTTACCTTGACTAAGAGCTAAAGCAGGAACATAAATCACAATTGATTGATACATTACCTAAAACACAGTTTATCATAAATATTAACGACAAAGATTTTTGAAAAATCAATTAAAGCACAAATAATTTGCATCTCTAAATACCATTAGTTAATCAAAGGAAGTTGTTTTTTCCGCGTAATTTATTTATTCGCACAAAAAAGTTACTAATGTATTTAATTCTACTAACAAGTTATGCTAAGTATTCTATGTTTAATTACATTTAACCGTTAAGCAATAAATTATGATCGTTGCATATATTGTTAAGAGATTTTTTACATTACCACATCTATAACGAAGATGAGAGATACTAGTATTCTCACGCCTCGATTGAATCGCAGCTCAAGATACTGAAAACAACAAGGTAAATTAATTTGAATATTTTTTTATTTAATACTTTGTTCAAATTGATAAAAAAAGATTGAATAAAAACCTCGTATGCTGAATTTAACTTCAAAGTCGTGAAGACCGGCAGGTAAACATTCGCAACGACGATACCGGAAAAAATCAATGAAATTACTGTGATCCAGTATTGTGTGCCGAAATTGTAAATTTCGGATGGCGTACCGAGTATCGTAACGCCGGATATGAAGCTAAAATACAAAAATATTTTTAGATTGTTTTTCTTTACATTCTACTTGTACATCATGCCATTAAGAATGCTAATTCTTTTCTAAAATATTATTTTTTACTTCAACAGAATACATATTTAAAATTACCTTGCTACTAAAGAAGCAGAGATGGGAAAGAGTTGTAAGTTTTTTCCGCCGAGTAAATATTCCTCTGTATTTGCATTTCGATTCTTCCTGTAATGCCAGAGGCCAGCACTAGCCGAAACTAATAACATAAGGGCAAAAACCATCCAATCGATCCAATGAAAATACCATCTTTCCTCCTCCGTCAACATTTTAAACGTTCAAATATCCACTAAAAAAACAATTATCCATTTTATATGCTTTCGAACAAAATCTTGTCATTACGGAAAAAAAAAACGAAATTCAATGTATTTTATTGCGCAAACAAAAAAAAAGAAAGAAAAAAGAGAAAGATAAAAAATAACAAGTATTTACATATAGTACATAAGTAAAATTGAGCTTAAATTATACATGAAGAAAAAAAAAGTGTTGAATTATTCATAAGATACTCGCTTGCGTGCACATGGACTAAGGCAACTGCTGCACATGGACAGTTGTCATTTAAAAATGTTATTTTCACTTGGTTCATTTAATTTTATTGTTTTGTTGCAAATTGATGTATAAATAGGTCATTGACGAGCGAACAAAGTAAACGTTCGTAAAATTGACTTGTGCGTAAATAAGAGGCCCAGGATATATGCAGAAAAATATACTAAAACCATATATAGTACAAGAGGCTTATAGAAACAATCAATGGAATGTAGAATATACAAATGATTCTTAATTGAAAGCTTGACCGTTCGCTTCGCAGTCAACGAAGTGGAATTAGAAACACGTGCTATGTTAGATCAAGCTAACATGTTGCTTGTTCACATGCCGACAGAAATTAAAACGTGACTGTTATTCAAAATATCGAGTAAGAATTATTTAAATTTTCCGCGCTTAAATTCGAATGTGCTATAGCTTATTCACAGGCCCGATAAGTTACAGTTAGAATTTCTTCTATATTTAAATTTTTTAAACATTTAAATTGTACTGATGAATAAAAGAAATATTTTTCGTTATTTTTAGAAATTTTCATTTTTAAAAGTTAAAATGTCATGCCAATGATATTTCTTTACAACGTTATAAAAAAAAAACAAAGTATACGATAATTTAACTATGACTAATAGAGCTTGTGCACGACTGCCGATAATAGAAAATAAAGTGCGCAATGCGCGTGCATACCAAGTACATAGATGAAAATCAAGTTCGTACCATCATTAAAAAAGTATCATTCGTTTATCTAACGTTTGCTCTTCAACATTTCTCTGATTTATTGCAGCCTCTTGAGTGCATGCGTACGTTTATAAATAGAAGCATTTTATATATAGTCATGTTAAATTTGACTTTAAGCTATATTTGAAGACACTCTAATCTGCATAACATGTGCTATGTTGCGCGAAAATAAAAATAAAGAAAAATTCGACTCGACTCGACTCGTATAATATAAAGAAAAAAAACTAATTAAATGGTAACAAGTAAAGAAACCACGTGATGTGTAAACTGGCAAATTGCTTGCTCTCAGCGCTCGACTTTAGACTCGTTCGGCTCTCCAACAATTCCGAAAACTTTTAACCTTTATTGAAGAATATTTTTAAAAAATTCAAAGAAAAAATAAAAATTTACCGTTAAACTACAGCAGATTAAATGTAAGACACTCTAGAGATCGAGTGCGTTTTATTAGCATCGCATCTTCTGCAAGCGCACAATAATACAAGTTGTTTACACACGTGCTCAATTTTATTACTCAAGAAGAAAATAAAAACAAATTCAAAACTTTACCTCTTTTCTAGCCAATTGGAACAGTTTGAATGCAATTAATAGGCAGAAACAAGCGCTCTCACTCAATTGAAATCTTTAAACTAGCACGATATATTGTCGCACAAGTAAACAAAACGGAGTTTATGTATTCTTGACTGATTATTACTAACTACGCGAATATGATATAAGTTAAGATATTAAAGGAATGTGTAAATGTGAAAAACAAGCTTTTCGTAATCGTTTACTTAAAAAATTTTTTTATACGACACATCAGTAGTGGATTTTGGTCTCACATATACTAAAGAATCTTTATTTGATCATCAGTGAAAAATTGGAGAGTAAAAAAGCTACTATTTTTCCTTTCTCTCTTGAGAGAGTTTCGGTCTAATGATCTTAACCGGAGTCTGACCGATTCCCGAAATCTTAAGCTTATAAATCAACTCGTCACTATGTTTCTTTCGCTTAAAGTTTAAGACTGCATGACCAACCGCGAGTGAAGCAGCTACTATATAAGTAAGCAAATGTTGTGTGTATACCGATTCAGAGTGGGGCTTTCATTTCTAGAATTAGTTGCCGAGTAGTGGGGCTCACTGTCTGCCAGCAGCTCATTTTCGAAATCGCTCTTTTTCAACAGCACTTTCATTAAGGATAAATTGAGACTATTTTAAAGCAAATATTTTTATTTATTATTTGATATTCTATAATCGAACAATCGAGTCTTAATAAAGAGTGCAATAATGTTATTCTTCACTTTTAAAAGTACGATATGGTTTTACCAATATAAATTTAGTTTGCATGTTATAATTTCAAATTCAATAATTAAACTGTTTACATTAAAAATTTAAATATGCTTTCTATGGTTTTCGATAAAAATACCAAGGTGAAACGATATGGTTTCAGTTAAAACGACTAATTATATAAAGTTTAATTCTTCTTTACTACAAAGTCTGATTATTTTTTTAAATGATATTTTTTCAATGACAAAAAAGTTAATTTTTTTTCAATTTATAGTTTTATGAGTAAATTAATAATATAATTTAATATAAAAAAGTTTTAAAATTTACAAATATCAAATGATGACATCTGTCTATATACTCAAATTCTTGCGTGCGAAAGAATACTTTTACATCACGAAAAAAAGTATTTCCTGTATATGTAAAAATGTAGTGTTAAAGCTACTTTCGTTTTTTCTCTTCGAATATATACACGAAAAGAGAAATAAAATATTTCCAAGTTATCCGATTTTTTTTTCAAGTTATCCGATTTTTCTACGAAAAAAATATTTATGGTATGAGAAAAATATTTGTAATATTTAGTGTGTGAAGAAATAATTTTTTTATTCTATATTTTGCAAATGAAACATCTGTTTTTTATATATTTTTATTTTTTCATGGTACTTTTTTTACTGCACCCGGTGTCTGATATATAAATTGACAAATAAAAAATTTTTTTTAACTTCAATAATCCAATATTCCTAAAATCATAATGAAAAGTTGATTTTTAAAAACACTGAATCATTGATAGATTAGATTTTTATTTACCAGCCTGTATACAGTGCACCGTACATACATGGTTGCTTAGATTTATAAAATATGTATTGATTTATCATAATTTTTCTTTCATGTATTGTAGTTTTTTTTTTTATTATATTATAAAATAATAAATTTTTTCCAAAAAAACAATACGAAAATGAACGTGTTTAATTAACAATTTTAATTTTATCATATTTTTTATGCACTTGATATTAAATTAAATAATTTTTAAAAGTACAGAATATTGCAAGAATAAAATTCATGAGAAAAAAAATATTTCTTACGCGAAAAGGGGACTTAACAATGCGATTATTGCGCGAAAAAGTGATAAAAAAATATTAGTGAAATAAAATGTGACAAAAATATTAAATAAAATGACAATGCACATTTGCTAAAAATATTGACATACCATTTTAGTTCTTTATTTCACAATTTGCATAATAATCTTTATTAAAATTACAGCATCGTTCAAGGCTAACTTTTTTATATATAAGATTGTGAACTAACTCATATGATAAACCAATTGATTTGTACTCTAGACTATATGGCAAACAGATAAAACTGTTTATTCTACAAAAGAGTTAAATAAAGATAATATAATATTAAAATAAGTATTTTTCCGTAAATTATGAATTATTGTGATTATTGATTTGTGTAACAAAAAGAAACAAATTTTATTTCAAAATTTTTATTTAAAATCCAATTGAAAAACTTATACTCTGTTCTATCATACTATGCATTAATATAGTACTAAAAAAGTATTTCACAAATTGAATAGTTCAAAAGTGCATATAATACTTATAGTACAATGTTCACAATGTATATGTATAGTACAACGGCATATGTTTGAATTTCATATGAAATATCACTCGCACTTAACCGATATCTCGGTTTATTTTTATAATTAGATAAATCTTTTTAAATCATACATTTATAATTATTTTTTTTACGTAAATGGTATTAATATTTCAATAATAACTAAAAATAATTTATTAAAGTTATAAAATTCTCAGGCTTTTGTGATTTAAATAAGGATATCAATTGATTGATTAAAGATTTATTGAAAATTAACTTTTTTCTTAGAATTCACGATTCAGTCAAAATTCTTAAGAATAATATTAATGTATTTAACATCAATTCGAAAATATCTAATCGTGTACGTAGTCAAAAATGATTAAAAAGAAGTAACGAAAAAAAGAAAAGTTTGAAAATATTATGCATCACAAAATACACAAAGTTATTGTGCTAAAATACAATGTAAATCATTATTTCTTTCATATAAATATAAATGTAATATTGTAATAGATAAATATTAATTGAGACAGTCGAAACCGTCATGAGCATATTTACACGCCAGTATTTTATTAAACTTTGTTTTAATGCCATTTAATGAAAAAAAAAACTGAATTTCACTTTTTTTTTAAATTATCAGATACGTTCCTGGCTAGCATGAATTATTCGTGCTATCAAATTGACAAAATCAGAAAATACCAACAAAAACTAAAATCTCTTTTTTTTAAATATTCAAAACGGAATGTTCGATTCCATATCGATATTCACGCACTCATTCTATAAATGAACCAGACATTCTTTTATTATTTTTTTATCGCACGAGACTTCTTTTTTCAACAAATATGTCGACATACTGTATGCACCACTGTCTTGACATTATTTGGTAACTACCTATACAAGACAACAGTCAATAAACATATTTGCACTTATTTTAAACACAGTGATATCTTTAAATGCATTAATGATAGGTTGATCACAGTTTTCGGTATTTTCCTTCGCCAAACAACCATCTGCACGCTCTATCTACTAAGAATGCCAGTACAAAGTTGGCGATCAGTACTTGGACTAGAATACTTCGAAACTGGAATAAATAATTTTAAATTAGTTATTGTAGAAATAACTAATGAAATACAGAAAAATTGATTTCGATGTAAAATAACTTACGTCGCTTGGGAAATCGACAATTTCAAATTGCAAGGCAATATCTGGTACCACTCCAAGAGCCAATGCAAAAATAGCTCCAGTACTACTCAGCAGACTGTACAAAAGTAACTTATTTTCTAAAAGACTTTCCATGAATGGTTGCCCCTATAAATATGCGATATCATTTATTTAGTAAAGAATTTTTTTGTTTTATTATTATCAATATTTAAATATTTTAATTTCAAAGCATGGTACCAACCCTATAATTCACAGCAAATGTAGAAACTTGAAGAGTCATAGATACGATGTAAACGGTACTATTTATTAAATTCATTTCAAAAGGTTCCTCTTCATCCTCAGAATTACCAGTTTCTGTGGAATTAGTTCTAGTTGCTAGAATCGTAGACAATTTGTCATTTCTGAAATAGAAAATTTATACAGTATGAATAAAACACTATAAAATTGCAAGTCTTTTGTAAAATAAAAAAATTTATAATTACTGTGGCGATCGTATAACAGCTTCTCTAACGAGGTAGATTAGACAACAAAAATGTACAGCAAACTGAAGTAGGACCGTTAGTATAGTATACATATTGAATATATTTGGCAGTGGTCGTTGTTTTGATAATGTTTTTAATGGTTTGGATCGCGATATGAACAAGAAACAAATGGCAAGTAAAAAGCCCTGTAGTGTCGCTTGTGCATCGCTTAGTTTAATTCCATCTAAATACAGAACTGATTGACTGTATGCAAGAATTAAAGCATTCAGAGCTAAAATTTTAAACATCTGAAGTGTAGTAACTAATGTGCATCGACCTTGCTTAATCACATGACAAACTAAAAATGAAAATAAAATTTAAATCAAGTATTTAATACATTAGGGAAATAATAATCACAATAAAAGTTGTATAATTACTGCATTGGATAGATGAAGATCTACTTGTGAACGGCGCAGCAATGGATGCATCTCCAAGTTTTACAACAACAGATTGTTCTTGCTCTTCCAAATCCTTCATGAGCTTTTCAATCTTACTTTTAGCGTTATTCATCTGCTGTTGCCGAGGATTTAATCTTGGACCATTGAGAGCTGGAGGAGTCGGCTCAACTGGTGAAGGACTCATTTTTGGTGTGATTTCGCGTTTTGGTGGACTTGAAAGTATAGCCACCCCTGAAAAATTTTTTAAATATAGTAGTAGTCAATATTTTTCGTAAAACATAATACATATAACTGCAATGATAACTTACCAACTTGTGCATGCTTTAATGCTCCTACATCATTTGTACCATCTCCACACATTAGAGTGCAATAACCAATTTCTTGTAATGTAGTGATTATGAATTCTTTTTGCTTCGGAGCACAGCGAGCAAATACGGCAATATGTGGCAATACTTTGTATAAATAATCTTTTTCATTTTCTTTTAAATAACTTAAACCCTAAAATAAAAATGATATAATTACGAGATATTTCTTATATATAAGTAAAAGAATAATAGAAATATATACCTCTCCTGTAACACACAGAGCATATTGCTCCCAAACATTATTTTTCTTAACTTCTTTTAATGAAAGTTGTACTTTTCCATCAACACTTTCCCAATACCACGTGTCTTTAACATTCGTCAAAATTAACGTTACAGATTTCTTGGTAAAATGTAATTCTCTTGCAACATGACAAGCTGTAAGTGGATTATCACCAGTAATCATCACCACCTAAACATTTTATTACATTAATAATATAACATCTAATATTATAAAGGATTGTAAAATTAAAAAATTACCGAATGTGAAGCATTTAAAATTTCTTTTATAACACTCTTAGAATCTGGTTTAAGTGGACAACTGATAATCACAAATCCGACAAATTCGAGATCTTTTTCCAAATCATCACGGGAATAATTACGTAGATCTTGAAGACTAGTAGAGCTTGGAAGTTTGCGGTATCCTAATGCAAGAACTCTGGCACCTCGGCGAGATAACGATAGATATGTCGCATCGTAATTTTCGGGTACAGATGAAAACTAAAATAATTATATGTTGTAAAGTTAGTTAATTTAATACTATCTTCCTTTTAATAAAATATATTTAACCTACCATATTCTTCAGTGTTTCAGGAGCGCCTTTAACAGTGACAATATATGTAGCATCTAATGATCCACCAGTTGTATATCCAGCAACCACACACATCCTTTTTAAAGATGATGAGAAATGATGTCTTTGGAAAATCTTAAGACCTGGTGATTTACCTTTTACTGGAATAACGGCTTCGCCTGAAAGAAAAAGTAAATATTAATATTTTAATAAAAAAAATTTTAAACTTTTTAACTAAAAAAATTAATTAAAATACCTTTTGTAAGATTCCAGTTAACTGCTTTTAACGTCGCTTTTTCTAATGGATCTCCAACAATATGATTATCTAATTGCACTAAAGAATGGCAAGTTGCCAATACTTGAACACTTTCCAAAGGTGCATCAGCTAGTTGAACGACTTCCTTATTGCCCCTAAAATATTTTTACTATTTTAGTCTGTTCTCAAAATTTGAAACTTGATTAAATATACTTACTTAACTCCAGCTACACCTTCAACAACTAAATTATCACTGGTTAAAGTACCAGTTTTATCAAAGCAACAAATTTCAACTTTTCCTGCAAAAGGAATTCGAAATGGTTCTGTACAATAGACACCTGAAATAAATAAATAATATTAATTAAAGAATTTTCTCACATATTTCTAAATGATTTTTAAAAATTAATTTAGTACCTAATTTAGACAATGCTAGAAGCGAAGTATTTACTGCTAAAGATAATTCAATAGGTAATTCTGGAGGTACAACTGAAGTTAGGATTAATGTACACTCTAGGAACAATTTGTATTTGTTTCTTTCTGGATCTTCACTTCCTGTAAAATATTTAAACATTTAAGTTATTTCATTTTCTTTTTTTAATTAGTTATTGTATTAATGATATCTATTAGAACCTTTAATCCAAACATATGCAGCAGCTGCAATTGCAAAAATAAGAAGGAACAGAATAAATCCAAAAGTTTCCAAATTATTAGCTGTAACACGTTTTACTCCGAATAAAATGGTTCTCAAAAGTTTTCCTTGAGATGTGGAAAAGCCTGTTCTCAGTACGTATGCAACACATCCATTATCAGTTGCTGAAAATTAATAATCTTGTTAATGTAGTCAATAATTAAATTATTACATTTGTTAGAAAAAAAGTGCGTTATTTGTACCTCTTAAGCCAGAAGAATTCTTTGTCGGAGGAGTATGTTGAACAACTTTAGTACCACCAAATAAAACATGAAGTTTACTATCTGCTTCAATATCTATAATTCCATTTTCATCAATATCCTCAATTGGTTCTTTCATTTGAGGAACGGATTCTCCTAAAATAAAATAAAAGATCAATAATTATGACATTAATATTTAATCATTAATTACTATATATTACTGCATTTTTTGTTATTAAATAAAAAAATAGGTTTAATGTATATGTGTACATATTGTATCTACATACAGATAATATGCTTTATCTCTGTGAGATTTACTTTTATAAATTTTTAGTTAAAATAAATAATACTATATTAAAATAACATATTACCTGTTAACATGCTCTCATCTACAACACATGGTCCTCGCAGAAGAAGCATATCACATGGTACAAGATTTTCATTCTGAGACCTTGTTATTGAAACAATGTCACCAGGAACCAATTGATCAGTAAACATCAATCTCCAACGTCTATTTCTGTAAACCTTTACAATATAATTTTATTTTATCGCAAACAAATAAAAGATACAATAATTAAATAATCTTTTATAACGTACCATTATCATGTATGGTCTGTTGCCCATTTTTCTGACTTCAGCCATATTTCTCAATTGTTGCTGTACTAATGTACATTCAAACATAACAAGCATGAAAAGTGTAAAAAGGCTATAATACCAGTATTTATCTAAGCACCACAAAGCCATACAAAATACTTGAAACACAAAAAATGGCGCAATGGCTCGTTCTTTAAAAAGTTCCCAAAACTCTGGTACCACCATTTCAAGGCTTTAAAAATGATAAAAAATTTAATAAATATTATGTAATTTATTTTTAAAAAAATAAATAAATTAATCTTACTTATTTTGGCCATATTTCTGTTCAGCTTCTTCAACTTCCTTTTCATCGGCATAACCTTTCCATTGATTATAATACTTGACCGAATGATTAGTGGGAAACATAAGAGCTTGAAACTCTTTTTTCGAAGGATCCCAAGCATATTTTATTTTTTGAAAAATAAACCAAGGTTCTTGATTTTTAGATCTATGTACTCTTACCAATTCTGTACTACCATTATTTGGAGTTGGCACAACTTTAGCTATGGATGCTTTGTAAGGGTCATTGGTCTACAAATAACAACAAATAAAATTTTTCATTAATGTAAATTTAAATGTTTAAATTAATAATTAAAGTAAAAAGACGAAAAAAAAAAATATTGAAATAAATTTTTTAATTTAATATAATGCATTCATAAAAAATCAATAAACTTTTTTAAATATTTAAAAACTCGTGTTTTAAGCCACGTGATCAAAACTCGCGGCTTGCCACGAAAACAGAAAACAATAAATTTTACGACCCACGAGAAAGAATGATTCTTATACTAATTTCCCAGCAGCTAACGGAACATATTGAAAAAAAAGAAAATAACGTGAACATAAGATATGAGTAAATTAAACTTACCCAACTACAATTGAGGATGGTATGCACATGCACAGACCATTGACAACATAAACAGACGAAAATTTGTAGAACACCAATGACAGCAATACCGACGAGTCCTGGCTCGTAGTAATCGTTAAGACCGTAAACAAATATCCATCCATAAATCCAAACGAGTTCGGTTAAAACGAACGGCAGAACGTAACCATTAAAAAGCAGCTTGCGTGGATTATGCAAGCTTACGCTTTGCACAAGATCATCGGCTCGTGCCATTGCAGATGTTACGCTCGTCATGATTTATTTTATGGTTATGTTACGATATACGAACGATAAGACAAGCGACGAATTCAGTTTTATATCTTACCAAAATTATCAAATGTTTTCTTTAAATACTTTTATGTGTCTACTCTATTTTTTCCAGGTACAATAAAACTACAGTTGCTTCTTTTTTTTGTGAGGTTACATGACTTTGCTAAATGCTAGCGGCAAACGATTAAGCTGTACTGATTATATATTACGAGTACGGCTTTAGAGTATCAATATTTAATAGTTACTCTATAACAAGCACAAACAGTCAAAGAAACTGGAATTCTTGTTATTCTGGCCGCTTGTTGTATACATATGCTCTGCTAGGGCCATTGGACTGGACGAATTCGCCCTCGATGCCTCAACTCGAACTCGAACGAATAGACGAAACGAAAACGAGACTCTCCGCTCGTGTATTACCCCTCACCACGTCTCCTGCAACTCACGACTAACTTTTATCGAAATCACTGTAAACAGTGGAACCTGCTGCCATCTACTCAGCGATCGGACTTACTTTTCAAATTCCCGGTTCAACTCAGATGATAATTGGTTAGGGAAAACAGCGATTTTCAATTTATCGCTAGAAAAGATGAATCAATAAATTAATATGTTCATTTAGCTTTTCATATTTACTGATCTACAAATTTAAATTCTCAAATTGAATAATAATAAGATTATGTAATTAGTATTATTGAGTAGATAATTATGCATTTAATTTTAGACAAATTTATTGGCACCATCTATAATAAACGTTATTAGCGATTGAAAAATAATAATTTTAATAAATAATTATATCCTATTATTGTTATTTGAAAGAATAAACAAATCTATAAATTGTAATTTTAGCATTGAAGAATCATAAAAAAGAATATGTTAATTTTTCCTATGATATAGTTACAACAACAATAGTTGTATATATGTTATTTTAAAAATGTAGATAGGTGTAGTTGATAGTTTGGCTACATCTGCCGGAAACATCTCGATTAAAATCTGAAATCGCTTTCGTTAAAAAGCAGCATTGAACGTTTCCGTTTTACGTAATCCGTAACAATATAATCGAACAACTTAAGTGCAGCAAGTATAATGAAATTCATTAACTCAATTTAATTCCATTCATTCTTTTATTTCTAACTTATACATACTTGTAATGTAGTTTCTCGTCACAACTATATACCTCATACATATTCATTTACGTAGGCAAAAAAAGGAAAAAAAAAAAAATAGAAAAATGCGATTCATTCTTCGGCCTACGCAAATTATGATACAAATAGTGCAAATGTATCTGCAGAGATATAAACCTATTTTTTCATGTGCATAAAAGTTTAATTGTGAAAAATGACTGATAAATCTTTTAAATTTATTTGCAGCAATAAAGAAACACGCATGTATGCAAAGTTTGATAGGTGAAGTACATTAATTAAATACTAATCAAATGTTTTGCTTTCATTTTCCGTCATGCATCCATAAACGTATCCAGTTGCATGACATTTTTTTTCAACAAGACCACGTTTGCAAATGAAATAAGGCGTGCGTGTATAATTAAAAGAAATAAGCTTATTTCAAAAATACTTATGCTTAATTGCTAGTATTGCTTTTTAACTTTTATTTATTTTCATTTTTTTTACTAATCATTAAATTTTTCGAGCCAAAACCAAACTATGATGGTCTAAAAAGGTCAAAGCAATTTATAATAATTAACAATTTTTTTTTTAATGTACTTCGGAGATAATATGAGACAAGTTAAATATTTAAAAGATTTTAAAAAATCTAAAAAATTGAGGACAAATGTAGGAAATTTTTTTATCTTATTGAATCTCGATCTATTTGCATAAGATATATTGGTTCTCGAAATAAATGGAATCCATTATAGCTTTATAACTACTCCGCTTGCAAGCTTAACAAATTTGGATAAAGTAACGGTATTAATTAAAAACATTTTTTCATCTCAATAAAAATTTAATTAATCATTTTAATATTCCTTAATGAGCGGCATAAAAGATTCTTTAGACATTAACGTTTTATTGATAAAATAATGAAAGTAATAATAATTATAAATAAATATGTATAATGAAATAATAATTTAATGAAAAAATAGTATTCCACTGAAAATGATTCACAATGAGAACATAAAGTCACTTTTCATATAGAGCATTGCCCAAGCGTCGGTGAAAAAGGGATGTATAAAAGAATAATGAGTTTGATCGGGGTAAACCCCAGCTGGTAGATGTTGCGCAAGCTTTTTACATGAATACGTTATAAAAATGTTGTAAACGCAACGCGTAGAGTCATTAGAATCTCGGTTCCACTTAGCTATTATAAAAAAAAAAAGAAAAGTGGCGCTTAACTTGTCGCGCCTACAGCAATTATCAAGTGTTAGAGCCTCGCTAATGTTAGTAAAGGAGCGATTAAAGTTTTGCTTTATTCAGATGTGATAGAAGAGGTGGTGGAAGGCTAAGATTGATATTCAATGGGAATACGGTCAGGATATTAAAATGTAAGTACGAAAGGCACTTGAGAACGAGGTATAGTTGCTCGTTACATATGATTTTTTTTTTCGAAGGTATATACTCATATGCGGGTATCCCAATCCTAATCTGAATTCGAATAAAAGTAGAAGCTCATTCTTTATTCTGTATAAATATATAGCTGGTCTAGTGAAAGTGTCTATCTTGTGTGTGTCCGCCCCACCTTATCCTCTAAGTATCCGTGTCCCGCGCTTAGTAAGGCAGGCAGGCAGGCGCGCGCGGAGGGGTCCGCGGCGCAGGTCTCCAACGAGTCCAACTATATATTACTATTCCATGCACTTGTTCTGTTAGCACAGACAGGCCAGGATCTCTTAATCTCCGTTAAAAAACGTTTGACGTTCGAGGTGCTTGTGTGGAGAGTGACTCGGTGAAGGCTCGGGTTATAAGGATATAGTATATAAGGAAGAATCGTTTACCGGACGTCAGATCGGGATAAAGCGCACGCGCGCACCGAGAATCAACAGCGTGACATCGTAAACGTTCACGAGACTTGTTGCTTCAGCTGATATACACGTGCTTTTTCAATTAAAAACACGCTGACAACACTCAACTTTGTATTTAACACTTAAACAAAACGCTCCTTTTTATTTTTCATACTCAAACAAATTAAAATTCATTTAGATTGACAGTCAGTTTTTTTAAAAAAGTTCAGTGAGACTATTGAGCCATGATTACATTGTTAAATCTAAGCTTTCTGGCTCGTTTTTGTTCTCGACATTATTCAATTAAACAGATGATCATGCACTAGATTCTTTGTTTGATAAAATATTAACATAGAGCTAAAAAGACTTGTATTTTTGTTCTGTTAGAATTACGTTCGAACACGTCATTGAGTCATTGCAGCACAGCAGCAGCAGCAGCAGCCAGCCAGCAATCATGTTAAGTTTCGTGTGTGTCCGATGTCCAAGTGAAACTCACTAATGCAATCGTATTTCGAAAATTTTAATTTTATGTTGCGTGGAAAGTTTAAAAAGTGATATTTAGTATTAAGAAGTGTTGTACTTAATTATTTATTTAATCTTTATCCTATCTACAATTATGTTGCTCTATTTATTCCTTAACGTATTATTGGTGAGTACATAAATATCTAATACTTTTTACATCATACACTAATAATCATTAGTTTTCTGCCCTTTCTTTTTCTTTAAACATTATCATAATTCAAAGTAACTTTTACATAAATCTGTGCATGTAAATTAAGTGAAAATAAATAAAAAAAATAAGCAATTCCTTTGTAGCATGTAGTTAGAATCCAGGTCGAGTATATGTCAAATGTTGCGCTCTCGCGCGTCAATCCATGCGTGTTGAAAATTGTCAAAAAGCTAGCCCAGATTTATCAGAATTTCTTTATTTTTTTTTCTTATTTAATCACGGATGACGAATAATCGCACTCGAAATTTGAAATCGTCGCACGCGCGTGAAAGTAGTTAATACATACGCGAGTATACGCAATTTGGCATGGAGCTTAAGGAACTAGGATTAAAAAATAAAGCTAAAGTAAGAAATAAAGAATGAAAAATAAAATAAAAAAAATAAGCCGATGCCCATAGTTTTCGAATAAAAGAATTGGACAATTTTTATGGGCCAAGTGAAAGAAAAAGAAAGAGAAAGATCTCGCTGGTCATAAATTATGTTTGTCCCTCGAAAAAAATAAAATAACTCGTTCTTGTTCATTTCATAGGTTAAAGCGCTTTTGATACGAGGAGAAAAAAAAAATAAAAAAAAAAAGAAGACGAATCTTTCGAAGCTTAATGAGCTCAATTCATTAAGCTGGCATAGTTCGACTTTCTCGTCTATCTCTATATACGTTCCTCTCTCTTATTTCTTTTTTTTTTTCACTTTTTTTTTCTACTTCTAGTTGTCGACGAGCTGTTAAAAGACTGTACATATAAAGTTAGTCGTTCGCGCGCTGCTCATGCAGCTCTTAAATTATTTTATCAGCACGGTAGCGACTTAACTGTCGAACGTATAATGTCCTCAAGCTAAGAAGCGCGTAACGCTAATCCATTACACCGAGCAATATGTGTCAAACGTAGATTTTTTTTTAATGTTCCCACTCTATGATTTTTGAATTTATTATTTATTTTTAGTGTCAAAATTTCTCTTTTAAAGCCGTAATAAAAACAATAAAAGAACTAAATTTAATTCGTATTATACCTCATAAACACCCTTGAAAGAAGAAAAAAATAGAAAGCGGCAATATCAAAAATAGGCATATGGGTCACGTATTGTTCTTTGAGGAAGCAATTTTTTTATAGAAATTTTGCTTATTATCTTTTCTAATCGAGTCGCACACACTTAGAATCGAAAGTTTGATTCCATCTAATAGACGCTAATACGATTGAAGACATAAAAAAAAAATTGTAATCAAAAACTCATAAGACTTTTTTAATTGCTTAAGAAATTCTTACATACATTATGAATGACAACACAGCGAAAGAAAAAAAAAATACATTCCTGTTGTTGAAATAAAAAAATTTTGTTTTTGTAGCTGTCAGCTCATGGGTATCATGAGCCGTGCTCCAAGTATGGTTGTCCACTTGCACCACCGATCCACGATCCATTTGTACCGGCACCACCTGGTCATACGCCGAGATGCGCCAAGCCAGGACTAACGTTCTGCGAATCTTTAGATAGATATCCACAGTAAGATCTTCTCATTTGATTAACATTTTATTTTACAATCTTTTAATTTATTAACATATACATAATATGTAAAATTTACATTCAAATTTTAAATTAACATATGTAACATCAAATTCATTATGTTGAATGAAGTAACATTTCCAAATTCTAAATGCGTATTGTTTGTACTGGAGGATACTAAGTGCCAAAGCTAATTACAAAGAGAATAAATTTAAAATAAAAAAAAGAATATATTTTTTAAGCTGTATGAATACAGTCATGTAATTTAACTAAACTAAGTTTCAACTGATTAAAATTTTTCTATGCGCGCTTATGAAATCTAACAGCAAACAAAAAATCAAGTATTGCAGGACAAAAAATGTATGCTCATTGCGTAATCCTTACGAATATTTACATTTTTTTTTACATTTCTTTTCATTCACGCAGCAACTAATGAAAAAAAAGTTATTCGTCATAAATTATACAATGTATACACTTTAAATCTTCAATGGTCCTAATGAAAAGTTTTAAAAAAATATTCAGATCAAATAATTCTATAGAAGTTTAACCTGAATATTAATTAATGTCAAATTTTGAAGATACAATAAATAGATTGTAAAATAAACAACTTCCTACACGTAAAGATGATTGTCGTATTTTTAATATTTCAATCTACATGCATATATAATTGAGTATATACATTCCAGGATATTTCAACTTGTTAACAAAAAAAAAATAAAAATTGAAAAAAAAAATATTTTAACAAGATTAGATTAGAAAAGCAAATGAATTATGATTAGTCTAGGAATAGAATGTTTGGATAATAAATATGAACGTAAAAAAAATGGTTTAACCAAACAACTCGAGGGCAAAAATTAAAAGGACGCATTTTATTAGAGCGCAAAATTGAAATATATTCTGCATAAAGTGAACGTTTGATGACTGATGTCTTGTGTCTCTTAAAATCATATACGCTGATAATATCAATTGTGAACTTGTCTAGACCATAATAGGAAGTATTAATCGGCTAAAAAAAAAACTAGTCCATCTTATCAGATAGAGATTGAAATTGAGATTGAAAAACATTGCGCAGTTTAACCGAAAAAGCTTTTATCCGGACTTATTTTATTTAAAAAAGTATGCATAAATTTCTTGAAAGTAAATAAAGTTACATTACATTTTAAAGATTTTAATTTTAAAAGTACATAATATTAGTTTGGTCAGAAAAACAGGTTAAACCCGATTACGCAAAAACTAAACGAGAGACATTCGATGATCAGTGTGCCGTGACCATGGCCTTGCCAGTTATACTACAGAGCCACGCATTACTCCCAAGATATTCGCCAGCAACGTTAACGACAATAAATGCAAAAAAATTTTTTACATACCTTGACTTTTAATCATTCCGGAACTTAAACTTTTCCCAAAAGTACAAGATATACTTCCTTGTTTATTTAAAATAGAATTTCAAAAAATTTAATAACTTCAAACATCTTTGTTAATTGCAAACATCATTGTTAATTTATTAGCAATAAATCGCGACGAGATTTCAAAGTAAAATTGAGTTATTGTTTGAGACAATAGACCGAGTTCAATAATGGATTTACGGTGTATTAAAAAGTTGATAAGTAGCGACATCGATCATTCAAATTGCCCGATTGAGAATAGTCCAGAGAGAGACCAAAAGGAAATGAAAATAATGCTCAAGGCGTAGACTATTGAATTAAACATCGAATAGCTTTGCTCGTCGTGTCTCTCAGTTAGGTGAAAGTTTTTTAAGCATCGTTTCGAGAATTGCAGAAATGCTAGCACCTCTTCATTTTTATGGCACCGGCGATTTAATGTTTTTTTTTTTATTTTTATTTTTGTTATGGATATTGTTTTTTTCTAAATTTTATAACTACTTTGCATTAGAATTCAAAATTAATATTCACGCATCTTAGCTTCTTTTTTTGGCTAACGATATCACTTTTAATTGGCAAGACGGAAGTTATCGTTACCCAACAAATTTTTAAATAAACAGTAATAAAATTAATATTATCATCATGTCACATTGATTTCTATACTTTCCAAATTGCAAGTCTCGAGCTATAGACAAATAATGATGAATGTTTGTCAAAAGAAGGCCATTGACTCTCGACGATTTAATTAGCATATTAAATTAACGCTTTGATAGAGATATTTATCTAGTGTTACAAAAAAAAAAAAAAAAATTCAATCCGCTGAATCATTTATTCCGCGCATAAACATTTGTTATTTATAATGGACTTTAATAAAGCAAATACATATACTTTTTTTAGGCAACTTATCAAGTTCCTGATTGACAAGCGTACTGTAGATTTTGAAAAATTCCTCAGAGACGAATCAGCGGAAGACTTTAATGCATACAAGTAATGATGAATCACTTGTCTATATGTTGACTGATATGCTTATACACCGTATATTATAAATAATTAATATGATTTATTGCAGAAAAAAGCCCGATTACGAGTATGGATACGACTATCCGAAACCCAAGGTTCCTTCAGAACTTTACCCTCAAACGCCTCAATTGCAATATAATGTGCCATTAAACGGAACGCATAATAGGTAATTACGATTTCACTTTAATTGAAAGTTGAATAATGTTACTTTATACTTTCATTTTATCTCTTATGAAATAACCATTACGCTTGTGAGAAAAAAATGAAATAATTATGATAAATGTGCTTTTAGATACCTACCTACAGCAAACGTAAATCCATTTTTCTCTCAGAGTGCAGCGATAAGCAGCAGTTTTAGCTATCAAGCTGGTAGTCAACTGCGTCCTCAATTCCAGAATCCCGAACATTTTAGTCTTAATCCAAATTCGAATTCGAACCAAAATCAAAATTTGAATCCGAATCAAGGCCCCTGGTCGCACAGGTATAATAAAAACGATTAGCAACGATATTTCAAACAACTTTTTTTTTTCAAACGACATATGACAAAAAGAGTTAACGGTTTTTTCTCTAGAAAGTTTCTCTTAAAAAAAGAGACATTATAATTCATCGATTTTTTTTTAATCTTATTTTTCTGATTGCCTCTCTTTTATTTGGTTATTTTTTTTTTTTAGAAATTCCCGAGGAGCCGGCATATTCCAAACGGGTCGCACGTTTTATCAAAATCCACTGCTCGAGTTTAGCCAGCGTACGAGAGGCCGAGCCAAGAGACAATCAGATTCAAATACCGTCTCGATATGTCCCACGCGGCCGCAGTTTGTCGTGCCAAGAGCTGCGCTTAATAATCAAGGAAACTGGATGTATGTCGTTAATCTCGAAGAACAAACAAAGTATTCTCAGCTTGTCAAGAGTGAAGTCTGCATGTAAGGCGCCTTTTTTTTCTTACGTTAATTATTATTACACAATTACTTTTTTTATGCTCAAATATTAACTTTTAAGACTTCATGGTGCATTCGAGCCATTGTTCAAACTTTATTAACTTCATAATTTCTTAATGTAAATGAATTACTTATTATTTTTAAATAAAACAATTAATGATTAAAAGCTTACATATTTTTAAAAAAATTCAATAACACTAACATTAAATAACTTTGAAGTAAAGATTACTTTAGTAAATTTATAGGCTTCATTAATATAACAATAACATTGAAGAATTACATTACAATAGAATCGTTTTAAATTTTTACGTTGCAAAACAGTACCATTGTGAAGAGAAATAAAAACATTAATGAATCTATTGATCTGTAAGATAATGTAAATTATAAATAAATAAAAAAAGTAATAAATCGTTTCCAGTATATAAACATTAGCAAGAGAACATAAAATTTTTTTGATAATTCCGATATTCTGAAAAAGACGACTGCAGCCCCGATCGAGCGTGTACGTTACATTAATGTTATTTTTTTTTTGTTACAGGAGCGACACGTGCGACGGGCTATGTTCTTTGCCGTTAGGTTACACGAGTAAGTGCCAGCAGCAGTACGTGCAAAAGAGATTGGTAGCCCTGGAGGGGAGTGGCAATCGTCTCTACACAGACGTTTTCTGGTTTCCACACGGCTGCATGTGTCAGGTCACGCTGGATTACTAAAAACTATATTACAGAGCCGAAAAAAAAAATCTATATACGCCGGCTACTTATTTTTTTTAAAGCGTATACGCACGATACATGTTCAGCTTTCTTCGTTTATGATATTTGTCAATTTTTCATTTGGTAGCGCGCGACAACTAGAAGAAATAAAGGAACATTCGTTTTCCCAGTGAGGCTTGTAAAAATTAAGAGCAATTTTTATGCTCTTCTTGCAATTGCGAATTTTATGCAATTGTTAAAAGCGAGGAGGAGAAAATTAAGCTTATGGATGAATTGCATTTTTTCTTTTCATCTTTTATTCATCATTTTATCGATCATTATAATGTATAATGCGTTTTTGTATGATATTTTAAGAAATTTTTTGTACTGAAAAATTAAATTTTACTTTATTCTTTGTAATGTAATTGCATTAGTAGTAAAGAACGCTGCTTTTTGCTTCATAGAAAATAATCCAACTTTGTTTCTATGCCAATCTTTCAGAACAATACGAAAGTAATTTTATATTAGATTTTGTTTTTTTTGTAATACGTACGTGACATCGCGAAGCTAAAAGAAAGAAGGAAGAAAAATATCTTTGAAAACTGATATTAGATGCAAGAAGCGTCATGATGATATTCACTCGAACTCTCTTCCGTAAGGGATTCAATTGAGAGCAGTGCCTGAGCTTGAATACCAATGACTAGTCCAATCGTACGAGTCAAATGAAACACGAATATATAGAGTCAAAAAAAAAAAATGAGACCAGTTGTTTGTTTTCTCGCTTATGAGTTGTAAAACACGCTGTTCTTCAAATATCCATAAGAAAAAGAGAAAGAATCTTTAGTGTCGTTTGGAGCATAACGTTGATTCGACGGGTTTCGAATCAACAAGGTTGCATGTGATTATTAAGAATGAGCCAAATTATTTACGTTAGTAGATAAAGCATTATTAAGGTGATTGTCTATTGTCCAGTGTATTTATTTCCTTTTTTTATTAATAAATTTCTAAAATGTATTGGATCCTCAAGTTCATTTATCCTTTCAATAAAAATTTTTTTAATTCAATTTTTAATAAAATAATGTTTTTAACTTTATTATTGAAGATTATTTTTAATGGTGAAGTTTGAAATTTACGAAATGCTAGTATTAATTGACAAGAATTAAAATGTCAAAGTAAAAACTAAAAATTTAATCGCTATCTTTTTATTATCCGCCGTGTAAAAGAAAATTCTGACAGATAACAACAGATGTCGGTAGTAGGTTGCTTGCTATACATAAGCCATTTATCAAATGATCAACTTTAAAAGAGTAGTTATTATGTTATATAGTACGCATGATAAATTTAAAACCCCAACCAATGTGTTTAAATTTTAATTAATACATAATTATAAATATTTAAAGAAAAAGAAAATGAGTTTTAAATAGATTTTTAATTGAACTTAATTTAAAAAGCAGCTTTATTTTGGCGAACACTGCTGAAATTTAATGTTTTGTTGGAAACCGATAATATATCTAATATTCAACAGTGAAGCCAAATTTAAACTTAAGTCACATAAATGCAAAGTCAAATTAAAAAGCTTTTTCATTAAATTTTAGACACATTTTCGTGTATTTATAAACTATATAGTTCTTTAAAAATTTAACATTTTTGTAGCAAAATGATTTGTCAAAGATGTTAGCTCAAATTTATCTCACTCATCGTCGTTCAAAAGTTATATATGCAAACCAAGTTTGCAAAAAAAAATCTCTAAACCGTAAAAAGTCACTGCGTAGATTTTGTAAAGTTACATTGGAGAAAGGGAGAGCAAGAGAGGCGCGAAGGGAGGAAAAGGAAAAGAGATATAAAACGTTAAAGGTAAAGTGACGAAGGGGAGGATAAGCGGATGAGGTCAGGCACGTGCGAACGGCGCGCAAGGCGGCCACGATTTCATGCCATTTTACGCTTAAAAATCGACAACACCAACACGACGACTATGATGAAGAAGAGAGGTACGATGTTGACGATGTACTTTCGTCCTTTTCCTCTCTCAAGTGCCTACACCCACCCTCGTTGGGTTCCATTTGGCCCGTGCGCTTATATGTCAGCCAGCAAAATCATTTCAACCTTATTTTCATTTTCGATTTCGCTTAGACATTGCCTCGCGTTTCTCAAATAAAATCAGCACTTACATAAAATAAAAACGTAAATATATTTCAAACTATTCTTATCTTATAGTTTTTTTTTTACTTTTAGTTTCTATAACTTTCAACTTGCATAAGTTGCAAAAAATATTAGAATATTTAATATTTAAAAAAAGTATAAACAATAAGAGAGCAAAAATTGAAAAATAAGTAATTTTCTAGGAGGAGTTGCGAGCAGTAGATGTAGCCAGGTTGCGTTATTTTTTTTGCATGCGTATACGGTTAAAGTACAGTTCTATAGATTCTCTCCCTCTTTTCTCTCTGACTGTGTGTTCTGAAGGCGCAGGCATACACAGAGAGAACCCCCCCAGTAGAAACGTGCACTTGTACGTACGTGTCGCATTCACTGAAGCATCCCTCCCCCACCTGCGCGAGAGGGTAAAGCAAGCGAGCATATACAGAGAGAAAGAAGAGAAAAAGAGAGATGTGGAGGAAGGCGTATGGAGAGAAGCAAGAAAAGGGGTGCAGATTTCTAGGCACGTACGAGCGCGTGCATCAGCTATGCAGAAAAGGAAGGAATGATAGAGAAACGCTTTTTTTTTCTTCTTTTTTCTTTTCATCAAACTTAAAATAAGATGGAAGAGAATGAAAAAACCGAGAGAGACGGAGAAAGTTAAAGGGGAAAAGGAAGCAGGATGAGGAAATTGAAAAAAACTGACGAAGACGCCTGTCTCTTGCCCCAAGTGTAAGAATAAGCAAATGTAATAAGAAAAGAGAAATGAAAAAAAATGAGACGAGCATACGTACTTACATATTATAACTTGTGCGTAATCCAAAATGAAAAAGGGTAAGTAGATGATTATCTATAACTGTACCCACATAGCCTGCATAGAGCAGTCAAGAAACGAACGATAAGAACAACTAGGATAACAACGCGTGGATATGTATGTAGGTGCCCAGAGAGGTAAGAAACACGAAAAAAAAAATAAATAAAAAAAGAATAATAGAGAACAAGTAGAAATCCTGGGATATATGCGTATGCAGAGATTTTTTTATCCCTCGCTTACTAATAGGCCAAGCTCTCCTCGTATATACGAGAGTAGCTGTAAGAGTAGAGCACGTAATTATATCCTGCCTACACAGAATACGTAGTACGTCTTGACGCAGCAGCAGCAGCAGCAGCACTTGGAGTATTGCAGGCACTTTCGAATTTTTCAAGTGTTAGCTCACTTTTCTCTTTTCCTTCCTTTAACCCCTTCCTTGTACACAAGTTCTACCTAGAGTTTCTCTCGTTTTATTTATTTTTTTTTTTTATTTTTTATCCTATTTGCAGGAATTCTTCTAACTCGGGATTTCAATTTTATGAGGAATCTCGTGCAAGCTCTGGAAATTTTAAATTCAAAGAAAGAAATGAAGAGCAAGCTTTCTTTAACGAGTATATTTCGCTTGTTAATTCATCCGTTGCCTTAATATTATATTCTCTTTCCCGTACTTAAACATGCTTCATGCGTATATACAATATTGTAGATTTTTTTTTTTATTTTTTACTTTCGCTCTGCGCGTACGTATACGTATACGCAAACTTGTTTTTCACTCTAACCGTATAGACGTTATGCGTTGAGATAAAGTCACAAGCAGTAATTATGAACTATAGTATAGGGAAGAGAGAGCGAGAGAGAGAGAAAGAGGATATAATTGTGATTGATGGGGAGCCCGGGTGAGATGCGGAGGTAGGGAGATGACTTCCTTTTAATCTCGCTGCGCTTTGCCTAACCCTCTCGGCTCTACGTTCCGTATAGGCCGATCTCTCGTCGGTGCGTGCAAAGTCTATTGCCGTTTACCGTGTCGTGCGTTGGACTAGCGCGTGTATACGTAACTCTATCGATGTATACATAAGCGTTACTTTTCTATGTTCCTGCATTACTTAGATTAATTCTAGAATTTTTGCTTTAAGTTTACTTGAGTACACGCTATTTTATTTGACGCTGCTCCATTCTTTTAACTCGATTATTCTAGTATATTATTTACTAATCATCATGATTATTATAAAAATTATTTATTTCATATCATTCATTTTAATTTTATAAATAATTAAAACACAAAATAATTTTCTCTTATTTATTGCGCTTACGAAATAATTTATCAAATTTAATTTTTCCTAAATTTTTCATAATTCTCTTTTTCAAAAGAATTTTGATAGAATAGTATTTTTTTAAAATGAACAATAATTGTTTCAGACCTTTAGTGAAAAACTCATTTCATGTATAAACGATGATTAGAATAAGCATACGCCAATTATATAGCATTTATTAATCCAACTAAAAAATTTTATAAAAAATTCCAAGTATTACGAAATAGTATTTTATGAACGAGCTATAAATAATTTACTTAAGAATTTAATCGAATAGTTGCGTTCGGAGCACTTGAAACTATATAATGAAAATACGTATGCAAGCATACGCAAAATTACTATTTTAATATTTCAAGTTTTAAATGAATAAATAATTAAGATATCGAAAGAGATTATATTACTTCACATAAAAAAAAATAATAATTAATAATTGTAAAAACAGCTTATTTAACGAATATAATTATTAAAGACAGTATGGATTAAAAATGACTTATGGAAATAAAGTGAGACGAAAATGAAGGTAAAAATAAAGGTGAAAGTACAAGAAGACGAGTAACAGATAATAGCTGTTTATAAGCAGAAAATTTGACCCATTTTCGTAACTCTCGGTTTAATGGATAGACACGAGACAAGCGAGAGAGAGAGAGAGAGAGTATTTCGTATATACAGAATCCCGAGTGGCCGACAGTCAAAGTCGGTGACAACAACGCTGTATGCGATGTTTTGGGTCAACTTTACGTCACATCCCTGATTTTCGTAAACCCTTTCGGCTTAACAAGGATTTTCGACTCTTGTATCCCTTGGTTGTACATTTGCTTTGCTTTTCGCAACCCACCCATACATATATATACCGACGACTACCCGCTATATAACATAACAACTTTTCCCTCCTGCCTATACACTCAAGCCTCCCGCTGCGTGCCATTAGCGTCTTACCCTATAACCGAGAGGGAGAAAGATAGAGAGAGAGAGAGAACGGCTACTGACCTCTTCTCGACAAATTCTGACCTGCAGATAAACTTGTCTCTAACAACTCGCTAAATATGCACTAGCCTCGTCAACCCTCTAATTGCCATTCACAATTCAACGCTGCTGCGTCATTACGCGCAATTCTAAAGACCGAAGACCAATACTTTCTTTTTTTTTTACTTCTCTTTTTTATTTTTTAATCGCTCAAAACAGTCTAATAATGAAGGTTTTTTCAACTTTGATAGCGTGCTGGTTATTATATCGATTAATGAGAATCGTCAAAAAAAAAATTTATGCACGTTGAGTTTTTATGTAATAATAATTATCAATGTTGCACTTATGAATGTATAATTTGGGAAATTTCAATTATGTATTCAGATGGAAAAGGATTTTTGCATAATTAATTTAATTTTGAGTCGATAGCTTTTGATCCTATTAAAAAAAATAATAAATAAAGTTCTATTGGAGCATAATAAGAAGGAATGAGCAGAGAAATGCAGTTGATATAAGCTTTTACGAATAGAGCGCATCATTCTCATATGGCGCTTAGGAGCTTACCCGTACGTAAATGTAAATCAGTCATTTGTGAAAATGATCGTTTGAAGATTCAAAGAGAGAGAGAGGGAAAGAGAGAAATATAAAGTCGAAGCCCTCGTCATCCAGGCGTTCGCTGTTGCTTTGGCCATGTATACACCAGTACAGTTCAACCTGTTGACCCGGTAAGAGAGGAGCTTGCAACGATTTTCACATCCCTCTTTCTTTACCCTCAATATCTATACTTTACTCGCCTTTCCCGACCCCGGCTTTTCACAGAGATACGCGCACACTTGCTCACTTTTAGAAAAAAAAAAAAAGAAAAAAAAACATAACCGAGGGAAGAAAAGGAAATGTTCGTTCGCTCGTTTGTTCCTCCGTTCGTTCGCGCGCGCCTTTTACACAGATCACACGTGTTTTTACGAAGAGCGAATATATATATATACGGGCGCGTGCCAGCAACTTTCTTTTCTCTGAACCAAAGTCCTCCTCTCCCTCTCACCTCTTTCTCCCTCCTATTATAACAACTCTGCAACTCCTCTCTTGCCGGCAAACTTCCTTTTTTTTTTCCTCTTTTATTTTTTTTTTCTTCTTTCCTTCCCTCTTTCCTTTTTGCTTTTGCTACTGCTTGTCGTTATTATGTATCCCTTCGAACCCCAACAGTCGCTTGCGCCTCTCTATACAGTTCCGCATTTCGACTGTCATTCACAGCTTAACCCAAATATTCAAACACCAGGAACGACGAGTATTTCTTTTTTTTTTTTTTTTTTTGTTTTTCGCACCTTTTTTCCACTATGTCAACCTACTGTCCGCTCTTGGATGTTACTTTTCAAAGCAGATGTATCAGTTAAAAAAATATCCTTAAAAGTCTCAGTCCTAAGCCTTTACTGTGCACACTCGTGTAAGAACATATAAAAGCTTGGTATATACTTTTTTAAATAATTTTAATCAATGCTTATGGATAAACAAAAATTATGTAACCATCACCTAACTGCCAATTATTGTTAATTTTCAATTTCTCCAACAACAATAAGTTTAAAGAATTATAGTACTATAAAAAACATTTCATAGCTGTTTATTTTATCTAAATATTATGTAGCTTTACAAAGTAATTTAAAAAATAGTAGACTCTCTAAATCTGGAAGAATGATTTCCAGACATTTTCTTTGGTCAAGAGTGATTTTTCACTCTATCAGTGAAAAAACAGAGCCACTCTATTATTGACTGGCTCAGTTTTGTGACTATTAGAGTGAAAAATCACTCTATCAAATTTAGAGAGCAATAAGTATTTTCTAAAAGCTGATCTTTGAAATTGACGGAATGCTCTTATTTAGAAATACCGTAAATTAAAGAAAGTTTAATTAATCAACTAATGATAAGTACTTAATTTATCTTCTTGTTCAGTAATTGGAATTGGAAAAAATTCAAATTATTTAATGAACGTTCGAATGAAATTTTATTTATAAGCAAATAATAAGCTAGAGTATGATAAAAATTTACAATGCGAAGTCCTATTCAAGGACTGGATGGATGAATTATAATTTTAAAGATAAAAGTAATTTTTAATTCAACAGTTACAATGTAACATTTACAGCGTTAAATAATTTAATACATCATTTAAAGATAGTGAATACTGTATTAAGTGGAAAAGTAAGACAAAGGTGATACTTGTTTTCCTGTTAAACGTAAGCAAGGAAAGGAGGTAAAGTAAATTAGGGGAAATAATGTCACACTTTAATCTTAACCCGTTGACTGCATTTGGCTACAGTAGTATAGCCAAACCACATTTAACACTCATTGATTATAATTGATGGAAAAATTAATCAGAAAATTTTTATGAAATTCAAACATTACTTTCATATAATAGAAACAAAAAATGATAAAATCATCGAAATTTCCGCCTTAAAATTTCATAAAAAACGACTTTTTAATATAAATTTTAATTTAAGATGCTTATAAAAAGAGTTAAAGTGTATGGATTAAGAGAATAAAGTATTAGTTTAATCGCTTTGGCTTGCCTCTTATTTTTATATAATATTCAGACTTTTACATAATTTTTACATTGTAAAAAACAAATTAAATTCTTTTAATGCTCTCCACAAAAAGATTTATTTTCTGTAAATCGCACTTTACAAGCGGATATGATGTCTATAATTTAGCTGAAAAAAAAAATTGACTATTTTCACCTCGTGTAATGAGCAATAATTATTGAAAAAATTTAAAAATTTTAGAAAATTAGAAAGATATTTGAAAAAAAAATAATAAAACGTGAAAATGTATTTGTAAAAACTAGCTTAAAACGGTCTATTACAGTAAAAATAGTAGAGATTTAGGTGGCTGCAATATAGAAGAAAAAATATATAGTCTCGCTGTAAGCGTGCGTTCTGGCGGTGCGTGTGCAAGTTTTGCGGGACACCGATCGATGCTGTACGCACTCTCTCTCTCTCTCTCTTCCCTTCCCCCCTTTCTCTTATTTTCTCTCTCTCCTACTCTCTTCCTACTGGTGCTCATTTTTCTTCGGCTCCTCATCAAGATACAGCTGAGTGCTTCGCTACGGCACTACATATCGAAGGACGTCGTTAGCATGGTAGAAAAAAGAATTTAATTTTTTTTTTCTTTTTTTTATATCAACTTATTAGATTTTTTAGAAAAATTAAAAAATTGAAATTTAAAAAATAAAATTTAAATATATACATGTAAATGATATAGTAAGAAAAAATTTGTACTATAAGGAGAATAAAGAAAGAAAGAATATAAAAAAGAAAAAAAACTTAAAAAAAGGAAAGAAAGAATATGGCAAATGCTTGCTATGAAGATGTATGTGTGCGAGGCGCGAGTAAAAATAAAATTATGCGTACGCACGAGAGAGAAAAAAATAAGCGCGTAGAAGGCAGTAGCAGGCATCAGCCGTATAGTGGTATAGCAAAGAGAAGAGAAGAGAAGAGAAGAGAAACCAAGAGAAATAGAGATAGATTTAGGTAAAGGGGAAGGAAGGAAGATAAAGCGAGACGGAGAAACTAAAGTAAAAGTAGGGGAGGTGGAAAGAAGCAGGCAGCATAGCAAAGTTTTAGTTGTATGTATACATGTATAGTATAGCTCGGTCTTGCTCGACGATTATCAAGGCGGATCGTTGTGCTGCTGCCGCTGTGCTGTTGCTGCTGTTGCTGCTGCTGCTGCTGCTACTCCAGTGCGTGGTAGTGCGTAGCTGTACTTCTCTCGTGCGCCGTTGCCATAGCGACGAGTAGCACTGCTCACGCATCGATCGCAGACTCCCGGTGCGTTTTCAGATTAACAGACGAAGATAGAATATAGAAGCGTGCGTAGAAATGGAAGGCGACATTGCACACACGCACATATACATATACAAGCTGTATATAACTTCTCGAGAAAGAAAAGAGTAGGCAAGAGCGTGGAGTGTGTCCTGGAGCCCTGGAGTTTTGCAAGATCCCGCAAAACGGAGAAACTTGCTACTTGCTACTGCTGCGATTTTTACGGCTTGCTACCGCGCACTTCTTCTACCACTTTTCTTATTCTCTCTTTCTTTATTTTTTAGCCCTTTTCTTTCTTTCCTCTCGTTTTTTTTTCATCCTTTGCGAGAAGCAGCTTTTAGAAGGATTCTTTACATTATAGCATTTTTTAGCGAACCTACATTCAAGAGTTTTATTTTTATTTTACTACGATTCTATTTCTATTCACGGGCTTATTTTCATCAATTAATATTTAAAATATACCATGTATTCAGAATATCAATTTTTTATGAATATTTGATGAATTCTTGAAAAGTAAAAAAATTTTTAAATAAGAATTCATACAAAAAATAATATAAAAAATAGGTTTTTTGTTAACTACGATAGCAAATTTTGATAAAAATGAACATTTATAATGATAAATGGATTAGTTTTTTGTAAAAAAATCAATTTCTTAATTTTGAAATTTCATAAGGAAACGAACAATTACATTAATAGAACCTATATTTTAATGTTGGAGGTATAATAAATTATTGAATGATAAACAACGGAAAAGACATACACAAAATGTAAGAATTTGTTTTTTTCAAAGAATAATTTGCAATAAAACTTTGATATTAAATCCCGCTTGATTTTGATTCGTCACGATCACGCTTTGGCTATTAAATCTAATAGTATATTTTGATGAATCTTAGTGGATAGAGAGAATCGGCAATTCGACTAGCGAGCAGAAAATATACAACCGAAAATCGATCGGACAATAAAAAGAGACGCGAAGCTTTGAAAAGACAGTGGGTATATATAGTTGCCGTTAAATCCATTCACGCGAATAATGACTTTTCGCGTTGAATCTAACGCGTCTAACTTGTTAATTCGGGGCGAAACCCGTAATTTTACGGATTACTTGAGCATTTCGGCATCCGAGGAAAAAAAAAACAACCATTGTATTATATTACTGTTCGAAGAGGAGAGAGAGAAAAAATTCTCAGTGTTTACGAGCGGGAAAAGGTCAGGAATGTGTAATTGTACTTACATGTCTGTATAGTCACATTTCTTTAAAACAAACTGACTATTATAAGAGGCTATAGGTGTCATTTTAAATTGTAAATCGTAAATCGAAAGATACACTGAATCTTTCCTTTTGAATTTTAACTACAATAGTTTTTCTTTCCTTCTCAACTTTTCATCCAATTCAGCTACAGGATGCTGCTGGTAAATATAAAGGTTATTCTCTTGCTGTCTCGAGCTTATAGAATTTTACAAAAAGATAGATGAGCGTTCGTTTTCTTTTGGACATCCATAACTGTGCGCTAATGTTATTTGACCAGCAGCTTTGGCATACTGGACGAGTACCTAAGACACAAGACTTCCACTTTATTGTCGATCAGAATTTTCAATTTTTTTCCCGTCATGTCCTGAAAATACAAATATCAAAGAAAACAAAATGAATTATCGAGCACAATTGTATATGTATATATATTTAAATGAATAAAATTATATCATTTCGATTTTGGATGTTAAATTGATAGATCTTTCCTTCGTAAATGACAATTCAAATGTGCACTTACATTTATTAGTTTATCAAAATTACAACGTATAAAGTTCAATTTATAATTACATATTTACCTTTTTAAATATTTATTTTTTTAAATAATACAGTCAAACATGGAACAGTTTTGAAATTTTATTTTAAAAGTATACGAATTTAATAATTTTTATAAGGAATTATTCTTTATAAAACTGTTCTACTTAGAAATACGGGCATATTATTTGAAAGTGAATAAGATTTTTATTTGAACCTTTTAAAACTGAATTATAAAAAAAATCTTATATATTTTTACATAAAAAAGAGCTAAAAAATTATCACTAAAAGTGTATCTTAAGAACTTAAAAACTTTTTTTTTTATTTAACGTTGCTTTATTTATGCTATCATTACGATGCTTATTAGCGACGGAAGTCATCAGTGTGTTTGTAAACAAAGCACATGTAACGTACAGCGGTACTTGTATTAATTGGCCGAGAGCGGGATTCGAACTCAGATCCCTGAGACTACGAATCCATCGCTCTCCCGAGTGAGCCACTGTGACTTCATATCATAAACTTTATTAAAAACTAAAAGCTTTCAAAATTGAAAAAATTTCTTTAAAATAATGAAAAAGCGTGAATATTTTTTAAAAAAGTTAATAAGATCTTTATTGAATCAGGCAAAATAGTGGACTATAATATGAGGTATATCTTGTAGAAAAAAAAAGAAATTTGCTTATTAAAGGGGGTAGATAGCATTGCGCATTAGTCGAAGCGTAAAAAGCGTTGATTCGAATCTCACGGCGTATGAAATTTCAGTGGTTCTTATACGTAGTATAAGCCGGCGGGGATAATATAACAGTAGCAGTAGCGCGAGGGTGCAATAATTTTCAATTTGGTCCGTCGAGACAATTAATTTCGGTGCCTCGGTGTATATATATAGGCGCAGGTCATTTGGCACTAGAAAGCGCAAGCACGAGACACTCGCCGAGTACGTGTACAACACGTAGAGAGAGAGAGAGAGAGAAAGCGAATATAAGCAAGCCGGTGTTGTAATAGCATATTGACGGCGCATTACTAGCCTCTAGCCCTATAGCATAATAACGTCACATCTCTCTAAGAGTTAGAGTGCGACGATTTGTATCGTGAGAAATGTAAGCGTGTATGTGTGCCTATATATGTGTATACATAATAAAGCAACGAAATGGGCCAAATGGCAAGCGTTTCCGTCGAGGCAATAACTCACCGAGTAACTTCCTTCACATCTGCGCTCGATTCTTCTCAGTTTTTCCTAGTTAGCTAAGCGAGCTTATATATATACGTCCAAAGATTTCCCGCTTCGAAATTACTACTGCTTCTTTTTCTCTCTTACTTTATTTTTTCCTCTAGCTACTCGTTTTACTAAACACTATGCTCAATTACTTTGCCATGAGTCTAAAAACCAAACTCGTGGAAATGGAAGGATCGTTTGAATAGATAAAAACCGCGAGACGAGAAAAAAAATTAAAGCCTTTGATAAGATGTAAGCCTCTTAAAATCCACAAAATTTCTAATGCTTTTTTTTCAAAAAAGGAACATTGATCCATTAACATGAGAGAAAAGGAAATATAACAATGCATGAATCCTTGAATAACGTATCTGAAAGCATCAAAGTCGTCGAAAAATTTTTCAAGTTGCGCAAACTTACATAAAGGACCACCAGTGATATATACCTCTTTTTACATCGTAGTTCCTTTTTTTTGCTTGTTTCCGAAATTTGTCACTGCGTCAAAAACTACACACACACACACATACATATACACACATATACAGAAACACATAAAGGTAAAATCAATCGTTGCAATATATAGGATGGAAGCATGCAGCAGCAGTATTATTGTATTAAAGGAACCACCGATGGGCGGGAAAATCTTTCGGGCGCAAAAAAAGACCGAACGTACCGCTTCGAATTTCCAAAAGGCCCAGCTGTCGTTTGGCGGCAAGAGTCGAAAGTCGCTTCTATTCTCATTCTCCTTCTTTTTCCGTCTATCTTTTTCTAAGCGAACGCGTATACACTTAATGTTCGAGAGAAAAAATGCAGCCGTCGGCCATCTCCGAGCCTCATTAAACACGTAGACAGAAATTTATGTTGTTTTTTCTCTATGATCATTTGTGAAAATGCGCTTTAAATTTTATAATTATAAGACTAACTTTGGATCTTAAACGCAAGAAATTTTTCAAGACGATTCGGAAAATTTCCATTATTTAATATAAATTTCACTTTAAATAAATAATCTAAATTGATTTGAAAGGGTGACTTTTTGAGGATTTCAAAGGTAATTTGCAATGAAGCGTGGCCTTACAAAATACTAATATTTTTTACTTCCCGATGAAGAAATAAAGTTAAGGGCTGCTATTAATTCTACTTATAAAGATTTTTCTAAAATAAAAATTAAGTGATGTGCAAGCCATTTAATATAAAGCGGATTTTACGCTCAAAACTAGTAGTTTACGATGATTACAAAAATCACGCAATTCAAGGCTTATTGAAAAAATATCGTATATATACTTCATTCCTAAGTGTTAGAAGTAAATATACTCTGAGTTAAATTAAAAACACTTTCCTGATGAATATAATATTTATCATAATTATTATAATTCACTGAAATTTCATTAATTTATATTATATAGTTTCAGATCATGTTATAATTTACTTGCGATCTAAGTAACCAAATTGATTTTCAGTATCGACAATTACTCAAAGTATATTCTTATAATTTCATTTTAAATAACACTTTTTTGGCCAAAAATTAAATTTATTGTGCAAAAAAGAAAGTTAAATTCGAAATTTCAAAGTTTCCATCTTGATTGATTAAGTAATTGTAATTTATTAGACGGTGAGTTGGATTTTCAATTTAGCGAAATTCGAAGCAGTCCAGTAATAGGATTAAACGTCCGACTAATCGAATAATCAATGGCCGATGATAACGAAATCAATCTAGCGTATGACGCACACATATAGCCGTAGGTCATCTTTACTCTCGACGGTTAGCTCGTATCGTATAAGTAACCGGTAGTGCGATTGCTCTTCTAAGATATAAACCCACGTTAGAACCTAACGATATTAACTGTAGCTGTTGCCGGAATCATCATCCCCCATTATTTTGTTTTATGCATAATTATCTTTCACCTTATGATATAGCATACCGTGTCGGGGATGAAGTTGAAACGTCTAAACAAGTTAAAAGTAAAAAAATTGATAAATCACATAATATTTATGTGACAGATATAAATAGTATGAAATGTATATTATAATTTTAATTTGACTTGGCCATAAATATGAAAATCTCGGACTGTTATTAAAGTATTATTAAAGGTTTGTAGATGTTTTGAAAAAAAGCAAAAAATATAACATTTAGCGAGTATGTAGATCAGAGATCAGAAGATTAGCATCTGTTTAGGGGTATATAATACCGGTAAAAAGTTTTAACAAAGGATAAAAGTATAATTATCAACGATTGAGAAAGAGGGAATTTTGAGGGCTTTGCACTCGCGTATAACAAGAATGTCCGTATATATATACAATTGAGGGTGAAAGAAGAAAAAAATACACGTGCATTTCTATACACTCCCTGGCGGCATTTAATTTCAGTCATCTTTGCAAACGAAAATTACTATCACCAGTGCATCTGCAATTGTACACCCTCTCGAGCTCCGCGCTAAGGCGAATAGATCCAAATCGCAACATTCGTCTTTCATTCCAGGTAGCACTTTTTTTTTCTTTCCTACTCTCGCTCGCTTTTTCTCTTTCTTTCTCATTTTTTTCACTCGCTGCAAAACGCCTATTGAAAACAGTAAAAGAGAGTAGGGATGAAAGCAAGTGAACACATATATACACGAGAATATTGAAGGAGTAAGAAGGAAGGCGAGAAAAGGCAAAGAGAAACAGAAATACACATAGAGACATTCACGTACACACCCACACGCGTACACAGCTCTCCCCTTACACACATACAGACTGCGTATATACATACATACACATATTGCTTTTGGACAATGGCGCGCGAGCGATCAAACGCGCGCGATGGAAAACGTCTGATTGGTGCGTGGCCACGCGCCGGAATACTACCCTAGAGACGGCAGATGTTTCTAACAAGCGGCGCACAGCGTATGTATATACGACGCCAGCAGCAGCAGCAGCAGCATTGCCAAGCCTACGTATATATACGGCTTAAGAATATAGCCGTATAGTCCGAAGTATCGATCGCGATAAGCCGATCGTTATTTTAAAAGTAAAAAAAAAAAAAGAAGGAAAGATAAGTTCTAACGATTGGGCTCCGAAGGCTTCCGCATTGTTCGACTTTCTTTCTCGCTTTTACAAATAATATATATTACAAGTTTATGTTCTTGTAAGAAAAAAATTTTATTTTCGGCCTCTATTACTCGAACAAGTCGACGATTTGTTTGAATGTATCACATAAATAGTCAACGTTTTAACTATACATAGACTTGAATTGGAATATAAGCCTGATGAACGCATGCAGGATTAGTTTTTCTTTATTCGATGTTTCTCGATAAATTAGATACAAAAAGCTTCTTTGAATTATCGGGTTAAAAGCCAACGTCAAATTGTTTATATTTTTGTGATTAATATTGTTGATCTTTACATTTTATCTTTTCTTAAAATATTATTATTTTTTTTTAAATTCTGGATTAATTTTTAAATTTATAGTTTGAAGGATGAAGTTGAAAATTATAAGACGATTACATGCCTTTCGAACTTAGCTAAACCATTTGAGATATTAGTAGCCAATCGATTGTATGATTTCATAATAGAACATGCTATATTAGTTTCTAAACAATTTGGTTTCATAAAATATAAGGGTACTAAAGATGCATGAAGTTACATTACTTGCAAATCGTATAATAATTTAGACAAGACTAAACCAATTGCTATTAACTTTTTAGATCCTGCCAAAGGAAGTAAAAATGTAAATTATAAATTTTTGCTGAGCAAATTTAACATTTATGGAGTTAGAGGAAATGCAGTTAAGACATATCAAATTACGTAATTAGCAAAACTAAATACTTGTATATTTTTAAAAAACTTTCTAATATGGCAACGGAAACTCTAAGGATTATGTACGATGAGTTTTCCCACAGCGCTATCAATTATGATACAAAGGTTCGGGGAGTTGTACATGAAAACTATTTGGGATTATTGCGAACAAGGAGAGTAATCCCTGTGTGGATCACAGATTTTGATGAAATTGTGAGACATGGTCTGTGGATCTGCACAGTTTAACGATTTGAAAATTGCATTTATTAAATCATAAATTTTGTACTTTTTATGAAAAATCTTACTTTTTTCATTAATCTCGTTTAGATTAAATTCGTATTTCTCATATTTCCATTGTTAAAAAAATAATTAATTTAGTAAATTATTTTCAAGGAAATTTTTTTTCATTATCATACATTTTTCATAGAATACACATTGACGTAATTTTAACATATGAGATGAATTAAAAATTAATAATAATTCATTGGTATTTGATTTCTTTAGATTTTAATATTTGCCCTTGAAATAAATTTAAAACTGAGAATTCAAATATTCATATTATTTGTTTAACAATACTAAGAAAATGAATATTGTTGCAGAATTTTAAGGTTTAATCTGCAAGTTTCTTGAAAAAATAAGTAGCAAACATTATTTCTGCAAATGGGTTAAAGAATGATGTAATTTAGATAATGAAATGTTGTCAATAAGTCATTAATGTGAAAATATTAACCATTGTAGGACTTTAATCCTATGTACTTTTATTGTTTGTTATATTTATAAATGCTCCATAAACATTGTAAAAAGGATGCACTTGTTGAAATCTGGATCCAATAGAAAGCACGTGATACTTAAAAAGCGAGCACAAAATATATTCAATACAAGCAGTTCAATGCTCCGACTGACGTAAAAGCAAAGAATGAGAAGAAAAAAAAGAAATGCAATCGGTGGAGGAAATTTAAAAAGGTATACAGAAACTAGTCGGTATGGTGCACCTTACAGAGCAAGAGAGAGTGTCGAGTGGTCTGTGCGTTGTGCAGTAGCAGTAATCAATGAGCCCGGTATATAGAAGTATTAGCAAGAGAGGGTCATGTATATATAGCAAGTGGGAGAATCGATGTATGTTGCGGCATCCCCTGGCGCTTACATGCCTGTTTACACCGCACACTTACTACATCGTTATACACAAGGAAGTACATTGTGGTCCCTGGTCCCGATATATATACATATAAAAAGAAAAAAAAAAAAAGAGCGAGAAGCGAGGGTGCGGGTGTCTTTTTCGGCGCAGCGCTTATAAGAGGGAGAAAGAGAGCGAAAGAAAAGAGAGAAAAAGAGAGGTAGATTTCTTCGGTAGGTGTTCTGAACTGATTTGGGGAGCCTTTTTAGTATATATACGTATATACGTGTGGGGTCGTGTGCACCCCCGGACGCGTGCCCTCTTCAATGGAGTAGCGGTATTGCTTGGCTGCTGCTGCTGCTGCTACTGCTACTGTTGTCCTAGCTCCCGAATCCCCGAGCAACTTGGAAATGTATATCGCGAAAGGGCTGCGAGGCCGATGCTCTTTTCATGCACCGTTCAGTTTCAGGCCCTTCCTAACAGTACAGCAACTTATTGCACCTCGCCCCAAATCATTGTTTCCCGCTCTCCTTTTAACTTTATTGCTATAACCATCCCTTTAAATGTTCCTCAATCAGATCTTTCTACTTCCGATCTTTTCTTATAAAGAGTAGGTGCGATGCAAAGGAATCTTTACTTTTTTTTATTTTTTCTCATTTGGTGATGCTCTATATTTAGTATTATCAATAGAAAATAATTGATTTTATTTTAATTATGAATAATCTAAAGTAATTTTTTCTTAAATAACATTGAAATATTTTTTGAAATAAAATAAATTTTTAGACAGTTTATACGTTTTTATTCAAAAATATATTTATTATTCAAAGAAACAGCTTGATCAGTCTTTTTCAAAAGAGCTCGCATAAAATATGACAAAGTCACGTAAGCATCAATTAATGAAGATGGACAACGTCACAGAGTGAGAACCGCTTTGGCCAGCATTTTAAGATAAACCTGGGTGCTAAGGAAAATTGGGTTTCTTTGGTAAAATAGAAAAATGTTTCTCCATCTGAAATGCAGTCAATGGTTAAAAGCAAAAGCATATAAAGCGAGAAAAAAAAATTTTTAAGAGTATAGAAAAAGGGAATAAACCGAGATGAAAAAAGACGGATAGACCCAGGTGAACGGCCTTAACGATCGAGAGGACGATTTTTCATTTTTCGATGCCACGAGACCCCCGACAATGGACGCGTGTCACGAGCTGCTCATAGCTGCAGCTGTCCCTGCCACTGTTTGTCGCGCGCACATGGCGCCCAAAAACCTTGTGCTTTAACCAGTCAACGCTTATATGTACGTTTACATCTACGTATATGCTATACCATTCGAAGCAGATTTTTCAGGGAGATCAAAGCAAAGACTCTCTTATAACATCATGAATACACATACGCGCACATATGTATACGTATATATTTATACGTACGAATGAAAGTTGCATGGCGCACCGGTTATTGCATTTGCACGTGTACCCTATTCTTTATCGCTTCTTTTCTCTCACGCTCTGTCTTGTGCGCTGCTGTTTATCGAACAATTTCTGAATATGCATAAGCATAATGCATTCAGTGACTTACTAAACAGTTGAAAAACTTATATCATTAAACAACTATGATTACGCGTTCGAGAGAAAACTAACAAGAGAAAACATTTTAAAGAGCAAACATTTTCCTAGCCTAAGAATTTTACACGATGGAGGCAAATAACTCGGAGAAAATATTTTTGTAAATATGCACCGAGAAAAATATTATGATAAAAATTACGGTTTAACTTTGGTCATGTGGTAACAGTATCATAAAATTCATTATTGATGTATAAGAAAAAAACAGCAAAAATTCAATCGAAGTTTTAAAGTATTTAATTTAATGTTTCGTTTTGATAGTAATTTTTTATAACAATAACGTATATTGTACTACGTTTCCACATGACCAAAGTCAAACTGTAATTTTTACTAGAATATTTTTCTCGGTGTGACAATGCCAGGAAAGAATTATTATTTTTGTACCAATAATAATACGTTTTTTTTTTATTTTTAAGTAGTATAATATTTATTTAACAATATAAAAAGGAAAATTTTAATCGAAGCTCTTAAAAGAGGAGCGTCGTTGTTGAGAAAAATGAAATTGTATTTTTTCATTAAATAGGAACAGCTGCAACCACATGGACCGTTTTAAGTGCGAGAGCAGAAAGCAGCCGCAACAGCACAGTGGCAGCCGTTCAGTGAGATCGATACATTCGAAAGGATCCGTAAGGACAGATAGTATCTTTTGCTTCTTTGGCCAACGGAGAATTTATATAGACACTTTCTGTCTCTCTCTCTTGCCCGAATACAAATGTACATAAGCCCGGTATTTCTCGTTCGCTAGCAAAGTAGAAATGAAATTTTCGAAAGCCAAAACGTCAAGTATAAAAGCAATTTTAAAAGTTTAATTTTTAAAATAGATCCAATGCTTATTTTTCTTGAGTTTCGACTTTTGAATTTTGACGGCCTTTTCTTATGGAATAACATTAAATGCATTTAAATATATATGTGATTATGAATTGTTGATTTTAAAATTTCATTGCCCACTTTGGCCGTACTTTATGAATTTTTGGCATAAGACCAACTGGCACAGGAATAAAAAAAAAACTAAGCAAAAGGGGCGGTGAAAGTTTTTCGATATAGTATAAACCGCCCCGAGTAATAATTCAATCGTTTTTCAGTCCCTATTCTCGCTTTTATAGCCGAAAAATGACATAAAAGAAAAAAAAAACGACTATATGTTTGCAGCATCAAACTTATACAGAAAAAAAAAGAAATGGTAAGTCTGTCAACTTTTGGGTGGAGTCTTCATGTATCCGACGTAAATCAAAAACTCACGTATTCGCGCGCCTCCCTTCATCTTATTTTGTTTTTTTTTTTTAAGCTGTAATAGAGCGCGCATCCCGATACAATATCTTTCAGCTTTTCCAAATTCTTGGCGTTAAAACTATTTTTAGAATTAAGATATGATCGATTTTTTAAATAAATTATTTTATTTAAAATTTAACGGACTTTGCTATAAATATATACACATACGAACACGCGTATCTAGGTGAACATCAGTCAACGGTTCAGAATTCACTGGATGTATTTGAACATTACAGCACTATCTTTGAAAGAATCTGATTGAGCGTTTGAATAAATATTTTCTCTTGCATGATCTTTTAGAATTAATATTTTAATGTAATAGTCACATATTGATTAAATTTTTGGAAAAAAAGTTGAGAACCACTGTTTTGGAACTGACGCAATACAATAGCCATGGCTTTGGACCAATGTAGGCATAAGATTGTTCCATCCTATACCTGGTTCCTATAAACTGATTTATTTCAACATTATTCTACGGCTTTAGGTATTGCATCTGTCCGGATTTCACAGCGGCAGAGGCATCATTTCTCTGTGTTTGGTTATAATACACTCACATGTATATTCTCTATCTCTTTTTTTCTCAGACACATACATTCATACATATATGAACACACATGCATACACAAACTCACATATACATACACGCACAAATATGCACATATACATATACTGAAAAAAAATTTGCTGTTCAACCCGATAACGTCTACAATAGTTTTAGTCTTTTACCTTAACAATAATTTTACTCCATACGAGTTTTAATAATCTATGAACCTTGAGCATAGATCGTAAATAAAGCGAATTTTGTATGCCTTATGTATGACCGAGGTATAAGGGGAAGACTAAATTTATCGACACTCTATCCGTTAAACTTTTCGCGGAGTATCATTTTCGCACAAACGAGCCGAAAGGGATCGTTCATTATTTCGCTACCCAGTCAATAATATAACATTTCTATCGAAAATACTTTTTTTTTTTAATCTACTCTCGCATGTTTTAAATAACATCCATTGAAAAGCGGGACGTTTTAATTCTGTCAAAGGATTCATATCAAATTACTTTTTCAGATATTCTTGTATATAATTTAATATATATGACAGATATTTTTCATTAAATCTCAATGACTAAAAATTGTTTGATGACATCTGTTTAAATAATTCAGAAAAATTCAAGAGATATAATTAATTTTTCAACGAATTTGAGTGGTCAACTTATGGTTTAAAAATTTAAGGAAAGATAAAAGTGAATTTTTTGCATGAATTTTGATGAATGTATTAAAATCAAGGTTATTCTGGAAAAAAGTGAAAAAGCATCGAGGGGTCCTCCTTATTCATCGTCCTAGTAGTCATGTTTAAAACTCGCACGGGACATGAGAAATTTAACATTGAAGCCAATATATCCCTATACACTAGACCAGACACAGCACGTAAGAGGGGTGGCCCAAGAAGAAACGCGTGTACACACGAGAGAGATGGAGAGACATCGCGTTGCGTGCGCGAATATTCAAAGAAAAAGGCGCAGGCTAAGCACCTTGCGACTGTAAAAAAAAAAAAAAGAGTAGCATGAAAGAAAAAAAAAGTCCGGCTGCTTTGCTGCTGCTAAGAGCGATTTGATCGCTCGCGCGCGGGTGCGCAATGGGCGTCCTGGAGCGTCGCTTCCTCCCTTATCGTCACGGCGAATCATTACGTATCTTTCCTTCTCTTTCTCTCCCTTTATCTTTCTTCTTTTGCGCTTTGAAAACTTAACTTTCCAAGTACGGGACGAAAGATGTAGATCAAGTTTCGATATAGCCCCGCTCACCCGATAACTTTCGATTCCGTTCGCAGTGAGAATCATAGTATTCAGCATGTGTCTTGTTAGTGTGATATCTAAAGCTAATGCTTGTTGGCAAAATAAAAAGAAATGCTATCAAAGAAAAGTTAACCCTACGTGTGACTGTTTTCCATTTGATTTTAATTTTATGTATTTATTAAGCAACAATCTCTTAAATTTACACGCTATTACTTCTTTATCATATAAACTATTTCTTAGCGCTATTCTAATTCAATTTCAAGATCAAAGGAAACGAAAAAATTCATTTCCTAGTTTTTTATTTATACATCATAAGTAAAATTTTAACTTAAATACTGAAATTTTACTCATGTTTTTACATTGATATATCATTTCCAGAAATATATTGATTATTCGTACTCTTTAAGGCGACCTCGGAACTTAGGTTAGGTTTCATTTCTTAGTTTACAAATCATACTTTTAATACATGAAATTTTTCAGATTTTTTAATTTTTCACCATTCCTTGATACCCATAGAATGGTGGAAAACTTATAAATCCAAAAAATTTTACAAAATAAAAGTTTAATTTGTAAACTACGAAATAAAAATTTAGCCTAACCTCCGTAGTCGCCTTAACCTAAAATAAAAAATAAATTGGAAATATAATTTGAGAATAATTATAAAATATTTAACAAATATTTATAATAAAAATAATTTTATATAACATTAAAATAATTTTTTAAATGATTAGAAAAATAAAATGATAATTTTAAAAAATGCAAAATTTAAGACTATAAAAGTTTATTATAACAGTCTATTGGATCGGACATTAAATGTTTAAGTGGGTGATATCTGGTTAGCGAGCTGAGAGCTCTAAGTTTGAAATTGTGTAGGCATGGAATTGGGCGAAAGTAGTTTTAGCATCGAAACGGCTATTTTTATGTATTTATGCATATTAATTCTCTATCTTTCGTGGCTTGTACCCTCGAATCGCCACCAAGCTGACCAAAAAATAATCGACGTGTCCTCTCAAATATATTTTATACGCACTGTATAGCAAAATGGCTTATCGCTTTCTTCTTTTCCATAAAAACGGGATAATTATTTAAAAATTGGGAAAGAGTGCTTTTCAAACTAAACGATTTTAATTTAACGCGAACCCTATTATTATTAAAATGAGGAATCTTAGCAAGTATAATTTTGATTTTGCTTATATTTTTTCAAAATCCAATATAAATTTATATCGCGATACCGCTGTGTATCCTCTTAATAATACACTTTTCAAAAAAACCAGATTTTTATAAATTTCATAAAAATATATATGTTTAAATAATTTTCTTTTTTTTCATTCAAAGTAACGTCTTATTCGCTCTTACTATAATCAATAATTGATATGGAAGAGAAAGAATTTAAAAATTACTATTCGCAACAGAATGAAAGTACTCTGCGCAACTGTAGCCCTTACATCCATTGATTTTTCTTCTTATTGATAGAAATTCTCCTTTGACATTGATTCAGAATAGTAATTGATGATACTCCGCATCTTTCAACTGTAGCTACTAGAGCACATGAACAATGTAATCTCAACCATAGAAGATATATATATATATATGTGCATTTATGCGAACCATGGACCATACGAACATCATATTCAATGCTTCTTCAATGCAGTATTCATCTATTTTTTCCATAACAGCCTTTCAGTATACTGCTTTTTATTATTGCATTTTAATTAAATACGTAACTATTATTCGCATTTTTTTATGGAATAATTATTCATTATCTCATACATGAAACAAATATAATTTTGAATCAAAATAAATAAACTTATAAAAAAATCAATTTTTATGATAAATATTAAATGAAAAATGTAACTGATTGTTGTTCCGGGAGCGAAGAAGAGAGTTCATTTCTGTGGACGTATAAATTTAAAGAAAGGAACGAACAAGAGCTATATAAAACGAGAGAAGAGGAAGAAAATGATAAAAAAAAAAAAAAAAAACAGTAAGGCTTGCTTATTAATGCATGCTGCTCCGAGTTGAGGTTAGATGCGACGAAAAGTAAGTAAGCGGAAAGAAAAAAAAAAGTATGGAGAGCGTGATGCATCTCCTGTCATCCGGCCTCAGCAACTAAAGCAGCACAGAGAGAAGCCCAGTAGCAGAGAGAAGCACACCGCTACTGTACGTACGCGTATATACGTTCGTCAACCCTCTACGCGTCGTTTCTATAGAAAGAATACGCATTAATTTATATCTGCATGCGCCTGGTATTGTTATGATAATAGGCCCTACCGTCGAGCAGTTTTAAAAAAAAAAGAGGCCCAATCCTTCTCTCTTTTTCTTTCTCACTCGTACTCGCTATACCAAATATTATACTGGCCGAACATTACATTTGCCATTTCTTTCATTTACTGTCTTTCTATCGTATGAACAGACACTCGTACACGGATTGTTAAATATAATATATAACTATGTATAAGCTCATCCTTTTTTGCCTAAGTATCTAAAGGCCAGATTGCAAATCTTGCCTATAGACATATATAAAGCAAATACGCATTTTAATGAAAAACAATTCGAAACAATGCGAGTATCATCATTCGCGGCTCTATGGATTCTCTTTCTGTTTAAAGAATTAAAAAGAAATATCTTTTAAATATTAGCATACATACATTATGTGGCATACTAGCTTGGAATATTTTACTACTGTAAATCCATACCGTTATAAATTGAGACTTTATTTTGGGTCTTATTAATCACACAAATGGAAAAAATATTTGGATTTTTTTTCAAGCATATATGAGGAATATGCATCAGAAAAACCCCTTTTCAATTGTCATTTTTATTAATTTTGGAATCTTCTGATTAGCTTATTTAAATCTTTAAATGAACTGAATTTTTATTTAAATTTTTCTACTTATTATCTTTTTGTTGAATAAGATTTTTAAGGTCGTACTATCGCATCTCTTGTTTAACATTATAGATATCCAGCTATTTATATGCTTGTTATATTTGCAGTGCGTCGATAAATAGAATATTTATGCAGCATGCTACACGCGTGCTAGAATTAAATCTTTGGCCTTTATATGAAAATAAAGCAACATAGTAAGTTCTCGTACACATGTACACTTACACCTACGCCCGCATTAACCTATGAATTTCTGTATAAGCAAGCAGTAAGGCTCTGGCGCTCAAAATAAAACTTAACATGTATTACTGCGTGTCGGATTAATGCGAGAGGGAAAAACTCTACCTGGGAAAATCAGGAGCAAACGCTTTCTGTCAAAGCCTTGCCTGCGTCTATGTGTTTATATTGCGTCGCTCTGTATCCAAGAGAGAGAGAGAAAAAAGCTAACCAACTCCGCTCTCTCACAATACGCAATTATATATGCAATCGTGTATGTGCATACTGTAGCTATTCCACTTTGTATTTTAATTTCTTCCTTTAATTTTTTCTTTCCTATCTATTCATAATATACGTTTATTTTTTTAGCTTTTTTATACTCCTTTTTTTGTTTTTCTTCGACAAAAAATTTCCTAACCGAGAGAACGCTTCATTCAATCCGACTGAAGGGTTTAGATTTTTTTCGAAATTTTTTTTATCACTACTCATGTGTAGACAATGATGCTGCTAGCGAAGCTTTTTTTATTTTTATTACGTATATGAAGGTACATGGACGAGATTTCACATAAGAAAATCTCTGGAGTTGTGTATACGACGATGTGGAAAGTGCACAAAAGGACGGGAACACATGGCGCGTTTTTCGGGAAAGCAAACACAGAATGAACCCGCATGAGAGACGGAATGTCGTGCTAGGATTCATATAGGCAGAAAAAAAATCTCTAAATCCTACGAGGCATCGACACCTCGGATTCGTATCTAGCCTTTACCCTTATGCACAACGTAAACTTTTTAGATTTTTTATGTAACGTACTCAGTGAAATGTTTTTATTGGATTATTCGTCATAAAAATCTGTTGATTATGTACTAGCTTAAATTTTATTAATAAAATATATGTTAAAAAATTATGAACAAAATAAAAATGTCGTTTTTTAAATGTCTTTTAATATGATTACTTCATCATAGATTGTATTACGGCAAGTAATTAAATCTACAAATATTAGTTTTTCACAGCGTATGAATGATTGGAATTAAAAAAATATGTATCAATGCTTTTAAAATTATTAAAACATTTGACGATATACGAAACTAAAGTCTCTATTCATTAATCGTTTTTAAATTTTTTATTGATATAGTATTTTAATGTGTTTGCATAGAGTCGTTGCTCAGCTCATCTGGTCAATTAGTTTTTTAGATACTCAAGGTTATTAAATTTTTAGTGTCTTTTTTTTCAAATGACTGTATTACTTTATTAATGATCTCTTTTTTTTATCATTTATTTATTTTTTAGTTGAATTTAAGTTATAAAATTATAGTTTTTATAATGTAATGAATATTTTTTTTTATTTACAGTATTAACTATGAAAAACCTATGTTTTTGTTTTTTGATATTTAATTTTTTTAATATTCCATTATTCATTAGAGAAATATTTAAGTTGACGCATTAAACGATAGTTTGAATAAGAAACTTTTAATGATACATAAAATTTCTTAAAAAATAAATAACAACGAAATCGTTTTTCAAAGTATAGATGTTTTTAAGATTTGTTTTTATAACTTTTTGAAATATAAATCTCATAGATTATGTCAATTAAATGTTTTATAAAATTTAAACGTAGTTAAGCATTGGCCAAGTCTTATTTCTATGCAAATCTATAATAGAAGTAATTGTGACTGAGGAATAAAATTGAGGATCATCTCCGCGTATAGTGTTCTTAGGAATAATTTATTTAATTCCTTTCATTAAAAAATCTCACTTTTCTCTAACTTTTCGAGATAATAAAGGGCAGGCCTAATGGCTTAGCCAATTCCTACACCCACACACATGCACACACGCGTAAATATATTTTACGTGAAAAAAAAGAATATGAAAAAAAAATTTAATGATAATACTTTCATTGTTTTAAAAGTATACGTCCATCAAACGCATGCATACAAATACAAAAAAACTTATTCTATCCTAAATAAAAGTATGCTTTGATTAGCGTCACGCTATGAGCGTTTTTTTTAGAAACATTTAAAGATCCCACAAAACGAGAAATTCTGTTTTTTTCTATTTTAGGCTTCCATTAACTTCAAATATTGATATTTTCTTTCGTTTTAAAATCATTCTTATATATGTTTCGCTTTTTCAAAATATCTAATTAAAAAAATTTTTTAATCAGCAATGTTTTTATGAAAAAAAGAGCTGTTGAGAAAAAAAAAATCATCTGGGATCGATGACAATGCATCAGGAAGGTAAATGTACAGAAGCAAAAGAAGAAGCAGGTTTGCCGAGCGCTTTATGCGCTCATGCAGCATCCCTTTTCTCTTTCTTTCGGGGTGTATGAGTATAGATTTATATACACATAGTAAAGAAACTAAAGAGCGAGAGAAAGGGAAAACAACGAGAGAGAAAGAGAGAGCGAGCGAGCAACAGCGAGGATGAGAGGGGTTGCTGGCGCAAGCAGGGGCGGTCGCAATAGTGCGCTTGCGCGTTTCCTTCGTTCTATTTCACTCTTAAAAACGTTGTATCTCCCTCTCTTTCCGGCACACGGGCTTGATAGGCAAAGGCCAGTATTTGCATCTCGCTCGGTCTTTCGGCATCCCTTTCCACGCTGTAGGTCTGTACTGTAACCGGGGATCCTTATGCTCCGTCTCTGTTGCGCTCGGTCGTTCCGTCTCTATCTGACTTTAGGCGTGCAAGATACAGAGAATATTGTGTGTGTCCTGATGGGTTCCCAACTTCCCGCCATGGCTGCGGGATGACACCCGAGGACTGCCGAGCGGCCACGAGCTCGAACGAACTGCCGAAACGCGGGCAGCTGCGAGAGCGAGCAGCAGTGCAGAGAGACTCGCTAACAGCAAGACGGGACAAAGAATACTCGTAGGAGCGCGTACATACAGTCACCGCGCGCGCCGAGCACACTCAGCACGGGCCAGCCCGCAACCAAAGGTACTGCAGCAACACAAGGAGAACCAAACTTTTTCCTTCCTCTACATATACACTACATATATATATATAGATATCAGAACCCCTATTACGCTTATCCTACAAACTACGTTTTTCAGTCCCCCTTTTTATTTTTTAACTTAAACCCTCTTGCTTATTCTAACCCTACTGTACACCTTACACCATCTTTACTTTCCTATCCGATTGACCGATTTTTTTTCGCCTCCTAAATAAGTTATTGTGTTGTTTTGCAAGCTGACACATAACCTAAATCTCCGGGATGTAATGCGGATATGTAGTATTTTCATCCTAACAAGAAATAGTTAAGTGTGCTGTAAAAAATCTATATTCAAGGCTTTGTGATTATTATTTAAACGTTGTTACTTACAAGTTTATAACCGCGTCATATCGCTTGACGTGCCTGCAGAACGTGAAAACATTGTGTGCAGTAATAATTGTGTGTTGGAACAGTGTTATTTTTTTTTTTTTTAAAGAAAAAGCAACAAGGCAAATACGAGTGAAATTTTAAACGTGGACGCAAATTTAATGTACAGTGTTGACGAATTTATCAATTAAGTTTATACGCGACGTTATTATTCCCTAACAGTGGGTGAAGTTGTTTGCCGATTTATTTTTTTAAAAGCATTTTTTGCTCCGAAATTTCGATCGACTTAACAAACCGTGTGCGATGCTTGATTATCAAAGCTAATGTGTGTTGTGTGACCGTGAACAAGGTTGTTCCAATTTTCAAGCAGCTTTTCTACCGCTAGAGAGATGCCGGCTATATGCTGCTGCTCTGCTCTGCTGCTTATACTCGCCGAGAAATGCCACTTTCACTTTCACTTTCGTTCGAACTCGACCTTTCGCTTTGCTCCGCTTTTCGCGAACATTTTTTTTTTTTGCTCCAATTTTTTTATTGTTTTTTTTGCGCTTCACTTCCGTACTTATTGAAATTTTACATGTGAATTGGTTTAAAATGTAGGAAATTATGTGATTTGGTTTTTGTGAAATTTTAAAGTAAAAAAAAATATCGAATTTCGTTTTTTATATTATCACTTGTGGAAGCAAGGTGATGAGAGAAAATGCTAATAGTAATCACTTGAGTTCTTTGTTAATTTACATTGTTATCATTTTGTACAGTGTGAGCACAGTAAGAATCTGCTTTTTTTTAAGTTTTAAATATTCAAAAGTCGTATTTAAATAATAATTAAAGCAATGCTGTTTTATTTAAAGTTTTTCATGTTTTATTTATTTTAATACTGAAAATTTATTATTCTGTGTTATAAAATTTTTTTAATATGAAATTACCATAGCCAAGTAATAATTAAATTTTGTTATCTATTATAATAGAGCTAGAAAAATTCTGTACTTTCGTTGAACAAAATCAAACAATGTTTTTAATTTAAATTCTGAAATATTCAAAAATATAATAAATATATAATTTCTTTAAATTTAATGAAAGAAAAGAATAACGAAAACAAAGTCAGCAATCGAAGCTAGTTATTAAAAGATAAAAAATGAAAATGTGCGAAAGGCCTTTTTGGAGTAAGGGTGCAGGAGTCGATCTTCATCGATTCCTTGCTCTTGTCTATAAGTTTATAATCTTTCTTTTCTCCCTTTCTCTTTTCTCAACAGGGCTGCAGAGTTGAATTATTCGTTCGGCAGGGCCCCGCATAGACTTTTGCCTCGATCTCGATTTTTTTTTCTCAAGCTTTGGCCATGCTAAAGTTACCGTTCTTATTTCTTTCTTTTTTTCGTTATCCAACGCGCGGCTTCCTTCAATATATCCGCGGCGCGGGTGTGAGGCTCTGTGCAACATTTTGGCCAATCTTTTTTTTTTTATTTCTCTCTTCTTTTCTGTATATATACATTGGACAGACGGAACAGACCGAAAAGCAGCTCGGTTTGGAATGGTGTGTGCCAGAGTCTGGAGAAAGAGAGAAAGAGAGCTCGGCTCGCGGTTCGCGAAGAAAGAGAACAACGGGCTCTCGAGAAGAGATTTACGGGCAATGTGCAAAGACCCCTTAGGCTTCCAATGCTCGGATATATTGTTCCTTTTTTTTTTTCTTGCCGTTATTTTTTTTTTATCCTTTGTTTTTACCTTGTGTGCACACCTCTTATATTTCGTCTCCCTGGTTTTCTTATTTTTTTTTTTTCATTCTTTTTGTTTCTTTGCACTCGCTCATTCTATTTCTCTCTCTTTTTTTTCAAAGTTAGATCCTATTATCGAGCCGTTAAGCGCGGTAAATGTTTCTGATTTGGCTTAAACGCCGCGTGTACGCAGGATTTAATGCGAGACTACTCCAAGTTTCTGGCCCGACGAGATGCTTAGTTATCGATTCGTGCCGCGTGACTCTCAACGTTAAATTCGAAAAAAACAAGCAGAAAAAAATATTCCAGACGGTGCGTGCTTTTTTCCTCAAAATTTTGTAGTAGCTTTAAAAAACCGTAGCTCCGATAATAGTAGTTTTGAAAATTACAGCTGACTAACTATACGTTTATCTTTTTTGTTTAATTGCATCACTTTACAAAGCATTTATTTCTGTCAAATGTTAATATTATCATTCATAGTGCTTTGAATTATTAATGAAATTCAAGCACAACAATCAATAAAATATTCATCAAATACGTTCGTTACTTTAACGTTACGTTAAATAGTCTGCACTGAACTTTAATGAAAATAGTTTTTATCAATCATAAAAGAGCAATTATTTGAATTCAAAGTAATTGGGAGAATACAATTTAATTGAATTATTAGCAAGAAATTTTGCATTTTATCATAGGAAATTTCTATAAGATACTTTAATTTTTATTAATTTTCCCATTTGGCAGTAATTCTCGTGCGGCAGTGAGAGTAAAGTGTTGATTATTAAGAATATCGTTATTATTTTTTTTTCGCCTATACTATGTGTATAAGAGAGAGAGAGAGAGAACAGTCAACGAAGCTGTAAGCGCGTCAGTGCGAAGAGGCCACATTAATCTGTGGTTTAGCGAACCAATTTAAATATCAGCGGCGCACACACTGGACGCAATTTTATATCATTTCCGATATCGCGTACAGCGCGCAAGTTGGCTTAGTGTTGTAGATGATTTTAAGAGTCCCTCGACATCGCGACGTCATCAGTATCTATGTATATACGTGTACACACGATAGTTTTTTTTTTCGCTCGAACAAGCGTTATCGCTTTTAAGAGCATTGTTAGTCGTGCTTCTGGGATAAATAGGTGTTAGCGAAGTATCTATATAAATCGGAGTTTATTCCACATATACAGTTATGATTCGTTTTATAATAACGTGGAAATATTGAATTTAGGGGTTTCCCCGAAATTAGCTTGAGCTTTTTAGCCTGGAGCAAGAAAAGTTTGCGGGAAAACCCAGAGAGCAGGAGTTTTGTTGTGCTTTAAACGGTACGAGTTACGCGATGTATGTAGTAAATTTTTCGGTAGCCAGTTATAAGAGCGTAAAAGCCAGCAGCACGTGTTCCCAAAGAGCTTGCTGTGTAGCTTAGCTATATGTATATATACGCGGGCGAGTATATACATATACATAGAAAACGTACACAACGCACAAGCCAGAAGAGAAAGAAAATAAGAAAGAGAGAAGGAAGGATAAATTTTGGAGAGTATAAGAAGGAAGATAGAAAGGCAAAAGGGAATGATAAAAGAGAGCGCATGCGCGGATGCTAGTACGTATATGCGTGGGACCTTGAATCAAACAGCCTTTGTCGCGAGACGACTCTACCGCAGCATATATACACAGCAGCGAAACAGCAGCAACTTCACGAGGCCAAAGAAAGTCTATCCAAGAAGCTTTTTTGCTTCGAGTGCCAAGCGTGCGCGCGCGGAGAGCCTCTCTTTTTTTATTCCTCATTTTTACTCTTTTTACTCTTTTATTTCCTTTTCTCTTTATTTTTTTCAACCTCTCGCTCTGCCTATCTCTCTTTTTCTCTTTTCTTCTTGGTCGATTATTCTTTTTCGAGTCCCGAAAGCAGCGTATACATATACACGCTCTCGGAGCCACTGCAGTTCTTTGCCATTTTTACTTCACCAAAATTGCAGAATTGCCGGCTCATTCCGCAAGTTCATTTATTATTTCATGCAATAATGCAATCCTCGCTATCAAAGGGAAAAAAGAAACTTGTATCTAAAATGGTCTGTAGTTATTATAGATTTTAATTAGCTAAGTATCGAGCATCCTATTACTCTTGATTTAAAATAATTTCCCTCGAATAATTGCTACATTTCAATATTATCATCATATTTTTCTTTTCCACATTATTTTGCATTTTTCTCATTGAAATAATAATAAAATTAGCTCTTATCTTTTTTCAATATTTATTTATTCTGAAAAAAATTTTTGATAGAATAGGTTGGATGAAAAATTTAAAGTTTCTATTTTTTCAGAAACTACATAGCTCAAATAAATTTCTTCTCGTCAAAACACTCAAGATTTTATCATTAAATGGCGCATCTCAGTTAAATGGCCTTCGATGCCTGTGTTCTCAAACTATTGCTTACTTTTTCGATTTTCAGATAAAGTAAGTTATAATAATCTTTGCTTAAAAAAAGCATTTATTAACATGAGTAACTTCCACGAAAGTTGCCCGTGCACTTCTAAGAACTTGGTAGTTTTGTGTGTGCACATGCACACTGTAGCCGGAGTAAAAGGGACTGGAACCTTTTACTCGATCCCAAGCAAAAGAATTCAGGCAACATAACATTTTTGACGCACTCGGTATGATATTCTTTACGCTTATGCATCTTTTTCTTTTTTTTTTTGCTTTCTCGTCGTGTGCCTCAGTTATGCTATTAAATTTCTTTTTTTTTTTTCGTTTTTTACTGTAACATCGTCATTTCAAGCCAAGTATACAGCATGTTGAATGGAAAAAGTATTTTTAGCCGCCCTTTAAATTTTTGCAGCCTTTTTTATTGTAAGTTTAAATTTTGCAAGCTTACAAAAATTGTATAGTTGTTGCTGTTAGAATTATTGAATGATACAGAATTTATCTCGACTTCTTACGCACTATCATCGCCACGAAGTTTCACGACCTTTAAAGACTAAAGTTCGCAATTCTCTTTCTTTCCTCCACATATAAATATACTTTGCGCCTCTCTTTCTTTCTCTGCAAACGCTTATTATAAAAGTTTAATTGTAATGTGATTAAATTTTTTGTTCATCTCTCACATGCTTGAGAGAACATCTCTATCAGGCTCTTTCAGGCCAATAAAAATACTAATATCATTTCTCATTGTTAATGACTTTACTCATTATTAAAATCAAATGCAATAATTATGTGTAACGTAAAATTAAAGAAAATATTGGAAAAAAGAAAATGAGATCTGGAATTGACAATGTAACGTTTAGAAGAAAGGGATAGGGAAAAGAGAGTGAAACGGCACGAGTCCGCGACCTTGTGCACAGAGAGAACGAGCGTAGGAAAGAGGAGCACGTGGAAAAGTGTGTATATATAAGCGCGCGCAGGAGAAAGTGTCCCGAACGACAGTGCAAGTTTTCAGCGATAGCGAAAGCTTTCTCTCCTCTCCCAGCTGTAAAGCTATTACTATTCTCATGTTATATATATATATATATATACCCACACACACAATACTCTCCCATAAAAGCGAGCAAAGGAAGGGCAAAATAAGCGAATATCTATAGCGAACCTTATACTCGAACACTCGTATACGCGCATGCATGGTCACACACATACACGTAGACATATAAATACGCAGAAGCTTGCAAAGTCACCAGCGTGTGCCTGTCGCGGGAATATATAAGCATCGTCGCGGGGGAGCTCGTTGGCACGCAGACGCGCTACGCAACGAAAACTCGAATTTGCCGCTTCTGCAATGTAACCTATACACAGGGAAGCGGCGTATGTATGTATAATATATATATAACAGCAAAGAAGAAGCCGAGAGTTGTGCTTGCACACGCTCTCTCTATTTCATGTCTATATATATGTACATACATACATATACGCTTTCCAGCACTCTCTCTCTCTCGCTCTCTTAACTAGAAGGAGAGTGCGATCGATATTTTACTGAAATGTCGACGCAGCCGTTCTGCGTACGCTTGTAGACTGATGCTTTCGAGTTGCTTGTGCGTAAAAGCAATCTATAACTAATTTTAAAATTCATCAAAACTAGTAAATATTATTTTTTATTGCATTTTTTTTTTTATTTTTTACAATATTAAAATTTATATACTCTAAATGCTTAACCATGAATATTACGTTATTAAGATGATTGCTTTTATCATCAATAAAAATAAAAATTTTTTTCTAAATTGAAAATTATTTACGATTCTTTGGCTTTACAAATTATGCTTAATCAATGTTTGAAGTCCGGTTACATGCAACTTTTCCCAAACGGATCTCCAAAAAGAAACGTGTGCGATAGTCATAAAAATGTATAATTAATGATAATTTTGGTCGATTTAATAAGAGAACAATCTTAACACTCGACTATAACGGTTATTGCAGGCTATCTGACTCGTAGCGTGGGATTTGCACGAGAGAGGGGAGGAAAATTGGAAGGAAGCTTAAAGTTCTTGACGTACTTGTACGTAGGTGTTTGTATTGTACTATACTACGGTTTACCGAGCGTAATAGTAGCCTTGACGAAACGATGTCCACTGCGTCCGTGCTTGAGCATGAAAAGGAAAAAGAAAAAAAACAGAGAAAGAGATCTCTGCCGTGATTCAGACACTCTTTTATGTGAGCGTGTGTGTGTGTGTGTTTGTGCCTTGTTTATTTTTGCTTCGAGCGAGATATTACTCCGATCGTTTTCTTATTTACACATATACCCATCCATATTGTATTCCTTCCACAAATACCTTATACACTCACATGCATTCCTCCGATCCATAAATATTATAACGTTTAATGAGACATTTCTTTTTTAATGAAGATCTTTATCTGTTTCAGATCGTACAAATCAACCGCCTTCTAACAAGCCACGTTAACCTCAAGTGATTTATATTTTCTTACAAAGAGCGCACGTGAGATTGAAAGAGAGAGAGAGAAAGAAGTAATTATTAGTGTGTTTATATATTGTATTGAAGAATAAAAAAAAAGTATCAAAAAAAGAGCTTAGATTCAGGAAACAAAGAAGATATAGTATCTATTTAGTGTACAAAATATATTCTGAAGCAAACAAAAAAATAATAAAAGTCCGTCAGTGCCAAATCTTTGAAAAAGCAAAAGTGAATTTTTATCATTGAATGTATACGCGATTAAACAATAAAGTTTTAAATTTTTTAAAATAACCGATAATAAAGCAATCAAACAAGAACAACAAAACGAGCAAATGTCCAAAAAACCACAAACCAAAGAATTTTACCATTTTTTCTACTAATCCCACAACAAAAAAAACTAACTTGTGTAACTATATTAAAAAAAAAGGACCATTAAACCGAAATTTCCAAAACGCGCAAATACTGAAAAGAAAGTGCAAAATTTTGAAGGAAAGCCAGGAGAGGAGAGCAACGGATCTACTTCAGTTTGTAGCCTAAACCTGTCGAGTACAAAAAGAAACTAATCAAGAGATAAAAAAGAAAAAGGTGATATGCTATAGAGCAGTGTGAATAAAATAGTGATATATAGAAAATTCACTTGAATTAAGCATACCGGGTTCCGCCGGTAGCCCTAAAAAGAAAATAAAAAAGAAACATGCCCATTCAGTGTGCGTCCATCAAACAGACAAGCCTTCGAAGGTAAAAGAGAGCCCAACAGGTGCTCTCACGGAAATTGACAACGACGCTAAAGTTTAATATATTAACCGTGAGCTAGCTGCAGCTCGGAATATTAACAACTGCAGCAGTGGCGAATAGATTCGCCAGTATGAGGCGCAGAAGATGAGCACTGAGGTGAAGCAGGAGGTCGTCGCCACCGAGAGGGTAGCTAGCCCTCCGGCGGCGATAACGACCTCACCGGGGACAACGCTTGGCGATACGAGTCGTCATTTGCCTCCCTTCAGCAGCTTTACCAACGATACCGCCATGGACATTTCAGCGGCCCTTAGCAGTCTTCAGGCGCACGAACACACAGGCATCGGTGCCACTCTCAATGCTTGGGATTATTACGAGGGTCTAAGTGGTCGACTCATCGATGCTCGAGGTGAAGTCGTTCTGGCCAGTCAGTACAGGCCCTGGGAATCGAAGCACGGGCTCGTTGGACCACCAGGTCCCGATACTCTGCCTAGCTTTGCGTCACAATTCTCTGGACCACCACCTAACGACAATCAGGAACCTCAGCTGACAACGCTGACACCTTTGTCGCCTACTTCGGTATCGCACTCGCCACCCGTGAGTCTGCCAAGCTTTCACACATTAGGTGCGGCTTTACCCGCACCGCAGCCACAACGAGCCACGGCTGGTCTTGGTTATCCATTGGTTCCAGCACCGGTACAAGCCCGCGAGGTTCCCGCCTTACAACAGCAGCTCATCGATGAGCGTCACATTCAACTGTTGGGAGCGAGTCCGGTCCAGGCCTTTGCGGCACCGCACCCCCAGGCGCATCCGCACCCGGGACATCCACATCCACACCATACGGTGTTGACAGTTGTGAAACAAGAGTATCCACAGCTTCATCACACCAACTTCCAGAATCCTATGTCGACGGTTCTCGACTCGTCGCCCACGTCGCGAGGCGCAATCGGTGTCGATGGTCGCAAAAAAGAACGTAGAAAAATTCGAGCCGGTTCGATGGAGTCGGAAGACGGTGGACAGCCTGGTGGACCAGGATCCGCGAGCGCCGAAAGCTCGGGTCAGGTCGCTGCTGTTTCATCAACCGCGAATCGAGGTGGACATCACATGAGTGGTGGAATGAACGACGGTGATGGTGATGGAACTTTGGGAGACAAACCAGCTAAAAAGAAGAGAAAACGCTGCGGAGAGTGCATTGGATGCCAGAGGAAAGATAACTGTGGTGATTGCGCTCCCTGCAGAAACGACAAGAGTCATCAAATTTGTAAGATGCGGCGATGCGAGAAACTCACCGAAAAGAAGGTTAGTTTTTTATTTTCATTTTATTTCTATTTTTGCTTGAACATTTCCTTATTTCTATATAATATTTATAGTACGTTTAAAATTTGCTTTTTACTTGAAATTCTATAATTTTTTTATTTTTATAAAACTTGATAATAGAGGATAAAATGTATTCAATTTTTTAAGCAAACTTTAATCTTTTCTATCGAATGAACAATAATAATAATAATAATAACAATACATAGAGAAAAAATAAAAGAGAAAGGAAACGCGTTCGAATGATTAAAACGTGTTTGCTCTTCTCGTTTTCTGATTGATCTTAGGTCAGGTCGCTGAGCATCTGCTGGTGCTCTTTCTATCTTCTTTCATTTAGTGCTAAACGATACGTGGGAAACCGCACAGGGTCGCGCAACGTTCGTTAAGTGGATTTCGCGCATGCAGGTACATACACGTATAGAGTGAGTTTATATATTCGTCGCGTGAGACAGTCACGCGAATATATTCATCCATACGGTATATACTCTAGCTATCCGGTTCTAGTTCTACAGTTCTTATACCTATATATGTATAGTTTCTCTTGGAAGTCGAGGGTTGTATTATATAGAGTCCGAAGTATAATCAGAAGCCTATATATAGCCTGAACTTGGCCCCGATGTCTCTCTATGCGCTGCGAGTGAATCCCAATGGGAATTGGGAAATAGAGAAATACGGATAACTGTAGAGAGGAAAGAGAGGCACGGTTATTATTCTAGCAACTTCCCAATGGGAGGGTTGACTCATTGCTTCGCGCACGCTCTTTTGCTTTCCTCTATTATTTCTGTATATCCTCGAATAACTAGTGGCTGAATATTTTCATTGGATTAATATATACGCACACCTCGTCCTGTACACCTTATCGGCTCCTTGAACCTATAAGTCTTTTAAGAAAGCGTACTTGCCTTTACACATAACACATATTGTACGTGTATGTATGTAAGTCTGTTGCTTCTTTGCTTTCGCTCAAAAGATAAACATAAGTTCACTGCTCTCGCCGAAGGTTTTCGCGATAATGCGCTTCTTTACGTCACGGCAACATTCTTTCTTTTTAAGAATATATTTGTAACCTATAATTATTCAAACTCACTATAGTTACAGTCATTTTATATTTTAATTCTTATTATCTTTTATATTATATTATGGACTTTATTCCTATTTATATTGTTTTCTCCGCGTTGTATTATTTTCAACAACAATTAAAATAAAATTTATAAAAAAAATTTATTTAATCTTAGAAATTAATAATTTCAATTTAGTATATTCATTACGTAATATGGAGCAACAAACTTCTTAAATTTATCTTCTTTGAAACGGCTAATTTTTTACGCAGTAAACAACTTTTTTCGTTCTGATGTATCAATTTCATTGAAGTCAATAACTTGAAGAAATTAATTAATTTCTTATTTAATAATTTTTCCATAATCAAAAATACATTAATTTACTTAAACTTATAGAATATATATTTAAATGAAATAAATCTTTCTAGTAAATTCTATTCTTGGAGTAAACAATCCATTGCTGGGTAAAAAAGTAAAATTTTTTAAAGAAATTTTGTCATTTGTTACGAAGAACAAATAAAAGAATAAAAATATATGAGATTATAAAATTTCGTAATAAACGCAGCGTAAAGCAATGGCTAACATTGCTGACTCATAATTTAAAGTTCATCGGTTTGAATCCCAGTTAGGTCGTAAATTTTTTCAGACGTTTATTATACTGTTTTTATCGATTTCGTTACTTATTTAGAATATTATTTATCTTAATGTGTGTACATAATAGGGTGACTTACGCAGTAGATGAACACCAAACGGAATATCAATCATTTTAAGTTCAATTCTTATAAATTAATTTTATAATTAATAAATGTATTTTTAGTTGCAAAGATCAAAAATATACTTTGATAAAACAATTACATTAAAAATATATTTAAAATAATTTTAAAAGCTTATGTGCTGTATAGAAGCATTTTAATCATATTCTGTTTTAAAATTTCGTATATTAAAAATTGCATTTAGCCTTTTAGAGGCTTGAAAAGTCATTGCACTGACTGAACCCATGATTGGCCTTCACACTTGGTCAGGTCATTATACATAAGATAGCTTTTTTATATATTTTCTCAGATAGTCACTTATACTAAATGTCGATTCTATGAATGATAAAGTTTATCGTTTAATTTCTTAGACACGATAATTTAGAAATTTTGGTGCTTTACAAAAAACTGAAAAAATAAAAAATTGAGTTTGAATATTTGTAATCTTGGTGATCAACAATTTTGAACTGAATGAGTTGACGACATCAAAGTCTCTTATTGCATAAATTTTCTGCTTCTTCATACTTTGACGCTAGTTTTCTCAAAGAATAATTTTTAGTGATTTTCTATAATTCAAATAAATCTTCATTGCATATTTTAATATGTGTAATAATTTCATGAAACAGTTGATGAGCTCATTTAATATTCATTTTCAAGAAAGCTTTTTTAACATTATTAATTGATAAAATGAATTTCATTTTCAAAATAAAACAAAACAGATTAGTATTCATGTATTAATAATTGTTTCTTACTCGTCGCAGCAATGATTATTAATTTACTTCTTGTCGCTTGTATAATTTTTAATAAATTAATTTATATGTTTGCGCAAAATACACAGTTGCACTTATCGCAAAACATTAAAATACTTTATCGTTAACTCGTGACGTATTTCATTGTAAATAAAATAAGATTACCCTGTAAAGAATAAATCCCTGAAAGTATAAATTCATTTAAAAAAATTCTGTTTTAAAAAAAAAAAAATTCAAGTTTTTAAAATTATTTTTTCAAAATAGGGATTCGCTAAAAAATCATCATAAATTTTCAGTTCGTATACTTAAAGCTTTTTGAAAAATAATAATGCGTAAAGACTGAAACGAGAGCATTAATGTAAAAAAAAAGTCTCCAAGTTGCAAATACTTTGTTGGAACTTGAAAAAGTGTATAACGAAGAGTTTTATAAAAGACAAAAGTAAAAAAAAAAAAGAAAACTAAGACAAAGTTTAAAAGTGTACAAGGCTTGGTAAGGGAAGGGAAGTAAATTTTGCGTAGTTGGGCGGGCGAGTCATTAAAAGTCTTTGCTCGGCTTGGCGCAGAGTAGGCATACACGTATATACACACACAAGCACACGCACAGCGTGCGTTAGTGTATATACAAGCATAGAAGCTGCAGAGAGAGCGTAAGAGAGAGAGAGAGAGGGAGAGAAGCAAAGCAGTACTCTTGGCGGACAGTTAGAAGGGCTCGATTATTGATCGAGACCTGCCTGTATTCTCATGGCTGTAGCCGACATTGTAGACGACGCACATATATATATATACGCGCTCTCGTATATTCGCAGCTCTAGTTGCAACTTTACTATCTCACTCTCTCTCTCTTTTATTCTCTTAGCTATTATAGTAACTAACTGGTGAGGCAGTGCGCGCCAAGCGCTTACGCTTAATACATGCTTTATCGTAGGGCAAGTTCAAGGCTTATTCGCGGGTCATAATAATCGCCTGTCGAACTCTCTTTCTCTCGGCGCGGCCGGCCGCCAACCCTCCCGACACCGCCTCCTCCTCTTTCGCTCTCCTCTCCTCCTCAGTCGAACAAGCGCCTTGTTTGTTGGCCTATTGTGTGCACGCGATGATAACCGATTAGCTTCTTAGCCGATCATATATTATGTATTTTCATGCACACATTATTAATTCAATCCCACATTTTCCCAAAGACATGTCAATGATCTGCGAGCAAATTTTATTTCAGATTCATTCAACGAAAATATCATTTTTTTATTTACTAACTTCAGTTCTCATTTTTAACATAATTCATCAAAATTATTAATAAATACTAACTTTTAAATTATTTCTTCAAAGTAATAATATGAAAAATGTAAGCATTGTACGATTCCCGATGGAATTAAGAATACTTTCATGTCCGTGATATGAGATTTTTGTGAACAAACAAATCAATTGTGTGCTCGCGGCTGACACGCTTCGTCGATTTGACCTATGAGTCAGAGTCTTTCGAGCGCCGTGCGACTTACGTCGAAACGTGCCGATCGTTCTGTCAACTTTTTCATATAGCGATTGTCTATGGTTCCCGAAAAAAAAGAAATAGTTGTTTTAGATTCTAGACACGAGAGATAGTTTTCTATATAGAATTTTTATCCTTTCCAACGACAAACTTGCACGTCTCGTCAAACTTTCTATTATGCAACTTTCATTGTTTTTATTGTGGAGAATAGAATCCACTCTTTCTTTTCGCATGATTATTAATTGCATTGCGATTTGATTGATTCAAAATCAACAAAAGTCGGAGAGCAGATGTTGGAGCTCGTGCAAATAATCTTTCAGAATAAATAGATGTTAAATTAAATTCGTTAGAAAAAAAAAAAAAACATAAAGCAAGCTTAGAAAAGACGAAACGTCACCAATTATTGTATTACCAATAATCAATAGTATAATGCTACTCTCCAAACAGAAGGGCAGAGAGAACCAGCTGTCTCTAAAGTAAACATATCTAGGCCTCTTTTAATTTCTTTCATTCAAATGAAACATTGTCTAGCTTATTAGATTAAATAAATTTCTTATTTTAAATCAACGTTATTGGATATGGATTGTTAATAAAAAATAAGATTTTTAAAAACAAATCCAAGATACTCCAGTCTCTTAAAAAAAATAAAATTCTAGTAATCATAAAACTTGTGATTTTATTCTAATAGAGGTAACATTCTGTGAAAAAATGCGTACAGATATAATGATGTATGGGCATCAGCTGAAGACGATAAATGCAGTATATAGCGTGTTGCGTGTATCGGTTCACTTGCCGTCACAACAACAGAGAGAGAGAGAGCCCCCTTGCATTTAACACCCTTTTTCCTCATCCCAAGGGAAGATCGTCGTCCTGCATTTTATTTTTCTTTTCCTTATCTTTTTCGCAGCGTACAGAGTTATGTGTTGTTATGAGTCTGTGCGCGCGCGCATAAAAGCCCAAGAGATACAGAGCCGGTCGTGTACCTCTATTGCGCACACCTGGTTACTCAATCTAATATATTATATGATGTAACAAAAAGAAAGCCCACCCACTATTTAGACAGAAAGTGATAGCTCTCTTTTGCTCGAGCTTTATTTTGTCAGATGCTTAATCCTTTTCCTTATTTTCTTTTCTTTTGCTGCCTATTTCTCATAAACAAATACACTTTTTTACTCGTACTTGCTTTATTATCTTTCATATTGTCCGGTAGCAGTACATTTTTCTCTATTTAAAGTTAAAATAATTCTTGACATGTTCAAAATTGCAAATCATTTTTTTATTGAACAACCATGTGGCGACGCAATCATGCCAGTTGTAAAGTAATAGAAAAAAAGGAAGTAAAAGATAATTGATCTCGAAATGTTTAATATGAGATAATAACTTTGCCCGTACCTATCACGAATGACAAACACGATTTATTAAATATTAGCCATAAATCTTAATATTTAAATTTTTTTCAATGATAACTTAAATTTTAATTAAATATTATTTAACAATTAACAAAGTAGCTGAAATGAGTGAAAGAGATTGAAAAAATGGAAATTATTTGAAAGATATATAAGAAGAAAAAGTAAAAAACTGTATCTAAAATAAAGGTGAAGTAAGGAAATGTAAAATTTGAGAATAGAAAATGTGACAGATGACATAAGAAGCAGCAACAGTTCTGGTAAAAGCAAGTGGTTATAGACTTAGCTGATCTACAACTCAGCTTTAGCTCGACTATTTTTCTAGCCTTATCTTTCGTGTATCTTGTCGAAGTAGAGATGCTCGTAGGAGGGAGTCATGTATAGGTATAACTCACATGTGCTTGCACGCAACGTAGCCGTTCCTTGACTTTTCCTTTTTCTTCTACAAGTTAAGGTAGGTTATGGGTTACACTGATTTCTTAGTACTGTATATCAGTACAACATGTGAAAATATCAACGTAAAGATTAAAAAATCAATGCAGACATTGACTTTCCTCGTTTATCATCTTCAATAGACTAATGCAATTTTCATAATAGCTTGAAATAGGCGCTCTTTTAATTAATATTCTTTCTTAAAAAGTCGCTGCTCGATATCTCATTTGTAAAAGAATTGGCTGTACGCAAAAATCCAATCGATAAAAGCAAGAAAGTCGCAAGTGCATCAGTACGCTAGAGAAGAAGAGCGTACAGCAGAATTTTTAAATTTCTCCTTCTATGACCGTGTATGAAAGCAGAGTTGGTTGGCCTGTCTTAAGATAACCCTGAAGAAGTCAGCCAGCACAGCATCGTGAGCTCTTATCGCTTACATTCTTATCGTTAGTTTCTTGCATTATTTGCCTTTCTTATTATTATTAAATTTTTCGATACGTTAACGTTCAATTTCTCAACAAGTTCGTTTAAGACTTATTGTTAATGTTTAATGAAATTTATGATTGAAAATTAACGATTAAAAACAGTATTATTGCGTGAAAAAGTTTTTTGGTGTATATATGAATGAGTCCGGTGTACAGCTAGTGTCTCGATGTACGTAGAGCGCACTGTATATATCCACGGTAATAGTACACGTCTTCGGTGCCGCTACTGCCCGGCGTATCCTCTTTCTCATCATTCCCATTTTCATTGGCTTCCTTGCTCGTTTTCGATTTATCGAGAAACCGAAACCTCTCTCAAAGCCCTTTAAAACAAAGCAATCGACTGTTGAACAAGGAAACTCGTACTCGTATTCTTATGCCGATAATTTCCAGTATTCAAAGTTTAAAAAAAAAAAGAAATAAAATTAATGTTTGAAATTTAGTCAATTGTCTAGAAATGAAAAATTATATCCTATTCACTTAGGCTTTACCGACCTAAGAAAAAAGTATGTAAAATTATACGATTTAGGAAAATTATAATTTGTTTTTTACACAATTAATTTTTGCATACCTTTTTCCAAGTGTCATTAAAAATTTGTTATGCATACTTTAAAGAGCCCATAGGCACAAAGCCTGAGAAGGGAAATTTTTTCTTATCGATGTAGAACGAACACCTCTAATAAAAGTCTTAAATTTTTGAATTTTTAGCAATATCTGCTACAGCGACTAGAACGAGTATCAGGAAAAGCAAGTTTTCAAGCCAAGTGTGAAATGTGCTTTTAGCGTCGTTATGTTCGCGGCATTCGGTCGAGTTATTGGATGCCGAATAAATCGAGGATAAATTGAAAGGGTGATGCGTGATTTTCCTAGCGACTCGTCTGAAATAATACGATATACGAACAGATTTCAATTTACTACTAGTTAGATGAGTTTGTTTTGTTAAATAAACAATCACTCTGGAAATTTTATTAAACTCGTAATTACAAATACAATCCTTATAACATATACAAATTTGCATAATTTTAAAAATTTTATCCGTGGAAAATTATAAAATTAGTATTTGCTTTTGGCTAGGCTGATAAATAATTTTTCATCCATACACCGAGATTAAATAAGAATAATGAGGTTTAAAATAAATGTAAAACGTACACTAGGCGAAGCAGATAAACTATATATGATGCATCAAGATTATTTATGCCCTTGAGAATAAAAGCATACAGATTAAACGGCGTGTCCGTTTAACTTGACATGTAAACAATCGTTACACAAAGATCAGTAAATAATGCTTGTCTTTGAGTCTCTTTTTTTTCGTAGACTCGATACGCAACTGTTCCCTTATAAATACCGCTCTTGCCGCGATCTGCTGTATGGTGGCATCGGGTTTGGAATTTGCAAACAGATGTGGAATTAACATATGTATAATATATATAAATAACGCATATATAATTCCGTTGGGCTTGAGATCTCATTGGAAATCTTGGAGAGTCTGTCGTTAGCAACGTGAGAACGTTATGTCGGACGAAATTCGATGCGTTCGTTCGATTTTTCTCGGGATTAACGTGTCTTTAGATTTTACTAGGCAGAGACACGCTTTATTCGTTTTCCATACGTTTCTCTACGAGGAAGCGCGTTCTCGCATGTACATAGGCTTGGGGCATGTGCGAAGGCGGCGTTAATCAAGCTTGCTTCAGACTAAATCAAACGCACTTCATCGCTGTACAGCTATCAGTTTTAGCACTCTTGCTGCGAATTATTGTGCGTTCTATAGTGGAACTACAACTGTTTAGCTAGGAATCGAACCGAAGTTTTTTTTTCTTACCCACTTTTTTATAATTTCTTTTATAATGATAAATTATAATAGAATTATTTTAAAAGACAAGTTTGCAAAATTAATAATAGAAAGTCAATATTTACTCGGCTTATCGCTCACGGAGTATTTTTGTTATTGTTTAGCTAGCGCTTTGTACTGCGGTATCTTGCACCTTATCCACTTATCAGAGCCGATAAAATGAGAAAGAGAAAGACAAAAAAAAAAAGCAAATGCAAAGCTCGGAGAGTTAGTTGTTATCGAGTGCGTATTTTTACTACAGTCGATGAAAAAATGGTAAAAAATTTCATTGATAAAAGCTCGTTAAGAGTTAAAAATTAAATTTTAATATGCAAAATTTAAACGAGTAATTTTACGCACTTTGCGCTATTTAACAGTCGAAAATATTACGTTCTCATTTGAATCCTCTTTATTGTGAATTTATTTTCATCAATTTGAACTTGAAAATAATAAAATTTAAGAGTATCAAAATTAATATAAAAATAATTGTTGGTCCTTCTAAATATATAAAAATATATTTTTTTTAGTTTCAAGCAACAGCATTATTATAATGTACGATTGTTACGTAAATTAAAAACTAAGTTTTAATACTTTCAATTGTGAAATCATTTGCAAATAAAAAAAGATTTAATTGATCTTGCATTAAATATTTTAAAATAATAAATTTCGAATAAAACCCTACGTAATAAAATATTTCTAAAAAATTAAATTATTTTTAAAAAATTCCATTTAACTTCGGTATGTAAGTTAAGTTTAAAACTTTTGGTTTTATTCTGAGAAATAAATTTTATAAAGAAAAAAAAGAGACTGGATGATACAGTAAGAAACTAGAGAATAAGGAAAATTTGAAAGAGCAATAGATGCGTAAAGAGAGTCACTGGCAAAAAAGGGGAGAAGGAGAGAGAGAGAGAAAAGGCGCGCGTGGCTTGTACACGAATTACGCAGTTTTACGAGGTTGCTAGCTAGGTTCCAAAGATATAGTAAATGCTGTGTGTATGTGTGTAGAGAGAGAGAGAGTGAGAGAGAGAAGCGCGTTTCTCAGTCGATATATCGATCGGCCTCCCCCACTAGCAGCGGCAGCGACGGTGGCTGCTTCCTGCCACGGAAACAGGACTCGTTTACTTTCGCTCTTTCTTTCTCTTGCAGGATGAGTCACCAGGCTCACAGCTTCCCCGAGCATATTATACACATACACATTCTCTCTCTCTGATTTCGAGCACGCACATCTATTGGCGCACGTGTTCGCACGCACACGCAGAAAATCCTACAGCTATACTGCTGCTATATAGCAGTAGCAGCAATGTTCCTGAGATGCTAAATTTCGAAGCTGAGCCGTTATATTCCTCACGCTCGCGCGATCAACCTACCATTAGCATGTAGACTCTTCCTAGTCTAGTTGATGCACTCATATTTTCTTGCATATCTTCTTTCCTAAACTTTTTATTTTTTATTTAAGGATATTGATTCGATCACTTATTGTAGTACAGTTTCACTATATTCTAGCTCACTCTCTAGTTGATATATATGCTGAAGACAAAAATTCTAAAATTCGTTTTACATTATTCAACTCGTCGCTTTTCTCTTTTATTATATATAAAATCTCTCTTATCTCCATGCAAAGCACGAGAAAAAAGAGAAAGAAATTTACGCTATTGCCATTCTTCTGCGAGAGTTGAAAAAAAATCTATATTCGCGCCTCGTCTTCAATGTACGAGTCTCTATACGAGATTAGATTTTATTACCTTACTTGCCTATACACTTTAGACTGCAGTTCGAAAAAAAAACATAATTAACGGGTGGATGGTTCAAAATGCAAATTAGGGTAGGAGCACGAACGCTTTAATTATGTCAAGCCTAATAAGCACAAATGAAAACAAAGTACGTATGCAGGATAGCTATAATGTTGAATTTTCTTTGTTTTACACTCAACATCATTTGGTCTAACGTACTTTTTCTGATGCTCGGATATCAATCGATTGTGCCTGAATGAAAAGTGTCTTTTCAATTACAGAACAACTTGAAACAACTTATGAATTTAAAAATTATTGTGTAATGAAATTTCTGAATAATTAAATTAGCTTATAAATATTGTATGATAAGGGTAAGAATAAAATTTAATATTTCGCAAGTCCTACTTTGCAGTTACTTATAACTTTGTTGAAAAGTATTTTAGTTTTATTGATTTTTAAAATAATCATCAAAGCAAGGTAACTTACAAGATAATAATTACGAGCAAAGTATGAAGGAGATGTAAAATGGACACTACACCTGTACTCATAAATATTAACAGTCTTTCCATTTTATTGCGGAATCTCCAGAAAATAAATGCATTAGCATGTAGTATGTACCATAATGATTATTTAGTTAAATTTCCAAATAAATTAATTCATTAGGTTTTAAGATATTCAGATTTCCGGTACGAAATCGAAAAATTTCAATAAATAATATCGGAACCCAAAATTCTCAACAACTGATGGATAAATTAATTTAAAAACTGTCCTGAATAATCTTCATAGTAAAAACTACAAACTAATGCATTTATTTACTGAAAATTTTTCAATGAAATGGAAAGATAGACAATATTTATGAGTACAGGTGTAGTGTCCATTTTACATCTCCTTCCGACATTTTAATTTTCCAAATGTATAAATTACATTTCAAAATTATTGAAAATATTTCTATGAGTAATCCTTCTATTGTATATGATGGAGAGCACCACATAGAGATATTTAACCTATCATAATACATGATTAAAAACCTTAAAAAATCGCAATATTGATAAGTATGCCTGATTCATATATTTAATCACATCTCGTTAATTACATGGTTACATTTTCCCCTTCAATATGCGTATACATGTTCATAATCATCATTAAAAAATCCAGAACCAGAAAAATGTCTCGCCGCATGCACTGGTTATGACATCAGCGATCCTTTTCACGGAAAAAATAAAAATTATTGTCATATACATTTGTAGGTGTAAGTGTACACAGGAAGGTTCCATTTTAACGTATGCACGTTAATTAATTTCCGCATGATTATCATTTTATCTCTACCAAAATAGCGTATATACATATCGGTTGTTGAACGAACAGCACGCGCGCAACTATACTTTGTGGCTCTGCGCACAAAAAAGGAGGAGCCATGTTTTTTCGATTCTTATTGAAATTTTGCTCGTACTATTTTATGCAAAAAAGTCTATTTGTATTTTGCAAGCTTGTGTGTACTCGAATCAAATCTTTTAGAAATTTTTATTCAACCAAAAACATCAGATATTTGACTATAAAACCGTAGACGATAAAAATATAATAAAAAATAAATAGAACAAAGAATAGAAACTAAGAATAATAGATCGATATAAGGTATCGTAAAAAAAAGAGAGATATGAAGTTGAGCATGTAAAGATGGGCAGAAGCAGCGGTAAATTGTAAACTGCGGCAGCACGCGGTTTATCACAAGGGATTTACTAGCATCATGGGAAGCCCCATGAGGATGTGTAATCTGGCTAGATTTGCCCTATCGATTTTGAGGTGCAGCTGAGAGAGAGAGAGAGAGTACGTCTATGTATATGCGTGTGCGTGACGCACGTTACTAGTTTGCCACACGACACACTATGCGCACATAATCGAGCAACCCCGTGACTCATGATGCTTCTCTGCCGAATAATTATATATGCTTTTTCTCGCAATTTATTATTTTTTTTTTGTTTTTTTTTTTGTTTTTTTCAAACGCGCCCACGTCTGCACGTGATGTATTGTTTAACTGACTTTACACTTTTCAGATACACGGTTAGATCGAAAAGAGAATTTTATGCGAATGTGAAATTATGAGCATTTGAAATCCAAATTTTACGACCGCAAGCATAATTCGGCTTAAGCTACTGACTCCGCCCTATCCAAGTTCACCGTTTCATCTTTTCACCCCCTTATGTTCGAAAAAAGCTAGAATTCACATTTTTTCGCGTCTTTACTTTTTTTTTTTTCTAAACACAAACGTTGAGAAAAGTCGTGCTGATCTGCCGATGGGAAAGCATGAGAAATATTCGTGAAAGACGAAAAAATAATATTTTATAAAGTGTCGAAGAACAATAATTGATTTGGTATATGTGTTAGTCAGTCATTGAAAAACATGACCCCCCGAGTCATATGACAAAAGGTCTTTCTTTATTTTCAAATCCTCCAAGACAAGCATTCAGCGAAAAAAGAAGAGAGACAAATAAAGGTGCATATAAGAAATTTCGAATTTTTTAAAAAGATCCTTCTCAAAATCCTCGCTGACTATGCATATAGATGTATAGTGGCTAGGTCAACTTTTTTTTTGTTTTGTTCTTTTTATTTTTCAAGCTTGGATGTTAGATATAGTTTTTACAATATATTTATATTACATATCCTTATTTGCTCATTCGGGGTTAATAAAGAAAATAATTATCACTTTTTCATAAAAATTCTGGGTCTTCGTAACAAAATTGCATGTGTTACAGAAAAAGAGCGAAGAAAAGGAGTACGATAAAAAAAGAAATAGAGGCAGTAACAGTAGAGTGTAGAAGGAGAAAGGGAAAAGTGAGTTTGTATGTGCATGGAATAGAGAGAGAAGGAGAAAATAGAAAAGAAAATGAGAGTGCGAAAGAGAAAAAAATAAAGAGCGAGAAAGAGAATTTGCCAAGGACGCTAACGGAGAACGGAAATTAACGCACTTGCCGTTATGGCAAAGAAGTACATATACAGAGGGAAGAAGGAGAGAAAAGACGAAAGTATATAAAGTATGTGCTACTTTACTCGACGATAAACGAGCCAGTAGCAACATACACATGCGCACACTAACAATTCAACCGTTCCTTCCGTTCTAGACTTGATCGCCTCTGCTGCTGCAGAGAGGTGTTGTTTTTTTTTTTTCTCTCGCAAGCCAACGAGTGGCGATCATCATTCTTTCTTTTAGGCGCACACAACAAAATGCACTCGATGCCGCTACTGGACGAAGCTTGCTCGCGCGAACTCCCCCCCTCCTTGCTCCAAAACACATACATGCTCATACTCACGTATACATATATGAGCGCGCGGTACATATAGCCTCGCTTACTCGGCATGGATGAAGCAGGTAAAAAGGGCTCTCTCTTCTACAGCTGTCTGACAGCTGCTCCCCTGTCCTATATACATACATGATGAACCATTCGCTATGCGTCTTATTTACGTACTTTTCTCTCTCTCTCTCTCTCTCTCTCTCATTCCTTTTACTATCCTTTTCTATTTTAGCAAGAGTTCATATATATCTTTTTCTGTCTTTTACACGTATTATTCTTTTTCTGCGTATGTGTGTGTGTGTTCAATGCACAATGAAATACGAGAATATAAAAGTGCAGCCATGTAATTGCAGACTTTGCGTATATAAAACATACGCTCTGAATAAAGAAGAAAAAAAGTGCGCTCCACACAGGACTAAAGTATATATAGAGTGCACTCTGAAAATTGTTCAAGCTACAAAGTTAAAGTAGACAAACATAACGGAATTAGTGGCGCATCCCTTTATCCTTGTATTCTCTTGAACTTTAGATCCTAGCTATACATTTAACTAACTCCCCTTAAAAACGTCCCGTTTCTATTCCTTTATATCGATCCTTACTCTATTCTATCTGTCCTATTTTCTTGTTGTCTTTTTCCGCTTCTCCATCACTAAGCGTATCACTGTATACAAAACATCAACTCTCTTTCTGACATTGCCATGGCATCCATAGTACTCAGCCGCAGACGTCGATCCGTCTGTCGTGACCGTTCCACTCTTCGAGCCTCAATGCAATCGCTTATGCGTGAAGGTTATCGCAGCACGTGATATTATACGATGTCAAACTTTTTTTTTTTTTTTTGCTTTTGCTTTCACTCGATCTATATACTTTACTCATTGATATATCTATGGCCAATACAGCCTGTTGTTCAGCATACACCAAAGCTGATCCATTACATGATAAGCACGCAAACGCACGCACGCATATATTAATTGTCATGAAACTCATCGATGAATAGATTAAGGATCCTGGAAGAAATCTGCTTAGGCATACGTCGAATCTCCTAAACAATAGACAATTCATTCTTTCAGCGCTCAAGTTTAATCCTTTAAGTACATTAAAAATTAACATTTTTTTTAACATTATTAGCATATGCAGGAGTTTAATTTATAAATAGGACGTAAAAATACTGATATTAGTTTTCCAAATTTTCAGTTGTTGATCTAAAAATTTTAATAATATCTCTATATTCTATACTTCTACTTGAATTAATAATAAGCATATAACATAGAGATGTTTTAAAAAATTTGCGAATTAAGATGAAAAATCTGAGAAATTCGTACACCCTCTCACATCGCTTTAAGAAATCAAATAAAATATTATAAAAAAAAGAAGAAAGAAAATAAACAACTGGTTGAGCGAAAAAATAAAACGAAGAATATTTGGAATGAATGAAATGATGCCCTTAAACAATGGAGCTCGGCAAATCGGCTGAGATGAGAACGCAGTGATTGTCGGTTTATTATGAGGTCGCGAACGAGAGAATGCTTATAAACGACAAATAGCCTGGCCTAAAGCGTACTATCTATATATATCCCGTTCGTTAAGTCGCGATAAAGGATAATCACTGCGAGCCAGCGTAAACACTTTGCTTACTTTAAACTGCCACAATGCGCTAATAGAAAATATTAATTCAAGATTGAATATCAAATCAACATTATTTATTTTGCTTTGAATTTACTTTTTTATTAATTAATAATTATTTAAAATGTGTTTTTAATTAAAATTTGATTTTCGGCTAAATTTAATGGGTACGAGCGCTTTAATTCGTATGTAATCTTAAATGAACACGCATTCTAAAAAGATTGTAAAATTTTCAACAACTAAGCTGCATCATAATCATAAATTAAAATAAAAACTAAAAAAATCAACAGTTATATACCGTTGCAATTAGGAAGAAAAAACGAAGTATATACATGTATATATACGAAGATTAAGATTGCGAGCGCAACGTGGCGCACGCGTGCAATGTCGGAAAGGAATAATTTTGGAGCGATAAAAAAGAAGGCAGTGGCGGCGGCGGTTGGACTCTCTTCGTGGCAAAAAAGGGCTCCCTCGCGAATATGGCAAACAGGCACGAGGCAATCGCTCTCTCTCTCTTTCTCTTTCTCTTGCTCTCGGTCGACGCGAGACTCCGTGATTTATTTGCGCCACGGGACTTTTTTTTCCGAAGGCTCATGTACTTTCTCTCGCTTTTCTGATTCTGATTCTGCTTTCTCTCTTACTTTGTTTAACTCCTAAGAACTTTGACAATAAGGCCGAATTAAGCTGGGAATGATAGGGATGCAAGCTGATAGCACACAGAGCGGTGTAATAATTATCGCTTTCTAATGTAAGATAAAACAAGAGAAATACATTTTTATAGAGTTTAAGAATAAAATATCTTGATATCAGAGATATTTAAATATAGATTTCAAGAGATCTTGTTGTGAAATTTGTTCTTCAGAGAGGTTCTTTATGAGAAAATTGTGTTAATGAAACTTGTCTTTTAGAAATACTTAGCAATTTATTGGCTTCTCAAAGTTGTTCGACCTTTAAAGCTGTGATCAAATGTCAATCATCGAAACTGTAATGAAATATAAAAAATTTACAATTTGTTAGAAAAGAAATAATAAAAAAAAATAATCAATCATTCTGGATCATTCTCCAAAAGATAAAAAAAAAGTAGCATTAATGATGGTTGTAGTAATAAATTTATGGCTTTGGGTTTTGATTAAGGGCTTGCATCATTCTCACAATCCTCTATAAATTATATGAAATATCCCCACGTAAAAGGATCGATAAAAATACATATAATATCTAGAAAGAAAGTCAGTGTTGCGTTTTATCCTAATGTGGAAAAGCAATGGTATCTCTCGCGGGGCATTACCTAAAGAGCTCGTAAAAAAAAGTACAGTCGTAAAGTATATCTCTTTCGCGGAGAAATTGTAGTGGTGCACATGTGCGCTTAGCTTCGGCACAATACTGTTATTTTAATCGTAATGGCCGCAGTAGCAAAACGCTCCCCTGCTCATACTGGCAGGACCTTAATCCCAATTACGGATAGCCATTAGTTTTATTCGTAAAAGAAAATCGGCTTGCAGCCCTGCGTTGACGCCTATTCCATTTCATTTCATCGAATCATTCCTAACGTACATACGCATTTACAAGCGCACGTGTACATTGCTCGCTGCATTTTATCACCTAGAGCTCCCGATAATCGATCCAAACTTTCTGCCGTTATACTACCGGCTTGATTTATGTTCCAAACTAATTATACTTATTTGCATAAAGACAAATCACTCGGCTACAATAGCTCGCACAAAAAACCGGCGCACGATAATTAATATTAAAAAGTTAAATAAACTTTTTTTTACTCAGGAAAAGTTTTCCAAGTCGAAATCAAAATTTAATCTACTTTTACAGAGCTCAAGCATAAAATTTCTTTTTTTTTTCAATCCATCGCTTTATACCATTACAAAGCTATATATCTATAAACAACACGCACACGCATATGCGTAGGTTTAATGAATAATAGTATGATACATATATACAGGAGCTTATATGCACGTAAGGCCTAGAAGAGAAACTAGATCCTCGCAGCTGTTGATTCGGCTGCTGGCATCAAAGAAACCGGAAGCTGTCGGCCATTTTGTTTGTACAGTTGCTATAGTTACCGAGAAATATCCTTTTTTTTCAGCTTTTATATGTATAAGTAAAACTCGTGTTTTGTTTATATATAATATGAATGCATCTATAAGCTTGTATGACAAAAATTCTTAAAATTAATACTTATCGCACAAATGTATGATCCGTGAAAAATTTTCTATAGACATGGGTTTAATTTTTCTGAATCAAGGAATAGTAATATTAAAAATCAATAAATATTACTTCTTTTTTCATTTTCTTTCAAATTTTAAGTAATAATATTTTCTTTTAATATTTAATAAAATTTCAAAAACCAAATGATATCTAATGATATCAAAATTAATGGATGGAAATTAATATGGAATAGTAATATTAATATAAAAAAATATTCAAGACCAACTTTGATCTATTCCTTTTAAAGATAACAGGATACTTCTTAAGTATTAAGTTATCAATGTCATATCAGATAATGCAGAACGGTTCCTTACAAGCTTGACCTCCTGGGAGTTCTCTTTCTTAATTCTGTATGACATTACTTGCTCCGAATATACGCATTTATATACATATATTCGATGTTTGACGGGCAGGAGCGATGCTTCTTCATGGCTGCCTGAATTTAGATTTCTGGAATTTATGGCTGTTCTGTTCGGTTATAGAATAAGCGCGCGAATAAATGTACTCGCGCCTTATTTCTCATCTAAACACACGATAGCAATGAGAGAATGGAGAGCATATCGAGGGAAACCCGGCAGATGGTATAGGACTTTTTTTTTTTACGTTTCGATTAATCGGATTAGCCGAATCCCCTCATTCGCTCTGACGCGCTGAATCAGGATTCGCATGATGTCTTTATTTTTTTTCCGATTCAAGTCTCTTACTTTTCTTACGCTACCTCCCTAGGTTTTTAACTTTCTTTTTAAATACGATCTTCTTAAATATAAATTTCAAAAGTAAATCGATAAATTAAAATTTTTTAAATATATTTACAAAATATCGTCTGATAAAAAACGAATTGTAAAGCTCTTTCGGAAATTTAAAAGTTTAAATGAAATTTAAGTTATAAGTATATTACAGCGAAAGAGAGAAACGTCATAGGAAAGAAAAAAAGCGAAAGAGAGGAGGGGGTAAGTTATAGTCTCGAAATTTTTGACAGATGTGTGACCTTAGAGTTTTGGAAACAATCTGGAGCAAAACGAGAAGCACGTGTGGAGGAAATCCACTTCCTTTTATACGTTTGCTCGAAGAGCCTCGCCGTCATACAGAAGTAGAAATTCATAGTGGCATGGTAGATTTGAAAGAAAAAAATATTGAGAGACTTCAATAATAATCACTGCAAAGACATTGAAAATTATGATGCAGCTGCTATAAAAATACTGACAGCTTCCATACAATCAAAAAGCCAAGTAGAAAAGATTGAGAAAAGAAAATGAAAAGCATCTTTTGGTAGCATAGTTAAAAGGCTTTGGCGCCTTCGCGGTACTACTTTTATTTACTCGAATTTAATCAGTCCTCGTATTACAATTTATTAGTACTCTATTTAAGAGCACTAGTTTTTTTTAGTTCTCTTTTTTTGAGAAACGACACTCACTGTAATTTCTTGTAACAAAAATTGTAATATTTTAAAATAATTGGCTAACAAACACATTCTTGATACAATCCGAACTTTAAATATTTTTTAAAAATTAGCAAATTAAATTTGAATAATTAATTTCTAAAAAACTTAATTGAGTGAGCATATGTTAAAACTAAATTAATCTAAAACCATGTATGATATTCTAGCAGATGCATGAAAAAAATATTATAATTAATTCAGTTACAATATGTTTAATTCGCTTAGCAACTGAATTAACCGGCTCTGTTTACTACGTTTCATAGCGATAAAGAAAAGTCAAAGGAAAGAACCTTTGCATAGAAAAAACTCGTAGAGTCTAAACAAAAAAGAAAGAAAAAGAAAAAAAAGTGAATAAGAGAAAAATTTAATTATCCGAATTCATAGGTGGTACACCTCGGTCCATTTAGTTCAGGCGTTAGTTAAGGAACGATATTTTTTTTTTTCAGTTGAAACAGCTGCCTAACAATTGCTATATACCTAAGAAACTTCTATCCCTCCTCCTCCTCCTTCTCTTTTATGTTTTTCTCTAAGCTCAGTCATGTGCATATATACCTGGACTTTTTTTTTTCAGTCCTCGTATCCTGAACCCGAGGTCATTTTTCCAAAATTGATGACGCGTATCGAGCTCCGTTTGTAATGTTAAAGGTGCATAAGTGTACACCAAGACTGGCGTTAGATTTTTAAAAACGAAGAAAAAAAAATTTTTTTTTCTTGATTTCAATAAAAGTTGTATAAATAAATAGTGTGTCAATGATTGTATACTATTAGTTTTATAACGAAAACTGGCACGGCTAGGAGTTTTATCGGTGATGAAGCGCAAAAAAGACACCTGGCCGATTTTAATGATCGTCTGCTCACACGCATCTTTCTCTTTCACTTAAACTTTTTTTTTTTTTTATTCCGTTGTACTGTACAGATAAATCTTGCATTAACGTATATGTAAAGCCAGACAAAAGAGGGACCGGAGTATATACATACACAGAGAGCACAGCGTATTATACAACAGAATAATAAAGCAAAACGAGTTTTTCGTAGAGCAAGAGAGCCTATACGTATACATAAAATTTTGATCGTATACACGCTGTTTAAGCCGGCCACTGACCACTAAGATAGCTAAATTTTTTTTTTTCCAAATTCGCAAATACACGATTTAATACTCGTGTATTAAAAAAAAAGAACTAGAGCAAAAGAATCACAAGGATATAAAAAGTTTTGATAAAGAATAATTGAATGAAAAGTGCGCGACCATATGAATAGGCCATTTGCTGTTGTTGCTCTTTCTCTCATTTGGTGCGGCGCGACGCCGACCGTTACAACTTTAGGCGTACCTCACAATAGCAGATATTTTTATAGCAATTCGCGACGGCAGCTACATCAATACGACCGGTTTTTCACTTGCGTAAGCAGTTCTCTTTGGACATCTGCCGCTTCCTCGCGCTCCGTCAACTTACCTTCCTTTATGTACAAGAGACAAGAGAGCAGCACGCACACGCACATACATACAAACAGCGATGCGAAACTCCGTTACCAACAACACACACAATCGCTCACTCGCTCTCTTTGCTGCTGGACGAACCTTGACGATGCCAAATTCATCATCCCTGTTTGATCTGCCTGTGACACGAGCCATTTCAGATCTTGTAAAAAAAAATTACGACAGGGATGAAAAGTTTTTCTATTCAGTGTCAAGTTCGCATATTACATAAACGCTTACACGATGTACGTGATGAATAACCGATGCTTAGAAAACAATCTAAAGAAATTTTTTTTCCTTCGAGAGAAAAAAAAATCGTTTGACAATTTGTTCTTCACGTCACGCAAGAAGTACACCAGCTGATCTTTGATATTACAGTTGAAACAAAAGAGCCTATCAATCTATTCCGTGCTGTACAATTCTCGCAATGAGATCTGAATGAATAGCATTAACCTACAGACATAGATTGAGCTCTGTACGTATATACACATGCCCACATGTACGCGAAACACATCACGTACGTTTATACGTACAGAGCAGAGGATGCGTAAGCGCGCTTTATTATTCGAATTGTACTGTATATTCGTAGCCGCAGAGACGACAATACTATATAGCTTCATCCACCGAGATTTCCTCTTGCGAGCATCTCTAATGCTCTACTTCTAGCCTCATTTAGTCATTCTCATTTCACCCTTGACATTCATCATACAATAACGCCTAATCTAAAACACCAAAAACTACTTTACTTTTACTTTTTATAATTTATTCTAAGCTTTATTTTCCTTTAAAATGAAGAGAGAATAAATAAAAGTATTGATTTACACTGGTGACTTTAAAATCTCATATCACATATACACAGTGCGCACGCGTTTCGCTGCGGGTATACAGATTAGAAATTTGTCACTTTCATTATAATGAAGAGACATATGCGTCGCCGTAGGAAAGGAGCAAAGAGTGTTACAAACAAAATTGTCAATTACATGCTGCTTTTTTTTTCAATTTGTCAAATTTTTCTACATTCTTCTTGGTAGTAAGTCTGCGTATGTGCGCATATATGTGCCTGCGATCCCTAATACATAATTTTTTTTTATACTCGCGACCATCTGTCCAATTATACTTTCAGTTTGTATGATTAAAGTTTTTCTTTTTTGTCGACTTGACTACATACTGCTGTGTGTATGCGTGCACGCGTGATCTCCATAAATTAAATTCGCGACGGCTTTTTTTACCGCGTTCCCGGGGCGATAAGGCACTCACGCTTGCATTATGCATCGGCACGTCTATATCCGCGTCGCGCATACATATACACTCGGCGGATCATTCGGTTTTGCAGGCAAATTCATCATTGATTTGTGTCTTTCGTATCGTTAACCACCAACTCTCATCTTCGAGGGGTTGATTTTAACTTGTTATGTACGAAGGCTTCTTATCTTTTCTTGACTGATATAACTAGCTATCTTATATTGTAATTGTTCCCAAGTGGCCAAGATTAACAACGTAGCGGCAAAAACTTTATCATTAGAAATTAAACTTTTGCCTTTCAAATAATTTTATCAAATTATTAAATTTTATTTTCATTCAAAGTATTTTGTAGTTGGATTGTACTATGATAAACTTTAACTATTTTTAATAATTTCTTTTTAAAAAGAACATATAATTTTTAATAAAGATCTTAATTGGAAAAAGTTATAAATGACGATTATCTTAATTTTTTCATAAACTGCGTTCATTCGATATTTTTAAGTACATAATTTCTAATAAATAACATGTTAATGCTCAATTTTTATGTTAGTTTAATGAAAAAATTTCTTCCAATTAACTTTTAATTCCTTTCTCACGTACTTAAATTATAAGTAATAAAGTGATTTAAAAGGCCATTCGAGACTGGAATCTGATTTTAAGGATCTGATAAATACGAGGTTTAATTTCAAAGTGATGCTCGAGTCGAAGGCTTATCGTCTATATTTTAATACTTTTAAAAAGCTCAACGCCAAGAGTTTGACAGTGTATTTCTACAAGTCAAATAAAGAGAGTAAGAATGCGGGTTTTTCTTTAGATGTATACATATACATCAAGATCTCGGTGTAGCATAGCACCCTTATACACTTATTGTCTCGTAAAGCATTCGCACCCCCCATGAATCGCTCAGGGCGACGGAATTTACTTAAACGATAAAGGAAAATTTAAGGATGATTATCTGTCAAGGATGAATTTATCTATTGCGTCAAGAGCTCAACCTCGTCACTATCTTCTTTTGTATACGTCTCTGCTTATTATAGATAATTTTGCAAGATTCAATCGTACCTCGCTCTCGAAGCGCAAACATTACGCGTAATAACAACGTCATGCGGTCTTAAACTTTTGTTTTCTCTTCCTTACTCTTTGTTTTCAAGAATTTTCAAATTTTTAATGCTATAAATATCAATAAAGTTTAATTATGTTCATCAAAATTTGATTAAATTATTTAAAATTCAAGATGATCAATTATTTTCATTAAGCGTTCAGACAAACGTAATTCTAATTCTGTTATGTGCAAACTTAATCTTTTACCCTTCAACGCCTCTCGTTTCGTCTTCTTATTTGTGAGATTTAATTAAAATTTTTCGAATTCCCCTTGAATCAGTCGTACTGTACTACCGGAAGAATTCCTTCGCAATATTTCCTCGCAAATATTTAATGATGGTAGAATACGAAAAAATAAAAGAACTTGAGCACAAAACTAAAATAGTACTAATTGTAATAAATAAAAATAAAAAATATAGTTAGTTAGTGTAGGCAGTTTAATTTGCTGCTGTTTAAAGGCATTATTTTTTTTCTAAACGTTAACGCGAGCTTGTTGCAAAGATATAACGATATAAAAAGCGATGCACGTCGTAGAGGCAACACTGTGACGTCCCAGGCGCGCATAATCAATAGTTAACAGGTTTTATGAACCTGTAACGTGGACGACGGAAGCCACACTCAATGGACATGGCTGGCCCGCCGGGAACAACTCTGTCGGACCAATTTGCTACTCTCAAAGCTCTTTACTCGTTCAATCCTCGCTCGTTCCCTCTCTCGCTCGTCTTTCTCTCTTGCTCATTCTTCTTTTTTTTTTCTTTATCGCGCTCCCACACGTATGCAACTTTTTAAGCTCTTCATTATATCTTTTCATCGCTGCTTTCAATATGTTTACAAACATACATACATATGTATGTATGTACAAATACATCCATAGAGGCGATGTAAGGCAAAAAAAAAATATTTAAAGCAAGAGAGATGGAAAAGAAGTATAGTGCTAGTAGATGTTAGTGTAACAAGCCATATACCATAAGGCAATGACATTAATTGATTAGTTGGGTCGGCGGGCTGGCTGGTCGTTCGGCGGCGTGTCCGTCGCGGATAGAAAAATCCTGGGAACGAAAGCCCGACAAGAGGCCCGCTTGAGTATACGAATGAGCTGTGAGTTGATCGAGAGTATAAGCGAATAAACGAACCAACGAACGAACCAACGAGTAAATGAAAATAAAAAGGATGTCAGATTGCTGCGGCGTCGGAAGTTACGGATTAAGTTAGGAAGTAGACAGTTAGTGTCGCTCGACAGAGACAGAGGCCCACAGGAGAAAGAGGAAAAAAAAAAGAAAGAGAACTCTCTGTGTGTATGTATACGCAGCTCAAAGCAAAGCAAAAGACATAGAGACAATAAAAAAGAGTAAGCGAACGTTAAAACGCAATCCCATTTAACATCGAGCGTTGCCGTATACCATCCAGCTCTGCGCTGAGCTAGGCGTTTATATACCAAAGGCGAAGCTATACGTTTAATTTTTGCACGCTTACCGTGCCTACTAGCACCGATTAACAATAAGAAGTAAAAAAAAAAAAACGCCTGAAAAATAACAAAGAATTTAAAGCTTATTAAGCAGTACAACAGAAAGTAACAACGACTATGAAGAAGCTTAACGAGTTGAGCTCACGAAAGAGAACTTTGTATACACGTATATTTGAACAAAGCGTGCGCGCGTTTACCTAATGACGATAAAAAAAAGGAGAGAAGAAACATGTACTGTGGTATGTATAATAACTGGGAAAAAAAGAGCGCGGCCAAAAAAGAGAAGAAGAAAGTTTTGCGCACGCTCTCTGCGGTCTAAGTATGCGGTCATCGCTCGCGTGCTGTCTGTAAACACGTGGCCGACTCGTGTCTCTATATATGTTTTGTTTTTTTTTTTCGCCTCTTTCTCTCCTTCGTCTAACTGCTGCAACCGCTGCTGCTGCTGCTGCTGCTGTTGCAGTTACTGTTGTTACTGTTGCTCTCGGAACGCCCGAAAATGGCAACGTGCACTGCGGTCGCGGATACGAACAATACGGGACCTTGACCTCTGGGGGGAAACAGTCCCGAGTTCATTCGGCTTTCGCGCGAAAACGTATCGATAAGCTCAAATGAGGAGAAAAGAGCGATAAGCAATTATCAAACAGTACAGTTGAAATTATGAAATATGTTTATTCTTCTTTCGATATATTTCTTGTGATTCCCATTAGTTTATTATAGCTTTTCACAACATCAATTTTGTTTATATATTAAGATGATGATTTTTTTCCTCTGAATTATACATAGTCCTCCTAATCTAAAATTTAAAAATAAAGGATTATACAGGACTGTAATTATAAAAATGGTTAATTAGTACTTTCAATTAGGGGTTGAAAATTCCATTGAGATAAGCATGTAGAAAAGTACGTAAAAAAATAATGCAGCATAATCGATGCATATGGGTGTTGGCTGATCGACTCGGTAACGCGGCTGCAAGATGCTGTCTGAAAATCGTACGGAAGCCTACCAGCTGTTGCGCTTTTTTCTTTTTCTTCCTCAAAAGTCTTTAAACGCTAGAGTCTAGAATAAGAAGAGAAAGAGAAAGTAGCCGGTATATATCTGAAATAATGTTGTTTCCCGATCTGGGCCGACTTCTTGCTGTTCCCCTTCGTTCCTGGATTCTTTGGTATTGCAAGGGAGAAAGAAGTGTTGTGTGTTGTGCGTGCAGTGGTTTTAAGATTACACCAGAGCGACACTTTGTCCCGAGACGTCGATCCTCATGTGATTGCAGGCCAATTAACGATACACGCGGGTATAGGAGAGAGCGAGAGAGTGAGAGAAAGAAGAGCGGGGTCGGACCCTCGGTTTTCTATATACTCGACCCTTCTGTTTTTGGTGTGTTAGCCCCGCACGCGCTTGCTTTCCGATCCCTCTATCCGAGGTAGTACCACTGCAGCAGCAGCAGCAAAAGCAGCAGTCAGAAGGAAGGGAGTGCGATAAAATGTAAACCAGCTAGTAAGAGAGAGATTATACGGACGAGCCGGCGCCCGCGCCAAAGGGTCCCTCCGCTCGTTCGCGTACTACACTACGACTAGAGTGGCGAGCCAACCAAGCGCCAAAGAGGTGCAAGGGCGCTAAGCGTTATGACTTGTTCGTTCGTTCGTTCGAGGTCAGGGTCACGCTCGCTTTTCCCTTTATCTCTATATCTCTCTATCCCTCTATCCCTCTATATCTCTTTCCCAATGTGGGTTACAAGAAAATCCCAAAGACAATATCACTGCTCTTCTCTCTTTCCATCTCTCTCCTCTCAAGCCCTTTGACGCATCATTTCCTCGAGACTCTCTACCACGTCATTTCTCCCTATTTATACTTTACTTCTTTATTCATAATTTATCCAATAATATGCCATATTGGAATTCACATTTATATCACTAATCAAATATTATTACAAACAGTCTTTTTTATAAAAAATCTTCCTTTTTGTTTCCATTTTGAGTAAAAACCTTAGCTTTGTCTCGATTAATGAGAGTAATGAAGTACGCAATCAAGTTAAAAAAAAATCAAATTAATAAGCATGAAATTTCTTGCTCGAGTTGGCTTAAATAATACGCATTGAATTAAGGAAGGAGCGAAGGAGTCACGTAACTATATAGACTTGAAGTATAGCTCGGCAATCGAGTCAGAGCTATCAAGATTTAGTCAAAGGAACAGAGTGCAAAGCCGTTAAACGATCGCTTTCATCTCCATTCTTTTCCTCGTCTTTTTCTTCCCTTCCCAATTGATCCTATATAAAGAATCAGTGCGTGCCGTTCGAAAGAAAGAAAGAAAGAGCGAAAGAAGCATTGCGTGGGGTTCTTAAATATCGGTTGAACAAGAAGTAGAGTCGTTGCATAAGAGCTATAATGCGGGCGACTGTTACCGCTACCGGCTATAGAAGCAGCTTCTCCTTATGTAGCTCGTGCCGAGCACACGAGATTTTTTCAATCCCGTGGGAGAGAGAATATAAAAGTATAACTGAGCAAAAGAGTAAGAGTAAATAGGAAACAAAAAAAAGAGAGAGAGAGAAGGGCTTCCTCTTTCTCTCTTTCTCTTCTACTCGACACAGTAACTCGGAGGGGTTTGGAGAAAAAAAAAGGGGGGAACCCTTGTGCCTAATTATGTGGAAGTGTGCCACACCCTCGCACACGCTCCGAGCTTCGTGCACGCATATTTTTGCCTAAAGGCCAGAAAGAGAAGAATAGCTACAACGTCCTCGAGACACCTGGTGGTCTAGACATTTTCATCTATGATGATGCTCTTCTCTCTTCTTCTTCTTCACCTTTTCTTTCAGCATCTTTTTGCTACTCATTCATTGCTGTTCCTTAGGCTCTACAATTGTAACAGTATATATCCACTTTCACAAGTCTAAGAGCATCTCTTACACTTGACCCTGAATCATCTTGTTTACGTGATTTGTTTCTACCTATTTTATGCTTCTACATCTTGCGCAGTTTTATAAGTTATTATTTTAATTGTCCGAGTGAAATTTAAAAACTCGTTTTTAGAGGAAAAACCTTTGCGTAAAACGATAAATTTTAAAATATCGTTAATAAAAAACATGTCGTCTGTCATTTAATTATTCCAAGAATCATCATTATTTTGTTATTGTTACACTACTAGCTGTGAGAATAGCAATTGTATATATATTCTTATAAGTCATAAATTGTAATGACGAGTGCAGCTGGCAGGAGCTATAATTAGAACTTTGTAACCAAATATCCTTTTTTCTCGACGTACACATACACATACACACACAGAAAAAAAAAAACACTTAAATATTTTACGGAAAAAATATTATGCTTGGTTTTTATTTCAATATAATTTTAACAGCTGCAACTCATTGTCATTGCATGCTTTACAAGATACAAGATTACAATTATTATTTTTACAATAATAAGTCCAAATATCAGTTTAAACTTGTAATTGTCTTTTTGAAGAAAAAGAAAAATTTTTTTATATTGTTTGCATAAAATTTTTAGTTTATGTTAATTTGAGTATATTACACATATGATTGAATAGAAATAAAACAATAGTTTAACGTAAGACATGTCTAGCCGATAATCTTAAGGATTTGAAGAAAGAATTTGAATGAGCACCAAGAGTCAAGGGGTCGAAGACCTTAGGAAGTATAGCTGTGAATGAAAGATGAAAGGAAAGCCGACTTGAGTTGTATACATAAACACTGACCTAGACCGTGAAAAAAAAAATAGCGGTCATTCTATTACACGAGGGCCCTCTTCTCTTTCTCTCTGATCGAGGGAGAATCAGGAAGTATATGTATATAAATACAAGAGAAGAAGGGGGCAAGTGAATATATATATATAGGGAGGAAGGGGAGGGGTGCGTCGTCATCATTCCCCCAATATTATTATATAAAGATATCAAATAGCCATAAGTCTCGCGGACTCTCTCTTCCCTCCTGCTTCTTCTTCATTCAAGAACTCAAGACACACGTCGTGACAGAAGAAGAAAAAAAAAAAGAAGAAAAAGACTGGCTCGTGGCCTACCCTTTTTTTTTTGCCTGTCGTATAACTCAAGAGGAAAGAGAAACTCCGAAAGAGAGAAGAGACGATAAAGTGGGAATGAGGCGCACGCAGAGAATAAGAGAGAGGGCCGATCCAATCGACGATGCAGGGTGGGTGGCTGCTGCTGCTGCTGGCTCTCTCGCTCTCTCGTTCTCTCGTTCTCTCACTGCCATCCTATACATTGGGGGCATGAATGAAATCCCTCCCGGAGGCTTGTCGGACGACTATATACCATTCGCCTCTGCACTTGGAGGGTGTCCGACCCTCAGAAATCCTGCTTCTCTCTCTCTTTCTCTCTCTTTATATACTGGGTTAGTGAACAGCCACAGTGGACTAACCTCAGGACATATACAAAACAATAACAAATCCATGTGGAATCTTCCACGTGCTTCCAAGTCCAGCATTAATGCCGTGTCTCGATAGCCTTAGACCTAACTTTTTATTACTTTGAAATATGTTTAGAAAACAGATGAATTTCTCTGACAGCCAAGTAAACAAATCCCTTTACAGCCTACTTTATTTGTGTAAAGATCATTTTTCTTTCACATGTAAATAAATAATCTTCGCATAAGTTTATATTCAAAAGCTATTTTTAGCTCTGTTTTATTTACATCAAAGAATTTTGTCTTTACGAAAAATGAATTTTAAGCGAAGCCTTAAAATTTTATCAGTTGATTATACTCTATAATGTGAGAGTGTGATTAGCTGATTATTAAACTACAATATTATGCATATAAAATTTTAGATACGTAATATTCAAGATAAAATATTAAAGAAAATAATATCGAAGTAAATTAAATAAAAATTGCATTTTTATATGATCAGCTCACTAAAGCACATAAAACACGATGTCTAGTATACTTAAAATTGGAAACATTTAAAAACGTGAGAAAAATGTCAGATGTTAACTAAAAATTAGTACTGCAAAAAAAAAAGTTATAGTTCGTAGGTATAATTTGTCGGATAAGTTAGTCGAGTCGTGGTTGTTGTCGGAAGCAAGTGCCGTACTATACGTGTATAAATGTATAGTCTGAACTCTTCCGGCCTCCGTAAACACCTGTCTATTAGCAAGTTCGTTTCTATTGCCAACAAACGTGTGCTCTGGCTTATGCCTTTTTCTCATACACACATATATACGAACTTTAAAATCGTTGAACCGCCGGCACCTTGTACATGTATATACTATCTGCGTGCTTGCGACCGAGCAACCAGCCGATGCGTATCAATCCGTGGCGAATGACTCAACTTCAAAAGACTTATGACTGAACTACTTTTTCCACAACTTTTTACCTCTCTACATCTGCTTTTGTGGCTAGTGATTACAATTTTGGCGAAAAACAACTAAAAATATCATATAAAAACTTTACTTGTAAAAATTATTCTATGAAACATTTACTTATGTTGGAGGAACTTTGCTCGAAGAATTAGAATGAAAAGTTACAATTAAACCAAGTGTATTCTTTATAAAGGATACATCTGGGCATTGTCAGAGATTATCTTTTTTTTTTAACTATACTAGCTCGTAAAAATTCTTTTGACCTCAAACACTTTTTTTTATCGTCTATGAAATAAGCCAACGATAATCAGTATCAAGTTAATTTGACGACTCTGGATAAGTTGGAATTTTTTCTTTTAACTCGCGTTAAATAAATTGATGAGTTATTCGGATAAATTATTACGATTTTATATGATAATTAAAATATGAAAATTACGATAATTTTTATGTATGTTGTTACTTAAAAAATTATAAGAAACTTGGCTAATTTTTATGAGAACAGCCTGCCGAAATTTTTATAACGAAATTCATATATCCAAAAAGTTATTATATTTATTATTATAAGATTGTAATTAAATCTAATATTGAATTTTGACGTTATTTGTCGTGATTTCTAATACAACTTTTATTCGTTCGTACAATGGTAGAGTACAAGATTCTTTTAACACAATAAAATAAGTGTATTATCCTAGATCGTCATACTATAATACCTCTATGAAATACCAAAATTTCTAATAAAAGAAATTCAGAAAAGTATATCTAAAAGTTAGAGAGTGGAAAAAAAGAAAAAAAAAACACCAGTCAAATAATAAAACTTGTTTTGTTGTCAAAATTGTATCGTAATAAAACCGACGTCAAGGAAATGAATTGCACGGCTTCGTTTTCTGGACATTCGATTTCCTATGCCCAATAATGGGATTTCGTACTTCCGAATCGATTTTGTCCGACCCACGTTTTGACTGGCAATAACCACAAAAAAAAAAAAAGAAAAAAATAACATTTACTCATATGTTCGAAAAAAAGCATAAACAAGAAAAAAATATAAGGCACTCCGTGTAGTGGTGTTGCTTGAAAAAGGTTCAGATAACCGAATGGTTTTTTAAAAAATAGTAAGCAATTGTCGAGTAAAATTTGAATATTTGAAATTTAATAAAATATATAAGTTTACCTAAACAAGAAAATAAACGCGGTTCTTTGCCTTTAGCCTGCGGCTTCGAATATATATATATATATATATATATATATATATATATATATGTATACGAGAGCGCGCCAGTTCACATGTAGCAGGGACGCCCTTATGTTACGGGGTTGAAACGAGAGCCAGCTGCAAGGCGCCCAAGCGAGACCGCGCCGAAGACCGAAAGAGAGAAAGAGAAAACGAGCTCGCGTATACTTAGAAACGTTGTAAAAATAATTATTAAAGCCGTTAGTCCGCTCAGCGATGCCGAGAGCTGAACCGTTTCCATGCAAATACACAATGTTATTCGATTAAACTACTGCCCTTTTTTTTTAACGACAACAATTTCTTTTTTTTTATTTATTTCCTCTGAAAATAAACTGAAATCAATTTTTCTAGATTACACGACTTCCTGAAGTATCCTTAAATTATTCCAGAAATTGTTTACAATAGAAATCGTCAGGAACCAACACTCAATCAACTATATGTCCCCAATAATCATCGATTGCATTATGGGAAAAGAAATCTTTTCTCATCTATTGTATACTAATACTGAATTAAATTAAAGCCATTAATCATGTAGATCTAACAAAAGTTATTTTAAGGAAAAAAAATTGATCAATAGAGCTTGCTTAAAATTAAACCAACTTATATCATGCGTAGTAATCGAAGAGGGTTGATATATTTTATTTTTCGCTTTAAAAATCTTTATACTCATGGATTATTAATGAAAGAAATAATTTGTTGCATAAGAAATTTTTATACTAATTTTAGTGAATTATCCTTCTTTAATAAAAACATTATCAAAAATATTTTAATTTAATTAAAAAATTTAAAATTTTACAAATTGATATTGGTGATTATTTCATTCAACAATTTCGTTTTTTTGTATCGTTTATATTATAAATTTGATAAATTTGATTGTACAATTTTTCATATGGATTTTGATTTGCGCTTACGTCAAGCAGAAATTATACGATTTATAAAAAATTGTCTTATCAAATTTATGTATTAACAGAATAAATAAAATAATTTCTTCTTTATTGATGAATAACATTTATATTTTAAAAACAAATTTATAAACATAATATAGTATTGTTGAAATATAATGATAATAATAATTATCATCAAAAAATAAAACTTAAATAAATAATAATTAACAGTTACAATTGAAATTGATAAGGCAGAATGTCAACGAATCAACATCAGTTTTTTGTATGTATAAAAATAAAACAAAAAATATCGAGTATTATTACTTTCATTATCATTATTACACATTAAACTTTAAACAACATAATTTCAAAAATATTCCTTGTTAATAGTAATGGAACAAATTGTTAACTATAATAGAAATTTATCTGTAAAGAAAAAAAATGCAGGAAGAATAATATTGTGGAGTTTAAAATGTATTTATACCAACTAAAATTGGCTAATCATCCTTATAAAATTGTAACTGCTATGATAAGCATGAATGATAATATGTAAGAAGAAATTCTTTTAGCTATACGAAAATAATTTTTTCACATTATAAATAAATGAACAAACTATTAAAAAAGGCTAAAAGTCCGTAAATAAAATGAATATTTTGCAAAAATGGAAAAATCAATACATTAGTAATTTGACTAGGTGCAGTAAGGGAGACAAAAATAATAATAGCAGTAGACATGTGCGTTATTTTTTGGCTTATATCAGAAAAACGATGAGCATCAGAGCTTTACTTTGCTCGCTTATATTACACATTTATATGGTAGTGCAACGTTGTAACGAATGAAAAGAATCGGGAGAGCGGGACTCGGCAGTCATCAATTTTGATCGGCGGTGCGGGGATAATTCGAAATTATTATTCTTTCTTTCCTCGTTCTTCGTGCGAGCCCGTCGCGCTTGGAATTCCCTGCGTAAAATTGATTCGATGCAATACAACCTATACGCATATACATCCATCCTTTTTTTCTCTCAAAATTCGATCATTTCGTTGAACGTTGAACCTTTTCCTATTATACATGGCTTCTAGCTTATATTGCGTTTAGATCGACTACTTTTTTTCCCATCGTTTTCTTTTACCATAAAATAATTTTTGTTTTATTTCTTTTCGCTTTTAATGTTACTTAAAAATAATATTTATTCAAAGGAAATTAATGCAGTAAAATGCTTATTCATTTACTATACGGATATCGTTTTAGGAAATCATTTTGGTTTTATTATTTATGGAGGAAAAGATATTATCAGACGATTTAAGTTTAAAAAAAAACGGTTGTACATTAACGAACAAATAAACAAAATTATTTTCGAGTATGCTGTACAAGGTTGAAAATGAAATTTTTGAAAATACTTAAAACATAAAAGTAAACAACTGAAAATTGTCTGTCCAAAGCAAAATCATTAAGGACATTAACCTCTCGAAGCAGGCAAGGTCTGGATAATATTTGTTCGAAATATACAAGATAGTCGTCGTCTCGTTAAGTATAATTTTTCTTTTCCGAAAGTCGAAAATTCCAATTGAATCAGAAAGAAGAATAAGAAGAAGAAAAAAAAAGAAATAACCTGTCTTTTTTACAACTGCCACAGCCAGTATATAGGTACTGTCTAATGGGAGCAACGGCTCTTTACATCCGCCAACCATCTGTCGTACTACAGTGCACAGACCATACTGTATATGTGTATGTATGTGTATATATATATATATATATATATAAGTACACGTACGTATTGTGAATTGGTTTGTCGAAATTAAAGTCAGCTGAGGCTCTTTACGCGTTATAGGCGCGTTCCGCGAGAAAGAGAGATATCGTTTTTATATCTAGTTTGTTCCCAGCTGTTCCGCAAACCGTCGACTTGACCTCCGTATCAACGTCTATACGTATTATGTGGATATTTTATACGTATTCAGCAAAATTCAGAACAATGCTTTTCATTTCCGTGGCTTTATACCTCGTATATACTTACGCTCACTTTATTCTACCTTACAGTTTAATACATAGCAGAAATTTTCGCTTGTCGATTCTTTGACTTATAGACCCAAAAACAGAGTAGCTCAAACAGGTTTGAAAAAGGTTGTACAGTGAACAATCATACGCTCCCAATGCTTTATGGATCTTTTAAAAAACATCGTATAAGTTAGATTTTATGGTGTTTAAATCAGAGTTAGATTTTTTGTGCACTTTTAATAAAGTTAGGTAAAAAAAAGAGGGTATAATATCGAGTAAATTATGTTTCTAGACTTTTTCAATGGAAACTTTGAACAATAGATGAACGATCGATTCGCAATTTACTTGCTTAGTGAACAAATTAAATACTTCAGATTCCAGAAGCAACATCTGACTTGACAATAAAATTTTTCTAAAGAACAAGACAATATCGATGTTTCATCATCCTCTCGAGTAAAAAATGCACATACATGCTCCATGATTATTCCTCTCCTCTTTTAAACTCTGACTTTTCTCGCTGCTGATTTGGCAGCTGCGTTGCGTTAGGTTACACTCTTACTTACGAGCTTTGTCGACATAAGGCAGTAAGTTGAAATGCTACTTTTAAAAAATGACTCAGCTGTCGCACATTGCTCGAAAGCCTATACAACTATAACAACGACGACGCCGACGCCTAACTCGACGCGCTCACCATCTCATGGAACAAACTTTGCCATTATAAACTAATAGTCGCGTTACACCACCTCATTTTACCTTCTATTTATTTTAAAATCTGATTATTGGACTTTTACTATGACAGTTATATTTATTTCAAAGAATTTAATTTTTACCCTCTGCTGTGTTTGATTATACTTATTCTTTAACATAATTATGGAAGTTGCATCGGCTCAGTTTTGTTTAATTTGTTTTCTTAAATTTTCCAACTATAGTAAAAACGCTTATACGCAGCGGCACTCAGATTTTCCGTAGACTAAACATAATGTATGTTCAGACTCGAAAATAATGAAAAAAAAGGAAACAGAATGAGCGGCTGCTCGACTCTGTATTTGTTTACTGAGCACTGCTAACTGCATCGAAAACGCTCTCAAGTATTCTGAATTTACTTTATTTCTCGAGGATTTATATGGAAAACCTTAAGAATACGATCAAAAACTAAAACACTGTAGATAACTATGTTTTTAGCCCTCTTTTTCCTAAAAAAATATTTCTTTTAAAAGTAATAGGCTTTTAAAATATTGACATTTAAATCCTTATTTTCAGAACATATGAATTTTAGATTTTAGGCTAAATTACAATAAAAAATTTTTTATCATATAAGATTATTGATATTAGTTGTTACTTCATATTTAATACATAATTTTTTTGGATAAATATTTTCATTGGATAAAAGTAAATAATTTTGATTATGTACTAAAATTTCAAAGTCTTAAATGGTCGACTTCAAAATATTTTTTAATCAAAGTGTTAACCTAATGTTTTACGACACGAGCATTAAGAGTAGTTAAGTATGATAAAAGTCCGCAATGATAGTCAAACGGTTTTGGCTCTTCTTCTTTTAGCTCATATACGTGCGTATTATTGATCAGATAACATACTATAATAAAGTGCTCACTTTAATTAAGTAGCTAAAAAAAGGCGCGAATTAAAGCTAGTTATTTCGAGTTAGTTAAAAAAGTGCAAACTTTTCTTAAAATTTATAAAATGTCAATTGATCGCAATAGCAAAGTACGTCCCGAATATTAAGCAAGGATAGATAGGCCATAAAGATTATTCCGATATAGCTTAAAGTTGGTGCACGCAAAGAAAGTCCGCGAGTATAGTAACCTAATTGCGATCGTCGCTCGCTTTCGAGTCCTTTTCTGCGCGCGTAATTCTTATCGCGGTCCGCGCATCTGCCGCTAAAAAGCCAAAGAAAAACGTATTCATGAAATATTTTAATTAGCTTATCGTTGAATAATCGCTCTTTTTGCGTGACAGCTGCAGCGCGCGCAACGCCGCCATTTCTAATTGCTATCTCCTTCTCTCTGTGCTATACTGCACGAATATATTTTGCGACAGACTTTTTTCCTAACTTTATTTTTATACATAAGTCATTACTTTCCTTCTTCATTTTTACCTTTTTTATTAAATCAAAGTTATACTTTAATTTCGTCCGAGCCGTAAATTCAATGATATATTATTTATAATTTATCTTTCAACGCGCTAAACTGTGTGGCGATGCGTGCGCAGTTTCAGTTGCGTATATCTTATAATACAAAGGAAAAATAACAAAGTGCTGAACAAAAGAAAAGTCTTAATTTATATACAGACATATTTCGAGCGAGAAGGTTTTTCTGTATTTTGCCGAGATCCCGATGTCAAGATAAAGATGTCGGTGAGCTATCGACTTTGGCATCCCTTTTAGCGAGCTGCTGCTGCTGTTGCTACTTAAGCAGGCACGTCATGTGTTTTCGAATCGTTTTTTAAATAATTCATCGCCGAAAATTAAAGCGTATACCGCGCGCTCTGCAAATGCTGCGCAATGTATATACAAGACGAACACGTACTCTTTGTATTCAGATGATTAAATTCAACTTCGAGAATTTCCATTGCGGAATATTGTGCCGCGCGTAATTCATCGCTATCGACCATTCTCAATTTATCTCAAACATTCGCTAAGATTAAATAGAAACACCGAGAGAATCCTGTATATGTTTGCAGACAAGAATTTATGCTCAATCAATTTATGAAAAATCGGCATTATCAAATGTTTATTTTGTTTTTCTTTTTTATTTGAAAAATCTCCAGGTTTGTTAAATTGATCTTTTATGTATAATAAAGGAAATTTTTTTTACTTAAAATTATGAGCATTGGAAAAAAAAGGAATTTTTATTGGTTTTAAAATTTTCTATAAAAAGCCTAGAATCGAGTCTTAAAATAGCACGTCCACAAAGTTGAAAGGCTCATTATCACGGGAAATTGGTTACGCACTAGCATATTTAACCCTGCTTATTCCCTCGCACGAGAAAGAGGTTTATCGTACGCGAAAAGAGGGAATAACTTTGGCGCGGAAAGGGGGCAAACGAGAGCTCTTTCCCTAACTTGGTTTTAAGTTAACAACATATCTCTCTCTCTTACATTAATTACGCCCTCATTCGCCTGGCTTATCCCTCTTTTTATCTCTCTCTTAGCGAACGCATCGACGATATTGACATTTGGCCTGTATGCGTAAATTTTAGTCGGAGATTTCACCCCTTTTTGTTTATCCCCTAAAGAATGTCACGCGTTAAGTAGTAAAAGGTGCGAATGCAACGAGAAAAAAAAAGAGGTGTCGAGGTAAAAAAAAAAAAGTGAGATGAAAAAAAAAAGAAAGCTTTACTTTCGTATGATAAGCCAGAGAGAGAGAATAAGGAAAGCTAGGGTGAAAAAGAAGCGCGAAAGAGGAAAAGGGAAAAGGTAGGTGAGACCCCTATCTGTCGAGCGTGTACTTATTGACTACGCGTCTATATGCATATATATACGGCAAGCAAACGCACGTTTGCTTCTCTGCTACTGGCTCTGCCTAGAGCCGCTATGTTATGTGCCATACCAAGAGAGAGAGAGAGAGAAGCGAGGTAGCGCGCGCGTAAGATAGCTAGATGGGTGGGTAGGTAGATAGGTTGGTAGGTAGGTAGGTCGCTCCCGTTCTCACCGGTTCAACACCTATACATATCTTCTCTATATCTACTTAACTTGAGCTTTACCTACAGAGAAAAACGTGTATACATTCAATTTTCCTAAGCTCACAAGCACATTTATCGCCTATCCATTCACGCGTACATGGACCTTGTCAGAGTTTATACGCGTTAACAACTATACATTATAAACGGACCGATCGAGCTGCTGCTGCATCATCGCGCATATCGAGAGAAAGAGAAAGTGCAAATGCTCCCAGAGTTTTTCACTCTCTTCGCTCGATATTGATACATTTACTTTGATGCACACGCATTTAATCGATTATTTGACGCTCGACTTTTTTTTCTCAACTCACTGTATACCTATTTTTTTTTCTTTGAAAATTTTTCGAAAAACTTTAACACTTTACTGTTCTCTGAGCTTTGTTAACTTGTTAAAATCTTTTGAATTGTAAAAAACAAAAATAAAATATAGATTTTTAATAATTTAATATAATATTTAAGTATAAAATTTTTTTGCGTGTGTAAACTATTAAATAACGGCTCTATATGTTTAATTGAAATTCTCAAACTAATATATAGGGAGCTTACAGATCGAAAGATTGTTTAAAAAAGCTCGTTTAAAAATGTCTTTTTTCAAAGAACATTGAAAATAATAAAAGTATGTTATGATTGAAGAAAGAAAAAGAATTAAACTTCTTGTTATTAAGCAGCGCGCGAATGGTGGTCGGTAAAGAAACTTGCTGCGCAAAGTTTTATATCAAGCGCCATCCCTCGAGCACCGGGTATATCTTAACAGCGTCCTCTTTTTAACTTGGAACTGTAGATTCCTGCAATGCATCAGCTGCATGCAAGTCTCATGGGTCGGTATTAAAATTTTCGCCGACTACTTTTTATCATGGTATCCATGATAAATTGGAGAAAAAATCAATTTTTTTTACAAATTTGAAAACCGAAATTTTTGAATTGTTCAAGAAACAGAAATCGTTTTTCATATCTTGTTAACTGCAAAATGTGATGCATGAAAAATTTCCAAGATTTATTCGTTGGTTTAAAATTTATTAAAGATTTAATAATCTCCGTAAGTTGATATTATTTTTTGACGTCAAGTTATCGAAGCTTTAACTATGATAATCCGTCGTGAAAGTCGTAGAAGGTTATACTTTTATTACGGGTTCTATTAAACTTAACAAGGCCAATTGGGATGATACAAGAGCCTTGATTTTACTATAGAACGTAATCATGCTGATAATGATAGTTGAATTTCCTGACTTGTTTTCTCATTATCTCATGATAATGAGAATAAATAAGCAATAAAAAAAATATTTAATGTCTTAGTTTTAGATTTTTTTTAAAATTTATAATTTTTTTTTCTCTATTTCAGCATCTCTATCACTTACAAACGGGAGAAGGAGCGTTTCGAGAGCGGGGAAGAGGTCGAGGCAAAGGCACAACGAGGGTAAGTTCCTTTGTTGTTTTTTTTTTACTATTTTTTTTCTACTTTTACTTTTATTTTAGTAACAAAGCTAATCACAATAAGTTTTTTCATTTTCTAAAAGTTAAACAAATAATGAGATAAATGGAAAATTAATAAATTTAAAATCATGTAATTATTTAAGACATCCTAAAAAAGCTCTACTCGCCCTTACAAAAATACTGAATTTTATTTTTTTACTATCTGAAACTTGGGTTTTCTTTGTTAAAACCTTCAAAATGACAACAAGAATTTCAATTTAATTATTATGTACACTTTAATCAAAGAATTTCATTGTTGAAAGTTACATTTTTATTGATTTATTTCAATAAATAATTGCATCCATGCAACATAAAAAAGGTTTTTAAATTGTATTTCAAATAAGGATTCAAACAAAAACTATTCTCATTTTACATAAAAATAACAGAAATCTTGTACAGATTTCATGTAACTAATACTTTTTCATGCAGTTAACATTTTATGTATATAATTAATAACTTTTTTATTCTATATATGAATACGTTGATTTAATTTTTTCGTTTTGAAATTTTACTAATTAGAAAAATAAGATATTTCTTATGACCCCGTAAAAGATAATGTACAGGGAGATTACAAACATTATAAAACAGTGCTATCGAATGAAGCTTTTACAAAGCCAAATTTACGCAAATTCATATATTTATTTTTCTAAATACATATAGACGAATTAATGTATTTGTATAAAAGATAAATAGTTGCACATATTTTAGAATACTGCTTCATTATATCTTTCTATATTTTCCTCTGCATTACAGTTGCATAATCTAAAACAATTGAAAAAAAATTCAAATTTTTTTATTTTTAATTACACTTAAATTATGTATTATCAAGTACAACAAAGCAGTATACATTGATTGCGTACGGTAGTGGAATTATAACTTTTTGTTAGAATTTAACATTATATCAATATTGTGTAATCGTTCAATTTTTAATAAAAAAATCGTGTTGCAATTTTACCAAACTAACGGTAAAATTTTAATACAATTTTTTAAATAAGAAATTTTTTTATATTTTTTTTTAATTAAAAATGTAAAAAAAAAAGAAAAATGCAATTTGTAATAAAATGCAAGGACTTTCAATCTTGAGACTGGCTGTACAGAGTTTGAGAACTGATATTAAACAAGACGCTATTGATCGACGCTTGCTGCGCCGCTTGCCTTTCCGCGCTTACACCGCCATGTTTAAAATTTTCCCACCTTAAAACCAGTCTACTCTGACGTTCTCTAATAGATAATTTACTTTTTAAATATTCTTTCGCGAAAATTAAATATTGGAAAAAAATTTTTTTTTCAAATAATTTCATTTCTATAAGATTGAGTTAAAATGGAAAAAAAACTATTTTAACGATTTTTGAAAAAAAATTTCAAATTTGGTTTTGTTGAGTTACGTATAGACTCGCCGATTTTTATTAGATGTGAAACTTTATTACATTGAGTTTTAAATCAATATTTAAAAATCAATAAAAATCAAATGGAGTAAAAGGTAGATTAAGAAAATAACAAAACTAATTGTCTACAACAATTCGATTGTCCATCATTTTTTTGACAGAAAGGTAAAAAAGAAAAAATGACAAATTAAATAAAAAAAGCAATTGATAAACATGAAAAATGAATGGGAAAAATAATGAATCTAGTGAAGTTATTAATTGGTAAACTAATGAGAAATTGTATAAGGCTTTTGCTTGTAAGTAAAGTTAATATGTTGTATATCTTGGCTCGGTAGAGAAACGTTGCATTTTCCCGTCTATCTCATCAAGAGAAGGCTAGGCCAGTAGAGGAGAGATGCACCTACAGCGTATGTGTGTATGTGTGTAGGGCTTGTACGTCACTTTGTGCATGGAAAATAATTTATCGCTTAATTAATCTGCCGGCTAAATCGAAATAGAATTCGCCCGATTACGTTATACACGCTCGTTCGCTATATCTCTATGCACACAAGCATGCGTGTACCGAGAGCCGTTACAACAACGTATACACATCGCGAACCCTCCATACCATCCTCGCCTCTGCTCTCCTCGTAATTTCTTACCTGATTAACGACGTTTTAATTACTAGCCAATGACATTATAAATAAATAACCTATTAACGTCCAATGCTATTAACGCAGCCTCGACATTAATAATACAACCGATCGAACGGATTTAGTATCAAAAATTCAAATTTCATTACATGACTTATTTACCAATTTTCTTTAATTAAACTCTTGCCTTTTTTATTAATTATCATCATAATCATGTTATTAAACCAAGGCAGTGTTTGTTATCCTAATAATGTTGTTGCTATAGTGTTACGTTGATATAAATAAAATAGCTGACAATAACTGCGTGATTGTGCATATTAGCTTTGCTTAAATAATAATAACAATAATAATAATGTAACTACTCGTGTCGTATTTATCAAATACGAGTCCGAGGCCCCCGTGAGTTCGCGCGCTCAAGTTTATCGACTATTCTCAGGAGGTTCCTTCAACTCTATCTAATCAACGCCTTGCCAGATAAGATAATAAAGTTTCTAACTGTATATATCTCGAGCCAGCCAAGGAGATTCGTACCATAAAAAAAATGTACATATAGCTCGCGCACAATATGTGAAAATTATTTTGAAAATTCCTTATCATCTGAATATTTGTCGTCTAAAAATAGAATTCGCCATATGAATTTTATGCTGATTCGCTTTTATAATATTTAAACTCATATATTCAGTTTCATTTCATTGATAGTCAAGTCACATATTTACGAATCCTTTTCTACTTACATTAATATGGACACATGCGTTGAATAAAAATACATTTTTTTTTGTTATTATTCTTTAAGTAAACCTAAGCTATTTATATGTTACTATGATAATATATGATTTTTAAGATTCGCTTTGACAATTTCATTCTTGTTTCTTTATTTGAAAATATATTTATTAAGAAAATATTCAGCTGATAAAAATTGAGTTGTTAAACAATTTTAGCGACTAAACCAAAGAATGAAATTGTAATATATTAATATACAAAGTGATTGTTGCTACTTGACACGGAGCACGAATTTGAACACGTGTGAAAATTGTTGGTTCCGTGCTCAACCTGAAATTGGCCATTATACCACTAGACAACAAGGACGTGTCGTTTGTCATATATCGGTGCTAGAGGGAACCTAGTAAAGCCATAGGCGCCGGAAACTGTAGGCTTCCTGCTTGATGCGCATTCTGCATTTCATATTTCATAGCATAATCTAAACATTCGCCTCGAAAATTCTCGTGTCGGACGTACCTCGGTTTATTTCTTCTTATTTTTCCCTATTTTTATTTAAACTTATATTATATATTTTAAAATTCGGTACTTTTTTACTGCTTCAACTTTGCTTTTTTGCTTTTTACTCGCATCTTGTTATAGTTGAAAAATCTCTTATTGAACAAACTTATTCCTGGGAGATCGTTTTCGTTTTAGCTCCTTCGTCCAGCTTCTCATAAGACAGCTTTTTACGTCTAAAACGTGAACGTGATCGTAAATGCATCAGCCTTTATTTTTACGGCCAACCGTCACGTTTACGATGCCAACTCATGTATCGCACGATTTTTCTTTGTCGAGCAATGAATTATTATTGTTTTATTTTCCATTTTTGCGCTTGTTTTCTTATCAGAAAGCTTAACTCGTTTAACCAACGTTTATTATGTAAGAGAAGATGATCAATTACAAAAGACAACATTATAATTAAGTAAGGTAGTTAGTTGAAAATTTGAAGAGACACTTAAACATTCTTGTTATTAGCTCACACGCGAGAAAATAAAGGTATATAAGTGGAGCGAGTTTCAAAGGAAAATTAAACTGGGCTGAGCGATAGTTTACGGAAGTAGAGGAAGAAAGCAAAGTGAAGCTTCCTCGCGCTCTTTAGACTCCTTAGAAGGGGGATGTTGGCTAGCAAAAGCCATTCGCTTTTCTAGCTTTCTCTCGCGCTATCTTACTCGTTTTCCGTGTGCTTTCTCAATGTTACTTGACGCCTCTGCTACACCGCACTTGCACGTTCGGCAACTTGTTGCAGATTTGCGAATGCGCTCGTAAGCTTACAACGTTCCTCTTGATAAACGATTCCCTTACACATCCCTCGAGGCTTCTCTCTCTCTCGCTCATAGTCAACCGTGCTTTTTTCTACTTTTTTTTCTTTTCACTTTTTTTCTTCTTTTTTTTCTCTTTTTTTCCTCTGGTGGATACTTTGTTCACTTCAGTATAAACGGCAGCTACTTTTTTAGTCTCTATAAAGCGTCTGTTGTCTACCTTTGACTCAAAGTCTATCGTTAAAAGAGAGATATCATAGCTTTTTATACTCTTCACCCAGTGCAACAGAAACACTTGACTCAAACAATCGAAAGGCTAAAAAGAAACAAAACTTGATTTTATTGAAAAAAAAGCAAAGTTATTGTGACGTAATGCGTTTGATTCTCTCTCTTTTTATTTATGTGCGGATGATTCGCCATTATCCTGACAGTTAAATTTTTATTATGATCTGAAAGTGTGGAAATAGATACTAAAATGCATTTTTAATGCTTATAAATTATTCAAATTTTTTTCAACCTATGATTTTAACATCATGCATAGAAAAAGTTGACTATTTTAGTATTTTTATTGTTGCAATTTTAGCCTAGTATTGTTAGTACCTATTATTTTGAGCTCTAAAAAATACGTATTTTTCATTATAAGCTGAAACATAAATTTTTAAAGAAATTTTTAAAGTTAATTAAATTTAAAGAAATAATGAAGAACAGTATTTTCAAAGTTATAAAATCTTATAGAAATCAACATATGTACAATGCAGTACAAATTTTAAACGTTAAAATCTTTAAATATGAAAATTCGATCATCCGAACCAACACTGAATAATTCGTGTAGATTCTTTTAGTACAAAAGTATTTGCACAGCTCGCAGAATGGCACTCGAGCTTTGTTTTCTGCTATAAATAAAGATAGCAGAAAAAAAAACAATTTAAGTGACTCTTTAACACTTATAACAAAGGGTTTGACCATCCGGTCCAACATCAAAAAAATTCATAGAGATAGCTTTTTTTTTAGTAAAAAAATATATTTGCATAACCCTTAGAATGGAAATCCCACTGAATTTCTTGCTAAAAATAATTTATCTTATATATTTTTCACAAATTTTACACATTTCATAATTAATAAAATAATAACTTTTAACTGATATCTTTATTTATAGTAAGAAATACAGCTTAATTCCGATTTCGTGGACTAAATAAACAAATAGTTTTTTTTTTATTAAAAAAAGATTACATGAATTTTGCGGTTTTGATCTTGGTAATCGAACCCTTTATTATAAATGCTAAGTAGTCATTTTAACTGTTTTTTTTCCATATTCTCAGCTTTAAATGTATTATTTTTAAAAGTTCAGAAAATATTCTTCGAAAAAATTAGAATTTCATTTATGAAGAAAAATGTTTCCCCTTAAAGTTAAAAGCTATTGAAAAAAAAAATTGCAAAAAATGCTGAAATCATCAACTTTGACTGTGTATAATAATCAAAATTAAAAATATTCAAAAAAATTAACGAATATCAATAATGAGTTCCTAAACGTATATACACGCATATTTATGCATATGCTACTTCCTTTTATGATAAACTATCGGTTCTGATATTTTTTGGTAAATCGGTATATCCCTACTCTAAATTTTGTTTTTTATTTCGATAAGTAATGTGCAGGAAACATTAATGACATTAGTCTCGTGCATTTTGATTGTTCTAAAATCGAATGAGAAATTATTAAATATAAGTGATCGATACCGATCCAGCCAAGTAAATTATTGCTGATGGAATTAACGTAAAATACAATAGAAAGTTAAAGAGAAAAAAAAAGGAGGCGGAAAAAAAGATTACGGCCAGATGCATATAGAAGGCAAAAAAGGTATAGGAAGAAAGCAAAGTTTGAGCATCGTTGTTGGCGTAGAGAGAGAGAGAGAGAGAGAGAGAAAGAGAGAGAGCTCGTATATCGCCATGGCTACCCGCGAGGCTAACACAGAGACGACGACCAAGCACATACAAGTAGGGGAAGGAGAGCAGAACAGCAAGAGAGACGCTGCGAGAGACGTGCAAGGGGGCTTTATGTATATATAAGCGACGAACAAGAGAGACGGAAACGACGACACGACGTTCTATGCTGCTGGCGAATTCGCGAAGAACGACAAGAGAGAAAAGGGAAAAGCAAAAAGAGAAAAACAACGCCGCCGGGTCGGGCCGACTATATGTCGTCTTCGTCGTTGTAGGAGACCAATAGAGACAATTGCACATGCACATATACATCGATGCTTAAGACAAATACATGATAACGATATACAGAAGAAGCTGGCGAATCTCAGAAAGAAATGAGAATGAAAATGTTAAACGATATTTTGTTTGACTGAAAATTTTTTGTACTCCTTGCGTGTGTATGCACATGTAACGTGGAGTAGAAAAATTTGGAAAATTCAAAAAGCGCGAGAGAGCGTCGCGTTGAGAAAAGAGAGAGAGGAAGGAAGGAGCTGGAGGGAGAGAAGAGAGCAGCATGGGGAAACTCGGCTGTGCTTGTGGGTGGAGGAGGAGGATGAGGAGTATGAGGAGGAGGCGAAAAGGGAGAGAAAGAGGAGAATAAGCGAGAGTGCAAAGCCGGTAGACTACAAAAGACAAAGAGGGCCTATGAGAGTTGCGCGCGCGAGAGGGAAAACGGGAAGAGGAGAGGAACGCACGCGGTTATATAGAGTATAACACACACGGAGGGCATAAACGCGAAAAGGAAGCAACGAATGAAGCAACAGAGAGAAAGAGAAAGAGAGCGAGACTCGCGAAAAGGCACGAACGTAGCCGAGTAGTCTTGGCTCTCTGACGAGCGCTCACTCGAAGAAGATACCTATACTAGAGAACGAATGCTTTCGCGGCAGTGGAAGCGACCAACCGCGACCGTGGCACACGGGAACCGCCACCGCCGCCGCTAGACGCGACAATTCAGACACGACACGCTGCCAATAGTCTATTTAATCGCGCTCCACGTTCAATAGTTAAAAAAAGAGAAGCACGTTTTCGAGCCGGTATAGTCTTACACCGGTGCTATTATTCTTACTTTCTTCAGGACTTGCATATCTCTTCATAGAACGAATGTGTATTTTCAGATAGAATAAGCTCAATAACAATGTCTTTTGAAAAGGAAGGAGAAAAGAAAGCCGGCAAAAAGAGATAAGAATAAAAGAGGCGAACCGAGAGTGAAAGAGAGAGGAGGGAAGAAGATAAAAATATACACGCGTACAATATAGTCGACAACGACGACGACGACGACGACGAAAGAGCCGCTGGCGAGGGAAGAAAAGAGGCAAGACGAAGAGCGATCGAGAAACAGAGAGAGAGAGAAAGGGAAAGCAGCGCGAAGGTGGGGAGTAAAGAAACAGAAGAGACAGAGAGAGAAGGAAGGAGTTCGGAGCGCCGTGGTAAAGAGGCCGCGAGAAAGAGAGACGGCAAGCAGTAGCGCGCCGACGGCGACGACGACGAGGTATAGAGAGTAGAAAAGTAGGAGAGGAGAGCGAGGTGGGAGAGAGAGAGCTAGCCGACGACGATACCGCATACGGTTTCAGCCGCTTTATACACTCATACAGAAACGAGAGAAACGACGACGACGACGACGACGACGATCATCAAACACACGCTGCTCTCCGCACGCGCGCGCACAAAATTTTGCCAATCCGCAATCCTCGTACACACGGAGCGTAAAACGCGCGCGCCTTCGAGGAACTTGATGTCGCGTGCTCGCCAAATTCTTATAAAGATAAACACCGAAAAAAACCTCGTCTCATCAGCAAAGTTATCGTCCACCTCGTTGGCTAGAATCAAAGTTAGAACCGACGTCGCAAAGACGGATGACGACGAATCCAGCGACGAAGATCGTGAATATCAAGTAAACAGGGGAAAAACCGGAGTCAAGCCGCCGACACTCGACTTCCATAGTACATAAAACGAGCGCGCGCGAGATCGCGTTCGTATTAAAAATTTTTTTTGCTCCGTGCATTATCTTGCACCAAGGCATTATCGTCAGCGAACAGAATATATACATATAAATCAGCAAGTTAAAGAGAACTCTTATATCGACGCCAAAGACGACGAGGAGACGTGCATCTTTACGGGTGTGGCGCTTATATGGAAAATCGGCTACCGTATATACATACCTGTATACAAGGTCGATTGTATATTTTGAAAAAAATAAATAAATTTAATGTTCGAGAAATAAGAACTGCTGCAAGAATAGTAATAATACTGTGATAAGACTGATGTGCGCTCAACGAAAAGGAGAGTTATAAAGCTCCAATAAAAAACGAAAAGCGCCGAGGGCAATGACCGTCTCCGCTTTTTTTTCCTTATTTATCAAGCGCCAAGAGCTGTGATTTAAAAAAAAAAAAACATTTTATTCTAAATTTTTTAAAAAAACTAGCCCATTTTATTAATTCTCAATATCATTTGAGAAGCATGAGCAAAAATCATTCTCGAATCAACATATGAAAATCCAATGTTTTGATTCTTAGGGTGCTATATATTAAAAGTCATATTTTGGTGTTTATTGTGATAATAAATCGCTACTATTATTTTATGTACATTAAAAGATATATGATATAATTATATCTTTGTAGTTGCATATTTTTACCAATAATTTTTGGTATTATTAATTATCCCTACCGATTTTAAATTGCGTGATATGATTTTTCAAGTTTTATCGATGAAATCGATATGAAGATTGTAAAAATCACGTATTAGTATTTAATAGTATTAAAAAAGTTTAAAAAGAAAAACTGAAAAAATCTATTTTACAAGACAGAAGATTAATTCAAGAATCGTAGATCTGACGTTGATTTTGTGCCAGAGGAAGAAAGAGCATCCGACTACTGTTCTTCCAAAAAGTGAGTTTTTCTCTTATCAACATATACTACATACCGGCTACATGCGCGGGACAGTACATATGTACACTCGTTATAAACATCAATTATCAATTCACGATATGATCGTATAGCTATAAAGAAAATTAATATTTTATGATCCGGTATTATTTACGTTATAACCATACCTTTTTATCAACCTCAAATACAAAACGTTACTCAACATCTTACCTTATCGCCACCGTGTTTCACGCTCCAATTTTTTTTTATTCCATTGACGCGCTGTATTGAGACTTGGAGCAACTACCTCGAGTATAATATCTATTATTAATTTCACGTTTAATTCTTTTATTCTCATTCTTTTGATCTGTTTTTCGACCTTAACTTTAAATATTAGTTCTTTCGTTAACGATCAAATGGTCAAATTAAAATTTTATTTTATCATTAATATTCATACGGTACGATTGTTAATGAAATTTCATTCAAAACTTTTAAACGGTAAAACGTATATTTAATAAATCACTGGATTTGCTCGTGAGTCGATTTTCAAAACGATGAAATAAAAACTCAAGCGCTACCGGTTTTTCTGAATGTAAACAACAAAGTACATATTTTCACATTGTAAACAGTAAGAAATATACATTCATAAATTGCGGTACTATATTAAGCTTTGCTTCATTCGTGCGCTATTTCTAGCTTTATTTTTTTCCAGAAAATTATGTAAGCAAACAAGATACGACCTTCGCTCACCTGATTTGCCATTTTGTATGTACAATAAAGCCTCTTTGTAATAAACTATATTATTATAGTGTTTAACATTTATTTGAGCGTTTAACAGAGAGAGAGAGTAAAGAGCCGGTGACAAAATGTTTTTTTTTTTACTTGTTGTTAAAGACTCGAAAGCACGAAAGCCGTGAATGCTCAAGCCTAACTCTTTCTCTCTTTTTTTTCATTTTATCTCTTTATCTCTCTGGTTATTCTCTCTCTTTCTCTCTCTTTGAGAATATATACATCGGACAGTGTTGGGTTGCGCAATCCGTCGTCGTCTATCGTGGAATTCAGGTCACGCGTCACGCGCTGTCCTATGCTATTACCAGCACGTCATGCCATCAAAACTCTACCGTTCGATTTTTCAAACTCTCTTCGTCTTCGATTAAAAAAACCTTACGATTTTTCGCTAGCCGTGTATCGTTAACCTTTTTTTTTCACTTCGCTCTTTCATTTTCAGTACTTTGCGTGACACGAGCAATCTATTCAAGTCAAAATATAATCAAACTCATATTTTTTTCATCTATTTTTAGCTTTTAATTTTTCATTGTAAAAAATAATTATTTCCTTATTAGCAATTCTATTTTTATCGTAATGAATTTATGATATTATAAGAGAATTAATTTTGAAGTTACCAAACTTAGTAAAATTTTTCTAAAATAACAATTGAAAAATGTTAAAATAAAAATAGATGTATTAAAAATATTGGTTTGTTTAGTATTTAGCGTCTGAAAAAGTTGCATTGACTCTCGGGCGCATTATTTTGAAATTCAGAGCAAATGCTATAGGTTGTGCTTTGTCAGAGTAAAGAAAGGGGGGGGAGACTCGAACACAGTGGCGAATCATAGCACGAGTGAAATGACCGCTCCGAGGTCGTACGGTTCGCGGTCCTTGGCGCGGTTCTAGGCAAGCAAGTACATAGGCCCTCTTTCAGGGGCTCTTTTGCTCATATATTACGTACACTTTCAGAGCCGCGATCTATACACGGAATAGCAGGGAAAAACAAAACTCTGGATGTATACACAACTTTGACCTGACAAGCTTAGTTTATAATAGTTTCTTCGAGATATACCATTATTCTATACGCCAAGATGCACGTGCATACGCAGAGAGAGCCGGCTTTTTATTTAAGAATGCTTCCGTACTTTTCGAAAGATGATTGACAGGAGAATAAAAATTTCAACATATTTTCCTTACTCCGAACCTTTTGTCTTCTATAAAAGATAATAAGAACGATTTTATTTTTTTTCCTTGTAATGCTAAGCTTATAATTTCAGTTTTTACGCTAGAATTGTAATCTGAAGATTTTTTATACGATTCATTGTACTTATAGAGAAAAAAAAAGAAATAAAAAGAAAAATATATTGTTAAACTAAATGTATAAAATTGAGGAATAATTGCTCTTGCCGGCATTTATTGCATGTTCTTTAAACAAATTAAAGGGAAGAAGAAAATATATAAAGGTTGCAAGCAGGAGAGAAAGAGGTTTATTTCTTTGGATGAAAATTCATTACGTAGGATGCTCGAATGAATTTACCTAGGGGATGTTTTCCCGAGGCATATAGGCATAGGTATAGATATACATCGTAGAACGTTAAGGGCTGGCTGCTACTGGCTGCTTTCATTTCCCACAGCCATTAAAACAGACCGTGTGGCCCCAACGCGCTCCATATACACCTATATATACCGGACATTCTCTCCGTGGCATATCTTTTAATACCCTCTCTTGCCGAGCCCCCTTTTTCTCATCTCAGGAATAAAATGAAGAATTTCTACAGATTTATGTCTTTGGCTAACTTACCGCGCACATATATTTTATTCTCAATTTCTTTTTACAATGCAGCCTGGAAAAATTACGCCAACTTTTTTTTTTCATTTATTTTCTTTTTTTTTTAGTCGTTTCATCAAAACTTTTTTTCATTTTTTATTTAAATATTTTATGAACTATATTAAATTTATCGTCAATCAAATTTTTTATAACCAATTTAAATTCACTCATAGTTATTTTATGTTACATCAATTTGACAAAACATAATTGTTGTTAACTTTTTGACCCTCGAATAACCTTTTTTTGAGCCGAGCAATTAACTCGTTTAAATTAATCAAAATCGCATTAATTTTTTATTATTTTTTTCGTTATCCTATACAAAGTTTTTTTTCGTTTAATTTTTAATCTTTTTACATCGATTTCACTAATTTTTATTTTTGTTTATTAAAGTAGCAGATATCCTATTTTAATTATTAAAAATTTTAATGAATTTTTCCATAAACGGTAAATTAAAATTTTTTTCACTGATTTGTAGTAGAGCAATATTTACTGTTAAAAAGTTCAGTTTTACTAGTTCGATTTCCATGAGTATGTATACATGTAAATTAAGTGGAAAAAAACTTGAATTTTAAGGAAAAAATTTATCAGCATAGAGATTAAATCAGACAAGACTTTTTTTCCGCATTGTAATTCTGTCTTCTGTTTCTATAAGGACGAGTATCGTTCATTGATTTTATTTGTTAGACAATTGTAAAGGTTAATATTGAGCTTACATCGATTTAACGAGCAGCCAAGTGCTACATATCAAGGAATAAGAGAAATTGTCTGCTTATAAGCCGCTTTTCTCTCCCGGAGAGCTTGACATGCCTGCTGCTGGGACCTTGCCTATTTATAAGTTTAATATATAAACGAGAACATATGCGACCTCGCGATGTAAACGGAATGCTATATACCAACGACCATAAAACCAGTAGTCAAAGCATTACCCATTTACCAAATTAGAGAATGCAATATCAACATACTGCGCTTTAATAATCCTTTTTAATCACGATTCTTTATTTATTTTCACGATCAATCTTTTTATTTTTTAACTAATAATTTATAACGAGTTGAATAAACCATCATTAATTTTATTTTATTAAATGGTAAACTAAAAGTACTTATTCTCATGATAATTAAAAAAAGTGTACAAATAATAATTAAATTGAAATTTTATAATTAAGATAGAATATGCAATGTTATATCTGAAATTAATTTTAAAAATTTGAAAAACCGAAAAAAATAAATATTGAGTAAGCTAACGTGATTTTAATTTTTATGATTACAGAGTTATCGCAAAATCGCTCGACAAGTAACCACGCCTGACAGCGCACCAACAGGTTTGGGTAGTCCACAAGCTAATATTGCTACTTTGCAAACCCACCAGCAACAACAACAACAACAGCAGCAGCAACAACAACAGCAACAGCAGCAGCAACAACAACAACAACAACAACAGCCGTCGCCTGTACCACAGCAACAGGCGCAACAACAGCAGCCACAACAACAAACGCAACAACCACAGCAGCAACAACAACAGCTACAGCCAAACCCACATACCGATCCAATGCAGCAGGCCAAAGATAATCTTAATCCAGCAGCGGTCCAGCAAACTGGACCGTTGCGAAATGGTAATCCTGCGCCGCCAGTTGTTTCCATGGTAAGTATTTTGATAAATGTTTTTTTTAGCTTTCCATCAAGCTTATATTTTTATCTAATATCTGCTCCTAGTTTTTTTTCGAGCTCAATGTGTAATTTACTAATGAATTTTTTCACTTCATGCATATTTAATATTGTAAAATGCAATTATGTATACAATTTTAAAAATTAAATCTAAATTTAACTTTTTCAAGATAAATTAAATTTTTATATAAATAATTCTTAGCATATAAATAGTTTTGGATGGATATTCTCCTATTAATTTATTTAAAATGAGTTTACAAAAAAAAATATCAAGATATTATGATTTATTTTTTTTTAACTTTGAAATATAAAATTACGAAGGAAACTATTCATTTCGATTAACACTCACTTTTTTCAAATTTATATATTTAATTTTAATTTTAAGGATTTTCAATGATAAAAAATTGTTCTAAAAAATTATTACCAAAAGAACATTTGGAATGAAAATTTTTTAATTTTAACAGAATGTATTTTAAAAGATAAATTGGTTCAAAAGTTATAAAACGTTAATACAGTAACGACTATTCAAGTATACTTTATGATTAAATTTTATATTTTTATAGTTTCATAACTTGTAAAATCAAATAAATATGATATTTTTTCACAATTTTATATAAAAAAAAGGTATCTTAAAGTTAAAAAAAATCCGAATCTCAGTACCCTGATACTCTTATTGTTGGGACAAGAACAAGTTTGTGCCATGACACGGCGATGTACATGTTAAAACCCGATATATCTGCATCGTTTTGAAGTATATAATACATGTGGCTTGAAAAGCTTTATCGGCCTACGTTTCTCTCTCTCTATACATACATATGTTGCTTATCGGTCACCGGGGTACGGTATATCTGCATCATGTTCTAGTTTCTCTCTTCCATATCGTATTCATCGCGTCCACAAGTGTGCAGTAATAGCAAACGCTTGCGGCATGCTGTTTTCGCACGTGCTTTGGCTACGAGAGAAAGAAAGAAAAAAAGAAAAAAAGAAAAAAAAAACTAACAAAAACGAGAAAATAAAAAGAATCGTAGCAAGTGACGGACGCACGGTTATACGCCCTGAATACCTTTGTCGAAGCAATTTCCCCGATTCGCTTTCAACGCAATCGTTACGCTCACTCTCTGTCTCTTTGCTTTCGTTTCTTTTGCTCTATACCCCGAGCTATGTTCAACACGGTGAATCCATTTGTAGCTACAATCTCTTTGTCCCTGTCTCTCTTATCGGTGTCAACTCCTTTATTATTCGCTTTCGTTTATGAACTTGGCAAAGTCGACAAGAGCGCTTTCGTTTTCACGACAATGACGACGAATGTCGACGAGGACGACAACAACGACGACAACGATAACAAGTACAACAAAGCTTGCAAGCTCGTGCAACTGAGAAAGAAAAATAAAAAAAGATAGAAAAAGATGAAAAAAAAATCGGAAGAGAAAAAAATGCTTCAAGTGTTGATCGATTTGAGAAAAGCGTAGAAAAGCAAAAGAGCTCGGTCAAGCACCAAGAGAAGTTTTAGCTCGTTTTCCGCTCAAAGACTCTTATCTGATAGTTGACAAGCTTTACACTTTCGCATTCAGTCTTTACTAGCACTTACTTCTGTTGCGTACATCCATAGAGAAATACGTTCTACAGCTGTGGGATTGTAAAAGCGCTGTTTGTAAAAGAGAAATAAAAGGATGAGAAAAGTTAAGGGAACAAGAGAGAAAGTGATAAAACGACAAAATAGCTAAAGAGTCTCGGCACTCGGCACTCGACACTCGACACTCGACACTTGGTACTCGACGCTCTCCTCGAGCAGCGCGCTGTCTATCGTTGCTCTCTTTCTCTCTCTTTCAACTTGCGAGCTTAGGGGAAAAGAAGAAAGATAGACTTAAAGCGAGAGGGTAAATATAAAAGAAAAAGTAAAAAAAAAAAAGTAAAGCGGAATTTAATTCTCTTTCGCGAGACTCGCGACTTCTCGAGTAGCAGCAACGAGTTGGCGAGGTTACTGGGCGAACCAGTCTGTAACCACGTCTCGTGGCAGCCATGTGTTTATGCTATGTCTACCCACGTATCCCACGAGCCGTGAATGTGTATAACACAAACCGATTGCTTTGCTTTGGCTCACGTATGTACTCAGCTCTTAACACGTGCTTCCCAAGGCTCTTTGCCTTAAGCTTCAAATTTTTCTCAATGGAGACCGAGCCATTTCTCGCATGTGTTACGAAATTTAAAAAGCTCCATACCACACATCTTTTTTTATTCCATTTGACAATATATCGCAAAAAAGAGTATAAGAAATAAATAGCTTTGATGCTCTTACACCTTGTTCCCTTTTCTTATTTCTCGGCTCTGTCTTTGCTCATTTTCTTTTTCGCTTTCTAGCTGCGGTCGGCCGCGATGGCAACGTCGGCGTCTCTTTCCTTCTCTCTCTCCGCTGTGTTGGTTCCTGTTCCTGCGGGTATTGATTCGCGTTGGCGGGCGCGCTCTCCTCTCTTTCTCTCTTTCGCTCTCTCCGTTCGGTTGAGAGGGCGGTCACCGCCCCCGCAGCAAGCGTCTGCCAGCAGTCTACCCCTTCTTCAACTGAAGCGCTTTGCCGCGCTGCACACATACAGCTATTTCAAAGCGAACACCGAGGGCCAGCTTGCCGCCTGCCTGCTTTCAGTTAGATCCGGAAGCTTTCAAAGAGCATAAGCATTGAATAAAAAAAAAAGGAATGAGTAAGCTCAAGCTCGAGCATCTTTCGACGGCCACTATTGTGACTGACCGTTATTTCGGTCAGGGTCAGAGAGCAATGACACGATAATCGTAACAAACATATCATTTGACATTTGCCAAGATTTTTACAATTTTTTCATTATAGATTTTTCATTTCTTTCATATGATTTTTATTCTTTTCGATGTGTAAAAATGAGTTTCCTAAATTTAACACTCTGATTTCTGATAAATCAAATTTTACTTTAACAGAGATAATAATCTATTTTTATTTTGGAAAATTAATAATCATAAAAAAAGAAAAGTATTTTCTATCAGCAGCCATTAAAATGCCGAGGCTCTTGGAAATCGTATAGGTTTTTGTTATAGGTACACTAATTCCGACATTTTATGGCTTCAGTAAAAAAATCAATCTTCCAATATTTCAAACAACGTAAAAATACTCAGCTTTGCCGCTTTTATAAAAAAAAAAACTAAAACATCAACATGACATTGCAAGCCAGAAAATTGTTTACGCGATTATCAATTCATCGAGAAATTAGTACACGGGCAATTATTGTTCGTATCGATAATCGTTTATTTGATTAACCACTTTCTATATTATATGTTATCTATAGATGAGCAAGTGCCCCTTTTAGTTTTTTATCTTGTTATAGCGATTGCACTTATATATACTACACGTATGTTACTCCTCTCTGAAGATGCTCTGATAATTTTTTACGACAAAGATTTCACTTAAGTTCAATAAAAATTTTCAAACTCATTGGAAAAAAAGAAAAAAAATGTTCGTGCTGATAAAACTTTTTAAAATATCATATGCTCGAGTTATAATTTATGACTTGAAAACTTATCTCAAATGATGCGAACAATAATATATGATGAGAATAATTTATTCGTTTAAAAATGAGAGTAATATAGTAAGGTAGAAAGAGTAAAGAGATAATCGTAAATAAAAGAAATAAAGGAAAAGGTTTATATTTATAATACTAATACGATGGATGGATTAAACATGTTTTAGAATCGAGGAAAATTTTGGGAATAGTAGTATCAATTTACAAGTACGGCAGTTGATGCATTGGCGCTTGTATTCGGGAATTTGCTGGTTTCGCTTTCTCTGTATAATTGCGCGAATTTTATCCCGATATCATTGCTTTCGTTCTTTGATTCTCTCGATTTATCTTGCTCTCATTATTCTTTGCACTGAAAATCGACAATTGAACAATCCTAGTGATTATTTTGTCCCTTCGATATTGCCAATTATCATCAGCCCAGCTTTCTCTCTTTCTTTCATTTGCTCTGATAATCGTTTCTCTTGTTGCTACTTTCCGTGCTTCTATTTTATCGTTTCAATACCCAATGCGCTTTTAATTTCAATAATACTCATCAAACAGGCATTTGTAGGCGAAGAAAAGAGACGAGAAAAAAAGTGGCGCGTCATCTCATATCTTTTGATACAAGTAGGATAAGGAAGAAAAAAGTTGAATTAGAAATATTAAGGGGATGCAGATTTGATTTGGTATGGAAACATTTTTATCAAGACAATGCTTATCTGATTCTATGTTTTTTGAGGTACACCCGCTTTGGGTTTTAACCTAGTTTAGTCGGTGGAAATTACAAAAGGATTTGATCTTTAGATGGGATTTTGCAAATTTAGGTTGAGAGAAACAGATCTGAATAGAGGTAGAGAGTGGGAGTAAAGCAAGGGTTGCGAGAGTTGCAAAGTTAGAGAAAGAGAATCTAGAAGTATGGGTTTTGGCTTGGCGTCCGCCTTCGATGCTATCGGACGATGCTGCCTGACTCGACCGCAAACACCGATTCCGCGGCCACTTTAAGGGTGAACCGCTATTTGCTATCCTTGATCTCTCTTTCCCGTTTCTTGTTTCTCGCTTTGCTCTCCCTACAGACACAGCTTTGCAAAATAAACTTACTCGCGATTCACACGCTCGTTCACCCTCTTGCTATTTCATTCTATTCTCAACTTTATACTACTTGACATAGCTTACTGAGATTCCAATTTCTCGCAAACTACACCATACGCTCTCGATTTAAAAGAGCAAGTGCTGCAATATGCCTTAAATTAGCATTTTTAATCCTTGAAAGATAATTATTTTTAAAATCTTGTAAATTGCAAATGAAATTGTCATTGAAATGAAAAAAAAGAAGAGTGCGCGGAACGAGAAGATTAAGGCTCGTCGGCAATTCTCTCTCTGTCCCTTTCTCTCTGCTGGTATTTCGAATATTCCAGGTCGACGGGCTCCTCGTACACCGCCCCTCTTGGGAACTTCGAATAAGCTTGCTCGTTAATCGCTAATTACGCGCACCTTGATTTTCTATCTTCGGAGAAACAAATTTACGTCTTATAAGCATCTTTTTATATTGCAAGCAAATGTTGTACGCCTTCCGGCTAATGAGATTTATTTTCGTTTCTATTGATTTAAGCATAGTTCAAATCGATAAAAGAAACATATTTCACGGATTTTATCTCAATGCGATATTACGTATAGATAGAAATCTAAGCAAGTACAGTTTTTGTCTTGAAATACATGATTTATGGTTTAAATTATGATAATCTTTTTAAGTTGCAAATTAAAGAATTCAAATTTTTAATAAACGTTGATAAAAGAGAAGAAAATAGTTAAAAAATTCTCATCATGATACAAAATTGCCAAGAGCGACATGAATCGCAAAGATGACGTTGCAGAGAATTTGCCGTGGCATAAATTTCCGCAAGCAAGCGTTCGGGAGGAAATTTCACTTCCTCCCCTTGGCTTCGTTGCTATCGAGGTATTTGACATAGCACCGGTATTACCATCGTAATTCAATGCTAGCTAATTCAACTACGCTTCGCTTAGTCGCGTTTTAACCTGCATAACATCCCTTTAGGCGAAATTTACTTAGCACCACATTTTAATTCCGTCAATAAAAATGAACCGTTCAGATATTGCGATTTAAATTTTTATTTTAAACATTTCATCTTTTAAAAGATATAACGATTTAATTCCCTTGTAATTAAAGAAAAAAAATGAAAGATAAAAGTTTTTGATGAGAATAAAAACGAAAAAAAAAGTAGTCAAACTTCATACTCTTTCCATATATATTATCTTTTCATTTGGTGAACACTCATAAATTTTCACGGGGCTTTTCACAATTTTGTCTCGCTTGAGAAACTGGAAAGAACAAAAAAGAATGAGTAGTAGGCTAGCAAAAGAGAGGAAAGGCTTTGGCGACGGAACCCGCAGGCTGAAAATAAATTTAACTTTATAGCGCTGCATCAACGACGTCTATTTTTCATACAAGTACAAAAGATATGACGTGATATGCGAACAGCATTTTTATTTATTAGCAGTTTAAATCTCAACAATCGTCACGTTACGAGCGCATCAACCTATAAATTAACATTTTTTTTTACAAGCGGAATTTAATTTTTTTGTTTCAGTCACCAGGCGTAATGCCATTCTATGGTGATACTGGAGCTGGTTTCCGGCCAGCGAGCGGATTTGGTAACACTGTTTGGCATCAGGGTGTCTCACCAGTCGGCGCAGTGACGGTTGAAGCCACACCTGCTGCCTGGCCTCCTCAGCAATTTATCCAACAAATTGCCGCTCCTAATCAAATTGAGGAACTCAGGTATCATCCACAATATACCACGGCATCACCGTATCATCCCCAAACAGGTAAGCTTTACAATTAATAATAATCTTAAAGGATGAGTGAATTATACATTTTTTATAGTTAAAAATTTTTTTCAAATCAAGTTTTTGCATGACTTATAATATTACCGAATAATCTTAAACTGGGGTTAATAAGCATATTGCTGTTTTATTTCTGCTTTATTACGTGTCAAAATCTAACAATATATAATTGTTACAAAAATAAAAATAAAACTTTTTGTTTAATTTAAGTTGATTGTTTTTTTATTTAATTGACAGAGAATTGGTCTCTTGAGAATTAAAGAACGAAGTGTAATAAAGGGATCGAAAGAATGAATAGTTGATAAGGAAATGTAGTGTGCAGTAAAAGAATTGTCAAAGGTGCTGAGAGTGCTTTTGTGTGATTTCAGTCACGTATCAGCAGCAGACCTTCATTACGGCGGATCAGTCGGCTTTTCAACGCGCTGGGACAGCGGGACAATACGCAATCACGGGTCAACCCTCGCCTTTAGCAGCTGTAGGACAGCAAACTGCGGTTACGGCTGCGACACCCCAGAGGCCGCTGAATGGCCAATTCATAGATCCTGCCGGGACCACTACCGGACAGCAACCGGTGGCTTACGAAAGACAGGAATACGTGAATGGCTATCAGCAGCAGGTTAGCTGCCGAACAATCAATCTCTCTGACTTCTAAGTTAATATTTATATATTCATTCGTATTTTGTCGTAGAACAATTTGTTTTTATGTGTTTGGTAACTAGAGAAAAAAGCAACTGTATTTATTTGGCATTTTTTCATTTTTTTTTTACCTTTACTTTTACTTTTACTTTCATAATTCTCATGGCTATTTAAACTGTGTAAAGTAATGTAAAAGTAGTAATTTGCCTTTTTTATACATCATATTCTCTTTCTCAGTTAATTTTTGCTTATCATTTATTCATTTATTTAGCCGGTTATCATTCTATTAAGTAATCATCGAAGTATTATTTTATTACATAAAGTATTTTTTAGTTTATATATTTGGTTAATTTTTATTATTTGGCTAAATAGGCTATAAGTTTCAAGTAAATATATGATTATTGAGAAGTACAATTTTAAAAAGTACTCGATAAAATTCGAATGTTTACTATAAATTTTATAGAACATATTAAAAGAGGCATGTCGTCAATAAAATTGAATTTCATAAATAATTGAACTCTGGATTTCTTTATTATTCTTTACATATTGAATGATTTTTTTAATATATTTTATTTACAATATAACTTCATTAATAGCATTATCTAAATTGCACAATTTTTGTAATGTTTATCTCACTGGTAGTTATTTAAAAATGAAGAAACATGCGTTTTATTTGCTTGTAAAGCATTTAAAAATATAATAAAGTTTTTAAATTTATGTAACGAAAACTACTTAATTCGGAACTATTCAAATAAAAATGTGATTAAGTAAATATTAAAAACATTCTTGTACCAAATGCTTGATACACTTTTTCTGTAACGATCTTAATGTTTGAATACATGCCTTGTTTAAAATAAAATATATTTTGTAATAAGATAAAATAATATGCTGCATGAAAAACACAAAAAGAATTTTAAATAAATATTAAAATAGTTTTATTAATTTTTATTAAATAATTTTTTAGGATATAACAATGGTTCCACCAACCTCCACAACACCTAGTAGTCGTAGTAGTTCAGTTCATATGGAAACTCAACAGCAATCACAACAAGTACAAAATCAACAACCAACACAAATTGTACAGCCAGGTGATACTCAAGTGAAGGGCTTTGCAACAATCGCTGCTAATAATGTGTCGGGAAACGAGATGCCTGGGTATCCACTTCAACCGGGCCCACAGAGTTTACACAACTCTAACGGATACCCAGGCTATATTCAGATGGGCCAACAGCAGCAACAACAAGGGCAGCATCAATGGCAACAAATTTCTGATACTAATCGCCAACATATTTGGTCCGAAGCAAATACTAATGCCAAAATACGAACGGTTAATAATGGTATACCTTGGTCTGATACTAATATACAGCATCAACAACAGCAACAACAACAAAATTTACAAAGTAATTTAAAACAGTCAAATGAACAACAGCAGCAACAAATGCCGATTCAGGCACAACAAGAATTGACCAGACCTGCAAGTCATATGAGCTGGGAAAATAGTAACGTAAAAGAACAAACGCCTCACACTCCACAATCTTGGTCCGATAATATGGAGAATCAACAGGCACCACAATCACAAGGAAATTGGCCTCAACAAAGTCCCAACATGAGAGATAGCCAGAATCCGCGACTAACACCGTCAGCTCAACAACAACAACAGCAGCAGCAACAGCAACAACAACAGCAGCAGCAGCAACAACAACAGCAGCAGCAGCAACAACAACAGCAGCAGCAACAGCAGCAGCAACAACAGCAGCAGCAACAACAGCAGCAGCAGCAACAACATCAGCAGCAGCAAAAACAACAACATCAAACACAACAACAAACTCAAAATCAAGGTTGGCCGCAACACTCGCCAAAAATGCCTGAACATCAAAATACAGCGCAAAAGAGTCCGAGGATGACACCTGTTTCTCAACACAATTGGCCACAAAGCAGTCCAGAAATTCAAGCGCAACAGAATGTTGTTCAACAAAATCACAGATTGACACCGTCTAATCAGCACCAATGGCAGCAACAGCAAACAAAAATTGAACAAAACCCTAGACTGACGCCTTCTAATCAAATATCATGGCCTGATACTCCGACTAGTCAACCAAATTGGTCTCCAAGTAGTATGAAAAGTGATAATAGTCAACAACCGCAGCAACAGTGGCCAGATTCGCAGCCAAGTCCGAGACGAACACCAAGCCATCAACCAGCAGCATGGCAAAACCAAAATACACAAGATAAAATAGACAATCAAACAAATTGGTCTCCAAAATCTGAGAATCAACCAAATTGGAACCAACAAAATACAAAACAAGACATGCAGAATTCAGGAGAAAGATTTGTATGGCAGCAACAAAATACAGAAAACAATAAACAAAATGGTTTTCCTGAAAATCAAGATTCACAAGATAATATGTACACTCAGTCGAATCACGTAAACTTGAATAGTCGATTAAAATCTATGATTTTAAATAAACAACAGCAACAGCAACAACAAATGCAAAATCAAATGAATCAACAAGACCATCTTCAAGTTCACCATCAAATGTCTTCGCAACATGCAAATAATATGGATGGTTCTAATAACGATATGTCAACCGATAATCGGTTACGGGAGTCCCACGAAAATCCAGATAAATTACAAGAAAAAAGAAATGAACAGTATATGAATCAATCTGGATTAACATCAATGAACCAAACGAACGAATCTATGACCGGTAATTTTTTATTGCATAGCCACCACCCTCGGGCCAATAGTTTGCCCGATGGTGGTGGCTTATGGGGATGGACAGAAGGAGGGGCAACCACTGGAATAAGCACTAATGCCTTACCAAACAATGGAATGTCGAGTATAGATAGTTTAATTCAGTTTACGGAAAATAAACAAATAGAAAACCGATTGACTGTTGAAAATAATAGTTTATGGAATGAAAGAAACAAAAATGAGTGGAGTTCTATTTCTAAGGAAAATCGAGAAAATCAAGGTATTGATGACAAAAGCTTTCAGCAGAGATTGTGCATCGATTCCGATATGAATAAAAAAATTGTAAGCCCGGAAAGGAAAGATGATACAATACATTCATCTAACTCGTCCGAACAGAAAAGTAGTCAATTCAAATCTTCATCAGAAAATATTCTTGCTGAAGTGCAATATGACTCAAGCCAAAAAATAAAGCAAGAATATAACTGTCCAGCATCAGTGGTTAATGAAGAACAATTATCTCAAAATATTAAACTCGAACCTGAGAATAAAGATTCAGAAGAATCTAGCTACAAATTTCAAGGAGATGGAGGTCCAGCAAAAATGTCACCTGGAGTGGGATCTTGGTGCTGCCGAAGAGGAGGCACGGAACAACCTACTCCGGAACACTTACGTGATGGATGTTGTCAAGGTCTTCAAACCCGAGATGAGTTTACGGAGGAACAACTAAAATCTGAAGTTAAGAATGAAGATCCCAACAGTCCTCGAAGTGGAAACGTCTCGACATCCAGCACGAAGTTACAAGAGCACCTGGAAAAATTGAAGAACAATGTCAGGACGGAAGTACCGGAATGCGATTGCTTTACAGCTGACAAATGTGAGTTACACCCGTTGTATGTTCCTCGCTACACTAACATTGAAAGATCACACTAACCATGCAAATGCATACATTAGAAAAACTATATTTTAACTCGAAAAAAGACCTAACATCAAGCTTTACTAAATGTCATGCATCAAGATGTGTAGTCGCTTAAATGTTTTGTTCAAACTAAAGTGTCATAATAAATAAAGTAAAATAAACCATAAGGTCCTCCGGAGCCGGGTTCCTACTACACTCATCTTGGTGCAGCAGCTAATCTACTTGACCTTCGAAATGACTTGGAAAGAAGAACTGGTCTCAAAGGCAATGCCATTAGATTCGAAAAGGTCATCTACACTGGAAAAGAAGGGAAAACTACACAAGGTTGTCCTATGGCTAAATGGGTATGTATTACAAAAAGATGTTTACTTTAAAAAATATCTATGAATATATACATAAGAATCAATATGTATATTTTCTCATAAAAATAATTCTTTTTATATGCAAGCTTTTCAGCTTTCGTTCTAAACATGCATTACATATATTTTTAGGTATATTTCGTATTGCAAAAATAAGTTCCAAATAGTATGATTTAATGCTCATACACCGCTCTCATAGAGTTAGTGTGGGATGTCTCAAGTGTATATGCGAATGCGTGTATGTGAATGCATGTGTGTACATTTGTTATCGTGCGTGTACGCAGATATAAATACATATTTTATATATGATGATTTTATTATAATAAATGTACATTTACTATACAATAAATATCAATACATTAGCAATGGATATTTTTTAATAATAATGGATTTTATAGATTATTCGGCGGTCGGGTATAGAAGAAAAAATCTTGGCTATCGTTAAATATCGACAAGGACATAAATGTCCGACTGCATGGATCGTAGTAGCAGTGGTAGCTTGGGAAGGAGTTCCTAGTCACGAAGCTGATCGAATTTATTCTTTGTTAAGCCATAAACTCAATCGATTTGGTTTACCAACTACCAGGAGATGTGGAACTAACGAGCCAAGAACGTGCGCTTGCCAAGGCCTTGATCCCGACATTTGTGGAGCAAGTTTTTCGTTTGGTTGCTCTTGGTCGATGTATTATAATGGTTGTAAATATGCAAGAAGTAAAACTGTTCGAAAATTTCGATTGTCTGTAAGATCAGAGGTTAGTATTTTTAGTAATTAATATAAAAAATTGAAATTTAATAATAATAAATAATTAAATTTAATAAAAGTATCAAAATAACTTAATCATTAATTTTTATTTATAGGAACAAGAGGTAGAGGAAAGAATGCACGTTCTTGCCACGTTATTATCTCCACTTTATTTAAGTCTTGCACCTGAAGCTTTCAACAATCAAACACAATTTGAACGCGAGGCTAGTGAATGTCGTCTTGGCTTTAAACCAGGTCGACCATTTTCCGGAGTTACAGCATGTATAGATTTTTGTGCTCATTCCCACAGAGATCTACATAACATGAATAATGGCTGTACAGTGGTAAGTTTCACATGTGAAAAATAATTTTTTTTTATGTAAAATTAAAATAATTATTAAAAAAAATGTTATTTAAAGGTCGTCAGTTTGACAAAACATAGATTACTAACAAAACCTGATGACGAACAATTACACGTGTTACCTTTGTACATTATGGATGATACAGATGAATTCGGATCTAAAGAAGGCCAAGAGGCAAAAATAAAATCTGGTGCACTCGATGTTCTTTCAAAGTGAGTATTATTTATAGAAGAAAATTAAAATCATTTATTTATCATTAAATTATGAATATCATATAATATTTAATTACTTTTGAACTAGATATCCATGTGAAGTAAGAGTTCGATCAGTACCATTGCAACCATGCAGACGTCATGGAAAAAAAAGAAAAGAAGATGAGCCTGATGTAGCAAGTAATAAAAAAGATATAAAAACTCCTGAAAAGATGATTGAAGTAAACCGACCGCCGACTTGTCAAGATCCCTCCAGAGTTCCTCTTCGAGACCCTCAACTACCTCTTGAAATGGCATCAATGCTGGAAGGAATGGATCCACAGTTACAAAGTTCACAAGTTTCTTCCACTGTTCTCGACAGTCCTGTATCTATGTATCAAGGTTGGAATTATCAGAATGAACAGCAGTGGAGTCGATCTGGTTGGCTTGACCAAAGAAAAAATAATTGGATGAATCCTTGGTCTGAATATGGTCCTTTTAGTGGATTGGACCGAGAAGTTAAAGTAGATCCAGATAGTACTAGTTTGGATGATTCTAGACCTAGAAGTACTGTATCACAGGATGATTATAGACCAACATCAAAAACTCCACAAAATTCCAATGCTGAAACAATGAGAAGCAATTACGGCATTCCACCGCGAAATCTACCTATTTCTCCAAGAGGAACACTGCCAAATACACCGACAGAATCTATTTATTCCACGCCGCCACGTTCATATCTTCAACAACCGAATTCTCCCAGGAGCTCCGGATATTCATCAGCTCCAAGTGATTTTAATATTTCAACTCCATCACCCAGAAATTATCAAAATTCAGACAATAGACAAAATAGTGTATCTCCTCGATCAAGTTATCAAAATTCACTTAGTTTAGACAGTCCTCAAAGAAATACACCTTCTAGAAATAATCAGCAAAACATGTCTACCTCAGCTGGTTCCGAATCTTCACGAGCAAAACAATCTCCTAACATAAATCAGAATCGGAATCCAGGTTTTAATTCAAATGATAATTTTGCTAGTAATATTTCTTCACCTCGATACACAAGTGAACCGAACCAAAGATTTTGTGGAAATATGACTCAAAATTATCCCGATGTACAAGATACAAAATTTATGTTTTCTTCCAAATCGCAAACTCCTTATACTATACATCCTCCACAACCAGGAGAACAAAGAGCTACAGATTATGCAAATCAAACTAATACAACATCTGGATCTACCAATTCTGATTATTTAGTACAAAATCCTTTTCATGTTCATTCACTCACAAATCAAAATTTTAATCAACATAGTGAAAATCAGACTAGTATGACTGATCCAAAAAGAAATGTAAATAATTCTAGAGGAACTCCAGCTAATTACCCTAGTGTTTCCTCTGAACAGTCCAATTGGAGTTCACTAAGTTCTTGGGGTAATGACGCTGCTAAAAGATCAGGACAATTACCTTCACATAATGCTCAGCAAGATTCAATTCCTAAATTCGACTGTGGAAATGTTTCAAAACCCTCGTCATGGGATGAAAGGTTTTCACATTCTGATTCAATGAAATCAACTTGGGAGCCTCCTGCAGAACCACCGTCACCTTTTAGAATACCTAAAGGAAGACCTCCATCAAGAACAACTCCAAATCACAGTACACCATTAGAAACATATAATCCTCAAACTTCTGCATCAAAAACATTTCTCAAACCTCAAGAACCAAACAAAAATAATTATTATATGGACAATCAAAATAATAACGGCAGGCCTTGCACTGCAGGACAAAATCATCAACGGAAACCTGATTGGCCACAAGACAAATTAAGAGAAGGTAATCTTTTATTAAAATTATATTAAAATTTGTTAATTAGGTTTTATCATAGAGAATATATATTTACTGAATCTTAATTTTATAGGTTTCCCAGAAAATTCACGACAAGATACAATAAATCAAAATCCAAGTTTAAGCTGGGCGGAAGCGGAAATGAAACAAGTACAAGATTTTCATACAATAACTGGCTTGAGTCATCCCACTTTTCCCCAGTATGGTTATCCAACTTATCCAGTATTTGACAAAACGTACCCGAACACATGGGATGGCTACAATTATAATCACGCTTATCATTCTCAAGCAACGGATTATCCTGCACCGCAATTTTATCAGCAACCGAAGAGAGAAGCGTGTTTTCCAACTGCACAATATCCCTTTCAAAATGTACCACCACCATATCAAAGTCATCTCAATCCAGGCTGGACTCGTTGGGATCATGCACCTGGTTATCCTCTATACGGAGCCACTCCATATTTCCCGGTGTTACCTGAGCCACCGCCAAAAGCTGAGCCTATCGGAGAGGTAGCCGACTATTCAGATAACGAAGAATGCTTCAAAGATTCTCAGATGGGCGGTGTAGCTATTGCTTTGGGTCACGGCAGTGTTTTGTTTGAATGCGCCAAACACGAGATGCATGCGACAACGGCTTTAAAAAAGCCTAATCGTCTAAACCCAACGAGAATCAGTTTGGTATTTTATCAGCACCGAAACCTTAATAGGCCAAGGCACGGTTGGGATGAATGGGAGGAAAAAATGCGACTGCGAAAGCTTGGAGTGAGTGCATCCAGCGCGGCTAATACGTCCACGTCTCAGACTACGACGACTACACCCACAAGTCTCGGCCCAGCCGTGACAAGTGAAGCGCCTTTGCTCTTGCCTCACATACCAAACGTGCCAAGCTCGCAATTTATGATGAGATCACCGACATATACTACTATGACCTGGACAACGCTCTTCCCGATGCATCCATGCATGATAACCGGTCCATATCAGGAAGGTGGAGCTATTGGATGATTGTCGACGGGGCCTTTTGGCCCAAGCTAGCCATAACCGGAGCAGTAAATTTATAACTAAATCAAAGTCTGTTATAGCCGACTGAATCGGTTTTACTACGAGCTGCCGTAAAAGAGGCTAGCGACAAAGCGCAATTATTTCTAGGTTTCCTGACTTTATTATTAGTCTATTTTATAGGTTATTATATTTCTATATATATTTTCAACTATTTCGACTACGTATTTTCGGAATAGAGATGTAGAGTTATTGTGTAATAGAAATTTACCCATATTTTATCGTATACCCATGCAACTTTTTTGCATGATTATGAAGATTAATTTTTAAAATCGTGCATGTAAAAAAGCAATCAAGAAAAATAAAAAGAAAGAAAACTGAATATCGTAAATAATCGGGACAGTTTGTAATTTTCTTTCTGCACGTTTAAGCGTGAATGAATGATCAATTTGTGCGTTCATTGTAAGGAATGAAATTTGTATTATTTGAATATTTGTACATATTAGGTGACATTTATAACTTCCAGACCAATTTCGACTTTCCTTTTCTTTTTTTATTTTGGTGCAAAAAGTAATCTTTTGTCTCGCTTTTTTTTTTTATTTTTCATTTAGCGAGTAAAAATGTAAAAGTATATACTTTGTTAGAAAAGAATGGTCGTGTGGAAGAAAAGCGATTTATAATTTATTTATTATTACCGTTTTCCCCATCCCTTTATCCTTCCAATCCCTAAACATATGAACTCCCTTATGAATCTTTTGATTTTAGATAAATTTGAATACGATTTTTAGAGGTTTTTAAACGATATACATTTTTAGATACTGATTATTAGAAGTGTAGTATCGATCGATTGTGTGAAAACTTTTATATTTGTATGTCTGAATGCGCACGGGGTCGAGCTGGTCATTCGAAGAACATTGCATATAAAAGATATGATGTAATTGTAGCGGAAAAAAAAATTGAACAAATAAAATAAATTCGAATTCCCAGTCTCACCCCGATCCAGAGTATTATAAGAATCATTAATATATTAGCATTGATCATTATCACATACAATAATTAGTGGTATAATCTAATTTAACTGATTATTTATTAATTAAGTTTTGGAAGAGTGTTATGTAATACTATTATAACTTTAAAAAGAGCGTTTTAGGGTAGGTTTGTGCAAGTGTCGTGGTAACGAGCGAAGACGTGACACTTGTGAAAAATCACCTTATCTTTTGTAGGTCTCAAGATTTAATATTTCCAAAAAAAAAAAAAAAAGAAAACTGTGTCAAGCGACGTCCCAAAGGAAATTGTTGCGAAATTAACGCTCATTCCGCAAAAGCCATCATGGCGTCTTCTCTTAATATCCTTAATCTATTCCGAACTTTTTTTTAGCCAAGTTCATTATTGCAATTTTTTAAAACGTTCGTACTTCGTGTATTGCGTTGCGCATATATTGTAAGGATAAACTGAAATATTCCAATTAAAATATTTTTTGCTCATTTTAAATTTTGTTGTATTTTTCATTTTTATTTAAAAATTAAACAAATAATCCAAATCTTCGATAAACATATATATGTAAAGCGTGAGATTGTAAAAATCCTATAAACACATATATATATTTTTTTCCTGAAAAAGAACGTCTGATAGAATCACTGATACACGCGTATTTACATGAAATATTAAGATTAACTTTTTACAATGATGTTTAAATAATAAATTTTACAAAATATTGCTGTGCAGTAAAGACTTATCTGTATGCTTTATCATTGTATAGAATATGGATTTTTAAAAATCGAAACGGTGTTCCTTTTTAAAAGTAATGGTGTTTCTATTAGATTTTCCACGGAAGGAAAAGCAACCCACAGTACAACTTTGACCATCAATCGCATTTTCGTTAATCATCGCTTCGTGATTTAGTGTTAGGGATAAAAAAAATAAGAATATCAAAATGCCGGGGCGATGGTCTTTTTTTTGTACAAAAGGTCTTCTTATTTAAGGCAAAATATAATAAAATGGCCCAAAAGCGCTTTGAAATGTTGTCTTGATTAAATTTTTTTTTTTTCTTTTTAATACTTTATTGTTCTTTTAAAATATATTTTTATTTTTTTTTATATGATGTAGATTCTGCATTTTTATAAAATCTCATATTCATAATTTAAAGTTTATATTCTTTTGAATCGTTTTAGAAATTTCCTAATATTACGCCAAAACAAATATATGTATATTTAATTTTTTGTTGGCAACGGTAACGAAGCACTGCCATTAAAATAAAATAAAAAAAAGCGAATAAATATTATTTTTATGGTTTTTATAAAGACGACTGAAAAGCATGGATGATAAAAGAAAAAAAAAGAAACAATAAAACTGATATTAAATGCGATGATGCCAAAATAGTGTTAAAGTTAATATTTAGAAAGTAAATAAATAAAATACTTGTAATAATTATAGCAAGTCTATTGAAACTAAAAAAAAATATAAGGATGAAAACATGAAAAAAAAATTTTATCGAATGAATAGAGGGAAAAAAAATAAAAGAGAAGAAACTAAAAAGTTACGATTGAATAAAAACGAAACGAGTAAATAGTAAAAGAGACAACGTTGAAAAATGTATTTTTTCTTCCAATGCCAAAAAGATGCCATTTTGTTTTGTATGAAAAAATCGATAAAAAAAGCAAGAAAAAAACGAGAAAAAATCTAAAGATAGTGTGTAGAAGTCGTATGTAAGTGTACTAAGAAACAAATTCATTGTGTATGTCTCGTGAAATAAAACTTGTCCGCCTTATGATGAAACAAAGCACTGCAATAGAGAAAAGAAAAAAGAAAATAAATAAAAACATTTTTAGCGCAAAGTATATGAGAAAAAGTTTGAAATATCACGGCAGTGTTGCATTGTCCAATCATATAATATGTTTATAATGAAACTATATAAGCAAAATGATGTTTAGCGACCGTAATTATTTTTATTTCAACTAAACTGAAAAATCAATCAGTGTTAAATCATACTTTGTAAAAGTCATTTTAAATAAACACGCGGCTAGAATGAATTATTTGAAATAAAAAAACTCTATAAATTTTAAAACGAGCCCGTGTCTGTAAATATTTTTAATATTTAAAAAAAAACATGAACTTTTGATTGATTCATAATCAAATTTTAGAGCGATTTAAATCCGAAAAAAATATCTTTTTTTTAAATTTTTATCACGAAATGTACGCCGAATTTATCAGCGAGTATTTTACAACTCTTAAAGAGAGAAATAAAATATATTATATAATGTTTAAGTAAAAAATTGTTTTGATGCAAAAAAAATATCTTCGTAAAAATGAACATTATATATAATATTAAAAAGAAAGAAAGAAGGTAATCGAAAAAAAGAATCATTGTTCTATGTAATTATGAATATTTTAATTTACACGTGCTAAACGAGTGAAAAATATATAATATATTGAAGATAATATTTAAAGCGATATAAAATTTAAAATATAAAAGGTAATTTTTTAGAGATTGATTTGTAAATGCGATTTCATTGGTAAAAAGTAAAAAAAAAATAACAAAAAAAAACGATTAGCAAGACGAAAATAAAAACCACAAAGCAATCTATTAAAAGACTCATTTTAATGATAATGAAAAAATATTTAAACATTTGGATAAAAAATAAATTTTATCGCCGCGACGCATCAATAAAGTTGGGACGTAAAAATTCATTTGATCTATGAAAAAAAAAAATATGATTAAGTATGTAAAGAAGAAGAATAAAAAAAAGAAAGGAAAAAATAAAAAATGAAGAAGCATTCTTGATAACACTTAGAGTGCTTACGATTACAATAGAATGTAACGATGAGCGTGAATAATAAACTTAAGCGATAATACTATCGATGTAAGATTAAGGATTTAGAACAAATGTACGCATAAGTCAAATGTAATTGTCCTTTGTGAATATAATTGAGAGAGAAATGACAAAAATACAAAAAACTTTTATGAATACATGACTTGTTTACTTTATTTTTGACCATTAATTTTCATTTAATACATAACTATACATATTCAATGATTAATTAAAATTTAATGGATACATAAAGTTGCTCATTGAGAGAGAAGCCAGAAAAAGCGCATAATTTATTAATCGAAAATCAATTAGTATTCCTGACTCCGAAAAATGGCAACTGTTTATTCATTAATCAAAGTGTTTTAAAAGTATATTATCATTCGCATGTGCACTTGCTTCATGAGAATATCCCGTTGCAAGCTTTCCTTTCATTCCTTTCAACTGTTCAATACTATCGATACTAATTTTAAATTCTTAATTACGTAAAGAACGTTACTTTTGTCCTTTCACTTATTTCAAACTTTTTTTTTTTGCATTTTTAGTTTTTTTTTTTTTATTTTAATCAACAAATTTTCTCGCGATTCGAAATTACATTGAGATGAGATACATTTAAAAAAGCCGATCTTTCCCCATGTATGTTACGCTTGCGAGAAAGCACCAACTAACATGCAAAGTTTCATCTATAGTTACTTGTTGTCTAACTATTGGAGTAACGAATACAATTTATTAATGTGAAATAATTATTTTTATAATTAAATCGATATAATATTATTTTTAATCTTAATTAAATAACAATATAAATACCACTTGTTCCTTACACAAGATTAGTGGCTACTTTATTGATTTGAAAAGCGGGATTAAGTTGCCATCGAATGCGAAGAAAAAGTACACTAGCAAGAATAAAGTGACTTTTCGGCTTTTTATCTTTCTCTTTTATTTTTCAATTTTTAATGATTTTTTTTTTTAAAAAGATTAAATTTTTTAAAAGCAAAAATAGTTAAGTACGGAAGTTGTTTATCTTGCAATATTAAATCCTGTTGGTACAGTAATGCTGAAATGGGAAAAAAATCATCGATTTCTCCTACGTCTCTTCACATTTCTCCATAAATATATTTAAACAGAATATTACATTGTGAATAATGCATTTTAATATTTTCTATCATTTTGAACACTACAACAAATTTCCATCATACGTAATTTTATATTATTGATATTGTCTTATATTTTATTTCAAATAATTATATTTTAATACAATCTTAAAAATTTTTCTATCATTCGCATCTTAGAAATCTAATGGAATTTTAAATCAGAAAATTTTTTTGTTTAAATTTCTGTATACATAAAAATTATAATTTTATTTATGAAAAAGAGATGTGGTTATGAAAATATTGATTTTGCATAAATGTAGATAAAATTATTGTAATTTATTAAAATGTTAATAAATTCTAAGAATTAATTTCAAACAAAAATAAGAAAATTCACAATTATTGATTTAAAGAAATTTAAAAATCTTGTTCAACATCAATTTTCAATACTGATGAAAAGATAAAGAAAATGTGCTATTTTAATAAATAAAACTAATCTAATAGACGTTATGAGTCGTTTGAATGATTAAGTTTTGGGCTAATATGACATTTAAAAATATAGTTTCAAAGAATTAGTGAGTTGTATAACAATGCAAAAAGATGCTTTTATTTTATTTTATTTTTTATTTTATTTATTTCAATGGGCATTACTGACCTTCTTTACACTTAGATATTCGTTTTTAAGACAACACAGTTGACATATTATTTAACGTGGTGGCAACCCACGGCAGAGTCAGTGAAAAAAGACTTTAAGAATATTCAAAGCAATAATCTACTTATAATTAAAGTTTAATGATGTTTTAAAAGTTTACTTAAACCTTTAATTACCATATATCAAGAATACGTACAATTACACGGGAAGGAATGACTAATTAAATTTTAGTATATTTTGTACCTATAAAAATTCAAACTTGCAGTACCAAAAGAATTTCTATACTGAATAGTAAAATTTACTAAACGTAAAAAAGTATAGTCAAAATGATTACAATTACATAGATAGTAAAATTTACTATAAATTTAACAAATTCTATTATCCAGTATAGTATATTTTTTATTACCGCAAGTTTGTCTCTTTTTAATTATACAGTGTAGTAAAATTTAATAAAACGTTTCTCTCTGTGAGACATTTAATTAAATAAGCAAGATATTTGAAAAATTCCTTGCAAAATATTGCTTTATTTTTGTTTTAGTATGATTGTACTTCATAATTATCTTAAATTGCATCGAGTTAAGCAAATATTTAAATTATCTAAAATATTTACTCTCAGTTCTATGAAAAAATATTCGCCTGTGTAACAAAAGGAAAATGTAAAAAAAAAAGTAACTACCACGTCTTCAAAGTAAATCTATCCAATTCTCCAGATAATAAGGACATTAAAGTCTCTGAAAACAATTTCATTAAATAAAAAAGATAATTGCAGTGTCTTTTAACACGTTCAATGAAAGCTTGATTAAGTGTACACAGAGTTTTTAACAACATCACACAGTCCATTACGCAAATTGAAAAATTACAGTAACTTAAACCTCGACCAAGTGTTTATCGAACTAATTAAAAAAAAATGAAGAAAAAGAATAATAAAAAAAAAATAAAGAAAAACAATTGGTACCGGGCAATTCAGTTTAGCTAGACGAGAGTATAAGTCGTTGTCGTTACCAAGCCGAGCTCGTAATACTTGCATAAATGCGGTAGTAAAGTTAAACGATATAAATCGCTTTTGCCTTGAGCAATCCAGTTTCATATGCGTCAACAGTATTCTGACTTCTTTTTAGCTTATTTTTTAATGCTTAAACTGCTTCCTATAGTTTATTAAAAACAATTGCTATGTGCTATATTTCGCATGGATTATCTTTTTTTACTTTCAATACTTAATAAAAGCCTCTGAATGATACAACTATATCTTGTGTACTTATGCTTGTGTATTTTTTTTTTTTTTTATTTTTTTTTCCAACGTGCAATATAACCGTACACGCAGACCGATATACGGGGCCGATATGAATTGCTGGCCGTAATTTTTCGAGCAGTTGCACCTTGGGAATTGCGGAATCTCGCGTTTAAATGTGACCGTTAGCCTAAAGCATTCATACGGATGTGTATATTTGTGAATCCGTGTATGTGTGTGTACGTAATGTACATTCACAGATGGGAAGCAGTACTTGCATTGAATTAATGCACGTGCATCAGGCGCGCGAAAACTCAAGAGGAAATCAGAAAATCTGAAGTTGCACGCACCGGCACGGCTATTCTCGTGATCGAGCTAGTAAAATAAGAGCTCCTTTTTTTTCAACTCAACGTTCTACAATTGGGTCTGTAGGTACTGAAGCTTATTCCTCGTTGCGCCGGGGTATGTATGAGCAAGTTATAGTCTTAGAAGCCACGAGTTACCGTGATCAGTAGCTATTACAAGCAGGGCCTATTCAATGAGAAAACATCAACCGCTTCATCGGGTACACATAAGCGTGTTGCAATTTAAAATAGACGAGCTGAAACGTCACCTGCAATGCTAATAACTCATATCACGCTAACTTTTGTTTTTTCTTTACAACACTTAACTATTGCTTAATTTTTGCTAACAAGGAGAGTGTACAAGGTTTAGGTTAACCTTGGAATAGTTTTTTTTTCAAATAAAATAAGAAAAAACTGCGTCTATTTGTCTAACGCCTCGTTTTTTCTTTCTAAGCTATTTCTTCTCTGACTTATTCTAATCATTAGCTTGTCATACAGTTTTTGAAAAAATAAGTTTTGAAAATTTTAACAAAAATTATATGGAAGTTGGGGTGCAAATTTTTCGATTAAATTAAAATATGATCCAGAAAGATTAATCTGTGTCAAAGTTGTAAATAAAAAGTAATGGATGAAGATAATGCAAAAAATTAGCATACTTATTATGCGACCAAAAATTAATATTAAATTTAATATGAACTTATGTTTTATACTTCATTTTTTCACAAATTTCGTACAAATTTAACTTTTAAATTGATTTTTTTAATCAAAGAACTGAATCTTAAAGCCGTAAATTTTGTTTTCAAATCTTAAAATTAAAAAAAAATGCTTTATAACTTACTAGGGTAATATCACGTCAGATCAGTGATTTCGTTGAAGCTGCGAGAGTTGTTTTCTTACATAAAACTATGAAAAAACTAGAGTAGTTGTTTCCAATAGATTCAAAGCTAGATCGCATACAGACGATAATTTCATAAAATATTATAAAAGTTAATATTGTTTGATAGGATCGTAGATGAGCATGTACTTGCTGAATAAAATGCATCGAAAAATACTCAAAGTTTTAAAAAATCCTTCACTTTTAGCTTTGTTACGCCAGAAAATATCAAATTTATCAAAGCTCAAATAAACTTTAAGTGTTATTTTAGTGCATTATTTGCACAAAATGATTTCTATTAGATTTCATAAAATTATTGTTAATATAAAAATACATCATCCATGGATTTAATAAAATCGATGATCCGGAGTAATAAAAATTAATCATTGTACCAAATAGACATAGTTTTCTCGACAATATTATCTAAGAAAAACTATCTGTAAATTAGAAGGAAATCCAAACCTTTAACCTCTGATAATCTGCTTGTAAATCCGTTAATTTTTAATTACAACTATTTATTTTCTCTATCTAAACATTTTCTTATTTAAAATTTGTTTTATATTGACTCATATAAATCCATATATATGTTACACGAATATTTGGCTTACTTCCTCTAAAAAGTATCCTTATTTTAATTTTTATTATATTTTCATTACAGCACAATTAATATTTTACGGCTCGTACATAAAAATATAGAGAACGTTACACTATACATATACGATAGAGTATTTGAATTTATCTCTAAAACTATAATATCTAACATATATTTTTTTATGTCTTTATCATCAATCATTATTGTTAAAATGTCGTTAAATCGTAAATTTTAATAGTAACATTCCAAGTAACTTCTGGCACAATATACTCGGCTAATGTTTCGTATAATTATTTATTTATGTCAAAGTCAAATCCTATCGGCTATAATAAATCTTTTTAATTTTATATGCTCGCTACAGTTTCAAACAATTATTTATTACAATGCATAAATTATATTTTCTATTTGAATATTATTAACGTTAATGGTACGAACAAGTAGATCTATTAAAAAAAAGTCATTTTTAATTTTGACATTGAATTAATGTTGGTTTCTAGTTTCGTACAATAAGTATGCACAGACCAAGTGTTCCAGTTTCTAAAACGTTGTTTCTTCAAAATTTTCTCATTTCCATTAGATCCAGTTTTTAATGATGAATTTAAAAGTAATGATGAAGAAAACCGTAGTTGATGTAAAATTAAATTTTAAGAGTAATATATTCATTTGATATGATATCCAATACTTTCGACTCGACTCGGCGTCTACGAATAGCATTAACATGTAAATAAATGAAATTGAGTTATTTTTCTCAGAGGCATTAATAAGACTTAGATGATGAAAATTTAGTAAAACGATTTGCGAATGATTAAAGTCTTTATAAGTAAGCAAAAGTATATAAAGATCAAAGTGAATAAAGAAAGACATGAATGATATGAAAATAATATAGAGCGTAAAAAGAGTGAGCTTTTAAAGCGAGAGCAACTAATTTACCATTCGTTTATAGGATTTAATATTCGACGATTCAATTAGCCTGATCTCGATGTATACATGCACACTTAGATTGCCGGCTGCTAGTTTATTTCACTCTCCAAGCGCAATAAATCTAAAATAGAGAAAGAACAGCTCTTTAGTACGCCGTGCCAGTGCTATCCCCAAAAGCGCGATTTTCTAATATTTCCTTGATATACCGATGCTGCTGCTGCTGCTCTTGCTTTTGCCGATGTTAATATACATACAAATCGGCATACGGTATACGGTATACGGATATGGAAATCGTGCAGTATTTACTCTGAAAACCCGTTCTTAACTTTTAACTTGAGCCTCGCTTATTTTTCTCCTATAGTACATTTAATCCTATAATATATACCTATATGCGGATGTGCGTTGCGGAGTTGCGAGCGGTTTGCTTTTCACACAAATCTCTTATAAAAGACCTCCCACACCTTATTAGAGCTCTATGCCTTCTTCAATTCAATCGAATACTCGTGCACAGGATACTTCCTTACACGTGCTGCTATTCCTATCAAAGAATATCGCAAACAACTGTTTATTCAACGATTAATTAATTATTTCCATCTTTTCGATTTCCCTTTTTTTCAAATGCCAATCAATAGACGCGTCGATACTTTTTTCGTTCGCATTTACAAACTCTAAGAAGAAGCTTCCCTATATATGGTAGATGTCCCAAATACTACCCATGTCCCAACTATTAATGCTTTTTATTATTTATGTTACATAAAATAATATTTTATAATAAAAAGAGAAAAAAATAATATCAATTTATAATATCATCTCAGATTCATCAAATTTTCTCAACTATCATTATTAAAATAGCAACATGTTGCTATTACTAGTTATAAAAAATTAAATATTTTTAAAGTACATTTTAACATATTAATTAAAAAAACTTTTCTTTACAACAATCTTTAAATAATTTTTTACAAGAATTAGAAAAACTTGATTTTTAATATCTAACCAAGAGAGTGTGTGACCTTTAATACATAGATCTTGATGAAACTTTGGAATGTTTTTTAAATACCAATAAGAGGATAAAACCGCAGCGGTATATTCTAACGCTTCGAAATATTCAAGTAATGAACGTTTATAGTACTATTTTAAGAAAAATATAAACAAAGAGCTCCTAATTAAAATGTGAATAATTCAGTCTAGGAATGTCTTTGATTTATAAAAAATAAAATCAAAATAGAGAAAGCAAGTGTCAACTTGGTGTTTTAAAAATTCAGAATTAATAATTAGAACTATTTGGTTTTGGAGGTATCATCTATTTTGTTAAAGATGAATCATTTTCGTCCAAAACGAGTTCTATTTGGTTCCAGAGGAATAATTTTGGTCAGAGAGAATTTCTATGTGGTTCTAAAGGAATTATTTATTTTATTCAAGCGGAATCATTTTAGTCCGTGAGAATTTTCTATTTAAAAAAGTGCTTGACCATAAATATAGATACGAGCAATTTCTCCCTCGAGGTCTAATTTCCCATCAATGACGTTACTCTCCACATTCGAGCGTTAGATACAATATTTAAGTGCATTTTTCAGGTATTTTTAATAATTTCATGAAGAATCTGAAATATGTATGAAATGTTTTAAAAATATCTCTATATTTTACTCTTCCATTTTGACTAATAAAAAGCAAAATAGAGATGATTAAGAAAATAATATTAAATAACAATAGAAAATGCAATTTTGTTACCTATGTAAAAATCATTCATCCTCTTAAATCAACGTAATAAATGCTTTTAATATAATACAAATTTAAGGAATTGTAACTTTTTGAAGAAAATTTTTTTTAATCGAAAGGTTTTTTCTTAACTTTAATATATTTAGAATAAAAATATATTGGAGTAATTAGTTTTTGAACTGTACAACTGAAGAACAAATATAATTAAAAAATAAACTTTTAATTCAGTCAAAACTGTCCATAATTTTGAAGAAAGTAAGTGTTGAACCAAATGAATGTGGCTTATTTTAGAATTTTATATAAGAGAAAAGATCCGAAAGTTTATATCGCAGATTTGCATCCTTATTGTCATTGATAAAATTTTCAATAGGTAATTATGATTTATTATAATCGCAAAAAAGCATAATATGATATTTTTCTTAGTACCTTTTGTGGAAACGCTTAAGGACTTACGGTGTTGATTGGTTTGACCTAGTAACATGATATGAAAAAGTACTGTTATTGCTCCCGTGGCGACTTCAGACGCTCCAGCAAGAGTCACAACATAAAATATTATGTAATATGATGGTTGATAACACATGGTTTAATATTTTGCGAATTACTGCAAAAATCTTCTACTATTTGTAAAGGATTCAATCATTTATATTCTAATGGTCATGATATATCTAAAACAAAAGAAAGAATGATATATATTTGATTGTATGTGATATTGAAAATTTATATGGCCTTAAAAATTTTTAGCATAATATCCATCAAATAACTCATACGACTCAAAATTTAAAATTTAAATATAAAATCGTTATGGTGTTGCTTTGCATTTCTTTTGGAAAATCAAACATGTACAAACATTTTTATAGTTTCTTCTGAAATATTTGCTTAAAATTAATAAAATTTTTAAGATTTTGGTAGTTTAGAAAAAAAGTGAAAGATGCAATAAATTCAAAGGTAAAACCAAGTCGGTATGCAGATGAAAAGTTATTACAAGCACAGTCCTTTGTTGTATAAATTTTTACACAAGGTCATCCTACTGAAATTATGCCTATAGAGAATTTTCGAGATCTTTGATTACGAAATTATTAGTTTTTCAAAATTCAAAATGATGAGTTAAATAATTTTTTTTTTTTCAATATGACAGGAAAAAAGTTAAAACTTAGTAATTTTTAAAAATAAAAAATTTTTAATTAAGATTTAGTAACTTTTTGATTACATGCAAAGAGAGTTTTTTAGATAAGTAAATTCATGAGTATTTCGGTATTTCAAATCTTCCAATATTTAGGAATTTAATCCTCAATAAATGCGTTCTGTAAAAAAATTATATTTATTTCTTAAAACCGTTAAATTATGGATACATATTGATCATAATTCTTGATTTAAAAAACTAATAGTGTAATTGTAATCAGCATCCTAAAAAACATAAAGATTCACGTTTTCATATATGTTTATAATAAAATTCCTTCAAAAACCATTATTTTTATGAAAAAAAAACATTTTTCCCCATTCAACCTTAAAAATAATGATCTCAATATAATTGTTACGGAACTCGACTCGTTCACAAAGTAACATATGTAGACTTAGCAGAAATGATTTACTTTATAACAAAAGTAAAATTTAGGAGACATAAGACGATGTATAAAAAGGCGTGACTTATACGTCACATTTTGCAACAAAGGTTTAAGCAACAGGACACTGAGCGTCAATAACTACTCGCACAAGAGTTGCTCCTGAGACTAGTTAAGCCAATTTACATTATCCTTTTACACCGAGATATTATTGCGACCTCGTGTATCAGTGCACACCCACATACGCTTTTTATGATAATCGAATTTTCACCTTTTTTTCTCTTCATACGGAGAAGTATAACATATAAAGGAACGTTTGCACTCTAAAAATAACAAGGCTTGGGAACTTTTGAAGGAAATTATGAGAACGAGTTTGCTCAGAGAACGCAAACACAAAAACCAGTTTGAGAAGCAAGAGATGCTGGATAAGCCTCGCGTCGTTGCCATCGTCGACGTTGTCGTCATCGACGTCGTCTCTAAAAAAAAAAGAACGAACGAACGAAAATCCTGCAAGAATTTAACTCAAGGACGTTTGCAGATGAAATCCCATTTAACTTGTCAAGACGGTTTCCGATTTTTTTCGATCAATGATCGAAGACACGTACTTTATGACTGTCCGGAAAAATTTAATTTTAAATCTTTAACTTTAACAAGTGAATACGATTAAATTTTAAATTCTTTGATTTTCCATTTAAATTGCTTCATTATTTTTCAAAGAAAATTTAAACTTTTCTGCATATTTATTGATCGCAAGAAAAACATGTAATAGAAACATTGGCCTGACGGCGTTGCACTATTAAGTTGAAACCGAGAGGAATCGACTTTGTATTTATGGATTTTCTGCTACAGTATGTAAAGTTCATTTTCATATATGATACTCCCACGTCTAGACAAAACTTGCGACATCGCGTTATAGCAGCCTACCAGTAGTTGAACGACTTGAGACGTTGAAAAGTCAGTGAAAAAAATTGATAATTATTCTGAAACATTTTTTTTACATACGATTAAACTTCAACGCGTAAACTTTTAATAAAAAAAAGTTTGTACATTTTAAAAGATATTATAATATTAATCAAACCAGCAAGGCATAAAAATTGTTTATTTTAGGTTTAAGGTGATCAGTTACAAGTTGGCTGACACTATTACTTTAAAAGAACATAAATATATGAAAATTTTTAAAATTCAAGTTAACAAACTTGTGTATTTTAATGGACAGTAAGTGTCTGATCTCAAAATTTTAAAATTATTCATGTACAGCTATGAGATAAGAAGTTTTTTAAATTCGATAACTGATTTTACTACTTTCACTTTAAATAAAATGGTCACTCATTTTTTCATTTAAATATTTTTTATCTTCTATTTCCATACGTAGGTAAAAAAATTTAGATTCTTGAGGTAGATCGTAAAAATTTCAATTAATTTGTCAATATTTGAAATTATGTCACCCGTTATTTAAAATAAAAGTCATTGCTAAAATGTAATTTTAGACTTTGGTTATATTTAGCTATTGATAACTTTTGATTATAAATTTTTAAAATGTGAACGATACAGAGAGAATTTTCATATAAAAATTATAGTGATCGCCACAACAGTAGCAGGACATCGTATATATTAACTTATTTATTGTGAAGTTGGATTTGCCACGTCATAAGATTACAAAAAATTCTTTCTATCTGTAAAATATAAAACTTATGACATTTATAACTAAAAACATTTACAACATAAAAAATATAACATGAATGTTTGAAAATTGTAAAAAAAGTCATGCGCAAAGTAGGAATATCGCAAAATTTGGTTCGCAGTATTTTAAGGTAATTTGAGTTGCAGTTTACTTATGCCAAATGGGCAAGCATAAAAATCCGAATATTAGAATATCTAGAGACACTATTTGCAAATTTAAAAGATACAGGAAAGAGATTGAGCTAAAATAATATGAATGAGTTCGTATATGCAGCGCAGCAATAAAAGTTGGAGTGTACGGATCAACGACCGTAAGTTTATCAGCACCAGCAGTAGCAGCAGCAGTACTGCATCTCTCTGGTTTGCTTTGCACGCTTATAATTGTGTCCTGTGCCTGTGCGTGCGCGTTTTCGAGTTCAGTGTCCAGTGCGACTGTAACTTGGCGCCCGTATATATATATCCTGACGTCATATATGCTATCGGTTTATTTTATATATATAATAGTGCAACGAAAAATAATACTACTACTTACACAACGCTTTTTAATACTTCCACCTAGGCATTGATTTCTTAAACATTTTTTTTATATCTTACACTGTTTTATAATGTTCTTTTTCTGTTAGGATATGCTCGAATGAATTATTAAAATAATAATCCAAATGAACTTTAATGAAATTCCATAATTACCATATTAATTTTTATCTATTTACAATCAATTAACGAACAGAGCGCATTGCACTCGCACTCATTATCAAGCGCGTATTAATATGTGCGTAAGTGCCTCGGTATGTATGCAAAGTGTCTTTGGTCTATAAGACCAAACTTGTTTAGGTAGGGGAGTAGCTTCCCTGGAAAAGTTGTCTCTTTATGCAGATCTTGCGCTCTTCCTTGTCATTTTTCGTTTCGTACCTTTCGAATAAAACCGGCATTTGTGATCGCGAAAAATTAACGCTTCTTAGATTCGAAATAAGTCGACTACTTGCTCAAGTAGACCAATCACGTATTCCTCATATTATATATGTAAAAATTATCAAATATAACCAATAATTATTTCAGTATTTTCCATAACTCGTAATTTGAATATAAGTTAAATTTTCATTTAATTATTCTTAACTTTAAGTAATGTTGAACGAAATAATAGTAAAAGCTATTCTTTTATGCAATTTTATATTCAGAAAGTGCGAGTCGAATTCTCACTCTAAATAAATTAGCACGGTGGAAGGGGTAGCGCTCGAGCGCAAAAGTTGGGGAAGCTGATCATATAGATCACAAGGAGAACGCTTATCTTATCATTAAAGATCAATTTTCTTTTAATTTCTATTCATTAAAAATTTTTTCAACGGATTCATTAACTTCTCAAAGTAAATAAATTTTAAAAATAATAAAAAGAATAAATCGCTTGATGCAAATAAACGAAAAAAAAATTAGCGGGTATGGATTTCTAAAGACGTGTTTGTTTTGTATGAAATGAAATTTCTTCATTAAGTATAGGCAATAAATGAAAGGCATAATGAATTTAATAGTATCCGTGCGTTATAAATAGGATTATCCAGTTTCTTCAATAATTTTATTTTACAACTGTCACGATAGTTTTGTTTAATTTAAACATAAAATTAAATTAAAATCTACCTCTCAACTCGAAATCTTTAGAAAGCTAAAGTTCCAAGTATTTTTTCCTTTTCTCCTTATCAAGAGTCGTAAATTATTTAAATATGTTTCGCTTTTGAAAAAATAAAAATAAATAAATAAATAAAAAGTAAAAAAAAATTATTAGCGTTTTCCGCTTTGAGGAGGACGCGGTCGTATTGGCTTATTTTCTTTACTGTGTCGCGCAAACGTTTTAACGCATCGTCAGAAGATTGCTCTTAACGATACGCACAACTACGTAACGTACGTGCACCTCAGAAAATATACACAAGCAAAGCCACTAAACTGGTTGCGTATTGCAGGTAGATTTCTAGAAAATGAGATTAAAAAAAAGGAAAAAAGATGAAACCTTCGTTCACTGATTTGTCCGTTAAGAAGCAACTGGATAATGTCCATTTGTATATATATATATATATATATAGAATGAGATTTTTTTCAAACTACAATTAAACTCGCTTCTAACTTCCGCTAAACTTTCGAACAATCAAGAGAACGATGAACGACTTTCCTATAATAAATAAAGAATAAAGACTCTCCTTTAGATTTTAGCGTGATTTCTTATTTACAACGTTTATTAGAGCAGCCTTTGATTATTTTCTAGAGCATTTATCATTAACATAACTATAAATCTTGCAAATTCGATTGGATTTGCATATATTACAGCTTGAAATCATATGATTTTTCTATAATTTTAAACTCAAAAGCACCATGCTATCATTAGATTATAAATAACTGCGTAAAATCTCTATAAGGTAATGGCTTCGTATGCCTCTTTTTTTTCTCTCAACAAACAAGAACTCGCCGACCCAACGACCAACGCCATATTCGCGAAGGATAACAGCATTGAACATTGAGTAATATGCGAAAGTCTAGAAAAAAAAAAAAAACTTAACTAACTTTTTAACTTTGAATTTTCAGCATCTTCCGACGCTCGAGAAAAGTTCAAGCGTTCTAAAAGAAAAAGTTTCGTCTCCACGAGAGTTTGAAATACCTGGAAAAGCACGGCTGCAATATGGATCCAGGACGATTTCTAACGAAAGCCAAATATAAAATATCCAAGAATAAGGGCAATCTCAAAGATGGCAAGAAAGAAAGAAAGAAATGGAACGTTAATCTAATGGTTCGTTCAATGCTCAAAACACGTCCCAACAGTGACTTTTGCCGGCATCGGCTCGAAGAACGTCATCATCGTCATCATCGTCTTCTTAATAATTTTTTCCCACGGTTGTTAAGCTCGTGTATAACCGAACGAGGAAAGGTTCATTATGACAATCTGTTTGGCAGGCGCGCATTGTATTTCGAGAGTGAGAGCGCTTTGAAAGATTTTGTTCCTTGGGGCGTCCTCCCGTCCATAGAGTTTATATATACTAGTATCAAGATTCAACTGTTGGAAAAAAGAAAAAAAAAAATATTAATCGCGCAACGCGACTGGCTTTCCTTTGGCTTCGTGAACCGATGTGCGATTCTCTCGCCAGTCGCATAAGGCCAAAGCGCGCTAGTTCACTTTACAATAAAGATTTTGCTTCTAGCCATGAAACTTTTGTTTTTTTTTCTTCTTTTTGATCTCGGCATTTTTCGCGATAAAGAGAAACGAAAAGCAGGATTTCGTAAGGAAGTCAATTATAGAGAGTACATTGTAATTCATAATTTTCTTCATATTTATATAATCTCTATTCCCATAAAAATTTCCATTGAAATCGATGCAATCTTAGGCTTGAAAAATTATAAATTTCATTACAGAAAAAAAAATAAGAATGCTTCATCTTAATTGAAATTGTTAGAAAATAAGTTTAATCGTGAGGAAGAAGATGTTTTGAAGAAAGCTTTGAGAGAAGATAATTTTCTTAATTCTCCGCGTATAGTTATAGGCTGTAGTTGTTAATGAGATTATTTTTCTGTGGTAGAAAAAAAAAATAACAACTCACATCCAGCATTGTTGTGTACTAATTTGCGTTAATATACTCCAGCGTTGTAATAAAAAGCTTTGCTAGCACGTCAATGATAATTAAAAGCTAATCAAAAGCCGGTGTACGCTATAATTGCTAAAAGCCCATGAATCCTCCGACTTCCTGTTTCTCTTTTTCGTTGGCTCTTAAATTTCAACGGTTCCTATTTGAAATTTTGCCGTTTTTAAATTATTACGGTACCTCTAGAATTACATAATTTGCGGAAGTATAAACGCTCCTAGCTAAAGACTTTGTATTTAACAAATAATATGCGAAAAACGGTTTTTATTTTTGCGCAATTGTCATATGCAGAAAATCTCAAGAGTATACTATGTACTATATGGTCTATGTGTTATGCATAGTCAAAGCTTAAGGTGTTCAACAAATGCTTTTAAAGCTTCTAATATTACTCGGTATTATACTCTTCTTAAATTACGGGAACACGCGTTGCTTGCCTCGCGTCGTTTCTTATCGCTGGCCTTAGCTCCTGCTACCTAACAAAGACAACTTATGCGCGCACATTTTATCCATTAATAAATGAGAAGAAAAAAAATATCTAAATACTTGTCCAACGCTTTAATAATATTAAATTGCTAAAAGTCTTGAGTTTGGTATAATAAATCGAACGTACCAGATGCCAGTGCTGAATAAAAACGCGCCTAAGCTAATCGTAAACTCATATATTTTATAGAAATTTTATGCTCCAGACGTATAAGTTGGCGCGCTCGAGTTGAGATTACGCGAGAAGAAAAAAAATACAAAGATAGAAAAAGAAAAATATCGAATAGGCTTAAAGTCTGAATAAAGTTGAAGCTTAAAGATTTTTCGTGGCTGCAAAGGAGAAGGGAGAATATATACCGAGCAGGTTTCTTCCCACGTCGAATTTTTATCTCAGTCATTAATCTGCTTTTTTTTTCTTCTTCTTTTTTATTCCTGGAGACGTGTGCCAAGGTCGTCGAATATATACATAAAACGGGGACTTGATTATTACTGCACTCTCCTGCATGCGCAAATTTAGAAAGTCTCTCCGCACACTAAATATATTTCCGTGTAAATCTTCTATATCTAATTTTACTGCTATGTAAACCAATACAAGCCTGACGCTGCTATGTTGGAAACGTTGTTTTCTCTACTATGTACTCCGTGCTATACTGCTTCCAGTACACGGATTTTCTATGCACCGTAAAATAACACGCCCTCGACTTTAACTTTAGACTCGGCTTTATTTAGTTTTCTAATGGCCATTAATTTCTTCTTACAATGCTTAATAAGTTATTTGCTAAATGCTCGGCTTATATTCCTCAATTTTTCATAAAAAAACCACTTCTTTATGTTTATGATTAAAAGCAAAAAGAAATTTAAAATGCAAGTTTAGGCATTATGTAAAGTTTGTTTTAGTTTTTCTCATCTGTGTAACCTGTCTTATGTATCCTAATTTTTTGTTTCGCTCTAACGTTGAGACTTGCTGTACTGTTAATCATTGATTAACCCTCGAAATTTCTAAAATTTAACTTTTGCGATAGCAGTTTTAAAGTTTTTTTGTTTTGTTTTTAAGTTTTTATAATATCAGAACTAACAAAAACATTTTCACCTGATTTATGAGCATTTTTTATGATTCTAAATTTATTGCAGCAAAAACAAGAAAGAAAACGAAATTAATCTGTAAGGCACGTTGTTAATGCACCTACCAAGATACACTGTTAAGAAAAACATGGATTACAATGCACTTTTTGATGACAGATAGACGTGAAGTCAACGTGACCGTTGAAATTTATAAACATGAAAATTAATAAACTAAACAGCATTTTTTACGTAAATGACATTAAATTTATTAATCTGTATAAAAAATTACGTGTAAATATAGAAAATTTCAAACGATTTTTACATTATGAAAATGATTTCCATAAATTTTTAAATCCCCACAGACATATTTGTAAATTTAGTTTGTTTACACTGCCAATATCTCTCTGATTAAAGGTATTTGTGGACAGGTGCATTCTTTTGAATACCCATTTGGATTCAATGGACTTTTTCTATCATGTATTGCAGTAGATCTGTCTACATGCAAACTCAGTTTATACATGAAATCTAAATCTACTTTTAGTCCATTTTTGTTTTTCATTTGATATCATACGAAAATTATTTGTATTTAGATCATTATTTTAAAAAATCTAAAAGGCTCGTATCCGTCTTTTCTTTTTTATTCAGCCTTTCCCAGTCTTTTATATCCCACTTTATTTATTTGTACGAACTCATCTCTTTTTAAACCTTGTGTACTCTTTGTACTTCTACTGGCTTAAACAAGATATCCAGTTTCTTTACATACAACAGGTATAACTCGTTTTGCTATATAATGAAATTTCGGACTAATTTTATGCTGTATTTACATGTAAAACGATTTATCTGTTTTAGATTAATTTTACGGTTTTTTTTTTAATTTCTAGACCCATGGTACACTGTTGCTCATTACACGATGCACTTTGATTAAAGCTCACGCAGCTAAGCCTAATGATATAAGTTTCAAATATGTTTTGGCAAACCAGAATCGTGCATGAGAATTCTGGCTTTTTTTCTTTGCTGTTTGATTAGGCCTTTCTGCAACAGCATGTGTCGAGGTACATCCAGACAAGCTAGTTAATTTTCTGTTTTTCCCAGTCGTTTTACGACATCCGTACTGCAGTCATTAGTAAACTCGGTGCCTTAAGTAGCACACTTTTACATCTCTGCTTAATAAATTTCTGGCACTCCAAAAAAGTTATTTTAAGCTACGACAAGTTTAATTTTCCTTTTTCATGGGAGGAGCCGTGAATAATCAAGTCATAGTCAATAAATATCGTCAATGAATATTCAAATATTCCTCTGTAATAATGATTGGACTAATTCGGAGCATCACGGAGAGAAATGTCCTATTAAATTTTATTATACTGTATGGGAATGGAGGGACAAACTTGCAGAATGAAAAATATTACTATTCTAAATAGTAAAATTTGGTATAACTTTAGTGTTTTTGCAATAGTTCTAGTAAAATTTAATATAAATATAGAAAATTTTGCTACTTAGTACATTTATTCTTTTAATACTCGTCCCTCCTTTCCTATATACAGTATACCAAAACTTAATAGAGCATTTCTCTCATAGTGTCAAAATCATAGACAAGAGAATAGACCTAGCGTCCTTATGGGAAGACTTGAAACTTTGTATGAGAGAGAAAAAATATGATATGACGTGTTGTTCTTTCTTGTAAGAAAAAGACAGATACAGACCATATGCATGTTTTCTCCCTCTTAATTAAAACCAGAAAAACTACACAGCAAGCTCGGTCTATTCCCTTATGTCTATGGTCAAAATATGTTATTCTCTAACGCATAGTCGCTTCATGCCCAACTTTCTTGAATGGCAGTCTTTTAAATTTTGCAATCATAAACACTTCGTAATTTGCTTTATGTAGAAAAAAAGTACAAACTACTAAACACATAAAAAAATAATATTTCATTTTTAATATTTTTTTCGAATCTTGTTTTTAAAAACCTCATAAAACTTAATTTAATTTTTTTATTTTACGTAGGTTATAAATATTATAATGTAAACATTAAAAATTTATTAACGTTTTTCCTTTAAATTAAGTTTATAACCGAATTTAAAATTCATCTAGCTACGCCAAGGCAATAAAAAGAGTTTCTTTGTACATTTCGGCACATCAAATTACCATAATATTTTGAAAAAAATAATATCAATAAAAGTATCTAAAACGTCAAGACATCTCACGATTTACCTATACTTTTTAAATGATTTTCAAAAGAAAATTTTCTCTGCGCATCAGCAAGTCATTAAAAAAATTGTTAAAAGATCATTAATTTTACTTTAATAACGTGTTAATGCCTTTTTTATGCTATTATAAAATAACACTTTTAGAGCGATTGCGTCATTTATTGGTCGGATGGACGGCCCGACAAACAAATACACACCTGGACATTATTTTAAAAAAGTGTATATTTTGACTCATAATTATTCAAAACACGCTTCTAGGATTTTATTTTAAAACAAGATTTTTTTATCATGACAAAGTTTCCTGTCTAAGAATATCATTTCTTTAAATTATGTTACATAATTTCAAAGTTATAATCATGCATTAAAAAATTAACGTTTATCTGTGAAAAACTGACAGCTGTCTAAAAAATTTCTTCCTTAAAATATGAGGAAAATTATAATACTTATATTGAACTAAATAAAAATTATAATTTTAAAAGCTAAAAAAAAAGAATTTTCAAAAACCCATCAATTCAAATAAAAAATTGTGATTTAATTGCTACCTTTTCGAAAAAAGAAAAGAGTAATATTAGGTAAAAATTGATTGATCTGAATTTAAAAAATAAAGCTACACATGTGCTTGTATATAAAGCTATTTAAAAAAAATTATATTACAATTCTTGTTCGCTTGTTGGCTTTGAAAAAATTAGTTATTTCAAAAGTGTTTGATAATTATTTAAAAAAATATTTAAAGAAACGCATCTCACATAAATCAAAGAAATGAAACAAGTTATATGAAGTTATTTTTTTCTAGTCTAAGAAAGCTAATATTCAAAGATGTCGGTGTAACGCAAATCAGCGGGGGCTCGAGTATTTACCGAGAAGGATGCTTCATAAAGAAGGTGAAGAAGAAGAAGAGGCCTGGTATCCTTATGAGTATCAAGTTAGTTTTTCTAGGTCATATCTTTGTGGTTGACTTGGAATTATGTCGTGTTCCGCTTAAAATTTGTGCATGCTATAGAGTGTGCTTTGAAAAGTATCCAGCGAGATGGAAAATTTAGATGATCATCGTACATATACGAAAGTTATACAGCCGGCTATAGGTGAATTTCTCGAAGCTCGACAAGCAATCATATATCACACGTGCTTATTATTTCCCGTTATACTGGAAGTCATCCGGCGTCCATACAGCCTCCCGTAGATCTTAAAATGCTATCTTTATCTCTCGAGATCCGAAAATTATTCTCCTTGTTAAAGCTGATCGGTATCGATGTATCGGCGTCGCCCACAAATACGCACCTACCTTACAAACTCATGCGAGACAATCATCCTCCTTAGTGTAAATCTCTCGAAATGTTGTAAAAACAAAATGTTTACGCGATTGGCTTGCCTTGTACATACACTTTATATTAAATAAAATATGTAGTTGTAAGCGTAAAATCATGAAATATAATATTGTTTTTTCATGCCGATATTTTAATAAGATGAAAATATCGCTTATAAACTATGTTTATATTTTATATGATCATTCTAAGAAGCAAGCTTATGTACGTATGTTAACTGTTAATATATGACATTTAAATAAATTGTATCAACAAAAATAAGACGAGTGTTCGAAAATGTTTTGCTTGATTATATATTTCCCTTGGTATAAGTATCTCAATCATTATAATATCGCTGCAAGTACACACACTTTGATACAACTCTTAATTACAAATATTTTAAATTTCAAATTGGTTTTTATCATTATGTTTTGTCAATAAAAAAGTAAAATATTTTTCCGGTTTATTTTTCTAAAAAAAAACGTTGTAAATTTCTCAAGTTTATCTTTGAGCCGTTTGAGCGTGGGTTTGCGAGAAAAGAATTTATTATCAATAACATTAGCATTAGCAGAAAGCATGAAAAAAAAAAAGAAGTCATTCGAGTGGCATGGCTACTACAAAAGCACTTGTTGATTTCGTCATTATGCATACACACAAATCTGCAGTCAAGTGTGTGACATAAGATCAAGAGCTCGTGGCCTTATTTACGAAACACTTGTATTAAATATTTGCACTTAAGCTACAGCCAGAGAGAGAGAGAAAAAATAAAACTACTCTGACGATTAAATGTGGAGGAACAAAAAGTTCTCCGTGCATTCGATAAATAAAATTAAAATAGCTAAACCTTATCAAAGGCAAGCCAAGTTGTGTATAATAAAATCGTGAATGTTAGCCACTAGCTTGGCTTTAAATAGAATGGACCGAAGGGGTTTGTGCGTAGGTAGGAATTAAGGAGTAGCTGCTGTTATAGTCACAGTAACGGAATGTCAGAGCGTTTATATATTATTGGGTTATATAAAATGTGGTAGACATGGCCCATGGCATAAGCTAATTGCCGATATGAGGGGGCGAAAAAATCCATAAATCAATAATGAATAATCAAACTGGTGCTGGTAAAAGTGTAAAAAAAAAAAAAAAAACAATCTTGTCATTATCTTAGAGTCTTTATTGGATTTATTGTTTGACAGGCTCCTATGCCGTGCTATATCGTTTTCTTTTATCGGGCCATTGGGCGACAAGCCAATTGGACAGCAAAGCAATTTTAAATGCGTACTTTATCGACATACGACCGGTTTCTAACATTTTTCACTTCTCTTCGCACCATTACGCTAGATGTGAAAATCAAACTCTATGTCCGTGCACGCTTATATTTGAATTTCCAATATACTACAATGCTAAGCAACTTGAAGCTTCGACTAAGCTCCAGCTATAATCCATTATACAAGTTCATTATTTCAAATAGTTCCATCATTTTACACTTTAAATATTCACCCTTTTCTATACAAATAATTATCTTTTGCAATTCAAAACTATACTATTATTAGAATTTTTTAATTTTTTTACTTTTATTGAGCTTTAAAATTTTAGTCTGGATAGAATAACATTAAAAATCAAGTTCATTGTTTTATTTGATATTTGTATTCAAAATAGAATAGCTTTTTTAACTATTCTAAAAACTACCTGTTTTATTACTTAAAATGTATTATGTTTTTGATAATTTTGTATAAACAAGACACATTATCTATTAAAATGTTAAGTAATTAAATCTTGAGAAAATAAGTTGGTATAACTGATTAAAGTTTTACGCAATAGAAAGTAATATTGAATTTGAATTTTTTAACCGATGTTTGAAATACTTAAACTATTTAAACAATAAATAAAATTAAAGATAAGCAAGGATTTAATTTATTAAATGTTTCTACAATGTATAAATCTTGAGCTAGATTCCTGAGTGAAATGAAAACTTATGTTACTTCAAAACATGTTTTAATATATACATTTTGATAATAGATTATTAAATGTATGAAATTGTTATAGTATTTGATTTGTAATTAATTATTTAATAAAATTATAACAATTTTGATTTCGAGATAAAAATTAATGTTGACAGTCAATTTGCTTAGTATACTTTTATTTATTCTATTGACGACTTTTAACAATTATAACAAAAAAATTTAATAAATAATAAATCAATCATTAAATATTTTCATATCACAATTGTAGAAATGAAGAATTTCTTAAGAAAATTGTAAGTTTTCTTTTTTAATTAGACGGAAAAGATGATAGAGGTATAGATATTGGTACAAGATGTAGGCAAAAGAATATAATGAACAAAAAGTCTTAGAATCATCTTGCAAATGTATTATCATTGCTATATTCTCCTTTCACAGTGTGTACATATGCGCATATAACGCAAAGAGGCAAGATAATTAATCGCAATGTGTACATATCGACTTTCAGTTTAATCTTTCGAAACAACGAATACTTTGACCCTGTTTATTATAAGAAAACGAAAAGGAAAAGAAAAAGCATTTAACGGATAAATCAATGTCAAGTGTCAATTACACGCTCTTGCTTTCCATGAGAACTTCTAGCTTCGGAATATGTTATTGCTATTCTTTTTCATTTCACCTTTACTATGTGCGAACAATTTTTTTTTATTTTCGCCAGATTATCCGCCTGCATATACGCTGGACTCTCGCTGCTACATGCTGCGAATTCTATTTTTCAAGTTCATTTATTTTCATTTTATTTTATGTATGTGTGCATAGATGTAATCCAGATTTTGGACACGAAAACTAAATGCAATGAATTTTGATTTTATCGTACTGATCTGTCGACGCTTTTACCTCACTGTATAATAACACTCTTGCTCTTATTTTATTGAACTACTGTAAAAGTAATTTCAGAAAAATTTATATACGATTTAGAAATAGATTTTTGTTATTAAAATTTAAACCTGAAGTAATTTTAAGGATTTTTAAAATAATCCAAGTGCAATTATAATAAATAAGTCTGAATCGCTGGGAGAGAAGGCCGAAAAGAAATTCAGTTAAAAATAAAAAGCTCCAGCGATTATTTTGAAATAAATAAATAAAGAAAGAGAATGTTATTAAGATGTATAATTTAAAATGGCATAAGATTTAAAAAAAGTTTAGTAAATGTGTATTATTAAAAGAAATTGTGGTTGTATCTTATTTTGAAGTTCAATAAATATCGAATTAAAAGAATTATCAAATTATTGGGAACATGACAGATACAATACAGCTATGATCAAAATACCAGGCGAGATTGTCGATCGGTAATGCACTTTCTCTAAATAGTTATACCAGAGAGATAAAAAGGCCTCCGAAGATATTTTGGTGTCGTACGTAGCATATATATATATACGCGACAGAGAAGTATTAGGTGCTCAGGCGCAAGAAATGATTCTGTCCGATCGATATCGCACTTGAGATAGGAGAGTTAGTAGAGAAAGATTTTTTAGCCACGGAATTGCCAGCTACAATTAAACAGTTAACCGAGTGGGAGAAAAGAAAGATCGTGGGATTGCTGCTTCCAGAGATATCCTTTATATATATGGCACATATGCCGACCTTGCAATATAACTCTCTTGTCTATAGGAAATACTTTTTTGCTCCCTTCCCTCATTTTTTATTTTTTTTTCCTTTGCTTCTTTTTTTTTCAACCAGGGAAGATAAGAAAAAGCGAAGGCTCCGTGGATAACTGATTGCTTTTAACGGGACGTGGCTTGCATAATTTTCAAACGAGAGTCAAGCTTGAATAACAAATCAGCCGTGAATAAATCAATAGTAAAAGAATAAAAAAAAAAGGTCTATTTAATTTGACGTTTACGAGTTGGTTATATAAATAGTCGTTGATTAACTAGGTAAATATAACAATCTTTGAAAATAGTAAGGATACTTTTTTTTTTTCGACTCGGCCATTTTATAAATATAATGTACGAGTCAAGCGCAGCATGTCAAGAAAATTATTAACGCAATAATGGTTTTAAAAATCCAGTCGCTCGTACAAACGTTGTCTATAACGTATACATACGTATATATACCCATGAAATATAGCTCGAGATTTATGCATTTCTCGAGGGCAGAGGTTAAATTTTAATATGAGCATCACGAGAGAGCTCTGTGTATACATGCATAAGAGAGTTTTTTTGTATGGGGCTTTGATCGGCAGCTTGACGCATAGGCGAAAGTTTCATCAGGACAAATTTAATCTTCGTCCTTTTCACGACACTTTTTTTTCCTCCTCCTTTCTTCAAAACGTCCATTTGTTAAATATTTATAGCCATCTCTTGACATGCACAAAGAGAATACTGTCCTTTCAGGATTAAATCGGGAATCTTATCCACATCCTCAATCTGAATAAAGAAAGATGTAGATATGTATATAGAGATTCATTGAAAATAAATGAGTATTGAATTTATCGTTAGTTGGCGTAGAATAAAAAAAAAGGAAAAAATTGTTCGATTTGTTTGATTCATAAGTTATAGAGGCCTGTGCCAAGTTCATCAGCATAGAGGACGATACCGTTCTCGGATCAAAGAATAAGAAATAAGGTCGAAGGCTCGCGGCATTAATACCGACCAGTTGAGTTACAGTGCTCTCCTTATTTCTTCGCGCTATATAACGTCCCATCGGCGCTATTCACCTCGCAAACTCGCAAATTGCATTGTTCGACAATTCAAAGGACACAATAAGCTATACAAGCTTTTCGCAAACAATTACTACTTTTGTAATGCTAGAAAATCATCGCTCATTGAAAATTAACCAGAGATATTAAATTTAATACAAGCAGAGACCTTTTTTTTTTCTTTCTCTCTTTCGTTTCTTACGTTGCAGGCTCGTGTACCTGATTTTTTCGCTTGTTCATTTATTTCATTGATTAATCAATAGCTCATCAGCTTATGTACGTATGTAAGAATAATTTAAAAGACGCGCGAGTACGTGCAAATTTTCGTGATAAAATAAAGTTGATAAATTTTGAAAGCTCTATTCCCCCAGCAGCATATTTCATAATTATTTAATTAGTTAGCAAGCGAGAGCAAGTTTTTATGTGTGCCATTCTTAAAATTTTTAAGTATTCTCTTAACGAATTTTCTTCACTATGTAAAACTTTTTCAAAAATAATTTGAAAATTATTTTTTTCGTAACTTTAAACTTTTAAATGAAAGTTTCTGTGGTTTTTATGGCCACACTACAGGTAAAACGAAATATTAATTTAATCTTCAAAAATGTGAGAGAAAATATTAAAACTAAATTATGATATAATCTGGCGACGTAGTCTGGAGTTGCGTTAAATTTTTGATGAATTATATAAAATCGAGGCGACAAGAGACACGTTCTCTCTCTCTGCTACACTTTTAAATTTGTAATAGTTCACGACAACTTATGCAATTAGCAATCTTAAAATTCCTCTCGTGTAAATATAGTCATTTGACGAAAGTAAGACCATTTTTGGCTTGGATATTCTGAGAAACAGTAAGCTAAATAAACATTAGACTAAAACAAACCTCTTAAATTTACCATTAAAGGCTAATTTAAACTTTAGATTTACCTTACAGAGCCTGATGTTTGTATAGAATATTTTTTTTCATTTCCAGATACAATATATCAAATTACAATCTATGAAATTCATAAATATATAATGGTTAATTGTTTTCTAAGTATCCATCCCGCGAGTACTGTATGTATCTATCTGCGAGATCTGCAGAGAGGCGAATTTTTTTTATTAATCTTTCTACATCGGTGTTTATATTGAGCAAAGTGTAATTCAATATAATAGCGATATATACCTCCTTGGTAGAAAATTTAATTGTAAGATAGAAAATTGAAAATAGATTTTACCTAGGAGATTTTTGATTGAGGCGCGTGCACACAAACAGAGAGTTTTGAAAGCGCCGACTTCTCATTTTCTATAAGAAGAGAGAAGAATCTCTCCTCCGAGAGAAGCTGTTGTTTTTATCGCTATCAGTGTATCTCGAAACGTTGAAAATCGCTTTCGGATGAAAAGGTAAGGCTTTCACGATTTACCTTAATTACTTTCGCATCTTGTACGCGCTAATTTTTATTTGCCCGCTATTTTGGAAAATTTCTTCCCAGGACCGATCTATTTTATCGAAATATATTCCACAAAAATTTTAAATTATATACGAAATTGGAAAAAAGTACATTTTTTCCCATTAATAATTTTATGTTAAGACGTTTAGTGTTATGAGCTTATCATAACCTGATAATCTAATTCTACATTTACGGAGCCTAAACATAAATTAATCACAAAGATAGAATGAATTTATTAACTTTCAAATTTTTAAAGTAATAAAGAACAAACTAATACCTACTCAGATTTTAAATAAAGTTTTATCTGAAACAAATGTTTTAAAAATTTCTGGGACATTTTTCAAGACTAAATAATGATATTAAGCAAAGTAAGATTAATAAAAATGTTTGAATCATTTTTTCTCTCAATACAGGTTATTCAAATTTCCGTTGACCGGCCGCACATTATTGCATTAAAATACCATTGACTTGGTTTTCAAGTTGCATATCAAACAAACAAATAACTAATGCTGTATTATTGTTATTTTTTTCTTAGGATTTCCTACTTGATTTGATCTTTTCAAGTTTTTTTTATGTTTATCTATCAATCTTATAAAAGTAATTTTTTTCAATATTTCACGACTGTAATCAAATCTTTTTAATAAAATATTTAATCAGATGAAGGGCAAAATTTCTCTATTAAACTTTAGATTATCGCAACTTTTTGTTAAGTGAGTTAACGCGAAAAAAATTCGTACGAATATGCTCAAGGCAACAGTTTTTGTATACTAATTCAAGGAGCGTTCATTAGTATCGCCTCCAGTAATACTCACGTTTAAAGCATTAATTCATCTCCTTTTTTTCTTTCTCCGTCGAGCATTTCAAAGTTTTATTTCATTTATAAATAATATTTAATACTTTTTCCGTTCCTTTTTCTCTATTGACAATTAAGAAACAGTCGTCCGTGTGCCTCTGGTCTCTAAGCACTCGGTTTATTCGATTCCCCGAGGCAATTTTCTTCTATTATTTCTAAGCTAAACTTGCCGAGCCACAGACTGACGCGGTAGCCCCTGGGAACGCCGAGCGTTTGTTTGCACAATTCGCCATTTAATTTCTAACAATTCGAATCATATATAGAAATTTATAATGCCTCGATATTTGGCTAACTTAACAGCTTAACAAGATCGTAATTATTTTTATTCGATGCACACAATGGACTGTTAATTACAAACTCAGCCATCGGCGATAAATGTTTTTGCATATTTTAAGCCCTAAAAAACCAAAGGAAAAGGACCTGTTTATAAGGATTGAAAACGTTAATTCTAAATAAATTTACGTTGAAAAAATCGAATGGTGTTTGCGTTAACTTTTTATTAATCATAAATAAATCTTGTCGAACGCAAGTAAAATTGATATTTTTAAGTCAATCCGTCCGAGAAGGCAGAGTACGTTACGGCATATCGTGTGTTCGAGCTGCTTATAAAGCATCGTAAACGTCAGAAGAGGCATTTTGAGCATTGATCGTCAAAGTTAAACGGCCAAGTCGAAAGGCTTAAAAAGCCAGTCGTTAATCGTTATAATATCAGCTATACAATTACCTTCTGTTAATAGCTTGTACAAGCCACACTTACATAACGCCATCAGCCTCCCACTGTCGTCCAGTGTCCCGGTCTCTGCTGTTATTCGCAGGAACCTTTAACTCAAAGACAAGCCAAGCTCGCATAATCCAAAGACCGAGAGACAATAATAATGTTTTCCTCGATTAGAGCTCACCTACGCACCGTACCTTACGCTTTCGAAAATTAATATAAATAAAGTATGCGTATGGATATACGAGTTGAAAAAAAAAAAAAAGGAATAACGAGAGAAAGGGAGATAAGTAAAGGGCAGTATTAATTACGTGCTGCTATACTTGGCTTGTTGTTGAAAGTTTGCTATTTGTCAGCTGCTGGGACACTTGTGCATTGATATCTCGAGCAAGCAGAGCACACGGAGAGCGCAACTCTCGCCGGCTTATATGCATTTTTTATCTCTTCCTTCCTTTCTCTTTGCCCTCCCTTCCTTTTCTCCCTATCCTATTTGTCACACTCTCTACTGCGCGTACAGTCCCAGCTTTGACTTTAAACTTCTATTTAGATGCTAAACATAAACTACGAACATCTCTCTGCTTTATCAAATAGAGATTCTGCGTGTTTGTACGATTCAGTGTCATTAGTCACCCGAGCCTATTGTATTTACCGCGTCTTTATATTCAATTTTTACGCTTATATTTGCTTTTATTAACGCTCAAACAACCACGTTTTTACAACTAATTGTTGACTTTGCAGGAGCTTATGTTCAAGTGTAGGAGAGTGGTTTTAAAAGCACCTTAAATATACTTTCTAGAATGAGAACCGCTTGTACGAAGACTCGCATTAAAATGATAATTCATCTGGGGAATTCACGGGCGAAAAAATACGTCCAAGTTGGTTCAAAACAACAATGAATATCACTTTATCTTAAAAATCAAGACTGTCATGTTGTGACGCAATGGCTTGAATAACAAAAATATCTAAGCAACCGATAGCTACAGCTAGCCAGAAGCTAAATGGCGCTCGATTATTATTCAACAATGGAGAGATGATTTTTTCAAAAGTTTGCGTAGCGCAAAATAAATATTATATATCATATGTTATGTCTGCAAGATGCACATACATGTGCTTTATTTGAAAAGCAATCGAAAGGTACTCGTGTCGCATTTAATTTATTATTTCTCTTCTTCGCTCGGCAATAAATCATTTACAAAGGAAAAAAAAAAATTTTACACATCCTCACATAGCGAGAATTTGGACAAATGATTAAAATTAATACTCGGCATGTGGATTGGCGTATGTAGGTAAATATAGGCATTAAGGATGTTCTTGATTGCTCGATACTCATTTCTTCCGAATTTCACTTGGATATGTCGTGTGCTACGTGTACGCCGAGGAGATAGGAGATCTTTGCTGTGTAGTTTTTCGCTAAAGTCTTATAGCGCACGTGCGTGCACTAGAAAGGAGAGCCGCGCTCTCTCGCGCATATGGGCTTTTAATCGAGTCACTTTCTGCTGCTGAGTTAATCGAGCTGAGCAATCGACGTCGACACGAAGGAATTTGTGACTCGCTGATTCTCATCGCGCATATATATATACACACATGCAGAGAAAGAGAGAGAAAAAAAAGGAGAAAGAAAAAGGGAGAGAAAAAGAGAAAGAGAGAAACTTGTCTGTAGCGAGATAGTCGCTGTACAGGAGAGAGAGAGAGAGGCGGGCGAACGTGCATGGGACTTTTAGCATGCGATATGTATGCTCTCTCTCGCCCACTCTTTTATATATGTGTGTAAAGAGCTTTGGAATTTCACAAAGATACATATATCGTTCTGCCGGAGGAGAGTAAAAAGGTCGCGTGAGAGAGCCATGAGCATGAGAGCAGTTTTACCCAGCCGCTCGTCCGCAGATCGTACACTGATTTCGCGGAAAATAAGCCATCTTATATTCGCTGCTTATGGTTTATGCTCGCGAAACGGGTTCCATTTAGTTTTGCGGTTGAAATCCGTGTAGCACCCAGGCCTATTATATTTTATGGAACTCGGCTGCGGTTACGTCATCTCCACCTCTCAAATCCTCTTTTATCCTGATCTCCAAGACGCGAACTACTCGACACTCATTTTTTTCATTCCTTTCATCTTTTTATCTTAACTTGTTTTGTTAAAGCAAATATATAGAAATGACGAGCGCAATTATACTTTAATTTTGGCTTCGTTGAATTCCATGAGGTTTGAGTTTTGTTTGTAACGAGTTTTGGATGCATTTAGCGCCGGCATACCGAGGCTTCGGTCGACCAAATTTGGTCAATCAATTTTAGCAGAAAAAAGCCTTCGCTTCAAAAGAGTACGTGTATATATGCGTTCATGTGCTTCTTTTCAATGTATAACACCCTGACCTTGAATAATGAATAAGAAAGGAGGTGCGCCTGCCTTGAAATTTAATGCAATGCCTGACTCCGACCAAAGCGCGCCAAACAATCTACCTATAATATAAGTACAGCTTGTTAATCTTACCACTAAAACAAATATAAAGAAGAAGGAGAAGAAGAAGACTACATAAATGATGCTGCTGCTGTCGCCATTTTGCTTATTGCGTATCTTGTAATTTATAGCCTGCGGCACAATTCAACCTATAACTATATGCGTATTCGTAGATTTGCGTAGAAACTGCTAATTATTAATCGACAATCGAATTGCACTCGGATATTAGTGTACATTGTTACTGCGATATCCAATGTAACGATCTGTGTAATATGAGTAATTTTATTGTTAAAAATGCGAAAAAATTGCTGTAATATTTTCCATGCAGAAGAGCATAATGAAAGATGTTACGAAGATGACAATAAATTCTGAAATTTATAAAGCCTTTATTATGTACGTAATATTTTTTAAGCTTTATGTAAATATTCATGGGCAATGAGTTTTATAGATACTTAAACTAAATTTACTATCGGTATTATCTTTTGCAAAAAAAATTCAAGAATAAAATGGGAGTGTTGTTATTTAAAGAAATCTGAAAAATAAATCGGATTCTCGAATCGTTTTGTCGTTTGCAACAAGAAATCAGTAAAATAGTGTCGCTATTGTGAATTATTGCGCGTATTGTGCTGCGATTTTACGAATTTTATTTAACGACGCAACTATTTATTATATGACACCGAAGATTAATCTGGTATAATAATTTTTAATGAAGTTGATTAAATAAAAAGTCGGAATTAGAATAAATTGAATTAATAGAATAAAATTCAAAAAATAGAATATATAAAAATTTGTTACATAATTGACATTTTCTTTGCAAAGGAAGACTATCAAAGGTGCAAGGTTTACTTCAGTCCTTAATTGGAAAAAAAATGTCTATCAATGGTTGATAAAACCAGTGAGAGGACATGGAAAATTGAGTCTGTACTCGCGTTTTTTATTGTACGTCGCATCGAAGAGGTGGCAACATCTGGTGACAGGCTGTGGATTGAGAACACTGCTTTTCTATTGCTTTAAGACTTTTATACGAATTTTAAAGCCCCCGTAAAATTTAAAAAGAACTTTAGTTAAGTAAAACTCTTTACAAATTTTAAGTTAGATACTTTAAATAAAATACAATTATAAAGTTAATTATGAAATAAAATTTTTAAAATACGCACAGATTATTAGAGCACTATGAATTCTACTATTTTTGACTGTATAATAATGTAAAAACAAGATTTGTAATATTGCTTAAAATAATTTTTCTTATCGAAATATTCAGGAAACATACGTAGTTAATAAATTCGAGAATTTTTAACGCTACATAATAATTGTCTCCATAAAATCTTATATACCCACATGGGTCTGAGTAAATAAAGTTGTAAAATTTATTTAGATTAAATTGTAATAAAAGAGTGAAATGCAAAGGGGGAAAGGAAAGGCAAAAGTGGATCGTCGCGAGTATATAAGTTCGTGTACACAAGAAGATAAACAAGCCCAGAATGAAGCCGAGAGAGCCAGAAAGCCAGTAAAACTAGCCATTTAAAATGGTGCGAGGATTTTCTCATGCTCAGAACGGAACGACACGTAATAAGAAATTAGGCTAATTCCGTATATGGCTGTACACTCGCTGGCTAAAGTCATATACGTGTTTTATGTACATTGGGATTTAACTTCTGAGGTGTATATAACAACTGGGACAAGGCTTCGGCAGTTTTCATAGCTTAAACGATCTTTTAACTTCTTAGCTCGCTGAAAGTACATTTACATTCATTCGACGTGAGTAATCAAAATATCACCGAACAATTAATTTCCTTTTAGCTAAAGCTTTTAACTTTCAAGTGAACAATATTTATTTTCTCAATTTTTTTATACTATACATGCTATAGTTAGAAGGATAAAGAATGTTAAAAAATATTTTATTTGAAAAGCCAAGGTGCTTTTGTCTTAAGAAGGACCGAAGAAGAAGAAGAAGAAGAATCTAAAGGTGAAGATGACACACGGCAAAGTTAAAGATAGTCGAGTAGAAGCCGGCCGAGTTCTTTTGAAAATCGATTGGAGTGTCTAGAAACTTTGGCCGATGTAGTGGTGGAAGTACTCGGATGAGATCGTGAGTCGACGACTTTACTCATCCCCCTTATAGTCGCATTCGCATTAAATCGAGTCTATGCGGGAACGCGGAGAAAATGAACAAGTCGAGGAGAGAGAGAGAGAAAAGTTAAGACTTATAGGTATATAAGAGATTTAGGTCTTCTTGGAAATATACGCACTATGCAGTGATAATCCATTAAAATTTTTCTAACTTCCGATCGAACTTTCTCGCGGCTACAGCATTGATCTTGGCAGCTTGACGATTCGCGAACGCAGTCGCCGTTCGGTCTGTTGGACTATTGTGGCTCTGATCAGCCAAGAAATTTTTACTTTGGGTACATATGATGCATGTCTGAAATATAAATCACTCAATGTAACGCAAGATTACCGGCGCCCTCCGTTTCCATCATCGATCTTGTCAAATAATACGCTGTCATAAAGAGGAAAATTTTTCATCTCGTAACTCCACTGAAAAGGAAATTCATTTTATTCAAACGAATTCGGATCTTTGAAATCAAAATATTTCAATGAAAAAATTTGTATTCCATTTATATACATTTTTTTTAATTTAACAAATATTATATTACAAATTATATAAAACTATTTTGTTGTATTAAAAAAAGTTAATTTTTTTACACAAGATAAATTAAATTGTTGATTTATAAATAAATTAATTAATAACTATTCTTTCAATGAAAAATTATTTGCTTTCGTGGAAAATTAGTTTTAACAGAGTTTATTTTAGCTTGTAAAGCAATTTTTACTTTGCTTTAAGATCAGCAAATATTGTAACGTTTACTCAGTAAAAATTTCTTAACTACTCGACTACTTGATATTATGCGTGGTAAAAATTTTTTTTTCCAAATTTTAATATCAAACATGATTTTATATTTATTCATAATCAAATATTTTTATGAAAAAACAATAAATTTTAAAAATATTAAAAATAATGTTCATAAAATATCATATATTGTTATCAAAAAGTATTAAAAATATCGTTATTAAAAAATTCAAACTTGACATTTAAGAAATTTATACATGAATAATCTTATATCACAAACAGTCATCTGGATGAAAGTTAAAAATTAAAAATTTGCATCGTATAAGGGGATTAGCGATTAAAACTGCGTAAAAGTATTGTCCGAACTGTCAAATTTTCAAAGTTACCCAATTAATTTTAAAAATTTCTGATTCTCGGAAAATAGAAAACGAACTTTTTTCTATTTAGTTTTTAATCCGACTTTTATATTAAAAAATAAAAATTACAAATTTTAGATTTTTTTATTGTTATTTTAATAGCATTTTAAAATATAAAAACAACGATGTAATCGCAGCGCTTGAGCATATTTTATGGGTCAAGTTGTTTCGATGGGAATTATTCAACTGACAGTGATTTATAATTTAAAATGTTAATAAAATAAGAATAAAAAAATCTAAGGATTTTAACTTTTATTTTCGAAAATAAAAATCGAATTAAAAAGTGAAAATAGAAAATTTCTGTTCTTTTATTTTCTATAGCTCAATATTTTAAAAAAATGAATTTGACGACTTTGGAAATTTGAAAGATTGGACAATACTTTTACATAATTTCGAGCGCTGATCCCCTTATTCGATCCGAACCTTTCAATTATGCATACATCAGCCATCCGTAAATATAAGGCTAATGTTTACAGTTATTATAGTGTAGTTTAATAAGTAGTTAGGTGTCTAGCTTACTGTGTAGTTAGTTTTGAAATTTAATATTAAGCAACATTTTAACATATTTTTTTACTTATGAAAATATTAATTTCAAAATATTAAATTAAATGAAGCATATTTTTGAAAAATTGTGAAAACTGTATGTGTATTATCAGTGTATCATATTATTCAATACTCACGTATGATGTAGATATATTTTTATGTCACCAGTTAAATGAAAAATTAGATATGTAACTACAAAGATAAATTTTCAAAATTTCCTGTTTTAAAAAGTAAAAAGCTTATGTATTTTATTTTTCATAAAAATTTATTACAGCATTAAGAAATTTTGAATATTTTTTTATGGTAGTATTAAATCTTACGCCATAATTTTTTGATTTTTTAAATAATGATGCCTCTTATTCTTGAAAGACAAAGTAATGCTATAAGGTTTTGTTATCTTAAAAATAGTTTTCATGAGTAATCTTTCCTGAAAAATGGTTCAAATAAAAATCATATTTATCTATTTTTTGTTTAATTAATTAAATAGTTATTTTTCATTTAAAACTAATAAAATTATCAGAAAAATTAGTTTAAAATAAAAAAATATATTTTATTCTAAATACAAGCAATATGTTATATTGTAGTAACAATACATTATTCCTGTTTCGAATAGTTTAGTGTGGTTGAAAACAAACTTCTTCTTTGTTTTAAAGGACCATTTATATTCGAATAAGCTATCTTGCTCCAATCTGATATGAAATTTATAGATGACTCAGGATATATTTTATTAAAGTCTATTGATAAATAAATTAATGATATAACATTTAATGGATTTAGTGTAACAATTAAACTTCACGGACTAGATTATATAATCTATTTCGATCACAGGTAGAGATTAAATTTAAACTTTACAGTGTTTCAAAGGTTAAATTATTTAAAGTAGTACAATTGAGATAAACCAAGTTTACCAATACACAACCAAAACTGCAGATTGCGATAATTTTTAAAAAGCAAAATAATTTCTGTTTTGACGTCATTATTTCACTTTTGTATTTATATATATTACAAATAAAAGAAAATTAACTTTATAAACACAAATCTGTCAGATAAACACAAAAAATATTTTGATGACGATGTTGTATTTAAACTTTCCGATAATTGTTCGTTTTTTATACCAAATTACACTTAATGGCTTTTTCTTCTACAGATTAAGTACTTTTTTCAAAGATTACCGCTGCTTTCACACGCTTCCAACTTGCAGTTTCTTTTGCGAAGGAATAATAAATAGCTAGCTTAATTTTTTCAGCAGATTTGTCATTTGTGATAAACATTCTCCTCATCTGATAAGTAGGGTGCAATAATTTTTCCTCGTGTAATCCGAAAGTATTACTTTTGTCATCTAAAGCTACGAAAATTAATTTAATAATAATAATAATAATAATAATGGTACAAAATACTGAAAACTTTTATAAAGTGCTTATTAATAATCATTAGTACACATAAATTTATCTTCAAATAACATTACTGTCAAAACAATACGTTAATTTTATAAGAGAAAAATAAACTTGATATAACTAAAGAGATTACTAATATTTCATAAAGACAAATATAATTCATTATTTTTTACTGATTTATTGCGTTACTTTCTCTTTTAAGCTATTTCATGAAATGTAATCTTTTAACCAAACAAAATTTTTTAAAAGTATTAAATTTTTAAAAATTTTTGTAAAAAGTAACTGATACATTGTATAACTTGGAAAAGAAAGGACTTCAGATTCGAACTATTTACACTATTTGACACTGTTAACACTCTTATTTCTAAGCGCAGCATATAATTCATCATAGTAAAAGTCATTCGTACGTTTTAAAAGTTTTTATAAATATGAAAAAGAAAATTATTTACAAGATTTATTAACAGATTATACGAAGATAAAAAATAAACGAGAAGACAAAATAAAATACAATTTAATTCTAAAAATAGAAAATTATCTTGATTTGACCTCTGTTTAATTATTATTAATTCGGTATCACTGACGTAAAATTGTACATAAACATCAAATTAGAAACAAGATATGATTAGCTGCGTTTGCTCGCTAAACTCTAATACGCAACGTTACACAATACCAGCCGTAGACTTATGATTCCGCTTTTATAATAACATATGCCGGCAAGGAACGAACTCGCATATATTCATGACTATATTAATCTTTTTTTCCGATTCACAAGACATCTTCCCTTTTTTTTCCTCGAGGAGAAGAGCTTGGCGCTGGGTTATAGCCACGTCATAACGCAAAGTTCTTAAAGTCACGCTATAGCCTACAATGTAATGGAGCATGGAAACCCCCTTCGTATATTACATCGACTATTAGGCAGTTAAATCATGATATCTCTATTCGTTCCCCCGTCACGATTTCCACCGAGAATTAATTTGTTCTTCAAAATGTATTTGTGCACTCGATAGCTGATTTTATCAATAAAAGGACAACCGACGAGAACTAACTTTAACTCCAGGCTTAGATAGACTTTTAAACAAAACTACTTTAGTCGATTAATCAGCTTTGAACGCAATGAGTGTCATAAAGATAGGCTGTTCCTTAATTATCCTGTCTATTTTTTCAATATGCCAGCTCTAGTCAAGAAATCCAAGTTATCTATTCTAGTATAGAAATGCATCTTTATTGTTATTTTATTTAAGATTATATACATAAATAAATTGTACAAATTATTGTTTTACAAACTTTTTTATTTAATCGTCAACTCCTCAAGGTCTAATAAAAAAGTCTAAGTTCGTCTGTCTATTTGTCTGTCTATGTACGTACCTTTACTTCTTACAAAAGGAATTGCCGATTTCAATCTTAGACTACTGATTAAATTTTTTTTTTCTCGAGAAGTGGATGACTTGTTTATTTTATTTAATATGATTTAATTTTTCACAGATTTATAATATTTTATTTTTAAAATTTTTACCATCTTGAGCAAGAATGCTTCGGATAGTTATCGCGATATTTCACAGGGATGATGTTATGTAACATAAATAATTAAACTAATTATCTATTATATGATGAAATCAATAGAACTAATATGAAAAATTTCAGTGGGTTATTACCAATGATAAATAATTCTATTCTGAGAGTCTAATTTTCAATAATTTGATTTTATAAATATCATCCCGTATATTTAATTTTATTCGTTAAGTCAGATTTGAATATTAAATTAGTTTTTTTAATTATATAAAATTTTATTTTATTTTTCTTATACCTATTATTTATTGATAAAAATATATTTTTACTATATATCAAAATTTAGTGATATTTGGCATGAAAGCACTTACTATTCTATTCTACTAAAAAAATAAATCCTCAGGATGACAATCGTGATAAAGAAAAGAAAGGAAGAAGTTCTTTCAATTAAAATAATCATTTCCAGAGGATTGACGGAACTGGGAAACTAGAAATATAAGATTCTGTAAGTGGTGCGACAATGATTTACTTTGTCATAGAAGTGGTCGTCGGCTGCATGCGGCAAAAGTGCAGAAAAGGAAATAAATTTCTCAATGACGTATAAGTCAGTCGCAGCACACCGGCGAAAGTTCGAAATTTCTTTGTCTGATTCTTGATGCCTTAGCAGTAGCTTCTCCTTCATTCTAAACAGTAAATTTCCTGTAGCTCCGCGTGTGAGCCCGTGACCGTGTGACACACGGTTTCCGTCAAGAAATCCAACATAAAAGAGAGCTCAGAGTCGAGGACTATTTTTTTTTTCTATTTTTTTTTTTCATTTCTTTCGTGCCTTTTAAAATATCGATACTTTCACTTTTTAGCACGGACACAACCTACAGAACGACCGTCTGATAAAGACCTTCCGAACTCGCGGAGATATTTTCTCCTCCAATGCCAAACTTATTATTTAGCTAATTTCATTGTCTTTTCCGTTGTTGGGCAAAAAAAAGGCTATGAATTTAAATTAGCTTTTTAAAATGCCTTTAATGTATAAAGTCAACCTTTTTTTCAATTAAAAGTCCTTTTTTGTATAGTAGTTCGTGTCTCGACATTCATTGACCTCTTGTGATCGCGTATTCACATCGACATAGCCAAAAAAAAAAAATTAAACTTCAAGATGAGCTGCGCTTCGTAGAAGCAATATAACTGTTTACCGAATGACGTGCATACAAATACTTTTTTACACCGTATGGTTAAGAAGCTCGAGCTTTCTCGCTATAATCCATTAAAATCTTAAGATAGCTCTTAATGAAATATGCTTTTTTTTTCTTCTTCTTAAATTAAGTATTGTAAAAACTAGGAGAACAAGAAAGTGATTAATTTAGCTTTATTTTTGCGCTCATACACATGAGTCATGAGTAAAGGTATTCGAAAGCGTTGACCTTTCGAGCTGGACAGTGTGATTCTGAATTTGGTGATGAGCGCCCTTAAATGTACATTTACAAATAATTGAAACTCGGGACACGCTGAGCTGTTCTTAGAAACGATCGAAGAGAGAACGAGAGACATGGCAGCCTTGGTCGAAGAAGCTCCAGATTTGTTCACAGGTCAGAAGTTGGTTAACGTTGCCGTTGAATGAGCAGAAGAAAGGTAAGGCAATAATAAGGCAGGGCAGGAATAAATCTACGTACACTACTAGTTCGACTAGTTAAACCTGTGCGTGCTTAGTCAAGGTGTTGGTTTTGCGCCTGCAAAGACGCCGAGGACATTTGTGTGCGTATAGAGCTTATGTAATCCAAGTTTGCAATTTCATCTTTTACGCTCGTCAAACTATCTGTGTCAAAAGTCCGCGAGAGCATAAACACGCACGCGCACACGCATATATATATATATATATATAAACGCAACTTGCCATTTTTCTCGCTTCTCGAGTCGTCTCTAATTTATTATTTCGTGTCGTTACTCCTGCTGTACAGCCTTACTGTGCATTTGAATAACATTAGCATAATCAACTTGTATTGAAAAAGAAAATTACTTGAACTTTTGTGTGTGCAGCCGTATGACTGTGTGTATATATGCGTTAGAAATTCTGCAGTTGCAGCATGTAAGTAATATGCGGAGGCGCAAGATTCGCATGTGAAAGCTGCAGCGAGTCTAGAGTCTAGAATAACACGAATAAGAAAGAGAAAGATAAAAGAATGAAAAAAAAAAAGAAATTATCGTAAAGCAAGGAGTTTTAAGGTATTGTATAGATATATAAATGATAGCTGCTCGAGCGGCTGTTTATTCATTCGGAAAATGTTACAAAGAACTTGTAGCTTAGAAAAAAAAAAAAGCATACGATATGCAGTTTAATGGTCCTTCTGCGCTTACGAAAGCCCAGGTGCTGCTGCTGCCGCTGCGGTTATTTTCGTTTAATCGATTTATCATTTCAAATAGCTTGTCACATTTTACAACCTACACAATAGCTCGGAAAAATATTTTACCATGCGAGATATGCAATATTATTAGCCAGACAGCACATGTAATCGGAAAAAATTTTTAAAAAGACTTGTCAGTACAATTCTTAAGAATCTCATTTCATAGACTTTTTAATGATTCCTCAAAGAACTCTAAATATGCAAAATAACTTCTGAAGTATACTCTATGCTATGTGTAAAACATTGCCCAAAAATGCGTAATCTGTTCTTAATGTACGCCCACTATTTCCGGTTATTTAAAATCGTCTATACTGACAAAAATAGATTTTTTAATCAAGCAGAATTTTTTTTTATCCAAGGAGACTATAATTTCACCTGACGATACTATAAAATTTACCTGCGATAGAGTTAGCGTCAATGTCAAATTTTTTAGATCAACCAAATTTTTTTTACATACAAAATTATTTCTGTTTAATTCAAGAATTCACTCATAGTAGAAAAAAATTTTTTTATTTGTGTAAAATTTTAAAAGAGTTTTTACTAAATAAATATGAATCCTTAACGAGTTTTTAAAAGATAATTTTTAAAAACTATATAATATATTTTATGAAACTTATAATTGTTTAGATTTTTATTTTGAAACATTCATGATTAGACGTTTTAAATATAATATACACCTAATGTTGAATATTTTAGATTTAATAGAATCAAAAATATTTTGCAAATTTCATGTATTAGTAGAAAATTGAAGTATTTCTAATGCCTCCTTGTCGTCGTGTTACACAATTTTAATATACGTATACATGAGAAAAAACACGTCATTAGTTTCTTTAAAATTAACATTTATAGAAAGAAGTAAGTACAAAATAAATCACGCGATCTTAAATATAACAATCCTTAAGATCTGCAAATAACAGAAATTTCTAAAGTTTTAGAGACTTTCAATTTTTGGTGCTGTAAGTAACAAAAAATAATATTTAAAAAAATCTTTATCTATTTTTATCAGAATATTTATTTTAAAAAGGTTTTATATTTTTAAAGAACGTATACAATCAATTTTTTAAATTATAATATATTATAAATGTAAAATATATATTAAAAAAAATTTTTAATATCTTAAACATCAGAAAGCTAGAAAATTGCGTTGAACCAAACCCAAAACCATATTAGTTTTTTTCTAGAATATCAATACTCGAAGAACTTTTAGATTTGTAAGATTTGATATGATATACTTAAAAATAACTTTGAGAACTTTTTAACAACCAATTATGTTTTAAATTACCAATTGTGTAATATGTAAAAAAAACTAAATTATAAATAGATTATCAATCCCAAATCAATACCCATATCTCAAAATACATGCTTTCTAAGAACTTTGAAAGAGTTCAAACGGACAGATGGAGTGAGAGCACTTATAGTTCTTTAAAAACGGCACGAGGGCAAATTACGATTGATATAATGAGCTATCCGCAAGTTTACCAACACAAATTGCTACAAAAGTTGTTTTCACAATAAACGAAATGGCCTTGACATTCATACGCTTAGAAAAATCTCTGCTCCTTTGATCGAGCTATTGAGTCGTTTAATAGGTCGTATCGTTTACACGTACAGCATGCAGGGAAACAGAGAAATTTAAGCTTTAAAATCAAAATAATGGAATGAAGCCGCAAGTATGGAGGAGAAAAAGAAAAAAAATAAGAGAAAGAAAAGAAAGGAATTGTTTGGAGGCAAGAGACATCGTTTGATGATTGTCAATTGCAGGCTTTGGGTGCGCGCACTCGACACTCGACGCACATTATCACGTGGGAGGGATTTAAATAGGTGAAGGCAGCTCGTATACAGCTTCTATACACAATGACTCTTTCCTGCTAAATGAAAGAAAAGAAAAAGAAAAAGAATAAAAAAAAAAGAGTTCCCGATGCAACAAGTGCTGGCCCACGCAGACTTTTACTTGCGCAGGCTACTCTCTTGATGTATATATAAATAAATTCTGACAATAGAGTTGCGCTCTCGCATAAAATTTACAGCTAGCTATCGCATAATGCAGACTCACTTTGGATGTAAACGGAATGAAAAAAGAACAAAAATTTAATTTTCCTCTTGAGAAATACAAGCACCAATGGCAAATAGACTATGTTTTCTTGTGTCGCGAATTTTATTATTTTATATTATTTATTCATTTAAATAATAATAAAGTCTTTTATGTCATGAATTTGTATTAACAATAATTCATTCTCTTAGTAAAAATTCGTATTACTTAAATAAATTTATGTAATAAATAAATATGTATTGTAATTATGTATTTATATATGATTTTAAAATTTTGTACAGTTTAAATTGCTCTTTCAGTGTTACAAAAAATGCCTTCTCATTCATTCAAATAAATCAAATGCATTTTAAGTTTTTCTTTAAATATAAACATTTTCAATAAAATTATCACTTGAATTCAGTCTAAAAAGGAAATATTTTTAATTCGTTTGATTTATCGTTAGTCCGAACAAGAAAGTTTGCTATAATATTGAGAGGAAGACAATAACTGCTATTATGCTTTCAACTAGTAATGGATTTTGAATTGTTGTTCTGGATGACAATGAACGCGATATTATAGAGAAATATAGCAGACCGTTAAATCCAGATAAAATTTCATAGCGGAATTGCTAACTTACGATTGCATGTACGTCTCTCTTACAAAAATTTTTCTCAAAGTTATAAAGATGTTTTCACGCGCTTGTGCACATACGTCAGTTTGGTTATCAATGCCATGAGCGCAGACGGTGTTTGCATCCAGATTTTTCATTGTTGATAAGCGATGGAGACGTTGCCCAGTTGTTTAGCCGTCTGGACCATCCTATACGAACACTCTGTATTCCAGTTGTTGCGAGACATTTAATATAGTAAAGTCTTGCCGTGTGCGGCCGGTCATCGATCATCGTCTCTCGTTCTCTCGTCCTCTTTCAACCATAATGATAAATAATCTTAGACACCGCTGTTCTTCTACAAATTAAAAAATTTTTATTAGATGTATCTTTATTCGTTTCTTAGTACCTATTTTTTATTAAAAAATTTAAAATTTTAATAATAAATAATTAGTCTTCATTCGAACTAACCAAATCTACAACTTTTTATTTAGCATTCATTAAAAATTTTTATTTTAAAATTTTCTTCATTTCAAAACGTAGCCGACCTCAAAATTTACACAATTATTATAATACGCGTTTAAAATTATAATATTTAAGTCATAAAAATGTGATATAATACGTTTGCATTTTCTTAACTTCATTTTCATTTAATTTATAGTCTTTCTTAATAAATTCATTCATTTACAAACTTTTATGTAATGTTCTTATTAAAAATGCTTCATTCATTTTTTCATTTATTTTTTTAATAAAAACGAAATTAATGAAAAGACTGCGATTTTCTTTAAAAACCTTCTTTTTGCTGAAGCTTGTAAAATAAACATAACATAAAAATAACATGAATAAACTTACTTTTATTTACCAAAAGTTAGATTACCTGGGAATACGAGATCACTTTTTTTTAAATGTTTTTTTCTATTTTCTTTTATACTTTCTCTCTTCTTACACAACGTTAGTAAGGTTTTGGAAACTTTTGAAAGGATAAATTTATGCGATAATGATAATTATATATCCTCTCTGCATTTGGTTCTTTCATTTAAAAAAAAAAAAACTGAATAAAAACGTTTACAATCTCCAGCAATCTGTAACTAATGCATTTTTATGGAAAAACCCGAGCATGTTTATTCTCAATGAAATTCAATTATAAACTAAAGCTGTCAATTAAAGAATCATAATAAAGATTAATCTAGCCCTAAAAAATACAATTTTTTTCCTTTTAGACTTTTATTTTCAATAAAAATTATCATGATGAAATAATTGTTTCAATTATTTGTTTATTATACAATCGTGGAAACGTTGGATATCTTTTACATTTTCGTAATACAAATGTTTGTTAGATGATCTTAAATAAGAGCTATAATCATATTAGCATATAATATTAATAATAGTTGTCCAATAATATTTATTGAACAAATAAAAGATGTTATACAAAAACAATCTTAATCTTTTTAGAAATGTATATCATTCAAAGTAACAAATTATAGAAGCACAATATTTGTTTCTGTGAATCATTGATTATTTGCGTTTGACTATTTACTTATAAGGAAGGTACACTGCATTTAGGTCTCAGATTTTCTATTTTTTAAACGTCTTAAAATTAGACAATTGCTGATAAGATTGACAAAATTAAGCGATGAACCGAACAGATCAGCTTACTTTATAATTTTATGAAAGGAAAAATATTTAAAAATTAAAATAAATTCCGAGACCCAAATGCAATGCACTCTCTTTCTTAGTCTAGTGAGAAAAGATCAAGATTACAGATTATTGTATATTTTATTATAATGAAATATATTTTCAGTTTCTAAAAAGTGAAATGAGACGGCATATTTAATTAATGATATAATATTATTTGAGTCAATGTTATTTTTTCAACAATATTATAAAAATATAAAAGATCGTGATAATCCCTAAAAACACTTGAAGTATACAACTTGAAACACCGAGGTAGTGGTGAACTAGTTAATCTTAAGTGGTAATTGTAGACGAGGTATTTAAAATATCAAACACTTGGATATGTGCAAAGTTATAAAGTTGCAAAAGCGAATAAAGAAACGAATTGTGAATTTTTTGTCGAGTGAATCTTTGTATAAATTCGTGCTCGAAAGACGGAGAGAAGGAGAGCAGTGAAGGTTTGAAATGTGATAAAATGTAGCACGCATACATTAACTTTGGCTATTAAAGTGACGATAGTCAATATAATGAAAAAGAAAAAAGAAAGAAAAAGAGAGTATAAAGAAAGAAAGTAAAAGTAATAGTAAAGTTATACATAAGCAAAGTATCATGGGAACTCGGTTAAAAGACGTGATTCAGCTCGGGATACAAAGATCACGATATTGTAAATGAGGATGAGAAGCAGAGAAAGAGGAAGTCGCACTGGTAAAGGGAGAAAGATTATAATCTGTTAACCCATGACTCAAAGACTATAATACTTGACCTCTTGCTAATCAACTTTATTTACTCGCCTATTTATTTAGAGGCACATATAGATACGCTTTTTGTCATGCCCATGTATCAAGTCGATTAAACTTTCCTATACTCCCACTCAAGGTTAAATGGTTGGAGTTATTTTTACTTAAGCTAATTCGCAATTGCCATACCTTCACTGCTTCGAGATAAACCATTAATTATATTCCATTCGTTCGCTTTTCGACAAATTTTAATAAAGCCTAAACCGCATGCTGTGATCGTTTTGCTTTGGTCAATGAAAGAGTATAGCTATTGTACATGAATAATGAAGAGCCTTGCAAAGGACTATTTCAATCAAGAAGGTCTCTCTTTTTTTCTCTTTTCTCCTAAATGATTATTTAAATGAAAAAATATTTGAATATCAATTAATTTCGTTGAATTTAAATAAATGTATAACTTAAGACATTGGAATTAGATTAATAATTTTTATCTTAAGTGATTACGAATTTCATAAAAAACATTAGTTTTGAAAAATGAACTTAGAACCATTATGACTCAATTAGGACTTAATTACTTATCTATATTAAATATCGTAGATGATGTATTAGACCTGATAGACTTTAATGATTTAATCAATGATTATGCAGTTAGGAAGATAGATAAAAGATATAATTTAATAAAAAAAAAACGTAACTGTATTTTCACATAAAATTTAACATTTATTAATAGTTAATTACTTTTATATGAGTAACACATTGATAAAACGAGATTTACGTATTTTTCCTTAAAATATTAAAACTGTATTATCACTTATTTGATCATGATAATAACGAATAATTGAAACACAGAATAGCCAATTTAATTTGGCCCTGGGGTGCTTAGGTCATCGCTATCGAAAAGCGTTGCGAATAAAACAAGAAAAGATATTAAGTTAGAAAGAAGAGCGGCTATTTGAACAGCTAAGCTGAGAGCAAGATTCTTAGTATAGAGATTCTCAAGTAGGATGATACAGCTGTTTTTTTACTGTTCCATCCGAATTTTCTAGCACCATAGAGCTGCCGTAATGGTGCATATAACACGGATACAAGCCGGCTATTACTAGCGTTGCGCCAAGTCATTAATAATATATTAACCAGCAAGTCTGAGAAAATAAAAGGTTCCTTATCCAAAAAATACTCTTTTCTTTTGTAAACTTTTTTAACTTTTTTAACTACACAATCATAATATGCAGTTTCTTGCAATTCTTAAGCTACTTAAATAAATAAATAACTAAATAAATAAATATATATATACACAGGCTGGTAAAAGCCATCTGATTTAGTGTTTCCGTTAAAAATTCTTACAGCTACTTTGGCTCTAGAGATTCTGTATTTTTGTACAAGCAGCGGCACACATCTAAATATAAATACCTTTATTGCAGCGAAAATAATTTTATTAAACTTTTGGAATGCTAACGGTGTCGAATTCTCGAGGCAAGAATTTACGGAGAGAAATAAAATGTAGATGCAGCGGGAATACGTCTTAATGATTAAATAAATTTAGTAATGAACATTAATTTTATTCATATATCAATAAAATATGAAATGTTGTAAGATCGAAGAGACAGATTGTGTACATTCTCTTTCGACGAATAAATAATTTTTAATCTCGCTTTTTTGTTCTACAATTTTTGCGAATACTTTCATTTACAGCTTACTGGGCATTCGGAAAAAAGATCTTTTGAAAGGCATAAATCTTATATCAAACTTATTTTTAACAATATTAAAAGTTGTAAAAAAATTGAAATATTTTGTTGATTTTACAATTTAATTTTACTAATTTTCTCAGATTTACTAACTTATTATTGTATAAATATTACACTAATATTTAATAATAAAAATAATAATAATGAAAACGTAACATCTCTGATTTACGTAAATGAAATTCTGACAATTATTCGACACGCTAAGCTACAATTATCAAACGTATTAAATTTCTTCATTAGTAGGAGAGTAGAAATTGAAAATGGAGTTTAAAATAAAGACAATAAACAGACAATATAATTACACGTGCATATGTAATGTGAAAGAAAATGAAAAGTTTAACTAAATATTAAAATTTTCACTTGTATTAAGAAAGACGCTGCAATTACAGTTGTTTTAGCGAGTGCAAGTCTTCACTTTCCAAGATGTCAATGAAGCTAATTAGGTCTTCAAGAGAGAAACTGAGAAAAAATAAATTCAGACAGAGGAAAGGAAAAAGAATATAAGGAAAACAGAATGAGTAATGTTAGTTTTTTCCAAGAAGTGATTTTTTTAAAACGACGCTCATCGAGCTTATTGAAGGAAAATCAAAACTTAACGTTTAAAATCAATAAATTTGTTAAAAGTTTAAAGATTTTCTAAAAGTGTAAATAAATAATAAAGGCTCGTTAAAAAATAATTTAGCAAAGATAGATCGACCGATAAAAGAAAATGTAAAAGTAGGCGCGGCTGGGTAATGTGAAATAAAATAATAAAAAAACAAACATTATAAAGGCAATAACGATAGAAGAGATTCGGCGCTAATGTTGTACGCATTGTTACAATTGTTTTATGACTTAAGATCGTGATACATCTTGAGATATTGCCTGCCAAGTTTATTTTCTCAATATAGTTATGAGAATATTATGCTTGCAATCGTTCCTAGTCTATCTATTACCATTTCATTTTTCCTCATTATTCATTTAATTATCTGCTCGTTATTTGATTAAAACAAAAGCTTGTGAAATTCTTGTCGTTGGGTTTTTATACTTGCTGTTAGTGCTGTTGTTGAATAGCTATAGCGCATGGTATAAATTCAGAAAAGACAAGCAATAATACAAGTAGATTTGAGAATAATTCGTCAAGTGAGCTGAAGCCTTAATAAACTATTGACATTATGTGAGGTCTCTCAGTGGCTCAGTCGGTAGAGCGATGGATTCGTAATCTCGAGGTTCCGAGTTCGAGTCCCGCTCTCGGCCGATTGATATAAGCACCACGTTACATGTGCTTTGTTCACAACACATTGACGACCTCCGTCGCTAATTAGTATCGCAATGATAGCATAAATATAGCGACGTTAAATAAAATAAAATAAAGAAAGAGTTATTCAATGTAATATACTGCAAATTTTTTTTAATTAATTAAGGTTTGAAAAATGCAGTGGCATTAAATAAAAAACATACAAGGCTTATCGACTCAGCAAAATGTTGTACCGATCTCAAATACTTTTTATCTTTTTGCAAATTTTATATTTTATTTATATAAAAAAATTGTATTATTAGCGATAAATAAAAAAAACATTTATATTATATCAATAAGCGTAAGTCACGATCATCAACGAATGTATGATACCATTCGTTGAGACTCGTTTCTGATCGATTAATGTCTAAATCATCTTTTCGATATCATTTATGAGAAACACACTTCGTTAGTATCACGATAAACGTTTATTATGTGCCTGCAAACTTGGAACTTTAACTAGATAATTAGAATTTTATAGATAAAATTAAATTATTTTGGAAAAATTATTGTTTAGCATTTTGACAAAGGGCCGTAATTAATTTTTTATAGTTGCAATTTATGTGATGAACTCATCAGACATTGATTCGTGACAAATGTTTATAGAATCTATACCAATAAGATTGCGATCAACATAATGAAATAGGGTTAAACAGGGTTACGTGATTTTCAAAAGTTGTACACTACGTCCGTTGTGCGTAGAAAAATTTATTTGGTGTGTATGGAATGTTTATTATATTACTGTATATATAAATAATAGTTTTTCTAGGAAATCGAGTTTGTCCCACCTTTACAATGTAATAAAGTAATACTCCCAATAGAATTTTTCTTCCTGTACATTCGTAATGGATTTTTGCGAGGAGCTCAAGTGCGTGGCAATTATAAGCATCATCAATGCCAATCTTTCTTCCTTCTATTGCTGATTTTTTTTAATCACCAAAACAGAAAGTCAATAATCCTTTTTTATTTCTCTCTATAGATTTAAAGAGGTCAGCTGTACATGTAGGCGCGATCAAGTTTTCTAGACATGCGTCTATTGAGCTCGACGTTTTATCTATATATGCTTTCGCAACCGATTTCTTGTTATACACACCCACTGTGCTTTTAGAAGGGTTCCAACTACGAGTGACCTTCTCTCTCTTCCTTTTTTTTTTTCTCTCTTTTCTCTTTCCTTTGCGCGTAGTTTCTCGCGCGGTTCGCCCGTACACTTGCGCGCATGACTAAATATGCAGAAAAATTGAGAGGCCAACCGATAGATAAGGCTCATAAGCACCGACGTAAATATAGCCAAGTTCAAAGAAAACTTTGAAGAATCTTCTTTGTTGCTGCTTCATCGTAATCCTATTTATTCTACTTCACGCCTAATTTTTCTTTTCGCACCAAAAACTCAGCCGTACACACACGAACACGCACAAGGTAACGACCTCAAAACTCGGCTACTGTATAAAGTTTAATCCTTTTTGATATTGTAAAAGAAAGTGTTAACTTTAAAATTGATTCAAAAATAAATTTTTTTTTGCATAAATTAATTGTAGGAAGGTTTTCAAAAAATCAATTTTTAATACCAGAAGTCAATCATTAAAATCATCATAAAACCGAAAATCAATCAATGATGCTTCAATATTCCATTTAGAAATATTTATTTATATTAAAAAAAAAATATTCCTGACCTTAAATATGTAAGTGGCTTAAAATTTAAATATAGTAATTTGTTTTATTGATATTTCTTGATGTGTATTTTTAATAGTACTATTTTTTTATTGTATTGCGATTCGTGTGCTAATTTTTCAGTTTGAAATAATTAATTAAAATATTAAAATTTTATTTGTATCTTTATATTAAAAATTTGAAATTTAAAGTTTCTTTAAACCCATTAAAGTAGTCTTATTGCAATGACAAATTTTTATCATTAATCTTTCAAGAGGAGATTGAGAATTAGAGTCTGGTTGAGTTTTGGAGTTGTTACCTTATACAATATAGAATATAAAAATAAGAATAAGTTAGACTTAACTTATCAAACAAAGATCTTACTTTAATAGTCTGAGAAGCTTAAGGAGATATAGTTAAATTTTGTTATGTTTCGCACTTTTTTTACACTTTTTCTTTGTTTCTTTTTTATCATGCAGCTTAACATGTTTTTCTAGACAAAGAGGAAAGAGATCTTGTATTTCACTTCTCAAGTCCGTATAACTCGACTGCCCCTTTTTTTTTTTAAACTTGTTAACCATATAACACCAACTAGAGTCTTATATTATTCAGTGAAAAGCAGCATCGTCATGAATTTTCAATGGGAGAGTTTTAAAAAGGTGCTAATGAAATTTGCTCGATGGAACAGGTTGAAAAGTAACTTTTTTATTTTTATTATTTTTGTTAAGGATATGCATTGCACCAATATTAACGATGCATATACACATTACAAATGCATAGAAAAGTTAAACTTCGTGCAAGATGAACAGATGAAAATTAGTGCCAAGTAATCTCGTTGTGTGTGTGTCTGTATGTGTATATGTATACGTTAGTAGCAAGTTGTTCTACTGTACTTATTGCAAGTTTACATGTACGTTTTAATTTTGAAGAAAATTTGCATGTACGCTCGGCAGTAGTGGGTAAAATATAATACTTTTGCAGTCATAAAACTACGCGATAGACAAGGCCACAGTCCGGTCCGCGAGTTTCAACAATTCTCAATTATAAAAAAAACACAAATAACAACGTGCAGCGTTGCCTTCTCTTTTCTCCTTATAACATCAAATTACAAACGAGCTATAGAGCAGCTTAACCAAAAGATTTTTTTTTTCATTTATTTATTTTTTTTTCTTTTCTATTATATAATTTTTCAACTCTTGCATCAACTGCTACTTTGACGAGGCAAAGAAAGTTAAACCATTAGATAGCTCGTGACAATACTTGGCGCCAAAAGCCTCCTTATTTTACTATTTGCACAATATTATATTGACGCAGCGATTATCATCGCGAATCGCCAATTTCTCGTAGTGTCAGCTGTGGTTTTTAATTTCCCAACGTTACGGACGACGAGAGGCAGGGTACGAACTTTTTATTAAACGCTCATCTTCGCCTCTTCTGATTCCCGTTATTTACATTGCTGCAATCCATTTTCTAACGACAACAAAAAAAAATCTGTAAAAATATATCTTACGTAATTTCATAATGAAATTAATCAAGCTCGAAATCCTGCGAAGACGAGAAATAAGCTGTCATAATCCTTTGCGAAACGTTAAATAATATTTTAAGATATTTTTATAATTTATCAAATTTTATTACTATATTTAAATTAAAAAATCCTCGTTATCACTGCGCTATCAAATAAAAGTTAATAAAATTTACAAAATACCAATCTTAAAATTGTCAAAGACAATTTTCTATTATTGTTGATGTATATAAAAATGGAATATCGATTGTCTTAAATAAGCTATAATCTTATGTCTAAATCTATTCCAATCATAATCATATATTCAACGTATTGATTATTTATCCTTTTAACTCACGCAATCAAAATATAATTTTAGGAATTCCTAAGAATTCGAAAGCTGTATAGTTTTTGAAATCATAATTTTAAAAGTTTTTGCAAAAATCATATGGCAGCTGAAACCTTTTAAATATGCGCATAGAAAGTTTGATTTGTTTAAAAATTATGCAGAAAAAAAAATCATGCTAGAATTTAACATAAAATGTGTGTTACGCGTGCCGCTTCTTAGCGATTAAAAGGAAAAATGCAAGTGTGCAGGTTATAGAATATGCAACGACAAATGAAATTGAATTGCAACGGTGGGAATGTCTCAATAGTTGGCCGTTTGTCTTTGGTGCGATAAGTCTCGGGTTTGACTCTCACTGCCGACGGTTTCCTGTCTTTTTATAATATAATTGTACGTTCCGTTTAATGAAATTAAATTCATAACATTAGTACATAATATTAAATTATATGCGAATTGTTCCTTTATAACCTTTTGAAAAATTGAGTATACAGAATTCTATTGTAAATTTTATAGAAAAATTCTCTCCGTGTACATAAGTTAAAAATAAGAGAATCAACGAAAATTCTGATGATATCAGTTGCACGTGCAACAAGTGTTATTTTTAATTTGTGATTGTGATTCGAATTTATAAACGTTACTCGAGTGTTGGTTGTTAAATTGAGCATCTCTCAACTACATAGTGTTTCATTTCTAAAAAAAAAAGGAAATAAAACAACAGAAGAGAAAAATAAAACAGTTGGTACTTTTGTAAACTTGAAGAAAAATCTGTGGTATTTTAATCCCTACTGGACTTACCCGAAGATAGGAGAAAAAGCGTGTTTACTCGAAAGACGCAACTTAGAAATAGAAAGATACTCAAGTAAAGTAACAGTTGATAGTGAAGTAACGTTTATAAATGCTGGCCTAACATATACAGTTTAGCTCAAGTGAGAGAGAGAGAGAGAAAGAGAGAGACGTGACGGAAACGGGAACGAGAACGGTAATAGGGGGAGAGAGGGGGGGTAAGGGAGAAGTCACGAGAATATTAGCGTTCGTTATATCGACAAGTAATTATACTGCTCCTAGCACGTAGCAAGTTGTTCAAGATACGTGCGAGTTGTTAAACGTTAATTGGCCTATCCAATTCCTCTTCTCTATATTTTATAAGACTGACTCCGTGCTCTATAAAGTCTCGTTTGAAAAAAAAAAGAAAAAATAAATAAATCCTTTTCGATTCAACCCAGATTTCGAGTATTTCATTTATTTGACAGCAGCACGCGAAAGAGGAAAGGTCGAGGCATTCTATAGATATCCACACCTTTCCTCATGTGATATACTCTCTTACAATTAAATATTTTCTACCGCTCAAATTTACAGTGCTCTCGCTTCTAATGCATAAGCACTATCGACGATTGAGTCATGCATGCTTTCTCAATGCGCTTTCCACGATACTATATCTGTATTATAACTTCGTGTGTATTAGCTTCATTTAAAAAGGACCAAACTGACACAATATTAACATCGTGCTTTCCCACAAAAAAAACTGACGTATTATTAGCGTTTTTTATCACTTAAACTTTTTTATTTCATCATTTTATAAACACATGTCTTTAAATATTATTGAATACATAAACGGAATTTTAAATTTTTTTAATAATGTTCTATATAAAATTTATGAAATATTATCGGAATAATTAAAAAAAAAAATTTGTCATATTTATTCAGAACTTATTATATTTTATTTTTTTTTCACTTTCTTAAATTATATTTTTCTATTTAAATTTAAATCAGATTTTTAATTAATTTTAACGTATTGAATGAAGTTCGATAACGTATATGAAAATTTGCAATTTGCGAAAGCTTATTTGTATTATCGAATGAATCATTACATTGATAAATGTGTGAAAAAAATAAAAATAAAATTTCTAAAGCAGTTACAACTTATAGATTATCAATTGTTTGCGAATTATGAAAAATGCCAGTTTTGATAATAAAATGACTAGAAAGGCAAAACTATACTCATAGATGGATTTCCTTTACGTAAGCACATACAAGCTTGTTAATTATATTTATTTGTTGGACGCATGGAGCTCGGGCTCACGGGTTGTTATATCTCGGTGCCTGATATTATTTACGAGTGCATCATTTGTCTTTAATTCTCTATTCACTTAAAGGTTGTACTTAGACCAGGCGTTACTAATCAGAATTCGCCTTTCTCTCTCGCTTGATTTCCTCTGTTGTTCGTGCTGATAAAACCTTACGTTCCCTGAATTTCATAAGCTTGCGCTTGCTAAGGATATACGTACACGGAGCGAACAAATCGGGAATACTTCCTTGCGCCCTCTACTGCTACACATCCGTACGCACGTTTTTGGAAATAGGCCTTGCGTACAAGCAACGATTCCATAAGGCATCGGGAAAAAGTCCGAACGCTCTATAAGCGTTCGGACTTTTTCCTATAAGCGTTCGGACTATTTCCCGATGGGTTATGGAATCGTTGCTTATACACAAGGTCTATTTCCAAAAACATGTGTACGGAACTATTGCAGTAGAGGGCGCAAGGAAGTATTCCCGATTTGTTCGCTCCGTGTATAAACCGCTCGTTGAATCATTCATCTTCTTTGCACTCGACTATGCGTGCTTAGCTTATAGTGATATTCAAGTAACTCTAAATATGCGCCTACGCAGAGGATCAACGCAGGTGTACTGGCATAGTTGACAAAGTTATGTTGTTTCGCTTGGAACTTGAAGGGTTCCCTGTCGATTATACATTTTCAAGGACTAATATCGATATACACTAATATCTACCTAATTTCTCCCCTTACGACAAAATTATTTATCCGTTCCGTAAGCAGAAATATTTTGTTTATACAAGTTTTAATTATATTTTAATGATTAGATAAAGGTGAATTCTTTACAAAACTTTGAAATGAATATCGTGTAATGAGACATTGTAAATATGGTTTTTGACTGCTTGTAAATGTGTCACCTTCTACTTATTGTGTTAGTTAATCATTTATTTTATTAACTGATCAATTATTATTTTGTTGTTATAACTTTAAAATTCTTTGTCAGCATAGTTAATCACCATTTGCTTAAAGCTTTTTAATTATAACTAATATGCATTGATTCAACTCACAGCTTAAAAAGTTAACTTTTTATGTTGCTTTGTATTATTTTCAACATGTTGATTCTTTATAAATTCTTTCTTTTACATTTTATTGTTAAAATTTCGAGGTAAGGCAGTATTTAATCCCAAGGCTAAAATAAATAGTCCATGTATCTCTTTTTCTCAATGTGTTACTTACGCATAAGTGTACGCAATGTAAGAGCATTAAAGTGATACTAGAATTAGAGTGGATTACTATGTTCTTCTTAAAATGCTTTTTAGAAATACACATGTAATTTAGCAACAATTTGTAAATGCTAGTGTAAATAATGTTATCCGTTTAAAACTAGGATACGTGTACAGTATGGCTTTTAAACGCCTAAATACATTTACTAAATTTTAAACATTTGAAAATTGGAATAATTTGTATATCGAGTGCTAATACGATTGACGAAACTAATCACTTTCTCAAAAGTTGCAATAAACGGAAATTCATAAAAAATCAATATGAGATATAACTATTAGAGGCGTATATTAAAATGAGTAATATTAAGTGTGAGAAAATAGATATTAATTAGCAAGAGATCTAAATTTCCATGGGTATAAGATGAAAAAAAATTCAATTAATTTGATGATTTTGAAATAAAGCACGAAAGTGCTTAGATGTATATAGGTAAATAACATAGTTGACTACAATAGGATCGAGAATTTATTGTCGGTCTATTTATTTTAGCTGTAAGATTAAAAATTTCTCTTTCCACGTTCGATCGATACGAGCTATATACACAATACACGCACGTATATTCAAAGTGATGCGGACAAGACAAGAGAAGATAATCTTGCGCGAAATCCTTTTCCTCACGCGTATACACACACAAGATCTTGGTAAAAAGAGAAGAAGAAGAAAAAACAAAAAAGAAAAATTCACACAATAAGATTGCTAAATAACCAGGTCACAGAACTATGCCGTCAGGTCCATTGTCGATTATTTTGGGCTGCCGCGAGCGAAAAATCACGCGTGGATAATAGGACGTGTGTGTCTCCTTTATTTAGCATTGTGTCTCAGGATATTGGCACACATACGCTACCCATGTCAAAATCTAAAGCTCACATTTTTAATTTAGACTTTCACTTGTTCCGTCTAATCAATCCTTGTCTTTTTTTTTTAACAATAGATTTAAAAAAAAAAAAAAACAGAAAAGAAATTTTCGAGATCGTAAAACACCGAGTGATATGATGAAAGTATTATGCATTTTTAGCGCAACTGATCTATAGTCGCGCTTGATATAGCTCCGATAATGTTTTCGAGTCTCATGTAGAAATCGGAGACTCATCCAAGCTGCTTGTTTGTTGCGGTTTATCGCGAGGGTGCAGCCTTAGCAATTGGCGTGTTGGGTTTGTGACTTATAGTTAGGAGGAATCTGATGTATATAGATGTGTGTGAGTGCGTGAGTGAAAGTGCCGGGAAGCGCTATAATTGTAAACAGTAAACTGTAAACGGGCATAGGCCGATTATACAGGAAGATAAGAAAGGCAAGAGTAGTGGCTTATTTATGATCGACAGAAGGATTTCGTGATCGTATTTTCATCTCTGACAGTTTGCTAAGCTCCATTAGTTAGCGAACATTTTTCCGCTCCAGGCAGCAGCAGCGGCGGCGGCAGGAGTCCAAGACAAAAATTCCCTCTTGTTTACGATTGCCTCTTTTTTTCAGGTTTTAGCTTTCCAATTATGAGTACTATAACTCGGCCTTGCATCAGCCACTTTGCAAGTGCATATATGCGTACTGCACAAAAGAAACCTATAAAGTACATGTCATCCATCTATAGCATCGTTTGTGTTATTCAAAAGAAGTACACAGGCTCAATCTAAAATTAATGAAATTCATATTTACCAAAACATTCACAGGAGTTGATGATTATAATTTGCGCTCATTCTTTTCATTAAATACAAGACTTAACAATTGTAAACGAGTCGCGGCAATTGAATATGAATTTTTAATTAGAGTTTGCAATAATTTGTGCCATTCTCATAGACACAATACAGGAAACTCGAGTGCGTAGACACAAACACACAGACACATATATACAGAGTCAATTCTTATTGCAATGCCGTGACTGTGGCTGGCGCAATTTCTTTGCAGAGACATTCCTCGGTGAACAAGACGACGACGGATAGATGAATCAAGAGAGCGAAGGGCGTGTTACCAATTAACTCGGCGCTTACCTCCTCCTTTGTCTTCGGTAAGTGTAGTTCCGTCATTATCAAAGCAAAGGTACGAGGCACAGAGCTTGCATTAGTATGCTATAATTATTGTTTCTTACTACGCTTGCTACGACCAACAACCAACATCGCGTATATATTTGAGAATTTAAATTAAATTATTACTATTCAAATAAATCAATATATCTAGGTATTTTATTGTTATTTTTAAATTATAAATTTTTTTTTAATTAAATTTATAAAAAGTGAAAGTATTTCAAAATCGAGAAAACAAAAAATGTAGATTCCTTAAATTTTTTAGATTGTAATTAATCAACGTTAACTTTTCAATGATTAATCGGTACGGTTCAAAAGACTTTTGCTAAAATTAAACTTTCTCATTTTGAAGTTAAAATTGAAATTAACTTTTAGCATATAAAAAAAAATAATAATAAACTTTTTTTGACAGGAACGTAATCGTACGATTTTGTATTTAGCGTTGATGTTTGTATGAGGGTTTTTAGACGTACAGCACTAATTTATCAGACGTAAACAAATAAAGAAGAGTGATCGAGTAGAGAGCTTTTGCTATTTTGGGATTTTATATAATTTCGAGCGGCAAGCGAGTCATCAAGTGTTTCCTCTTACTTTGCTTTTAGAAAAAATCAAGGATCCCGGCTCCCATAATTATATTGTTTTGCGTCATATAACCTTTAAGATCTATTTAATTTTAAAGATTCTTTAATCATTGTCTATAAATGATTAGCAAAAGTAAAAAAAAAATTAAGAAATGAAATATTTTCTAGAAATGAGAGGTATTTTGTGTATTAAAAATAAACTACAACGATAGAAAGTTAAATAAACAGTAAATTACTAATATATGCATGAAATTGCATATTTGTGTTGTTGAAGAAAAAATTTTTGAAAATGCTTATTTCTTGTATGAAAGAAAGTGAAGTTTAGCCTTTAAAAATCGAAGATAAAAATACGAATATCAGAAGCTTAACAGCTACGGATTTGCGTTAACTTAGGATTAGTAGTAATTAACAGAGAGATTTATCATGAGTGCATCGTTGACAGAGTTAGATTTTTTGATTAAGCTCACGGTAATCCACGCGATCTTGGCGAGGTCGTAGCGTCCAGGGGTAAAGGTCGTGTTGGCCATTGCGCTGACTAAAGAGAAATTCATCCATTATAAAATCTCGTTTTGAAAGCCGCGCGACTTTGACGAATGACGCGCTATGCTGTTCGCAGCAGCCTCGTAGGAGCACTGTGGGAGAGAGAAACTGAAAATTATCTTCTGCTGATGCTAGCGCTAAAAGTGCCATTTAACACGGCTTACCATTGCTGGCAAGCAAAGTCTTGTCAAAATCGTGTAAGCGCCAGGATTTCTACACAAGAGCAGCGTTATATTCGCGAACGACAGTGATTATTTAGCACTAGAGTCTCAATCGAATCTCTCTTCGTATATGTGTACACACGTGCGAGCGAATGCTGAGTCGAGCGCGTAGCGTATATGTTTTCTTTTGTAAATGAGGCAAAAAGCTATTTCTCGTGAAGCATAAATTCCTCTCCACTCGTCTAGGCTTTACATTTCTATATGTGTGTTTCTCCTTTCTCTGAGTCATGTCAAGCGTTACTTCCAATTTGTCGGCGGTGCTAGTGTAGACGATGCACATTTTCAGGATTTACGCATAGTTTAACTTTAGCACTAGGTAAAAAATAAACGAGCGAATGAGACACGCCAAAGCCAAGGTTATTCATAATTATGCTCACGCAAGAGTTTATACAAGATAATCCGTATTCTCTCTGTTTGTTTTCTAGCGTGAAGGTAATAATAACGAGAAGTTGGAAAAAAAGGAACAAAATTAATTGATAATTAGTATACACGATACAAATCTATAATCGTTCTTGTCTTCCAAATACTTTTGAGGAAGAGATTTTTTTTATTGCCTCCGTATAAAGAAGAACCGAAATACCAAATAAAGATTTTTGTTTTTTTTTTGCAAAACATATTAGATTTTTATGAATTTAAAAGCATATTTAGAAAGTGTGCAGCAATGAACTTTCGGCTTTTGTGCGCTTCTTTATGTATACATAGATTAAAATGAAAATTCCCATAGCTCATAAAAGGCTTAATATTTGCTTGGTTTTCTCATTTTTTTGCAGAAGAAAAGAGACAAAGAGACAAAGTCGAAGGGTTTAACGACCCAAGTATTTGAACGATTGACCTTGACGTTGACATTGTCTTTCGGTGGTATGCGCGCAGTCCAGAAATAAATGTGTCGCCGTCTCTGCTGATTAACACCCTGACGATCTTTCTATAACTTGACTCCTTTTTTAGTTTTTCCCATCTTATTAACTTTTTAGCCGTTGCTTCTTACTTTTGAGTTTATATATAAACAGACGTTACATGTGTTGTGTGTATAGCTTCAATTGTGGGAAAGTACGGGGCACCGGAAGCCTAATGCTTGGCCTAGCGTGAATCGCGTAGTGTGCGCCTTTATTATGAACCGCGTATATTCTTGTCTCTAGTTATACGGCCTTATCCGGCCTTCAGACAGCTGCTCGCTTACTCTTTGTACGTTTCTTTATCCTCTTTCCTTTTATTTCTTCTTCTTTGGCTTCTTCTTCTACTTCTTCTTCTTCTCTTTCTTTTTATTCTTCTTTCAACAATCTCTTGAAGCGTAGGAGTCTCTAACCCGTTAATTAGATTTCGTGCGCACAAGACTTTACCATCAGATTGTGCTGTTTTCTTTCTTTATAAACGTTTTGCTGTTCTTTATCCTTGAGAAGATTTTTCACAATAAACGATCTTTTTTCTGGGTTTTTTGGTTTTCCATTATCAACTTTGAAAATCTTGGGAACGAACGCTAAAATCCTTTCCAGAACACACTACTAGTGTTTCACCAATGATATCGATGTCGTTTGCTTTCAACTCCTGCCTGACTTTTTTTCCTCTTTTTATTCAACATTTTATAATTATCGAGTGTACACACAAGAGTTGGAAAAAAAAGAGCGTCGACTATATAATGTTTAAAATAAATCTGTTGGATACTTGTAATGCATAGGGTATATATGTGGAGCGATTAACGTGCACGCTTAGCGGTATGTCTTGGGTATAATTAGATGCGCTTGCGATTATAAAGCAAGAATTAGTCTCTATATTAGCAGTAGGTCGCTAGATAATTTGCCAAAGAAGTTTGCACTTTCTCTTATATATAGGAACGATGAAAGCTCAATGTAACGCTGCTAAGGCTAAAGTTGTTGCTACTTTCGGAATATATGTAAAAACAATCTTTAGCATAAAGCCGAGAGCATGAGAAGTCTCTCGGTGTCTATATGTTTTGTATTAAGAGCTGTTGCGCTTTGAGACATTGCTACTATTACAGGCGGAAGGAGTTGTAAGCATCGAAAGTGGAGATAGCTGTACAAGAGTTTTTCAGTCATTTGAAAGGGAAAACGTTTGCATGTATATATAGACGAGACAATAATAATCAGCAGAAAACGCTTTTAGAAGATTACACAGATACATTTTCTCGCGTATACATAGTTTGCTTAAAAAAGACTCGTGACTCGTGAGCATGCTTATACAGACACTTTGAAAAACTTTGACTTTCGAAGCTTAACCCCCAAGCTTTGAAGTTTACATTTATATAAACGTACATTTCTCCTGAGTAATTAAGGATTTTCTGTTCACATGCTCGTGCAATCTTCGTTGTTATTTATTCTTGAATAATAACATTGAAAACGATATTTTCCGAATATTTATTTGATTTTATTGCAGCTTGAGCAATACGTTTCGGAATCTAGGAAATGAACGAAAAGTTATTTAATTTAGCCCCAAGGTTATTTCTACAGCAATATATATTTATTTGTAAATCATCACGATGCGCTAATTTCTATAGAATTTATTTTGGCCGGGTGTATATTTTAAATTTATGAAAAACCGCTGCCAATACATTCAGGGACTTGGCTTCCTCAAATATAAGTTATGACTTCCTTAACCGATCAGGAGAGTATTAGATATAATCACGGATTTCATTAAAACTGAGAGAGATGTTTTCTGGTATGAAAAAAATTAAAAGAGCCAGATTTATAGACTCCAACACTCAATAGATTTAGAGTTCGATGGTATAAATCTTCATTAGTTAAAAAATTATAGTTTCATTTTTAATTTTCTAAAATATTCAAAAATAGTACATTATTGACCAAGGATGCATATTGATCATTCTCGGCGAGTGCAAACTTTTGGGGCCGAGCGTAGTGAGGCCTCGAAAGTTGCACGAGCTAGGATGATCAATATGCACCCATGGTCTAATATACTATTTTTTTGTCCCGGGGTCGAGACATTTAAAGTTTTTCCGTAGGACGCAAAATGGTCATTTTGCGGCCTAGGGCAAAAAAAATTGTTTTTTCAAATTAAATATTTAACTTTTTAATTTTTTCACAAGAAAACATCTCTTATATTTCCAATAAAATCTGTGATCTAAAATCCTAATATTCTCTAAATAAGTTTACATAAAATATTGAGTGAGAAAAGTTTTTGTTGTATTCTTGAAACATTCACTGATAAATTTAAAAGATATTTTTTATGGAAAGTCTGATTCCCTACTACTCGAGGACGGCATCTGCTTTCAATCATCACTTTCCTATTATATAGAACTTTTTTCTAAAAGCATTTTTCGTGTTTCTATAAATAATGAAAAATTCTATTTATTATTTTTTTCATGAACTCTACTTTATTGTATTCCAACATAAATTGAATAAATGCCTACTATGGAAATATTGTGTTCGCGTAAAGAAATCATTTTTTAAATTTCATAAATTTTGCAAGTATTTAACTTTTAATAAATTTCGAAAAAATAATTATATATATATATATATATATATATATATATATATATATATATATATATACATATAAATTAATTAGTCAATAGAAAGGAAACATAAATGTAATATAAAAAATATTAGTTAAATTATCCAATACTTTTCAGAGTCGATAACCTGATAACAGTTTTTTACATGAATGAGATGGGCGGAGTCAAATTCACGTATTTGAATGATATAGCGCGATTAGTATGGGAATGGTGTATATAACTTCCAAACATAATGCAGCTGACAATGGATTTACCATTTCGAACATGAATACGAAAATGGTATATGGCAAATTTTGCGTTTGACATAATAATAAATCTTTTTGGTAACTCAATATCGTCAGCTTGTAAAAGAAATTTCTTGTTAGAATAAAGTTAGAATTCTGGATTTATTAGGTTCGTATATTTTAAACCTATTTGTTTATACGAATCTTTAACATTTATTACTTGTCAATATTGATTTCTTGCACGACATTAAATAGAGCTTTCAACTTCTTTCATATATATATATATATATATATATATATATATATATATGCTTTATTAAATAAGCGGACTTAAAGATCACCAAACATGTAGTTTAATTTGGCGTTTACTGGGAGAAGCTACAGTATACACTTTATCTACACTATGAAAAAAGTATAATGTGAAATTAATTTCATAAATGAATAGTACATTACGTTCCGTGGACAGATAGGCTTTTTTTACGAAACGAGAAGATTACAAGCCGAGCCGAAGGCGAGGTTTGTAACGAGTTTCGTTAAAAAGCCTTTTTGTCCAAGTAACGTAATGAATTTTACGTTCTGAGAGCCGAAAATGAGAAAAGAAGTTGCGATTTTGAGGTTAGAAGAACGTAAAATAATATATTTTATAAACTATGAAATTTTTGCTCCAAGCACCTGTCTGTTACGTACAAGCTTGTTTCTACTTAATTTGAGAGTTTATGTTTTTAATTAAAGATTTTATTTTTGACAAAGTATAAATAGAAACAGTAACTGAAACTATCGATAACATCGGTTTAACAGTCTAATTTTTTTATCTGAAAAATTACATTTGCTTTGGTGTGAACTTTGCATTTCACTTTCGCATTCTTGAATCGTGACTGATCCACCCTTTTGATTTTTTATGGCTGAACTCATCAGTGTCAGAATAAATAAAAGAAACTTTGAGATCAAATGTATTTAATTATTTAGCATGAGAGTGTTCAACAAGTACAAATGTCTACATACCCTACTATTTGTTTTTTATTTATTCGACAGGATAATCCTTAAGAATTATTTATTCAATAAAGCAATGCTCGAAGGACAAAAGGCAAAAAAAGTACGAAAAAAACCAACTGACTTTCCCTTATTTATTATCGCGTCGATGTTACAAAAAGAGTTCGATTGTTGGAGCATCTTCTTTGTACTTACACTAGTAGGAAAATTTCACCTTCATAATACCATATACTTATAAAAGCTTACAACCAAGATTCTCTTTTTTTTTTCTCTCCACTCTTCTTTCTCTTGGGCTGGCAATGCGCGCAAGCGAGAACGCAATTTGGATAGCATGTGTGTTCGACAAGCAAGTAGCTCGTTTCAATATTACGCTCTCAACGGCCTACAAAAGACCTTCTATTGCTCTTTCACTCCATATGTATAAAATCTCGTACAAAGTATAATGCAGACACGGACACAGAGATATACACGCACTCACCTACACACGCGCGCTTACATATACATGCGACCTTTATTTCATTATCTTCGTAGGCCATCGTATACACTCTCGCAGCAGCCAAGCTATTCTTTCGTCTTATATCTATTTCATGTGTGGTAGTTCTTAATTCTTTTCCCTTTCTCATTTATACTGGCATAATTCCTCTCATAATACGTACACACACGTGCATTAACGTTTAGTGTTTACTCTCAAAACTCCGCGTATATACTCTCAGCAATTTCGCCTTCTTCGCTGCGCGCATTCAATTTCTCCCTTTGGGCACAGAAAATCATTTTTAAATCTCCGCAACGTAACAATAACAAACTTTCTTTTATGCATAATCGATCAAGGATCCCACAATATCTTCTTGGTTTTTTCTCTTTTTCCTTTCAATATACGAATAATCTTATTATTATTGAATTTTTTTTATTTCTTTAATTTGTAGCTAAAAACAAATTAAATTAGAATGATATATTTTGAATTTTTTATTTTACAGTTATACTATCACTGGAAAATTTAAATTAATAACTATAACATAAATAGATAAGTTTTATGTTTATTGACTTACAATTATAAAATAATAATACGCAATAGTAGTTCGGCTAATAGCTTGTGAAGAATTAAAAATACTGAAATAAGTTGAAAAAAGAAATTTTTTTCTTTCAGGATTTAAAAAGCTAGATGTAGAGTGAGATCACGAAGATTTATTTAATAATAAACGTTTGCGAGCTGGTGTGGTGCAGATTGCAACCGAGGAGAGAAATTTAGGTTGGGCATATAAGCGCTATTAAAAAGCAAAGAGATTCTCAATGCAACCAAGAATTAATGAAAAAAAACAAAGTATATTATTAATTTAATACTCTAGAATCCAAAGTAAATGCATGATTTGTATGTTTAATTTAAAGTGGTTTGTTTCCTTTAAAAACAATACAAACTAAAAGGTTTAGTTTTCTTAAAAGTGGATTGTAAGCAATGTCTCTGCAATATAGTATAGTGCATGTTATGCAATTTCATTTTTTATTTGTAGAAACTAATAAAGCTTCTTTATTAAGTTTTTAAAATTTTTTCAACGATTAAAAGTTTAAATTCATTTTGATACTTGGACCGAATAAACGCAGTATTTTTTATAATTTTATCCAGAATTAGAAGAAAATTTGAGACCCAAATGTAGTGCACTCTCTTTGTAAATCACGAAGATACCGGTTCACTATTCAGAGTTATCTTATACTTGTGGTAAAATATGTGATATCGTTCAATTTATACTTTAAAAAAAAAATGTACCCTAAAATTTTCTCAATACTTTAAGGTTAATTTTTACAATTTTTTCATTTTAATTTTATGATATTACTATATTTAAATCTACGTAATTATCCTAAATCAAGATTTATCATATTGAGGTCTCTCAGTGGCTCAGTCGGTAGAGCGATGGATTCGTAATCTCGAGGTTTCGAGTTCGAATCCCGCTTTCGGCCGATTGACACACTAGTATCACTGTACTTTACATATGCTTTGTTCACAAGCACACTGACGACCTCCGTCACCAATTAGCATCTCAATGATAGCATAAATACAGCGACGTTAAATAATAATAATAAAAAAAAAATGTGTCTTCATTACTCTTATAAAATAATGACTATGTGACAACATATTTATAATTTTTATCCTTAATATTCACTTGGAATTTTTAGAATGTATATTTTTTTTCTTAAAATTTAATGCTTATAAATCACAACGTATAATAATTTTAAACTTTATGCAAATAACTTCTTAATCTTGTAAGTACAGTTCTTACTGCAGAGATTTCAAGTTCAAAACTGTGTTTTAATATAATTATTGTTTTAAGCACAATTTTATTAAAATTAAATTGAACATCTCCTGGGAAAAATTCTACACTGGTTTTACATTGATTAAAAAACTTTTTATAAACTTTTTAAAATAAGAATATAAACTTATGAATATTTGTACTTTCTACTTTTACGATTTAAAATAATTTGTTTTTTTTTTAAATAACATATAAATAAAAAGCAATTAATAGACAATTAAAAATAAACATAAAAATAAAAAATAATATAGAAAAAAATTAAACATCCGTAAAATCGTTTATCTTTACGATTTAGATATCAATAAAAAACTAAATAATATATTTGACGTAAAAAAAGGTTAGGTACAAGCTAATAAAGTAAGATATAAGCCACGGCTGAGCATAAATATTATAATAAAGGCCGAAAAAAAAAATGTTTGTCCTCAAGCCGCAAAACGGTTATTTTGCGGTCTGTAAGGAGAGCGCACAATGCTATATGTATTGCTTAGGCTGTACAAGAAATGCGTGTAGAAAATAAGGAGATGAAAAAAGAGCTTACACACACTCGATACTTGACACGTTATTTGTTATGAAAGCAAACACGAATAAAAACTAACCTGCAGAGAACGCCTATACTTTCTTTCAATGTACACAGACAAACTACTAAATTTTTTCGAGCACTCTGGGCGTAAAATTGAATTTTCAATGTCTATTTATGCATTATATGACTGTTTTTTCAGTACCACTTGAGCATAAGATTCTAAAATTTACTCTTAAGTTTGCGTCTTGTTTATAATTCTTAATTTTTACGAGCGTTAATTTCAAGGCTTAAATTACTTGGCAGTTCATTGGCCTAGGAGAAGTTATTACTCCTTAGTAAAATAAAAAATTTAAGAAATACAGGTCATTGGCTGTGTCTTTGCAATATACACGCATCGTATACGTTTTTTTTTCTCCAAAGTGTATAGAGCAGGGGCGACATGTTCGTTCCGCCTTGAGATTCTGTCACTTTCGTTACGCTTCTACGAAACTAAATACATCGTATTAGGATATGTCGGTCGAGGCTGCTGTCCATATATGATTACACATACGCTTCGCAAGGAATGCTCCAGCTAACGAATAAAGATAACCCAAGCCCATCGTAAGCTTATAATGGAATTTTGATTAATCGATCAGAAACTCGGAGATGATTATATTTGGAAAAATCAGATGAGTCTTTTTTTTTTTATTTTTATGCTCCACAAAGCCATTTATTGATAAAAGAGATATTGCTTTTTTTTATAAATAAAAACAGGATATCTTATTGCTATATCTTGTATCTATTAAGCCATTTTTGTTAGAGAAAAAAGTCTATTAATTTAGAGTTTCCGGATGATGCTGGTCTGGTCGTTATAAATCGTTCGGTTAAAGAAGAAAGAGCTACGACAAGCTTTTTACGTGATTTGCTTGTCGTTATATATAACGACGTGGATGAACTTTGTTGTTTCAATCAGTACAGCCGGGTACCCACAGGTTAAGACGCAAGAGAGCCTACTTAGACATTCAACAAATAAAATCTGACTCTTACCATACGAGAAAAGATAGCTCTGCGATAGCGCTGGATTATCCGTGTGTAGAATAAAAATAATGTTAAAAGAATCTTCTAACAGGTATCTTATAAAGTTTATTTGATCTTAATGCCGCTAACCTTTTAAAAAAGTCATCGAGTCTATCGTCAATACTCGTAGAAGAGATTTTAAAGTTCAATAAACATAAAGTCACTTAATACATTCAACTTTCGACCTCGCTTCTGATGTTATGGTGCTATTTTACATAAAAAGATTTTATTTGTGCATATATGGCAACGGGTTTTCTCAGCTTGGCCGGCTTTTCTCTAATTTTCTCCTCGTTATTATAAAAATTAAAATGAGAGTTGCGACATCTTTTCGAATAAGAAAACGAGAATCTTTCTACATATTTATGTGCATGCTGAGTAGTTTTTGTTAGTTTGTTAATAGCTGCAATGAAGGACACCGGTATTATTATTAAACATTGACTCATCGTTTTTTTCAGCAATGCATCGGCACTGACGCAATGACAACAACGCCTTAATGCTAATCTAACGACGGCGATCTAGTAGTAAGACTTTTCCTGTGAATAATGCGCTGGCTTTGAAACAAAATTTTTCAAGAAAGATTTATTAAACACTGATTGTGGAAAATTAAGCATAAATAACGCGCTATCAATCTCATAAGATCAATATGTTAATCAAATCATTTTCTATTATATCATTTTATAGTTGTTTTTTGAGTAAAGATTTAAATTTATTTTGTTGAAGAATACCTTAATAATTTTTCGAAAATTACAGATTACTATTAGCAAATGTGGGTGAAAGTCGATTATATAAATTCTCTCAAATTAATAACAGTAGATTAGAGAATACAATATGAAAATACTGACAATTTTGGAATAAAATCAATTTAAACTTTCTTTTAAATTCGTAGGAGTTTTGAAAGCAAAATAAAAATTAAACGAGTTTTTTTTTCAAATTAAAATGAACGTAAAAGATTAAAATGAACATATCTAAAAATGAAGAAAGAATACTCATCATCTAAGACGAGAGCTATAAAAGAAAATTTTTTGTGCATTGTAAAAATCTAATTCTTAAACAAGTTTCGAAACGTCTAAGTTAATCCATATAAGTTTAATCGAGGAAATTGCTCGGTTAATGAAGATATCGAGGTAGAATGAAAACTGCTGTACTAGTCTTGGTGACAGAATTTCTAATTCTGAATTGAGGAAGGCTGAACTTTACTCGAGGTTATCTTCGTGTCGACTGAAGTTAAAATTTTCATGAAAGAGAGAGTTTTTTCGTCGAGCCTGATTATTTTTTTATTATAAAGTCTCTTTTCTACTATTCAAGAATAATTAATAAAAGCATTTGAAAATCTAAGAAACCCTGGAAGAAAATTGACCATATCTTAAGCATAATTGTCGGTCAATGCATGTTAAAATGACACTAATCTAGAATTTTTTTAAAAATCATTTCTAGAATTTCTAGATAAGTGCCATTTTAACATTTGTTGACCAGCAATTATGCCTACAATATGGTCAATTTTCTTCCAGGGAAATTTTATCATTTTTCCAGTTATATTATTATTATTGTGTTCGGGCGTATAAACTGTACATAAATTATAATTTGAAGCATGAATTTATAGAAGAAAAAATCACTAATAAAAATGATAAAACTTTTTGTTTTAATAATATATTAAAATTATTTAACTGTTATATATTTAATAAAACTCTGTTTGATAATGTATTGTTTACAGTTTTAATTTCCGAAGTGAGCTGTACAGATATTTTAAAAATCCCACTTTTTCGATTAGACCTATTAGCTATAAAGTGGCCAAGTGGTTAAGGTAGGAATAAAGCGCTATATGCAACGCGGAAATAAAGTTTATTCCTCCCTCGAGTAATTACGACCCTCGCTTCGTTTTACTCACTCTGATATCAAACTTCACCCTCGGGTGAAATATTCAACTTCACTCTAAAGTTGCATTATGCATTATTTTTAATTCACTTATGATTCATCTCACTGCATAGATTCATTCGATTAAAATGCATCAAACGCTTCTTCCGTTCTTTTGATAACATAAATCGAATACAGTTAAATTATATCTGCACGTATACGTACTTCAAATTATGTTTTAAATTTTTTCAAATATTTTCATAACTATTAAAAATTTACTGTCATCAATTTTCAGGACAATCTATGTAAAGTTAGGAATCTTTAAAGGGTTATAAATTCGTATAAGATTTTATTTAAATAATCATGAAACATAACTTGTAAATATATTATAATTTATTATAATACTATAACGATTTAAGAATTATTACCATTTGCAACTAAAGTTCTTTCTGTAAATTAATAGTTTGGTAAAATAAGGCAATTTATCTTATAATAAAGTAAATCTAACTACAAAAGTAAAACTACATCAGTAACTTTAGCAATTATGAGGCATTCATAAACTCAAAGCTGCTAACAAGCCCATGACAGTTATCTCATTACATATCGTGTAGCATCCCTTTCGAGATGACAAGGATTCACCCAAAATTTTTCTAGTCGGCTACATAATTTAGTCTTATTCCTTAGTCAAAACTTCCTAATCTCAAGGAAGTAAGTAAAATTTCAAGTTGGGATAAAATTTTTTTTTTAATATTTATTATCACATTGAACGTATTGTTTATTGTTATTTTATTGCATTAGATAAATTCCTGCAGTAATAATAAAAGTAATCTTTTACTACTCGGTATGAAAAGTTGACAAATCACTCTTTTAGAAGAAAAATTTCTCTTCAAGTATAATAGCTGAATATTTTTTAGGTTTTTTGTATGCTTTGTGTCATTTTTCTCTTTGATCAAGTGAAAAATCATTCTGTCAGATTTAGAGAGCACTAGATCAGTTGGTGCCGATAAACTTGCAACAAAATAATAGCCCATGAATTTTTCATAAAAGAATATATATGAATGGAGAGCTCGTGTTCCCTCGTAACAGCTGTAAACGTAAACAATGATTGTTAATAATCGATTCGTCGAATCTGGACCATTGGCAGCGAAAGTGTTATTCAATGCTTTCCTTATTATATTTATATTATTGTTGCCAGAAGTCGGTTAACCAATTCTTTGATTTTGGTCATTGATGATGTCATCTCGCGTTTTCATTCGAGAATATATCTTTTCTTCGCTTATCATTTCGTAATTCAAAACAATTTTTTTCAATTCTTACCGTTCCATAACTGGTATTTGCGTATATTGTTTGAATTCTCACAACTTATACGTTTTACTTTGCAATTAGGAAATGTTAAATAATAGTTATATACGTAACTTGGGAGTACGAAGGATGAATACAGGCGAGATTAAAGTGTTTGTCGCTTGAGTAGCAGTTGGTCGAGGGCGCGCGAAGCGCGCCCGAGACTGACTGCTGCTCAAGCGACAAGCACTTTAGTCAAGCCTGGATTCAGAATCCTTCGTACTCCCAAGTTACGTAGATAAGTTTATGTCGTTGGTAGGCCGTATGAGGAACTATAAAAATGATTTTTTAAAATTAATGATATATGTTTTATAAAAAAAAAGTAAATAATATCATTATTTACTTATTTATTTTACTTATTAACTGTTTAACTTTGAAAATTTGTTTAAACAAAACACTCTGTAAAGTTAAGATTTTATATAAATTTGTATAAGCATTGACATATATAACGACATTCTTTTGTTTTCACTAACCTACGAATCGATGTCACTCGCGTCATATACGGTCATGCTGTGTGATATCTCGATCTGTCAATACTCCCTTAGGGAGTATAGATCTGTCAATACTCCCTAAGGGCGTATTGACAGAGAGAATATCGTCGAGATATTAGCATGAACGTATGCAATGCCTATACAAATTTAGCGTGGTCTATAGGTATTCCACCGAATACGGCCTACGACGACATAAAAATATATACGTCTCAGGAGATAACGTAACACGTTTCAGTTGTAGAAAAAATACAATATTAAATAGAAATAATAACATTCGATATTTATAATGGAAAGTTTCTGAACTCTTGTAGACATGTGCTTGTAAGTACGTATGTTGCATGTATATACGGGAGAGAGAGAGAGAGAGAGAGTTGATTGTTGAAACTACAATGTAGTATGGATTGAAAAGGGAGATTATGGTGAATAGATCGCCCGTATCAGTTTGGGTATGCTATAGAATTAATGGGGTAAATAGGGTGTACTGCGGCATTTCTTCCATAACCCTATTCAAACAAACTTGGAGTAAAAAAGATCAATATATTTACTGCTTTTGATTTTCAAACTAACAGAATTATTTTTAATCAAACCTTAAAGATAGCGACAACAAACATTTCGTTAATATTTGATAAATTTTAAATGTTCATGCGAGTGTATTTATGTGCATGAGCTGCTACGGATGAGAATATAGTAAAATTTTTAAATATTTAGCTGCAAACCTTAAATAACGTTAGAATATAATAAAAATAAATTGAAATAATTATTTAAATCACATCAATATATATTTTAAAAAATTTTGAAGTTATGAAAGAGCATATTAAAAAGTATAAAAAAATTAAATATTTCATTCTCAATATCTATAAAAAAAATTATCAATCTCGAAATTGTGTATCATTGAAAATATTAAAAACGAATCAATACGTTGAAAATAATTGAATTATTTTTCGAATATACGTGACTTTCATAAAATTCGTGGTATTCTTTACTTTCACAGCAATGCTCATATTTACTTTAGTTATTGAAATGTCTGGATATGCCTATTACTGTATAGCATAAATAGCATTTCTTACAGGAAATTCATGCAATATGTATCGCGGTATGAAAGACCCGTAAAATAGGGGAAAAATTGATTATACAAAACAGATAATGTTACTTAGTATTGCAGTGATTGCTGAATTAAATCATCACGCCTTAATTTAAATATTAATTTTAAATTGATCTTTTTAATGTTATGCAGGAGCCGTAAATAATCTAAAATGACGTGAAAGATGTTACAATCATTTCAAGGAATATTATTTTAATGTATAATCCACTATCGATTTAAGCTGGTGTAAAGGAGCTGCATAAGAATTACTTTTGAAGAAAACATCTCTCAAAGACTATAACAAATACAGTAAATTCATCTTGAATAAAATCAATAGAAAATAACTCAAACACATGTGAATATAAAAATATTTTCAAGTTTGATTTAGCAAAAAAATAATAATATTTCATATATTTCTTATTTTTCCTTAAATACTTAATTATCGAAGTCGCTTAATTATAAAATTAAATTTCCTTCAAACATAAATAAAATTTTACAATAGAGTATAACGCGATAAATATAATAAAAAATAAATTTAAGTCTTTCCTACTTTTCTCTCACTGAAAATTTTCATATCAATGCACGGCCCTAATTCGAGCATACAAGTTACAAAATGCCTCAACTGGAGGTCAAGGTACCAAAGTGGGGGTATAATGCGCTCGGAACGCGGCGAAAGGGAATAGGTTTGTTTTCCAAAGAAAAAATAAAGGTAATCTTGTCATTTTGAGATTTATATATGTGAATTTCAATTTTCTTCATTGAATATGAATCTATTGAGCCGTCAGTAATTCCAATCCCTTCAAACTCCAGAGAACAAACCAGTCAGCGTTATAAAAGAGAAACAAAATTTTTTTTTCTTTGCATTTATTTCATTTCCGTAGAAGCATTTTAGAAAAAATCAAAACTTTTACATATCTATAATAGGAATGTTTTAGTAATAAAGCATTTAGCCGGCGATTTATAAATGAGGTTAGAAGCGGAACAGTTGTCTCTTGCTGTATCGTTAACTTTAATCATAATGTAGCGATAAATTACGTCAAACGGACAACAATATTAAAACATTAAGTTTATTAACAGATATGAGCCGCTTGGGAATTTATGCAAATCAGCCTTTCGTTTTGTTACCAAAACTCATAGCGCTAACGTTTTTTTCCCATCAATTAATTCTTATATACGCTTTAGTAAACTCTGTGGATTTTCATTTAAAATTGAATAAACTTAAAGATCGAAAGTTTACCTATCATTTCGAAGAAACTGTATACTTTGATTTAGCAACCTCACGAATAATGTGCAGTCAGGAACTTAAACAAAAGTGCACGAAATATTTAATATTTTCTCAGAATTTGAGCTTAATTAAAAAAAAAAAAAACACCCGAGGTAGAATAAACTTTTTCGCTCGAATATCCATATCTAGGAACTGTTTTATTAAAAAAATTTTAATATTTTTATTATGGTACATGCACTTTCCCTCTTGATGCATCGTGTGTTTATAATGTTCAGTCATGAGCGAAGAATTGATTGCTTATTATAGAAAAGAGTAGTGATTCAAAGGACTAAATTAGACTTTGTTTTTATGTAAGTTTATGTATACACGATACAAAGTCATCAAAATGTAAATATATATACATACATGTGCACGTCACAATCCAAATCGCAATTCGTTCCTTTTTCGGCTTTTATCTAAATTTAATAACAGTAAAAAAAAAAGAAGAAGTGTTTGCCTAAGCATACTTAAATGCACGTTCGTATACGGATTGTACAAGAATCTTAAAATGTCAGAATTCACTTAAGCTCGCGTTTCACATTATTTTCTCCAACTTTTTTGCCTACAGCTTTTTATAGTGATCCCGGCGCGTGACCGAGCGATTTAGCGAAAGCCCTATTATATTTAATTAAACGCTTATCATTTCATATTTAATACTTTGCAAACTCGCTTCCGGTATACTGAACTTGTGTTTTTACTTTTTTTTCTCTTTTTTATTTAATACTTATTTTACTTCTGGTATCTTAATATTTGTCGAGATATTATCAAATTTTTTTTTACATTGATAAAATAGATTTAGGAAATTTTTAAAAACCTTTCTGAAAGACACGTTATCGTGGCAAAAACCAAATTATATCTTATGAATATTTCGCAACAGTTATGGGTTTATTAGTATTTAATAAACATTGAAGTTTACTACTAATTTTTTAAACGTTTTTTATAAAAACATCTTTCACAACTTGACCAAATTTTTTTACTGGTGTATTTAAAGACTAAATGTAATAGAAAAAACAATCAATCTTCAAAATGAATAATAATGAAAAAACTTTCGAATTTCCCTGACAAAAATAGAATTTTTACTCAAGCAGAATCCTTTACCTTTAAGATGGTATCGTTCTCATCGGATGATGCATTAGAATAACTATTGATTCATAAATATAATCAATTAAAACACTTGATTAATAGTATATTACGTTCCGAGGTACGGAACAGGCTCATTACATGCGCGTGTAAGTTTGCTTTGCGAGGCGTCAGCCGAGCAAAGCAAAACACGCGCATATGATGAGCCTTTTTCGTGCCGAGGAGCGTATACGATTTTCCTTCATGCCCGGCCGGAACTTCGCCATCCCAAAAAGATAAAAATCCATTTTTAAGTAAAAAAAATACATCGAAAACGACTTTGAGTGAAAAGTCATTTGATGCTTTAGTTTGTTGTAGCGCGCATGCGTAAGCAACTATAGCATATGTTGAGAGCGTGAAAGAGAGAGAGAGAAAGACAGAAAGAAAGAAAGAATCGAAAATAAATAATTCGTTTTATTTAATATTTCAAATAAATAAAATGTGTAATGAAACAAAAAAATATATGTAAGAACATGAATATTTAAGAATTTTATTTGTGTTTTAATTTCTGAAGTGTCTAAAAACGTGTTGTAAGTGTCGTGAAAAAAATATTTATGGTTAAAAAAATGTTGTGTATGTACGTAAGAAATGTAAGAAAACCGAACATGTGTATCTTATAGCTGCTAACATAGGATACATAGTAAATATTCAAATCATAATTCATATGAAAAAAGAACGCGTGTAATTATCATGTGTGTGTATTTCATAATTTTAACATTCATAAGTCTAACAATGTTAGATGTATAATAACAAAGGTTAGACATGTGGTGTATATATAGATATACTCGGAACACATACAGCAGACAGTGAAGCGACCGAAACTGCTATAGTATGAAGGTGCGCAGTAGCTTCTGAGCATGTGACTGTAAAGAAAAACGTGAATGTAATTTGCCCGTTCCCTGCCGCACGAGAGGCACTTTTAGGCGAAGTTCCGGCACGGGTATGAAGGAAAATATATTTAAATTGGATTTTAACGGAAATATAAATTTGACTAATTAAATAAGTTTCAAATTTTAGAAAACTAATATATAATTCTTTAATAATATGTTAATTTCATGAATGAAATGGATATCTTTTAAATTATCGATTTTCTGGACCAACAAGGAGAGCGTCAGTGGTTTGGTTCTCGAGAAATTATTCTCAAAGTTTGGGATAGTTTTCTTACATAAAATCATAAAAGAAGCTGCATCCACTTTATCTAAAATTCAATTCTTTCATACTATGTTATGCAAATATTCAAATTTTTAAGAAAATTTGCATTTCTTTAAGATCTGTATAGTTTCTGAACGAATAATTCTATAAAATGTTCAATAAAATAATATGAAAGAATGAAAGTCTTAAAAAAATTTGTCCAAAAAGTTCAATTAATTTAAAAATTATGTGAAAAATGAATATTAAATTTTACGAGAATTATATTGTTATCTTATCATAAGTTTTGAACAAATAAAGTTTTTTGAGAAAATTTTCTTTATTGAAGAGTTTTAGTTTGAACTTTCATTTGATTTCGATAAAAATATTCTAGAATTATTGATTAAAAAACTATAAACCGTTAAAATCAGACATTAGATGTAGATTTTCTTTAAAAATAACTATAAAATTCAAATAAAATAAGTTTAAAAAATCGAGTTGGACCGAACAGGCGCAGTAATCTTAATGATTTAATTTATAAAAAGTATCACAAAGAAGAAAATCCAAGAGTCAAACCCTTTCATCGACAAAAATAGACTTTGAGAGTAAACAGAATCTTTTCCCTCTAGAAGATAATCTTCTCATTTTAGAAGTACTAGAATTTTCAGTCTTTGTCTAACAGCGTTTTTTATTTCTATATCCTAAGACTGTGACTTTTTCCTTCTTGTAACCAACAGTTTTTATGTAAATGATGAAAAACGCTATTGAACAAAGATGGAAAACTCGAGCTCTTCTTAACGACGCAATAGAATATATTTTCCATACGAAAGTAAAATCTGCTTAATATATGTCTATTTGATTTAAACATATTTATACTTGATCCTTCTTTTTAATTACAACAAATTTCTTTTGGAAACCAAACAATCTATTAAGAACAAAATTATAAAATTTTTAGATTAAGCAGACATTTGTTAGAAAAAATTATTTCTCTATAATGGAGCTTCAGTGCAAAGAGACCAGCACTATTGATCCAAAATTTTATTTTTGTCTGTGTAGACTCTCTTCGTAAGCACCTGTCTCTTAAGTACTATCTTTTTTTATTCAATTTAAAGCTACAATCTGGATTAAAGGTTCTATTTTTGTCATTGTAGATAATCGAAATAACCTAAAAGAATGAAAAAAAATCAATGGGAATTGTGGAGAAAAAAGGCGGCAAAAAGCCATGGCATTTGTGTATAAAAGAGTGGAAGAACGAAATGAAGTACGCAGGATCGGTCATCAGCGGCGACATGGATATACGCACGGATCCATAAGCAGCAAAACCAGAAACATGATAAACAGGTTTCTTCGGTGTGTCGTTGATCGTTTGTACGCAAAGAAGCTGCAGCGCAGCGCTAAGGCCTGCCATTACTGTACATGTAACCAGCTCCTCCAAACTTCTCTTAAACTCGGAATTTTAATATAAATGTCAATTACCAAGTATAAATCCTTGCCATCGCTATCTCTCTCTTGTATCGTGCTCAAGATCAACTGCTACTGCTGCCGCTGCTTGAAAAACTTATTAACAAAATCATATCAGCATAATAAAATCTATTGACTGATAAAATCCTCCAGACAGACAGTAAACGTTATGATTCTACGTCGTTCAGCTCTGAGCTTTATCTACTTAAAAATACGAATGCTCATTAATTACCTAGTGCTAAGATACATAATATACGTGTGTGTATGTGAAGATTATCCTAATTTTGTTTTTCCTTCTTCTTAATTATTAACTCTGCGAATTAATGTGCTTGTATTTACAAGCTAATGGAGACTGACTCGTTCGTTCACTTAAAATGTATTTATATAAATGTCATTTGGAATTCATACCAAGTATTTCCCCTTAAAAATTTTGTTTTTGATTAATTAATAAGACTTCTCGGCGAGCGATTCTTTCTTTATTATTATTTGCCCGCAAATATGTGCACTGGTATACGTTATATGTTACCTTTTTTTTTTTGCCGACTCGAGAAAGTAACGTTCACATAGCTTTGCAAAATTTTATTTTATTATATAAACATACGTGGCACTTTTAAAAAGAACGATTCCGCTTTCTCAAAAATTAAATGACCCCTTAAAAGAAACGAGGCTGCTTGCGCTTTGCAAATATTTCTCAATAATTATTATGCAAAATCGCATTAACGAACTTTATATGTATATCTTTAAGATGGTAAATAAAAGTTACAAAAGTCATTCTTAACGAATGCACCTTTAAACTCGATGTTTTAGGAAGAGTTTTAATAAAAATAAAATAAAAGTTAAGCGTGTCGAAAGAGCCATTAAAAGATTGTTTAAAAAAAAGCAAAGTAAAATCCATGTTAACTAATTTCTCGAATAGCCAGAAAATTCCCTCGAGCGTCTATGGGTATACGCGCTGAATGAATGAGCTATTTTCCTTTCCCCACAATGCACATGCTTCTCTTTTTTTTCCCTTATGCGTACACACGCATTTACTCCCCTTCTCTTAGAAAATTTCAGCAACGCACTAAATTACATGACTCGTCTGCTTTCATATGTCACTTGGCTTTCCCAAAAAAAGAGCGTTCAATATTTTCTTCTTATTTTTTCTTTTTTTTTTTTTTGTTTAACTACCGATGGCTTGTTATCATAATCGGAAAATTATTTAAATTACTATGCACTGGTTAATATACGACGATATATGCAGATAGTGTAATTTAACTTCCAGCGAATGCTAATACGTTTAATTATCTATATTACTAACGAATTTTTCATGATTTTAATTTCACCATGGTATTTTAATAAATTACAATATTTAGCGAATAATAATTATACTTTATTGCCTCGATAAATTTTATAATATTTGTTTAGCTGCAGCGGTAAGCTGTTTGCACGTTATTCGGCTGTACTACAATACAATTTTTCATTGAAATTTTATAATTAAATCATAGTTGCATGGGTGATGGATGATAAAATTTTATTTAATTGCATATTCTCTAGATTCATCAGCTGAAACTATTTTTATTTTTGTTAAAAGTTATTGTCTTTTTGATAATTATTTGGAAAAAGTTTGTTGTTTCAAAAGTTTTTAATTTTTTGGAATAATTTACTTTGCACTTTTCATCATGCAAAACAGCAAAATTTGCAGATTTGAGAAAAAGTGCGCTAATTTGCAGATTTTCTAACTTCCAAGTGTAAGCTAATGTTGAAAATAAAATCAGCCCAGTGACTATTTGATTTTTGAGGTGAAGCTTTTGAAAGATGAACATTGTTAGATGGACAATGGAATGATGGAGGATGAAAATAAGCATTGATGTCGAAAAGAAAGTCGACAAGTTGTCTTTGTCGTCAGGTAAGATAAAATGTACGTTCTCTGCTGAGGCTTATTTCTCGAGTTAAATATTATAGATATATAGTCTTGGAATGGAGCAGACACGCATACATATAGAAGACAGAAACTCAGCAGATCTGTCTCTCCTTTTTGCTACATGTATACATACATGCCTGTTCGTACACACGTAAAAGCCATGCTCCTGCTGCTGCTGCTGCTGATGCTGCGCTGCTGCTGCTCTTTGGATCCCCAATCCCCGTTCCCCACTACTTAGATCGTGGCGCGATGTGCCGCCCCATCGCTTGCACACACGGCTGCGAGGCTTTATACACGTATAAACCATATAGACAGAACGCTTCCCTTTTCTCTTCTCTTGCACTCGCTTATATGCGCAAAGCCATAGAGAGAAGAGAAGAGAAGAGAGCGAGAAAGAGAAAGCAGAACAGAGACGAGCGAGCGCAGTCTCTCCTCGACTAGAGCGCCTGCTGCCGAGGAGCGCCAATCGCCAACCGGCCGACCGACACTGGCTTGCCTTGCGCTATGTCGAGAGAGCCAAGTATTGAGGCGCCCCTTTAGTTACAAGCCGACGACCGTACCGGCTGCACCTGTCCTCGCCAAAAACTCTTTCTTCGAATAAGGACCCCAACGGATCATTAAAATCCTTTTTTATATATACATATATACATTCCCACTTGACACGAGTTTAAGCCTCTTTTCCACAATTTTCATACTTTTTTTTTCTCTTAGTAGAAATTTTAATCCGTTTCTTCTGTACTTTTAGTGCTCGCGTGTGTGAATCTGTGTGTGTTTTTTTTTTTTATATTAAAAAGAAAAGAAAAAATATTTCGCGAGTGAATATTCATGTTGCCGGTAATGCAGGACCGGCAACAGTGCCGGCACACAGGCTCGCATTGGATTTGCCTTGTGAACCTTAGAGTGAACTGGTGATTTTTTTTTCCTTCTTCTTCTTTACCTTTTATTTTTTTTTTTGCGCCGAGAACGAATCGAACATAAAGAAGAGCGAGAGCCAAGAAGAGCTCGAATATGTGAACTAGTGTTGCCAGTAATATTTGGAACTGCGCTTCTATACGCTTGCAGGAAAAGAAATCTTTGGCTTTATTCGACTACTGCCCTTTTATACTTAACCTATACATTGTACATATATGAGCGTACGCGTGTGTATATACATTCTCAATTTTGACAGCTGCTTTTCACATCCTTTATTACGTCGTTTTATATATATATATATATGCTATTTGCTAAGGATTTATCTCGTATGTGATTTATTTAATTGTTTGTTGAGCTGCAGACAGAATTTTTTTTTTATACATTTTTATTGATTCTGTTGAAACGTTCGTTTTATTATGATATTGCAAAATAGTGAATTTGTTATTGTTTAAAAGAAACGAGACATCTTTGAAGATAAAATTATAAAAAAAGCAGCTTCAGACTAAGTTGAGTGACTAGTAAGAAAAAAATTTGATCGATGTGAGTGCCGAATAACATATGATATAACAAAGTTATTAAAAATTTGCAAATCCGTCGGTTTGTTAAAACAAAAAAAAAGGCCTATGCAGATATCAATAAAAGTTAAAAGTTGGCAAAAGGACGTTGGAAGAAACGCAACGGTTCGTTCGGCTCTGGTAAGTCTTTTTCCTTGCTTTAGATTTTTACTTACGATTAAGCCAGGAGCAGGAGCGATCGGCCAAACAGCAATACACAAGCGGTCCGCGCGCCAACAAACATTCAGCTTATAATATAAACGAGTTTTCGAAGCTTCTCCATGCGCAGCTCACGGTCCACGGACTCCATTTTTGCAGTCTAGAAAATCGGATATCAAATATATATCGGCTTTCCAATCATTTATCCTGCTCCTTATTTTCATTTGCATTTACAAAAATATGCTGCATTGTTATTAAACTTTTTTTTAGCACAGATCGGCATTATTTTTTTTTTTCTAGTACTAATATGAAATTTTAAAAGGCTTAAAATCGCAAACTTTCGTGAACAATATGTGTAAGAAATGAAAATAATGATCGGCCGTCATAAATTGAAGCTCGTGTAAACTCTCGCTTTCTTTGAATTATTAGACGGAGTATGTAACGTTTGGAGATACGGTCTTCGCGCTTGGTTTAGTCTGCGATCGATCAAGTAGACATCGCAATATATACGTACACAGTCAAAAGGACTAAGAGCTATGTATCGAGTTAATGAAAAGCGTGCACCAAGTTGAGTTCAGTAGCCGTGACGAAGGTCGCGCGCGACCTTGCTAAACTCTCTCGAATCCGAGTGCTTAAATTTTCTATCCATAAATATATATGCGCTATAGCACTCCGTACTACACCGGCAGCAGGAATTTCTTGCTTCGAACTTCTTACTCGATAGAATGATTATTTGCCTGTACCGTTAGTTGCGTCACATTGCCCCCCTCCCCTCCACCTCTTTCTTTCCATTTTATATTTCTTGCAAGGAGGTATTACGTAATCGAGAAGGTCGATCGTTTAGTTTAAACGATTCGCGTAATTTTGTTGCGTCCGCGTAAGTTTTCTATCTGTTCTTCTATTATGTCTACGTTTGGTTTTCATGGCCATTTAAAGCATAAGGAAATAGTTCCATATATTTATTAAGCGCTAAAAGTTTAACTTAACCAAGAAATCGTTTGATTTGAAGGTTATCCGATGCGTTAGGTAAACTAAATTTACGAACGCCCTGATTTTCAAGTTATTTGCAAATTGCGGTAGGATTTTACGGATTTTTCGAGGACACTGCGCAGTTACACAATACCGCTTACGCGCGCAATTCTTAAAATAAATTTTCTTGATTAAGCGGACATTTTAAGTATATTGTACCGGTTTTTTTTTGGGTAATTTTGGTGGCATTGCATAAAGTCCATAACTACTTGTTATACTCGAGACCGTTGAGATAGCATGTGAAAGTTGCATGTATACGTTGTAGGTAAATAAAAAGTAAATATGTAATATTTGAAATAAGAAAGTTAGTTTAATTTTTTTTGAAAAAAACGTACTTAAGCAGGGCAATTTAAGTTGAACGATCTCTCCTAACACAATCTCTTTCGCGCATTTCAAAACAGCCAAGTCACACTGAATTTTCATTTTAATTAGTTTTTCATTTTAATAATGTATATTAATAATGAAAAACTACAAAAAAAACAATTAAATTAACCGTTGGACGAGTGCAACTGGCTCTAATCACATGAATTATAATAATAATAAGATGAAAATAAAGATTTTAACTGACATTTGTATAGTTTCTTTTTTTGTCCGAGAATCTTAGATAAATGCATCTTATGCATCATCACTGGAGGTGTGTTGATTGAACTTTAAATTATTTAAATATAAAAGTTAATTGAAATTAATTTTCCAAAAGGCAGTAGCAAACGCATGCTCCTCCTTATTAGACTTACTCCACTAGCAGAACGAGCAAGACATGTTCGACAACTTATTATTTTCTATTGTTACTTTGCAATGAATAATCTCAAAAAATATGCATCCTTTTCTTTAATGAACTGCGCATGTATTGATATTTTTTAATTTTTTTAAATCGTTTTTTTTTCACTGTCGTTGAAAAAAATTGAAATCGTTCGTTAATTAACAGATTTAATATGAAAAAAGTTATTGCCATTTTCTAAGTGTATAAAAACGTGTCACTATTCTTGATAAAGTATATATAAACGAGCGAATAAAAAAAGAAAAAAAAACTTTTAAAGAGAATATTGCAAGTTAATATAGAGTTTTAGTTGCTGCTAGGAGGCAAGAATAATCTGTACTGACTTATGTCAGCTTTATAGCTAGAAATAATTACATTTAATATATACCTTGAGCTTCCTACTCTCAGAAAAATTTCGATTGATATAATGTTAAAAAGTTGAAATTACTGAAATACAATGTATTTTGTTGCCTTGAGATTATTTTTCAACTTCAAAGCAATTCATTAAAAAAATTCAAATATGATTTGAGTTATACTTGAAGCGCTATCCAAGAGATCTTTAGGCCTCTTGATCACAAATCTTAATCAAACTTTAAAATAAGTTTATGATGTCAAATCATAGAGAAAACTTTTCTATCTTGAAAAATCTTGTATGCTGATATAAATAAAAAAGTTATAAAAGTCCTAAATTAGGCAATGAAAATGTATTGGATCTGTGGCTTGATTTTTTTGATATTTTATACATCTTTCGGTGCCTAACTGTAAATTTTTATAACTTTTCAAGAAAATAAAGAATATTTTAATTCCGTTAAAAGAAAATGAAAGCTTGTTTCTTTTCAGCTTTATTTTATGTATTTACGAATGAGCACAAGGTTTTTCTCCAAGCTAACAAACAGTTTGAAAAATAGCATTTGTCTCAATATTTTTTAAAAATAAATCTAAAATTATCAATGACTTTATTCTTTCAACACCATAAGGGTCTTAGATTCTAGATCACTACATACTTTGACACATGAAAACTGATCGCAATATTTTAGCGAAATCCATTATCAGGATGCCTAAATCTCTCCTTGCAAGTTGAAATTGAAAAGGATTTGACGAAACGCCGAATTGATGTAACTCTAGTATTGGAACCGTGATAGTCCCGAGATTGGATTAGTATAGGCTGTATAGCTAATGCTTGAGTTAAATAGCAGCCTTATCCACATATTGGAATCCTTATGGTTCTAACATTGAAGTTGTAGTTGCTCCTTTTTTTAATATGGACTCCTCTCCAATTCAAAATTAATTAGTGGTGAATCGAAAAAAAAACATTAAACTTTCTCAAAACTGTTTTATATCACAGTATACATTAATTTACATTAAATAAGTTAAATAATTTTTTTTTAAATGTACAAATATACTAGTATAAGACCCAAGTAGTTAAAAAGTTTTTCTCCTTGTAAATCGCGTGTAGTTAACTAAGTATCTCGTAAGTTATTCGTTCTCGTATTCTCACTTTTTATCCAACTCATGCTTTATTTCCTGTACGTATCTCGACTTGGAAATTCAAAGTCCAAATGCAGGATTAGGCAAAGCCCGTTTCTTAAGAATGAAGTGTCATGCAGGCAGGCGGCTTATGTCGGCGTATACCGAAAGGAAGAAGGAGAGGAGAGATACGCTTGACGACACACGATTAGTCAGAGTATACTGCCACTGGAATACAGTAGAAAAAAAATAGAGAGAGGGAGAAGAGAGACAAGACTGACTTGGACTATTACGAGAACGGAGAGAGAAAAAAAAATCTAACTATTTACATCTGAGCGCTGATTCGTGATGTACTATGTTTCACGTATATAATCAACACGCATAAGCTGCTTTGCTTGCGTGAAACGAGACGAGCGCAAGGTGAACAAGGACAATAGCTATAATATAATACCGCTGTCAAAATGTTATTCTCTCGACTACGTGTTTTTATTTTACGTTTACATTATACCTTTTTTCAATTTTTACATTTCTACGTGTTTCATCGCAAGCGAAAAAATAGCTCTTTTTTTATTCTTCTTTCCATTATATCATATGGAGGATTGTACGTTGTACATCTTAAATTTCTCATCGTGAAAGCAAATTCTTTTCTCAAAATACCAAAATATTTTCGGATATGATTTCGGATATTATTTCAATTAACTCAATGGTAAAAGTGAATCAAAAACACAGTATAATAATTGAAGTTTAAAAAAATGATTCTATTTTCATTATTTAACAAATTAATTAATGTACCTAAAAGCAATTCAAAACAATAATCGAAAAGAAAGAATTTCTTTGATAAGCTCATTATAATTTTATTCCTTCTAAGTAAGTTTTTAAAATAGATTCAGATTAATTTAGTATAAAAACCATATTTTGCTACATTGAATCTGAATAACATCGTTATAAAAGAATGAAAAATGACTTTTAAACTTGTTTAAAAACAGAAGCAAAAAATGTAAAAAGAGAGAATAGGATTGTAGTACAAAGGTGAGGATAGAAATTGTTTATTTTCAAGAGGAAATAAAGATAGAACGCGTGGTCTAGTATAAGGAAAGAAAATCTTGCTTTCAAAATAAAATCTATATATGTGTATATAGAGGCTCAGCGAAGAGAAGTAAGTCTTAAGATTACCTTTCGGATCCTCAACTCATACATACGTAGATGTCGAAGGAGGCTAATGGGAGAGCTTGATCGGTCGACTTTTCATCGCTCGAGTCACCTAGTCGAGGTATAATTTCTCCTACACTTTTCTCTCTAGATGCACACGCTGCCAGCGCAGAAATGGAAACAAGAGTGCCTGGAGACTGGCAATCAAACGCATATACACGTATACGCCTATAAAGACTTGATATTCAGAGTCCCCATAAAACCAAAGTAAACTACGTTATTCATCAGATACAGTCAAGAAACGGAATCATCATTATTACAAATGTCTATGCATATTAGAATATAATTCTCAAGTTCTTGTAGCATATGTTTTAAGAAATTTCTTATCGCTGATGTTGTATTTACGAAACATACTAAATTCATTCATATTTAATAATATTTAAAAAATTCTAATTATATCTAAAAGAGTTTTTTATGATCTAATACATTCATTTCTCTGAAAATTGGATATTTTCATTTTTGTATTACTTAAAGCCTGTAACTTTTACCTGTAATTTAGCCGTATATATTTGTTTGATTAAATAAAAAATTCAATCTCATTATCTGCCTTCTTTATAATTTTTGTCATTTTATAACAAGTTGACAATAATAATGAGAAATTCTATTGTTAAGGGGATGTAATACGGTATATGATTTCTACATAGTTACCGACATTGCAGTTTTCAAAATTTTTAATCTTTATTCTAAAATTTTCAAAAATATCTCTCAATTAGGCTATTTATTAGTAAAAATGGAAGGCAGTAATATAGAGATATTGTAAAAATTTCTAGATTAAGAATCAAAAATTTGGAAAACTGTAATGTCGGTATTTTACATTCCCTTAAATCAAGGCCTTGAATGTTGTCCTCTGACTCCTGAAGGCTCAAGCTCGCATCAGGCCCGTCTCACTGCAAGCACCTTCTCATGCCTTGAGACCATCTTACTAACACCATCTCCCTTCTCTTAATTCGCCTCCGATTTCCTTCATGTCACATGAGGACAGTTTTACTGTTACTGCACCATAGCCACATTCTTGTTTCATTGTTATCTGATCTGTTTATTTGTTACTTTTCTTTTCTTCGTGCAAAAGTTGAAATACAGCTTTTGTTTTAACTGTATGTTGTTTTTTCAACATTTAAGACTAACACTTTGTTATTAGAAATTATAAAAGATTTTAAAAATTGAAATTTAGAATTTAATAAAAATTTTATAGCATCAATATCAAATATAATTTAAAACTTTTTTTAAAATTATGTATGAAAAATTTCAAATTTATTAATTTAAAACTTAATATGTGACTCAAGATTTAATATTTTAATACTCTAACCTGTGATTATATTTGTTAATTTTTTTTAATATCAAGATATTTTTAATAATTATTGTATAAATAACAAGAATAAATGATAAAATAAAGTTGAAAGAAAAAAATCTAAAATAAATTTCTTAAAAAAACAATTTATGTACAGAGTTAATATATACGAATTTTTATGTATTGTACCGTGGTAGAAAATTGACCATAATTTTTGCCCAGTTGACTAGCTAGTGCCAAGATATTGTAAAATAATTTGCTCAAATAGTTTACCAGGATGTTCAAAGTTCACTATCACATGCCCAGAATCTGGTAAACAGAATATACTGTCAATTCATTTATAACCTTAAATGTACAAACTGTGATATTATACATCGACTAATTATAATCGTTCAAACAGATTCAGACTCATTACGAATATTTAATTTAAAAATAGGCTTTTTGCAATGACTTTGAATTAATTATATAGATGAAAGCATGCTTTGAATATAATATATCGAGCGTAATTTACTAAGCTTCCGTGTTCTGCGCAAAAAACGACTGTTACTGTATTTCCAACAGGAAGATGCGCGCGCATGATTCTTTTTCTCTCGCTACTACTATAGCGAGACTGTTGTGAACATAATATTTGCTTGGCCATTTCGAAACACATAACCTTAAATTAATTTGATTTTATTTTTAACAGAATCTGAACATGTTTTGTCCAGGAAACATCGGGGTTAGGATTTCTGGGTTGAGTATATCAACAGAATCTGGCAACTAAATAGTAAACTTAAGATGTTCTAGGCAACTAGTTATCAATTTTCTGCCAGGGTAATTTAAGTCACTGTAAAGTATATTCATTTAAAAATTACACAATTTTTATTTTTTGTATGAAAAATATATATTAAAATTGTTTTTTTAATTAATTGTTTTTAAAAAAATCAGAAATCTTATAATTTAACAAAAAATGTGTTAAAGATTTTTTTAAAATTTATATTAAATAAAATGCAAAAATTTTGAACAGTGTAAGGAAAGTTTAATTTTTGAAAAGCATAACTGGAGCCAAGCAAGATATTGGAAAGACAAAAAGGGACTGTCAAAAAAGGCTTTGTTCGATACGCTCGAATAATGTATAAATATTTTTCTATAAATCAATTCGTTTCGACAGGCATTAAAAACACACGTCTTTGGAAGTAGTTCCCTTTACTTGTTCGCAGTGAGGCAGCTTCGATTTGTACAATATATCTCTGATGGATGTAGGACGCGACAACGTTCACCGTCCGCATTCTCCTTTGCTCGTTCTTTTTTCCCATGTACGTATCTTTCAACTCTCTTCCCCTCTCTCCAATCATTTTGCCGCGACGAAAGTATCGTGTGGAGTCCATATGTCCAATAAACATAAAGTCCAACTTCATCTATGATAAACACCCACATACGTACACGCACACACACGCGCGCGCGTTTCTGCTAACAACACCGTGTATTTCATTTATGATCACAGATCTTCCTATGGTATTAATATAAGTAATTTAATCAAATTTTCATAATACACTCGAGTCACAAGCCTTTAGGGGGATTATTCTGTAAGGAATATTGCAAATATGCAACCTTACATTTTTAGTAATGCATAGTCCCCATTCTCTATAAGACCGAATTCTTTCTTGTAGGGAAGTAACTTTCTTGGACAATTTGTTATTCAACTTTAATTTTGAAAATATTGACACATCTGCTATACTTGACTAGGGTGGCTGAGTTCCCAAAAGTACGCAATAATTTCCCTTAAGTGCCTCGGATGTACGAGAAGCGCCTCCGACGTATGAAAAGAGTAACAAAAGGATCAATCCTTTTAGGAAGCCTTTTGCTCCAAATTTAGAGGAGCTGCCGCTGTAAACAGACGATGAAAAGAATATAACAGATGACAATATTCTCTCAATATAAGTTTTTAATCACTTTTCGTTTCGCGCTTTACGAATAAAACCGGTGGTCATGAAAATTTTACGCGTTTTATATTCGAAATAAGTGTATCACATGCCTAATGTAAACCAATCACAATTTCTTCATACTAGATGTAAACTTTATAAACACTATTATATATAATGAATAATCATTATCACGTATGTGATACGGTGCATTTACTACGAATGCATTTATTTTACTTTGTTGAATATTACATTCACGATATATTAAGTACATTATAGTTTTATTTCTTTCGAAATTTTAATAATAATTAATTTAATGTTATTTATATCCCGTTGATATTAAATTAATTTTAATTATGGTTTAATTATTATTTATTTAAAATACAACAAAAAATAAAACAATGGTAAAATATATTGTTTTGTCTGATCTTATTCAGAAGATACGAATCAAACTCTTAACTTCGTCGTTAATTTAATTTTGTCTTCAATTTGTGGATGGGTAATATTTTTTTTCATTATCCTCTTCTATAAAAAGGAGGATCTAAATAATTTTTGTCCAGATTACTAAAACATACTCATATATTTTTTCTTGTTAGCATAAGTCATATAAAAACAATAACCTTCAATATTTATATGTAAGATTATATTTTAACTTTCAATAACTTTTTAATCGAAAAAAACTGTGATAAAAACATTTGATGACCTAGAGAAAAGTTTCCCATTTACTGCGGTTCAACTTTAACGCCTTACAGTTTAAAGGCTAACAGTTCTAGAAGATTCTTACATCAATTATATGAAAATTGAAATTAAAACTCTTCAATAAAAAAAATAATCAAAAAGTTAAATTTTCTTGAAAGTATTGAAGGAGCAAAAATTATATAGAAATAGAATAAATATGTGGTTTTTTGTTTTAAATTTTATAATTACTATAACTTCTGACAAATAGCTTTTTTTATAGAAGTCTTTTGTTTTCAAATCAAGATGTTTTGATCTTAATTTTCATATAATTGCGGTAGAAATCGTTTATAACAATTAATCTAAAAATTATGAAACAGTAAAGTTGAGAAAATATTTTTAATTTAGATAAAATAGTTCATAATAAAAAAAATTGGTCGTTAAACCGAAAGATCACGGCTTTTTTTAGAATTTTTTATATATTTTTTCCAGAGAACTTTCGATAATTATAGGAAAATATAAAATAACGGGTGGATAAAGCGGTTACGGCTTTAAATATTAGGAAACAAGAGTATACTGAATCTTGATCATCAAATTGCATAATGTTTAACGTACTACATAACATCTTTATCCGAGAATTATACCCATAGATAATCCAATTATGTTACATAAAAATAAATGTAGTAAATGTAGTAACGAGCAGATTTCTAAATTATCCGCTGTGACAGACTACGATATTTTCTAAGTTCTTGTTACTCAAAAAAAACCTAAAAAAAGAACTACTCTAATAATTTCATTTTTTTAAATTTTTTACATCTTTATTTAATTTTTTTTTTTATTCAAATATTAAAAAGATGTCTTTAGAAAATAAATTTTTTAAAGTTATCAGTAAATATTTTTGAAGCATAATGAAGATAAATTGTTTTTAAATAGAATATTTAATATTCGTCCTTTTTGTCACCCTCGCTTCGCTTAGACGAAAAACTCGACTCGTGCGCGAATCACTTGTTTCACGCACTAGTTATGTATATTATCGTGAGCGAAACACAATTTTTTTCACGGTTATTAACCGAGCGAAGCGAAACGAGTTAATTTGTCATTTTTTTACAAATCAATACTTTTTAGAAGAAAAAACAGACTTTTTTGTAAACTAAAATGTTTTCAGAAATTTTCCTGGTTGTGGCCAAATTTTATTCGCTTTACTTAATAACAAAATTATTTAGGTGTTAAAAACCAAATCAATGCGAACAGTTTATATTCAATAATTTGTTATACCAATTAGATATTTAGGTAAAAGATTTGGATATATTCTTTATGTTATTTCCAACAAAAAAATTTTTACTAAAAGTTGATAGTTTTTGAGAAGAAAATTCATTGAAAAACTTTAATTTTTGACCCTTTTGATTTAGACCTATAAAATTTTTTTGTATGTTTTGGATCCTAAATAGAACATATTCTCAGACTTTCAGCAATTTTTATTTTTTGACCTCATGAGTTGATGAGAAATGTTCTTTTGGTCTCATACAAATATTGTTTTGATTTCATTAATGTTAATGAAAACGAAATTATTTAATCAAATAAATTAGAAAGTAAAAAAGATTTTTATTTACTTCAAAAAGGTTTTCTTTAATTAGAAAGAAAATTTATTCGAATAAAATGAGTTTTTGAAATTTAGATACTTTGTTTCCAAATACATAAATTTATTTGAAAAAATAAATTTCCTTTTAAGTATATATAATCGATCAATAAACCAATTAAGTTTTGTAAACTATAAATCTTGAATTAACGTTCAACTGTTTAAAAAAATATATCAATTTATAAAAGAAAAGTATTTTAGTACAACAAATTCAATGTAAAAAGATACATAGAAAATATTCGATTCTCGCAAACTACTTAATTCGTATGTGTATATTATAAAATTAGGGGATTGAGAGTTGTCATATGCTGGCTAGCGGCAGTCATTTTGGGCCTCATTTACATTGAAAGGATTTTGCACCTGTCCGTTGCCGGTTTGCCATACCGTAACTCTTCTCTTTTCGCCAAACTGAAATTATGTACTATTATAATATTAGCATCTTAGTAAACATTCATTTTTTAAGAGATTTGAACTTTACGCTCGTAGAGAGAGTGATAAGTAAAAGATTTAAAAAGCTGAATGGGTTTATGAGTTCAAGCGTTCTCCTTATGCTGATACACACAAGATACAAGATCTACTTTGTTCATGTGTATTATAGAAATGTAGAGAGTCGAGTCGTATAAAATAATGGTGCCTCTTGCTTTGGAAAGGTCATTCACGCTTCTCACTTACACGCTCGAGACATAGGATATCCTTCAAACCTTCTAACGGTCTATGTTTGGTGCTATATATACATGTTACTCAGGCCTCGTATACGCACGAGTACGACTACGACGACGACGATGGTGACTAGGACGGACTCTGTTAAACTCTATGCTTGCGGAGAGTTAGTCGCTTTCCCACACGTATATATATCTAACGTGCAAGTCTCCTTTTGCCTGCTCTTCTTGCTTTCGCGTTTTTTCCTCTCTGTTTCGAGCCGCACCTTCTCTTTTTCTTTCTTTTTTTTTCCCTTTTTTTCTTTATCTTTCTCTTTATGTAAACTCGTATGACTGTACTCATATATTACTTATATTCTCCTTTTACTTGATGGCGTGGCGAGTTTACCGTTATTTGTTTGTACATCTATTTTTACAACTTCCCAGATAATACTAGTATATATGCTGAGGACGAGTATCACGGCAGTGGCTTCGTATTTCGATCTTATAGTTCGCCCATAGCAAACTCTCTTTCCCTCTCTCTTTTTCTCGCATACGGTTGGGAGCGTAATGAATGCTCGCAAAATGTGTACACTTTTAATACCAACTGGTATACCTGTAAAGAAGTGTCATTATTACAATTTTTATTATCACATAATTACGCAAGACATATTATTCATGCAAATTATTTTCAATCACATTTCCTAGCTTACGTAGAAATTTTTTTTTCATATAATTAAGTTATTAAATTTAATGTATTAAATCAACTTACTTATGTTTGCCGATGTAAGTTCGTGCTGCAGTAGCGTACAGCTACGTTATTTTGTACGCTACTTAGTATTCTTATTGCTATCTTACAAATTGTTATATAATACATGCCAGACAAGATTTTACTTCAAAGTCTAATAAAGTTTGTCTTTCTCTCTTTAGTTGCCCTTTGCCTTTCTCTACCCGTCTTCCTTCGACTTCCTCTTTTGCTACTACATATCCATGATAATGTAAAAGTTAAGACACTCTTTATATAAAAAAAACTTGTTTGATCAAATAAATAATTTTGTCAAATATTTCTTTAAATAAAAAATATGAAATACAACCAATTAGAATAATAAGTTTTGTTATTCATACACTCTTTGAACTAATGAAATATTTGCTTTAAATTTGCAAAATACTTAATCAATTTGATCATTAATATTTTTAAGCAAAACAAATATTTCTGTCAATCAATACAATATTTGCTCTCAGTAAATTATTTGTCTGCATCAATGAAATAATAATAATTATATTTTAATGTTAATACGCTTTATACATAGCTGACACACACGAAGTAAAATCTAATCAACTTTATTGTCATCTTGAAATTTTATTTTCCTTATATATCAAACTAGAAGCCCTTCAAGCTTTTTCGAGATTAAGAAAAGAGAGTAAAATTAAGAAATGCCAAAGCGGTAACATCATCAAACCATTTTACTAATTAGAATTCGTCAATATAAGTAAATTTATTGTTTAAATTATATTAAATTATTTCATCATTGAAATTAAATAAAAAATTTAATATTTTTTTTGCATTTTAATAAGTATTTAATTATTTGCGTTACTATTAAATTATTCTATTTGTTTAAAAATAATTTATTAATTTGTTTATTTCTTTTATTTAAATTTTTCTCAAGTATATGTATATAAACAATAGAACGATTCTGTAGCTTTTGAATGTGAAGTCTGTATGCTAATTTTTATTCACGAATAGAGATTCTATCGTTTAAATTACCATTTTCCGTTTGCACTATTGGAATATAAAGTTTTATTACAAAGATACCAAAAAATATAAAAATTTTAATATATATGAGATTTTTTTTATGTAGTTTGACATTTTCTCTATCACTGTCATCTTTTCTTTATATCATTTAGTACATTTTTTGATGTCATAATTATTGCAGAAATTTCATTATTTACCATGATTTTTTGAACAATTTTCATGATATGCGTACAATTTGAGTTTCATCTATTATATTATATATTACATGAAAATAAATCAAGGAAAATAGTTTCTCCGGTTATGAGTTTTATACTCGTTGCCAAAGTGACTGGTAGTTGATGCCAGAGTCTAACAGATATGATTGTTTATTCTGTATAGAAACAATTACCAGATAATACAAAAGAAAATACCTAATTTGTCCGCAAAATCGTTTTATATTTCAAAATTAATACTCATTTCAAAAGAAATAATTTTTAAGTATAATTTTAAGAAAGAACTTTCAAGTTATTTTTTGTAAATTTCAAATAAAAGCCTATTATTCTGAAAGTGACCCATTTGTCAAACTTTCCCCGACATATGAAGCTTTTTGTAATGCCTATTTGTTTTGAGAATTGTTTCGAAGCGTATTATATTACTAGGACGTGGAAGATTTTGTAACATTAAGATTGTAATAAAAAATAACAACATTACAATAAATAAAAGTTGATATTCCGATAAAAATCAAATTAAATTGATATTCATTAAAAAGGTACATTATTGCGACGATATAAAAAAAGTCGATTGGCAAATAATTACTAATACAAAAAGTGTGACCCTGGTATGTAGAAAAAAAATGTTTTTCTCTGTATATGCTTATATAAACTTGATTCTAATGCTTGTCTATTATATGTCTGACTTACACTAAGTAGTTAACGGCCCATGCTTTCAACGTCGCTTGCCTTATCTTTGTATCTTAAATTTTCGATTCACCTTAGTGTTTTGAAGTTCCCCGAGCATTGAATAACAAATTTTTTAACTTTAGTGTTAGCTTTTTTTCTCTCGTGACTAATCAAAAATCATTATGGTAAATAAAAAGTTGAAGAAAAAAAACTTATCTTTTCCGTTAATAATCCAGGTCAAAGGTCGTGCACACATGCTGGTCAGTCAGTGAGTCGTGACCCTCTTCGCCCGGCGACAGTATACAGGTCATCATTGTCGTTTAAGACTCTCCTTTATTCATAGCGATAAAAGAAAGACTCTCTCGTCTACTCAGCTGCCACAGTACAAGAGTATTACGTTTCGTGTAATGTTTATGACCAGTCAAACTTGACCTCAGAAAATTCAACTTCCTTTTTCTTTTACTAGCTCTTTACTGTTCAGTAACCAAGCTCAACACCTTTTTATACATCAAACATTTAAATTATTCAAAGTATGTTTATATAAGCGACGGACTTTTTAAATTATCAACACCTTTTCTAAAATCTTGACCATCTATGATAATTTTAAAGTTAATGAACTAAAAGAAATTTGGAATAACATGTAAACTTAATTAAATATGTTTTATATGTTTTTTTATTACTTTAGATCACTAAAAATGTGTAACATATTTGATTCATATTAAATTCAATAATAGTTAAAAAAATTTTCGAGAGGATTTTAAAAACTTTGAGTAATCTGTTAAACAAAATAATTGAAAATTTCATTTTTTCGAAATGCGTTGTAATATGCATATATGTACGTACGTGTATATACTATATATGTATGTATGGGTATGTTTAGAAAGTGAACTAAATGAACGGTTGCGTAGATATACCTAAAAAAAGTACGTTTTTGAAATAAATAAAAAGTTAAAGGAATTAAATTAAAGACATAGCCTACGAGATTAATCAATAAATAATCTGTATGTGTGGGTTTGCAAAATGTAAGAGGAGTCTTTTTTTTATTTTCGAGATAAAGTCCGCAGGAGTAAGCATTACAAGAGATAAATAAAGTTAAAGATAGAGAAAAGTAAGATGGTGATAAAAATATTTGACGTCAGTTTGTGCAACTCGGTGTGATCTCTACAGATTCCATTATCCCGCAATTGTTGCTTTAATAAAAAATTCATCGTGCTTAATATGGCATAGATATTTTATTTTAGCTCTTAAAAGAAGAGAAGAAAGTGTCTATGTACACACGAAATTCAAACGATTATTTCAACAACATAAGGTCAACAGAAGTAAAAGGAGCAGCTTTTGTTAGATCAAATTATTAGACTCGCCAAAGGTATACGTGTATGTTTATGAGCCAAGCGCTGAATAATCATAGCTGTAGCAGGCTTGTACGGAAGTGCTCTTAAATAAACTAGCGTAAGATCAAACTTAATCACACCGAGCCCATAAATCCTTGTTTAACTTTTCATAAAAATAAATTGCTTTAATTTGACTTCTTAATCGACTCGCATTTAAATAATTTAATATTCAATTTTCATGAAAAACAAATCAACATTCATGATCATTAATCAAGTAAGCAGCTCGTTTACATAACTCGCCATTAGATACTGATATTCCTAATGCCCAAAAGGTTTATCATCGATTTTCGGATTATCGCGCCTAATTATAATCCAATCAGCTCTTTAATATCGTTAAGTAGGAGAGAGCTTTCTTGAATAATGTCGATGGATTGAAAAAGAGCGGGAAGACGTGTTTATTTTCTCGAAAGTAGGTTCCCTTTGACAATCATCAGGCAGAAGAAGAAAAAGAAAGAGCAAGCTGTCTAAGGTCTTGAAAGAGTATCTTGTAAGTAAGCGCAGTTATTGTTTAGCGTAGGCGCAGAGGCGTTCGCTCTTTGCCGATCAGAATCCTTTTTTATCGTCGAACACCATTGGCGCGTGTTCTGCCGAGCGTGAGATCAAATCGACCGGATCATCGCATACTTCTCTAAACTAGCAACTATCATTGATTCAGGCTTATTTCGATAAGAAGTATGGTTAAATGTCACTCGATAACTTTTATAGAAACATTTTGCGCCCATGCGAAATGTCATTTCATAACTTCTTGCAGTACTTTATTCTCGATTCTCGATGACTTAACACGGAATTTCTAAGCTTATCAATATTTAAAATCAAGCAACTTGTAACCTTACAAGGAGTGCCGCATTTTTATTTATTAAAAGTTAAGTTTGCACAGCAACAAGCCTATCTATATCAGCTATAAAATTCAATATTTTCATAATAAAAAAATTAATAAAAAGTATTTAAAGTTCAACTGGGAGCTACGATTTAAGCAGCAGCGTACTCTTCATTGCAATCGATTCAACTTAATACTTCCTATACAGAAAAACCTTTTTGATTCGCCTTTGTGCTTACTCAAAACTTGAGTAGATTTTACCTGAGTTTATAAAAGAATATTAAATAAACCTAACTAAAATTAATCGTGTTGTTTCAACTAAACTGATAAATCAGTAGAATCTATTCAAGTCTTCCATTAAATCAATTAAATGAGTACAGCTGCGATTCCCTTTACCCAGATAAATTTTTAAATCAAAATCTTGTTCTAACACTATTTCTTTTTATTGAAGTTAATAGTATTATATTATTAGAAAATAAAGAGGTCGTCAGTGGCTCGGTCGGTAGAGCGATGGATTCGTAATCTCGAGGTCTCGAGTTCGATCCCGTATCTCAGCCGATTGATACAAGTACCACTGTATTTTACATGTGCTTTTTTTCATAAACACACTAACGACCTCCGTCACTAATTAGCATCACAATGATAATATAAACGCAGTGACGTTAAATAAAAAAAATAAAATAAAATTATTATTCATGTTTGTAATCATTGTTTTTTAATGAAAAATATCAAATATAAAATTTATTTTATAAAATATATAAAGTAGTTCACTGAAATAGTATTAGTATTTTCCAAATACTAATACTATTTCAGTGTAATATTTTCTTAATAAATATTAGCATAGTTATTATTTTTTATGCATCAAAATATATTTAAATGGTCTTAGTTTATAAAACAATTGCAACGTACCTATAAGCAACTTCATTGGAAAATTTAAAGAAGAAATATTTAAAATAAAACACTTCATGTAAATTACATATCTAAAGGACTTCCAGGTGTTTGCTTAGAGGGAATATCACTGCATTTGAATACCTGGTGCAAATTATAGTGCAATTCACCGATTTGGATGATCTCCAAGTATTTACAATAAATTTCTCTGAAAAGTTTTATGCAGAAATCATTACAATTGAGAACCTGGTATAAATTAACGATCTGGACAATCTTCAAGTGTTTACGAATGAATTCTCCTAAATGTTTATGAAGAAAATCATGACACTCTAATAACTAGCATAAATCATTGTACTGAATGTCTTTCACGTATTTAACTTCTTCGAAAAAAATCATTTATACCAAATACCCAGCACAAATTGTCAACCTGGATGACCTTCAAATTTCTATTATTGGCTTTTTCAAAAAGTTTAAAAGAAAAATCATTAAAGTTTAAAGGAGGAATTACTGAAAAGGTACCAATTATTGATCTCAATATTCCTTTCAACATTACGTTCAATTAATTTAATTATATGAAAGAGATACAATAATATATTAATTATTACATTTAAATGTAAGAAATATTTACCGAAACGACCTGAGGAATATCAGTTATCAGTTGTATTTTCATCAGTAATATATGGTCCAACCGCCTAATGCGTGCTTAGACCCACAAGCAAGAACATTTCTTTGAATATCAGCATAGCCGTATTATGTGTCTGTTCTCCTTATGCCTCTGCGTTTTTTTCTTTCTCTGTTTTGATGTGCGATGCGAGTGATGTTGTTAATGGGATTTTGGAGTTGCTTCTGGAGTTGCTCATTTCTGTAAAATAAAAAATCCCTATGAATTTTGAATTAAAATTAGATATCAAGCTCGATAAACCTAACCTTAAAACACCATCCTTTGAAAATTTAACTTATAACTTTTTATGCATTGTATTTTGGTAAATTCCTTGATTTATCCGCACTCAGATTTAATCTTAAAAATTTTCTAGCTTGATAATTTTTGATAAAAATCAATCGATATTTTGTACCACGATATTTAAAATTTATTTAAAAGAAGGTGTTTAGTGCTATAATGAATATTCTTTCTTGAAAAAGTATTATTTTATTTTTGTTTTGCACGGTGTGACCATTGAGGACCTGAGATACAAGGCGCAACTCCGGCAAAAGTCTTGGAGTAAGAATTGGTCAATTCGTGGAATTCACCGAAAATTGAGAGAAGCGCCAACTCTTGTGAGAGCGCTTATTCCAGACTGTATTCTTTGAATCTTTTGGTCTGTATTCTCAGAATTTTTTCATCTAAAGTTTTTAGTGAAATTGCAACGTTGTGAATCTTTTTTTATAGGATCTCAACTTCCTTAAGTATTTTTTAGTAGTTATAATTGTTTTTAAAATAGCTAACCTCAAAATATTGCGCTATAGACAATAAGATAAGTATTATTTATATATTTTTACAAAAAATAAAAGCAGAAAATACTACTTCACATGAATATAAAAAAAAAACAAAGATTAAATTAAATTCAATGTGAGAAACAGACAACAAAAAATACAGCCCTGTAAACGACCTTAAATCGGTCATCGACTGTATAATCATTATTTAAAATAATATTTAACACGAACGAATTCTTTACCATACTAAAAGGTTTGCGACGTTGTCAATTTGTTAAGGCTGTTCAATAAAAAGATTCAAAAAATATATTACCGTTGAGTGTACTTTAACTGTAGGGAGCTGTAGTCTCATTTGTTTTGAACCGTTGCTCTTCCGTATTGAAAATTGGCGTCCAAAAAGTTGTAGAGGGCAGAAGTTCTTTGGGCTTTAGAAGGAACGACTACTCTACGGACATGTATGGCAGCATTAAGAAAGGTTTCTCCTTGTACAAGTTCTCGGCACGGGTGCTTGGCAAAGGTGGAGGCGGACGAAGAAACATTTAGAGTCGAGGGCTATGCGTGTACCTGTCGGCCAGTACGCGCATTATTGCATTCTGGACGAAAACGCTTGTGTGTGTGTGCGTGTATATATATATATATATATATATATATATATATATATATATATATATATATATATATAATATTCGCATTATAGAAACTGGTCAGACTAGACCTGCCTACCTAAAAGATTTATATTCTCCTCTAGCTCGAATCAACGTTCGTATATACCGATACACACCCAGACATACGTATCCTCAAAACCTGAATTGCAAAGATTCTCAAGCACTTCTTTCTTTCTTTCTTTCTTTCTTTCCTTCTTTCATTCTCGATACGCAAACTTAAGAATGCTTGATATTATACATCGTTATAACTTGGAGGCATTTAAGCAAATTTACTGCATTGATCACAAGGCATATTCCAATCTTCTATTATACGTTAATCTTTCTATAATAAGTAATCATCAATGCTAAAATAACCTATGAACAAAATTTCATTTTAATATATTCAAAATTTAGGTCTATCTGATAAAACTATTTTTTTTTAATATTTACATAGTAATTTTTAATTTATTACGTACTACATAGTGTAAAATTGTATTTTAAATTTTAACAAATATTTACGTCTATAAATTTAAAGTATTAATTACATCAGAAAGGATTACTTTTTAATAGAAAATATTTTTTTTCAAATCTATTATTTAAAAATTTTACAAAACTTGATTACAATATCAATTTTTAGTAGGTTACGAATATTCTAATGTAAAAAATTAAGATTTATTAAGGTTTTTTTTAATGAAAACCAAGCCTGTGACCGTATCAGAATTTTAGCTAGCTGTATTAGGCTAATAATAAGAATACATTTACATGATAAGGAGAATTTTCTTAAATACGTTGATCTACTATCGAATCTCCTTAAGTGTTTTTAATAATAAAAAGATAACCTTCCATTGATCACCGTGAGCTTTCGCTTTGTGTTTTTTATCTATCTGTTTATATTTATGTATCAATTATTTATCTATCTATTTATAAACAGGTAGACATTAATTTTTCATTCATGCATTACGTACACGAACGCTAACACGTTACGTAATATCATAACGGTCGACTTTTAAAAAATAATTAAAATAATTGCTTCAACATAATGTTTTAAATTTAAATTAAATTTGAATAATAACTTTACCAGAAAACCTGCCACTTAAATTGCATGCTTTAGCATTTCGAATGCCGGGTTTCTTCAACCAAATGTGCAACTGTCAGACTTCTTCAACCAAATGCAAAATGGCAAGTTTCTTCAACCAAATGCGAAACGGCAGGTTTCTTCAAGCAAATACAAAATGGCATGGTCTTCGTCTCGATTGTCTGTATCTACTTTGGTTCGCACGCATTGTATATCTTAAGTAGAATATTCGTAAAGGCGATGAAATCTAAAAACACTGTAAACACACGAATTCGATCTCATTTCTGATGAAGCGGAATCTTCGACTTTTTAAGTCCCTGCTATTATTAAGAACGCATCGACAGAGATTGGCACTTTCCTTGTTTTACCGTTCTAACACATGTCTACTTTTAAACTTTTTCTCTTTCTCTACTTTAGCTTACCGCGCAACTTTTCTCTCAGTATGTCTTACATCGCGTGTCTCGTGTTGCCTTTAGTAGCAGCAGTGCCAGCTGCACAAATAGTAATAGAAAGTCTTCTATTGACGTTTGTCTTACAAGCTAAGACAATGGCGACAATGTCGAGCGATAACAATGTCGGGTTCTATAAAAGAAAGAGGAGAAAAAAAAAACGTTGACAAGAAACGCCGCCGATACATGGATTTCATTTATCTCGGGAATTCTTTAAATTTTACAGCACACAGCGCTAAATCTACTTATCCTTGAACTTTTCTCTGTCTTTATGCGAAAGAACAAGCTGATAAGAATGAACGTTTTTTTTTCTCTCTGCTGTGAATCTGTTCATTCACTCCAGATTTCTCCCGATTAAACGAAAGTGCTGCTAACTGAAGTTGTTGAGGAACGTATTTCGTCCACGCACAAACAAGTTCTCTTTTACATCCATACCAAACAATTAAGGAATCTTTTACAAAAGTTCCGAAAATAGCTTGTTAGTCATCAATGAATTTAAGAGCACATTCTTCAATTTCCTTTTTTCGACTACTGAAAAAAGAGTAAAACACGAAAGATAAATTACCGTTGATTGCACATTTTTTGTGTATTATCGAAATTTTAATAAAAATGAACCAAATATGTAACGAAAATTGAGGAACGAGAAATCATGAGTTTGAAATGAAAAAGATATAGCAACAGCAATAATTAAAAATAAATCACTCACATAAGTTGGTGTTTAACGAAAATTTAATAAATAAAATGAACCGACTGTTGGCCGTTCATGTAACACAAAATGGGCTAGACATATTCGTTCAACCATATACTGAAGAATATCCCAAGATTTACTCTTTCTTTTTGCCTTTCTGTTTCATTTATGTATGTCTTGCGTGAAATTTTTTTATGTATATATTATTCCCATGCATTGAAACGTTGCACTTATGGATGAATTTTTTGCCTGTAAAGTCAGACTCATTGTGACGTGAAATTACAGTTAGCTGCTAAAAACTGAGAGACGACCATCAAGAGACTTAACTTATATTCTTATAAATTCATTAAATTTTTTTCTTTAATATTTTTTACATAAAAAATCATCAAAGAAACCGTATTTTTTTAGTCCAATACTCAATTTTTTGTAGTTTTGTGGGAATTTTTGTCTAAATGTGTGTAGAAAATGAATGCTAAATTTTATTACATTTAAATAATTGATTTAAGTTTTTAAACTATTTTATTTCAACTGTAAGGGCTAGTTCATAAATCATATAACACTGTTGAGATTTGAAACTATTATTATTATATATCTTTAATGAAATTTTGAAGTATTTGCATTGTATCTATAAAGCATCGTGTCGCACATAATTTATCAAGATTGTTAAAGAACGATCTATGAAAAGTTAATACTTGGAAAAGAAAAAAAGTATAAAGATACGAAAGAGAGAAGTTGACATTTGCCGTGAAAACGTCTACCAAAGGATAGAAAGCCCTCCGTTACTTCTTTCTTTTTAGACAAGAGACTGAATTTTTCACGAAACTTTAATACCAGTAGACATTTTATGTCATTTGACATCACAGTGCAGACTTATTAAAATTTTTGCCCTCCGTCTTCTTGAGCACTTATTATTTTTGCTCATTTAGTTTAATTTGTTACACGATGATGTGATCGAAAATATATCTTAGTTGGCATACTTAAATAAAATTTCAATTTGATATTCATTATTTTTTATAGAATTATTATTTGATCTTGGATATCAACAAAATCTACTATATAAAATAATTAAAAAGGAAGAATAAGAAATAAAAATATTTCAAAATTAATAAAAGAAATTACTTTGATCAATTAAAATAAACATGATTAAAATTATTTATATTTTTTTAAATCTAGAACTTCCTGCTAATTGCCAGTAACAGAAGCGGCAACTCCCGATAAATTTAAACAGAACATTTAAATTAGCAATTTTAATGGTAAATCAATCCAGGAAGATTTGCAATATTTCTATATTGATCTTATAGTTAAAGTGTATTTATTTAAACATAATTTATGCATGATTATTAATTTAGTAATTATAAATCGATATACTTACATTGATTTCAATTTATCATAAAAATACAGATAGTTACTAAGTAGCAATTTTGACATACATGCATGCTGGCAATCCCGAGTATTCGAGAAATAGAGGTTAGGTTAGACTAATACGTACTACCGGATACTAAAATAAATAGAGGTTAAGTTAGACTAATACATACTAGCATACCATACGGATAATCGACTATCGGATCCCTTGAACATTATAACGTAATTCTATTTTTCTATGTCTTTGTTGCGATAGCTCTGTAAATAAGAAACTTCTTGTTAACATTTCTTTGTAAGGAGCTTAAGAGATGCCGATATGTATTCTAATTCAATAGCGACACTTTGTATTTTGCTGGTATTGATAAAGCTATGATAAAATAAAGAGGTAAATTTTTGCTTACTGTGCGGCGAAAGCAATTAGAGACGATGTTGTGCAGAGAAAGCAAAAACGAGCCAACAAGATTAGATTTCCGATTTTCTTGAAAACTAAAGCGAATATGCAAACCGAAATGGAATTCTCATTATTTGTAAGAACCATCTCACTTTACCATTAACTTATATACCAAGAGCTTACACGAAGTGAAATTCTATAGCCGATGTTATTTTTTTTTTCAAATCGTGGGACATACTTTTTTTACGCTAAACATTTATTTTAAATTACAGTAAAATGCTTTGTGACTTCAAAAAAAGTTCACTCGTGTCGCAAACTTTCACACCTTTAGTCCCAATTTTCAATTTCCACTTTTAAATCTTTTTTCCTACAAGGTGTTCTAAAATGAAATATCTTCTTTTGTGCAATAATTGTTTCTAAAGTTATTTTACCATTATTCACCCTACTATGATTTGAACTTTTTGCTATGATTATATTCGTGATAAAAAGTCATATCTCGGACTTTTTTATTAGAAAATGGTAATTTCTACTGTGGGATTTCTTTTTGTGTATTGCAAGTATTATTCTTATTAATTACTTTGAACTTTGTCAGGTATTTTAGAATTTCAGCACTAACAACAGTTTGAACTTCTTATTCATGTTCTTGTCTTTGTTGGTAAATTTAAAAAATTGAGCTTCCTTTTGATCGAATTAATTATTGATTATTTTGTAACAAAATAAGCAATGTTTGCATTTTTTCTATAAAAATAAAAATATATGAAGTAAAAATTTAAGAAAATAGAAGAAAAGTAAGAGTGAGCTATGATTAGAAAATAATAATCAACAAGTATATGCATAGTGAAGAAGTATTACAGGCGTTTGTGTTTTTACCGATATATGCAGATTACTAGCGCCGATGGGTTGTAAAGTTGTTTTGTGTTCAATATAATAACCCTTGGTAACCTGCTGCGCAGCTCCCCTTCAGAGAGTTTATAATTGTATACCTACTTTGCTCTATAACGTTGCTGCAATGCATATATACAACCTTAGGTGACAGAAAAAGAGAGAAACACAAGTACGATCTTTTGATATGCGAAAAGGAAATCTCTCTTGCTGTACATATTGTATTCGCAAGACTCTCTTCCTCCCTCTCTCTCTCTTTTTGCTTAAAATATTATCTGCTGTGATCGACCACACCCGCTCGCCTCGAGCACGTGGATTCTCTCTCTCTCTCTTTGGATCGAGCTCCAATGCAAGCCAGCTTTTTCCTTTTTCTCTCGTATAGACTTTTCTTTAACTTTATGCTTTGGCTTTATCTTCTTTTTCTCATCACTCTTCCAATACCTCTTTCTTCTCACTTGTGCACCAGCATTATCTTCGTTCCTATTTAAGAGAAAGAGGAAAATAAAGAAAAAGCAAAAGTAAGAGCCCTTCAAGTACTGTTTTCGTTTATCTCATCAGGACTTTGAAAGAAGAGATATCTTAGCTAAGCTAGCTTTCCTCTTGTAGAGTAGCGGCAGCTAGCATAACCTCCTTCATTGGAATTAAAATCTTTCAGGCACATCGCATCGTCTATGCAATTACACAGTCTCATATTCTTTTTCCTTTTTAATACACTTATTTTCCGCAAGGATTTTATTTAATTTTTTCCTTTTTCCTGTAAAACGAAGAAAATTAAAGAAATAGAAATGATTACTTAAAAGTAAAAATTTAAGAGCTTATGGTGCACGACTTCCGAATATGAATAAAAAGAACAAATTTTATAAATGTGCACATAGTCCTTGAAATTACTTGCATAATAAGCTATAAGTTCACTGTGGCTTGAGATTTTTTGGTTTTTCTACTTGAACTCTATAAAAATTTGATTTGGTCTATGTTGCATGTGCAATCGCATAAATACTTGGATATACAACTGTTATATTAACAATATGTCGAGAGATTACATCGACACAGCTCAGTAAGATTGTACTATATGAACATGTATTACAAGTTGCCATTAAAAAATTTCAATTTAAAAGAATCTACAAGAAATATTTCTCTAACTCTCGATCTATTTGATTGAAAATTTTTTTCAAATGCGGTTGAAATTAATTTTATTGCTTCAGGTTATATTAATCTTGAATGACACATATATGTATAATTAATGGAAAGAGCATTTTTATAGATTGACACACGTTAAATGGCAACATTGTATATTTTATTACAATCGTAAGCAAACTTATACAGCAAATTTTGTTATTACAGCAAATTCAATTACTTCTTTACTTGGTGACATAATCTTAATGAACCTGGAATATTACTTTCTTTTTTTATAATTTTCGAAAGTCTATTTTTTATTCCTGAATCCAATAATTATATAGAATGTAATATTATTTATTTAAAATTTATTGATAATTCAATTTTAATAAAAATGTAATAATCATGGTATAAAGCTCGATACGTAATTGAAAACTTTCTTATATTTATGGGAATATATGCAATTCTGTCATTTATGGTACACATTGGAAAAAATATTCCTTTCTTTACGATAATACACACGAAAAATTGACAATATAGGTGCAGTATATCAGCATTTCATTTATCACATTATTGTTATTATAATCAGTCCTTCATAGAGGTCTCAGTGGCTCAGTCGGTATAGTTCGATGGATTCATGATCTCGAGAACCCGAGTTCGAATCCCGCTCTCGGCTGCTGATTGATACAAGCACCTCTGTTATGTGCTTTGTTTACAAACACGCTGAAACGACCTTCGTCGCTAATTAGCATCATAATGATAGCATAAGCATAGCGACGTTAAATAAGAAATAAAAACAAAAAGACATAATTTAATAACTGGGTTTTGAGCTATAATCTTTTTATTTTAGAAATTGCATGTTTTTTACAGAAATTTTTTTGTTTTAATATAAATAAAAGTCTGCTTTAATTAAACATAAAATCAAATTTTTTCGAATCGCAAATGAATAAGTATTCGTTTGAAATAAATAAAATCTCTTACTTACTCAATGTTGTTTTGCAAATCAATCACTCTCATACGACAATGTGTATGTTTTACCCTTGGGCAATCATATTTTATTATATACCGTTCTCTTCTTTTTCATTCCAAGTGAAATCATCTTTGACCGTCTTCCTTGACATTTAATGAATAATAGAGTCCTTTTTGCGCTCTTATATACGCTCTTTTTCTCACAGCATACTTACTTTGCCAATTTATATTAAATTTCAAAAGACAAAAAGCATGTAAAAGAAATAAAAAGCGGAAATGAAAACCGCTACTAATACATTTGCTTTTATCTTCCTTAAATTTTAATTGAAACTCTGTCGACTAGTCTTCAATTTTTAAAAATACATATTATACATGTGTATTTAAAAAAACAACGTTTTCCTGTAGAACAAAAGAACAATGATGGCTATTTAAAAAATTCTTACTGAAAGTGGTAAAGAAATGAAGGTATAGTTTAAAATAAAAAATCTAGTTGATGGATACTTCATGACCGAATCAAAATCTAAACAATCATTATATAGTCATTTCTGCCCAGATTCTGAGGTTGTTCTTATGGTTCCAACAACTGTATATTTGATCTTCATATCTTTTGCACGTGTTATAAAATAAAAAAATCTCAAAAAATAAACCGCGTTAGATCTAAATCGGTTAATCTGTTTTTAAGATATAAAGGTACGCATATGGTCTTGGATGCACGTACAAGCATACATACATATATGGAAATTTTCTAAAAACAGTGTATTTCGAAGATTTATTCATTATCTTTTGTGTGCGGAGACTATAGATAAGAAATAAATATGTGCTCCGGTCTAATACAAACATACACACATTTTGTTAATATCCGAGTCGATTTTCATTTTCCCGAGCATTTTCCAGTGGTCAAATAAACATTTGCTTTTCTTTTCTCTCCATGCAGTTTCACACGGTATATTCATCTTTTTTTCGTTTCAATTTCTTTCTTTGAGGACAACTCTCTTTTCGCTGAGAAAAAATTACCGTAAAGATAAAAAATTATTTTTTTTCTCTTCCTGTAAAAAGAAACAAAAGAGGAAATCTCATTAAGTCCTGCTATATTTTCTACACATACATAGTTCATATGTATTTTTATTTGACTTGACATGAAATCATAGTTGTAGACACAAGAGTTAATATTTGTATACGTGTCCTTAAGTACTTGGATTTTTACGGTAAATAGTATATATAATGATATACGATTTTATAACAGACTATAATTTAAAAAAATATAATTCCCATATAAGCTATTTAAATAGTCCATATAATTCTCAGTTTGTTTTTAGTAGAATCAGTTCGAAACATTTAATTCATCATGCATACACTCGTATGTGGATAAAAAATGTAAAATACGCATTATAAAAGTGCTTAAAAATATATATATGTACGCGGTACAATTGACATCCTTAAGCCTCTCTGCTGCAGTATACAATGTTAGCCAACGCATCGGCTATTATTAAAGATCTCTATCCTTAGGCAAGTCGTGACATACTCTTTCTCCGCGCGTCTGATGTATTAACTTTTGACGATGAATTACTCGAATTTCTCCCTCTCCCATACCGTGTTCCTGTGTAACAATCCCGCCTCCACTATTATTCTATCAGTTGTTCACGCACGCCCGGTGTAATATTTTTTTTTATTTTTCTTCTTTTTTCAATTACTCTCTTTTTTCTGATCACACACACATGGTTTACAGATCATACGGTTTTACCAAAATAATAGAGGAATACGAGTTAAATATCACCTGTCAGTCATACAAATGAGAAATTTTGATTAATATAGAAAATATTTAAAGCTTTATATTCATATAAGCCAAACAAAGCGTTAAGGATACATCGAATAAGAAAAGATGCAGTAGAGGCGATACTGTGCAGACATATAAAATGCAACTCTCAACTGAATCCGTCGACATTATATATATTTTCTATCGAGAAGTGGGAGGAAAAGATTGAGATTATATATATATGTGTATGCTGCGTATGTAGACTATAGATGAATTTGCAGTGCAAGCTTCGTGTGAGTAAACGACGCAGACCACCCAAGGATTATGCGTTGTAGACATGAACGAGCGCGGCAGCGTCAGTTGGCATACAGCCATTATAGGAGCGCCTGCGTATCAGAGACGATATTCCAGCTTTGCTCTCAGAGCTTATATCGAGAGCGAGCGAGGAGACTCTGTACTGTAAGATTGTACTTTTAGATATAACTTCATTGCCGAAGGCCTTCGTCAACCTTGTCCAGAGAGGGAGAGAGAGAGAGAGAGAGCACTACAGCAACAAAGTGCGAAAACTTTAAGATTACTCCTCCTACAAGATGTTCATACTTAACATACATTTTGCAAGCGATTCCGTCTGTATTATACATGTTTGCTTGGAAAAGACGTTTGAGATCGGCTTTATAAAGCTAAAAGCAGACTCTAGTCCTTCGAGTGATAAATCACCGAGTCCGTCTTATTTTCCCTACTCGTGGAAAACACTATGTTGTGATTATTATATACTCATTTTTTTAACGGCTTATTTTATGCACTCCTTTATTTTAGTTAGACCCTCGTCAGTCTTTTTAAAGACTCACTACAGACTCAATTTCTCTTACATTTAAATTATATTTCATTGGCCTTCTTTACCTGACGTTAAAAAAAGTTTATTTTATATATGCGTATATATCTAGAGGACATTTCATGTCAACTCGAACAGTTAAAAAATAAGAAATTCTTCAAGTCTGGGAATTTGTTCCATTTGGTACCAAAGATATACAAAATAAATTTTACAGCTCTAGGGATCAAGAGTTAAAGATTATGAAATATTTTGATTTTGAAAGTTTTTGTTAAATAAATTTTGATTAATTTTTTACTCGAAAGTTATTAACTTTTTATATAAATTAAATAATATAATTTTTATTATAAATAAATTTGTAAATTTTTATAAATTACAATAAGCCAATTTTTTAGCTAATTTGATTTGTAAAAAAATATTATTTAATATAATCAATAATTGTCCCGGTTTTTAATGGGAAAATTAAACCATTAAAAAGTTAATCAATCTGGACAGTTTTTGGATGTATTGGATATAAGAGCTAAAATAAGTTCTAATTTTAGTATTATATTTCTTCAGCGCTGTTTGAGTTAATAATCGCTAAAGTATTTTGACAAGTCCATTTTCTATTCATGCCTTATAAAAAGTTGCTTATCATCTTTTCTTATTGATAGACTGATTTTCTATGGAAAATTTAGTTTTCAAAGACTTTTTTAAAACGTAAAGAATAAATAAAGAAACAGACCTTGCGACTTGGAAATTTATTTAATTTTTGGGCAAGTTCGAAGCTTTTCATGTGCTTTGCTGTAGCATCTTCGATAGATTTAATACCTTGCTGATCATGATAGAGGCTCTTTCCTTTAGTTCAAAAGATATGACGCTATTTTCGTCTGTCAATTCTAGTACAATGTTAGAGAGTATCTTCTTAAAAAAGGATTTTCGTCCAGACTTATCAATGTGAACTTCTCAGCAGAATACTGGACTTTTTTAGCACATAATTGTATAAGAAAAATTGTAAAGATCGGGTAATGGGTAGAGATTGAAATCAGTATAGGTAGAAAGAGGTCGAGAATAAATTGAAGATGAGAGTAATGTAGGAACCAAGGTAAAGATTAAGATAACGTAGCGTAAGGTCAAATAAGCAACAGAAATGTGTTATAATTTAGGTAGATATGAACATTAAAATAAGAATAGGTGTAATAATTAAAACGAAACAGAGTTATAAAAGTATTGAGCGTAACATGTGGTATAGGTATAACATTGAATTAAACAATTAAAAAATAAATTATATTTTAAATAATAGGTAAGGGAAATATTATTTTTAATATACAATCGAATAGGTCAATTTTATTGCATGGATCAATTTTATTTTATTTTTTTTAATCAGAATTTTTTTATTTTTCGCACAATGTCATAAATTTCAAAGGTGACCCATAAAAAGCATATTTTATACCTGTGGGTATCTTACTTTGTTAACAAGAAATTATTACAAATCAATCAAAAAGCAGTACAAAAAAATTAATTCTAAATAACTTTCAAGGATACGAAATAACTTGCATCTTTAAAATTCAGTATTTCTATGAAATATTGTTAAAATAAGAAATAAGCAAAGATATGACGTACGTTACATCGTATGAGTCAAAAGGTCAAAATAAAGACAACTGATTATAAAACTTGTTTTTTCATAACACCAAAAATGTTGCTAAAAAAGAACCATGAAAAATCATGTTTTTTCAGAGATGATAAATATTTAAGAGTAGACCGGTTTCGTCAAAAGTACAAGGAACTTTTTGTGGGCCTGCATAATAATTTTAATTCTCAATTTAAACCGGAAATCGGTTTTTCAAACCATATATACTTTTTTTTAACAGTACACGCATATTATTATTATATTTGAAACGGAGAAAGATGAAGTTATTTAGGGTATGTTTTGTTCAAAAATACTTTTCACAAGCTTAGAATATCCTGTTTTTGATTTAACGTTGCATTTTAAAGATTTTTTAAAATTGTAAAGAGCATTTTCAAACAGAAATGTTGGTTAACTTTTCTATATATTTAAATTCTGTAATAATAATGCACGTAAAAAATTAACTTTTTTAGTCATATACAATTGATTATAAATCCACTTTGTTTATTTTTATTATTATATTAAATCACCTTTATTTTCAAAGACTTGGATAGGGATCCAGGATACTCTATATATATATATATATATATATATATATATATATATATATATATATATATATATATATATATATATATATAAATTTCGTTATCTGGTAGAAAAATCGATCTGCGTGTCGACGAAGGAGAATAAAAAGGAGAAGAGAAGAAGCAGCGGTACAGACAAGAATATAGTGGATATATCTGTTTTTGCTAGGAAAGTCAAGGGCCGGGTATTTCCGAGAAATTTATATGGCTCACAGCGCTTAAACGAGAGCACGTACTCTGGATGCTAAAATTGACGAAATTAGGAAGATGAAAAAGGATACAACATATTCACATAAAAGAACTTGCGAAGAATAGCACTAATGCACGAATGTCTGGGAAAAAGAATTAGAAGGGCCAAATCGTGGAATCCGATTATCGGTCTCAGCGCCTTTTTTTTCTTTGTTTTTTTTTCTTTTTTAAGTTTTTGTAAATGTCAATATATAAATTCTTTATTGGCTTACCTGATTGTTGGAAACATAATTTTTAATATACTTAAAAACGAACAATTTATGGCGACAACGCGAAAAATTTCTAAAAACTTTTTGATTTGCAAAAAGTTTTAAAAAATAGTCATTTTTCACTAGGTCATTAAATTTCTGATTTTTCCTCTAATAATATTGGATTTAAAAAAAAAAGTGTAAAAATATTTTCTATTGAAATTTATATATGGAATTCACTTGAATTTTTGTATACTATCTGCTGAACCTCATAAATTAATAATGAAATTTTTTAATTTCTATTTTGTTAAACTTTTAGTAAGTATGCAGTATAATGACTTAAATTACAATCTTTAAAAATTAAAATATATTCTATATATAATTTTCAATAGAAAATATTTTCATTCATTTTTTCTAAAAATCAATACTTTTGAAAATAAATAAAAAATCTTATGATTAAGTCAAAAATAACTATTTATTCAGAAGTTTTTAAAATTAGAAAATTTTCAGAAATTTTTGGTAATTTTTCACTTTGTTGTTAAAATTTGTTATTCATGAAAAAAAAACAAAAAATTAAGATGTTAAAAAGCATTTAATTTTTATTTTGTAATTTATATTAATTCAAGAAGAAAAGTGAATTAGAAATTATTTTTATATAAAAATATAAACCACTTTTTATTTTTTCGCGATGTCAAAAATGTCCGTATAGCAGTCGAATCCGCATCTAAAAAATACCCTTATTTGTGTTTGCAGAATAAATTTTCTTTCATAAATGAAACTTTCTTTTTGCTTTTATCATCATCTCTTCTGTATTAAAGAAGTAGCACATAAAAGAGAGAGAAAGAGAGAGCAAAAGAATTTTGTAACATTGCCAAATAGGCAGCATTTGACCAAAAACAACTGTAATAATTCTGCATAGCGCAGATGAGAAAAAAACGACTGGCTATAAAAAAATAAATTTATAACACTACTAGAAATTAACAAATTTTTAAACCATGTTTTTTATGTACTTTTTCGTATTATTCTAAAAATAAGGAAAATTTTTAACAACTCATAAACTGCTATCAATTCATTGAAACTTAAAAGTTCTTCAATTAATATCATACTATATAAAACATTTGGAAAGTATAATTTACCATACAGTATTTATGTTATCTGCATTTCAAAAACATTTACTAGGAAATCTAAAAAATAATTTAATCTTCTCAATTATTAGATTTATTAAAATATTATATAAAAACTTTTTTTTATGAATAATGCTAATGTTGTAATGCTGTTGTAATGTTGTAATGCTGTAAAACTATAATAAAAGAAAACTAAAACTATAATAAACGATAATAAGATTTTTTCTATAAAGTATGCGCAAACTCGCTTTCTCGTGCTTGTTTTGCATGTGCAAAGTAGTTGTTTTACGAACGGCGTAAGGTAATTTTACTCACAGAATATGTAATGTTATTGTGTTACGCGCCGCGTACATAAAGTAATTACGGTCTGGAATACCAAAAACATAGTTCTTTGAACATTGAAATCATTTTTTCACTAATAACATTTTAAGTATTTAAGAGCATTCGATAAGCTTGAGCTCTAGATTTTTTTATTAAAGCAGAAAATTAAAACCTTCCACAAGTGATGAGAAGGTGACTTGTGAACTGGTATTTTTATTTAAGATTAACTTTACAATGCGAACACAAATGGACTAATATTTTGTTGGGAATAGTCCAAGCTTATTGTATGGCATCCACGTCTATTTATTTCCACCATCACTTACCGCCAGAGCCATTTATTAGGATACGACGAAAACAAGTTGTACACATACTCTTTATGAAACTATGACAGCTTTGAAATGTATTGACAAATTATAAACATAGCTCATATACGATTTTTTTACTTTATTTAAATTTAAACGATAATTAATAAAATAAATATTATAAATAGAAAAAAATATTTGAATAATTAAATCTTATTGTTTCAGAGATGGGGAGGACATGTGGAACTAGGTAAGAAACAGGCGTAGAGCAACTTGGATAAATGTCCTCAATGATGGAGGATGAGGGTGGTGGCCCGGGGCCTTCTCGCTGCCTTCTGCTTTTGCAGAGGTCTCTGGCTATCCAGTTGACGAGAGGCCCGCCTCCGCAAATTCTCAATTCAACTCAGCATGACGCCTGTAAAGAACATCCCGCTGACGAGATGTGGATGTACGATAAGGGATACAATCTCTTTCAAGTAAGTTGCATTTTTTATTTTATGTTCAACTACTTTTTCAGCTTTTTATCATAATTATTTTAGTTTAGTTTATATATACTTATGCGCGGCATTCCACGTCAACTCGCATAGCCAAAAAATAAAAATTCATTTCATAACCAATTCAAGAGTTTTACTTGAATTAAGCTAAATTTAAGATAATAAATAGTTCATTTTAATCTAAAAAATAGCTGCTGCTATAAGAAAAGATCACTCCGCTTACTCTACATAAAAATCATCTTAATTTTTCAAGAGCTTTTTAAGATTTTATTAAGATTATAATATTGGAGTAAAACGAAATCCATATAATTTATTGATCAAAACACGAGTCTATTGAACTTTACGTGCATATCGAGGCGTGGAGAAAAAGAAAAGGAATAAAAATTTTTCTTTCTCGAAAATACCATAAAACAAAATAAAGTTGAATTGTTTTAAAGATTTGTTCTGCGGTGCTGATGCTTGCATTCTCCTTCCTTTCATTTTCTTCTGGTTTTATACGATATTGCACATAGACCCTTGAGTGAAATGCTACGCGAATCAGAAGAAATAAAATTGGAACACGCTTTCCAGATCAAGAGTACTCGATCTTTTCACCGCCTGCAAAAGAGAAACTGGAAGCCACCCTTAAACTAGTCAACTACCTTGCTTACTGTATCTTCGTTTCTCTCTCTCTCTCTCTCACTTTCTTATACACATATTGTCTCTTAAACCTTTCTTCTTCGATGCTTTTGTTTTGCTCCTACTATTTTATTATTCTTTTTCCTTTCTTACGATTTTATTGTACTGTATAAGAAAGGTTCGGTTTTATTTTTACCTTATCAATAAGTTATAGGCGCTATGCTACAGTGTCTTTTTTTTTTATTTTTCTTTCAGCGTTAAGTTGAACGATTGAAGCTGTGCAAGTGCTTTTCTGACGAGTTTGCTGAATCACTGAATATTCAACAAAAGACTTTTCAAAGTGCAGCAGTCCGCTGCTTTGCTAGCTAGTACTACACTATCCGCGGTGCCGAAATTACCAAAAAATTCGAAAGACCTTACTTCAATGACCTCAATTCTTTTAAGCAAAAATTTTTACACCAAGTGTACAGCTTTTTCTAACTGCTTGTCGTATATTAAATTTATACAATTCGCGCTATTAATCAGTATTGAAATCTATTAAAAACCTGATAAATATCTCTATTACGGTAAATAAAATAATTAGTTAAAACAGCCTAATTGGCGTTATTATTATACAACTGAAAAGATAAACTATTTATGACCCAGTATTATGTTTCCAATGCAATTAGTGTACACATATTCATTGCCACTAATAGCAACCATATATCTTTACAATCTTTAACTGAAAAATATGCTTTTAGAATTCTATATACATTTGTGCACCAATTCAATGAACAACGATAAATAATTTAACTTTTAGTTATTCGAGTAATTATCCATTGTCGTGTAAAATATCAACTGTCTTAACGTTGATTGCAAATCGTTCTTTCATTAAATAGTTGAAAAAAAATTTTTCTTGGTTATTCGTTTTTTCAATTTATGTGTGTAATTAAATGAGAGGTTTAGTTACATTAGCGTGCAGTTCATAAACATTTGTTGACAGAAATAATTATCACTTTAAACAAAATTAATATTTTTGTATCAACATATTCTTGTGAAGGCATTAAATACAAATTAATTCTACAAATACTTTAAACAGTATTACTATGATTTGATTTTCATGTGTAAAAATGAAAAATATTATGCAAATCGTAGTGTTATATTGTTCGAAAAGAGAAGCAGAAAAATATTTATGAAAGAAACACAATGAATTCTTATGCAAAGAAAAAATTTGTTTGGCTAACATTTCTTGTAGTGGTAGTTTCGATATGCATTTAAAGGATTGAAAAAAACTCTAAATATCGAGCACACAAGAGGACATAGTCTATCCTCATCGCTTCTTTCCTAGTTGGTATTCACGAGATAGTTTCTTTTCTCTTTTTTTTCTTTTCATTGATCGATAAGACACTGATGAGGAAAATGTTATCTTTTCAGTTCTGAATAGTTTGAGCTTCTTGCTTTTGCTGTATTTGGATCCCACTTTGCCAAATAATTCAGGGCCAAACAAGTGAACCATTAACTCTTCTCTTATTCGTGCAATCAATTATCAATTAAATTAGTAAAAATCATAATATTCAAAGTCAAATTTACTAGACAGTTATTATTTAGGATTGCACAAGCAGATCGATTTTTAAACAAATTATGTCGACGAATTTTTTAACGATATAAGTTCTTGTTTACAACTTTGACTATAGCTAACAAAAAACAAAATTACCCAAATAAATTGATCTTATAATAATTTCTCTTTAGCATTACGCTTGCTAACTAAAATTCGTCTTAACATATGCTGGATGGTATTATAAACCTGCATGTAGAAGGTAAGCGAACGATTGCAGCTTAGTATATAATATTCGTTTGGGCTGTAAACTTTCCTTTTTAAGCTTGGGTGCTTTCTTGGCCACATAATGCAGATTTCCGCGCAAAAGCCACCCACAAGATAGCTCGCGGCCTCCCTAGTTTCTTCCACTTTCACTTAGCTCTCCAACAGTACAGATAGTAATAACTGCAGGCATTTAAGCGACAATAAACACTGAAAACTAAAAGCATCTTGTGTAAATAGAAGATGTATGTGGTAAATGCCACGCCCCGTCGCTTTACCCGACAGATAGAATCGAAGATCGAATTTAATATATATTATACAGGCGCAACAATTCTCAGCATCGGTTACGATCGTTAAAACTTCGGTTCTTTTTTCCTTTTCTTAAACAGAGCTTACCTATGCAATGACTTTCTTTTATCTATATCAACGTCATCGATTAACCGACCTATTCTCGATCAATCGATAAATTTGCCTTTTCGCGTGATCATCACGTTACAACTGTCGATCTAAAATCGCGATCGGTGCCAATTGACATAGACACATCGTAAATATAAATAAATTACTGTAGCCTACCTATAATATGTATTAGGTAACGTTTGCTGTTTAAGCTGGTTGTGTTATACAATTGATAATATTATTATATCCCCAAGAGATATTGTATAGAATTATTCTTTGTTTACAGCTTCTGATTAGAAAATTTTGTTTGCTCAAAGTTTAAGTTTCACCAAACTTCATCTAAATGTAGCCAATGAAACAATATCAAACTTTAATTATTAAATTGTGCTGAGAATCTGGGAAAAGTTTTAGAATGGTTAGAGTAAATTAGAAATAATGTTTTTATGCTGCAACAAATTAGATTACTATTACTTTTAAATACAAGTTATATTATAACATTTATAATTTGAACGCCTAAAAATGAATATATTATTTTTTTAACATTTGCAATTTGAATAATGTACTGTCTTTTATGTAGTTAAAAAAATGTCTACAGCCTAAAGTCAGAATCAAGAGATAGGCTGTAATTGAAAATAAAAAAAAAGTTCAGAAAAGAAAATAAATCAACCAATAAATGGAAAATGATTTCCGAGTTTGGTAAATTTTTTTAGTGTAAACGTGAGTTAGAAATAGCATGATTTGATGCTCGCAAGCTGCACTGGAACAGCTAATTTTAAATGCCTGATATATGAGGAACAAATAAATTTTTTAGTGCATAGTAAAAATGAAGTCGAAATGACAGTAATAGCAAAATTTACGCAAGTTCATTGTCGTCAAAAATCTCGTTCGAGTAGGATTAGCGAACTGCAAGAGCTTTCTCTTTTGTAATCTTAAAAAGCCAAAATTTTTTCCCTTTCTTTCAAGAATTCATATACAATGACTCTTTTGTGTTTACGAAACTTGAGAGCTGCTGCCGCAACATGCGAAGGTGAAATTGATTCTTTGAAAGTCGCCCGCAAGATTTTCACAGTCATCGTTTTAACGATCTACAAGGAGCCTCTTAATATATGATACGGGGAGAGTTGTTTATATACTATCATTTGCAACAGAGATTTCAACAAAATTGTCATTTGATATCTTGTAAAACTTTTCACTCGCAGTCAGTCATGTTCAAATACAAATATTTTTTCTTTTAATTTTAATAGTATCAGATAGTTTTTACAATGTTTACTTATCTGTTAAGCCAAATGCTCATTCCCCTCTGGAACAATGATAGTTTTTCATTCATATCACTTATTCAGAGTTCATCGAGATATTTCAGCATTTTTTCGAGATTTGAAAAATTTGTAAGTGCGTTGCATATGACACATATGAATTTAACGGTTTACTTTAATAATTAAATTTATATATGTGCGTGTATGTGTACGTGCGTGAGTGAAAAAAAAATAAATAAATTTTTTGTTAGAAATAATACCCAAATTTAAGCAAATTACAATCTATAAATCTTTTTGCTTATCTGATTAATTCATCTAATGATTTTCTATCTGTTTAATTTCTGAGTTTTTCCGAATAAGATGAATCTGCAAAAAAATTTAATAGACTGAATTTTTTTTACTGGATAAACAATACGTATTGAACAATTTTATACAAATATAATTGCAAAACTATGAGAACTTCTAGTTATAGATCATTCAGTCCATCAAATTTTTTCGTGTGCAAGTTACCTTGTTGAAGAACTTACATCCGCTGGGTAATACGTGCGCTGAGCTGGAAAATTTTTTTTCTGGTTATAAAAAAGATAAAAATCTTTACGTATAATCGATTGATCCTTGACAGCATTCTAGTCTTAATTTATATTAGTTATATTTAAAAATCTAAAATATTGCATTCAATTATAATATAAGCTTGTATTACATAATGCAGAGTTAAGCCGAGTTGAAAAATCTTTATTAAATTTGGTTCATTGACCTTTGAATGGTGTGGAAAATATATTAAAATCAACAATAATACCATTACTTATTTAAATATTAAATTTATCATATATTAAAATAATTTTAAATTTATTAAATATTATATGAACTTTTAAATAGAGTGGTTTTTAATATAATTAGAGCAGGGCGGGGCGAAAGAGGGCTAGAAGATTACATAATAATTGAAAAACAAATATTTAGAAAAGAAAATATTTAATTTAAGGGAAGATGAATGAGTCGCAAGGAGTTGATCTAATTCTTTTAGCAAAAGCTAAATTCAATTCTGCCTTTTTCAAACAAACATATGAAATTGATAAATATAAGCTAAAACATGAAAATGTTTAGATCTAACATTATTTTTAAATTTTTCAGGGCTTTTTGGAAGCAAATTCAAGATGCTGGTGGAACGTCGCGTTAGTCGACGCTACTCGACAGCTAAGGTACAAGGGTCACGTTGCTCCTGGAGTTTTAATGGTCGGTGGTCCACCCTGCGCCCTTGAGGTTTTAAGAGCAGCTTGGTCGCGCAACGTTTTGCGACCTCCTGCAGATCACATTATCAGTTGTCTCGGTAAGTTCCTACTTTTTTAACTTCGTTTCAATTTTTTACAGTCGTGCACTCGTGTACCAGATTATATATCGTCGCTCTTAACAAAACGTAGTATATTTCAAGTAGCACATATTAAAATTTGTTATAACGTAACACATTTCAAATACTTACACGAAAACTAACATATTTAGTCATAAAAAAGTATCGTTAAAACGTATTATTATTCATGGAACAGCGTTTGAATATGCTAGTCTTTAATAGACAATTCAAATATGATACTCTTCTTAGTAAAGAGTGTCAAATGTTTAATTATTTTTGTTTAAAAATGTAAAAAGTAAAATAAATACAAAAAAAGAAAATGTAGCAATCGTGGAACTAGCCGACAAAAACTAAGCTATAACTATATATATTATAAATATTATATATATTTTAAAACTAGGGAGTGTGGCATTTGCGAACCAAATCAATTTAAGCATTTAATATACACAAAACTTAATAATCTCTGAATATATATAAAGTGATGATTGAAATTCGAATTAGTTTATTTAATTATACACTTATATATGTAAAAAAATAAGATTTAATAAAAATTAACCTTTTTATCTTGCGTAGCATATAATAATTTGAGAATATTCAATACGAGTGCGTGAAATATGAAACGCGAATAGAAAATCCTTGATGGTAAGCAGTCGGCTAGGACCAACGTGAAAAAATCGCGAGGATTGCAGTTGATGAACAATTACGCAATGAGGGCGCTCTCACTTTACTTAGATAGAACCTAGCATATAGAATGTGACGCATAGCCTGAGTTTACAGGTATTAATATATGCCAAATGCCAGAATAACATATCTGTAGCCGACGAACTTTCGTTTCAATGGCCCCGGGCCAAGTTGTACCCCTTTACCAAAAGGTCAGCCTCTCACGCTGCTAACTTTCGTATTATTTCTCTCTCTTGCGCTTATAGATATGCTATATACCTTTGCAAACATATATGACAGTATAAAGTGCAACTCGCTATATATTCACGACTGTAATGACACAAGTTAATTCATAACTCTCAATCGATATTACTTTGATTTTAGAAATTTCATCAAATTTCCGATATCTATACTTCCTTTCAGATCTCATATTTGTGTATGTACGTACATATGGACACCGGTTAATTTTTTTTATGTCAACTGTAATCATAAGAAAATAATTTTTTTAAGAAAAAATTGTAGAAAACTTTTGAATTGTAGAAAAATCAAAATCTTCTGAATAATAAATGTTTGATTAATTTAAAAATAATAAAAATAAAGTAAAAGTAAACTTAAATATAATGTTGATTAATTAAGCATAGTTATGCTTAATTTCTGGTTTTTTCATAAATTTTAAAGCGAGTCGTCTTCTTTGACACTTTGTTTAAAAAAAATTTTGAAAATAGTATTTGCTAGAAATAAAGAAATTTTGCCGGCGACTGTCATAGTATTTTATAGTTAAAATTGCAGTGATCACTGATGAGTGGGTGCAAGGGGGAGCGGATAAATAGAGAGAAAGGGAAAGAGAAAAGGAGGGGTAAAGCTTTAGGTCGCGTTTCGCTGGTATATATAAACAGAATAAGAAAGATACGACTACTTAGCGAGTGAGACTCTCACGCTCTCTTTTACTGTGAATTTGATGAAGAGTATATAAACTGGGTGAATCTTGCCTTGAGCCTTATTTTCTCGCGTTTATATGCCTCGGCTCGTGTACTCGCCATTCAATATCAAAGCCTAATCTCACGAGATGCCTCTTCCGGGATCTATAGGTGCTGTATGTGCGATACAAGCATCATTTCCTTCTAATTTTTTTGCTCTTTAGTCTTTATAATCAGAAAAATTTCTCACAAACATTAAAGACAACTGCTCAACTATGCAAAGCATTTGTTAAATCTAACTATGATGATCCGTCTTATCAATAAGCAATTCAGAATAACAGAGAGTTTTCTCATCTTTTTCATTCTCCAGAACTTTTTTCTTCCCCGAAATTATGCAACTTAACTTATTTTATCGATTGTCACGTTATGTGTTAGTCTATGTTGCCCCGATAACTGTTGCATATACTTCTGATAATTGATTAGTTATGCAAATTTCCTGCATCTAATTAAATAGAGATTCTGCTTAATCATCTCGCATACATCCACCTTATTCGTGTTCTAAAATTTATAAAAAAAATCATTTCATATTTTCTCATATTTGTTTATTAAATTTGAATAAGATATAATAGATGGATTCTACAAATAATACATTTTCTTTTTACCGATTGAAGCGCAATAGCTCAAATAATATACTTTGTAAGTTTAAATTAAGTGAATAAGTTTACAGGTTATCGATTAAGCTGATATAAATTTATCTCGACAGAGCTTTCATAAAGCGGTTCTATTAAAAATAATAAAGTTTGCAGATTTTGATTTTATTAGAGTATGTATCATAAAGATATATTGAAACTATTAAATTTTTCAAATTTCAATTAACATGAATAGAAACTTTAAAAAAAGTTAAAGATAGCCTACACTCAGAGTATCCGTAACGCATGTGTCGCAGTTGCTTTAAAAATCGCGCTTTCACCTCTATCACATAAGTCTTGCGAGTAATAACGTGCTGCCACCGCTTACGCTCCGACAATGCATCATTTGGCCTACATATTTAAATCAAGGCGGACAATCAACAATAACAACAACAACCACATATACAATAATAATAATATGAACAATAGCAAAAACAACTTCTAAAATCGTAGATTCTTGTAAAAAATCTTATTGGAATAAATAATAAATATCAGTAAAATTTTTCCAAAAGATATGTCTCGCTTTATGATGTAAACGTTTGTCAACTATTAGCAACATTTATTTATTTATGGTAAACGTTATTAATATCTGTAAAGCTCAAATGAAAGCTTGGTCTAATTATAGTAAAGATTTTTGGAAGTAAAAGTTTTATTGTCATTTTTTTTAGAAAATAGACTGTTTATTATCACACCCTTAGTACGTTTTCATTTTACACTGCGAAGTTCGAAGTTTTAAGTTCATATAATTGACTTTTCCTCTTTCTTTAGATTTTGCTCTCCTTACGTTATTCATAACCTTCATTAACGTTTTCTTCTTTAAATCAGCCTTTGTTTTTTGCTGAGCTTTTGCGCACCAAACCTTTTTGCAAATGAGAAATCGTAAATAATCTTGCGACACAAAGACATACCGATGCCCAAGAACACACGCGTATATGGAAGCTTTATTCTGTTTTCCGATTTTTTTAATGACCACGATGAATCACCTAAATTACTATGGGAGTTAATATACATTGCCATAACGTACGTGCCTTTTGGCTAAGAGAGAAATTAATTGAACTTTTCGTTCACGTTTCTAAATTACGCGTAATAAATATTTAATTTTTTCGAATTTCGAAAATGTATATACGAATCTCTATATTTACAAATGCACATATGTGTATATATATATATATATATATATAGATTGTAAACTATTACCTGTGCTATGAGAAACTGCTGGAGGCTCGAAGTGAAAAGCTTTTTCGTTTTGCTCCTTTCGTTAAATCTACAAGACCGTGAGTCTTAAATCTTGATTCGCAGTAGAGAGTAGACACTTTCACCTCATTTAAACATCGTTTTGTCAATATTTGTCTGCTCAGACTAGTACGCAAACTACTGAACACAATGCTGGATTCGAATGACATATTTCAGACTGTTTCTACTGTAAACATTTTGTACAAATATACTTTACGAAGATCACAGCTAATTTTCTAAGTGCATTTTGCTGTTCTCTGCATAATCAAAGTTATTTTTAAACTTTATAAAATATGAACATAAGTAATGATTTTTATGACAATTACCAAAAGAATATCTATTGTTACTAAGTAAATTATCTATTTTTAAAAAAACAACTTATTATTTCTGTATAAAATAAATCAAAAAATTAATAAAATAAATGATTTTAACAGATTTTTAATATTTAAATGATAATGTTTATTTAATAACTTACGTAAAATCAAAAATTTTATTTTTTTATAAGTTATTTTTTTAATTTTTAAAATTTTTAATGATTTAGTGATTGAAGTAATAGAGGCACGCGAGAGTCTGTAATTTAATTTAAGACGATGTAATTAGCAACGAGTCAACTCTAAAGCTTCTTGGAATTGTCAGGAAACAAGAAGTAAGGACAGACTAATACACGTAACGCGATTGTAAACCAGCTTGGAGAGTCGAAGAACCGTAAAACAATACTCTTTTCTGATAAATAAGAAATATTCAATGGAAGTTTATGTGCGTATAGAATATATTTGATAAGTTATTGATCCATTGAAGCTCCAATCATTCGTAAATAATCAAAAAAATTTTGCGCAACTCAAAAATTTCTTTTCCTAGTTTTGGTACGAAAAAATTTGTTATTTAAAATACGTTGTAATTATTATAATTAATAATATTTCATACTGAAAAAATTCCAAGTGTCAATCGATTATAACTTTTAATGATTAATATTAAACTCCTATAATGATCATACAAGAAGAAAGCAGGAACAATCGCTCGTCATAATTCCGACATTTATGACTTAAGTTTTTTTCATTGTTTTATTTTTATAATGGCAACAGATTAAAATTATCACCTTTTCAATGCTTATATTTAAATGTAATTTACTGAAAATTATAAGTTATATCATCTATACACACATAGACACGCATTCATATAAACACATCTAGGGTATGTATATCTTTGAATGTCGGAAAAAAAAATTGTCCAGTTAAGTAACGAGTAAAACTTGTTCTGATTACACAGCAGAGTTCAACGTATTGTAAAAAGCTTGCTTGTTATCCACTTTTTTGTTGATAAGATGAAATATACATCAGTAGTTTGTAAACAATTATTGACCAATTAATGACAAAAATAATAAAAAATTAACGAAAAAAAATTTTTCCAAGTTGTTAAGTATTTTTAACTGCTCTGTAAAATTTATGAAATGTCATTATAATAATTAAGAAAAAAGCATCGCTTTAATTTTTATAAAAAATTCCATTGTAAATTTTAAAGAAAAATTCTCTTTGTGTATATATCTTAATTTTCAAAACAATTCTTGATATATTATATATTTCTAGTACTTTCAGTTTGGGCAAACTATAAGTCATTATGAAAATATATACTCAAAAGCATTAGATAATCATGAAAATATATACTCAAAAACATTGGATAATCATTATCATTGAAAATAAATGTTTAATGATGTGCATTTATTTGTTCTTTTCCAAAAGCTTTATACATGCATCATTTTAAATGATATAAGCAGATATGAAGCATGGCTTTTTATCATGAGTGATTACGAAATTAACTTGTTCGAGTAATAAATTGAGCAAATGATCTTTTATAAACTTTCGTTGATATACTATTGTAATTTATTTGTCATTTTATTTAACTGTTAATCTTTACTATTATTTATGTTCTGTTATTCGCTACGTAAAGAAAAGGAAAAAAAATTCAGCACGTTATTCAAATCAGTTGAACGTTGATAGAGATCCTTTTGAGTGCAAGCTTTATATAAATGTAATAATTATTGTACTGTAATCGAGCCATTAACATTTAATTAAGAAAGTTCTTGCGCAAATTTTCTCACGATACTGTGATATAAAATTGTTATAATGTAATAAAGTAACCTTAAATTAAACAAACAACTATTTTTATCAGCAGAATGCTTCATTTTAATATTCCTGTGATTAGTCGAAAGGGTTAACGTCGATTTGTTTTCTGCTGACAGCATAGAACAAGGTTTTAAAAGTTATTTTATAAAGCTAACTAATCAGGCAGCTTGATCAAGTATTGGATAAAAACAAAAATTCTTTTCAAATTTATTTATATATTTTACTTTTGAAACATCGCTATATTATCGGAACGTCGTTATAAAAAATAAAATTATTTAATAGCATCAAATTGTGATTCTGCTGTTGGTCGATTCAGTTACTATACATTCAATATATTTAACTGAACGAAAAATTCGAGAATAATAGAATGCATTTGGGAAAGTTACATTCTCGATATCTTAATAACATTCCTGAAGATCAGAGATGCTTTACATAGTGTTAGTAGACTCACAGAGTTGACCTTTAACTTAGCGAATGGTGTAACTATTGCTAATTAAAATTGATTTGCCAAAGAGAAATAAAAAAGTAGTGCTTCGTTATAGGGACTATAAAAATTGGTTTCTCATCTAGATTCCGTAGATGATGCTCGTTTTGTTCCCTAAGTTGAAGACGTTATTTCTGCGACTGTGACAAACAAAAAAAAAACAAAGTAAATCAACATTTCCATCTTTTCTCATAATGTGCAGAATTAAATTTTGACGTGACTCTAGTACATGGACGAGTATTTAATAAAAAGATAAGGAAAGGGAGAAAGACAAATAGCTGTGAATAAAAAAGAAAAGGAGAAGAGATGTAAGAAAGAAAGTTGATTGAAAGCCAAACAATCAAAAAATGACGAAAGGGAGACTGAATTAGAAAGGGACGAAGGATCGATTGATTTGGAGTATCGAGAAAAGGGAAAAAAACTTTGGACCCTATTAAAGCTTTTTTCCGAGTTTTTTTCTCTACTGTCCCTCCTATCTCACTTTATATAAAAAAAATCATAAGATTTTCAAATATTTGATTATTTAATATTTAATGTAATATTAGACATATTTAAAAGTTCTACGAAAATTAATTAAATATGAAAAGAAAGTTTTAGATTTAGCTGAACAACATTAATGTTAGCTTTAATTTTTATTTATTATTAAAAATATTTCTTATGAAAATTGAATTATCAAAGATCTAAACGAAGTATTATTAAACGTACATTTTAATGGGTTTCCTACGGATTTTGGAGCCAGTAATCACTACAACAGGTATAATCTGTATTATTGGTGCAATTTCTATTACTTTTAATAAAAAGGATAGACGCATTATAAAAAGTTCACATTCCTCTCACTGAACGATGTATATCGCAATAAAAAATTGTGAGAGTTCGAGCAAGGATTTGTTTATACTTTGCCTTTCACAAGTCACTCCTAACGTAAAAGGTATTCGCAAAAAATTGCTAAACAAAAGTTATAATCAAAACTATTGCCGCAAAATAAACGGCAAAGAAGATTTTACTCAACCTGAAAATAAGATTTGTTTTATTCTTATATTTACATTGTAATCTAAGAAAACTTGAAATTTCAAAATAAAAACAAACTTTACGTAATAAAACCTTTTTCCTCTTATCTATTAAATACATATAATTACTTTTGCATCGATCTAATTAGTTAACAATTAATAAAAATAAACAAATGACATATTAAAATAGCACAATTCCTAACATTTCCATACACCCATAGTTTTCAGTCCTCATATTTAACGCAATCACATTTTGAGATATGACAGTAAACTAATTCGATATTTAATTACTTAATTTTATCCATCAAAACTGCGCACATTCTTCTCAAATGAGGACGTTTTTTTCCTTATTTTCTCATACGATTGGACTAAAAACGTCGTATCATACTGTCCAGTAATTTTTCTTTTTCCAAAAGGTCAATGAGGATAATTCCACGTGTATCCCATGATCGTAACTATAATCTTGCCAGCTGATTCCACCGTCTTCGCCTTCTTTGAAGTCGATCCATCTTTAACTATTCACTGTTTCGACTGTTTCTTCATCTCGAAAGTATAGTAGTGTATCCATGTTTTATTGACGGTTCCGAATCGATACACGTCTGGATTACGACGCGTGCCAAGAGTTTCAGAGCTTACCACACGATCGCGTTTGTTTTTAAGCTGAGAGTAAATGCGGCATCCAACTTGCATATATTTTTTTTCCATATTCAATTCACCATGTAAAATTAAAATGACAGCATCTTCCGATACCTCTGTGGTTTCAACTATTTCGCATATTTTTTTTCTTCAATCACTTAATACCATGTCATGGATTTTGTTGGTCATTTCGGAGGTATTCGTTTTCATGGAATGTCCCGAATGATGTTCACTTTTTGTTGATAAAAGGCTAAGATCTGCTAAGTTAAGCAGCTTCAGTCGCAGCTAGTATTTGGATGGATGACTGTTCATTCAGAGAAAATTGCGCTCGCACTTTTGTGTGATAGCAATTTGGGTGAGCTAATTACTAGAAAATGTTAACGGAAGATTTACAAAAAATATGACGTAGGTGTTCTTTGGCAGAAGAGTATCTAATATCGACTTTGCTGTATACACTGGTCATTACAGAGAAGGTTTTTCTTAAGGGAATATAAAATATCGACATCGTAGTTTTCTAAACTTTTCATTCTTAATTAAAAAATTTTCAAAATATCTCTGTAGTATAGCATTCCATTTTAACTAATAAAAACCATAATATAGATATTTCAGAAAATTTTTTAATAAAGATTAAAATTTCGGTGAACTACATGTATAAATTATATACTTTATTACATCACTTAAGAATTTATCCTACTAAGATCACACATAAAGTTTTTCCTTACTCACATCCGAGTGAGTTTACGGTGGAGGGGGATTTTTCAGAAGGGTAGGAACGGTATCATCTGATGTAATGCTTTAACAGCTTACACTTTTTATGCTACGAACGCTATATCTTTATTCTAAAGATTTGTTGACTCTCGTCATATATGCTTTTGTGTGTGTAAAGAGTTTTAAAATGACTTTAGAAAATGTATCATATAAAAGTTACTAAGATTATTATATACAGAAGTAAAATAAAATATATGAAGAAAACGTTGAGAGAAAGCAAAGAATATGAATGTGTACACATACTTTCGAAGCACCAACCACAGTATATTCAAAGCACACAACTACTTACAAGTGCACATAGGTTTCTTACTGCGCTAGTGTATTTCTTTAATTAAATCCTGCCGTAACCTCCCACTTTTAGATTTGAAAAAAAAATATTACTCTAATTTGCTAAGTTCTTTTAAGAAACTTTTTGAACAATCTTTTTCATTTAAATAGAAGAGAATATAGTATTAAATATAGAAAAACTTAGAATTGATCTTATAGGTTATTTAATCTCTTTGCAATCTTGACCGCTAATCAAGAAAAATCGGAAAACGAAAAACTAGAAAAAAAGGACTTCTAAGTTTTCAATAAAAAAAAGTATTCATTTTCAACTAATTACATAAATAATCCGTTAATATTACTTCTTAGTTCATGCAATAAATCTTTAGTTTACATAAAACTCTCATTTACCGATACTGATTTCAATGTTTAAAAACAATTAAAGTTTACGGTTTTTCTAATTGTAGGAGCCATCTTAAAGATCCTCTGCATACATTGAGAGATCAAAAGATTAACTTTTTTTACTCTCTTTTCGTTTAAAATATTTAAAATATATCATGGAGAAGAATTAAAGTTGTAAAACTCACTGCGAGCTCAAGAATCACACCTTACTACAGAAAGTTTAAAATCTATTTCCTTTAACATAAAATTGCAAAAGAAGAGAGTATTACACTTAGTATCTTATACAATTATAAATTCGATCAATACTTCAAATGTATGGTAGTTGAAAGATTTGTATACTTTATGGTCTTTGCTATCAGCCAATAACGGCGGCTAAGACCTTCTGCTGATATAATAGGAAGATTAACGCGATACTGCACGATGCCTCGCTGCTTCGCAACATCAAACCTCACGATCAAGAATCTGATTGAAAAACGAGACAAGCGAATGCACTGCAGCAGTCACAGCGTAGTACTGAAATTTTTCCTCTCACCCTTTTCTCTTCTTACTTACATAAAGTATTTATTAGTGTTTATAGATTAGAGAAGATTGTTACTCCTAATTCAATGTGCCTAAAAACTATATTTAAATTTACCACAAAGAAAACAAACGCTAAAGTCTTTCAACCTTTTTTCAGCTAGCTGATTACACCTTATATATTCACCGATTATCTGCCTAGCGAGGTGATACTGTTTTTTTTTCTTCCGGACTTAAACGTATTGATCACATATAACACAGTCAAAATATCATAAAATTCCAAAATTTTATAAGATACATATCAAGAAAGGTTTTCCAAAGTTTTCAGTTTTTTTTATTAAAAATAGCTTTCCAAAGCTTAACTAAAATTGAGCTAAAACTTTAGTACATGTGGTTCCATATTTTATACTGTATACTTACTCTATCTATAAGGATCAGAAAATTAAAAAAAAAAGTAATTTATCAATTAAAAATTTCAAAAAGTTTGAGAAGATATTTTCTTTATAAAATAATGGGCGAAATAGAATAGAAGATTTTAGGTTGACGAAAAAATGTATTTTAATTGTATTGTAATTTTCGCAAAACATAGAGAACAAAAATTTACTTTCTACGACAGAACTATTATACGTATAACAAAAGAGATACGCATACGTGTAATTCGGCTTGCTCGTAAGAATAATACGTAAGAAAAACAGGAACAGGAAAACAAGAAAGAAATTTCACAGGAGTGATTTCCCAAACAATCTCATTGTTTTAAGCACACATACAGGCGTGTAGATGTCGGGCGCATTTCTAGCATTTCCGGTGGAAGTATGGCTAATTTCATTCAAATTGACGAAGGTCGTCACTGATCGAATTTTTTTTTATGAAAAAAGTGTAGAAGTGGGTTTTAATATAAAATATTAAAAATAAAAAAAAAACTTTTTAATGTACTACGTTTTTATAATGAACCAAAAAGTATAAAATAATGTGTAATGAAATGAAAAGTGAATAATGATTTGAAATAAAAAAACGTGGGGCGCATGTTTATTATTATGTATTGTATGCGCCCCACGTTTTTTTATTTCAAATCATTATTCACTTTTCATTTCATTACACATTATTTTATACTTTTTGGTTCATTATAAAACGTAGTACATTAAAAAGTTTTTTTTTTATTTTTAATATTATTTTATACTTTTAGTTCAATTAAAAACGTGGTAGATTGAAAATTTTAACATTATGAGTATCCTAAATATATAATATTTTCAAAAATTTTAAAAACTTAATTTCATGAGTATATCCCTCTAAATATATTAATATATATATATATAAATTTTATCGTGTTGTCCAACAGTGCATATTATATAGCATATATATTGTTATCAAGGGACTAAAACGTGTTTCATCTATTTTTTTAGAGAACACGTAATCGCATGCTGAGTTTCCCGCCATTTTGACGATAATGACGCTATTAGAAATTCAACCAAAATTTATTGTTTTATGCATTGATAGACCATAAAATGAATAAAATACAGTCTCAAATTTTATATGTACAATACAAAATGCTGTAATTTATGTCTAATTGCAATATGAGAAGTTAAAGAATTTTAAAAATTTTCGAAGATGGTTAGACACTAATGTTAAAAGTATATCTATATATAAAATCTTCAAAATTTCAATTTTTCCAATATCTCCGTATATAATTGTATTAATATATTTTTCGGTGGGAATATATATTTAATTATATTATCCAACAATGCATGCAAAAATATAATATTGAATATATTAATATATTAATATATTTGATATATTAATATATTAATATATTTGATATATTAATATATTAATATATTTGATATATTAATATATTTGATATATTAATATATTTGATATATTAATATATTAATATATTACTATATTAATATATTACTATATTTGATATATTAATATATTAATATATTAATATATTAATATATCAAAAGAAGATTTTTAAAATTTTCGAAGATGTTTAGACACTAATGTTAAAAGTGTATCTATATATAAAATCTTCAATTTTGCCAACATCTCCGTATATGATTGAATATATTAATATATTGTTCGATAGATATATATATTTTTTTTATAATATTGCATTGTCATCCAGTTCCGAGCTATATTTAAAATTTCAAGTCTCTAGCTCATCAGGAAGTTAGTTTACAATCGGTTGCAAAATTCGTACCGAACAGACAGACAGACAGACAGATAGACAGACAGACAGACAGACAGACAGACAGACACCAAAGCGAGTTAATAAAAACGTAGTAATAAAAAATTAAGAAAGCTTGTCTTTCAGGATTTTATTTGAAATTAGTTTATTTTAGTTTCACAGTCTACGCAATTCCTAACGTAATAATGAAAATTCCGAATAGTTACAATAGCATTATGGCATTTTTGTAATTCTAACTAAATTGAGTATAGTTTAATCAAATAAATATTTATTCAATGATAATTAATCTATTTCTTTTTACTCAATATTTAATTACTTTAAAAATATCTATCAATATTATTATTTCGTCAAATTGATAAAATAAATATATTTAATTCAAACAAATGATTTCGTTCAATTGAATACATATTTATTTTAATTCATTTGATGTTTTATTTAATAAATGATTATTATCAATCTGGTTTAATTTTTTTCAATTGAAAAAAAAAATTTAGATAAATGAGTTGTGAATTTCAAATTATATATTTTGTTCTTGCTTCGTTGATTTGTCCCAAATTTTGCCCACATGTGTTTGCCTGTCTTAAGAGGGAAAAAGTTGAAAATGATTAAAAAAGTAAAGTACATTTAATAAATTTTATTATGTATCAGTTCTATGACAAAGTATAGCGCCAAAGCAGTTGGTAGCATTTTTCATATAATACGTAAAATTTTTTAAAACTAATTTTATTTTTCTTCTCGAACAAATCGTCTATCATTCATACGTATACCTGTTTACAACTGGTAAATCAGAATCATTGAAATAGCGTGTGCGTAGCTGCATAAAGAACGGCATATTATGCATGTGTCCATTCTAAGTTTTATCTCTTAGTCTTAATATATGGGGATTTGATATGACACTTGCCTATCCTGCTTTAATAAGGTGCTCTAGTAAGTCGGTTTAAAAAGTCGAATATTTTTTCATTTTCACGTACGTTTTTAAATTTATTATCATAGTTGTAAAGAACAACAGCAGCAGCCACCACAGCCCTCTGCCTACATGTATATATGCAACTATATTATGCACTCGAAAGCGTTGCGAAAAGGAAAAAACATGCTCTTTAGGTAGCTGTGCTTGCGTTTATAGAGATCCAAATTAGCATAGGTAAATTGCATAAATATCTTTTGCCTCTCACTAATGTTGCAGGCTATAAAATATTTAATATATATGCGTGCGTGGGCTGGTAACAAACAGACCAGTAGACATATGTAATATCATATAATATGAAATAATAGTGTTCCTATGTTATTCAAGCAGGACAGGTGTCCTGCACCTATGAACACATATTGCTCGCAATTTTACAGATAAATCCACTAAACTTTATATGAAGATGTTTTACATTTATGTACGTTAATTGTGTCAAGATGTATACTCACTTTAAACTTTTATAGCTGTTAAACTTGAATTTTAAATACCTGATTGATGAGTTGCAGAACTGTCAATGAATACATAAATTAACTCCACATTAAATTTAAAACCATCATAAAAATTTAAAGGAGTGTGACTAAATTATTTAAGTAAAGATCGTTAATTATTTTTTCGCGTCTTCTTGACTCATAGAATAATTAACTTATCTCAAATTAAGAAAAATTTTCATTTCATAATATAATTCAGTTTTATTATTAGTAATAAATCGCCTTTGAAACATTGTGCAATAAAGGAAGATACACACAAATACGTACCAAATAAAAAAACGTAGGAAAAGGTATAAAACTGTTATTAATACTTACATTTAGCAAAAATATGAAAATTAAAAAAAAAAGTTAATGTGGGGGAATAAAGGAAAACATGAGAAACAAATGATCAAAATTACCAAAATAAGTGAAAAAATCAAAGTTTTGCCCGACTTTTAGAACAGATAATAGAATAATTAAATTTTTTTCCAATAATAATTTACTATATAAACCTAATGAATGTAAATTATTCAATAGTGTATTACAATGTACGTGTGCAAAGTAGCACGTTATTAGATTAGATGGTGCATATTATACACCCGAGCGACTAATAATGTTTTACTAAGCTCACGAGTATCGTATTCTATTTTATAGCATGTGTAAAATCAATCCGTCACACGAAACCTAAACCCTTGAAAATCTATTAAAAATTGTATGCTCCGCGAACGATAAATCGAAACACTGCACGAATGATAAATAAAAAGCAAAAACAAAAGCATATTTAAAATATTAAATTATATTAAATAATTAATGTTATAGATGTTTTAATTTTTTTTTACATATTATAACATTTTGGCAACATTATTCAAAGCGGAAAGGAACGTCTAAAAATCCTCCCTTGTTAGAGTATCTACTGCTGGCTCTTACTGGCTATAGCGCACATCTAACATTTAAGTTATGATGATTTGTTCGTTTTTGTTACAATGACCATATTTTTCTACTTTTCTCCTGCAATATTTATTTTATATTTTAAGTAATTTTTTGTTCTTGTCCTAAAATTTTATGAGCATAAAAAATATTGTTTTCAATCAACTTTCAATATTACTTGCAAATTTATAAAATTAAAAATAAATAAATTTACAGGCCTTTACCATCATAAGATATCGGTGCATTTGACGTTTGTGAATGAAAGGTAATGTAGGCTAAAATAGATTTTTCGATTATAAGCATACTTGAGAAGCACAAAAACAGTAAATAGCAAAAATTCTGTTCTATTCAATAAGACTGGAAATTTATCTTCTGTTATTTAATGAGGGCAAAAAATTTTCAGGGAAAATATATTTACAAGTGACGTTGCAGTAGTACGGTGCGGTTTTTTATATACATATATATAAAATCTATGTAGATGTGTACTCACACGTGCACACGAATCTATATAAAATTGCGCAGAGCGATGCAGTAGCGCAGGCGCATTTATACCTAACAGACTATTTAAAAACCAAAATGCTATTCTGCTTCGTCTATGTCTAATGAAAAAAGTTACTAAAATATTTGTCTCGATGACTATTAAAAAATGAAAAAGGGGATTTACTTCCAAGCATGTTTAAATATTTTAATAATAATCTTGCATCCAATATAGTGGTTATGAAAAACGATCAATACGTCACCAGTTTTTACTCTCTTCCTTTTGCATTCTTGTTTTTTCACGATTTTACAATCTCATTTGCTTTAACAATCAAATTAGTTATTTAAAAAATCTTTTTCACTTTTTTATGATATTAAATCATTTTTTTATATTAGTTGTTTTATTAATGCAGTTAAGATAAAATTATTAATTTCAATATAAATTATGTGAATTTTTTATGAAAACTTATTCACATAAATTATTGAAAATTTTATTTACACGGAGAGAAATTCTACAAGTAAAATTAATATATTTTATTTTGACGATAGGATCAACTTAATTTTGAATAAAAATAGAAGATAAAAATCATTGCATGCATAAAAACTCCAAATACAAAAATCAGATTTTATACAAAATCAAGTCTGTTCTACAGTTGAAACGAACTAACCCTCGTAAAAATAAATAAGTATGGGCAATATATTACCAATGTATAAGATATTGCTAATGTCAATGAATTATATTAACAAGTAGCAATATTTCGGAATATAATGTTAACACCACATTATATAATATATCGCTATTAGTTAATCGGATACGAGAGCGCGGTGGCGTAATGGATAGAGCTCTTGCCTTCAACGCGGAGGGCATGGGTTCGAATCCTGGCCAGGTACCTCTAACTTTTTTTCAAAAGAAAATTTGTGTATGTGCCATTTATATCGCGATTCTTAAAAAAATCCGACCTCATTGAGTATTGGTTGATTGTTGGTCACAAAAGTGGGTTGCTATCCATCGGTAGTCAAAGTTTTCGGTATGGTGGGTCTGACAGTCTAGCCTGATGTAATGTGTTAAACGGTTCCGGGCTGGACTCCCTCGACTTCACCATGGAAAAAGGTTAATCATATAGAGGACAATATCCTTTATATATTAATCTTTTTAAAAAAAAATAAAAAAAAAAAAAAAAAAAAAAAAAAATATTAGTTAATCGGATAATAATTAATAAAAATTAAATAAATATACAAATTATTAATTGCATTATTATAAATAAAAAATTAAGACCTGCACCTCAACTATATACTCAATCCCATGAACCTTTGCTCGTAAGGTTTGCTCTTTGCTACATTTGATTTATGTTATAACATTACAGTTCTATGATTCTCTGTAAATTATGTTATGACCCTATATTTATATGATATTATATGAAATTGATTATTTAATCAAAATTTATTTAATAGTAAATTCACTACTTTTATGCATTTAAAAAATTTTTCTTTAAAATATGTAAAAGAATGAAAATTTTTTCTGAATAATTTCAGGAGATATCGAGGATTGCTTAGTTGCGCCAGTGGCCCAAGGCCAATTTACACCATTACCTGAAGCACTCTGCTGGGCCATTCTCGAATTGACGTCGCAAAGGCAAGCAGCGACTCTTGACACTTTACGTTCTGCCTTGAAAAATGCCTTTCCAGCAATGCAACGTCCAAGCCGCGAACTCGTCTATGATGCGCTTGCTAAGCTCATGCAGGAACGTAAAATTTACCATACATCTCAGGGCTATTTCGTTGTCACGCCTGAGACACGCAGGTTAAGACGTGATTCCACGGGTACAAGGCGAACTTCCAGGGAAATATCGTCGGGAAGGACTCAAACCGGTATGCTTATGAGCAACGACGAGGCCATGGCATTAGTGCACGGAGAAATGCTTACGCTCAGGGATGGCGATGTCACACATCAAGCTGTTCAGACGAACCTTGCTGACGTCATTTGCGGAGGTTAGTCATTAATATTTTTAACATTTTATTAAACTAAATAATTAATCTTTTTTACTTTTAACAAAACTATTTACTTACAGTACCTGCCAATAATTCTGAGCGGATAATCAAATTTTTGCTTTAACTTTGAAAGAGCTATATCTCCTTTAATTTTAATCTTTTCAATTTTTGCTAACTTAAATTTTTTAAATTATGTTTTCAGAAAGAATAATCGCAAAATTTTATTAATTATTTCGTTTTTGTTCAATAAACTATAGTTTTAGTGTTACAGCTAGAAAAAATTTGAAAATGGATTAGAAAAGGTCTTCTAAAATGTTACCTGTATTTTTTTTTCTTTTTTTTTTTTTTCAAATTTCACATTATTTTATAGTTATAAAAAACATTCAGATAGTAAGTTGATTGAATAAAAACTAAAAAAATAAATAAAGTTTTGAAATTGCCTACGCTATTATAATTCATTGTGAAAAAATTATTTAAAAAATTTAAGTTAATAATAAAGAAAGCGTTTGAAGAGTTTACTTTGAAATGGTCTACTTGGAATTTTTTTATGCTCTTTGGAAATTGGAGTAAAAATTTGATTACCTGTTCAGAATTATTAACTGGTACTGTACGTCATAATCAAATTATAATAAAAACAATCGTTATTTCATAATTATATACCATTACGACCAGAATTCTTAATCAGTTTTCTTTTGGAGCAAAAAAGGGATTTGTTTATTATTAAAATTTGTTAATAATAAATAATTAGCAACGATTCAAGTGATTCACTCTTAATTATGATGTTTAGATAGTCCACCTGGTCTATAATTCATTAAACTACAGATTAAAATTTCTTGCATATAAATTTGTACTAATTAAATCAACCAGATAAATATCAGTTTATTTAAAACTTATTCTAGTAGATAAAAAAATATATATAACTAATTTTAAGTCATTTATACACTACAGTTAGAACGACTCAATGGTTAGAAAACGAATAACATCTGCGCACTAAATGCGCACAACGTGAATTTACATATGAAAAGTTGAGAAACATTTAAAGTTAATTTGTTAAAGCTATTCATTTAAACAAAACAATGCGTTGTTATATTTATACTTTATCGTCATTCTTTGATGTATAACTTTTGTTACGATCTATAAAAATTCATGCTACTGCGCAAGGTCGTTTTGTAATTTCTCGTAAAGGTTCGCAGTAAATAAAACTTATGTAATTTGGCATTACTATGAATATTTTTCAATCGCATTTTCCTGTAATTAAAAAAAAATTAATAAATATAAAATATAATAACAAGGTGTGGTTTATCAAGTTTTATTATTTTTTAAAAATATTATTTATAATTATGATTAATTATATTAATGAATATTGACTTATCGCTTTGAAAAATTGAAATTTATTACCCTATATTATTAAAACATAATAATACTTGAATGTTGTGCATACACTTACGTATACAAGTGAAATATTAATTATTTTTTTTACTAAAAATGATAAGATTTTCATTTTTCTAAAGTCAATGTTAAATTATGAAAAGAAAATTTGATTAATTTATTGATTGAAAAGTTGTGATTTATCTTTAATCGATTTAAAAATTCACTTTTGAACGTGCTATAAAAGAAAGAAAATATTAAACTACAGTTAAAATTTTATTCTTTAATCATAAGTAAATTAAATTTTAATTATTATGAACCAACGAATCGACCTTAAATCAAAATACTGAAATCCGCAGAAGTTGAAGGATTAAGATATTAGCAATAAATAACTGTTTAGAAGTATGTATTACGCTGTGTTGAAGTCAATACGCATTGATAGTTAATGAATCTTCTTAGCTGTGAGTCATTCTTTTTTCAGAGAAAATTTTTTTATTACATTTTCATATTGTAAACATGAGTTATAAATAGCATAATTTTATGCTCGTGCATCGCGTTAGGGCAGTTGACCATAAAAATTGATGGATTTTAATTAAAATATTAATTCTAAATAATTAAAATTATAAAAAGTTGAAGTTTATATTTAAAAATAATATTTTTAATGAACACTGTTTAGGGTACGCTATCTAAATGGAAATATTTGATAATAACAACAATTAATTTTTAAATTGTTTCTATAATATAATTTACTATTTCTAAATACTGATTTATGAGTTTTATTATTTGAAAAAAATAAATTTAACATTCTTTTTCTTTTAATTAAAATAAGGTGATTTACGCGGACAGAAAAGAGCCCTCAACTTAACTGATAAATAAAATGTTTAAAATTTTCTGGAGAAAGGAAAAATGAAATGATAACTGTTTGTTTGTACAGGTAATCCAAACGATAAAGTTTTATTCGCACGTTGCCGATCAGTACCAGGTCGACTGGAGAGAAGGCATTCCTTACGCCTCTGGGGTTCAGCGAGGCGTCTTCATCGTAGCGGTAGTTCCAGGTCACTGCCAAGGAGGCCCGAAAGGAGCGATACATCCTCTAGTGCTGAATACGCTAGCACCGACAGTGCACCCCACAGTCCAACCAGTGAGTCTTGACAAAGGGAGAATAGTTTGTTTGGTTATTTACTAACTATTGTCGGTATCACTTTCTGAATTTTCACTAGCTACAAAATTATTTTGCTTTTGTTTATCATTGAGCTCATCCATCAATCGAATAGAGTAAAGTAGAATTAAAATAGCATTTATTCATTTTTCCTAATTAAATTCATTTTTTTGATAATATCTATAAAAATCACGTTTATCAAATAATATTTATCTTTAAAATTTATCAATCATAATCAAAACAATACGTGCTCATTAATTATATGAAATATAATATTTCATCATACAAATGAGTAAGTATAACGTATTAAAATTTCAGATTAAATATAATATATTAATAAATCTAATAATTTGTGCATTAACTTTTGTTCCCTGAAATTTCTTCTAAAAAAATTGAAAATAGCAAAAGTATCGTTGGTGAAAAAAAGGAAAAAAAAAAGAGAAAAAGAGCATTAAAAAAATATTTTTTAATAATTTAATAAAAATAAATTACTGGTAGCTAAATTAGTTTGCAATCACTTCTCCCTTTTGCAGTAAGACGAGTTAATATTAAGAACTATAAAAATTATCGAATATTTAAAAGGCTTGTCCAATATATTTTCAGAAAAAATAGGCCTGCTTTCCCGACTGTTTCGACGTAGCACACGAAGAAAGGGAGCGCCCTTAATGGGAACATTCAGCGCTCAGTATCCCCCGACCGAATGGTTTAATCCTCGAGTCGTTCATCTACATAGTGTTGCGACACAAACAAGAGCGGCTAGCCCTTCGGTAATAAATCAAAGTCAACGAGATTCACAGTTTCTACTTATTGCATGATTATAAGTTTAATTTTAATAAGTAAAGAAGAAATAAGTTAAAAAAAAAATTTGTCAAATGTTTATTGCTAGATGCTGGAAGGATTGCAACAATCACAGGCCAGTTTTCAAGTTTGGGATGACTCGAGTTCAGTACGTTCGGCTACGCTACCACGTAGGCATCGTCGTCAACCAAGTGCTGATTCCTCGAGTCTTTTAGCGAATTCCACCCCTCGTAGCTCAAGAAGACATCGTTCGCCATGCTCAACTCTTCCGCGCTCCAAATGTTCAAGTTTGAGCAGGTGCACCTCGCGTGCCTCTGTCGTTCCATCAAGCAATGGCCAAGTTATTAGCAATAGTAAAGCTTCGACGAATTCATCTCCAAGTAGAAGCGGTGGCAGCTCGGGTTCTATTAGAGTTACGACCAATCCAAGTCCTGCCAAAACACCCAGTCATTTTGGTAGATTACAGGGTTCAAGGCATTCTTCTAGAAGACCAAGTCACGATCTCTCCGTCAGTGGTACCAAATCGGTCAACGGCTCACCACAGCACAAAGTATAATTATACATTCTTATTTTACCCTTTTTATTTTTAAAATTAACTTTAACTAAATTATTATTTTTACCATTTTTTTTATCTTGCCAACTATTTACATGTCATTTATTTTTTACCAAGAGAATTATGTAAGCCAAATATCCGTATTTCACTCGAAATTTACAACAATTTTTAAATTTAATTACTATTAAAAAGTATTTTTAATCCAAAGAATATACAAATATTGTAGCAATTATTAATTTCTCTCAGTGTAGAAAAATAGCTTATAAAAGATATTTTCATTTTTACTAAAACAATTATTTTAAAAATAATATCCCAATATACAACATGAATATGTCACAATTCAAATTCTTAATTCTTTTTTCGGTTACTAATAAATCACTATATTTTTATTACCAATTTATAAGAATGAATGATGTTTTGTCCGATATGAGTCAATATTAGATTTTTAGATTTCCATAGTTATTTTCTTTTAAGTTAATCTTTGATCTCATATTTATAAATTTTCTATAAAAAGCTTTAATTCAAACATTTCTTGATGTTTTTCATTAAATTTTCTATTTTTCTAAAAAAATTGTCAAAACACCTTAACCTTTACAGTCATACCGCAATCACTACGGTACCACCTCAATAATTACCACTTTGAATCCCTTATATCCAACGAAATAATTTGCAAATCGATGACAAAAATATTGAATAGAAAAATCTATGACTGAAAGGGTTAAAAGCTGAAAGAAATTTCATAGATAATTTACTCTTTCTAAATGAACGTAAAAATGAAAATATAAATGATTTTTAGGTATTGCAAAAATCTTCATCTAATCATTCAAGTCATTCAAGCGGTAAATCAACTGGGTCCAGCAGTCGAATCTCTTCTTCCCCACTAAAGACAACGAGTTACTCTGCGAATTCATCACCCTTGAAAGTAATTCAGACTGGTGCATTGACGCCACTTCAGGAAGCTCAAAATTCCATCACCTTACAAGTTTCGACGAATTTGAGTCCATCGAAAGAACAGCGCGCTTCAAGTGTGCAAAGCTGCGTTACTTTAGCTTCAAACGCCTCGAGCACAACGACAATTTCAGGATCACCAGGTACCAAGATCTACGTCCATCAGAACTCGCCCATGCATTCGGTGATAACTTTTGAAAATAATGGAACTAGTAAGAACACGAGTAATGAAAGCGACAAAAAAGAAGAAAAAGAAAAAGAAAAGGAAAAAGAAAAGGAAGAAGTAAATTTGGAAAAACAAGAGAAAGAGCTTGTCGATGAAAAAAGTTACAGCAATAAAAGTAAAGAGTTGAAGAAAGCTAGCTCTGATCTCGCCGACGAAAAGATTGTAAGGCAAACCAAAGCTGAACGGCCCTCCTCTCTTTATGCCAGTAAAGACACGAAGCAGCCACTCCATTCTGAATCTGATAAGGAGAACAAACCTAAATCTGTAAAACAATTTGTAGACGAGGAAATTTCAAATAAGTTAAAATTGACCAATAATCGATTAAACAATAGTCAAGTTCATTTAATCGATGGCTCGAGCAAGGAAAGCAACGATGCAATGAATAATTCGCGTAAGCTGAGTCTCTCGCTATCGAAGGATGCACTTAGTTATAGAAACCTTCTGCGACCAGGCTCGAAAAACAATGTCTCCTCGAATCCTCCCTCACCGACCAAGTCTTATGATGGTTTTGGCGGTAGCTTCAATAATGTTTATATTGAAAATCTCGAGAGCGCCAAGCAACGAGCAGCTCAAGGTTCCGAACCGAATCTCGAAAAAACAATGAGCCGAGCAGAACTTTACTCGTATCCTAGTCTAACAGACATGCAAATGCAATTTACGAGCCTCGCTGCTCAAAAGATCCTCAAGGGTTGTCCACTCAATAGCGTTGATACTCTCGTCGAGGTCAACATGGCTGCAGCTGAGAAGCCTAACAATTGCGATGTCACTGTCCACACTGATTTTGGCCTAGTTTAAACCTAACTAATTATATTCTATCATTTCTCTCTTTGCTTTTTTCTTACTTTTTCCAATGTTTTTTATTTTTTATTTTTTTTTTCAGTAGTATTTTATATATTTTAAAATTTATATCAAGACACAAACATAGATAATCTAACTATTCGGATGGAAATTAAAGATTGCCATTCACTGCCTTTTTAATGACAGAAGAAACAGAGCTACTTAGTAACTAACTTTACAAGTTCATTTTTCAATTGTTGTTCAACTCGTTGTTTTTAATTATTTTTTAATACAATTTTCAAAAAATCTTTAATTTCTCTATTTTTACTAGAATTTATATAGAAATAGAGAAATTGAAAATATATATATAAATAGATATTTCTGAGCTTAGCGATGCTAACAAAATAAATAATTAATAATGTCTACAATTTATTAACAAAATATGTATTTTTAATTCAATAAAAATTTATTAAAATTCGTTCAATTTTTCAAATATATAATTTATAATGTATTCAAGATTTATATCAATGTTTTGGTATTAATAAAAGTTTGAATTTCGTCTTAATAATGTAATTATATTCGGAATTGAAAAGTACAATAACTTTAAAGAGCTAAATAGAGCTTGTTTGTAAACAATTGACATTAGGCTTGCTTGAGAACAATATCTTCTTTTGGAAGAAAAAATTCTAAATTTTAACAACTCTGCGCCAATTGCAGTTTTGCATCGCTTTACTCGGCGAAAGCGATTTGACAAAGCAATTTTTTAAATATTTCACTAAGACTATACTTGTTTTTGAACGGATGCCCACACTTGAAATAAATTTGAAATTACAAGGATGTTTTTTTTAAGCAAGTCATGCATCTAGTTGTAAAAAGTCTGCAAAAATAATTAAAATAAATAAAAAAGCAAATAAAAAAGACCATTAAATAAAATAAAAAGCGCGATTGGCTAATGTAATTCGACGCAAGTGGAGGGTTCTGTACCACTAGTGCAATTACATATGTATTTTCCAAGTGCCAAAACTGTAGAACTTAATTGATCGCCTTAAGCGTTTCGCTCAACGAGTTTATGTCCAAGTCCGTTAACAGGAAACGCCAATTTTACAGAATGACCGTCGTTAATAATATTCAACATAATATTAATCGTAGTTAAAAAAAAAAAAAACAATAATGATAACAATAATTATAGATAAAATTTAGAAAGCGCATTAGATACCTATAAGGGAAGGACTGGATATTAATTAATTTTGTACTATTAATATAGAATATACTATATACACCTCGCCCTTTATTTTATATAAAATTTTTAGAAAAGAGAGTTTACGAGCTAACAATTGTTGTGATTAAATTTTATAGAAAGTACTGAACAAAATATAATTTTTGTAGTAAATTTTTAAGCTTAACGTGATTGAGAGAATACCTTCTGGTAAAAAATATAACTCACGAAAAACGTACGATCCTAGTCCTACCTTAAGAGCGCAAGATCGTGAGCTTTGTACATTTATAATAAGCAAAAGCAATTAACCAATAATAGCGTTTTGCGTCTGTTACTTCATGTCATGGATGTAAGCTGTAAACGCTCAGCATTTTTTCATCAAAATTAACTTGTAGAATATAAAAATTGTATAATGTTATTGTCTTATGAATGTAACGAGGAAGCCGCAATAAAAGGTAAAAAATTATACCATAAATTTTGTTCCTTGTTTCTATTAATATAATTTCAAAAAAGTTACTATTTAAATTACATGTGATTTAGAGTAACTTAATATCCATCATGAAATGCAAAAATATTTTGCCATTACAAAATATTATAGTAGTACAGTAAGTAGTTTATCTAGAAATAAATTAATTTCTATCTACTGCTATTAATAGTGATAACGTGTGTTAACATTACACATGATTTTAATGGAAATTTTTTTTTTGGAGCAGGATAATAATAAAACACTTTAATAGAAAGTCCTTTTACAGCTCATTTCTACACCACTTCTTCTTTAATTGATGAAATATTCATCAAACTTGCTCGTACTTGTTTACTAAAATTAATTTGAAGTAATTCTGGAATCTTTTGTTCAGAGATTGAACTTGCATTAGTAGAGCGATGATTAAAATATTAATTCAATAAAATTTTGTTTATTATGGTTTTAATAATTTTTCAACAAATTCTTTTATATCACGAAATTCCTGTAAAAAAATATTTTTATATAGTTTTTAAATAATGGTATTTTGTATTTAAATAAAGCATTTTTCTTTTTTAAAACCAATTTTTTTACCTCATCACAAGAGGCATGCATCACTCCCCGATATGTTTTAAACTCAGCATTAGTCATAAACTGTTTAAGTAATGTTGCAGTTGCTTGTCCCCATTTATATGGAACAATTGGATCACAATCTCCATGACACTGCAGAACAGGTGTATTTTTATTACCTATAGCTTCCTAAAAAGTGAAAAATTTTTATTAATAATATTTTATGTCTCAAATATATTTATAAAAAAGTATTAATGTTAATATTACTGCTGGGAACTTTTGATGCAATGGAAGCCAAGCGGACAAGGCTATAACTCCTGCTATTGGTTGAGGAAATGTAAGAGCACTAAATAAGGCTAATGCTCCACCTTGACTAAAACCACCAATAACGATTCTTTCTGTTGGTATACCAGCTGCAACTTCTTCTGCAATCATGGAATGTACACTTTCAGCTGCCCTACGTATACCTTCTTCATCTTCTGGTCCACTAGCATCTAAAGATCTTAGATCAAACCTGTACATGAAATATAGAATTTAATAAAATAATGAATACAAGTTTTCAGAAAATAAAGTTAAATTAGCTTTTTACCAGGATGGCATCCTAAACCCTGCATTCAAAGTAACAGGCATGGTGGGTCTAAAATAAAATTACAAATTTTAGCATATCCTCTATTTACATTTTAAATGAAAGACTCCAATACATACGCTGTTGGACATATCACTTTCACATGTGGTGCTCGCAGAGTACCGAGTGAACTAGCCCAACCATGTCTAGAAAAACAAAATAAAAAAATAATTATATTTAAGAAGAAATTATTTCACTTGTAAAATTTATAATACTTACCCTGTGTCACCTAGTCCATGAAAAAAGATAAGCTGAAACATATTACAAAAATTACTTTGAGTTAAAATAATTAATAAATGATAATTAATTATATTTATACAAAAAAAGATTTATAAATTGAATTTTGATGGTTATTATATGTATTTATGAACAAAGTCCATGTACAAGAATTCAACAGAGAATTTAAAAAAATATTTTTAAAAAAATCAATAAAAATTATTTTTATTTGGTAATTATTTTTTAATAATTTAATTACAAATTAAAAAAATAATAAAATCTTTATTAGCAACACTCCAAAAAATAAGAGTCAAATAAAAAGGACCTATGTACACATAATATGAGTTACTTTTATAGGATTTACCTTGACAAATTATTGATTAAAAAAAATAAAAATATACTAAAGTATGTATATAGTTAAAAAATTCTAATTTGCTAAAATATAGAATAATTTGATATGGTATCACTTGACTATTACCAAAAATGATTATTTATACAGAAATACAAGATTAAATTACTTTGCAATTCATATAATTGCCATGTAAGTGAAGTACACTAAGTATCTTATATAAGAAATAATTAACTTAAACTTTATTTTATGTCAATAAAAATGTTCCACGAAGAGAACCTAACCAAAAAACTAGCCAAATATTCCTACATAAATAAATCGGTGGTTTATTACTTACCGTAGCCGTGTGTCTTGCAGTAGCGGCGATCACCACTGGGCTCGTCATCGCTTTTCGTTTTTTTCTGCGTACTACACAAAATATTCACACAAATCACAAAAAATAATTAATTTAGATAAAAAAAATGTAAGGAAGAGCAGTGAATTTTTCTTCTGAAGAAAAAAATCAACTGTTTCCGTAAAGCTAGATTCCTTCCCTTTCTCTTTCTATTCTCTACATAGATATCTTTTTTCTATACGCGATGCGAATTACTCCCCGACCCCGACCCTTGATTAAAAGCAAAAGGGGGGAGAATTCATATTGTACATGCGCACTATCATTTCCAAATTTACATTTCATCACTAGTAATTTATTGCATTAAAAAAATTTTATACGTGAGAAAAGAATTACATTTCATATTTTTAATTCAAATACTTTAACACTAAACTACAATTAATAATCATTCAATAAAGACGTAATGTACTAGTACATTAACTTTCAAATAAACTTTGTATAATTATTTTTTGAAGAATTTTCGATATACAAACCTTGACAATTACCCATAGAAGAATACTTTTTTCACAATAAAAAACAAATAAGCTCTCTTCTATTAAATCGTTCATTTACTTGATTTTTTCGAACTTCAACTTTTTTATATTTATTCTATTAAATTGTTTATTTACTTGATATTCTTTTCCAACTTTTTATATTTTAGATTTTTGTAAAAATCATCGATTTAAGAATGATCCAGCGTATATATAAAAAATATATATTTTATACTTCGTTCTATATATATAATACATATATGTAATAAGTCGATAATCATATGTAAAATAAACTACTAAATAGCGTGCGGAATAGAAATTCTATTCATCATAATGTTTTGCTTTAGTTAGAAATTCTGAATGCGTCATAGAAAATATGAACGAAATATGACAATTAAAGTTATTTTATAAAATATCTGTATTGCAAGTTTTAATTGTAATCAAATTGCCTGAAACCAAACATTTGATACATTTTCTCACCGTCATGATCATGATTTTATTTTGGCTCCTCCTCATGTTTGACTCTAAAAAGCTAAAACTCTGAAACGTTCTGCCGTTCTATATATATTTTATTTTTATGGTTGAGATATACTTTGATTGGATCTCATAAATATGACCATCATAATATTTATCAATAAAAATAATTATAAAACAATTTTTATTTTCCAGTTCATTCCAACTCATCAAAGCTCATAGTTTGTTAAATCGTTTGCGCTTTAAAAGTAAAACAACTTTAATAGGCAACAGAATTTAAATTGAAAACTTTATAATTTTCTACCTTATCAGCTATTATCAAATTATATTAATTATAATCAAAATGTATTAGGTTTAAATATAATTCAAAGACATTGTTCAATTAAATTTTTAAATAATCCATTTACTAGTTTTGAAGAATTTTAGTTTCCCAAATAAGATGAAATTTTTCAATTCTTGATCAATATTTTATTATTCTGATAAAAGCGCTTGAAATCCTCTAAGATTAATGAATTAATATGTTTGAAAATTGAACTGCATAATATCTGTGCGTTACATTACAAGCTTATGTATTTTAGTTTCTAAAAATACTGTTTTAATTACAATCATAAATATGGTTGCTTTTTGACCAATAAGGTAGGATCCTATTATGTAATTACACCTCTTTTAATATAAATATATAATGAAATATATTTGAAATGTGAAGTGATTTAAAACATTAAACACAACAAAACAATAACATTTATAAACCTATTTATTTTATTTACATAATTTTTGAGGAATGTTTTATAATTTTTAAACTTTAGATAAAATACAAAAGACAGTATCAAACACACACGTTCACGTCGTATTAATAACAATGAAAGCAATTAAATTAATATTTAATTTGTTTCTATATTAATAAGTGGTTCATCATATGTATCCAAAAATAGTAATGATTCGGAAGCACTTTTTGATTCTAATAATTCTGAAACATTCATACTTTTTTTGTTGGATTCAAAAAGAGAAGATGGTGTAGTTTTTTCATTTTCATCTGCAAGTAATAAAGATTGTTGTTTATCATTTTTATTAAGTTTTTTTTCTTTATTTTCCAAAACTAATAAAGACTCGGGCTCTGATTCCTTTTCTATTGATAATAACTGTTCAAATTTTTCATTCATATCTGTAAATCCACTCAAATCTACTAAATCGCTTAAATCCACAGCCTGTTTTGATTCAAAATTATTACCTATACTTGTTTCTTTATTAGATTCTGTTTTTATACATGCTTTTGCAACTGAGCTTTGTGTTGCTTCTTCAGCTATATCAAAATCTAATATTTTACTGGGATCAAAACCACATGCTCCTTCTTCTTCTTCATCCTCATAAGCTGCAATTTGGCCAGGTTTCTTGTACTGAAAAGCGTCTTCTGATAAATCAATTTCAACAGGAAATAAAATATTTTCAGACAAAAGTTTTGAAATATTTGTATAATATTCAGCTAATCCATTAGCAAATTTTTTCAATTGAGTAGCAACATCTTCCACATGTTTATTGTCAAGAAGTTCTAATTTTATAAGAACATCAGATCTTAATTTTGCAAATTTGGCTCGAGCAATTTGTCTACATCTCAAAACTAAGCGATATTCATAATTTCCTGTTTCAACTCGATACAATGGTTCTTGAATTGCAAGATAACTTTGCTCTTCATCATCCATTTCTTTTACTTTTAAACAATAAGAAAGATATTCAAATTTAGCATCAGCGTATTTACTAATGGTCATACGAGTATCAGGAATTGCTTTATTAAGATAAGTCCCTAAATCATTCAAAATTGGCTTTATGTATTTCAGCATACTGATACCCATTTTTTCCATTTGTCTATGTAACTCTCCAAATTTTGTAAAAGCTTCACTAGCACGTGATTGTGGTTCTTTCACTCCCATAGATGCAAAAGAATCTCCAAATACTGAAAAAAATATTGAACAAATAAATAAACATTATGATTATTATGTTTTTAAACATTTTAATTACAAATATTTGAACATGCACATATTGAAAAATCCAAATTTCGTTAGAACCTTTATTACTCTTATACTTTCATTATGGACATTAATAAACAGTTTATATTTTTTTGTATAAAATAAAATCATAAAATAAGTTAGTAAAGAAAAACATTTTTAAAAAAATTTAGTAAATATTTAGACTGAGTTCTTGTTTTAGAAAAAAATTAACAAACTTAAAAAAAAAACATTAAAATTTTTATATTTTTATGTATAGTTCACTTTTTGTACTTCAATAAACATTTGAACTTTAGTTTAATTGAAAAAAGGTAAAATAGAATTTTCATTTAAATTATATTTAAGAACATATCTAAAAAATTAATCTTTGTTTGATGTATAAAAAATAAATAATGATGATAAATACCCTTATATATTTGGAAAAGATCAAAAAAGGCATGTAAGACAGATTTTGCATGTGTTACAAGTCCTTTGTATAGATTTTCAGTTTTTTCAAGTGCAGCTAGTCTCTGAACTAGAGTGTCATTACAAAGAATAGCTCTGGATAATCCCAATGCATCTGCTGTAGTATTTCCCATGCTTTCTACTAACCTATGTTTCACCTAAAAATAAAGAAGATAAAATTATTATCATCAGATAAGTAATTTCTTATTTTACAAAATGACAAAATACCTTTTTCAAAACAATGTCTAAGGTTCGTCCTTGACGAATATCAGCATGAAGTTTATTATAGTTGATGCTTACTTTGCAATCACAAGATTGAATCATTTTTGCAACTTCAATTTTTGTTTTTCCTTTTAAACATTCTCCATTAACTGCAACAAGCTCATCACCTGCTTCCAGTGTCCCATCTTGTGCTGCTGGAGTGTTGTCGAAAACTTGAACTATATAAAGACAAGGGCAAAGTGGTGCTCCGCCACCAATACTGATTCCAATAAGGTTACTGCTATCTTTTTCTATAACTACATTTCCAGATGTAATAGTCATGCCCCTATTTTAAAAACAAAAAGTTACATGTTTAATATACAGTTATAGCTTAAGATCAACTATTATTTAAATGAACAAATTAAATAAAAATATAAATTGATGGTTGTATATTAGTACAATAAGTAAATTTAAAAACTTGTTAAGAAATATAGTAAGCATTCTTTGTGATAATATAATAAATTATAAAAAACAACGAGACATAAAATACATATAATAAAAGTACATACAGTTTATCACATCCATCATTCCCCTTCATACCTTTTATATGTAGAAACTATAAATTAAGCAACTACAATTTATTAAGTAAAATCAAGTATATTATAAGTTGCATGAAAATAACTATGATTGCAAGACAGTAAGTAATATTTATTAGTCAATTTTGAATTTCAGCAAGACTCATGCAAAAATAAAACTTACATTTGATCAATATGCTGTTGCGTTAGAGTAGACTGATCTAGTTCAACCAGTTCTACATCAGAACTAACAATTCCAGAGCAGCCAATAATATAAAATAATTCAAAAAAGGCCAAACAGAAGAATCTCTTTAAGTTTTAGATAAACTCAAAAGTAACAATGCATACATGCGATCTTCCATCATATTTAATTGATGCAACTCGACGTTAGCCAAAGGCACGGTGGTACTTGTATCAGAAATATCAATTAATCTTCCCTCAAGAGATTTAGATAGTTGAATTGGGTTGTCGATCGATGGTTCACACATCAAACTGTTCCACCGAGCCGTGGCATTGTCATGTGCATAGTAGTGTAAAAAAAAGCACATATAAACTAAAAATGAGCAAATAAAAAACAAAAAAATTAAAAAATCTTAAAAAGTTGAAAAAACAAACATTTTATCTTCTTCAAAGAGGAAATCATCTTCATAGTCCATCATTTTTCTTATGTATGATGTTCTTTCTGCAAAACAGAACAAATAACAAGTTTATTACTTTGAAATTTAAATTTTTTATTAAATAAACATAATAAAATATGCATACAAAATATATGTAATTAAGAAATTGCAACTAAAATGTATCACTGTTTTACAATTGCTATTTTTCGACTAAACATGTAATTAAAAAATTTAATATAAAGTTAAAAATCATTCTCTTAATCAATTATTATTTATCATATGAAAAAAAGCTTAACACCTGAAAAACAATTCTAAACCATGACACGTCGATTATCGATAGTGTTATCTACTTTTTCCTCTTCTTAAGACCAATAGAAAATCTACCCTCAAATATAGGTTTACTTGTGTGAATTGAGTACCCAATACGTATTTAAATAAAAACTATAAGCAAACTAGAAAAATTCTGTAAGATTTGCTCATTTGAGAAGTGCAAAACAAAATATTCCATATTTTAAATGTTTTTTATTAATGTTAAAAAATCTTTGAGAGCGTCAGAAAGTTAGTACCCACAAAAATTTCTTTTTAATTTACCTAAAAAAATCCTTTTGAGTTCGATTGCACGTAATCTAAGAATCAAATATTTTATATCAAAATTTTTGCGCAAGTGCGTTTTATTATAGAAAAATGATTATTAAGTTTAGGTGCTAGATCCTGCACAGTACCCAAATAAAATGATCAATTTTTTAATTATTCAATTGATATGGGATCATTTTCATTGGCTAAATCATTAGCGCGAGTCACGCACAAGTAGCACCATTATCAATAATTACATTTTCATTATTATTTTAAAAACATTAATAAAGGATATATTTTTTTCTAAGTACTTGTGGGAGCTAAAGTTACTTGGCGCGCATGCGCAGTTCATAATTTCATATTCCATTTTTTTCCCAAACAGAGAAAAATTATTTCTTTGGTTCCGCGAAAAACGCAATTGCTAACCACTAAAAAGATAGGGCGTTTGGGTGTTTTTAGTTAGTCATATTTTATAAAAAATACACATCGCACACACGAAATTTCGAAAATCAACAAAATACTAACCAAAACATACACGTACTCCATTTCTTATTGGTGAGATAAACGCCTCCCGAAATTTAACTATCATACTAAAAATATCCAACTGAAACTCGATATGGAAGTTTATGGAATGGAATAGTGTCATTTGAGCACATAATTATTGGGTATATTTTAATTGTGCACACTTTAGCATATGCCAGGAGATCCAATGGAATTCTTTATCCTGATCTATGTCCACACACGTGAATAGAATTTTAATCTACACAGATTTTCACATGGAATCCCACCTGGGATTCCATGCAGAAGTCTATGGATTTCTTATGGAATTCAATGTAATCATCTCTGGTTATGTGGTTTCTCATGATTATTCAACTGAAATTCTATGTAGAAATCTATAGATTTCATGTAGGATTTCAGTCGAAAACACTGGAATTACATGTGAGATTCCAAATTGTAGAAAGAAAAATTTCAGATAGAAGTCCTGCTGGATTTCTACATGGATTTTTTTCTTCTTAAATCTTGTTGAAACAATTGTAATTTTTTCATAAAAAATTACAATTGTTGCGGTACGATGACCATAATTATGGTTTTATACGGGAATTATTGAGCATTCCCTATTTAGGTTCCCGTTATGAAAGAAATTGTTTAATTTTTGTGGTTAAAATCTTACATAAAGAGATTAATTGTGAGGAACTGTTTTGTAAATTCTTCTTTCAGGTATCTAGTAGACAATCGAGATTTATAAGAGATTTTTTTTACGTGCCGGTTATAATTCACAATTATTTATTGCACTCTCTATCTTTGCACAATAAGTTTAAAGAGCTGATTGATGTACAATCGGAATCGTTATATAGCGTTTATAAAAAATCTAAATTTATATCCTTTCTTACATTTGAATGGTTGTATGGAGTGGTGCATGTGAAGAATATGTAATTGATTTGTGTCTTCTATGCGTTACTACTTTACACGATTTATATCGATTGTTATTTTTTGTTAACACCTACTTTGTAAAATTAATTCTTTTTTTGTAATCATGGGATAAAACCCGTTGATAATATATGAATAAAAATAATGTGTAATCTCTTAATTATCACTTTGCATTTAGTTTTCATGCATTTTAATAAGTATTTATAAATCTTTTATAAGTATAGAAAATATTCACCTACTTGCAAAAATGATTTAGTCTATAAAAACAATGCCTTACTAATTTAATAATCAGAAAATTGATAATTTTGTTTGGATGTAGAAGCTCCAGCAAACAAATTTTATTATTATTTTTCTATAAAAAAAAACACATTTAATTAGATAATGATTTTTAATTTTAATGATCAGAATGCGCACGAAATGTTCTATTCGAGCTACATCTGGATTGGGCATAGGATTTCCTCTCCTTTCATATAGATGTTCCTCGTTACACCTTACTCGTTTCTCGTAAACCATCAAATAGTTTTGTAAATTTTAAGATCTAGCAGAAAAAAATTAACGTAAATGAGTCAATTAACGCCATAAATCATCAAGTAGGCATCGGAAATAGTTATTTTCGATACGAGGGCGAGAAAGTGATTTAAATCTTGTGTGGACGTTTGCTTGTTTTCAGACACGCATTTTTATATATGCGTGCGCAAAAACAAGCTTTGCGCATAGAGAGCAAAAAATAAAATTTTTAAATACGAGGAACGAAACGGGGAACATCTATTCGAGTCTGAAGCTGTATTTTTTCTCCGTTTTCCCTACTCTATTTATAATATTTCTATGGTTAGATTTCCTTCCTTGCAAATATATATTAAACGCATATATTAGACTATGTTTAAAAGCTGACTTATATATTTAAAAACATTAAAGTAATTTAAAAAAATCTTTTTGGCAAAGTCAATCTTTGATATGACTAATATTTTCCATTATACGTTGTCTAGTACGAATATTTAGACTTTAATTATTTTTTTTATGCATATGTTTTTCTACTTGTGATTTCTATTCTCAAAGTAAAATCAGTGAATGTTCATAAAAATATTTTTAGTATTAAAAATGACATTACTTGATCATTCTACTATTCAATAAATTGTTTTGTAAATAATAAATAATGGATAAGCTGACTGTGATTTCTGGAACCTTGTTCCTTACCGCTGACATGTTTGCTATTGTCAGTCTTGCAATGCCAGATTGGATCATAACTGACGTTGGAGGTATATATTATCATACAAATATTTTAGTATAATTTATTAATTATAAGTTTAAATCTTTTTAGGTGATACAAGACTAGGTTTAATGTGGTCATGTATGACATTGTATAACAGACCGCAAATTTGTTATAAACCTGATTTAAAACCTGAATGGTGGATGGCCTTGGTATGCATATTGGTTGGTTGTATTTTAATTACTACTACTGTTATTCTCTTAATAAGTTCACACTGGGACCGAAATGTTATTCCCTATGCTCGATGGGTTGGGTTCACAGCAAGTAAGACATGATTTTTCTTTGAATACGAATTTTGTTTACTTCATCAAATATATAACGTATGTTTTTATGTTCTAGTGGTATTATTTTGTTTTGCTGCAGTTATATTTCCCATGGGTTTTCACATAGATGAAATAGGTGGGCAACCATATCAGTTGCCTAATTCGCATCAAGTAGGCATTTCTTATATTTTATTTGTTTTAGCACTATGGATCACTGTAATTTCAGAATTGTTTGCTGGTAAAGTTTGTTTACCACATTTTTAGTATCTTCTAATTATTTTTTTTTTATTTTCTTCATTTTCAATTATTATTTTATGTAATCTATTTTACAGAAGAGATATTCCAAAATTCGAAGGATTTTGGTATAAATTATATAAGAATTTTGGTATAAAGCCATTTTTATGATTATTTTAAAATTTTTAAATTAGTCAATGAATAAACACCTTTTCATAAAAAAAGCATAATTAATGATAATTCTTGAATATTATTTTTAGTTAATATTGCTACTATAAATTAACTATAGTAGTTTTTATTATAAATTAAAAACTATTGAATTAAAATTGTTTATTTTTCTGCTGATTAAATCTAACTTTTCTACGTATTTTAGGGGAAATTTATTAAATGTATTAAAATGACAATGCGACTGATGATAATTACTATAAGATAATTTAATTTTAAAAAAAATTATATTGTTATTAATTTGTAGAACAACCCAAAAATGTTATTTTATTTTATTTGTAATAATTAGAAAAAGCATTTTGGGGTGTCAAATTATTATACTGATTGTGATAAATAAATTAAAATGTATTAACATAAGACTTATAAATAAAATTGAAAATTTTTCATAAAAATCTTTTAGAAACTTAATATAAAAAAATCTTATGAATCGTCATTATTATTTATATTAGCAAGAAAGATGTATTAGTATAGTGTGCATCTATGTGCGCGCAAGTGTGCATTTGTAAAATGATTAAGTTAACTATACGTATGTTTAATTGATAAAATAAGAGTCTACAAACAATTGCAATTAAATAAAGAATTCATAAAAAAAAAAATAAAAAGAGAAAATGTAGAAATGTATATTGAAACCACTATAATTTGTTTTTGTGTCAATTTATATTTACATAACTGAGAAATAATTTCTCTTTTTATTATAAGTTTTCCAATCTAATTTCACTTATTTATAGTCTCTTACTCATTTTTATTTCACATACCAAAGATTGAATTACATCAAACTCATCGGCCACATTCATTACACATATACACAAACACATACACACACAAACATATATATACATATACATATATGTATATATGTATACGTACATATAACAATAAGAATATGATTTACATTTAAAAAGTGTAACGGTTCTCTCTACAATAATATAATTTTCGATCTATTAACGCTTAATTTGTTTTTGTAAATCGCTTAAATACAAATCTCAAGTTAAATTTAGAAAATATAAAAATGCAAGTTTCCATTTTTTTAAACGAATTTTTAAACTATTTAGTAAAACTTCTCTTGTAGCTAGTAGTCTATCGTGGTTTAGCATTATTTGATTGATTATTTCCAATAGTATCACATCTTCTGTAATATAGTAAATATGGTACTCTGGGTGGTAGAGGATTCAGTACATTTGCCTCAGAAACTCCTTTAAGTGAACTGTCATCATAGCGGACCCAGCCGCCATATCCAACGTGAAAAGCATCAGTTACATAATGACCTTTAGTTGCTTCTTTTCCATCATGATATGTAACAGCAAATAATTTGTATTGTCTTTGCTTCGGATTCAACTTCGATCTGGCATTTATTGACATTAATTCTAAAATAAATATTAACAAAATGATTTAAAAAATTATTTCTTTTTAAATTTAAAATAAAAAATTCATTAACTCACTATTATCGATTTTAAGATCTACAGGAAATTCTACACTTTTCAAAATTTTTGAACAGCCATCAGGTTTATAATCAAACCATTTTAAATGTAAAATGAGAATTACTGGTAGTTCTTCTAAAGTAACTTGTTTCCATGCCTCGATTTGTTGTTTTGTTTTACTGCAAGTCATTCCTTCAAGTAGATCTTTTCCAACAAGTATTTCCAATGCACTTTTTACAGACTCAGCTTTCTGCAATTTTTTTTAATACATATGTTAAAATCTCTGAAATTTTAAAAGTAAATTTAAATAAATCAATTTACCTCAATATCAAGTTGTAATGTGAAAAATGGTTGAACATAATCGGTTGCTTGTTCTGTAGCTCGAGAAACTCTTGATCTCAGTTGACCTCTAAATATGTCTGATAATGGAGTACGTCCAAAATCGGTACTTCGTGTGATTGAACCTTTATTTTTAGGTCCCATTACCTAAAAATTATTTAAACATTAACAAGATTCATAATTATAAAATTTAATAAATAAAAGATAAGTAATAATATTTTTTAAATAACATACTTTCCATTCTTCTTCACCTTGATTGTAATTAACGTTAATATCCGAGCAATCTATCGATTTTTGATCATTGTTACTTGCCAATTTCATTAACTGTAAATAAAATTATCAAAGTTTTTTTGAGTAATTTATATACGAAACAGTCCAAAAGTTCATGTAAAAATTTTGGACAAAGAGCTCTTCTTTAAATTGCATTATCTCCGTTTCTATATTGCGTATAAAAATCAAAAAAAGCAAATTAAAGTTGAAAAAATGTTAACTTTTTGTGTTATGTAACAATTTTTTAAATAATTTTTTTCTTGTTTCAATCCTTTTTTAACAATTTGTTAATTTTAATTTTTTGAAATTTTTGAATTATGCGTACTTATTGTAATTTTTGAGTAAATACTTGATAACTTTTATTTTGTTATTAGTTTCTCTATGTACAATACCTACTGATTACTGTAATTTCATTTTTTTTGTATTATGGGTATATTCCGTTGAAATGAAAATAAGTAAATAAATAGATAAATAAATATTTACTTTTTTTTAAATAATAATCAGCAAAATTAATAGTAATTAGATTTTCAAAAAACCTATAATCCATCACTGATGTTTTTCTTATTAAGCTACGATGTTACTTATCAAAGTTACAAGTGTAAGTAAAGTCGTATATTTCTCCCGAGGGGAGTATTTTATAAAAAAAAATTCAACGATCTATTCAATTTCATGTTTCTAATTTAGCAGGAAAAAGTACTTTTCTCCCGTAAAATTTCAGAAGGCAGAAATATCTTTCTTTCAGATCGCTTTTCGAGTTAATAAAGTGGCCATTATTGTTGAGCAAGGAATAAATATTTTTTAGATAATATCTCCAGAAAGATCATGATCATCCAATGGAGAAATCTACTTTTCTCCTGTATTACACATATTATTTTATTTCCACCCGATTTATATGTAACCACTTTATTATCTTCAAGAAGCGGATAATAAAATTCATTTTATCTTTTAATACTTTAACAGGTAATAATTTTAACACTAATGTTTACTGATTTCAAATAGAAGAAATATCCGATTTTCGATCCATTAGTTAATAAAATAATCGTATTGAAAAGAGAGAATAAAATATATACCTCTAACATTTCATCACTTATTCCGTTTAATAGGCACGATAAAAATTCTTCCGCATCTTCTTGTCTACCTTCTACAGAGAATACTCCAGGTGATGATGTATTCTTCAAAATAGTATAAATATATGATGGTTCAAATGGGACTCCACTCTGAATATCAACTATTGCATCTTCATTTCGCTTTTGAGCTCTATCTTTTCTTGCTAAACGTGCTCCATCCGAAAGAGGCGAGAATTCGCGTGCAAATTTAATCCTTCAAATTATAACAATTTTTTTACATAAATTATTTAGTTCAAGTTTATTATTTGTATTTACTTAATTTTAACACTATTTTTACCATAGGTATCAAAAAACACCTTAAAGATATTTATTTGTAAAAACTAAAAAGTTATTGAGTTAATAATATTACAAGGTTTTTGTATTTTTTCCACAGTTACTAGCATTAAAATTCAAAGCTGTCAAAAGAAACTTTATGGACAAATTGAGGATGCATCACACTTGATAGAAATAGTGTTTCAATTACTTACATATTATCAATAAGTGGACTAGGTGAGCGTCTTGATGAACTCTTTGAGTATGGCATTGCCATAAGTAAATTATAAAACGGTGGACAAGCAAGTAAGGCCTGTAATATGCTATTAATATAACAATAATTGCTGCGATTTGTTAGTCCACGTGGTAATAAGCTAACAGTTTGTTTATCCATTTGATAACTAAGTAAAAATTCTAAAAACATATTTTGTAATTCATTTTTTTAAATAAAATATTTTTATACATATAAGTATAATAAATATTAAGATTTTACTTATTATTTAGCAAATAGTCTTACCTCCCATTCTATAAATGATTGGATCATCACAATATATTTGGGGTGCCTCATTATTCAATGCTTTACATTGTTCAGATAATATATAATTTTTTTGTTGTTTTTCTTCTGCTTTGGGGTAATATTTACTCTGATGACTTTTTGGTGTTATATGAGTTTTTTCAACTGAGGACTGTTCAGTGTTATTATTTACATTTATTACATTATTAGGTGCAATAAGAGCTGTTGGCTTATTAGAGCCTATTGGATGCATTTCTGAATGCTTTTTCAGAAGACTAGCATAAGATATACTTGATGCTGTGCTAGTTGAAGCTTGAGTACTAATAACCGTTTCATTTTTTTCTGATTTACTTTCTTTTATTGTTTCTGCAACTCCTTTACTTTGAAATTCTTCATTAGCAATTTTTACCACAGGTTTTGGAGCTGTGCTCACAATTGGTGTTTTTATGTGTGATACACTATCATTGTATTCTTTATTATTATTTCCATTTTGTTTAACTTCTATACTGCTTTTAATATTAACACAAGGGATATCATTTTTTTCAGTACCTTTATAATTTTCTTGATTTCTTGTCGAAAAAATATGTTCGATTTTAAAATCAATATTTTTATTGTTATTATTGTTAATGGCAGTTTGACTTTCATCAACATTGTTAATAGATGATTCTATATTACTATTATTTACAATAACTGTTGTAACTATGTTTGTTTGGGATGAATTAATATCATCATCTAAGATTTGATGAAGAGAAGGCTTTGTCATATTTACATTTTGCATTACTTTCTCATTAAGTTTATGATTTGTGTTTTTTGTAGATTCTCCATTGGTCTGTGGTAATATACTTTGAGACTGACGATTATGTTTTGTGTTTGTAGGAGATTGATGGTATGGTACGGTATAACTAAAGTAAAGATAGTAAATTACTAATGTGCTACTTATGTAGTACATAATTTTATAAATATTTTGTATCAACTTACTCAACACGATGAGTTTGTTGTTGCATTGTAGGTGAAGGATATATTGCAGGAGAAGGACAATAAATTGGCTGTCCAGCAGCAGGATGTTGCTGTAAAGTAACAGAAGGATCCGAAACACATAAATATGATGATGGAGGATACTGCATACTAAGTGAATATTGACTATGATCTCCCATATATCCTGTTTGCATTTCATTTGTATGATTCACATTGCGATTATAACTTTTACCACCACGACCACGATTACGTCTTCCTCCTTCTCTCATTGAAGGAATATCTTGGTTTTCATTGTTTGTAGAATAAATATTTGGTGGATAAGCCATGCCTGGCATATATGAGTAAATATTTGGATCACTGGGTATATTATTGATATATATATTTGCTGGCAATTCATGATACAATGGTGTCATTAATTGTTGACCATATTGAAGTGTGGATGGTACAGTGACAAGGACGGAAGACGAAGTATTTGTTTGAGCTTCAAATTTCATGATGTTTCCTTCTAATTCTGTAACAACAATATTTATTGATCAAAATAAGCAAATACAAGCTAAATAAAGAATTTTATAAGCTCATTTATTTTTATAAATAATTTTTTATTTAGTTTTTAGATAAAATTATAAAGTAAGTATACTTCAAAAAATTGCTTAAAAATTCTATACATTTAATCTGTAGAACCTTTTTTTTTTAATATAAATGTTTATATTACCATATTGTGGCCAAACTTTTGGCATTTCTGGAACTTCTATTTGTTCTTGAATTACATTGTAATTATTTTCTCTTCTATCCCATGGTAATTTTAAACCTTCTGGAATAGAATTAGGCTTTAAAAGAGCTGCTAATTCCTCTCTGCCACTTGCATCCAAATTTGATAAATCTAAAAACTCAAATTGGCTCTGGAAAATAAACAATAAATTCTAGTAAATTTTTTTATTTCATCATTTTCAAAACAATAATCATTAATTATTAAAAGCATCTAATAATAGTATATAGATGCGATAAATAATTTAACAAGCAAATAGTTATTCATTATTTTAAATAAAACATGGGTTAAAATTCCATTTTATTTTACTTTTACATTAGTATTTAACAAATAAAATAAAAAATTTGTCCACCTTGGCTCAGCATAAGAACTGTAATAGAAATTAAATGCAAATTTTTATTATAACATCATAGCGCTATTTTCTTCATTTAGATATTTAACGAATAATAATATTATTAACAATTAACAATATCAGGCAAGTTCATTGACCTAAATATGAACTTTAATGTAAAAACTTTGGAATCTTAACCTCAAAAAAAATCACATGATATTGGCAGCACACTTAAGAATTTATGTATATAATTATAAATAAATAGACTTTGATATTAAGTACTAAAAATACATAGAAGTTGTTTATTTCATTTTACCTTATATGAATCGTCCATGCTTCTGAATTGTAACATGAGAGAACATCAAAATTGCATTACGCTAAGCAACATGAGGTCGACAACAGGACCCGAACGGCTGTGTGACCAGCCGTGTTTTTTTTCGGGTCTACTCACTGCTTCTTTTGTCTTTTTTTCCTTTTTTTACACTTTTTGTTAACGATTTGTTCTCATAGAATAATAACGATTTGTTTAATCAGTAACAATGAGTTTGCAACATTGAAATAATCTCTTTTGGCACACAATACTTTGAATAACGTCTTACTTATATCTTAATCATACGTGAATACCTTATATCTTCGTTGCCGGAACGAACGGCAAATTTTGCAAGGAAACACATGGTTCGTACTGATAAATGGCGCAAATTTTGAAATTGAGAAAGCGCAGAACATTAAGTGCGCTAAAAATTAAAATTGCAAAGTGTTTTGCGATTGTAGAATATTAATTGCACCATAATAATGAATTTTTAATTATGTAATACTAATTGTAAGTAAATTGAGATATAAAAGAGTGGGGATAAACTAGCTTAAGTAAAGGGTTAATTTATAGGATGGCTTTTTTTATTTCTCCTGTCGGTATATAGAATAAGAAAGGGTTCACGGAAGACATGTAAGATTGTTACAATGATGAACTCACTCTATAGTTATATTTTATTTTCCGGCATAAATCCACCTTGGAACTGTTTAGAAACTATTTCATCAGGGTGGCGCCATTTTTTGGGACCTGGACTAACACAATCAAAGATGGAATAAAAATCTTTAATATCTTCCCCCACCAGGATTCGAACTCCGGTCACTCAAGTGCGTATATATCCGACGTTTATAGAGTACGCCTTACCCGACTGAGCCACGAGCGCTCTTACAGAATGATCCTATAATAATAGTTTCATTTATTATGAATGCGCGCGTTTCTTATGCACAAAATTTTTCAATGAATAAACAAAAGATTGAATCAAAAGATATAAAAATCTATAAAAATAAAACAATTTATATTTAAATAATACTCATCTTAAAGATATAAGTTTTCAATAAAATAAATTTTATGAATTTCAAAAAAATGAAATAAAAATTTTTATAAATACTTATAATAAAATTCAAACTAAAATATTATAGCATTATTAAATTGTATTTTACATTTTTACAAAACAAAACTGTTTTATAATATAAATTGTTTGACTTAGAATGTTACGAAGATCTTACAAAGTAGATGCTTTTATTTTATTTGTACTTATATTACTTGTAAGAAAATTTCACACTCAACACGTTTATCAGTAAATTTTTAACATTTTTTTTATAAACAGCTCATTTAAAAATAATGCACAAACACAATCCACTTAAAACTAATAAATTGTAATATATATGTTTTTATGGTAATAATTATTTATAATTATTAAATTAACTTGTATTGTCCAATATTTTTCTTTGAAATGGATATTATTTTACAAAATAAATTATCGTCCTAACATCTGTCCACGACCCCAACTATGTCCTCGTGGCACATTCCCAGTAGGTTGGGTTGGTGCAGCTCCAAAGCCTCTAATATTACTTCTTTGAGGGAAATAATACTCCAAGATTGCTGGAGTTTCAAGTAAATTTGGTCCACCAAATTCTTGAGGATATTTGAATTTTAAAAAGAAATATAAATGTCCACCAAGAATTCCAACAAGTTCTTCTAATCCATCATGATTAATGATAAAATTAATTCCAAAGAGAACCCATGGCAAATACATTGCTTTAAATTCAAAACCTGTAAAAAAGATATATAACGTATATGTAGTCAATATTCAACAAAAATAATGAATATTAGAAAAAGTAATGTTTTCGTCTTACCAAACCAAAAGCGAACAATAGCATCCTTATTTAGTTGACACCAAATATATATAACACTGAGAATCATAGCATTCATCAATAAATGGAAATTTAGCAATAATCCTGCTACAAGACAACAAACCCAATTAAATATTAACAAGTAAAAGTAATCAGCTGGTCTGCCAGCAAAATCTATGCTTTCCAATCTTAGAGAATAATTGTATAAAAAATACAAATTCATAAGTAAATGAAAACTTGTTGGATAATAGAAAAGACTGGTCACTGATCTCCATATTTCAAAATTATGTATAAATGGTTCATACATCAAAATTAATCTAACTACATTGATTATTTGAAATCTTCCTATTAACGAAAATACAATAGTTAAAGCTAACCAATATCTAGTAAATATTGGTAAGCTTTTAAACCAATCTCCCACATCTGACATTTTTTTGATAACACAGTTTTCAATTTAAATTTATGTACTTGTTAATAAGATTCTTAAATATAAAAATTCTTAACACGAATTTTTAATTAAATTTTTAACACTGTTTTTTGGTTGTCTTTCCAAAAATTAATTTAGATACAATATTCGTTGTATAAAAAATTGATAAAAGAAATGATGATGTGCTTTAGCTTTATCTATGATAATTACAAACTTTTTGCAATACGAACTACTAAATTTTATAAATTAAAATAGTGCAAAGTGCATTAAGTTGTGTCATTCATCACTGTGAATAATGTTAACATTAATGTTTTCAACATTGACGTGGCCTCATACAACTTTTTTCCGGTTTTATGTCGTTCTTTCTAAACTTAATGTCTAAGGCTGCCAGCACATGCGTTCCGAAAAATGACTTGAGAAAACGGAATGGACAAAATCGTAATAACCCTCGTTGTAAGTATAGGCGGCAAACTCGTATAATAGTTTGTGAATCATAAAGTTCGTTAACCAATTTTTAAAAAAATCGTAAGGCTCTTTCTACACTAAGATCACATGACTGTGAATGTGACTGCACCGTGTGATGCGGTACGTTTACATAACCAAATTTCTATACTAAACATAGGTTCTAAAAATGCGCCGCATCACACGGAACAATCACATTCACAGTTATGTGATCTTAGTGTAGAAAGAGCCTAAAGATGAACAATGAATAATTTAATGTTCAGTCAGTAATTGTTCGTAGTTACATTGAAATTCCATCTTATTTTATGTTTTTAAAATTAATATCTGACATGAGTTTTATGTGCGAAATAGTGTAAAAATTATTACGTATGAAAATGCCAATTCTTTAATAAATATTAAAATATTAAAAAGTAAGGCTCGAATTTATTGTTAAGACTCAATCCTCAAATATCATTTTATCTTACTCTTTTATCATAAAAAGAATAAGGGCAAAATGATGTTCGAGCCTAAAACTTTTTTTGCCATATCCTGACTCCACTTTTGCTTTCAGCTCCAAAACCCAAATAGTATATTACGACCCGGCCAGAAAAGTAGGAAAGGTTTCAGATCACATGTAATTGTTGGCCGAGGCGGAGCCGAGGTAAACTAACTTGTGATCTGATACTTTCTTATTTACTGGCCAAGGGTTGTATACTATTATTCTGCTCGACGGCAACTTTGTTTTGGGCAGCGGCCAGAAAGTTGCCGCTTTCCCGCCAGAGGGCAGAAAAGTGATATTTTCAGCCTGGATATGGCGAAAAATAATATGAGGTAAAATGACGACCCTATTGTATACATATTTCTACCCTCGTCTTTACCTCTCTAAATGTGTAATATACTATTTTAATGCTACGGTTCGGTAAAACGTGTGTGTTTTATTAAAATAGAATAAAAAAATAGCATATTATGCAACTAAAATGTAAAGTTGCATATTTCTCCCCAGGAGAAATTTGCGACCTGAGCAAGCGAAACAAGGAAAGTAAATTTCCGAGACGGAAAGTAGACATTACTCTCGAGTTGTATATTGTGCTTTATTCTTACCTCAAAAGTGGGCGCAATTTTAAAATAATTGGGATTGAAAATTTAGTATTAAAATCTTATAAATATTATAATATAGCAATTTCTATTGAAATTTGATACTTTTCTTATTATTAGGGAATCAATATTTTATTAATAAAATATTAATATTTAACAAAAAATTCATTTCATAATTTTCTAATTTAGCGGAAGAAAAGTACTTTCTTTCTCGCAAAATTTTAGAAATCAAGATATCTTTCTTTCGGCCCACTTTTCGGGTTAATAAAGTGGCCATTATTGTTAAGGTAAGAATAAATAACTATTTTTACATCGAATTCATCCTAAAAGTCTTTAATTTAAAGATCATCTTTTAAATCGTATTTTCAGATTCTAGAGATGATAAAAGCTGTATTGTTAATGAAAAATGTGATATCTTTATTGAAAAAAAATAATATGAGATCTCATGTGTCAAAATAGTATATTACACATCAAGAGAGGTAAAGTATTGGCGAGTCCATAAAACATATAATTGCCACCTCGAGCCGAAGGCGAGGGTGACAAATATGTGCTATGGGGTCACCATTTTACCTCCCGTGGAGTGTATACTATTTTTCGCCATACCCGGGCCGAAACTATGACTTTTGTTTTTTGGCGCCGTGACAAAAGTCGTACTTTCGGGCAGGGTATGGCGAAAAATTTTTTTTTTGATACTCGATCCCACATAAAATTTGATATCAAATCTTTCATGAGATCTCACGTGAGATTGCATGTTGGGAAAATAATATTCTTGACCCTCCGGGCGCAAAGTAGCACTTTTCCGCCCGCTTAAGAAGGCGGGATAGTGTTTCTTCGCTTTTGTCGGGTTCAAAAATAGTATATGCACCACGAGCGTAACGGAAATTTATGTCCCTCGTGTAAACTCACACTCATGAGATCTCATGTGAGTTCGAGTGTTAAGGGACTGCCTATATGCATCTTGCACGGAACAAACAAAGGTATACTCACAACTCATACGGCACATTCCATGCGCGTTCGGATTTTTAAATAGGGTACGCCCATCTTGACTACTACATTTTCCTTTGATGATTTGATAGCCGATGTAAGAATTGCATCCATAAAGAAACATCTAGTAGTCAAGATGGGCGTACCCTATTCAAAAATCCGAAAGCGCACGGAACGTGCTGTGTGCACCTTTGTGAGTTCCGTGCGAGCTGTCCCTAACATCATTGAAGAACAAGCGTAACTACTTACTTTACAAATGAGATGATTGGTCAATGCAGCTTATGTCACTTGTGAGACAGTTATAGAATAACCCCCTTAAGTTTATGAATTCGAGCTTTTCTTTTCATAGATCTTCTTCTTCTTCTTGCATTGGCCTTTACGCATTGCCTATCGGCCATTTCATAGATCTTCTTCGAATGTATGACGTTCCTCGTACCTCATTTAAAAATTTTGTTGTCTGACGTCGACATTGCATATAAATGAGTCCAAGAACGCCATGAATCATAAAGTCAGTAGATGGCGAACAACAAAATTTTTATAGCGAACGTGTAACGTCATACATTTATAAAGAAAGGCTCTAAGATTATTTAGGTTACTTTCGAAAAGTAATTAGATACGAATGACCATAGGAAAAAATCAAGGTTTTACTTGATAGAAACCAAAATTTTGTTTTAGTTATAATTTTCTTTTAATAATCACGAGTTAAGAAAAAATTTTATACTAGATAATGAGAATTCATCTACAAAACTGAAAAATTTTAATAGTGGAAAAAATCTTAATTTAAATATTTTATATTTATTGTGATAAAAATTGAGATGGCCCTTGTACGTAAATTACATGGCATTTCTAACTTAGTCTGTTCTTCCTTACTTTCAAAATCATGGACAAGAAGCAATCAAATACCAAAACTAAATTTCCTTGTAAAACACACATCTACAACAGTACCACTTCATCAAAAAAAAGAGTAAGTAATATATATAATATTCATTTCAAATAATAATTTACTAATATTTATTAATTTTTACAGAGTTAGAGTAATTTTTGTTAGAGCAAGTGGAGAAAGAATAGAAGCTAAAGGGAAAGTAGGAGATAGTTTATTAGATGTAGTTGTAAATAATGAAATTGATTTAGATGGATTTGGTAAGTAATATTGAATATAAAAAGATAGTACTGTTTAAAATTTTTTAATTAAATTTCACTGCTTTTTAGGAGCTTGTGAAGGTACTTTAACGTGTAGTACTTGCCATTTGATTTTAACAAAAGAAGATTATGATAAATTACCTGAGAAACCAACAGATGAAGAGTTAGATATGTTAGACCTTGCTTATGAACTAACAGATACGTAAGTATTTTAATTAACTTTAAACTTATTATAATAGTCTGTTCTATCGAGAAATTTGTTTCGATAAATTTGTATATAAGAAATTCAGATTCATATTAGAATTCATTAATACCAAGTATCTTATAAATCTTTTATACTGTATCGTATTGAAAAAAATACATAATTATACCTTCTATAATTAATCAATAAAAGCTAATATGTAAATTATAACACATAAATATACTAAATATAAATAATTACAGGTCAAGATTAGGATGTCAAATAATAATGACTGAAAACTTGGATGGTCTTGAAGTCAAAGTGCCAACGACAATTAATGATGCTAGATCTTAACAATAGCATATTTTAGCTAATGATTGAAATGCAGAAAAAAGATTTCATATTTGATTCTTTTGAAAAGCCTTTTACAGAAATAAGGAAAAACAATGAATCATAAACTGACTTTTAGTAGTATATAAAGTATTGTACATAAATGGGTTTAATGTTACAAAGAATAATAGTATAATTATTGAATGAAACTAACGTTTCTTCAGGAAATGTATAATAAATTGATGAAAATCTATACATATAAATACACACACATACGTATAACTTATATACATAGATATATATATATATGCGTATGTGTGTCAGTGTGTGTACATATGTATATGTATGGTACTATTCAAAAGATATAATGTTATGCAAAAAGCGTGGTTATAACTTAGATTACCAACTTCAAAGCCTTGTAATTTAATGAAAAATTTTTTTTTAAAGCAAACAAAAGCTCTCCCAGTATTTCCTTTTCTAATAGAATTTTGCCAGGACATTTCTTTCCAAAAATATGATCATTTTTCCTGCACCCTGTTTTTGTATAACATTATCAAACTTTTGTATGGTGTCAAAATGTTTTATACAATAATAGAATTTTAATTGAATGTTAAAATATAAAACTTTTTAAGAACACAAATTTTATTTTTTTTTATGTACAAAAAAAATGTGAAATTGTATCTGTTTATGAAAATAATTCAAAATTTTTTAATCAAATAATTTATTTTTTCACTTATTTTTTTCCAGAGTATACACAATAAATCAATATTCTATAACATTATCTTAGTACATAAAGCTAAAACACTTTTGTACTTTATGAGTTACACAGGCCTAATAACTTATTTTATCAATACAATTTTTTATAAACTGTGAAATATTTGTTTTAACTACACTACTTACATGATTTGATTATTGTGATTATTATATAATTTACATATTTTCATTTTTTTATCCTAACTTTTGAGACGTATTTATAAAAAAGTAAGTTGTTAATTATGTGCAATATAATAAGCGTGATTATTCACACATAACGAAAAATTAAATTAACTTAAACTTAAGCCTTAATGTTTTCATAAAATATTCTGGAAATCGATAACGTTCAATCGTCTGCGATTCAAATTATAAGTTTAATATATTCCACAGAATAGACTATTCCAGAAAAATTTTTTAAACTTATTTGTTCTAAATAATTAGAAATAAGTTCCATAATAATAAAAGAAATATATTTTATTTTTTATATATTTGTAAATACTTGTAGAATAAGGCGAGAAATAGTTATAAATTCGTGTAGAGTTTTAAAATAGATGAAATTATTTATAAAAAAGTGGCAGTGATTTCCGGGTATAAGATTTTATAGATTTTAGATCAGTCTTTTATAATTTGTAAAACAGCTTATTTTTAATAATTTACAATTCATAACTGTAAACAGTACTTCAAACTCACTTGAATTTTGCAATAAGGCAATCCTGTATGATAAAGTATACATGTACAACAATTTGAACAAAATTTAAAATTTTCTCAAATTGTTCATTAAAAAGTTTTAAATATATTTGTATAAATATAAAAAATATACAGACGTCGCAACAACGTAGAACAATTATTCACAAAAATATGTGAACAGCATAAAATGTCGCAAAAGTGTATGTTCTTATATAAGAGGATGATTCCTAATCAATGCTTATAAATCAATATCGCGCAACCTACAATCAGTGCATATATTACTTGATAAAAACTTTGCAACACTTATAATATTTATTAAAAATTTTATTTTAAACATTTCATTAAAAATTTCATTTTGATTGGTTAATTGCTATTGATGTATACACTTGTAAAGATAGTAACTTCGCTACTTTCAAGCGAAAAAGTTTGACTCGCACCTCGATAAGATCCTTAGTTGATCCCCTCTACGCAAGCGAGCAAAAATTTTACCAGAGATTATATGCATGTGTTCAGAAATTGCTACCAGTAACTATTGGTGAATAATATGGCAAGATTGTTACCTATTTTAACGATTAATTAAAATGAACGTATATTTTTATAATTACTAAATTAATGATTATGCGTATATTCTGTTTAAATAAAATAAATATAATTTTCGTATAAAATCAATATTTAAATATTAATTTTTATTTGTATGTGTCAAGTTTTCAAGAATTTACCCAAAAACATTCTAAACATTTGATCATATTTTTACATGAATTTTTTTTATGTAGGAATATAATAATATAATACGTAAAAATGAGGAAGAAGCATTCATTTTTAAAACATTGAAAATCATTTTATATTTAAGGGGATGTGAAATGGACACTACACCTGTACTCGTAAATATTGACTATCTTTTCATTTTATTGCAAAATTTTCAATAAAAAAATGCATTAGCTTATAGTATGTGCCATAAAGATTATTCAGTTAAATTTTCAAATAAATTCATTCGTAAGTATTTAAGATATTTGGATTCCTGTACAAAATCGAAATATTTTAATAAATAATTTTGGAATCCAAAATTCTCAATAACTAATGAATGAATTTATTTGAAAATTTAACCAAATAATCATCATGATACATACTACAAGCTAATGCATTTCTTTTCTAGAAATTCAGCAATAAAATGGAAAGGAAGTTAATATTTATAAGTACTGGTGTAGTGTCCGTTTTACATCTCCTTAATAAATTTGAAATAAACGCAAATCTTACTGTCATTTAAAAAATGATGATTAATTACTGTCCGCGAATAGCGCCAATTACAAGCATATGTTAATAGATAATGATTTTTCCTGATTAATGTCAACAATATATTGTTGACTACGTAGTATAATTATTATATAATTAATTTACGTACTTCCGACGTAAAGTATAAACCACAAATTCTTATGAACGAGCATGATTCCTTTTAAAAAAATAAATATATCTGTATCAGTTTCTTTTTCTCAACAAATGATCATGTGGCATGATCAAATGATAGTTATAAGTCAGAGTTACATCTTTTTTCGTTTGTTGGTTCAATTAATATCGAAACATTTTTTTAAATAAAAAATTACATAAATAAAATGGTATATTTGACCAACTATTTTCTTAGAATTCTTATTTTTATTCCTTTAACTGAGTACCCTACTAATTTTTTAGAAAATTTTCTAAATTCGAATTTTTCATATATAATCCCGAACCAATGGTTTAAAATTATAATTGATTTATTTAATTACGAATAAATAATTTTAAACAAGAATAAAGAAAAGAAAATCTAGTATAAGAGATAAAATTTTTATTTTAAATTATAAAAAAAAAATTTTCATGTATATAATTTATAAAAATTTTATTTTAAATTAAAAAAAAAAATTTTTCATGTATATAATTTATAAAAATTTTATTTTATTTTTTCATGTATATAATAAATAAAAAAATTTTAATAGAATTAGAACCTGTAATATGAAATGCTGCATTTCAGTGTACTCGGGTAACGAGATATTTTATACTGAATGCAACTAAACTGGTATTTAATTTATAGTCGACACTACTCAGTTCTCAATGTCGATTGTCGACTATAAATTCGGACCTTATTGTGTCCTACCATGGTTTAAATTCATATAAATTTATTATTTCAAATATGTTTCAATATGAATTTTAATTTGAAATTATTTTATCATATGAAGAACAATAGTCGTTCATAACAACCATCAGTCCATACTTTAAGAAATTATGAATTGTAATAAGTCAAAAAAATTTTCTAACGAACTCATACGAATTTTGGGTGCTATTAATTGAATGAATTTGAATTTTCTTATAACTTTATATTAAAAAAAAATTATTTTAAGACCAATATCGCAAGTTTGATGAAATTATGATGTTCATTCATACAACCGATTTTTACACTTTCTTATAGAAAAAGTACTATTATTCATATAGATATAAATGTAAATTTTTATTTAAAATGATATTAAATGTATAGATATTAAATTATACTTTGGTTTTTCTTGAAGCACTAATGTTAAATTTATCTACAGGAATTTTTCTCACACTATATTTTACGTAATATTTGCTTATAAAATAATATAAAACCACCTGATTGTATTCTGCACTTCTGGTTACCCGATTGCGAGGTTGCCAATTCTGCTACTGGCAATTACTGGCAGCAATTTCCTATTATACATTATAATGTTGAATAACATACATACAAAGAGCATATATACGTATACACACTCTACACAAACAAAACCGATGTTATTTAAAAATTTGGCAACACTGCTATCATCACAGAAATGAATTAATCACGCCCTTTAAACTTCTGCTTTTGTCGAGGCATAAGTGTAAGTATACTCCAGAGCTTTATAGCGTAATTATAGATTTTGCAAAACGACAATTACGTGAAAACTAATTTTTCTTATTGATGACAAATTTGCTACTAAAAAAGTCACTCTAAATAAAAAATATTACAATAAATAGTGGATTTTTCAGTAAAAAATAGTTATTTGTTTGTATACTTTTTTAACCATTCATTAGTTTATTATTTTTTCTTAACTTAAACCGCATTAAATTTAGTGATATTAAAAAATCGATATGAATTGCAAATATTTTAGAAAAAAATTATATATTTTTTATATTCAATAAATTATTTAATAACTACAACGTTTTTTGTGTTATAACTAATAGTTATAACATTTATAATAAAACAATTTAATAATTAGTAACATTTTATTCATATATATTAAAATTCTGAATATGGCGCGTAAAAACAGATCTCAGAAAGAAAGCAGCGCATGATGAGATTACAGCGTTGCCAAATTTTTTATAAAACTTATAAACTTCCAAGGAGTATAAACAAAAATCTGCATCGCTAATATTCCTCGAATTTTCAATAGTATATTATGCACCTAGGGAAGTAAAATAAAAGACAGGCCATAGCACGAGTAAATTGACACTCGAGGCGAAGCCGAGGGTGACAAACTCGTGCTATACGGAAGCTTCTAGCGGCCACCGTGAGCGTTGACGTATGTGGTGTCACATAGTGCGTGTGACCGTCTCACACAGTGATGGATTTCGAGGATGCTTTGTACATTTATGTATATCTATATATTAGGATATCCTTTAGCCAACTTCAGAGTATACCGTAGAATTAGAGTATAAGCAGAATATATTATTCTGTAGTATATACTCTGAAGTTGGCTGTTGGATATCATATAAGCATCTTCGAAATCCATCACTGGTCTCACATGAGCTGAGTGGCGATTGTAGAGGCCACTGCGTACAATGTAGTACATGAAATTTGAAATTACACGTGTACATCAGATATCTGGCTCTATAATAATATTTATGAAAGTTTTTAAAAAATACAAAAACTAGACTTCACAAAAAGTTGGGTTAGGAATCAATAAGAATGCATACATATTTAATAAACTTAACCTCCTATTAACAACTATTGTTTAGATTAAAAATTTAAAAAGCAAGTCAAAATATTAAATTTATAATCTAAAACTTTTATACATGTTATTGTAGTATAAGATATGGTATGTTTACGCGTAATTTCAAATTTTACTTGATACATTGTACACTGAAAAGAAAGTGGTGAACTACGAGTCCCACGAAGTACTTCTGCTTTACCAAACAGTAAGCATGCAAATCTTTTCTCTGGTGGTGAGTGTGATGCCCCACAGAAGAAGCTAACCGTTCTTTTTGTGGGGCTTCTCAGTTCCCACTCGCGTCTCTCCGATGTGAAGTGAAGCTCTTTTGCCACAGAGGCGTTACTGTTCTCTTGCAGCGAGACTCCGTGCATACGAACTTAAGAGAGCGTGGTTCGACTACCAGTAGTTCAGCTACATCACCATTTATTTTTCAGTGTAGGCAGTGGCCTCTACAATCGCCACACAGCTCATGTGAGACGGTCACACGCACTATGTGACGCCACATACGTCAACGCTCACGGTGGCCGCTAGAAGCTTCCGTAGTGCTATGGGTTGGCCATTTTATCTTCCGTGGTGCGAATACGATTTTTTTTTCAACAGTGAGACTAAAATTAGTACTTTTTATTTTCCATACCGGGAGTAAAAGTCGTACTTTTAGCTTACTGTTGAAAAAAATAGTTTTATAAGTATAAAATTATTTTTTTTAACGTATCCGATTTTGTGAGAATTTTATTGTATAACTGGCAAGATATTAAACAAAAATCAATTTTTTAATTAATAATATATACTCCATGAATCACTGAGTTAAAAAGTGATATTTTAACTCTTTATATGTCCAAATCTACACCATCAACACTTTTAATTGTAGTTAAGGATGGGCGATTCTACTTGATCCTCAAGAATTATTCGATTATTTTTTTAAATAATTGTACTCATTAGATTCTCAATACCTCGAGTCTTTTTTGCATTAGAATCGCTTTCGGCCTGTTACATTTTAAAATTTTTTAACAAAACCAATATTTTTAAATAAATTGTAAATATAAAATTATAAAATAATAAAAGTTGTTTTTATTACGATATTTTTTACTTTTTTATATTTACATTATTATTCTTTATTGTACATACTTTACGTTTATTTATTTTTAAATTATTTGCATGTATTTTTTTATTTATTTAATAAATATTCATATTTTCCGGTCCTGCAATTCTTTTTAAAAATAATCGATTTGTAAGTATCGATTCTTTATCAGATTCGATACTTAGGCATCGATACATTTTTCGGGTATCGCCCACCCCTAATTGTAGTATGTTATCATAATCGCTAGTAGCATTTTTTTATCATGATCGCTTTGGCGAACTATTACCTTAAGTATATTTTTTCGAACATGTACGTCAAATAGCAACCTCAAATATTTATTATTTTTTTCTTATCCCCTGGCGAAAAGTACGTCGAAAGACGTCTACTTTCTGAGAGAGAAGTTAAGCATTATCTACGGCGGCTCGGCGCACTAGCGATGCGCAATCGTGTTGACGCTCTGTTTTTCACGGCAGTTAAGAATAGAGAGGGCTACGTCTATCCTTCTCTGTCCGCCGGCGTTAGACATTGACTCTCTCCCTCTCTCTTTCTTTTTCATACAGAATAGAGAGGGTTGCGTCTATCCTTCTCTGTCCGCCGGCTTTAAGAATTGACTCTCTCCCTCTCTCTTTCTTTCTCTTATATGTACAATAAAGGTAGCCGCGAATGGAGGGGGCTATGTCTAGCCTTCTTTGCCGGTTACAACAAGCAGTATATCTTTTTCTTTATTTTTCTTATATAGTAATTTTAAATATTTTATTATTAAAACCTAACTTGTTTTATTTTGTGAATTATAAATTGCAGTGTGTTATAAAGTGTGTAAATTATAAAATGTGAGTGAAATATTGATGGTTTATTTTAATGATTTATCATCAGTGGGAGAGGGGCAGAGAAGGATAGAGCATACTCGGTCAATAGCAGCAAGCGATTCATCGCGGTATTTTTATTTTAATGATTTATCATCAAAAACGAATTATCACAACGGGTAGTTGGACGTACTTTTCGCCGGGAATAAGAAAAAATCGTATATTCACCTCGGGAGAGAAGTTGACCATCAATTGCTCGCGTATTTGCCCCCTCGCTGCGCTCGGGGGCAAATCTTACGCGAGCATTTAATGGTCAACTTCTCTCCCTAGGTTAATAATATACTATTTTTATGTTGAGGTTGGCCAGTTGGCTACAGCCTCAAGGTATTTCATACGTTTGGTGCCGTACCTATTTAGATATATCAAGAGGCCCCAACCATATTTTTTTTTAATTTTCATATTTTCCGATCTGAAAAATGATTTATTTTAACTGATAGTTATTTAATAAAGTAAAGAGAAACATTGAGTAAAAAGATGTTCAGCTATGTACATTTTTTATCGGTGGCGTAACGGATAGAGCTCTTGCCTTCAACGCGGTGGGCACGGGTTCGAATCCTGGCCAGGTACCTCTGACTTTTTTTCGAAAGAAAATTAGTGTATGTGCTACTCATATCGCGACTTTTAAAAAATCCAACCTCATTGAGTATCGGTTGATTGTTGGTCACAAAAGTGACTGACCATCCATCGGTAGTCAAAGTTTTCGACATGATCTGTCAGATGGTCTAGCCTGATGTAATGTGTAAAAAGGGAATCGGGCTAGAACCTATCTGATATCATCATATGAAAAAAAGTTAATTATATCGAGAACAATATCGTCATATATTAACTTTTTTTTTTAAATAAAAAAAATGTACATTTTTTATAATTTTTTAAATGTTTTTTTTTTTAATTCTTCATAGCAACCTAACTATATTTTCTCGCATTCTAACCTCAAAATCGCAATTTTTTTCTCTTTTTCGGCTCTCAAGCGAGAAAATATATTATGAAACTGATGTGTAAAGGCTTTTTTACGAAACTCGTTACAGCCCTCGCCTCCGGCTCGGGCGGTAAACTTCTCGTTTCGTAAATAAAGCCTTTACACACCCGTTTAAGAGGGGGTCGTAACCATTCGCCGCTCTATACAGGGTGGCGCTGCGGTCAGATGAGAGAAATATAGAAAATATTTTTTATTCAGCGATTTATAATTTATCGAGACAATAATATACTTCTAACGTTGTCAAAGGCACTAGCCATATATATGTAGAATTATTATTGATGCTAATATTGTTTGAAAAGTCTAAAATATTATTATAAAACGAAAAATGCGGCGCGTGGTAGAACCGATGTAAACATATGGGTATGTTTCCTAAGTGCGACAGAGAAAGTAATAGTAAAGAACGAAGTATACACATGCTCACGCCGGCTCTACTTCGCACTGCATTTTTCGTTTTATAACAATAGCTTAGACTTTTCAAACAAGATTATCATCAATAATTATTCTACATATATATGGCTAGTGCCTTTGACAACGTTAGAAGTATATTATTGTCTCGATAAATTATAAATCGTTGAATAAAAAATATTTTATATTTTTCTCTCACCTGACCGCAGCGCCGCCAAGCGGCAAATGGTTCCTACCTCCTCTTAATAATGTACTATTGTCCAACCACTGTTGGATTTATCCAAAGAATATTTTTCTTTAATTTGAGCAAAAACTGTCTGCAATTTTGAATATCATATGAAATACCTTAAGCCATGTCGCATATTTATCATAGACATAAACAAATTCTTCAACACATCTAAAGTTTCGCATTATGATACTGTGAAAAACTAACAAATAGTTTTTGTATAGATTAGAAGAAAATTCAACACGAAAATTTATGAACAATACACAATTTTGAATAATAAATTTGTAAGTTCATAAAAATTTTATACCGTTACATACGTTTGACGAACAACAAATATTTTTACTGACAGTGTATAATTCACTAATCATAAAGTTACCAAGAACCACAATGTAGAACTCTAGTTGTGCTAAGAAGTTTTATGATACTTATGATAAATATATGTATTATTATTTGTTGTACACATTTGGAAAAATATAACTAACGGGAAGTGTACAAGTCAACGATGACTATAACGATAAGACAAATGTAACATCTCATTACAGAAAACACTTAACATTATGCAGGTTGTTTTGTAAAGTTTTCTAGTGAAATATAAATTCAGACGAGAGTTGAAAGTTCATGAAGACTGTTGGTATTGGCAGCACTACTAAGATCGAGAGTGGCTACAGGTAGACTTGGACTAACACTGCCAGTAGCCTCGCGCAACAGTTGCTGTTGCAAGCGATTGTGTTTTTGATTGGAAGGACTTGTCGGTGAACGGTCTCCTGGTGTCGCTGGCGGACTCGTTGCTCCCAAAACCAATGGGCCTCTCTGCGAAATATTCAGCTGATTATGCGTTGTTGGAGAAGAAAGTAACAAAGGAGGTGACATCGACACGTGCCGGTGGCCGTTTAGTTGCTGATGAGCACTATTATTGGCTTGCAAACTACGAGTTAATGCTCCGTTAGTGCTTACGTTCAACTGCTCATTCGTTGTTAACCGATTTGGAACACCATATGCTACGCCCAACGATCGAGACTGTTGCCCTGTTTGCACCTGTTGTTGAGCTTGTTGGTGCTGTTGATGTTGTTGATTTTGTTGTTCATGTGACTGCTGTGGATGCTGTTGATTTTGGAGGGTTTGTTGTCTTTGCAGTTGCGCAGCGGCCTCGTATTGCTCGCGACGAAGCGCCTTCATTGTATTTGTTTTCTCCTAAACAAATAAAATCAATTAATGATTTTAGTGTCTTTGTTTTTTATTTGTTATACATATACAGAAAAAAATTTGATATTAAACTCTATTATTGAAGTTATCTAAAGTTAAAAAGTCTTAGAAATTAAATAAATTAGTATATTACGGCTGAAGACCAGAAAGTTAGATTTTTGGGCCTGCGTGGCATAAGTAGCATTGTAACTGTGCATGGTATATTTTTTCTGACTTTCTACCTGTTAAGCGTTACGACTATTAAAGTTAGTTAGCTTACTCGAGTAGAAAATATTGCTAAATAATTTATCTTAACGAGTACGGTAAGTTGCTGCAATTATTTGAAAATGACAATATATCTGATCACCAAAATTTAACAGTCTCCAAATAGCATAACATAAGCAGATCTTATTACCGATCCAAGTCGGTATATAAAATTTTATCGGTACCAATAGCTTAAAACGTATATTTTTATGGCTTACATACTTACTTTTTGCCATACAAAAAAAGTATGTACTAAGGCGCAGCCGCAAAAAATTATTCCAAGACCTATAAACACTGACGTCACGATTGCCGGCGTAGACTGGAATTGAATGAATGTGTAGAGTATCATTCCTGAAATTGTTGAAAGCCTTATATTATATTTATGTTTATACTAAGATGAATTCTATTTATACTTAATATAATATTATTTATGATTAATAAAAATATAATTATACAATACAAAAATAAAAAATATATTTAAATTTGTATAGTTATATTTATATTTAGCAGTACTATTTTTCTGATAAAAGAAATTGCAAAATAATTTTTACATTTTCGCGAATTACTTCTAGTAAAATAGCGGAAACTGTGGCAAAACGAAATTTCTCAATTTCTCAGCTATTAGCGCCATCTGTAACGAGTGTATGGTGAAAATTTCGTAAAAATTGTTCAAATAATTTCGGATAAGATCAACACAACGTAAAAAAAGTGATTTAAAAAAAAATGTGTTTAAAGTTGAGTATATACGTGTTAGAGTAGTCCGAGGAGCGCACTTCAAATGTAAGAAAATAGTATTTTTCGATACAAGTGTCCTATGAGTCATTTTCTGGCACGGCGAGGTTAAGGAGGCTCCTCAGTCTTTAATGTTATTTTCTAAACTGAATGGATTTTTATGAAACTTTGAAAAAATGTTCATTGACCTTCCATCTATTCGTTGCTTAAAAAAAATATAGGGTAAGCCATCAAAATTTAAAGAAATCAATGTATCAAATCATCGTTCTTATACACAGGCCTTATGTGAAAAACGCATGATAGAACTACAAATGTTATCGTAATTAAATCTCTACGCAAAGATTTTTTATAAAAAACTAGAGCGATATAGATTTTTTAATAAGGATTACAATGCAATTAAGAAAAAAGAGAGTAAGCCATCAAAGTAAAAAGAGTTCATAGTTATCGACACTTCAGTTTACCGAATTTTTTATTTTTATTAAAAGTTTTCCGAAATATTTCTATGATATGCTTTTTGTTTGTTAAAATGAAAGGCTGTAATATATATTTTAAAAAATCTTGGATCAAGAATTAAAAATTTCGAAAACTGTAATGTCGGTAAGTTACGTTTCCTTAAGTAACAAAAAGTTTCCGTAAGTTACAAAAGCATTTTAAATTAAAGATTAATCCTTTTTGATGTAACTGATACTTTTAAATATAGATTAATGGTCTAGTTTTAAAGATATGAACGTAAACATAAAAGGATATGCAGGCAATCTAAGTCTACGAGGACTTCGGTAAACAAATAATGCGACAACACGCAAAGCAGATTCAAATGCGTCTAATGCGCTTAGCCTGAAACGTGTCTAAATATTTTTCTACTATATATTTTTAACTAATAACATTTATTGTAATACTGTTGGATAAAAAATTCTCTTTTTAAAATTTCATAAAATTATTTGGAATTCCGATTCGAAATTTCCAATAGGAATCGCGATTGGATTTTTTCAACAGGGTACACAAATCATGTAAATTATAACAAAATTTACTTAATATAATTAAATTTAAATTTAAAATTTTGGTGGCTTCCATGTTCATCTTTACGATCTTAACGTATTACCCTACACCTTTATTTATACTTCCAATTTTTTTTGTTTTTTACCCGTCCTATTTTACCCCGTCCCATTCCGCATTCGCCCGGGGTAATGCCCGTGAAGAAGGGAAAACCCATAGGCAAACCCAGTGGGATAAAACCTGGGAAAACCCTCTCCGGAATGGGTCGGAGTCTAAAGCAGATTCGGTATTAGGCATCCTTGTATCAGGATACCTACACCGTATCTGCCACACTTCCCCGCTCACATTGTCATGTGGCCAGCACGCCCAAGCGATCGTCACACAAAGCAAGTCCAGATTGGACGCGCAGTGTTCCTTGGAGCGGTCACCCATCCAAGTACTAACCACGGCCAATGCTGCTTAACTTTGCAGATCGCCTGGCGCGCGCCGAACCACTCGGCCAATGCGTCGGTATTACTTAATATATAGTATTATAACTTATAACGTATAAATGACATGTTATCAAAATAAAAAATTCAATGATAAATTTTAATGTTATCATGTGAAAATATAGAATGATACTATTGCAATGAAATTAAAAACAAATTTTATACGTTTTTTGCTTCAATAATTTATATCTGGTTATATGATTGATCAAAATGTAACGATAGATTTGACAGGAACCAATAAACCACATCATGTGTTCTGTGGCTTCAATAATTATTCTTTCCATAAAATTGCAGTGCAGTACACTTGATTGGGAAAAATACACAGTGTAGAGTAGGGAAAACTGGGTAAAATGGAGGTAAAAAATAAATAATTTTGAAAATTATTTATTTTTGACCTCCATTTGTGAATACGAGTTATTAACGTATTTATCATATACAAAATAATAACAAAAACATTTTTAATAAAATTTTATAGCTCTTATATAGATGGTCTTAAAAGTAGCCAAGAAATTAAGCTATTTTGTTTTACCCTAATAAGCGATTTTACCCGAATTTTTTTCTATAATTTATTATATTTCTATCTTAAAAATAATGTGATTAAAAAGTAGATGCAGTTTTCTATAATGTAATTAATTTATCTATAATATCAAATATAAAAGATTTACAAAGTATGAAAATACTGCTAACCGCTTTATGATTGTTTTCTTAAAGAAATTTTTTAATTTAGGGATTTCAATAAAATATACTCTATGAATTATATTTTTATATACTATAAACTAAATTTAAAAAATTTTTTAAGCACTACACTTTTACAATAAATATTTTTATCAACAAAAACTTTAGCTTATGATTTTGATAATATTGATAGACAATATAGTAATTTTTTAAACATTTTTCTTTCAAATTCTCAAGATTAAATAAAAAAATTTTTTAATGATTTCTTATCAATTATATCAAAATTCTGTTGATAAAGTTTATATCCGTAACGTGTATGCTGAAGGATACTGTCTTCTGATTATTTAACTTTTATATAGACGCGCGTATACTGTAATACAAATATGTAAAAAAGAAGAATTAAATGAGTCTCTTACCAGTTAAGAAAACTGGAATGCTTATAAAAAAACCACCGACCGCACAAACTCGGCTGATCGACGATTTCTGCAGGTACTTGTTTGTTCTGAAACAGAAAAAAAATAGAAATAATAAAAAATATCAGATATTTTTGTAAAGATTTAATTGGTATTTTATAATTTTTTTCTATAAAAACGAATTTAAAATAGAAAATTGAGAACATAGTTGAAAAAAATAGAGAAAGCATAAGTATGAATGGAGCTAGCGTGAACGCAAAGAGAATTAAGGAGGAAGAAGGAAGAAAGCGAAAGAAAGAGTGAGAGGCTCAACGCGCAAGTGGTCATAAAAGGTCTTTGACCTTAACTAATGGTTTGTTTGAAAAGGAATGGCATCGTGAGACTTTCTAGCAAAGTATCTCTCTTTCTTGGTCTTTCTGCTCTATATAAGAGAGTACTGTGTATGCCAAGTATGAGCATAAGAAAGACTAAGTACCAGTCATTTGCTCACTCATCTCAAGAACATCGCACGCGTTCTACAACATTTTTGTAAAGCACGGAGACATAACATAAATATAAGTGTAAGCATTCGCATCGTTAGCTGCATAGGTGAGTTTATAACAAGTTCATGTTCATATCCTTGGGATAAGGATACTGCAATCGAGTGTTCTGCATGTATCTTTACACAAGGTCTTTTTGATCTAATTAAATCGTTTCTTCTTTTTTAAGATAATAATCTTTCTTTATTTTAGTTTTACTCACTTTTACAAAAGCACCCTATCAGAAATTTGAGGACTAGTTGCCCAGGATATCTTAAATTTTCTTTTCAGTTATCAAATTTTGTTTATATACTCTGTCTAAACTCCATGTTTTGAAATATTTCAACTGGACAGTAGATGCCCAGATTCTGTTAAAAGTCAAATAAAATTGAGTTAAGGTTATCTGTTTCTATTCAAAACAGTCTCGATACCTAGGATAAAGAGAATGTATCGTGCGGTCTGTTGAAAATAGATGCAATTTCTTTTGCTAATCCTGTATTAACCCTTAGCGGCCATATGGGGTAACTAGTTACTTAAAAAAAAATCAAAAAGCTGAAAAAACGTTCACATATATGGCCAGTTTTTAGAACGTCATTTATAAATACCGATAGAAATCATTAGAAATGTTGAAGAACTCTTCAACAAAAATGAAACAATCAGCTAGAAGTCTTAAAGCACCCATATCTTGCACAACTGTAGGTTTTTCAGCGCGAAGCAATGAGTTACCCCATGTGGCTGCTATGTGGCCTGACTGAGGTGTAGCCACTAAGAGTTAAGTTTTCATATAGTAAGTCTAGTATATTGCGCTTGTTATATTCTATTTAAAAAGTATTTTTATTTGTATAATTATTTCAGAGACATTTAAGTTAGTTGATTCAAGGTTATGAATCGATTAAGGATAATTGTTCACTATCAGACGTGACGCAATAGATGAAGAATATTTCCCTCTATTATGTAGTGACATCATACTAAACTATTCATTAAACTAATAAGAATGATTAGAAAGTATCAAATTTTAAAAGATTATAAAATTTTAACAATAAATTTTCAATTTCAATTTTTTTTCAAATAGGCCCACTTTTATTAAGATAATAAAGTAGCCATTGTTGAGATGGAAATATTGCCCATTATTTGCTTCGCGCACTCAGGTTGCAAACTTCACCCTCGGGAAAAATATGCGACTTTACTCCCTCATTTCATAATGTACTATTAAATAATAGTAATTTTTTTCTAAAATATAAGAAATATATATTACTAAAGACTAAAATTTAAAATACAATTTTTGTTACATTGATAGTTATTAATTTTATGCGAAATTTGTATTAATGCTTGAAAGTCCATTATTTAGATTAACAATATATTCATAATTACAGAGCTAATATGTAGGTCATATATTGCTAGTATAATGATCCTGTATATATTGAATATGTTTCCCATCCTTATTATTTTCACTCGGGAGAACATTTAAGAAAGACATTTTTACTATTTATTTTTATTATATTTAATTATAATTGAATTGAAAATATAATTTTAATTATATTGAATTTAAATATACACAGGTTAACTTAAACAAGAGAACGCAAACCTAAATTTATAATAACAAGAAAAAAAAAATTAGATTTTAGAATGAAAATGAATGGAATTTAAATGGAAATATTATTTAATTGGAACATATTGGTTCAATTGGTTATGTTACAGTTAAAATTAAAATGATTTGAAGAGACTGTTTAGCTTACGAGTTTGAGCACAAGAAAACTTGATCCAAAGTTGAAAGAAGCTATATCCCGAGTATAGGCACGATGGTTTTATTATGCTCGAGGAACTAGACTTTGCTTTGGAAAATCAAACATTAAAAGAGAAGAAAAAAAAGGAAACGAAAGAGATAAATGAATAAGTAAAACTTGATTAGAAAGATGGCAAGCAACTCTCTTTGAATATCGAATACTACATTAGACAAAAATTGCATGAACTACGCATACTCGCGTAAAAATGTTATATTATATTAAATTCCAAGAGAGTTAGACATAATCAAATCAAAAAAATTATATACTCGTAAAGTATATAACTTACAGTTGCAAAAGCATTGGAAAGAAAGTTGACAAGTTATGTGTACAATATAAAAAAGAATTGGAATACTCGTTTAAATTTCTATTTCAATCATATTTTCAGCTTTGATCTTTGAACTGATTTCTATTTAATCCAAACTATATTATTTTAAACCTCTGTATTATCTGTATAAAAATTTTATACATTTGCATATCCAACGAACAGCCTCATAGACGTGTATATGCATTATACATAACGCGATGACGAGAGCTCGCGCTTGTGCTTTTGTCTAGATTGTGAATAAGCTACCGCGAGAACGATCATATAACGACCAAGTGTCAACGGGAGAGATTAATGCCGCAGGTGATTTTCGTAGTCTTAAAAAAGATCTTTTGCACTTGTTGTTGCAGCTTCTATGCTCTCACTGCCTCATCAACTACTATGAGGGTTTTATAACACAGAGCTACAAATATACGCTTCTTTTTAATTTACTCATTTATGATCACGGCAGCTTTTATAAACAGTCGGTACATGCGATGATATAAATTTGAACTGTTAAAACGGAGCGCGTTGCAAAATCTATTTTAATTTTTTTTATCATTTCTTTTAAAAGAGAATATGTATGGTTGGATATATGTATATTCTCTTTGAAATGCTTCACAAAAAATTCACGTGTATATTTTAGCTTGTACTTTAGAAAATCAAGCGCGTAGCATTCAGAGCTTAGAGTATTATGTCAGCTTAAAGAGCGAGCGGAAATACTTTCAAGCAAGAAATTATTTTATTTTATTTTGATACCTCGTTGCACGTGCTTTATTGTTTACTCCTGTATCCTACTCTTAGTATGAATATGAAATTTATATATCCATCCGAGATATGCATATCTCGTAAATAACTTTAAAGATTTTTACGTATTTATAAAGCAATATACAATTTAATTTTATTTATTTTGAGTAATTCAATAAGCTTCTAAAATTGAAACTACAAATAAGGCTCTAATTCTCAAATTATGGCTAGCTCATAGTGTAATTCGAAGTATATAGAAATACGGCCTTGCCATCCGAGAGCATTAAATTTTTTTCTTTGATTCTCATGAGTTAATTTATTTCAAGAGTTTCGTAACAAAGTATTATTCACGAAAACCTACCAATTTTTACTTAAGTTACACTAGACAATTTTTTGTTTCATTTCATTTAAGGTAGTTTTTTACACTTCTTAAAAACTGGAGAAAATTCTGAAAGACAAAATTATCGATTATTGTGTAAATTCCGAAAATCACAAACATTTGTTAATATAGCTTAAAGTCTGCAAAATTTTGAGCAAATTCATTAAATTATTTTTAAATAGTAACCTCTACTACACACAAATGTGCAGACTTTAAGAGGGGACCGTATAGTTCTATCCTTGTCTAATCTAAATTTTCGTTATTAATAATAAATTAAACATTTTTATACAAAAGTAAGAGCCCATTATTCTACTCTATGAAAAAATATGAAATTTTCATTAGTTTTTGAGTAAAGTCTAAAACGGAAAACCAGTTGAACTTGATTAAACTTAAATTTAATTGTTATTCCATTTCAGACTTCACTCGAAAACTAATGAAAATTTTATATTTTTTCATAGAATCGTTTATTCGTCCTTATATCTATTGAGACCTGCTCTTACTTTTGTATACAAATATTTAATTTATAAAAATATATACAATTTCAATAAAGAAGAGAGCATTTCATATAACAATGATATTGATGTAACACACGAGGTGTATATCCTGTTATATTCAAAGAAGCCATACAGGCATTAGATAAAGAAATGTGTACGTAAGCTACAAGCGAAAAATTGGAGTCAATGAAAAAGAATAACGTATAAAAGTTGGTTGAAAATTTCAAATCAACACAATAGAGCATACAGCGAACGTAATTGACTCAGGTGAGTGTTGAAGAAAAAGCAAGATAAAGATGGAGATATTATAGGCCAAATTGATAATACGAGAATTTAATGACAAAAATCAATACAATCTGAGAGAAACATATGCTCTTGTTTCTTGTTAGCCCTTAGTAAGATTAATTATTGCCATCATTAACAAACATGGTTTAGACACTCAATAATATAATATAATATAATTTGCAATACTTATTAGGAGAGTATCACATCTCCGGATCACGGATTTTGCTCTAACTTTGAGATAGGTTTTCAGATGTCAAAATATGGTAAAAGCCAGAGTTATAGACCCCAACGCTCAATATTTCTATAGTTGCAGGCAATTAAAGAAAATTACTAAAAAAGTTACTAGATTTTTAAACGCTTATAATTCTTTAGTATTAATAGCTAGACGCTTGTAACTGTTTTTAAATGAAAGCTACGTTCAAATCCTTTCGAAAAAGCACCTATAGCATATCAAAATATTATTTTTTCCCAAAGTTACAACGTTATGAAAATTGTACTACATTTTAGCATTTATCATTAATTAATATTTTTAAAAGGAAATTCAGCTCAAATTCTTATAACGCTGTAACTTTGGGAAAAAATAATATTTTGATATGCTATAGGTGCTTTTTCGAAAGGATTTGAACGTAGCTTTCATTTAAAAACAGTTACAAGCGTCTAGCTATTAATACTAAAGAATTATAAGCGTTTAAAAATCTAGTAACTTTTTTAGTAATTTTCTTTAATTGCCTGCAACTATAGAAATATTGAGCGTTGGGGTCTATAACTCTGGCTTTTACCATATTTTGACATCTGAAAACCTATCTCAAAGTTAGAGCAAAATCCGTGATCCGGAGATGTGATACTCTCCTAGTTAGTCAGTAATCAAGTCTATTGCAATTTACTCCTAAAATGTGTTATTTTTCAGAAATGGATTAAGATGTTGTAGCTAGTTTTCGAGGGACAGTCTAAATATACTACTCTTCATGGTAAGGTGTGCAAAATAAGCTAATATTTATTATAAATGAAAAAGTGCACTTCTTGAAAAACGTTGTTAATATCTTAATTGTATATGGAAGCTTCCATAAAATACGCTATCACGCAAAATCAAGCTGTTTTCAATTTCTTTCCTCCCTCGTCACACAACCATCAAAATTACTTTAACTCCCCTCTCTTTCCTAACTAAATGACGTATTTTATAATTATTATATTTTACTTTATTCCTACCTTAACCGTGGTCCATTAACTTAAAAAAAGCGGGCTCGATTAAAATAATTAAAATAGAAATTAATTAAATAATCACATGTTGTTGTGAATTATGAACATAAATTGTCATAATAAATATTTATTGAGAAAAAATTTCTTTTTTTTATTCAATTATTTTTAAAATTTAATAATAAAATTTCATTATTTTTTCAATATATTAAATTTTATTGAAATCTAGTATTTTTCTTTTAATTTTGTTAAGAAATTTGATCATTTGTTACAAATTTTAAGGAAAATTATTCAAATTCACAAAATTCTTATTTAGCAGGAAAAAGTACTTTATTTCCGCTTTTGCGGTGATAAAATACTTTATTCCTGCTAATATTTTAGAAATCAGCTATATTTTCTGGCCAGCTTTTCGGGTTAATAAAGTGGCCATTACTATTGGGGTGGGAGTAAAAAATTTTTATTAAACTTTTGGGCAAATATATCAAAAATTAAGAAAAACAAATGATAGTTCTATCTCTTTCACGCTAGCTGTTTTCAAACTATATACACTGTGTATGAAATTTTGATTGACACGCGAAATAATCTGTACACTATAAGAGAAAGTTTTTAATAAATGAGACCGACAATAACATAAACTTTTAGCATTATTTGGCATAATTATTACTGTAATATTACAGTACACACTGATATATTATTGATGTTTTTAAAAATGGATCAAGCTACGAAAATTCAGCTTGTACTTCAAGAATTAAAATATACTTATTTTGTTAAGATTAGTTTTTTAAAATATATTGCATAAACGAAAAAGCTTTTTTAAGAAAAAAAGATTGATTAGCAAATGAAAATAACTAAATCGTTTATAAACTATAATCATTTTTTTTATTGAGGAAAGAATGTGAATATAAAACAATATTATTAACATCATATGGAAATGAAAATGATTTAAAAAATTTAATTTATTTAATAATATGTATATAATTTTTTAAAATTTACCCTCTCTAATAATCTTTCTAAAAAGCATAAATATTAAGTACGCCACGCATATACGTCACGCTATAGTATAATTCCTCTTCCCCTCAAAATGTGTACGTATTTTATAGACGCTTTCTAAATGCGTTAATAGTTAAAAGCAATAGATGAAAAAATTAATAAATATATCTTACCGATTTCCATGATATGAAGATTTGACAAGCTTAACGGCAAAAAGGAACTGTACAGCGCAGACCAAAAGGCAACAAAGATTCAAAGATAGAGCAAGAGCACACAATACCAGCGTTACATCATAAACGATGGCGTACTCCTCGTAGCTGATTAAACCATTTGGCATAAACGTCACCGACGACATTCTTATGAGAAAAGTGAGTGATAATAAAGCAAGTAATAGTGACACTAAACAGAGTAGACCCAAACTTGTGAGCATTTCTTTAACACCGATTTCCAAGCCCTTTTGATTTCTTGACAATGAAGATGAAGACCAGGATACATTGAGGGGAACTATACTTGGGCCTGTTGACGTTGTTGTCGTTGTTGTAGCAGCACTTGTTGCCGGGGCTCCTGGCGCAGCAGCCACACTAGTTTCTCTTTGAAGCACGGGTGCAGGTGAGGGTGTGGCTTGACTAGGTAGTCTTGAGATTCTAGATATATCGAAACCGCCATTAATTTTTGAACGATCATGCTGTGATTGGTTATGATGATGGTGGTGGTGCTGCTGCTGTTGTTGGTGGAGTTGCGATACGAACGCAGGATTTTGATTGGTATTACAATTATTTCTACCATGAAGCCTCTCTGTATAGTTGGCCAAATGTGCACCAACAACTGGACTTATGCTATTGACTGAATGCTTGGATGTTGATAACGTTGAGAGGTTGAGACCGTGCGAGTGATGACTGGCGTTAAGTCTTTGAGCCAGGTTGTTGACACTGAGCTGTGAATGATTTAAGGGATGACGATGACCAAGAGCTGAACTTGATGTCTGAGCACTGGAGTGTAATTGCGGACCCACTCGTTGGACTAAAGCAACCGAAGGGCCCGCATGACCGGTCACGCTATCGTAAACGTCGGCACTACTTTGGGCGCGCATCGAAGAACGAACCGTGTGAAGTTGCTGCTGCAGATTGTGCTGATGCTGATCGTGCGGATGATGATGATGATGATGAAAGTGATCGCGTTGACTTGTGACAGCTGAAGAGGTGGGAGCTCCACTCGTTTGCAGAAACTCATTGTGATGATGCAGTCTGGAGCCCGCGGTTGACGACGGTTGCCCCGTTAAGATGTGCTTCAGCATTACTCGAGTCTACAAAGCTCGAGCTACAAGAGCTATCTAATTCAGTGCCTTACATGGCACAATTGATTGCCCGGCAAACAAATTTTTCCGAGCTGATTTAATAATTAACCGAAAATGAGAGATAAGTGGACAAAATAAACCACCTGGAAAAAGAAGAGCCTAGACTTGTTGAGTACCGGGGCTCAGAGAGTTGCTACACACCAGCTGCGGCATTGCGATTTATCATTTCATTTTAGGAAGCTTATTCAAGTTTTATCGTTCATTTTATGAGATTACAAGAGCTCGAAATTGGTATATCGTACCACCATTACTCATCACTCGATCAAGATTGACGTTCTTTTTTTTATCCCTTTGGTATGTTGTTGATATTAATATTTATTTTTCGTTGTTTTGTCAGTTTAACTTAATTTAATTCTATAATAACAGTTCTTAGGAGGGTTGTAACTGTGGTCTTGAGTTGTTTCGATTTGCTCCATTCCCTCCGCAGCTAGCACAAGGCATTGCCAAACACTCGTTCTTTGCTCTGAAACAAATAAGAGATAACATATGTAAGAAAAAATATTTCTATCCCTGTTTTATTGAACTTTAATTATTCATAAATTCATGAGTTATTTCAGAGAAAATCGTTCTACAGAATGAATAACAGTTTTAAAGGATCAAATTGATAAACAGCAATCAAAACTTCTAAATTGAGCAAATCAATATTTTTTTAATTCAAAAATGTTGAAAGTCTACTAGCTTAATTAATTGTATTAATTGTATCGATTTTGAAACTTATGAAAAAGGGCCACAAATTTTTAGAGCTTAATCAAAAAAGTACTCTTAAAATTTTGTGGAGAATGAAATTCAAAATATATGTTAGTTTACCAAGGAAAGATTCGCGAAGGCGAATTTCAGTGGTAGAATTTTTCTCCTCAATTTTTTAAATATTAATGTTATTTTAGTGATTGTAGACAACATATCGGAAACATATTAGATGATTTATTTCTGAGATATTGAAAATCATTAATTTCATATATTAAAATGTGTATTACCCATACTATTTATGCAAATAATTATATTCATTAAAACCATTATTGCTTTTTCATGAATATCCGTATGAAACTATATACAGACATAATTTTAATAATAAAATGTAAAATCTGATGATGAATTCGAATTTAGTGACTTTAGAGATTTGTGAAATTAGTACATATGTTATTTTCTATAAAAAAATATCATTTGGGCAAATTGTGGATCACCATTTTGAAAAAATAAAATCGGATTTTACATATAATAATTTCCAAATCTCATAAAATAAGTGTTCGTAGATGTTTCTCAGTATATTTTATGTTTTGTTATTGCAACCGTCATATAGGGTCAGCTATTTTGAAAATACTTCTAATCGTTAAAATATTTCTAATTTTTCTGAAATCATATTTTTTACACAGGGTACGTACAGTGGATATTTTACTCTCTCCCAGCGAACGGTAAAGTACCCACTGTACGCTGCCTATATAAAAAATCGTATATACACCACGGGCGTAAATAAAGAACACCTCAAATCGTATGTTTATCATCCTCGGCTTTGACTCGGGTGCTAATTTACATACGATTTTAGACATTCTTTACTTTTACTTCCTAGGTACATAATATACTATTATGAATTTAAAATCAATGAAAACTTATTTCGAACAATATTTATATTGAATAATACTGAGAGATAAGCTTACAATCGATTTTTTTTTAGATACAAATTTTTTTCTAGTTTAGACTGCAATATTTGATGGAATGATAAAAATTTTTAAAATCTAAATCCGTATTTATTTTTATTCAATTTCATATTAATTTTTTTATTATTTTTAAATTATAATTATTAAAGATTTTTTCTTGAAATATTATGAATTGTTAATAAAATCATTATGAGTTCTTTTTAAGCGGAAGCGCATGTTTGCTTTTTTCTACATATTAATGTATACATAAGGCTTCGACGTTGCACAGCTTGACTATCAGATAGAAAAGAAAGAGAGAGGAAGAGAGAAAGAGAGAATCCGTACGCGCGAAGTCTTTCGTGTGCCAGTCTATATATAATTACAGTCCAAAGCTTTTGCGGTGCACATTGTATTTGTTTGAGGCTTATTCTCGTCGCATGCACGTCAGCTTTTCACTGTCTGTGTTTGTTTATAAGTTTGAGTTTATACGTATATACGTGTATATGCACGTGCTATGAGCCTTAGCTTGCTTCCTTATGATATAAAGAAAACACGTAAACATGCTCGATAGGGTCAACACACTCGGTCAACTCAAACCACCCAATATTTCTACATCTATTGCGTTAAACTACTTCGAACCTTTGCCTTATTTTACAATATATTATTTTTATTTTTACAGAATCAACTTTCTTCTTAAACTTTAGTTTTTTTTTTTTTCTAATTAAATTACAGATATTCACAGAAACATTACAATTTTCAAAAATAATGTTTATTCAAATAAATTTAAAAAATTAAAATTTCATCCTAAATTAGGAAAGAAACCATTTTTCAACTTTCGGTTTATATATAAAGAAATAGCACATTACGTATCGTGAACGGATAGGCTCTTTTTATAAAACGGGAAGATTTTAAGCCGATCCGAAAGCGAGGTTTATAACAACTCTCGTTTAAAAGTTTTTTCGTCCCTGTTATGAATTGTGTTTTACGTTCTGAGAGCCGGAAAAGAGAAAAGAAGTTGCGATTTTGAGGTTATAAGAACGCAAAATATGATTCTGATTTGGGTAGTTTTATACAAAGGGTTAAAAAAGTATTATGATTGAAAAAATTATGGATGTAGAGGCCAATATACATTTTAGTAAAGAGGTATTATGATTAACTAGAATATATCCTGATATTATTAAAAGCTGAAGTTTATCCTCTTGATTTTAAATCTAGTGAGGTTATTTATACGTTATTTTATTATTAAGAGGAGGCCGTATCATTCTGTCCTTGTCTAATCTAAATTTTCTTTATTATTAATAAATTAAATATTTTCATAGAAAAGTAAGACAACCGCCCAATAGAGCAAAAGACAAGCAAACGATTCTTTTTTATGGAAAAATATGAAATTTTGATTATTTTTCGAGTGAAGTCTGAAACGGAAAAACAGTTGAATCAACTCAATCAAGTTCGATTGTTTTTCCGTTTCAGACTTCACTCGAAAAATAATCAAAATTTCATATTTTTCCATAAAAAAGAATCGTTTGCTTGTCTTTTGCTCTATTGGGCGGTTGTCTTACTTTTCTATGAAAATATTTAATTTATTAATAATAAAGAAAATTTAGATTAGACAAGGACAGAACTATACGGCCGCCTCTTAAAAGAACTGGAAAGTATAGCGAATGTTGATATGAATAAAATATAAAATATAAAATATACATATGTAAGTGGTAAATTTTTTATTTTACATTAACTATTTCTCATAAGAGATTTTTCGGAACAAGATTTAAAGATCTGTTTTTCATAAGCAAATGAAGCTTGCTTGTCGATTGAATATACTCATTGTACAGAAAATAGGAGCTTAAAATAACATTACATATTAAAAGTACTGAATCGTTATACAGACCATTTACTTTCTATTCTTATTCATTCATTCACTGACAGCGATAGAAGTATAAATAGATATTGTTCATGGTTTTTATTTTGGTATAACTGGATATCTATGTAAAGACAAATCAGATGGTGACGTAAGACGATTTTTTGAAAATAGTCAGATTCGTTAGAATTTTAGTTGGAATTGATGATAGTTGAGCTGTAAATTATGTTAATATTTGAATGATCTTTGCATTTTGCTTTAAAAAATTTAGGAAGAAAGTAATTTGTTAATAAAAAATGTGATTATAGATTATAATCTTTAAAGATAAATTTTATTATAGTAGTAAACTTATTCTTGACTATTATATTGCTCTTGAATGGTAAAAATTTGTAATTTATGAAATTCTTTTTTTCAACCGTGGGCTAAAAATACCACTTTTATTCTCAGCGCGAAAAACAAAAAGTGCTAATTTTAGCCTCACTGTTGAAAAAAATCGTATATGCACCACGGAAGGTAAAATGGCCAACTCATAGCACGAGTTTGCCACCCTCGGCTTCGCCTCGGGTGTCAATTCACTCGTGCTATGGCCTGTCCTTTATTTTACCTCCCTAGGTGCATTAAGTTAACTAAAATATTAAAAATCGAATTTATGATACATTGTAAACAGTTTTTACAAATTTTCAATTTTTATTTCAAAATCAATTTCTTTGTAAAAAGATTAGTGTTTGCCATTTTCAACCTATATCGCTTATATCGCTACGTATTTTTATCAAAGTACGTATAAAAATTTCAAATATTATGACCCGTTTCAAAAATCCTTAAAAAAGACGAAAGATAAAACCATTTTCCCCCTTTTTCCCCCATTATTGAGAAATCCTCCCCCCAACTTCAAGTCCACCCCGATGCATTGGCTGAATGGCCAAGCGTACCTTTCAGAGAAAACTACGCTCGGGACCAGTGTTGGGCACAGTGTTGGGCAGAGGATCCGGCTGATGGAGTCCAACAGCCAACTTCAGGGCGTCCAAGAAGAGAACAAAATTTTTCATTGTATTTGGCAGTTGGCAACATCTTGAATCATTGGTCTGCTGCGAGTGTTCCGTTTCCATTCCCGTTTTTAGTTTCTAACCAAACATTATCACATCTCGCGAATTTCATAATTCGTTTATTGCGATTTGTCGAATCCATTGTTTGTAAAATTTCTAAAGTTTATTTTATTCAGTTTTGAACTAGAAACATTACATTTCTCGAATTTCATTATTTATTTATTGCAATTCGCAAATTTAATTGTTTGAAAAATTTTTGAAGTTTTTATTTTCGACACGCTATTGATTTTGCTGTTGAAACGAGGTTAGTTTTATTTTAATAATTTTATTATTTACATATAATTAATGTTATTATTTACATGAAATTATTATTTTATCTTATAGTAATAATTTAAAATTTGTGACAAGATTTAAAATATTTTTTTTCCATTTTTTTCTTTAATTAAACTTTATTTTCTACTCAGTTGATGAGATGACTTGATTCATTTTAATTACATTTTAGATTGTATTTATTTATATCATATACTTAATATAATCATATACTTTTAGAATCATTGTGATCCGCTCATCGTTTTCTATCATTGGGCATTATTTGTGATTATTAATACATTGGTTATAGTATACCTGGCATATTTATAGTCATTTGCTGCTATTGTTCAAGGTAAAGTTAAATAATATACTATTATATTATAAATATAATCTTTATTAACATTTTCATTTATGTTCTTACTTTTTACGTCAGTTACAATTTTGTTTTTGTCCTATTAATATAAACTTTTTAGTTATTTTATTTGCATAATAATTATTCAAGATTGTGATTTTTGTTTATTTTATTTAATACAAATTAAAATCATCTGAAAATATTACTTTATATTTATTAAAAACAAAATGATATACTTTTAGTGTCACTCATCATGCACATTGGTGGCATACACTTTGCTATATAAGGTCTCTGTGGTACACCAGAGTGTACTGTGATACGCCAAGTACACCAGACTTTATTGTCTTCCAGCATCAGGCATTTGTTCTAATCTTTGTAGCATTGGTCGTGATCTGCCGGCCATATTTGGAATCATTAAGTATCATCTTCAAAGGTAAAGTTAAATCAAATATTAAATTTCTTTTATTGTTTTTTTTATAATTTGTTAATTTTAAAAATTTTATACATTTCTAAGTGAAAATTTAGCAATGAATTTTTTTTAAAAAAATAATTTTTATTAATTACAAATTTTTAATTTCCTAAAATTTACTTATATGTAAAGCTGTGAGGATACATAAACTGTACTAAAATTAATATTTTACATGTTAGAGAGTGAAACCTAGTGTGCTTGAGATTTTTTTCTTTTCAAAGACTTTTCATTTAAAAAATATAGATTTTTTATTTTAAAAATAATGTTTCGTTACTTTAGCACATTTATTTAACTATCAAAATTCTTTACAATTTGATACAGCAAATGTATGCATTTGTATTTAATTATTATCATAATTATTTTCATATCTAAATAGTATTGACAATTTTAAAATATGATCTTTTAGAAGCTTTCTACATAATTATTTTTAGAAATCAATTGCGTTTCAGATTCCCATTATAATGTAGATTGTATTAAATTAATCAGTAATATTTTTACAAAATGCCATAAAATACATATTTTTCAAGTAAATAAATAAATGTTCATTTATTTTTGTCAAAATAACCACTGTCGTACCGCTTTTTGGTGTTTTCTTTTATTCATGTAAACAAAGAATTAAAAAATAAATGTCTAGTACTAATAAAAGGATAAAAGGGGTGGTGAATATACAATATTTATTAATAAATACAATCGTTAAATAATGTACAAAATAAAATCTTATTGTTTGTGGGGAAAGCTTCAATTTGCCAAAGACTTGCATAATGTTTGTTAACGTATTTATTCTTTCTAGTAATTGACTATCGTTTACCTTAATCATATAATTAATAAAGTGAAATTTATTAAAATAATGATTTCATTATAAAACACAATTATAAGTAACAAAAATTTGAAAACGAAATCTTTGTTTGAATTTATCCCTTTTTATAAATACAAAAATTATTTTCGATACAAAAATTATATACAATAATTATAATTTTTGTTACGTGAATTGACATGAATTGTAATTATTATATTTTCTTTTCACATTAAAGCAAATACTTTTTTATTTTTAAGGAAATTAAATTCAAACAATTTAAATCATTTCAAATTTTTATTACTTCCAACTTTTTTTGACAATTAACTAAATTTTGTAATAGATTTTACTTTTTTAATTATAAGATTGAAGATAATGATAGCAAACTATTTTAAAAAATATATTTAAATCCATATATATCGATGATTCCATGTCCAGCGGCTCACCTAAATAACTTTAAAATAGACTTTTGCCTTAACAAATTTTGCATAAGCCATCTTTATTATGTGTATTTTTATTTAAAATTTTTTTATAATTATGTTTTTTATGTGCTTTAAAAAGTAAGTTATTATTAAATTGAATAGAATCATAATAAAATAAGGTGTCTTCATGGAGCTCAACTTGCGCTGAGGACATACAAGCGACTGGGCTTAATCTCCCAAACAATTACGAGCTATTATTAGTAATTAAATTAAGTACAAATTGGGCTTATGAATATTGACTTTGAAGCTTCTCATTGAAAATATTAACTAATTGATTTACTTATTTAATCAACTTCAATCAAATTAAACTGTTTTTCCGTTTCAGACTTAACTCGAAAAGTAATGGAAATTTCTGATTTTTTCATAAATTAAAATCGTTTGCTTGTTTTTTGCTCTATTGGACAGTGGTATTACTTTTGAATAAAAATATTTGATTTATTTCTAATAACGAAATTTTAGATTAAACAAGGATATAATGACGCCTCTTGACATCGCATTTTTTATTATAAACATACAATTTCATAATAAATACAAGTATATAATGAATATATATTTTTTTGTATATCCAGATAACCAATGAACCATATTAAACAAAATTTTAATAATATATGAAAAAATCATTCTTTACCTTTTTTGAAAGTAATAATAACATCGATGTTTTGATTTATAGGGTAATTATAACTAAAAACATATAATGTTAATAAATAATCACAGTAAATTTATCATTTAATTAATTGTTTATTTATCGCATTTCGTCATTTTTTTTAGATATTTTCTACACTGTTATTTGTACCATAGATTTTTTAATACTTGCTCCAACGGACACATTTTATTGCAAAAGTCGTTAAAGCAATATTTAAAAGTAAATCTTGAAATATTTATACGATTATTTACATTTTTTTAGAGTAGATTAACATAAAATAATTTTAATTTTATTGATTATTATTATAACATCGAATTAAATTAAAAACAAGCATTTAAGTATATGAAAATTTTGTAGTTGTCAAAGAAATCGACACATCGCTATACATTGACAGTCTCCTCTATTAACATTTCATTTATTTAATTTGTTGAATTTTTCATACTTAATACCTTAAAAATGATTTACTTTCAGACTTTTTTTGCAAAATTAAGTAACTTTGAGAAGTTTACCCAACTGGAGGTTTCGTATATTTTTTCTTCATAAAAAACGAAAAAAATAAAATTTTAAAAGGCAAATTTAATCTGGCCGATTTTTAGCTATACTAAATCGTATGTTTCCGCCAATTAGATAAGCCTACAAATCAGCATATTAAAATTTGCGAAAATTCATGTGAATTGTACATCTAGTTTCCAGTAAAAAGTATTCTATTAATTATTAACGAAAAATTGATAGTTTTAGAGAAAAAAATTCATAAAAACATTTATTTAGCAAAAATTTGAAAAATTCGAAAAATTCCATCACGCTTAATTCCTGACTCCTTTCACCTGTATCTCAAATTTGTTTTCTATATTTTGAGTATCAAATACAAAATTTTCAAAGATTTTCAACGAATTCAAATTTTTTGTTAGGTTGACGTGAAATGTCCCATATATATATATATATATATATATATATATATATATATATATATATATATATATATATATATATATATATATATATATATATATATATATATATATATAAAATTAAATATTTTTATAATTTGTTCAATTCCCATTGCAATTTTTCACTAATAATTATTTTAAAGAAAGATATAAGCAATTAAAATATAAAATAGGAAAAATAGACAATTTTTATATGGGCAAAAAATTAAATAAATGGTTTTAAATAATGTTAAATCCCATAAAAAATAAGTATTTTTCATTCACTTTTTTGATGTTTATTGTGCGACCACTAGAACTAGAACACTAGAACCAAAAGTAATGCTCTTTAAAAGAGCGAGGTTTTTCAAAATTTAGTTTACGAATTTATAGACGGTATATATATATATATACAGTACCGAGCATTACTTTTGGTTCTAGTGTTCTAGTTCTAGTGGTCGCACAATAAACATTAAAAAAGTGAATGAAATATACTTATTTTTTATGGGATTTAACATTATTTAAAACCATTTATTTAATTTTTTGCCCATATAAAAATTGTCTATTTTTCCTATTTTATATTTTAATTGCTTATATCTTTCTTTAAAATAATTATTAGTGAAAAATTGCAATGGGAATCGAACAAATTATAAAAAATATTTAATTTATTATTTTTTTTCTACGAAGCTTATTTATGTACTTATAATAAAAACACGAATAATTTAACTCAAATATAAATAATTACAATGTAATTATTAATCACGTTCAACATATTTGCATATAAACATTTTCAAATTACTCATAATCATAATTTCAATTCGTGACAAAAATTTTGAAAAACATCGCTCCTAAAGAACATTATGTCTGCTTTTACTGGTCGCACAATAAAAATCTTATTAATAATAAATCTTAATAATATAAACTTTTTATGGGGTTTAAAATTTTTCAAAAACATATATATATATATATATATATATATATATTATATTTATTTTAATTTATTTTTAACATTTTTTTAATTCTTCCACCGTCCTAATGCAACATGTAATTGACCTTATAATAAAAAATTATGTTTCAACAAAAGTTTGATTTTTGGTATTTTTCAAAACCAGTTATTATACGACATTGTTCCCTATATAGAACTTAAGTATACAAGTTTCTCGTGCATTCAATGTTATTTTGAATATTACAAGTTTATTTTCAATATTTCTTTCTATAATTATATCGGCTTCATTATAATATTTATATAATTTTATAATTTTCAATCTTATTGTATTACATCATTTTCTCGTCATACTTACATTTCAGATCAGTATAATTATAGCATCAATTTTTTTTATTTTAACACATGTCAAAGAATATTTGAAATTTTTTTAAGTATTGCTATTGCATAATTTAGCTCAATATTATCACGACTTTCATCAACTCATTTATAGATAGCATTACCTATATTACAAGTTGTTGATTTATTTTAAAGTAGTTTCAATCTTTTCTTTTGTTTACGGCATTTATTTCATGATCATATGCTACTAATGATGAGTCTGAAGTTTCGAACGTCTAGACCAGTCACTATTTTCATATAAATTTATTTTCTTTAATCCACTTTGAAATCGTTTTATTATCATTATAAACAGCAAATATGATATTAAAAAAATTCGAAGCTACTTCGTATTATCGGAAGGTCATTAGATAGACCGCCATCTAGTAAAACGATGAAATTGATATTTTAGAGAAACTAGTTAATGAAAGAAATTACAAATATTCAAAAATCTTATTAATATAACCAGGTGAAAATCATTAAAAAAACTATATTATTTAATTATTAAAAAAAATACTTGGGCCCATTGAAATACCGGAACCTTTTCAAAATGGCCCGGGTTCGATGGGCCCAGGCCTTTTTTAATTATTAATTAAATATTAACAAAGGAGTTCCAACGATTTCTAGTTGGTTATATTGGTAATATTATTTTCTATTAGCTTGTAGAATACATTTTGTATGGATGTCATTTAAAGAGCCCATTGATCCCGAGCCATTTTGAAATGGTTCCGGTATTTAAATGGGTCCAGGCCTTTTTTATTTATCAATAAAATATTAATAAAGGAATTCGAATGATTTCCAGTCATATCACAATTTTTTTTATATTAGCGTTTATAAAGAATTTTTTCTAGTCGTTGTCGAAAGAGCTCATTGATCTCTGGCCAATCCATAAATTCGTACTTTCAAAAATTGCAGCGGCTCTGATTCGTGGATTATCCTTTTTTCTCGATGTCGTAAGAAAAGTAACAATATAATACATCTTTAAAAAAATTAGCTTGAAAATAAAGAACGAGCAACCTAACCTAATCGCTAAGTATTCTCGTAAAATCTCTAATTTCTGAATTTAAAAAATCCCAGACGCTTTGATTAGTCGATTAGCCTTTTTTTTCTGGGCGTTAAAATGAAAGATGCAATAAAATCCAACTGAGATAAAATTATCATAGAAATAAAAATTGTGGATATTATATGGTTAATTTTTTTACAGCATCGAGAAAAAAAGGCTAATCCACCAATTAGAGCTGCTGGAATTTTTCAATGTTCGAACTTATGAATTTTACGGTAGTTTTCATGTATTATGTTTGGTTCCTCACTTTTTATTCCCATGATGATTTTTTTTTAGTTATTTTTTATGGTAACCTTAATTTTAACACCCAAAAAAAAGACTAATGAACTAATCAAAACAACTAAATTTGTATGTAATTGAATGTATAGATGGTACGGTAGTATATAGCTCTTGGGTTTGTTTCCTGATTGTCTATTGACATTTTGTGTTTCTGTTATATGTATTATTATATTTTATTTGTATTCTAGCATCGAGAAAAAAAGCCTAATGTATTTCGTACAAACTACATAATAAACCGGATGACGAATTTCTTGATGTATATAATAAATATATTTAAACGTTAGAATTTGGTATTTAATTGTTTCAACAGTCATTTTTATTGTTCAATCGCTTTTTTTAATCATTCTTAATAATCTAAATTCACAATTTAGGAATTTAGAAAAAAGTGGAATTTACCTCTCCCTACACATTTTTTGCCATCCCAAGAAAAAAAATTTGTCAACACCAAAAGTTTTATAACTCCATAACCAATAGTCGTAGAGTACAAATTCCAACGCGATCTTAAAGTTCAGATAAAAACCTTCAAAAACCCGTTATTTTTTATTTTTAAAACCCAGAAACTGACTCCTTCAATAATGTTTTAAAAAGAAAAAAAAAGAAAAAAAATTTTGCCATACTTCCAACTGCACTAATTTTTTGTAAGATTATCGTAAAATAAAAGACCAAAGTTTGTTTGAAAGAGTATTTATTCAGCTTTAAAATGCGATATGTAACATTAAATTTGGTCCATTGAAACCACTAAGGGACTGATTTTTGCGAAAAAAGTAAATTTTTTTTAATGCGTATTTTTACGAAACTAAGCAGCCTAGAACGAAATTGTAAATAGAAAAAAGGGTGTATTTTGAGCACAGAATATAGATGTACAGTTTAGAAATAATTAGAGAAAAAAACTTTTTTTTTCCCTATTCCATAATGTTGAAAATTTTAATTTTAACGTCATGAAAAAGTGAAGAAAAAAAATTGTTTTCTTCTTGAATCATTTCTAAACTATACATCTATATTCTGTGCTAAAAAATACACCTTTTTTCTATTTACACTTTTGTTCTAGGCTGCTTACTTTTTAAATATACGCATTAAAAATAAATGTCTTTTTTTTTACGAAAATAAGTCCCAATGGTTTGAATGGACCAAATTTAATGTTACATATCTCATTTTAAAGCTGAATAAATACTCTTTCAAACCAACTTTGGTCTTTTACTCTACGACAATCCTACAAAAAATTAATATAGTTCAAGTATGGCAAAATTTTTTTGATTTTTTTTTCTTTTTATAACATTGTTCAAGGAGTCAGTTTGTGGGTTTTGATGAAGATTCAAAAAATGGTTTTTAGAAGGTTTTTATCTAAACTTTAAGATCGCGTTTGAATTTTTACTCTACGACTATTGGTTATGGAGTTATAAAACTGTAGGTGTTGACAAATTTTTATCTTGGGATGCCAAAAACATGTGTAGGGGAGTGTACGTTGTTGGAAACTTCAGATACATATTTCATGGTTTTACTAGATGAAGGTCTATCTAATGACCTTCCGGTGATATGAAGAAGCTTAAAAAATTTTTATGATCATATTTGCTGTTTATAATGGTAATTAAACAATGTCGAAGTGGATTAAATAAAATAAATTGATATTAAAATAGTGTCCGGTCTGGACGTCCGAAACTTCAGGCTCATTACTAATCTTTGGTAATTTACAATTTCCTGTTTATTGTTATTATAATACATTTGCCAATAAACATTATTATTTTTTCATTTGTCAGATACTTTTTATAGTTTCATTGTATACTTACTGTTAAATGATTTTTTCCGAATGTTTTAAAGTCCTAGACTTTTATCGGACTATTCTGTTGTTTTCTTTGTTTCTATTGGAGCATATCAAAAGAATCATAAAACATTATTTAACGATAACTGTACTTTCTTCTCTTTTAAATAATAAAAAATGAAATGATTTATTATTAAAATCAATTGCTTTCTAGAATGTTCATATTTTAAATAAAGGTCATAAATAAGTATATTATAAACTATTTTATATAGTTATGTTTTATAAACTAATTTTCATAATAGGAACAATTTGACGAAAATCATCTCCTTACATTATGTATTATGGTTTCACGTTGTATTAAAAATTTATAGTGCTTTTTTGATAATATTTCATTAAATATAGTGTTTGCGTCTCGTATATTTTTTGTCGCTATAGAATAAAAAAATGCGATTGTTATGTTATATTAAGATTCTTTCAGTTTTGTGACTTGTCATTTCTTCAGGTTATAATAATTAATCCTATAGCAGTGCAAATTAAGCGAGGGTACTAAAAAAGTTGGCATTGATATGTCACGTTTATTTCGTGCATTGTATACACCGAGCGTATATTATTATGCTTTTGTGTAAATAATATGCACTATATTATACAGCAAAGTGATGAGGAAAGTATTCATATGAATGATTCCGTTTTACTTTTAATATTTAGGGAAGTGTAGATAAAAGCTATGAATTTAATGTAATTGATAGGAAACCAAATTTTTTTCATATCAAAGAATTTTCGAAAATTATTTATAGATAGTCTCAATTGCAGTAATGTTATTGCTTTTTCACGAAAAAACTATAAAATATGTCTATACTTTTTTTAGATAAAAAGAAATACATTTTTAACATTCCCGTGTGCGAAACCCAGTTTTTTGTACATATCTTCATAGTGCGAAGTAATCCTTTTACACACTGCAGTGCGCGATAACTTTTTCGCGTACTGTAGTGCATCTGCCTCTTTTACTCGTGAAATATTTCATATCTATTTTTTTTCCTCATTTCACATTAAGTGATGGCGAAAGCTCGACGCTTTTTTTTGGCTCATATGTGCTCTCTCCCTTATATATAAACGCGAAAGAACTAACCAAAACTTTTTTTTAAATTTAGCAGTGATTTTTAAATAAATTATTTTTACAAGTTAAGGTAACTGTCCCAGTGTCTGAATACCTTAAGAATGGTATCACCCAATAACTGGACACGGGTAAAATCGCGATTTAACCCGTGTCCAGTTATTGGGATGTACCATTCTTACGGTATCCAGGCACTTATTTTCTAAGGTAATATTACCTTAGAAAATAATAATAAAATCAGAAAATGCAAAACATAATGATTTAATAATAAAAGCTAATTATATAAATTGTATAATTTTCATAATTTTTTAATAATTTTTTAATTAATGAATTCTTTAATTAACTTATATTTATCATTATAAATAATTTATGATTATAAATATCAAATAATTTAATACATGTAATGAATTTATTCTTTATATTGTATTATTTACTCGTTTTATTGTCAACTGAGCGAAGCGTAGGTAACAAGCTCGTAGCTTCTCTCAACAATAAAAATGTCGTTTTATTTGTCTGTGTTTCGCACACGGCACGTTAAATAATATGCGTAACACGATGCGCTTCACACATGTTTCGTGCACTTGTTACATAATAGAGTATTTCAGTAAGCAAATTATTTATTTTATTTTACTTCCAAAAAATATAATTTTCAAGCTGGTGCCTACCTTTTAAAGTAAAATATAAGTGTAAAAAAATAGGTACTACGTTTTAACGAGAATAAATTTATTTTAACATTTTGATGAAAAAGGCGGGATGAATACTTTACTGGTTACCTTAGTGTATATTCTTGCCTTAAAAAAATTAACCCTAAGATTCCGTTATAAATAAACTTTTCTTTTATATTAACAACAGGCCGGATTCGCTGCCCTTGTCTAATACAGTTTTTCGTTATTTACCCAAATATTAATAGTTATATTTTAAAATTTAGAGTAGAGCGCAATAGACATTATTATTATTAATGATTATACACAAGGACGGGAAGGGTTGTTGCATTGTTTTTGAGAAAAGTAAGGAACGCCGAAGTAAAAGATTATGTTATTAATATTTTCGCGTTCTTAACTTTTCTCAAAAACAATGCAATATTTTTGAAGCTATGCTTCTTATGTGAGGTATCCGCCACGAAAATCACGCTCTAACACAACCAAACGACTGACGTATATGTGTGGTATACGTATCCATTAGCAACGCACACATCTACAATGTTATATTTGTAAATATGTAAATATAATATTGACAGCTGATCGTGCTTAGCTTCAATTTTTATTTCATACTATATAATTAATAGAACTTTGAAAATTTATTTTAATAAATTCTTTGTTAAAAATTTAAAAATTTATAATCATTACAATGTTGAATAATATTTAAAATAACAACAATGATTCAGGTCTAATATTTTATAATAAATGATAATAAAAAATTTGGAGAGTGTTGATTGTCTTAAAACAGCAAGTGAACAAACAAATATATAAGTACATTTAAACTTGAAATATGTTAATATTATTTTTTGTTTGATTTTATACTTGATATAAAAAAATAGACTTATATCTAAAAACATAATATGCATAATTTATATTATATATTCAATTTAATATAAGAATGTTCGTTTTTATAAATTTGTTTTCCAGTCTAATCGTAAAATCGTAACATTAGGTAAAGACCCGAAAGCGCGATTAGTACTCGATACAAGATAAAAATAAAAAGAAATAGTAATAAAAAGTTGCTAAATTTTATATATTAAATAATAATAATATATAAAATTTAGATAATAATATATAAGAAATAGTAATAAAAGTTGCTAAATTTAATATGGAAATATATTTTTCAATATAAAATTATGGAATTTTTTTAAATAAAATTTTAAATCAATTTATAAGCATAAATGCTATTTTACTGATAAGATCCCAATAAAATTTTTGAAATTATGTAATTCTTTTAAATTTAATATTTTTATTGCTGCTATGATAAACTTTTTTTAACTCATATACTGAGAAATAAAATCACTTACAGTTAATGAATTACGTATTAGCAGGTTTTTATTTTTATATTCTTTCCTGTAAAATTATAATCCTCAAGGGCATGTCGGAGCTCGCTACCTTCGGAAATAATGCAATAATATTTTAATTCCAAGTTAACGAGTAAACGGTACGTTAAGAGGAGGCCGTATATCTCTACCCTGTCAAATCTAAATATTAGTTATTATTTCGAAATTAAATATTTTTGTACAAAAGTAAGGGCAGAGCCCAATAGATTCAAGGACAAGCAAATGATTCTATTCTATAAAAAAATATAAAATTTTCATTAGTTTTCAAGTGAGGTCTGAAACAGAAAGAAAGTTAAATTTTATTGAAGTCTTCAACTCTTTTTCCGTTTAAGACTTCACTCGAAAACTATTGAAAATTTATATTTTTTCATAGAATAGAATGTCCTTAAATCTATTGGGCTCTGCCCTTACTTTGGTACAAAAATATTTAGTTTAGTAATTATAACAAAAATTTAGATTAGACAAGGACAGAGCTATACGACCTCCTCTTAAATCGGGTTCTTTCATTACAATAAGAAAATTTTTATAATTTAACTTGAGTGCGGACAACTTAAAGAATTTGCCAAAACACTATACGAAACAACATTTACAAGAAAAGGCATCTAATATTCAATAAGCATCCGAGAAACTGTCTCTGTGACACATAAAATAATCGCACGTATCTTGAGAAATAATGATGCTAGTTATACTAGTCAAAATTCGAGTGGTGTGACTGAAAAACTCGGTTCTAATCATTGAAAATGAATATGCCAGGCATTTAAAAAAATAACACTAATATTAGTATCCAAAATATCGGTACCATCATCAATTATAGCCATACTGGAATGATTTTTTTAAAATCTATAAAATTTTAGAATTAAGGTTTTTATGATGAAAGCTTTTTTATACGATTGATATATATATATATATATATATATATATATATATATATATATATATATATATAAATATATCAATATTTTTTCTCTTTTCTCCTGCGCGTTGTTTACAATCTTAATCGCGTGTACCTAAATGTTGATTTTTCCATAGTGTATATTACTATTATTAAGTATTTTTATTATTAGAGTATTATTAATTTTTAATTAATAATAAATCAAGTTAAAAATAAATAATTCTAATAAAATAATTATAATTTTTGTAAGTGCCACTCTCCCTAGTTCTATGCATATAATGGAAGCATAGCTTTTGTCGGCCAGTTCTACGACTGCCACATTTTTTTCCTTGTGTATAAATATTGATAATATCTATTGCGCTCAACACGGAAAGACTGACGCACCGCTATATGTAATGTTCGTCACAGGTTTTAGCAGTGAACGACACCATAATAGCAATGATTTTTCTTACCAACTTACCTGATATTATAAATATGTTGGCTGTTTTGTTAAAAATACAAATTGAATAACGCAAGGGATTTTTTGTGCAGAAAAATTAAGTTTTCCTGTGTATGAAAATTGAAAGAATGAAATTTTGAATATTTGCTTCATATTTTTAAGTATAAATGCATATGCATAACCTATAACTAATTTTTTATGGATAGCAGCAATACATAGTACGATAAATGACAAACATATCGCATCGAAATGACATACATCGCCAAACGCTGTGAAAAGCACAACGCTCAGCGATGTATTTTTTAACACGTTCATGATGATACGTGACATAACAAATACAGGTGTGCTAGTTTTTCCGTGAACTCTAAATTTAAAGATACAACTATTAATACTTGAGTAAATAACAAAAAACTCAATTATAAGGATAGCAAATCCGGTCTCCTCTTAACTTACTAGGAGAGTGTCACACCTCCGGATCACGGATTTTGCTCAAACTTCGGGATAAGTTTTCAGATGATAAAATATGGAAAAAGATAAAGTTATAGTCATAAATACTCAATATTTCCCTAGTTACAGGCAATTAAAGAAAATCACTAAAAAAGTTACTAGATTTTTAAACGCATATAGTTCTTTAGCATTGATAGCTACAAGCTTGAAACTTTTTTTAAATTAAATCTGAGCTCAAATCCTTTCGAATTAGTAGTTATAGCATCTAAAAATATTATTTTTTCCCAAAGTTAGAACGTGATAAACATTGGACCTGATTTTTCTTTTAAAAACATTAATTAATAATAAAAGCTGAAATTAGGTCTAATCCTTATTACGCTCTAACTTCGGGAAAAAATAATATTTTGATATGCTGTAACTACTGTTTCGAAAGGATTTGAGCTCAGATTTAATTTAAAAAAAGTTTCAAGCTTGTAGCTATCAATGCTAAAGAACTATATGCGTTTAAAAATCTAGTAACTTTTTTAGTGATTTTCTTTAATTGCCTGTAACTAGGGAAATATTGAGTATTTATGACTATAACTTTAGCTTTTTCCATATTTTATCATCTGAAAACTTATCCCGAAGTTTGAGCAAAATCAGTGATCCGGAGGTGTAACACTCTCCTAGTTAGTAAAAATGTTTTGGTAAAAACTGTTATGTAACTATCGCTGTTTTTTTTTAGATTCGACTGATACCAATTTGAGTAATACTAAATTACTAAAATTTCATTTGATTTCATGATTATTTTAGATTATAAATAAAGCTAGAAGTATGACTAGGTATTATTCAAAACTTTGGGGGAAAATACCCGAATTTTCGGGGTGGGTTATAGAAGACGAAAATAGGAGGGCTTTTTGCGTGTTATGTCAAAAATCTATTTATCCGACAAAAACATCATTACAAAAACATTCACGATCGAAACTTCATTGTGATAAAGTAAAGAAAATGAGTAATGATAAGCAACGAAATGAAAATGTGAAAATAGCCTCCTTGAAAGATTGTGTTCCAAATAATGAAATGTGTTCACAAGAGTCTCTTGAGATAGACCCTAACGAGGACATCATAAAATCAGAGTCTACAGTACAATCAGATAATGAATCTGAAAGTACAGAACCTTCTAGCTGGTTGAACTCTGAAAATTATACACGCTGGTTTAATTACAAAAAAGGTTTAAAGAAAGTGCTTTGTATTGCTTGTAATAGTTCTGTAAATGCTAAAAGATCCACAGTGGATGAGCACATAAAAACTACAAAGCACAAGGTAAATACTAAAAAAATAGAGAAACCAGGAAGATTTGAACCAGCGATTGCTGCAGCAATGATTAAAATAGCAGCTTTCACGACTGAGAGTAATAGTTCTTTTTGTTTACAGAAAAGGAACTTTTGTTTTATAAGGATCTTGTACATGATTCTAAACTTTTTAAAAATATTTCTATGGACAGAAAAAAAATCCGAGCAATAATTGAGAATGTCCTTGCACCAGCTCATCAAGAACGTTTATCAAAAATCTTAAAAAAAAATAAATTTTCGATTGAAATTGATGAAGCCACTGATATAAGCGTGAATCAATGTATGTGCATTGTCGTTCGTTATTTTGATGAAGAACGAAATGAAATTCGTGAATCTCTTTGGGATTTGGTGAATGTACTTGGTGATGACGATGAACATGCATCAGCAAATGCAGAAACAATGTTCAATCATATCATTTTATCATTTGAAAATTGGGACATACCAATAACTAATGTTATTGCATGCTGTTCAGATACCTGCAGTGTAATGGTGGGTACTGCTAATTCAGTAGCAACGAAACTGAAAGAAGCACACCCGCAAATTGAGATCATTAAATGTTCCTGTCACATAGAACATTTATGTGCTCAAAATGCTACAAATTTATTGCCCTGTGAAGGTTTTGCCTCAACACTATATAATTATATGTCCAACAGTTCTAAAAAAATGCATATGTTTAAAGTTCTGCAAGAAAAATTGCAACTTAATCCATTAATTCTGTTGAGACCCATCCATACCAGGTGGCTTGCGTATTACCAATGTATACGTAGAATCCTTCGCAGATGGAGTGCATTGATTATTTTCTTTGAATATGAGTGTTCACAGAAAACTAAAACTTCAAGTCAGATAAGCGCTTCAGAAAAATCGTGCGAACAAATTTTAGAGTACCTGAAAGACCCTATGATGCAGTTATATCATATATTCTTAGAAACAGTCTTATGTAAATTTGTTCGCATCAATGAGTTATTACAAAACCGCAAACCTATTGTTCCGGAAGTGTATGACCTCATGAGAGAGTTATATATTGATTTGTTAAAGATGTACATGTGCAATGATTATGTCGACAATACTCCTTTTGAAAATATTGATCCATGCAATCAAAGTAAATTTAAGGATTTGCTTGACATAGATATTGGAAATAATGCAAAGCATTTTTTGCTGCAAAAAAGGTTGGACATTGATAATGACGATGAAAAAGAATTTCGTCTAATGTGTGAAACATTTTTGTAGAAGCTTGTAAAAAGCTGAAGCAGCGTTGCAGTTTTCAGGAAAAGCAGTTGCTATCACAATATTTCCATCAGAAGAATGCGTTAAGTAAATCTTTTCATGCATCGCATTCTACTGTAAATGAGGTATTTTCAGCTTATCCTGTAATGTTTGAAGATGAGAATAAAATAACGCTAATAAACAATGAATGGCAAGTGTTGATAAAATACAATTTTCCGCAAAGCATTTTAAATGAAAAAATGTGGATATTTTCTGGGCATTGATTAAAAATTTAAAAAATGAACAAGGAATATCCTTATTTGAAAATATATCTTTACTTGCTTTACAAGTATTGTGTATTCCTAATGCTAACGCAGAACCTGAACGCATATGGAGCAAGTACAACCTGGAGAAAACCAAAGTTAGAAACCGCTTGTCTTTTTTCATCTATGCGTTATATTTTGCTTACTGCTCAGTTAGTGAAAGATGAAGGAGGTATTTTGAAATTTACTCCTACAGATGCAATGATCGAGGCACTGAATTTTCCAAACTCAACTAAAAACTCGCAAATCATTAAATCGTATGATAAAACCTCTGACAGTGCAGTATATTATGGAAACATTGAAATTACTGAAGAAATAATATCTAAAGCTGCAGAGGAAGAAGTTTACTATCGCGCAAAATATTCAGATGATAATTTCGATGCTTATCAGCTATACGATATGGAAAAAAGAAATAAGTATATTTTCGACCATATACATGATATCGAAAGTACTGATGTACCACAAAAAAAATAATGAAGTTGGAAATAAAAGATACCAATAAATCCAACAAAAACGTAAAAAAGAAATATTGTCAATTGACGATAATGTCGATGAAAACGAACGTGACTTTGTTACTGATTATAATTTGAATAATCCTGACAAAATATTTCAGATTGATAGAGAAAATGTTAAGATTAACTCTGAAAATGACAGAGTGGATATCATGAATGATTGTCAGATCCGTTCAAATATTATGAAAAATGGACTTGTAAAAAACATTGAATTTTACAAGTATTCCTCCATTGAATTTACAATCGGCAGATATAAAGGTAGGTTTGATCATCCGATACGTGATCAACGAATGTATGACAACAATTTGCAGTATGTTACACTTTATCCGAAAAATCATAAATTTAACCTTTTCAGTAAAGAGTATCAAACTCTTTTTGGAGTTGGAAGGAAGGATATATTGATGGAGATGTTATTGATTCTTTTTGTGCTATAAGAGAACATAAATGGCATAATATTTCCAGCATTCCAACTCAAGTATCCACACTTCTTTTAGTCTCATTTAAAGAGAGTACTCCATCTAAAGATTGGATTATGTATAACATAAAAGCACACATAAAAGGAAAAATTCTTGTACCATATGTGCAAGAAGAACACTGGTGCTTATTTGTTATCGATATTGATAAAAGAAAAACTTATCATTTAGATCCACGCTTTGTGGACGAAGATTCTCTGCAATACGAAGAATTTTTTAATGAGAGGAGAAACCAATGCTTTTCAAATTTCCAAAAATATTGTGAAGTGTCTTCTACAATAAAAAGAAATTCATTAAATATTGCTAATGATTGGATTAATGCAGAATACAGAACGGAACGCCCAATACAAATGGATGCATTTAATTGTGGCCTTTTGTCATGTATTACATGGATTGCATAGGTCGCAACGTACCTTTTCATTTGAATTTTGATCCAATGAAATACCGAACTTACGTTGCAAAATTACTGTTGAAAAAATCAGTATGCATGAAAGACATTTGTCTACTGTGTTTTAGTAACAAAGTAACTAGATCAGTAACGTGCCGGCAATGTCTACGACTTGCTCATGAACGGTGTTTAGAACGATACAACATCAACAAGTTTGAATTATGCTTTTTGTGTCGGAAAGCATCAAAAGTTTTGCTAGCTTGAAGTCATATTTTATTAAAATGCTACAGCAGAACAAACTTTTCGAGTAGACATAGAACATATTATCTCGAAACTATACTTAGATTATAAAAGCAAGTTTAACGATACTGATGTTCCAGTAAACAAAAATATTTTGTTTACTAAATAATGACACTTAATGGAAATATTAAGTGATCAATTAGGCTTTTAATATTGTGTACGTCTTTAATACAAGTGTTCACAACAAGGCCACACTTAGCGGAAACGTAAAGTGATTTGCTAGGCTTGTAATATAATAAACATTTTAAATAATATTATATTACACACTAAGGAGAGGTAAAGTATTGGGGTTGCCATTTAACCTCCCGTGGAGTGTACTATTTTTCGCTATACCCGGGCCGAAACTATGACTTTTGTTTTTCGGCGCCGGAACGAAAGTCGTAGTTTCAGGCAGGATATGGCGAAAAAGTGTTTATTATAAAGCCACATTTAATGGAAACGTTAATTGATTTATTAGGCTTTGGATACAGTAAACTCTTTATAAAGTTTTTATTATAAAGCCACATTTAATGGAAACGTTAAATGATTAATCAGGCTTTTATTATGGTATACATTTCGAATGAAAGTGTATACTAAAAAGCCACCCTTGATTGAAAAATGAAGGGTTTCATCATTTATTTCTCCCATCCAATTATAAACTGTTTAGTTTGCCAAAACAACGACTTCAATGTTTTTTTTTATCATGCTTTCGATAATAAAAAGTTAGAAAATATTGAAATAGTTATCCGCGGTAAAACAAAATTGTTTGTATGAGTTAATAGCTTACTTTAATCATAATATTAATGAATTGTCGAGTCGTTCTTTTGGCAAAATAAACTTGTACTTCAGGTAGTTATTACCCAGTTATATCATAAAAATTCATTGTCTTAAAAATGCTTTAAAATTATCACAATTTAAAAACATCAGAAATAAGTGGTAGAAATTTCTAAATGATTTTCCGTTTCTAAATTGAGATATAGACATTTAAAAATTGCAATTGAAACGTGGATTTGTTAAAAATTGTAATTTTAAAGTTCTGTATCTCAATTTAGAAACAGTAAATTGTTTTGAAATTTGTACCGCTCATTTATGATATTTTTCAATATTGATAAGAATTTGAAATAATTTGTAAGACAATGAATTTTTTATGGTGTTTTGGAGTATTGAACTACCTTAAAAACTTATATACAAAATTGTGATTGTAACATTATCGATCAAAAACGTGAATAGTCAATATTAGGATCTGACATAATAGCGTGGTCTAAGCTAAGATCGCGTACCATACCATACAATTTACATTGTCACATATAAATAAAGTACATGTTTTTGTTAATTACCAATATTTCTGTGCGATTGAACAGGTCATAATTCTGCAAAACGTTATTTTATAGAAGTTTAACAATTTTTAAGAGCAGAACACATGATAACGTTTAGTAAAAAGAACGAAAATATCAGTGATGTAATAATCTTGTAACGTAAGACACACAAGAAACATAAGACACATAAACGGGCGTTTTCTGTTTTTTATGTTACTATTCGTTAAATTTTCATTCGCCAAAGAGCGTCTAATCTATGTCAGATTCCAGTATAGAAAAAAATTATAGATATTTAAAAATTGAACATGTGCTCTTATAGGAAAAACGGCATTTATGCTTATAACTTCGTAAAGTAATTGTACATATTTATGAACTAATAATAAAATTATCAATTTTTTTGTTGCGAATGTAAATAAATCAAAAAAATTTCAAGTCATCGACCAAATAATAAGACAATTAAATAATTGGCAAAATTTTTAACCATTAGAATTAATAATAAATAATATTTTTTTTTTGGTAATAAAATATTAAAATAACAAATATAATTAATAACTATAAATAATTATAAAAATTACGTAAGAACAATGAAAAATATTTTGTTCTTTCATACAGGGTTCCGATTTAATATCGCCCTAAACGTCGAAGTCACTATGACCAATATGGCTATACAGATACGTGTGTGATATGTAATATGTGATAGAATTTCGTTGTAACAATTATAACTATAATTACTTTGTGTAAATAGTAACATTTAGAAAAAAAAGTCATTATTAATAATTTCTGTACAAATATAGTAAAGAATATAATTTTAAAAGCTCAGTCCATCAAAGTAAAACTCGACTCTAGTAACATAAATAAATTTCCTTAAGGAATAAACTGTTACTTTAGTTTTAATGTTATCGAAATAAAACTTTAAAATTTGTTTTGACATGTTTTAATAATTTTTTTTTTTAAATATGTAATATTAATTGAACATATAATAGTCCAGGTGACACGATATGAATAGTTCATAAACTATAATTTTATGAATTAATCTTAACATTACACAGAACCACTTTCTTTCAATATTAGGAGTCTATAAATACTAATTTATGACATGTTTCAAAATCGATTCGATAACCTTCATATGAAAGCAGTTAACCTTTTCTTACACGCTTTTCTTGAGCTTGCTTCCACGTCTGTCTGTCTGTAATCAAATCTTACACGCTCGATTTGAGGCACTTTTTGTCGATGGAAATTTATGAAATTTGGCACAGACCTTGGTCTCCGATGACAATACAATAATCTGTTGTCCATGTCAGCGATGACGGGTGTGCCAAGTCATCTCCAAGGAAGTACAAGTGGGGAGGCTTTCGCTGGGTAGAGGCGAGTTGTTAAAATGTTGTTGAGTTAATAGTTGTAGAAAATGCATTTTTTAATAAAAAATATTTAACACAAGCTTTAAAAAAAAAAAATTACTCATAGAAAATTCAATTTTAACTAAAAAATAGAAAATAAAAATTTAAAAAAAAACATTTTAAAAACACGCTTTTCACGAATCACAAATGGAAAAAAAGCGAGTAAAAATACCCTAAAAAGTATTAAATAAATTAATTTACTTTCTTGAAATTACTTTTATATAATTCATTGCGATGATTAAAGGAAAATTTTCGTTGTCAAATTTTATTTTAATCATCGGAATGAACTATGTAAAAGTAATTTCAAGAAAGTTAATTAATTTATTTAATACTTTTTAGTGTATTTTTACACGCTTTTTTTCCATTTGTGATTCTTAAAAAGCGTGTTTTTAAAATGTTTTTTTTTTTTTTAATTTTTTTTTCTTCTGAGAGACAAGTGGACTATTGAGAAACTGGTATGATCGAACCCTACGGTTATTATTTATGATATAGAAATAATTAGATTGTTATTATCATTATTAATCGTATTATTATAATCATTATTATTAATATCGCCTTTATTAGAGTATGATATTATTATTTATCATCATCAATATTTATTGAAATCATTAATAGTGCTGTTTCTGATTACAGGGTAACAGCAATGTCAGATTCATCTGAAAAGGTAATTCTTTAAACCGAATGAGACAATCAACAACTGAATGGTTTTTTAAATTATATAATTTTTTTATTTTTAGAAAGATAGTGATGAAACTGTTGACGAGAAAGTTACAAAATTAGCAACAGAGCTACTTGAGAAATGGAAAAAAAATAAAGGTATTTATAAGTAATTACTTATTAGTTAAACAAATTTATAATTTTCATTTATTGTTTCTACATTCTTATACGCAAGAGAAAGATTTAATAAAATCAATTTAATAGCATTGCGTAAATTTAATTGGAAAAATGAATCTATTTTGATTATATGTTTAAAATATCAGAGTAAACCTTCGCGATCAACGCGCTTTAATTTCGTCGTTTCATTACACAGCTTATTTTTATTTTAATGAAACTTATTTTTACAAAATATCTAGTATTTATTTACTTTCAATAAATTAAATAATATTTAAATTGAATAATTGAGAACTTAATAATCATAATGTTTTCAAATGTCGCGGATATGTTTACAACTGTGCGAAAAGCGCACATATCTCAAGGTTTTGTATACATACAGTTACATAATCAAGAATAGGCATGAATTACAATGTAAAGCGATCGTAAAAAGTTTATCTTGACCTAACAACATCCAGACGTGACTTTTTTTATAGGATAAATGAACAAAGAGTATTTTTGGATTACTTTCAATTTATTATTTCTTACAATTTGATGAGGCTTTGAATCATAAAAATTAAAAATAAATCAAAAAATTTCTCTTATTCTCTCATTTTAATGAGATTGAAATTAGAGAATAAGAGAAAGAATTCGGTCAATAAAATTAATTCTTCATCTCTCTCTTTCACACCTTCCTTTTTCTGTTAAATTAATAATAAAGAAAAAATAATATTCATAATATTATTAAATGATTCACTGTTTTCCATTTCCTGTCTTTCTCTCAAATTTGCAATATACCTATAATCAAAAATATTTTCTATGAATCTTTCTCTCTGTCCTTGTAACTTATTGCTTTATACCAATTATTTGACTACACTGTAAACAATTTTTAATAATTTCAACACTCATTAATGTTACAAATTAAACACAAATATTGTTGTGTTGAAATTTACAAATAATGTTTATAAATTTATAAGTAAAAATTGTAGAACAAAATTTTTTGAATAATAAAAAGTGTAATTTTTACAAATTTATTATTGTTCAAAAAAGACAAATTTCAATAATATTTAGATAGCAAATACACTCTGTATGTTAATTTTACTACAATTTTCGTGTTGATTTCAAAAGTACACAAAAGTTACAAAAAATTGTATGTTCATTTTACAAACATAAGCGTAAAATTTTTACACTACAATTTTTGCAGAAAACAAAATTTCCAAATTACACAACATTTTTAACAGTGTATTTAAAACAATGTAGTCAGTGTTCTTAAATTGCTAATTACAGATAAAGAGATTTATGAATAAAATTAATTTTTTCTTGTACCTATATTACTAATTTCTAAAAAAAAGAGAGAAAGAGAGAGAGACACGAAGAAATAGAAATGGATTGATAGATCATTAAATTAATGAATATTTTTTTCTAGATAAGAGGGAGAGAAAAAAGAAAAATAAGCGGAAGGGGAAATGGGTGAGAGCTCGAGCTCATCAAAATGATTGTATGAAATCCCAATCTATCTTATACAAGAAATTTCGAAGTTTTCTCAACAATTTTGAAGAAGATGATTATTATGGTAAGTACAGATACTTAGCAATATGAGTAAATGCACGTAATCTTTAGATTCTGATTAAATCCAATTTTTCAAAAGATGAGCATTTTTATCTACAACACATTTTTACCTTTATTTAGTCTTAATAAATTATAATGACACTACTAGATGCATTTTTATGAAACGCATAATTTCAAAGGAGTAAATATAAAAAGTATGTTTGAGTAAATAAACAAAAAGAAAAAAAATTTATGATTATAAACATTGCGTTTTAATTGAATTTAAATGAAAGTATAGAATGAGCGAACTCGCAGAATAGTTTTGATGCTGTCATAAATCGATAACACAATATTTTATAAGTTTAGAATTTAGTTCAGAACTGTGCCTTACAAAAACGATAATTTTTATATTCAGTCACACAGATATTAATTAAAATAAGTATAATGGTAACTTCGTTATTTTTATTTGTACAAAGATGTAATATTAGAAATTTTTTTCATTTTTAAGCACAGCGTAAATATAACCATAAAAATGAGATGTTTGATTTGCTGAACGGTTAGAAAACATTAAAAATTTTAAATAATGTAAAAACGAGTTACGTGATTTCAAGATCCAGCATATTTGTTATATATAGTTCAGAATTAAGAAAATCCTCACAAAAAGTAGTACATTATGTTTCGGATATGAAAAGGCTTCATTTACGAAACTAGAAGTCTGTGGCCCGAGTCGAAGGCGAGGGTCTTAAAGACTTTCGTAAAAAAAAACCTTTTCATACCAACTGTAAACTGCATTTTTTGCCGTGACAGCCAAAAAAGAGAAACGAAATTGCGATTTTAGGGTTGGAATGGCGAAAAAAAAAATTTTCAATAATTTCATTCAACGCTAACAAAGTTATAATATGAAATATATGCTCATTTACAAAAATGACACTGCTAGTCGCACTTTACTCTATGATTTCATGATAAAACTTATCTCAACTCAGTAAGTAATGCTAGGAATAGTATTATTAAAAGTATAATTAATCGTTGAAACATATATTATTGTACAGAATAAATATAAAAATTATAATAGTTAATAATTAGAAATAATATTTATAGAGAAAGAACAAATTTAAAGGTTCCGTAAATTTACTCACATACTTCCTTTTACGTATACAATATATTTTATAATTGACATAAATAATTTTAATTCTTATACACGTGTTATTATTTACATAAAAAAGATCGTAATTTTTGTGTGCTTATATTATTTATTTATTTATTGAACTAGAGTAACATTTTCCATTACATGATAATGAAAAAGAAGATAGTAAATCGTGGTGTCGGATGTGATGTAATTGTGAAATTAATAGTATTAAAATTGTTTATTCACAGCTGCAGGACCAAGCAACGTTCATCAGCCTTTTCGCAATCACAATACAAATTCAGGTATGTTGCAAAGTGAATTATGAATAACTACATTTGGAATTTATAAAAATCATATTTGAAGAAGTCTATAAAACTTTTAATGTTATGAATAAAAGATTGTTTTCTTAAAGCACATTATTATAAATTTAAAACTTCAAATAAAAATAAATAAAAGATAAGACTCCTAGTTTTAAAAAATACTTAATTTTTTATTATAGTAATTACTAAATTTCGGTGTTAATTTCAAAATTTACTAAGCTCTTTTTTATATCTCTTATAAATAATAATGCTGATTATTCTTTAAGCATTTGGGAAACGTTTTCTAACAAAACAACATCTAAATCATCCGATATTTTAACGCATATGCAAATCATATTAACAATGTCACAAAGAAAAACTAGATTTTTCGGGGCGTTGGCCGCTTATATTGATGAAATTGTATTTAAATATATTATTATTTAATAGTCGCACATTAATAAATGCAACAACAGTTTGTAACATTTATTAAAAAATAACTTTCAATTTACGTAAATGAAATAAATTCTTAAATTTTTTGTATAATTAAAATATAAATTTTAATTGTTTTTAAAACGTAGTTCACAATTTTTGTATAATAATGAATCGATTTTAGTATTATAAAATTTGTGAATTTAGTTTTGTGAAAAATATTAATATAAACATATAGAAGAAATGATGTTTTCATCTTTTGAAAGCAACTTTTTTATATTCTATCTAAAATAGTCGTTAATTTTTACTAGTTGAAAAATCGATATTTTGTATACTAATACAATATACTTCTTGAAACAGAAATATCTCCAGTTTTATTGATCTTCAAATAATAAAATATAAATTATTACCCACTTTCCCTTTTTTTTTTGCTAGGATGATTTTTGAAGAAGTTAAACGTTTATTAATTTTACCACAGTAACATAAATTGATTCAATAATACTTAGCATTATATAATAAAATTAAAAAAAAAAAAACGAAATATTCATTGATGTAAAAATTTTTAAAAAGTATCTTCATGAAAAAACCTTTGAAAAAATTTATTTCATTATACATTTTTCGATTTTAGTTAAATTCTTCACATATGTTCATTCTTACAACAAATTGAAAAAAAGAAATGAATAAAAATATAACTGAAAATGAAAAATCTTTTAAAATGGTTAAAAATATAACAAAAACGACTTAACAAAATTTAGCAATTCATCGGAAATTAATATAGTAACTGTACTGTAATCAACGTTTTTGTTAACATTTTTCCAAAAATTTGTTAAGAAATTTTTGCAGAGTACTGTATATGACTTATTTTGAAAGTATGTATGAAAATGTACTAAACTATTATTATTCGTGTCGCCAGTATATCATTTCGAATTAAAGATATTTTTTAATTGGTTCATATAGGTAAATGAAATAATTCAATTGAGACATGCATTTAAAGTAATAATGTATACCCAAAAAAATATTATTTTTTTAAAAACCTGAACCATCATATATATTTTAAAAAAGTAATAATTAAAAACAATGAACCATTTTATTTATATGCATTTTATGATTTTTATATTATTACAAGAAAATGAATGTAATACTAAATTACTTGAAGAACTTTTTTATTGATTTTAATACTTTTTTAAGTCAAAACTATAGATGAAATTCTTTTAAAAGCTAAAATTAAAATAAACATATATATATATATATATTTATTTATATTTTAATTATAAAAAAAACAATACTATTCAATAATAAACTTACCTAAAAAATACTTTTTTTAAAAATTTGTTTATTTTAAATTGAAATTGAATTACTCTTAGAATAAAGATCTTTTCTGCAAAACAAAATTATAAAGTCTTTTGTTTGAAAGAATATTATAATGTTATAAATAAGAAAATACAATTTAGAAGAATTTTTATTTTTATTTGTATTTCAAAAATGGAAACTATATACATCTCTTTGAGAATTGATTATTATTTTTATAGATTTTATACATTTTTAAAATATTATTTAAATAAAAAAAAGTACTTAACAATTGTTTAATTTATTTTTGAATTTTAAGTGAACTTTAAGCTTACAATTATTATAATAAATATTGATCAAAACAATATGTTATTGCAAAATATCAGGAAAAGAAATGCATTAACTTTTGGTATGTACTATGAAGATTATTCTATAACATTTTTAAACAAATTTATTCATTAGTTATTAAGTTGTGGACTTCAATATTATATATTTATAAATTATATAAATTATATAATTTATATAAATTGAACTGAATAATATTCATGATACAAGCTAATACATTTCTTTTCCTGAAATTTTTAAATAAAGTGAAGAGATAGTCAATATTTATGAGTGCGGGTATAGTGTCCGTTTTACATATTTTTAATATGCGAAATTTTAAGTAATGATAAAAATGAATAAGTCGTTTTTATAAATCGCATTACATTGTATTGCAAACAGGTTTTTAATAATGGACAATTTAACATGGCTATGTCCAAAGATCGATTTTGTAATTCTCTTAAAATATATATCTTTCCAAAACGAAGGAAAATTCTTAAAAATCGCATTTGAAAATTGTCTTAATGTATTTTAAACTTTATGTTGCAATAAAATTTTATAATTGTTATATGTTTACAGGTAGATCTAGTCATCAAGGCGGACATAGGCACGAGCCTGAACGCGGACAGGCTCAATTTAAAAGACAATATCAAAAAGAAAACAAACGAAGAAATAGCACTAAAGAAAAGGGAAAAGAAAGTTACAAGAAAGAAGGAGACGAAACTAATAAGAACAAAGAAAAAGTTGGTGATATAAAAGATTTAAATAAAAAAAAAACCAAAAAGAAAGTACAGAGGAAAAAATTGATGAGACTGCTGAAAAAAACAATGAAGAAACTGAAAAAAAAAATGAAGATTTAAAAAAAAATAATCAGGGAGTTCAAATGCATATCGATTAGAGATCGGTAAATAATACAAGTATAAAAAAAAAGAAAAAAATGACTGAAATGATAACAGTAGCTTCTATTTTTCATTATGCCGTTTTTGAATTAAAATAAAATAAAATAGAAACGAATGAATGTGAGTGAAAAATTTTATTACCTAGAGTATTACATATTTTAATAGTCTTCTCTATTTTGATTTTATTTATTCAAAAACTGGATTATTAAGAAAATCACAAAAAGAACATGTTAGGTGAGGGCAAGAATCTACTAATTCGATAAAATAAAAAAAAACGGTAATAGACTACGGTTTAAAAAGATTCAGATTTCTTTTACTTTTTAGAAAAACACTAATTGAGAACAGCGCATAAAAACATGCGAGCTCAGCCAAGCTCAAGCGCAGTTTTTCATGTACTCGCGCCAAATAAGCTGAGGAAGATTATAATTTAAGGACTTTAGCCCAATTATCTTTTTTAATGCTAGATCGAATTAGTAGCTTTTTGCTTTCACCTAACGATGTATAGAAAATCATTACGATTGAAGATTAACATTCATAATGTAAAAGCAAAATTACTTAACATGTAATGAATAATGTTTAATTTGAATCTCTAGATTATATTGTTATTAATTTTTGTAATCGCGCAGTATTATTGTTTCAAATAGTTCTTTGTCAGTAAATGTACGTACATCATTGTATAAATATGATTGAATGTAAAAAAAAAAAACAATTAACAATCTTTATGAAAGATTTATCAAGTGCAATTGAAAGTATAAATCTATAGTTAAGTATGATTACGTACAATATTTTTATAATATTTTAAGAAACCTAAAATCTTAAAATTGACTAAAAACTCTTTTAATGTATTTTTGCTACTGCAGAAAGGGTAGCATGAGAACTTAATGCGGGTACTAAAATTGTAGTCGACGAATAATTTCTATTACAAATATAAAAAAAAAGAAAAAAATGACTGAAATGATAACAGTAGCTTCTATTTTTCATTATGCCGTTTCTGAATTAAAATAAAATAAAATAGAAACGAATGAATGTGAGTGAAAAGTTTTATTACCTAGAGTATTACATATTTTAATAGTTTTTTCTATTTTGATTTTATTTTTCAAAAACTGAATTGTTAAGAAACGACTGCTTTTAAGAGCGTCAAGTAAAATAATAATTATCGCTGCCATTATGTTATCTTAGCAAAAATGTAAGAATCGATAACTAAAAAAAATATATACTAAGAGTATACATCTATAACATAAATTTTTAATGTTTTAAATTATTGTTTGTTCACTACATTCTAAGTACCTTTTAGAAAATTTTACGTTTGTTATGAGCGAAAATTTGTGTTTAATATTAATATGAATTCATATTTATCAAATAAAGTACATAATAGAAAATAAAAAGTGTTTTTAATTTGAATATATTTTTATTATAATATACTGAAGTTTATTATGAATTTTCTGCAATGTTTTTAAAAACAGAGTTCTTTTATCTTTTTTATCAGATTATACTGTACAAAATATGCATATAATAAATATGAAAAAATAATATATGCATAAACATAAAAGAAATTTTTTATTAATTTATATTTACAATATTTTATTTTATTTTATTATAGTATTTGATTAACTTTGATATTTTGCACATTTTTAAATCATAGTTTTCTGATATTATAAAGCTAAGTAATCATTTAGAATATTTAGATGTTTTTTATACTAGAGTTTGAAATACGAAATTGCAGTAGTTTATGTTTAAATTATTAAGAAAAACATTTATTACAAGTAATATGTAAGAATTTATTTTTTTCGCACTTTTTATAATAACATATATACATGCACCAAATCAATTAAGGGGAATTTTATTTAAAATATTAAAACTTTCATAAAAAAAGTTTAAATTTTCGTCTGTTCGCGCCTGGAACAACGGAACAGACAACAAATTATGATTTGAAAATATTGCCAACTGTCTAAAACATTTAGAAATTATTTCTCCTTCTTGGACGCCCTGAAGTTGGCTGTTGGACTCCATCAGCCGGATCCTCTGCCCAACACTGCTCGGGACTCACTTGCTTTGTGGCGGTCGTTCGGGTGAGCTAGTGGCGCAAAAATGTGAACGGGAGGTGTGACAAATACGTTGTTGGTGTTTTTTGATAGAAGAACACTTAATACCAAATATGCCGTATATACTGGCCATTCCGATTTGACGTCATGAGAAAAGAGGTAAGAGGAAAAAAAAAAGAAAGAAAAGAAAATTTAAGCACATACCATTCTGGATTTGTCCAGAACGTGCTTGTGAGAAAAGAAAGACCTTGTAGACAAACCCAGAGGAATAAACCTTTAAAGAAAACACTTTCTTTTAAATGATTGGTATATACAGCATATTCAAAATTAGGTGTACTGTCAAAGAAAATCTACAACGTATTTACCCTGCCTCCAGTTCATATTTGTGAGTGATTAATTCACCTAAACGACCGTTACACAAAGCAAGTCGGTTATGAGCGCAGTTTTTCCTGAAATGAGCAGTCACCGTGGTGACCGCTCGAATACTATTATGGTCAATGCTGCTTAATTTTGCAGATTGCCCGAGGAGTGCTTAGCCCTTTGGCAAATGTGTCCGTAAGAGGTAATTTAAAGAGTCTTCTGCGATGTTTCATCTAAATACTTAAATGCTCCAAAATTATTTAATACAAATACATATTGATTGTTTAGGATTGTTATAATTTAATATAAATTATAAACAAATCTAAATGAGAAGAGCAGCTGCTAAACAATTAGAAGGTATAAAAAAATTTAATTTTAGTTTACATACGAGGTAAAAAAGTACATTTAGCTCAAAGTTCGGTGCACTCATATTTCGCAACTAAAGTGAGACTTTAGTCAAAGCAAAGTTAAAACAAGTTCTATACAGAAAATAAAAACTGATACAACTTTGGTAAAATTAAAAAATGATATGCAGTGATATTCCCGGAAAATGTACAAACCCACAAAATTATTGATCCTAAATTTATTTTATTCTTTATATTTAAAGTTACTTAATAATATTTTATATTTTGCTATTTCCACTCGAATAAAGGCCAATTTTTGAGAACAGGAAAATGGTAGGTTATGCATTATGATAACCATTGATACTTAACTTTTTTCCTTGAAGTATTATATACAAATTACCATAAGGGGCATAAATATTCCAAAACTATTTCAATAATTTATTTTCGCAGAAAAATGTTGAGATCAAGTGATGCTTTTAACAAAACCTAATAAAATAACGGACACTTCGCTCAGCATTTCTATTGCGAATGATTTGACAAATGTATTGTACTAGCTCCAAAGTGAACCAATCCTTTCTTTTTCTTAAAAACCTATTTCATATAAATATATGCATGAATGTAAGTATTCAAGCACACGTATTTGTGTGAGCGCAAGCATGTTAGTGAACGTGTGCGTTTGTGTGGGCACGTGCATGTGAGTTTGCATGCATCCGTGTACATGTACACAGCTGGAGTATCTATATACAAATCTTAGCCATGGTTACCGAGTATGTGGTGCTTAAAAAATGCGAAAAGGAAGTAGAAGAAAAAAAAGATATATCAGAAGAAACAAGGGTTGTTATCGACACGCGCAGGTGCGTCTTTGTATTGCCCAGTATATATCTTCTACTCATTTTGTAACTGATATCAGTCTCTCATTAGTATACGAAAAAGTCTCATCGTACTTAATAAAACTAAAAAAGAACAAAATGTTAAATTTATAAATTTCACACGTTCAATCGATAGGTCGAACACTTCTTTTGATGACGTTCGGTCTAATACATAATCCAACCGGGATTTCTTTTCAACCTTTTTTACTTTAATATAAGATCTCATAGTGCAGGATCGATGAACACATTCATGAACTAATATCGTAACAAGCTTATTTTATACTTTTTTTCATCATTTTCGAGAATCTAATGAAAAAATTAAAAAATTTAAAATACTAGCTTTATAAATATAAAAATTATGCAATTCCAATCAGATTTTTTATAAAAGAATTAGAGAAAAAAAATTCTTAAGATAAACATAAAATTACCGCAAAAAAACTTGAATATTATCCAAAAACATTGAAAAAATAAGATAAAATTAATATTTCATAGAACAAATATCTAAGTAATGTGATAATCAATTTACTATTAACTAGTTTATGTAGATGTTTTAAATAAATGCACGAAATATTATAATTAAAAACGTAGGCCCATTAGGATGAACAACTTTAGGAAAATGTAATTTATCTGAACGGAATATTTTTATTACAAAGTTTTGATGTTGATCGTATAGGCAGCAGAGCGAAGGGAAGAAGCCAAAGAAAAACTGCACCGGAAATGCTGGTCATAGACACAGGAACATAGTGGCATGTAGTTATTGGTCTATGTTGCGTAGAATGTTCTTCACTATACATATACTCTATACTGCGCAATGTTGCCGCGTTCTCCAACTGTCTTTTGAGTTTTTTCTTGTTCCTTTTGTTCATCTTGTTTCTTCTTCCTGCTGCAGGCGAAAGTCCGTACACGCAAGGTCAACGATTTTCCCGCGTGCTCAACAGAGGAGGCAAAGAAGGAGGAAGAAGAGGAGAGAGAAATACAGCGAGCTACAACGTGAGTTTCTGCAATCCACCATTATTGAGCCTTTGGCGTTGCTTGTTGTTCAGAGTTCGTTGTCTCTCTTCTCTTTTTTCTTATTTTAAGGGAATTCCGATATAAGTACGTATTTGTATGTATATGTGTTTGTATGTAGGAGTGCGTGTACCTGCAGCTGCGTATGTACGATATATTTTGTTTCTATACACGCTTTTCTTATTTAGCTTTGTTATAGTGGAAAGCTTTTTTTGCTTTCTAAGTGTAATGCGCATCAACGAAGCGGTAGCAAGCTTGGGAAAAGTTAGATCGCGAAAAATGACAGGAAACACTAATGGAAGACCAACCTGTCTAGTATATAATCTAGTAGTCTCTATTCATAGCTGATAAAATCTATGCAGAGCTTTTTTCTTCGATCGTTCCCATCCTTTTTCATCATGCTTCAGAAACTGAAGAATCTTGACACATTCGGTAAATTGGAGATTCAAATATCAATGGATATGTATTCGCACTCTATGTTTACCGAAAAGAATAATTCTAAAATACTTATATGGATAGTCACATTTCATAATTTAAAGATAAAACAATATAATGAAAATATAAAAAAACAATAAAACAAATAATAATATAGGAATGTTTTAAGAATAGACAAAAATCAAATGTTTTCAATTACGTGAAATATTTTATAAAATTGAATATCAGTAGATTTAGAAAAGATTGTTATCCACTGTCATTTTTTCTTTTAATATTCATTATTTGAACGAAAAAAGAATGTAGACAAGGTATGGAATGTATAAACAATATAAAAATGAATGAATTATGAAAAAGGAAAAGAAACGAATCAAGAAAAGGAATTGGGGACCGGTTCAGTGGAAGCTGTAGCACTTAATAGATGCCCAGAGAGAAGTCGAGAATATATGCATACACATAAAGGAGAAAGAGGAAGGCAAGGTCGTTGCCTAGATAACAGTTGCAAGCAAGGTACAGTTGACTCGCATGCCAAAGAAGCTTTACTGCTGTTGGCCCTTGGCCAGAAGAATCATATAATAGTGTAGCTGTTGTACAATCAAGCTACATTTTCTGTTTGTGTATTCTTCGCGCCAAAACTACCAGCGCCCTTTATCCTTCTCTCTTTTTCTTCAACACCGACTGCAACCTCAACGTTTTTTTATTTTTGTAACGTATATGTAAAAAATTCTCAGAACCTAAAATTTTATATTTAGAAAAAAATGTAATAAAATTAGAGCGTACGCTTGAAATTTCATGTAGAATTTTTTTTCCGTGTTAACATCGTGTAACCTTTAATAAAAATAAGATATTGAATGAACTTTTTTGGAGATATCTTAATATTTGAAGATTATAGTAAAATATTGCATAATGAGTGGCTAAATGTTCCTTATCTATAAATATTTGTGGAAACTTTTTTCCATTATTTGTGGTTAAAACTTTTTTTTTTTTCTTTTTTAATTATTTTTTATAGATTTCAAACTTAAAAAAATACGAGGGTAGCATTCGTGTAATTTCAAACAAAATTAGAAAAAAACTTAAAAAAGTGCAAAATAGGGGAGACTCGGGTTAAAAGTAACAGGAGTAAAAATGGACAATCAATTTACAGCAACGCAAACTTCTACAGGTTCTGTAGTTAAGTTAATACGTTAGTTTAATATATTTGCTTCTGTTATGTAAACATATTCAATACCTTGCAGTGCATCGCAGAGGAAAAGCGTGCGACCTAGCCAATTTTTTAATAAAATCTAGAAAATTTCCATGTATTTAAATGCTTGTTTTTTTTTCATTCGATGTAATCAATAAAATTAAAATTATTTCATGTTAATCCACTCTAAAAATAATTGAAATAATCGCATTAATATTTTAAGATTTATTTTTAAATATTTTTTTAAAGATATTTAAAAAAAATGTGTGCTGGGGCAAGTATTAACAAATCTTCGGGGCAAATATCAACACTATTCATATCTATGGATATATTTGAAAAGAATGACAAAATGTGATAGATAAAAAGTTAATTTAATAATGACTTTACTAAAATCTTATTCATAACATTATATGATGTTTCTAATTATAATTTTTCTATAAGACAGATATTGATGTTATTTTTACTTTTTTTAAAATAGTTTATTTGTTATTTGGATAAACATTAAAAAGTATATAATTCTTTTCAACATTAATTAAATACTTGTATTTATTATTAAATTGCATTTTTATAATAAAAAAATGTAATGTCAATACTTACCTCGAACGGTGGGCAAATATTAACACCGAAAAAAAAAAAAATTTATCTCAAAAAATCTATTGATGATTTTTTTTAAATTCTTGCACTAAATCATAGCTGAAGTAAATCACTAACATATACGATAGGCGGGATACTCAAAAAATAAGTAGATTAAAAAATAGAGATACTTTTTTTAAAAGTGTTAATACTAGCCCCGGTCTCTCCTACACCAACTTTTAGCTTTAGAAAAATCTTTACATTTACAGTTGAAATTGATATGTTCTACACCTTTTTACGTTTTCTCTTAATTTTATTCAAAATTTCATAAATGCTACCATTGTATTTTTTTTAATATATCTAAATCAATAAAAAATAACAAAAAAAGAAAAGAAAAAAAGTTTTGTCTACAAATTACAATGAAAATAACAAAATTTTTCCAAAACTTTGCATGTTTGAACAAATATTTATAGGTTAGAAATATTTATCCTCCCAATCTCCCTAATTTGTTTATAATCAACAAATGCTAAGGAATCCCGTCCAAAAAAGTTCATGTCGATATTTTCTTTCTATCAAAAGTTATAAAATATTAACAGAAAAAAAAAGCAAAAACTGACTAATGTGCGGTGTAGATATATGGCGTGGCATACGCTCTTCTATCGGTTCACGAACTTATCCTTCCATTACAGTGTTAGTTGACCGAAAACTATACTCTCAGTTTATGACTGTAGCAGTACCACGACTTATGGTTTTACCAATTTCTTTTTCTCATGCCATATATTATGTGTATATTTGTAACATAACGTCAAATCAACGAAAAGAACTTTTTTTTTTCAACAAATCGATAGACGTACGTTCAAAGAAATTGACAAAAGATGCTGTTTTAATATTAAATTATTTCACAATTTAAATTTCATGTTTGTGGGCTAGTTTAACAATAAGTCGTCGCAGCGTATTCATAAATTGTGAGCGTATGAGTACTTGCTTCATCAACGCTGTTGCATTACCGTATTATATTTATTAACAATTTCAGATGAAGGGGTAAAAGAACATGTAAAATATATTAATTTTTGTAAAAAAAAGGTTGATTTATAATTTTTAATAAAAGTTTTTTTATTAAACATTTTTACGTCTTTTTGTTATGTCTAGAGTGTCAAAAACAGCTTAAAATTCATTTTGGAAAGAATGATAAAAGTATTTGGTTTTATACCAAAATTTTTTTGTGTCAAAATCGGATGTTTCCGTAAATTTTTTATAACATTTTTCGTAATGGTATATTATAATACAAGTGTTGTATATGGCCTTTTCTGGTACGGTGAGGTTAAGCGCCCGAGCGTAGCGAATGAGACGGAGTATATGTCCTATATACTCTGTTTCTATTAATTCTATGGCAAAGCCTCTGAAAATATTTAATGGTTTTCTCAAGCTTTAGCAGCCGAAATATTATAATAAAGTTTATTTTCCCTTTAAAAAAAATCTTATCTTATACTTTGTAGATTATAAATACAATAATTATGAACATGAATGAAAAAATTTAAAAAAAAAATAATATCTAAATACATTTGTTATATTCATAACATTTTATTAATGATGTATGATATAAGGTCATAATAATTCATAATAAAGTTTAAATAAATGAATAACATATCTGTGAGAAAAGTTATTTTCATCTTTGGTATACAGTTATACATGAGAAAAATAGTAAATCTACTTCAAATTATAAAATTAACTAATAGAACAAATAAATAATTTTTGTTTACAATTAAAGCCTATCGTAGCGGCCAGTGCCTTATGTGCGTAAGCATTTTTTGAAGGAGCATATTAGATAGCAAACAGCCGTTTCACTTCCGCACCTATATATTTTTCTCCGAAAACGGTTGGATTGTATTCAAGTTAATTTAAAGACACAAAGGACGTTTTAGTGCACCAGCTGCGCCGATAATCGATTATTTAAAATCTTGTCGACGCGTAGAAATCTTCATAGGTTAGTCTTAAGATTGAATTTTACTCGCACTTTAAACTAATTCGTGAGCAATAGGAAATTCTTTAAGCCAGCTTAGGCTCTCTCCAGATAAGGACCGTGAGTCAGAAAATCGCGTGACATTTTTTCACATCCTCTCCGTTTCAGCAGATTATTGAAAAACAACTAAAAGTAAAAAATAAATGTGACAACATTAAGTTCATGTTTGTTATTGTTTAGGGTGTTAACATCGCATATGATCTCAGGATATTGTTGTCAGATTGTTTTTAATTATCATCAATAATAATTGGAACGGAGCGGGATAGAGCACTGTAATAAAATATCGTGCGATTTTTTTACTCAGGGTTCTTATCTGGAGAAAGCCTTATGATTTTACTGTATTACTTATTATAAGTCATGCTTGAATTTGCAATCAGTCATTTTTGTGGTCGTTTGTGACTTATTGGTCATAAGTTAACGATCGACCACTCGCAGTTAAAACACGGAAGAATACCGTGTCTATATGATATACTTTTTAGTGAAATAAAATATTTCATTTTTCGCTCGCATCTTAGCGAATTAATAAAGCTTTTGTTAATCCAACAAAATTTCTCGCTAATTTTATTACAACATTTTTTTCTTCATTTTAAATTTTAGAAATAATAAGATCTCATTTTACGACTAAAACATTCACTTTATGTAATATAACTTTAATAAAATCATTTTTATTCATTAAAATAACTTTTTAAATTTTTAGCCGGATATAAAAAAAATTTTTTTGCAGAGATTTATTTGTAGTATTTTTATATTTATTTAAAATAATTACTTAATAATTATTAAAAAGTAAATTGATTGTAAATTGTTGATTTTATTATTAACTTATAATTACATTTTTTTCATGCTTGCAAATTTCTTGTCTATTGCAATCCTTTGAAGTTCAAAACTATACTTTGAGATATGATTTATGTTTTATTAAAAAAATTTAGTAATAAAGTTTTACAAAAAATATAATATTTGTGCTAAAATTCGTAAAATTACATATATAAACTCTAATGTTATATAAAATTTTTCATACATTTATTTTTCAACTTAATATTTTTGATTAAAATGAATAAAGTTTTTTTATTGATATAGTTTTGTGATTAGTCAAAAATATTATATTTAAAAATCAGAAAGAGAGATAGAGGTAGAGAGTGAGAAAAATAAAATATGAAAGAACACCTGTTCAGTAAAAAGAGTGATCACCTGGTGCATGCTTATGTGCACAGGTCTCTACAACACAGGCGCCATAGTTATACTGCCCAAGTCAAGGAAGGAAAAATTTTGTACGCAGTCGTTTATTTTTTTACAGTTAGTCAAACGAAACTGAATTTGACTTATTTTTTATTTAGAAAATATTTTTTTCTTGCCCAAATGGAAAAAATTCCTGTAAATAATTGTAAATAAATATTATTTATACCTCAATTCTGAAATTTTTTAACAGCTATTTACAGTTATTCACTGTTATTAACAAAAATTATTTCCATATGGGTGTATCATTTAGAGTAATAATAATTATTTATGAACATATAAGTATAATTTTTTGAATAATTTATATTTATTATAAAAAGGAGTGTCTCTAAATATTATGTCTATAACTTCAAATTGCACATTCGATTAAATCAAATGTTCGATGTATATTGAGAGAAAAATCAAGTTCTTATTCCTTCATATTTTAATTAAGCAATGAACATTCTTAGAAGCATTCTATAGAGATCTAAGTTTAATTGAGGTGGCGACACTCAATAATCACAGGAGTCAATCAAGTGATTTTCTCAAAAAGTCGTTTGGAATTTATTGTGTATAAAATATATAATATTATAATGCAATGTATTTGTAAATAGCGTAAATAACGAATTATTCTGCAGTGCAAAATTAACTAATACTAAAAGTTTTTAAAGTGAAAATCCTATTTTTAAATTCTATAACCAATTTTTTATTAATAATAAATATAACTAATAGTATTTTGGATATTTGAGTAGGCCTAAAAATAAAATTTCAGAATACTTAGCTTCCTATACGCATGTATCGAAAATAACACTAAAAATATATTAAGTGGTACGTTATATTCAGCATTAGTTATACTCAGCTATACACAGATACAATACTTCTTTATTTTAATAAATATAGATCAAATTTCTAAAATTCATAAATATTAATTTTAATTTCAGGATTATGAAAGATTAACTTGAATTCATTTGAAATCACTGAAAGTCGCAAGATGTTTTAAAATTATTTACAATCACAAATACAAAAATATTTATGAAATCATTTTGCTATCATTTTTGAATCATATGAAATCTAAAATCATTTTGACATTTTTTTACGTGAGAATCTCCTCAGTTACTAGTGACATAGAGAATCTAAAATATATAACATTTTGTAAAAAATTAGTTTTATGTGATTTATTAAAGTAACTTTGTATGTACATCGAATCTAGTCGCTGGTAATTCAATTTTATTTTTCGATAAGAAAAAGTATGGTGATAGTCTACAGAATTATGTTAAAATTATTTCTGTTCATATAAACTTCATATGCAAAATAAGGGATGAATAAAGTCCTGATTTTGAGAATTTATATTCTTATTAAATCTAAATATAATCTCTATAATATCAAGTCACATGCCATTATTAAATTAGGTAATAAATATATTTAAAAGACATTGATATTCTTAGTGAATTTTCTCACAATACAGTACGCCTTAGATTTTTCTTCAACTTGTGGATAAAAACTTTTCAGAACCGAATGTGCATTATATTTATTAATAATTGGCCTAAATATACATTTAGATGGAAAAATAAAAAGAATATAAAAATGTTGCACATTATCATTTCCATTATCGTAATCTATATTATATATACCTATATTTATTTTTAATAAAAAATAGATTACAGTTTAAAAAACGTATTTTTAAAAAATATCTATTATTAATTAATTTTGCACTAATACGAAACCATAATGTTCAAGGGCATCAATTACTATAGAAAAATTCTACTTTATTGATTAATAAGTAATTACATTAATAATTACTATTACAGTAATTAAGAATTTCATAAAACAAAATATATTAACTTGTAAAAAGACTCATAAATAGTATATAAATAGTATATTCAGAAGAATTTCAATTCCACAGATCACGTAACTATCAACAAATATAGAAGTGGTATAGAAGAATATTTTCTATACTGATTTTGGAGACTCGTTTTGAGAAGACATTCCTTATAAACAGCGTGTGTCTCCTGAAGAAAACGTGTCCCTAAAGTTACTATAGGCAATACTCTTCTATACTATTTCTATATTCGTTGCAACTGAAGACGCCAGTCTATAAGCGCGTTATTATTACTATGCTTTTCTATTAATCGTCCCCTATCAAAAAATCCCATGGTGATTTCCATATAGAATAAAGTTTATGTAGGTAAACCTACAATATGTAAAAAATAAAGATGTAATAAATAATAAATAATAAATATAAATATATAATATATATGTAATTATGATGAAATATTTGGACGTGTTTAAACACTATATTCGTGTAATGAAAAAGTTATAATAAACTCAAGGGATTAGGGAGGTTGAGTTGAATTTCATTTCGTAGTTGACATGTTACGCTTCGATTTTATAAAATGTTTTGGATTTTTAAATTTTCCAGCATGTGGGTTTCGATGTGGGTAATTAACACGGTTTCTCACGTGGAACCTTTGTGGGTACCCACGATAATTACCTAAGAAGGAGATCATGTGGGTTTCCATGTATAGTAGTTTTTGATAGAGTCCAAATAGATTGGCGCTCGTCAGCTGTATTCTCAACAACATATTACACTTGATATTACATTAATATATCAAAGTGCCGTAGCGTAACGGATAAGGCTCTTACTTTCAATACTGGAGAGCATGGGTTCGAATCCCGACCAGGTACCTCTGACTTTTTTTCCGCAAGAATAGTATATTATTTACCTAGGGAGAAAAGTTGACTATTAAATGAATCGCCTACTGCTTTCGACCGAATATGCTCTATCCTTCTCTGTCCCTCTCTCATTCATGATAAATCATTAAAATAAACCATTAATATTTCATTGGTTTTAAAACTCACTTAAATTTATAATTCACAGAATAAAACAAGTTAAATTTAATAATAAAATGTTTAAAATTGTTATAAGAAAGATAAAAAAAAAGATACTTAGTGCCTGTTGTAACCGGCAAATAAAAAAGGATAGACATAGCCCCCTTTATTCTTAGCTGCTTTTATTGATATGAGAAAGAAAGAGAGGGATACAGTCAATACTTATAGCCGGTAGACAGAAAAGGATAGACATAACCCTCTCTATTCTTAACTATCGAGAAAAACAGAGCAGCGAGTCGAATTGCGCAAGCGTCAACACGAGTGCGCATCGTTACGTAAAATAGCCGCCGTGTTTAACGCTTTGCTTTTTTCACGCGATGTAGACATTTCATGATGTACTTTCCGTCGAGGAGATGAGAAAAATTAGTAGGGTCGATGTACCACTTTTGGTCGCTGTACCTGTTTTAAACAGTCGCAGGTTCTCTTTGTTTTCTTTGGTAGTCTTGTTTATTTATAACCACAAAACTATAAAAAAAAAGAATACGCGCGACTGTTCAAAACAGGTACAGCGACCAAAAGTGGTACATCGACCCTATATGTGCCATTTATATCGCGATTCTTAAAAATCCGACCTCACTGGGTATTGGTTGATTATTGGTGACAGAAGTGGCTGACCATTCATCGATAGTCCAAGTTTTCGGTATGGTGTGTGAGATGGTCTAGCCTCATGTGATGTGTTAAACAGGTACCGGGTTAGACTCACTCTGATATCATCATATTAAAAATTTAATTATATGAAGGACAATATCCTCATATATTTAAAAAAAAAAAATAGAATATATCCCCGGGGATATATTTTTTCTCAATATAACCTCAAGACAGTGATGGATTTCGAGGATACTTTTAATAATAATTATGATACTCTTTAGCCAACTTCAGAATATACAGCGGAATAAAGTATTTTGAAATTGGTTGATAGATATCATAAAAGCATCCTCGAAATCCATTCAAGGGTTATATTGAGACAGCTATATTCTTTAGTACATATAGCAAATTAAATATAGCAACACTGCGAGCTAAGTTATATGCAACCTCTGTACCCATTTAGCTAACTTATTTTATATTTGCCCTCTTACGATCTCTATGATGACATAAATATATGTATATAAATTAAGTAAGCGTGTTTCCTTCTTTTTTTAATGAATAAAAGAATACGAAGCTCCATTAGAAAAGAAACGCGAGACGATCAAGACTTGTTCAGGCTCGTCTTGTTTGACGAACTATTATTATGTACGGGTGTAGTTTACGCACTCACACACATGCACGCATTGCATGCACATATCCATACACAGCTTCAAAGAGCTCGGATAAGTCTTGATCGTCTCGCATTTCTTCTCCAATATTGTTTTTTGTTCTTATTTTTATTTAAAAAAAAGAATGTATGCTTGCAGCTAGTGTTGTATTATGTGGTTAAGGAGAGTATATGTAATTCAAGTTTCGGATTTTCTTCTAACTTTGAAACACTAATTCTTACGTGAGATCATAAAGAAAACTACATTTATTCGGTCTAAAGATTGATTTTTAAAGTTATAAGTAGTTTTATTAATCCAAATTTTGAACCTCAAGAAAAAATTGCATCATTTTTTGGCTGTACAGTTTTTTAACTAATTATTTTAGAATACTTTTATCAAAAATTAAAAAAATAATTTTACTTTATATTCTTATGCAAGTTAATTTTTCAGTTTTCTTTTTGATTTTTTATTTATGAATATTTTTTCAATTTTTACCAATTTTTTTCAATTATTTAAAAATGAACAAGAAAATAATTTTAAAGTTTATTTGAAAAAAGCGACCATAATTTTGGATACTTTTTCTTACATAAAATTAGCTGCACTTGTGGGGTCCAGATGACCCTAGCGCTATTTAAATTACATTACATTCTACAGAAGTGTGGCAGCTATAAGGGTTAAACGAAAAAGTACTCTTATACAGGGATTTATTGACACAAAAATATATTTTTTTGCAAAGTACACTAAGTACAAAATATGAAACATAAGTTATCTATACTTTCATACTTATTAAAAAAAAAAGTATTACTTTTATGATATAAATATTAAAATATTCAATTAAAACAATTATAATTTTTTTAATAATCTCTTTTCAATCACCATATTTTATATTTAATGCACATTATTTTTAGTAAAAATCTTCTGAATCAATTAGTTTAAAACTGTATTAAAATAAAACAAATGCAATAAGCTGAAAAATTCTTAAAATTTGTCCTTAACTTTAAAAATAAAACGTTGATCTGAATGAATGCGACTTGGTAATTTTATGTAAGAAAAAGTATCCAAAATTAGGAGAAAATTTGAACCTTAATTAAAGTACACTTTTCTTGTCAATTTAGCAGCTCCTACCTTACTATTTTGTATCCACTCAAAAATCGAATTGTACTCATGTGCTAATGTTGAGGGAGATTGAAATCTGAAGTTAAAACGAAGAAAGGAATTTTTGTTGTTTTAATGATTCATGTATACAAAGTATCATACTGGTATACTAAACTCATACCATAGTACTTTTTAAACTGGATTAAATTTTTGAAAATTTTAGTATTTTTCATTGAACAATATTTTTATGAGTAAGAGTAATTCCTAATGACTTTTCCTCAGAATTGTATATACTGATGCTACCAGTATGGCACGTAAAGAAAAGGTAGAAAAAAAGTTGAATACAAGTAAAGGCCTCGAGCCAACAACATACACAAAAGAGAAAATCCGTGAATGCGAACTCGAAGAGAGGTAAGATAACTCAGGTAAGTACTTTGGCCAGCTGGAGAACTAGACCTTGACGAGCTCGCAAGTCTTGAGAAAGAGAAAAAAGAGGGAGTTGAAGTCACTTCTTGTCTCTGTTGATACGTTCTCTTCTCTCTTCCCTGTTTTTTCTGGCACTCATCTTCTACATACATAAATATAGTATCAACCTTATACAGGTAGTATCATTTTGGTTTGAATATCTCAAGAATGAACGAACTTGCTTGGTTATAAAAAATAAATTATTTAAATATATCTGAATATTATTTAAGGCGACTTCGGAATTTAGATTATATTTTATTTTTTAGTTTACAAACCATGCTTTTAATACATGATATTTTCCAGATCTTTTAATCTTCCATCATTTTTTGAAACCCACAGAATGGTGAAAAACTTGGAAATTCAAAAAATTTTATAAGCTGAATAATTTGTAAACTGCACAATAAAAATTTAGCCTAATCTCCGCAGTCGCTTTAATGGAGTAATCTTTTTCAAAATAGCAAAAAATTACCTTTTCACCACACCATAACCGAAAGAACCACTTACGCTTCTGGTTCCAAAAAACAAAAATGGCATTTTCGGCCTAGGTATAGTGAAATAGTACACATCACGGGAGGTAAAATGATAACCCTAAAGCACATATTTGCCATGTTCAGATGGCAATTTATATACATTATGGACGCCAGTTCTTTGCCTCTTTTAGTTATACACAATAAATATACTATTTCAGGAATTTTTCGTAAAAAATTTATTTTATTTTTTGGGAACTTTTTTGTATGTTGTCAAATATTGAATAAAAAACTCGAAAAAATTTTTATTCACTTTTAGTATTTTTTGGCAATGGCCAAATTTATTTTTATTTCTAATAGTACATTATAAAACTAGAGAGTGAAATCGTATTTTTCTCCCAAAGGTTATAATTACCTGAGGGACGAATAAACTTTACTGCGAAGTTGCATATTTAGCTTTATTTGTACCTCAAACGTGGACACTTCATTCACTTAAAAAAAATAGGCGCATTTGGAAAAAATTTGATTGAATTTAAGTTTACATAATTTAGCAAAGTTCGAAATCAATTAATAAAAATATAAATTTCGTATTAATAACTTGTTTTCTTATCATTTCTTAAAACTGCTTATTTATTATAAAAACTTTGAGTGAACTTTTATTCAATATTTTTTATTAAAATTATTTTTGTATCTACTTAAAATGAATAAAAATATTGTTAGTCTTAAAATTTCGTATTCAGTGCAACATTTATTTTGATATAAAATCTTAAGATTTTTAAAGCACAAAATAACCACGAAATTAAAGCAATAGTTGAACTTTAAATTTAAAAATACATTTGCAAAGATGTTTTATTTTTTTTTCAAAAACGTTCGATCAAAACATGTGCGAATAGGTTACCGTTGTGTGTGTTATTGATGGAAAGGATATCTTTCCGAAGACGTAGCTCAAATGATAACATTACCTTGTATAATACACCTAGAACTGTAAAATTCGTAATAAATTCCACATCATCATTATTTTATAATAGCTCCTTTTTTGTAAGATGCATAATAATTTTGTAAAGCGTATTTTTTATATCTTGATTTAATAATCACATAGAATTTAATGCTATTTATGTAATTTTTATTGATAATTTAATTTTAATTACCATTCTTTGGAATTTGCTTAAATGAACTATTTTTGAGAATGAAATAATCTCAATGAATAATTATATGGTAATAATATAGTAAAATATATAATTCTGTCATTTGAAGTTCGCTATAGGAAAACTATTCTTTTTACCAATCTAATCATAGAACCTTATTTTTGACTGTTGCGCGCACACTTTAGCGTTCATCTAATTTTATACTAATAACTTGCTTGCACCATAGGTGGCCTTTAAAATTTCCATACATAAATTGTAGATCATCATGGCCGTCATGAAAGCCGTGTTCATAATAATGCATGCTCTACCTTAGATTACGGTGTGGCATTTTCCACATTCTCTTTTCTAGACGCAAAATATTTTTCTTTCTCTCTTGTTTTATTTTTCTTGTCATTTTCTTTACAATTTCGTGTTTCTCTAATTTAATCCATGTCTTTTTTTTAATTAAAACCTATTTTTTTTTTTTTTAAATTAGTAATTACAGTCAGAAATTAAGAGATAACCACATCTCGTATAATAAAAAACAATATTTACTCCGATAAGAATGAAGTAATTTTACAGTTTTGTTTTCAAGAAAAGTTTGAAAAACTACAGAAATTAGATATCAAGACACAGAATACAATTCTTATGTCTTAAACTTTTGAAAACGAAGTGATATAATTAATTCATCTTCACCAAAAAAATTATTGCTTTTTACTATACAAGATGCGGTCATCTCTCTGGCTGCATATACTAGATTTAGTCAAAAATATTAATTTTTTAATTAAAAAGAACAGATTTATCAGCATCTTAATTGATTTTTAAGTACACGTTTTACAAATATCTCTATACAATTTTTATCTATATTAGATGTATAAAAATGTCATGTAAAAAAAGTGTAAGCTAAGCTTCCAAGGGTTAATAATAAAAATGTCCCCCTGGATTCATAAGAGATTGAGGTATACAAACTATTTGATTACTTAAAATGTTGTTCAACGTACCTTAATTTATGGAATAAACATAGTTTTTTTAATAACATTTTTAATTGAAGTTGAAATTTACTATACAAATATTTTAGCAGAGCTGTATAGAGAACTCACACAAAGGCGTGGCCTATATATAACTAATTGGGATTCAAAATGGACAGATAGTGGGGGAAAAATGGCGTCGACGAGAGTTGAACTTTAGTAATGAAATTCGACTTTCGTCGGCGCCATATTTCCCCCACTATCTGTCCATTTGAAATCCCAATACTAACATGGCGACAGCAAGCCACAGTACAAGCTGGGCTTAAATGTAATGACAATTTTTTAGTCTAAACATCATCTCCATGAAATATATTTGTAAATACGCTGACATCAATCGTGTACAACGTAAATTTATACGAGGAGAAATAGTTCATTAGGCCCAATTCGAAATAAAATGTGAAATAAATAAGAAATATACATTCAACGGTGAGGTTAACTTCACAGCTTATTGCTAGCAGACGTCTGCTTGTCCACGCTCCATACAAATCTATCTTCGCAGAGTTGTGAAATATATTCTGCTTGTTTACATAACCTCGATTTGTTCTTGGGAAGCGATGAGAACTAACATTTAAATTCTTGGCTGCTTCAATTTCACGACCCCTTACTACACAATAATCTCTGTTGGAATTTTTTTCACGCGTTTTGAACTCTTTTAATTAAATCGTAATTACTTTTTAATTAAAAAATGAAAATAAAACCAATTGCTATGTTACTCAATGTAATGTGGTTAAAATTAGTTTTACGCCTTTTCCACGAGGGGTCATCGCAAGTGTGCGAGTTCCCAATACCGATTATCAAAATCTGCAGAATTATATATATATACACACAAACGCATATACGGGATATTTCACTTTAACTTTCACAATCAAAATATTAAATTTGCTAAAAGTTCGGGAATATTTTCCAAAAAATACAAAAGAATCTTTAGAGGTTTAGGTCAAAGATCAAGTTATCAAATTGTTTAAAAATAATTTTTAAATAATTTTTATTCTCAAGTTTTTGAGTTTTAAATTAAGTATATAAAAACATTTTTTACTTAAAATCATGTATAAAATGTACCTGAATTTTTATACATCATTATTTGCTGAACCACAAATTAAAAATGAGATTTTGTATTTTTCAAATTCTTTTTTTATTCATCTTCAAATTCATTTCTATTAAATATGTTTCACAGAGACTTAAATTACAATTCATCAAAATCTAAATATATTCTACATATAATTTTTAATAAATAATATTTACATATTCTCAATACTTGAAAAAAAGAATCATAAATCTTATGATTGAACCAAAAATGACCATATTTACTGACTTATTTTGGCAAAATTCAGTAATTTTGAGAAATTTTCGTGCCTCAGCTTAATTTTTAGTGATAAAAAAATGGAAAAATAAGCAATTAAAGTACAACTTTGAAGTTAATAGGCTCTTTAATTGTTTATTTTTTCCGACCAAGTGGTCGGATTTTAGGTGCATTAAATAGTATGTTTTTACTAATCAGATAGAGTTTAAAAACAGCATATTATAATTTTTTAAAAAGTAGGTACATTCTACATGTCATTTCCAACAAAAAATATTTGATCAAGTTTTTACGAAAAGTTGATAATTTTCGAGAAAAAACTTTATTAAAAAATGTATTTAATTAAAGTTTTTTTTTGTGTATTTTAGCTATAAAATGGGAACATTTCCACATTTTTTGTTGATTTTTATATTTTGTCTGTGTGAGTTGACGTGAAATGTTCCATATACATATATATGTATATATAAACTTCTAAGGGGAACCCGCAACATTCCGTTACGGTATTACATATATACTCTGCGCATATTTTATATTCCATCAATGTTATCATCTGTATATATTACTTAAAACGATGGATGAAGAAAAATTACAGTTTAATAAGACACTAGTTTTGCCTATTGCTGAAGAATAAGAAAAGAGTAAATTTATTAGTCGGAAGCTTAATCGATTGAAAAGGTTGCGGAAAACCTATCAATTCCAAAAATTCTTTCTATTTGGTTACTCGAATAAGAAAACATAAGCTGAGATTTGAGAATGAAACAAAGAAAAAATAAAAGTGGAAAAGAAATGAAAAAGAGCAAAGGAAAGGATAAAGAAGAAAGAGAAGACGCGCAGAAAGAAAAAATTTTTTAAGGTACGCCCCTGAAAGGCTATATCGGAGTCATGAGAAGATACACGACTACAAACGCGGGAGCGGGAGTCCAACAAGACCGGTAATAGAGCCTATCAGCGGTCAAATAGCCGCGCGTAGAATCACGAGAGGCTCAGCTTACCTTTTGCCACATTTCGATGAGAAGCAAGACGCTGCTGCTGCTTGAGCTGTCGTTGCATTTGCTATCACGAACACCAAGAACACTCAAATTAACCACTCTCACTCGAGGCACTTTTTATTAATAAAATAAAAAGAGGAAAAAAATTTATTTCATATTTTTTTCTTCTTTGTTCTTGTTGACTTCAACTTCACTTTATCAACACTAAAATAATTACAAACTAAACTTTTCGTTGTTACACGATTCACAAAAGCGAATGAGAAAATGATTAAAAAAATTTAAAAAAAAGACTTCCAAGTAACGACAAAAAAGAAAGGGATTAAGGAATGGAAATATGAATTGTTTTCTTTGAAAAGTCGCGCGCATAAGTCAATTCGATAAGGCTACGAGAATTGCGTAAAATATGTATAGATATTCTACACAATAATGTATACATATAAAGTATACTTTACTTTTGAACTGGCTACGCGAGCTAAATGCATACAGTACAGTTTATAGTAATCCTACGAATCAACGTATTTTTTTACAAACTTATACGCGCTGGAGCACGGACGACTCATGGCGGTCGACTGTGTCGACTGCTGGCGCAGACTTGTATTCCGCCGCTATTACAACGATTTTTCTCGCCGCCGTCGCTGCATGTATACGTTAGATGCTTGGGTGTATACATTCAACAGTTGAACTTTGCAGCCCTTGCGCCACCATAGAGCGCTATTTGTCACTATAATATAGAAAGGCACCGTAACGTAAATTAGGATTTAATTCTTCATTGAAGTGATGACTTCGTATGAAGTTTAATTTGAGATTTTAATTATCTTTATTATTGAAATGATAACTTCTTATGATAATATAAACCTTTACCAAATTCAGAAACTGAATCAAAACAAAAACTAAAATCTAGAGTTGTTGCTCCTATTGTGATGCGCCCACTCTATTTTTTAATTATAGATAGAAGGTAGAATTAATTAATAGAAAATCGTCACCAAGCAATAAGACATTTTATGAAACATCAAATAGTATCCGCATTTTTTTATTTCTTTTGTTGAAACTTTCTTTTCTAGATTCCGATTGATGAAAATTAAAATAATATACAGCCAATTACCGATTTAGGGTCACGTTCAGGAGTGTACACGGAAAAAAATCAGTACTTATTTTTTAATTGAATTTAAAATATATCACTACAATAAAAATAATATATTAATTTTAACCTATTTTGAATTAAAATTATAATAATTAGTTTTAATATTAATGCGATCAAAATGAGGTTATGATTCTCAATATCAAAAAATATTTATATTTAAGAATAAATTCTAAGTAAAAATTAAGTGATCATTATTGATTTAGAATTGCCCTTTCTTATTAATGATAAAAATTATTATTTAAACTTTGATATTAAAATAAAACTAAATATAAACCGATCAAAATATGTTGCTTAAGTTTGAAAAGCAGAATCTACTGATTTTTTTTCAGTGTTGAAGAGAATCGATCCTAAAGAAAACTTCTTTAAAATTCTATTACTACTTCTTTTAATTTTTAAATTTAAAAATTTATTTTCTCATATTGGATTTGAGGTGTATCCATATAAATGTGACTCGTAAAGAATGAGAATAAAACAGAAGAAAATATTTTATTGTGAATTTTATTTCTAACATTAATACAATTGAATTTTGAAGATCAGACTATCAGAATCTTAAATATTACAAAAATAAAATTTAATATAAAGACGGATAAGATGCTTCACTTAAGAGAAAATTTCAAATTAAAATACAAAGATTAAGTAAACTAAATTTATGTATCTTAATGTAATCTGGAACACATCCTTAATAACACCAAACGTTTTAAATAACATTGGACAAACAACTTTACATCTTTGTTGCGTAATATTGTAAAAACGTCTCAAAAATGTTGCATCAACGTTGGAACCATGCGCGCGCGCGCGTGTGTGTGTATGGTGGCGCACGCGTGTGAATGTGTGTATGGAGTAATAATAGTATTTTTTTTAGTTTATTTTCGTAAGGATTATAACAACGAGGTAATTGCGCAGAGTTTTTTGTAATATCATTACAACGTTATAATGTTGTTTGTCCAACGACGTTGCAACTTTATCGAAACGATACGTGTTATTAAAATAATAATGTAAATAATTATAATAAAATAGTATACTTTGTTGTTTTTACTTGAATTTTATCATTAATAGTAAGTAAAAAATACGTAATATATGTAAAAATATGTAAAATTTTTGTAACAAAATGTAACATATAACATGATATGTAATTGGAAGTCCTCCAAACCCTAGCAAGGGACGGAGTAAAAATAAATAATAATAATAATAAATAATAATGTATTAAATACTTACAATTTCTTTTGTATCGATCAAAATAATTAACAATTAATAACAATCAAATGAGATGTAGAAGTAGCACATTCCCCACATGCGTCAAGAAAATGCCACATATTAACTGAAAATATTAATTTTATAAAAAATTTGAAAAATAACAAATATCAAGCTTTTTTAATTATAATAAATATCACCATTATATACACTAATTTTCACAGCAAAATAATTTACTTCAAAGACTTTATTCAAAACAAACATCAGATATGTTAACAAAGGCGTTCTACGATCGCCTCGATCGATCTAGATTCACCAAGTGATTTTCGGAAAAGAATCTCTCCGTGTATAATTGTTTTCAATCCCAACATTGAACCCAAATATTTTTCGATTTCTTTTTATAGTAAAATTTATATTGGTATTTAGCTTTTACTCAACATGAAAAAAAGTTGTAAATTAATAGTTATTTCCTATACGAGCGCGAGAAAGTGATTAAAACCTCGTGTGGACGTTTGCATCCGAGCGAAGCGAGGTTGGAAAAATTCGTTCGGTGTACGAAATAACACCGAAGTTAGGTATTTTTTCTTAAAGGAAGATGCTTGTTGTAATCCTTCTCGTAAAAATACTACAAAATTTGAAATGTAAAAATATTTCCCTAGTTACAGGCAATTAAATAAAATCACTAAAAAAGTTACTAGATTTTTAAATACATATGGTTCTTTAGCATTGATAGTTAGAAGCTTAAAACTTTCTTAAAATAAAAGCTGAGCTCAAATCTCAAATTTTTTTAAAAAGATTAAGAAAAACTGCAGAATTAATTTTTTTTTTAATAACAAAAATTATCTAGCTTATAAAGAACGTTAACAAATTTTTTCAGACCAATAAATAAGTGAAGACATCGTTTTGGGTATTCATAAACAGTTCTCAAAGTTACAAGTTAAATAAAAAATATATCTCGAACCGTAGTGAATTTTACACAGAATTGTTCTTTTAAATTTTTTTATGGAATATGTCGCTAAACGTGAATATCCGTGCTAAAATTTTAATCAGGTTTCAAAAGAGCCTTACCGGAAAATTATGCTACAATTCCGATGCAAACTTTCAGCAAACTAACTATGAGAAACAATAATAATTCCAAAATGTTTATGTGAAATATTCTGCAGAATCTTTCATTAATCTTATACAAATATTTCAATGAATGTGAGAACGCTCCTTATATCATAGATAGGTTTCCAAGGAATCTAAAAAACTTAGAAAAAAAATTAACGTAATCTTTTACGGAATATGCTACGAAAGAAAATACATTTTTTATGAAAGATTCTGCTAAGGATTATAGAAATATTTCTAACATGTTTACTAAAATACCAGTGAAACTTTTTCAAAAAACATGATTCTATTACAATATCCCATGCAAGTTTTCAATAAGTTGATGTAAAAAGACAATAATGGTTCCGAAATGTTTACGTGTAATACTACGTGGAATTTTTTAAGAATCATCCAGCAATCTTACACAAAAGTTTCAATAAACGAATATACGAGAGTATACCTTGTAAAATAATTAATAAGATCATCGTGAACTTGCTGAAAGATTCATCAGGTATACAATGAAACTTCATATAATTGATTTACACAACGTTTCGCGTAATACAATTCCACGAAATGTAAAAAAGAATCTTTCATGAAAATTGTGGTAAAGATTATTGAAGGATTTCTAATATATTTGCTGAAACTCTAAATAGAAGGATTCAAAATGGTACTCGCGATTCGCTTAGCGTATTGCATAGCCTAAAGCATAATAATCTGGTTTTTACTATTACCGTCACTAGAATCGTCTGATCTTGTCTCTATTTAGAGATCCTTTTTGCAAATCTTCCAACTCCAGAAACATTTCATGAAAGCTAGAGGCAAGATTTTGAATCTTGTGTGCAATATAGAATATACACAACGGATTTAGAACATTTGGCGTGGAAAGGCAATCGTGCAATTATTATGAGAAATTGCATGATACTATAAAGAAATCCGATTACAAAATTAATATGAGTTTTAATTGTAGATTGACACCTTGTCTTGGTTCACTTTCTCAAAGAAACACCTGCAGAATAGACCATATTAGATTCAATAAATCCAAATTAAAATTTATCAAACAAATTCTAAATTCCTATAAAATATAAGAAATTGAGGTTTGGTTGATGTATTTATAAGTGGTATTCTGGGCAATTTATTCTGCGAGTGTTAGTAATAGAAAATGAATCAGAATCATCTTCAATTACAAACCGAATTGAATAACACTTGTCAGTTTCGGTTGATGTATTATAACACAATTGAATTATTGCATAAATATTCTTCATTCGTTTTCTACCTTTGCTCTCTTTTTCACGCTTAGAGACGCATGCACGAGGCTAATTATGATAGGCCGGAGCCTACAAAATCTAGACAAGGAACATCCAGAATAAGCAGAAATATCACAAGAATTTTTGGTGCCGTACCAAATGTTTTATTTAAATATATTTACTGTTTTAATTAATTATTTAATTTTTTTAAATAAAATAATTCGATGTTTAGCAATCTATTGCACATTTCTGAAATAATCCACAAAACTTGAATTCATTCTGTACACATTCTTAGACAAACGACTTTATTATTTAAAAAACGTCAAATTCAGCTAGAAAATTTGTTTTAATTTCAGTATACAGAATTACTTCTTTCTCTTCCTGGATCATTTTAAAAAATAATCATTAAGTTTTTTCTTTACCAATAATAAAATTAAATTTCTTTTTAAACTCAAAAATATACGTTTTATAATAAGATTATTCATTTTTTTAGTGTTTTCTATTATGGATATGAAAAAATAGTATTTTAAAAGGTATTTTCATTAAAAAATTACTTCAACGATTTTGTCCAAATAAATGACAATATACATTTTTAAGAAGATAATAACTTTTTTTATATCAAAATTTGCAATATTCAAAGTTTAAATTTAAGTTATTTTGCTTGAGAATTTATTCATATTTATTAGTAAAGTCATTGTAAATTTAAATAAATATATGAAACAATAATTTCATAATAATTATTAACATTTGAAGTCATATTTTTTAAGATATTTAAGAAATAAAATATTCGTATGTAGCAATTGTGCCTGAAAAACAAAATAATTTTTAAATTTCATTAAGAAAAAAATTAAAAATCAAAGGAAGAAAAAATTCAAGCTAATTAATACGAATCAACCATAATTTTATTTTGTTATATAATAGCTTTTACACAATATTTTGCTTCAGTGAATTATACTGTGTTCACGGAAAAAAAGGTAATACAATGCGCATGAATATTCCATTTAGAAGTATACGTCAATCAAAAATATTAAAAATTATCATTTTCTTCAATAAAGATAATTTACAACATTCACCTTTTTTTTTTGTCTTAATCCACATTATTACCCTTAATATCTAAGTTGACAAGTTTTTTTTATGCGTGGCACATTTACATGTGACTGTTATTTTTTTTTTTATATTTTTTTTGTAAATTTATAATACATATAATTCGACCATTACGTAGCACGCTCAATCTATAACATTCCCCGATTCACTTCTGAACGATCATCACATTACAAATCCAAAAAAAAAATTTGTAATTTATATGAAAAAACATACTTATTCATTTGATGATCGACATCATTTCCAGCTGAATGAAAATAATAAATATAATACGCATTGCCCATAACAAATGAAATAATTATTAGGTACCGTAAGAAACTAAATCAAGAACGAGTTTTCATAACGTAACGTAATCGTATAGGTTTTGTACTAATTCAAAATAGGTAAGTTTTAACCAAGCACACGGGTAAATTTTTTTATAAATTTACGGTAACTTTTAGCTTCTTTTAGTTTTAAAATAATCAGATGATTATACATTCAAATAAAAAGATTATATAAAAAAATATTTAACAACACTCAAATTTCCTTTAAAGTGATTTTTTAAAAATAAATGTTTGAAAACTTCAGACTAAAAATTTAGTTTTTTATAAAATTCATCAGCTCTCTAGTAAAGTTCAACGTGGGCGTTCGGTATTCAAGAATATTGCCTCTTACTATTACAATTACAAAACTGGTAAGGAAAATATTCCTTTGTTGGCTAATCACTTATATAGGCTTTTTCAGAGCTTAGGATACACAAATTTTGTAAAATTTGTATTATTGCGTCTTAAGCGGTTACTTCTTTACTCTTGTGTATACATTTGTATAATTCATGAAAATTGTTAACCGTTGCATATCAAATTTTTACCATCTAATAAATTGCTTTTAAAATTCATTTAGAACAATATTATGTTCAATTATTTTGGTGTATTTTTTAAGATAACAAGGAGTTGAAGATAAATTCATAACTCCATTGCTAAGAGCAAAAAAATTTTAATAGCAAGTTAAATTTTGAAATATTTATATTAAAAGAAACTAAACTTAGATGAAATATATGCTATTTGAACAACTTTCCATGCAAAATTTATCACTTCTAGGTAATTATAGAAAGATATTTATATAAGAGGCTTTTAATATTTGTATGTTTTGTAATCAAAGGAAAAAATGATTACTAGTTGATTTAAATATTCTTTTATAATAATAATTATTATTATAATTAAAATGTAATGGCTTTCAAGATGTTACTGTATACCAATGCAAATACCTGTTTTACTCTTCTAATTGTTCAAAATTTATTTGAATGAATTCACCAATTACTTTAGGAAATCATTTAAAATTAGCAAATAAATTGAAATTTTTAGATTAAAAAATTTTTTTTAAATGATACAAGAAGTTTTTGATGTATTCACATTTCCTCAAAATTTGATAATCAATGAATTATTTTTTTTTAAATTGGAATATCAGTAAAGTAAAATAGGTATCTGTCTCTGTACAAAGCAGTCTCTTAATAGCACTGAAATGTGAAAATCAAATATTTAATTTATTTAATTTAAAACTAGCAACAAAAAATTGCAGTACTTAAAAAATCTTAAGTAAATTACATAAAGAAAAAAACATGTGTATTTGAATATGTCTAATGACTTTGTCTGACGAATATAACAGCTAATTAAATATAATTTTTTTTTCAAAATTGGACATGAAAATACAATTATATAGATCTATAGCACATCAAATAATAGACAAGTGAAATATAAAACGTCTAACATTATACAATGCTTATACGATCTATGTCGTTACAAGTATTCTATTAAGTAGAAAAGAAAAATGCAGAGTGAATGAAGGAAAGTAACGTGTATTCTGAGAATGATAGCCGGAATAAATTTTTTTTTTTTTTTTATAATTTTCGACAGTCAAAAGCTACTTCTAGTACCTGTCACTTCATTTGATATAATAGGGAAAGTAAGGAAAATCATTATTTATAATGGAATAACAGCATTACTAGTTGGTGGTTAGCTCATAGATAGTTGTCCATTGGCCAGTAGTCTTTCAACAGCAGCATTAATATCCCCAAACGTAGCAATCAATGCTGCAGAAAAAAAGGTTTTTAGTATAGAAAACAATGATATTAGTTATTAATTTCACTTTAAATTTTATTTATGATCAATTAAATATGAATTTAATGTTTAAAATTAAAATAATGTAAAAAATCCTAGAACATTGAAAGAACATATTACTAATTTCGTTTTAAACTCGCTGATAAGTAGACTTAAACAAATAGAAAACATGAATTGCGTTAATTTAAAAGGACTGTATTATTCTACCTGCAGTACCTATACTTATGAATATTTTTTATAAGAAGCTAGTCATTCATAAATTGTATATAAGTAAATTTCATTGCTATGAATTAAATAGGTACGAAAAATAATTTCTATTAAATGTTGTTTATATTATGATACAATAAATGTAAATTTGGTCAGTTTGTAAATAAGATTACCTTGTAAATTTGCGTCTCTATTAACAAAGCCCATTGCAGTCAATTGCTCTAATTGCGCTCGGTACCGTTCTTCTGGTGGAGGAAGTTGTCCATCGGCATCAGTCCCTTGGTTTAATGCCATAGCGGAAAGCTAATAATTTTTATAAGATGTTTATATTTATCATTTACAGTATAAAAAAAATTAAAAAAATTTTTTTTTAAATTTACCATACGAGTCATGAATTGGGAAAATGCCTCTTGCTGATTTGTTGTTTCAGTCTGTGGTTGATCAGCAGTTGGTGTAGGATTCGTTGTGGGAGTCACATTTGATGGAGTACTACTTGCAGGACTAGGTGGAACCGTCAATCCCAGACTAAAATTTTTTTCATTTAATCAAAGTTTTTACTTAGCGCAAATGAATAATTTAATATTAATTTTAAACTTACTTTCCAACAAGTTCTGGTGCAATGTTTCGAAGTTGCTCCACACCCTGTTGAATCTGCATTACTGCTGCCAAAGCATCAGGATTTGAAACAAGATTTTGCATTTGCGGATTTTGCATTTGTTGAATCAAAGCTGGCATCATGGCCGTCATTTGTTCTTGCATTTGAGGATTACCTCTTAAAAATGGGTTTGCAGATATCAATCTATTCATCATTGCTGGATCTGCAGATAAAGCTTCCAACATGGAACGTGTATATGGAGCATTAAGCATATTGCGCATAAGCGTAGGATTTTCCATCATCTGTGCTGTAAGACTTTGCATTCCTGGAGTATCTAATAAACCTCCAGTACCTAGACCTCCCAAACCTCCCAAACCTCCCAAATTTCCTAGTCCACCTAAACCTCCTGTACCAGTTGACCCTGTTCCACCTTGACTATTATCACCTTGACTCCTTTGACCCCAAGGATTTGGTAAAGGATCTCTGTTTTCTTGTCCTTGTTGTGGATTTTGTGCATCTGCATTACTACTATTTTCAACTAAAGCTGCAAAAGGATTTCTTTCATTAGCTGCAGCAGCTAACATAGGCTCTTGAATATCTCTGTACATTCGTCTAAGTGCACTATAACCTCCAGGAATACTTTCGAGATTAGATAATGCTCGATCATGTGAACGCATCAATTCTTGTAACATTGATGGATTGCGAGCTAATTCCATAGTTTGTCTGGAAAATAAAAATAAAATATGTACATACATTTACTTAAAAATAAGTATGCATAATTAAATAAAAATATATATCCATGGAAATATGTGCACGTGAACAAATAACGATTATAAACATGGAATATATACTTACCTAAGAAGATCTGGATTATTTAACATATGACTGATTTCTGGGTTGCGTTGCATTAGTTCTTGCATTTGAGGATTTGCTAGTAATAAGTTTCGCATATTTTCTGGATCATTCATTAAACTTTGAACTAAAGGATTATCAAAAACTTGTCTTAAGGTATCTGAATTTGTTAATAATTCTCTTTGCATTCTTTGTTGTAACTCTGCAAAATTTGCTGAACCTAATCCAAGATTTTCCAAACCAGGTAATCCACCAAGGCTGCCTAATCCAAATGGTGAGGCATTTATATCAGCTATAAAAGGAAAATGTAATATATAGTTTGCAATATAATTTATAACGATGAATACTCATACATATTTCAAATATATTTTTAGCACAAATAATTTATTAATGATTAAATAAAACTTTATTTATTGATTGTGTACCTGCTGGTCTTTGCGATGTGCTTTCTTGATTATTTTGAGTCGTTGAACTTCGTGGTGCTTTTATAACCAAATGAACTGTCAAACCATCTTTGACATTATGCATTGTTAAATTTTCATGGTCTTTCATTATCTTTCCAGCAAATATAAGACATAATTGTTCAGGTTGAGCATTGAATTTCTTGGAAACAATTTCTTTAAACTATGTATTTAAGGAAATAAAAATAAAAAATTAAAATACATAACCAAAGAATGATGACATTCTATGCATTGTTTGATAAATGAAGTATAGACCAATAACAGTCGGTAAGCGTGAGTAATTGACGATTGTACTTACATCTTTAATTGTCGCATCCTCTTCGATTTCGATACTCTGTTTTTCTTTTGGGGTTTTAATGTTAATAGTAATTTTCTTCGGATTGTCCTGGCTCTCTGCCATCTTGAATTGGTTGATGACTCGCTATTTTCGACGCGTTCAATTTTTCCTCGTGAAAATGTGGGAAAAACGAGTAGCGGCACGTCAAAGCACCTCGGTTAATTGACGTTGCTTCTACTCAAACTTCTGATTTCGTCCTGCAAAAAGTTATCTGCGTAAAATTACATTTAATTGTTTCTCCAAGGAAATACAAACGAATACAGACAAGCATCTCATGTCGATTAGATTCAATAACAAGTGTCTACGTGGTCTGTATCAAGTGGTCTACGTACCGTTCAATTTCCTTAAACTTTATTTCGCGAAAAATAACCTTTCAATACCAATTTTATTGCTCTTGCTCACCTTAATATTTTAATAGATTTAAAAAAATTATTATTTTACATTTTGTATCATCGATTTTTGAATTTAATAACTGGTACGTTACAGAGGTGTGCCGCTTTTAAGGAATTCGTAGAGGTTATCTATCTTACCAACATTTTCACACGAAAAACCCTATTTTATATTACACTAGTCAGTTTGGTTTTTTCAAGTTCAATTTATAACATGCAACACTACATATATGTATATATGTATATGTATGAAAGGAAAAAATAAATTATGGTTATCATATAAAAAGAAATGTATTTTTAATTAAAAACACAAAATCTTTATTTAATAATTAAACAAAATGTTAGAAGATGCTTTGAAACATTCACATTGAGTTGGAGTTTATCTGCTTAGAAATGCCTAAGCTTTGTCATTTAAGTGAATATTTTCTTCTAGGGTTTCCAACCCTTTTTCTTCTCCGGATCAACATTGGTACAGCTCGAGAGGCAATCAATAGCTGATCATCATCCCTTTTGTCTCCTAAAGAAATTCAAATATCAGTGACCTGATGTTTTTCCTTCAACCGTGACTTTTGATGGATAATTTCCATTTTGCATGAAAAACACCAATATGTTCAAAATTTACACCTTTGGAGAAAAGAAAAAAAACTATTTATAAATTGAATTTAATAAAAATTTTTTATTTTTTATTTATACTAACCAGCACTTTTAGCTAATCCATCAGGACTATATGTAAAGAACTTTTTATCATCAATGCCAGTTAATAATGTCACCACTGGAATTTCTGAATCGTCAGTTTTATTTTGCTGAGTAAGATAATGACAACATTCGATTATTTGAAAATATAACCAAGCCCCTTTATCTTTAGATTTAGGTCCTTTTATAAAAGGTAATGGTAATTTTTCATGAGGTCTTTGTGCTCTTAGAAATCGAGATCCCTGTTGTAATTGACTTTCGAGCCACCTTGTAGCTTCTCTTGCATAACTACTTGTTTTTTTTAATTCATCCAATGCAGAAACCACTAAAAATAGTTTACAATTATAATCGTATACAAATTAATAATATACATATGATAAACAAAGAAAAATTTTTACCAACTGATGGAATAACCACAATGAATTTTTTGGAATGAACCAAATGTTTTAAAAGAGGCATAAATTTTGTAAAAACTTCATGATCTGGAACTAAATAAGGTGACATTAATCTGTGATGTAATCGACTTTCTAATGCTCGAACTTCTGCTTTAAGCCATAATTTGCCCATATGTCTCATCAACTTTCCTTTTGGGTGATCAGATTCTAAGCTTTTATCAACTTGATTTTCTTTAATAGGTTTATTTTCTTGATCAATCAGAGTAAATTGGTCTTTGTTTTTATCATAGAGAATTCCAGATTCTTGAACTGAACATAAATAATGGCCAAATTTGATGATTTTTAAAATTCTCAATAAGGTTTCTTCAAAGCTAGTTATCTTTCTTATTTTGATGATTTCCCAATCTATATTTTTATGAGCATTTTCAAAAATTTTCAAGCCCTTAACATCAATATCTTCTGGTAAAGGTATCACTTCAGTAATATCTTTTAATTTTTCTAAACACGTAAAAATTTCTGAAGTTTTGTCCCATTTTTTAAAAGTATACTCACTTTCGAGATTTATTATATTCAATAAGGTAACTAATCGTTTCAATAATGATTTAGATCCTTTAGCACAAATCTTTATGATATCTTGATGTCCATGCAGCCAATCACAACAAATTTTAATAGATATCAACATTTTTTCATCATTTAAAACTTTTAAAATTTTCATAGGATCTAAGTTTAGCTTTTCTGTTTGAATAGCATATGTAAGATTATTAACCAATGTGCTATTTCCATTACAATTACTTTTTAAATTTGTTGACAGATCATTTGTATTTTCAGAATGTTTTTCTTGATTATTTACTAACATATTGTTAGTATTATTTTTATCTTCATCTTCATTTTCTTCAATAAATTTTTCTTCTGCCTTTATATAGCCATTGCTTTGTTCATTAACTTCAATTTTAATATTGCCATTTTTCTGTCTAGAAGACTTATCTTCATCTGTTAAATCATCAGATAGAGCTTCATCAGATAAAATATTTTCATCACTCATTACATCTTCTTCATTTTCAGTAATGTCAGAATCAATATCTTCATTAGATGATTCTAAAGCCCCTGCCTCAATATCGCTTCCATCAGAATCTGAACTATTTTTACGATTTCTTGGTCTTCTAAGTTTTCTTAAAAGATTTTTAGATTTGTCTCGAGACTTTTTAATTTTTCCATTACTTAAATGGTTACCATTTATTTCAATTTTACCATTATCATTTAAACATTCAGATTTACTCCGACTCTTTTTAGTATTTTTTAAACCATTCTTTTCATTATTTTCTATGGTGTTTTTCTCAATTTTTATAGTTTTTTCAGTATTATTTATATTTTCATCACAATTTTCATTATTAAAGGGTATGTCTATAAGTGATTCTTCCAATCTCATAACAACAAATTGTAATAATTGGGAAAATACAGCCAAAACAAATGCAGTGATACTATGGACTTCATTAGGTTCTTTTATCTGTATTTTAAAAATTTTCATCAAAGAAATAACAACAATTTTAAAAACTATATCATCAGTCAAAGAAGTGGCCTCATCATTTTTGTAATATGACAGATATCCTTCAATACTATCTTGATTTTCAGCAATTGTATGATCAATATTTTCACATTTTTCAATATTCAAACAATTTTCAAAATCATTCAAAAACATCTAAAATATTCAAATATTATTTTATTTTTCATGAAATATTAATAAATATTAATATTAAGAACAAATCTAAATGCATTTTAAAATATGAATGATTCTTGAGTGATTTAGAATGCTACCTGGTGATATGTAATTATATTATTTTTTTTTTCTTTGTATGTTAATGATATTAGCCGTTTAAATAAATAAAAAAATAAAATATCACAAATATTTAAAAAATTAATTACCTGTGATTCTTGATTTATTCGATCGGTATTCAGAGAACTGTTATCCCATAATTGTAATAATAAAAACAATCTTGCAACACAAGATTGAGTCAAACATTTTTCTTTTCCATTGAACGAATGAGCTATAATTGTTCTTTTTAAGTTGCCTTCAGCTCCTTCAAATGGTTCTGTGCATAAAATACTAAAAAAATTGTTGAGTTAGATAAAAGATATAATAATTCACTTAATTCATTGAAGAAATTTGTAAATTCACAAACCTTCTCATATAATGATACACAGAATCAAGTCCATAATTTTTATTAGTTGCTATAGTACCTAATTGATTATGAGGCATTCCATATTTATTATCAACAACTATTGCTATTTTATAATATCTTATTGCAATTTGTGGATCCCAAGTTGGCTCAAAATCTAATCTATATCGTGTCAAATCTCCAAGCCATATTAAACTTCGATGAATAAAACGTGTAACACATTTCTTAACATCTGCTGTATGTACTTTTGAGGATTGAACAGGTTTTTCCATCTTTGAAAAAATATTATATTAGATAATAATAGTAAGTAATAAAAGAAAAATAAATAAAAACTTACATAAGACATCACTTTTTGATTCAGTGGATATGCAAAATCAATCACACCTATTAAGTTTAAATTGTATTCAAATTGTAAACGTAAAATCAAGTGATGGTAATATCCAACACCCACAGACAAATGTGTTGATAAAAAAGCTATTTCCATATCATTCCAGGCATTGTCCTGTGAAAATTTAATGAGTGAATATAGTTTGAAAAAAATTGTTTAAATAAAACAATTTATACAAATATTTGTAAAAACCTTTCGTAATTTTTTTGCAGAAGAAACAATATCATAAAAACCTCTTTTCCAAAGCAACTCTTCCGTTTTTGGTATATGATTGATAGGGTCGTCAATTATTAATCTCTCGCAATAATCTCTCAATTTAGAGCGAAGTGCTTCAGCAGTTGGCGTAAAAATATCAATCACAGTCAACGCGCTACTCTTTTGTTCTTCTAACTTTTTAGAAATTTCAGTTATATTTCTAGTAAAAAAAATTAATTTTAAAAGTAAATAAGAAAAATATTTAACAAGTAACGAAATGTGAATATAAATTATTAATTTAGGTTATGATTAAAGTTTCTCTAAGTGAAATAATAATCTTCTAAACATATCGTTTTTTAAAGTAATATACAACAATATATTCTATAATTTAAATCTTACCTGTATAAACGTCTTGTAATTTCAAGATTATCATTTGTTCTGACATCAAGTCCAATATTATAAACTTTTTTCATCTTGACTATTTCATGGTTTTTCATAAGAAATTTGTTTAATCTTTAATTATTTATCTTATCTGAATAATCTTTTCTTGATTACACACCTTTCTTTTATGACAATAAAATCAGAAAATCTACTAAATTCTGTTGATGCGAAAAAATTTTTAGCCAGCTTAACACCAGTTGTTTCTTTTTTTTATTTTTAGCAATTCCGATTCGTCCTATAGCAAAATGGTTGCTCTATATAGTCGATAATTTATCTTCCTCTTTTCTCTTGTTTTTGTATCTATCTATCATACATATATACACAAATATCTAACCTTTCTTTTTGAATCTAACCTCTATCAAAATGACTTCTTCGCGCAAATAAACATAAATAAGGATCATATGATATATTTTATTGAGTCAATTTATTTATTTTTAAATATTCACGTATTTTATTGTTTTTTTTTCTATTCTTTAAAAAAAAAATGAATAAAATAAGAAATATTTTTAATTAAATAATTAATGCGACGCTTTCTAAAAATAAAAATTACTAAATCAAGTTGTATCTAGATATGCCTAACGATAATGTTTACTGTAAGTTAATAAATTAAATAGCTTTAAAACCGATAATTCTTACCGGTTCATTAGTTGTGGTAGCAGCACTGTCAATTCATGTATTGTAATACCACTGCAAGTTGCAGTATAAGCATAAACTCTAAATCTAAGGCTAAGCAGCGTAAGATTATTGTACAGTGCTGCCGCCTATCAACTGTCTCGTTTCTTCTCGTAATTCATATTATTGTTGCATCTTTGTTTATGCAACTAAAATTTTTCGAAGCATTTCTGCAATGTATATAGTGCATTCATGTATATACAGTAGAATTCTATCAACATGGCTGGAGATAAAATTTGTTGTGCCAGCTACATTGAAAACAGTGAAAATATGATGGAGAAAGATGATTCAAAAGAAAATTCAGATGTAGAGGAAGAAGAAGAAGAAGACTCCAAGAAAAATTCTAATATTGTTATGTGTTCAGAATTTGAGTTCACGGTAAATTTATCAATATTATGGTGTTATTTTTATTTCCATACTAAATATTTCTAAATTTTTCATATTTATAATCAACAACATTAAACTTTCTTATTAAAGAAATTGTTAATACTCTTTATGTATTTATTAAAATAATTGTCATTTTAATTAAATGTTACAAACGCAAATAAATCTATTTACAGACAAATGCTTGTTATATTTGTAATGGTTATTATGGACCATGTTTTGGAGAACCAGTTTGTGCTACTTGTCATGCTTTTCTATTCCCTTATGATATTGGATTATTGCAGGCACCAATATTTAGCGAAGTAAGAAATAGTGTAATATTTATCTATATGTATATACACATATATATATATATATATGCATATATATATATATACGTATATGTATATACATATATACTTTTTTTTTATTGAATTTTAATTACCTCAATATCAATTATCATCTTAGAAAACGGATGATGAAGATTCTGGAAATGATGAGCCTGTTGATCTATATTACAATCCAGACAGAAGAACTAGTCAAACATATCAGAACTCTTCTCAAGATTCCACTCCCATAGTTTCGAGTCCTTCAGATTCCCCCGATCAAAATCAAGTACCATTTTTTCAACCGTATAACTTTTTACCTGCAAGATTACCAATTAATAATGAAGATGCAATAAATCATGCTGATCAAAATAATGATAATCTCCAGCAAAATAATAATGATCCAAATGAACTTCATTTAGATCTAGGTAACCTTCAAATACCGCAAGATGTTGAAAATTATCCACAACATGATGTACTTGAAGAAGATTTTCAAAGTCCGGAAGAAGATTCTGTAGCAGTTGAAGAATCTGAACTAGATAACCGTGACTATGCTAATTTATTCAACCCAGTGAAAAATTATGAAATGTATGCAGAAAAGGGTGAACCATCCAGACCATGGAATCTATCCAAGCGACTTGATTTATTGACAAATTATAAACCTATTGATCACAAACCAATTAATGAACAAGGTCTTGTGGAAAGGTTACCACCAGAAGTGCTTTTAGCAGTATTTTCTCACTTAGATGATGTTAGTCTTTGGTGTGCAGCAAATGTATGTAGAAGATGGTGTAATTTGTTGTCTACTCATTTAACTCCGGAGTTATGGCATCGACATGTAAAATTGAGATGGCCTTTATTTAAGCCTACAACTGGAGTCATTAAAGATTGGTACAAGGCCTATGATAGACTTGCGTCTTCAGCCCCATGTAAAACTTGTTTATCTCAAACTTCTTTACATCGTACTCGGCCTCTTAGAATAGAAGAAAATTCCTGGAGGCGAAATAGATTACGCAATGAATTAAAAGGTTTGAGAAGTGATCCACCAGAAGGAATAGAAGCAACACCTCTTGATCAAATGTGTTGCCATTGGCAAGCAACTATTACTGGGCCATCTGGAAGTCCATACGAAGGTGGATTATTTTATCTTTATCTCCAAGTACCATACAGGTATAAAAATTGTATAAAATTAAAAAAAATAAATATATTTAAAAAATTAAATTAAATTAAATTTAAATTCAGTTATCCTATGAGACCACCAGTGGTGAGATTTTTAACAAAAATACTTCATCCAAATGTATCAAGACACGGTGATGTTGGTATTGATTCTATTCATCACAACTGGTCTTTAGCATTAACAATACCTAAAGTTCTTATTAGTGTTCAAAGTTTACTAACAGACCCATATTGCCAGGTAAAACAATTTTTTTATTACTTGTTACTTAATTTTTATGTCCAATTGATGACTAATCTTGTAAAAATTTTGAAAATTTCTGAACTTTATTGGATTATTTCATAATTTTATTTGTTGTTGAATAATTTAAAAATATTCTATAAAAATCAGTATTTACCAATTTGAAAACAAAAATCTGAGAGTTATTTAAGTTAATCTTTTACGATTTTTTAATCTCAGAACTTTATTGAAAAGTTTTAATTATCATAATGGTCACATTATCTCTTAAAATTTGCAGTTGTAAAAATAAGTAGATAATAGAACATTATACATCTTTATAACATCGTATATTTTTCGCGGGGATGTAGTTAGATCTTTTAGTTGAAATATTTAACTCTAAAATATTATTAAAATATTGAATTTTTATAAATTAATTCGCTTTTTTAAGTACTAAAGGTTGTAAATATTTTAAAAGTATTAATTATTAAATGAAAATAAATATATTTTTAAATCAAAGTCAATATTTCCTATAAAAAATAGACAAAAACTATATTAATAAAAATGACCTGATGGGAATTGAACCCATAAACTTTTTTGAGAAGTTAAAGCTTTACCATTAAGTGAACGGCTTAATTTAAATGTCGTATATGCAAGATTTCATATAAATTCGAACGGTCAAAAAATATAAATTGTTGAAAGTTCTAAGGATATGTTTCATTTGATGTCCAAAATATAGAAAAATAAAGTTCAAAGTCTCGCTACGTTTTAGCGATAAACACGCACTCGTCGACTAATCCCTGTTTTTTAAATAACTAAATTTTCCGATATTTTGATTAAACACTTTTTTTTTCAAAATTTTATACGTTCGAATTTTAGTAAACTTTATTTTTTTTTAAAAGTCAATTTTTTTCGCTGAAAAAAATCAGAAATCTTATAATTGAACCAAAAATGACTTTCTTAAAGCTTCTTCATAAATTAGAAAGTTTTCAGAAATTTTTCTCGTTGTCGCCAAAGTTTATTCGTTTTATGTGAAAAGAATCATGAAATTAAGCCATTAGAAAGTAAATCCACCCCAGCAGTTTTTAGATATATTAAATAGTATTTTTCCAATAATCAAATGAACTAAAAATCTGCGTTAGTAATTATATAGGTGAACGCTCATTTAAGGAAAACTGATTAGCTTTGCATGACGATCGTTTGGGTGAGCTAATCAATCGACAATGTAAATGAGAAGTATGGCAAATACGTTGTAGGTGTTCTTTGACAGAAGAGCACCTAATATCGAATTTGCCGTATACACCAGCCATTTCAAAGAGGGTTTTCCTTAAGGATTTATTATAAGGCTTTTCCTTTCTCTGCATTTTTGGTTTTATTTATAGAAACAAAATTTGGTGAATATTTTTAAGTCTATGAATATCTATATATATACGAAAATTCCAGTTATCTAAAGTAGTACTGTTACGTTGTTCCAAAATTTTTTTCCCAATTACCTATTCTGTTGTTGAGCAGCCAAAATAGAAAAAACCAAAATGAAAGATTTATTTGAACAATATATTTATATTAACTACACTAAATTTATTAAATTAATAATTACTATGGACTGATAAATAATAATTTTTTAGGTCTGCATGGAACCAGAATTAGGTGAAATGTATATGAACGATAGAGCTAGGTTTGAAGAAGTAGCTCGAGCATGGACATGGAAGTATGCTATGCACAATATTGCTGAACCTTCCTAGTTTATTAGAATTATTCATAATCATAAATAATTGAAAATTGTGATGCGTACGAATGGTTCCTAGCAAATAGTGCTAATCGTACGACTTGTTAAATGAAATGTCTGCTATTAAGAGAAAATGATATTTTATCACGAAATTTGTTTTTATAATATTAAATGTGAAATAAGCTTAAAAATGCTAAGGTATTGTTTACCAATAATAATATCTTTTTTTCCAGCGTAAAAAACTAAGAATTAATATTTTCATTATTACAATATAAGGTATCTAGTGGTTTATGGAAATTCCTCAAATATCCTTTAATTTTAATCTTAAAAATACTTGATAAAGTTTAATTATTATTTTCATCATATTTTTAATAATTTTTAAGTTATTTTTATATGTGTAAGAACCTGATAATATTGATTTTCTTAGCAAACTAACTTTCATTAATTTCTGGTATCTAAGTTATCAAACTAATATGAAAGACGACAATAAAAATTTCATCGTAAATATTTACGTTATCTGATTATATTATGGATTTTAATATATTAATTCTAATTTGTAAATACATTGCATGAATTTGAAAAATTTTCTTCACGATTTATATTTTTTGTTTTTAGTTATTCAACTTGAAATTCTCATGTTTGTTCATTGTAGTTTCATAACAACTAATTAGTTTACATATTTTTCGGATTTTTGTCGATCTTAGTAATACAAAAAAAATTAAGTACGTTTTAATTGAAGATACCATTCTTATTAAAAACTGATTTAGAATGAATTTTTGAAATTTTATATTTTAAATTATTTTTAATAAATCTATAGATTAAAAACTTTTAAGTACGTTATAAGCTATCTTTGAAAAGAAGCTAATAACTTATAAATTAATTAGAGTTGAGACAAAAAAAATTTTCATTTTAAAATATGTAATAATAAAAAGTTGCTTGTTTTTCAAAAATAATTTTTTCATCTAGCATACTTTTACATTATTTTATTAAAAGTAAAACTAAATATTATTTTTTATATTGAGTTTGCATCAACTTGAAAATAAAGAAAGTATTAAAATTTCTAATTATCAAAATTTTTCTCGAGATACTGAATTATTAGGTAACATTTTATAAGTTTTAAGTGAAAAATTTTATAAATTTATTGTATATTTAATTTAGATTTCTCATTTTCATAATTATTTATAAGATAAGAAAAACAGGCTTATTATTAATTTTAACCTATTTAATTTCCATCTGAAATGTATATATATTTATATTTTTAACATGTTATTATAAAGAATTTTTTACGTTTAAGAATGCTATTTTATATGTACATTTGAATCCACTTATACTTTTAAGATTTCTCTGTATTTTCTTAAGAATATTTTATAAAAAGGATAATGAAATAAATTAACAAAAATGGTTATTTCAACTTGAATATATATTTTATTTTATACATATATAATTTGACACATTGTTATCTGTACAAAATTCAACCACTTAAATATTTTGAATATTATTTTATATCAAATGATTTATAATTTATACGCAACTGAATAAAATTAACTGACTTAAAATACATGATCAATATATTTTTGAATCTGCAACACAATTACCAAAGTTTTATAGTTTTTCAAATATAAAATAGATGTAACGCAGTTGGTCTAAAATGTTTACATAAAAATGTATATCAAATTATAATACGTAATATGAATTGTACTAAGATATAATTGGTCATAGATATATAAGGATATAAAATATCAAAAAATTTTATACTGTTCCCATGATTCGTGTTACATTTTACTATAAAGAGTAGAATTTATTGCTTTTGTATAAGTTTAAAAAATTATATGTGTATGTACGCAGAATATTTAGTGATAAAAAAAAAACATTAACATTCATACTTCAACATTACATGATAAAAATACAATATTTCATTGTCATATTATTAAAATCATAAGTTATTTTAGTTTTAAAATAAGGTATTTCAATATTAATAAACATTATAAAATTTTGATTACTTAGATGTCGTAAAAAAATTATTAAAACCTACCATAATGAGGAGGAGTCAAGATACATTTTCTTGTATCTTATATATTGATTGCTTTCAAGATAAAAAACTATAATTATGAAATTATGCACCAGGTACGACGTGTTTAATAATGTATCAGAATAACTCTGCTGCAATTAATGCACGTTATAAATAATGTACGTGACTCATTTTTGCATAACTTAATATCACCATGTTTTATAGTGCCAAGGTCAGTGGCACTTTTGAATTACAGGTACTGATTCATTATGCAAATCGTTTAGTAGCTTGCCACATTAACTTTGTCAATTATTAAAAAAGTCTTTTTTCATAAGAAAATAAACCATGAACATTGCCCTCTTGCTGAGCAGAATTTGTTCTCCTTTCAAATCTTAATTCTCCATTATACATCATCTTTCTTAAATCAGAAAGGGATTTTGCTCCAATGTCTTGACAACCATGTTTTATTCCACATTGCAAGTATGGAAGGAATTTCAAAACAGTACCTTTGTCAACAATTGATCCACTTACACCTTGTGCTACTTTTAGCTTATCCATTTCATTGTGAAAGTACCTATCCATTGCTGAACCACTTGCATCTTTTCTATCCATGGCTTCTATTGAGCCCATACCTCTGTATTTTTTCAGTCTGACTCCGTCACTAAAGAAATACTCTCCTGGTGCTTCAGAAGTTCCTGCTAACAATGAGCCCATCATAACTGTACTTGCCCCTATGCTTAAGCCTTTGGTAATATGGCCGATTGATTGTATTCCTCCATCAGCAATAATAGGAACTCCAAATTTTCGAGCATATTGTGAAACCTTATAAACAGCAGTGGCTTGTGGCCTGCCTACAGCCATCACTTCTTGAGTAATGCAAATAGAACCTGAACCCATTCCTACCCTTAAGCCATCAGCACCAGCTTCAATAAGATTTTTAGCTTGTTTAATTGTAACTACATTTCCAGCTATTACTTGGAGTTCTGGAAATTCTGATTTTATGTATTTAATCATCTCAATTTGATATTTTGAGTTGCCTTGTGATGAATCTAATACAACTACATCAACACCTGCATTTGCTAATAATTGTAATCTAGCTTTATCGCCGTTACGAGTTCCTATAGCTGCACCAACTAACAATTGTTTATTTTCATCTTTGCTGGCATTTGGATAACTACGATTTTTTTTCAGATCAGTTCTAGCCATTAATGCTACCAATTCTCCTTTATCGTTGATAATAGGCAATTTTCCTTTTTTAGATTTTTCTAAAATAGCATTAGCTTGTTGTAAGTTTACACCAAGTGTAGCAGTTACTAAATTATCAGATTTTGTCATAATTAATTCTAATTTAGTATTTTTCTGAGCTTGTGTATCTTCTAAGAAGTCTATGTCTCTTGATGTGACAATGCCCATTAGTTTACCACCTAATTTACCATTTTCTGTAATTGGAACTCCACAAAATCCATGCTGAAGTTTAACATTCAAAACATCTCCCACAGTGTGATTTGGTGAAAGAACTACAGGATCTCGAATAAATCCATGTTTGTATTTTTTTACCTAGAAAAAATATTTGTGTGTGTATTACATATAAACATAAAATTTTATAAATTATTTATTTTTTTCATTTTAACATAATAATTAAGTTATATTTTAATAAGTTCCTTACATTACATAATATTTTTAGATTTAAAAATCTTTTTATTATTAAAACGTATATTGTATAATTTGAACTAATTCATTGATATTTGAATCACTTTATGTGTCAAGACAAATTCTTGATGAAAATCAATAAAGGACAGCTTTTACTAATGGTATTATATTAAAATCATTTAAAATACATTTTTAATAGTTTTGATACTTTTATATAATAAATCTATTTTTATATAAAATTAAATTTAATATTTTAAGTTAATAAGTTAAATTTCAAGAACATATATTAACCATAAGTATTTCATAGTTATTATATTTAATTCTATTTCTTAAACAATAGTCGTATTTATGTAAAGCCAATAATTTTTTTTCATTTATGTATTCATACATAAAATAATATTTTTTTAATAACTATTGTCTTGTTTAATTAATATCAAACATAAATCAATTTCTCATTCAACTTACATCCATTCTAAAAATTTGTATGCCAAATTAAATATTTTTTAATTTATAAAGTTAAAAATATATATCATATTGGAAATCTTTAATAAACTCATACAAATATTTAGTTTAAATATGAACTAAATACAAGTACATTGGTTAAAAATTAATAAAAATTGATTTACCTTGTGAACTTCATTAGCTTGATATTCAGGAGTACAATTATGATGTATGATACCAATGCCTCCACAAAGAGCCATAGCAATAGCCATATCAGATTCTGTTACAGTATCCATAGGAGAGGATACAAGTGGTGCTTTGAGAGTGACTTTTTTCGTTAGCGGAGAATGAAGATCTACCTCGTCAGCTGTGAAGTCGATGTAACCAGGAAGAATAATAAAATCATTGTAAGTTAAACCGTCACCATTATCAAATAATTGAGCTGCCGTAAGACCATCATCTTCTTCAAATTCCGGTAACTTTCCATTTTCATTGTTTGTCAGGCGGTCTGCCATTGCGTGCTTGTAATACTTTTTATTAATATTCTAACTGAAACACTCTTTTATAACTTTTTATAACTTTACAACACACTTAAAAAAAAAAATTGAAAAAAAAATTCTACTTACTTTACTCCGGTTTTAAGTACTCAAAGTGCTAATTTTTTTCAAAGTAAAATTAGATTTTGAACTATATAATTAAGTTTTGGTTAAATATTCTTATAGCATGAGCTTTTTAAAATATATTTGTTTGAATACACAAAAAAATTAAAAGATTAAATTTTAAATATTTATCATTTATTGACGAAAAAGCAGTAGCACAAAAGGGGCGGCAGTGGTAAAGCGGCAACACGTGGCTTGCTCAAATTTAAGCTTTAAGCATCTGCACGCTAACCGTGTACCCAAAGAGGGAAACAAAAACGAAATGATCAGTTGTAGCGTGCACGCTCTGCCTTTGTATAGTGTCAGGGACAGCAAGAATATCGCGGTAATAATAAGAGAGTTACTTGCTCTTCGCTTGTCGTTTCGCCAACTGACTGGACCCCCCGCCGACACGCGTAATGACCTCTCTCCGCCCCTTTTTCCTTTCTTTCTCTCTCTCTCTCTCTCTCTCTTTCTCTGCTACCAAACTTGACAAAATGAAATTTAAAAAGCAATGAAATTAATATGAATTAAAAAATTGCGTATTGTTTGCAAATATTGCAGATTCAAAGAGACAAATTTGCTTTTGACGCCAAGTAATATATTATCAGTTAACATAATACATTACTTGGCGTTAATAAGCTAATAAATCTATTTTCGACGATAAATACGTTTTACGAAATTGTTTGCTGCATAATTAAAATATTAAAATGTATTTTTCATTTGCACATTTATTAAAAATAAACTTAAAATATGAAAATTTTTAAAATTGGCATTATTTAATTTAATTCATATGTTACGGCACCGAATTTCAACAAAAATCCTCATTTTTGAATAAATTAAATACTTAAGGTAATAAAAATGATCGTAATTGCTTTGCTAATTAACAGAAGATAGAATTAAAGTTGTGGAAATGTAAATGTTCATATAATTATATAAATAATAATTATTCTAGGTATATAAATATACACTCACCGTTAATTAAAATATTTTTCCGAGCGTGCACCTCAAATAGCAATATTGTATTTTTTTATTATAGATGTAAGAAAACATTAATTTATGTATACAGTTTTGCATCGTAATTGATATAAACTACTACGTAACTTTATGTGTCTCTTTTAATTTGTAAGAGATTTGAATTAAGTTTTATTCTGAGCTATAAATAATCTGAGAATTTAATTATACTCTATATTGTGTTTGAACTCTGTAATAATTTTTAATAAAATATGCATCAGATTACATTTTATATCATTTGCAGTCTTCTTACATCTAATCTAAAATATACAATGCCATTTGACGTTCACGTTCAGAAAAATATCAGTGGGCGTAACTTAACGCCAATATAATGGCAAGCTTTTTAATTGAACATTTTTTAAAACAATGGCAATGTTGATTGTTTCCACGCGTGAAGTTCAACTCTCATTACGATTTAATAGTTCCTAAAAATCATAGAAAAAAAATAGAAATTTAATGTGTCGTTCATAGACTTATATTTAGATACGGTGTGTGTTATCTGAGAAGATTGCTCATTGAAATTAAAATGAGAAAACGATACAGTTGGAGGGACCAATACCTTTTTCTAATATGTCAACTGATGGGGGAAAGCACTATAGTGTATGTATGTGTATACAAGGTATTTATACACATGCATACACATAAGCCGAAATAACGGCGCGTATATTTAAAAAGGTGTAAAACAGAAAATGATTATAGGAATATAAAAGAAAATACAAATAGGAAAACACTTGCCACCATAAAATTAAGAAACAGCATAAAAGAGAGAGAAAATACTTGAGCAGCACACAAAGGCCAGGTTTTCCCCAACCGTAAGGTGTAAAACAGAAAATGATTATAGGAATATAAAAGAAAATACAAATAGGAAAACACTTGCCACCATAAAATTAAGAAACAGCATAAAAGAGAGAGAAAATACTTGAGCAGCACACAAAGGCCAGGTTTTCCCCAACCGTAAGGTGTAAAACAGAAAATGATTATACACCGAGAAACTTTTTGGGGTGAGAGACCTTGGTAAATAGTGAGACGAGAGGTCCCAGTTAAATTATAATATTATGAAGGTATTATACCTCCTAAATGAAGTTGGGGGGACTTGATGTTTAAGGTCCAATGTCTGATTAACAATCCGAGGTGTCGTGTCTCCGTACAAAGGCCTGAGACCTTTATAGCTTGAGCTCGAAGACTAAAGACGCTACTATATAAGCAATTCGTATACGAACGTTCCAAACTTGAGATACATCTTATTGCATAGGCCCGCCGCCTTGGTCATGAGGGTTTCAGACCTTTATGTTTAAGACGAGACGTCTCGCTTATTCTATCGAGGCTTATACCGTTGCGCCGTCTCAGTCATGAGGGTTTCCGACCTTTATACTCAAGGCGGGATGGCACACTTACTTTATTGAGACGTCATCAGGTCTTAGACTACCTGAGGTCTCTCGTCCCAAAAAGTTTCTCGGTGTAGGAATATAAAAGAAAATACAAATAGGAAAACACTTGCCACCATAAAATTAAGAAACAGCATAAAAGAGAGAGAAAATACTTGAGCAGCACACAAAGGCCAGGTTTTCCCCAACCGTTTAAATCTTTTTATTACTCAGGTCATGAACGATGCATATGTGCACATCGACATTCAAAAATACAGTTAGTTACTGTTTAGCAAATATACCCAAAGTAATTTTAGTTTTTTTATAATCGATAGATTTTATGTATAGTTTTAAGAAAAGAAAATAGAGGCGAGGGAGGGAGAAAAGACCAAAAATGTAAGCCTAAGAAAACACACTCGGGACACTTCGTCCTCGAACCTTGTACAGGAACTTGCTGAGAAAATATAATTCTCCACTTACAACATTCAACATCAGTCTATTGTCATTTTTATTTACATCCACTTCCATATACAACAGATTCCTTATCCAAGGTACTTGATACGGCTTTGATTATAAAACGCAATATCGAACATCAAGGCATTGTAGACGCGCCCGAATCTACATACTTCAGCACAAGAGGAAGTGAACTTCGAGTGTACAAGCTAAGTATAATATAAATTAATGCGGCCACTGGACAAAATTTTAATTCATTCTTGAAATGTTTTCTTAAAACAGAGTAATAAAATACAAATTTTAGTGTAATAAATTTCGCATTTAATACTATTAATGGCACGGATTAATCCAATGCAAGAATGCTTATATTCCTACCAAATATTTCGCGAAAGATTTCCGGAAAATTAATGTAATATTCTATAAAACGATGTGAATCTTCTATGAATCTCCACGAAATATTCTGTAGGAAGATTACGGTATTTTTTCGCTAAAATATTTCATGAATTATTCACAATGAATTATTCACAAGGAATGTCACAATCTTCTAGCAAAATATTTCGCAAAAGATTTTTAAAATATTCATGTATTTGCTGAAAGATTTGAAAATTCATTTAAATCTTCCAAAATCTTCATAAAATCTTCCAGAAATCTTTCACGAAATATTTCAGCACAATATTCCAAAGATATTTCAGTTAATATTCTACTAAATATTCAAGGAATCCTCCATAAATATTTCATTGAATATTTTAGAAAAGATTTTTGAGCAATTTCTTGAAATATTCCTGAATAATTTTTGGAAGATTTTACTGAAATATCTTCAAATATTCCATGGAGACTTTCTGGAATCAATCATGGGAAATTCTATTCAAATATTTGAAAGTAATATTCCGGAACACTTGAGCGAAATATTTCATGCAGTGCTGGAATGATTGAAGTTCTTCAAAGTAACAAACTTTATATTAAATTGCTGTTACAGGTATACAATGACATCGGATTTACAAGCATTATGCACATAGATTCAATAGAGAGCAATTTCCGTCTATTATCGAACTTACCATAGAAAACCAGGTAGTGAAGATGGGACACTCGATTAGACAATCGCAGGGGATCAGAATCAGGGTCAAGATGTTCTTTATGTTTTGTTATGCGTTTTTTACGTAAGAATTAATTAAAAAGTCAAGTTTTTACATATGAATCGAAAAAGAAATACAAAATATAAAAATGTAAAATAATTTTCTTTTTCAATATCTGAGGAACTCCATAAACAATAAATTATGAAAATGCGTCAACCTCAAAATTGATAATTTATATAAAAATTATAGACTAGTGTTTAACAAAATTTAAAAAAAGAGCAATATCAAAGAAGTATTAATAACGTAGATCGTATCTGCTCTCATCATTTTACTTTATAATTTTTCCGTCGTACAAGTTATTTATGTATTCTTGTTCTAAAATTATAAGATTTTATTCTATTCCTACTGAAAAATTGCAATTCGGTCAGGTAAAAAATATTTATTTTTTAAAAAAATAAATAAAATACAACTATATTCATTTTATTTTAGAAAAACAGTCAAGAAAGTGTCAGGTTTTAAGTAATCTATTAGAAAATAATGAAATGCCAACCATGCAAACCAAGTAAATGCCCATGATTGATAATTTATTCTCAAGAAAAATTGATTTAAATTAGCAAAGAAAAAGTAACGGAGACCAGGGCTAAAAGTAACACTTTTTTACAAAATCTATAGTTTTTAATGTATATGTATCTTTTAAGTGTCCGGCCTACTGTATTTATTAAAATTGTTTCCGTATTAATATTTTTCCTGCGTTCGGGGTAAGTATTAATATATCATTTTTTTAGTATAAAAACGCAATTTAATAATAAATATAAAGAACCAATTAGATTTATATACTTTTTACTGTGCATATCCACATAACAAATGAAATATTATAAACAAAATTTTAATAAAACATGAAAAAATAATTTTTTTATCATTTTTAAAAGCAAAAATAACATGAATTTTTTGTCTTAAATTAATTAGAGCTAAAAACATTATATAATATTATAAAAAAACAATAAAGTTCTTATTAAATAAATTGTTTATCTATCGCATTTCGTCATCCTTATCATATGTATCTTTATGTATTATCAGTGTTAATATTTGCCCCGAAGATTTGTAAATACCTGCGCCAACATACATATTTTTTTTAAAAATATCTTTAAAAAAAGTTTAAAAACAAAGCTTAAAATATTAATGCGATTATATAAATTATTTTTAGAATAGATTAACATAAAATAATTTTAATTTTATTATATACATTAAATGAAATAAAAAACAAGCATTTAAATATGTGAAAATTTTCTATTACTCGTCAAAAAAATCGCTACGACGTACGGTTTTCCTCTGCAACGTACTGTAAAGTACAGAATATTTTTACATAACAGAAGCAATTATATTAAACACGTAAAGTCAATTGCAAAACCTGTAGGATTATCCAGTTTATGTGAAATTTCAAGCCTTATTTTTACACTTGGGCAGGTAAAGTGTCTATACATGAGTAAAGCAAAGTAAGGGAAGTAAACAGCCAATAAGTAGACTTTACTTAATTGCATGATGTACTATTATTTATTACTTTTTATATGAAATGACGAATATTAAAATTTAACTTCAAAAAAGATACTTTTTTTATTGTTTTAAGTGAGGTTTTTTATCGGTCCTTTTCTATTGGAATAATATCAATGTCTGATATCGTAAGTTATATTTTTGGCATTACTATAAAATAAAACGATACAAAATTAAGTGAAAAATTAATTTTGATTCCTTCAAACAAAGATACAGAAAATATTAATGATATTTTATCTCGTTTGGAAGAAGAATGCATTCAATATTTAAGTATTGATAAAGCACAAAATGACAATAAAGAGAATATTGACATTATGTTAAAAATTAAACTTAAAAATTGGTGCAATAATTATTCTTTTAAGAATTAAGACTTTTGGAATAGACCACAATTACTAAAATTTTATTTTAACTTTAGTCGCTGAGAAATTTCCATTATTTAGATATCATATGCTAAATTTTTCTTTCGAATTATTTTTGAGTTGTTCTTTCAGAATATGTTATACTGAAAGAAAAATTTCGTTGAGTCTACTTTCGTTCAGGTTGAACTCAATTCTTAAGTGAGGAGTAGAGGAGTATAGGTGTTAGTTTAATGTGAGGATTTAAGGAGTAGCTACTACTCTTTAATGTTAAAAGTAGTTGCTAATGTTTAATTTAAGAACAAATTAAATTTTGGTCTTTTTATTGCAAAAAACTTACTTTCTCACGTAGAAAGCTTTAGAAAATTTTTAAAGAAAAATGTATTAAAAAATATTAATTTCTTCAAAAGTTTTAACAGAACAAAAATTAAGACAAAAATCAATCTAAATATAAAAACGGTTGCATAAGCACGTTTTATAGATTCACTTAATTTCTGTATTACATAAAATAAAACAAGTCAGTAAAACAACTATTATACTTTAGCAAGTCTACTATATTTTAATTTTATGAATTTTTGTAATTTTATTTATATGCAATTCATATTTCAATATTCTTTGCATGCTCTTGTGAAAAGAATGTAAAATTAAAATTTAACATTCTGAAGTAAAATAATTGTTGAATTTAAATTAATTTTATAATTTTACATTTTCATATTATGTATATGTCACAATAGAAGTTTGACATAATGTGATTTCTACTCGACAAATGAAAATCTAATTGAGTAACACTTTTTAATAATATTTGTCATATAGGAAAATGTATTTCATAATATTATATTTAAACATAAGATCATATATAGAAATATTTTCTCTCTGATCTAAATTTTTAAAGAAAAAATGTTGTGTTAAAAATGATAAAATCTTAGTAAACAAAGACTTGAATTTCAATTTTCATCGTTATGCGAAGTATACGTATTGTGTAATACAGCTAAATTCTTGATACTACTACTTATTTAATCGATATTATATTACATATTCAGCCAGTAAAACTTGCTATCCTTCGACAAATGCTTTTGTGAAGGATTTGAGTAAGATATTCATAGTTATTTTTTATTTTCATTAACATTTTAATAAAATAAATGCTTTTATTTCTCTCTCGTAAAAAAATAGTTTATTCATCATATCAAGCGATGTCATTTTATTATCTCCGTGTTTGTACTAAATTCGAACAAACTATATAAAAAAACTTTTATTCATAGGTAGTTGATTTTGATAGTTGATATGTCTTGTTGTTTATAAACACGTTGTACGTACTACTTTGATATAAAATTGATAAATATAAAAATATTGAAACAATCTCAGATTGCGTGAAAAGTAAAGTCCATCTGCGTTAATCAATGAGATGTCGACAGAATATATTTCATACCCAAAATTATATGCCAACAGTAAATTTATGAAAGAAATAAAATTTAAAACAAAATATTCAATTTTTAATCATTATTCTTTATATTTTAATATCTATTAAATTAAAAAATTATTTTTAATTTTAGTCTTTTTTTACAGTTAATTCATATACGTCATTTTTGGCTAAATTTCTTTTTTCTTAAAAATGTGAAAACATATTTTCACTTAGATTTTAAAACATACATACCTCGTAATTGTGTTTACAGTTTTTTTTTATCTCATAGCCACCTCAATATTAGATGTGAATATAGAAATAGAGAAATTTAAAATAAACTCTATTTTGAAATTGTTCTATTACCGCAAATTTTGAATCTTTCAAGACATTTTTTTTCGAATTGCGAGGAATTCATATTGTATTAAACTCTATAATTATTTAAAAAATCATAACTGATTTTATTCAAATATTTATGAAAAATAGAACAAACGAATTTTAATGAGTATGAATATTTCTTGAATTTAAAATCTTTGTAACTATAATGATTGTGATTGATCAAAAAATTTATTTCAAAGACCATTATTAGTCCTATAAATGTAGCGATGAATAATGAAGTAAATTAATAATAAAAGAGTATCATTCTCTAAAGAAAGGAACATGTTCAATATTTTAGAATCAAAAAAAGAAAAATAAAAAAAATTGGAAAATTTGTTAAGAAAATAAAAAAAAAATTGAATAAAATTTGAGTGTTTTTTTTTCATGTATAAAAATGACTAATTTTCAAGAAAAAATTATATTAAAAAAAATTGTTTTTTCGATTTTTACTAAATAACTCGATGAGATAAATTTTTATCCATAAAATGACTTTACAGGGTTCAAAATTAGACTACATTTTACATATTTTGAAAAAAAGGCTCAAAAAGTTAAAAATTAGCAATGTAGCGGCCTGAAAATTGTAGTTTATTTTAAATTGCTCAATTATTGTTTTCATGCTTAACATTGAATAAGGTGTAGGATAAAAAAAAAGTTTTGCAAGCAAAATTTCAAAGCACATGACTCTTTAAATATAGATAAAAATACATTGTCATAGTTTTTAAGGAAAAAAAAGCTCGATTAGTGACATCTCGTATGGATATGAGTATAATCAGACGTGTTTATATTTGGAAATTGAAAGTTTAAGATACAGCAGAAAAACATAAACAATGGTAGTATTCTCGGTCTTCAGGCTTCATACTTGCCTTCGGGTCGCGACCGCGACCCTTGATATCAGATGCCGTCGTCCAGAGAAACACAAATGTGAATGGTGAGTAAAGAGTTTCGAAAGGAATATGTGATCTCTTAGTGGTTGTTTCTTATATTACATTGAGCAATAAATTTCGTTAGCTAAAGCAATCGCTCTTATTATATTTCAAATAACTTTCAACAAATCAAAATACCATTTTGTTTATTTATACAAACAATAAATATTTCACACTTATGGCTTGATTATTATTGTTTTTATTTATTTTTCTTTAAAATTGATTTTTACTGTGTTCGAGACAATTTTTATTGTATATAGCAATTAATAATCACAAGTGTTTGACAAACATTAAATTTTTAAAGAAAATTATTGAATTCAAGAACTTAAAATGAAAATTAAATTTAAAAACTTATTTCTACATTCACAGTTAGATATTTACGGTCTTACACAATTGTACATATTACATTACTTCTGCGTATTAAATAATAATATGTCATCAAAAGATTTTCTGACCTCACTTTTATTGTAAGTATGTTGATATCACAAAAAAAACTTTGATAACAATAGTAGGCATAAACGTCTCTTCTAAAAACACATATTTACTAAGTGAATTAAATTTCAGTATTAAATTACGCAAGAAAAATAAACACGGACTATTGCAATTTTCAATATCATCTCTATAAATAAGGTATTCGTTTACGTATATAAAATTAATTTCTGGTCTCATTGATATATTTTTTCTTAAAGAGATTAAAGGTATATCAATGCAGACAATCAATTTATGAAACTCATCTGCTTATATCAATACGATAAATATTAAGAGGAAAAAATTTTTCATTATAACGCATTAAATTAATCAAACACAAATAATATAATTAATACCAAAATACTGCAAAGATGAAATTTAATAGTTGTAATTATCTTTTAAGCGGATATAAAAGTTAGTTAGAACTGTTACATTTTTTACAACTGCGCTGAAATGTGGTAAAAATTCTTTTATTAAAAATTAAAATATTTTTACAGGTTATTAAAGACGTTAAAATTAATAAAATTAAAAAAAATATGTAAATTTATTGTATCATCATTTATAGTTATCATATCTTACCGATTGAAGAAATATTTTGTTAATAAAGTCAAATAATCCTCCGAATGCTTCTTGGAATGACGAAACAACGTAATCCAGGATTATTTCGATGTACGTAAGACTCTCATAAATATTCTCCTCCTCTTCCTCTTCTATATAAAATAAGTAATCATATAATGCTGGTATTGAAAGGATTAGCACATAAATAATGCACCCGAAAAAAACTGCAACGAAAATAAAAAGAGAAATTATTGAGGCGTTTGTCAATCTTGGCCAATGTTATCGGTACGTTCGAACTTTAATAGCGTGACTTGCGATACCAGCTGTTTTTAATTTTAGAAGCTGAGAGCTATCTGTTTGTTTTTCTCCGTGGGGGTTAATGTTATACGAATCCGACGTTTTTACATTCGAATTTCCATCTTTCTTTCTTGTTGCTTTTATTCCTTTTGTTGGCCCATTTTTTTCGACAGATTCGAACCACTCGTTCAATTCTGATGGCCCCTCGACCACATCAAACTTCCTAAAAACCAAATATTATTTTTATCTTTAGTTTTATTGGTTTTTTCATTAAAAATTAATAATTTAATTATGCTTATAATTTTATTTTGCAAGATGGATTAAAATTAAATCTCTTCAACTTTAATCTATTTAACGAAATAAAATTTTGTATTTCAAATACATAAAATATAAAGTAAGAGACATAAAATTGAGTTGTCAAATAGCTTACGGACTTGCAGGATGAGATTTTCGTTTCTTTATTTGTGGTGCACCCATTGCTAATTGGCAAGCATAATGGTTGTGGATTTGTTGATTAGAATTTTTAAATTTTTCCTGTAACATGTGAGATTTTAATGAAGCATCGAATTTTGAATCTTGAATATGAGTGGCATTCTCTTTTGGGTGTAAAGTTTTTAAAGAATTCGGAGAAGAAGAGGATAGAAAATAATGAATTTCTTGAAGCGAACAGTGACAAGGGGCAGGTATTTGATCAACGAGACGTATAATGTGCCGGCAATCGGAATCCGAAGCTGCTCGATCAAAGCCTTTAGCACAAGGATGCTGCAAAAGATTGTCATGAGTTGTTGTCCTAATGATCGAGCCAATTTGTGGTTCTGAACGATGGAAGTATTTTTTCATTTTCGATGAGCGTGATTCTTCGCCTAGTTTAATATTTAATAATAAATACTTTCCTACTGTCAAACTATTTTAAATTTTAATTATTTTTTAAACTCATTTTAATCCTATCAAAAAAGTCTATATAGAATTGGAATCCCATATAAATTTTCATGTAAAATTCCCACAAATTAAAATGTGTTAAATTATAAAGTATTTAAATGCATTGATAAGGATAAACGCAAGTTAAACATAATATAAAAAATTTTTTTTAAAAGTATCAATGTGCATATTTTGAAATGTTATACTTCTCCAACACGGAGATTTGAATCTCTATCCTTCCGTTAGGAATCTAGTACACTGTCTACTCAACCTCGATTGCTATTTAATAGTATAAAAACTATTCGTTTATATGAGTTATAAGACATATTTTTACAATGTTGAACAAAATATATTTTAAATAGAAAATCTCGCCATCTCTTTCTTTATTATTTTTTCTAATAAGAAATAATTAGAAAAACAGATCTAAAGTATTTATAACATTAATAATGTTCAGTCGACCTTTATGAGTAATAATTAAATTAGGTAAGGATGTAAATAATATAGACAAGAAGTGCTTTATCATATAGAAGATTCCTTGGGTGTAATGTTACACTGGCGAAAGTTCACATCTCCTTAAAAATAAATGAGACTAACGTAAGAGAAATATAAAAAATATAGTCGAGAGATTTCCGGCTAGAGGATGGAAGTTCATATTCTCGTGTCGGAAAAGTAAAATCAGAAAATATATGCACACAGATTAAAAAAAATTTTCCCATATTATTTTTGGGTTTTGTTAACCCTTATTAAATCATTTTAATACCTAATAACTAATAGTTTTAAATTTGTGTAACAATATTTGAATATTTTATCCATATTATTACACATGGAATTTCTATCTAATTCCACTAGGAAATAAATCCGATTCCATTTGAAATTTCCACCTGGAATTCCATAAGGACTTTTTTAACAGAGAATAATATGAACAACTTTCTTACATAGACGAGAGTTGATATCGATTTCGTCTTTTATTTTATGACAATTAGTCAATTTGCAACAATATTTCCTTGCGTTCCCTTTATGCCTCGAATTTTCAAAATTTCTTCTTTGTACAGGAGGATTTATTGGTCCCGTCTTATTAGTTGTATCAGAACAACAGTCTGATTCAGTAGTGTCGGACATAATTATCTGAGATGGCCTACATTTTTCACTTGTCACTTGACTGTTTACTGTTGCATATAATTGTGCGAATATCGTCATTAAAAATGGAACATTTCTTTAAGTTTTCAACTATTATTTGGTGAATTATTTCTATGGAAAATGATTTAATTACTTACCTAAATTATCACGTTTTATAGAATAACTTCCATTATTAGATTCAATACCGTTTTCGCAATCACTGGATAATTTTAATTTTGAAAATTTCTGTAATTTTACCTCTTTAATAATTAAATATGCTAAAATTTTTTGTATTTTAATTTTTTTAAGTGTAATACCTGAACATTCATGATATCAGAATTTTGAATTTTATTAGAAGAAGCTTCACTTTCTTGATTATTTATTATTGGAGACTTGGTAATATCTTGTGAAATATAGCCCTTATTAATATTGCTATTATCATTATTTTTTATTTGCTCGTTTTTAAAATTCATGGCGTTGTTATCATTTCTCACATGATTGTTATCATTAGTTACAAATCTAAAGAAAGCATGAGAAAAATCATAATCTTAAAATTAAAGCAATTTGATCTTTAGTTTTCTCACATTGTTTCTTTTATTTGTTCATTCGACGTATTTTGATGATTTTCAAACGTTTTGGTAGCAGCGATTTCTGGCACGATTGATCTTATAGAAAAATATTAAACCAATATTAATATAAATATTATAAAATCTGGAATAATTTTTAATGTTATATAATAGAATATTTAAAGGAATGATAAAAAAAATCCTTTTTTTACGTAGCTTAGGTGATAATTAAAAAGTTGCTCGCTTATACGTTTTAAAATTAGAATCCGTAGAAATTGATGAATAACGCTTGTTTGTGGTTGTTTGCAACGGTGTAGAGATATTAGATGTATTACGTTTCAGTTCATCTTGGTTAACTGCGGTTTTCGTTGATCTGTTAATAAAGATTATATTTCAATTTATATCATAAAAAATTTTTTTCATTGGCTTTCTCTTTATTCATATTATTTTTTAACTATCAATTTAAAATTATAACATACTGGGAATGAGGCAATCGTATTACAGTCCGATTTTTTTCAGCTTTTCCGGTTGATCCCACAAAACAAGGAACTTTACCGGTACGATTGACGACATTATCATGTAATTTTCGTTGCGGTACTTTTGGCCATGTAGTATCCTCCGGGATTCTTAAAAAATAGCTAATTATTTTAAATAAATGTCCAAATTATAATTGTGGAGAAGAAAAAAAATTTACCGTAAGGAGCTAATGTGTTCGCTCGTTGCTTGATGTGAGTTGTCGTTCTTATCTTAATTTTTAATAAATTAATATTACTAATATCAATAAGTTTACGAGTAAGAAAGAATATTTTTAAATATTGTATTTACCCTTAGTATTATGAAAAAATGTCATGCAGCTGTTATTATTTTGATAGGCCATGCTTAATGTGACATGTACTAACCCTTAATTTTTCCTATCTTTCAAATGCCAATCGACTATTTATTGGCTATTTTTAAAGATTATTAAATTCATTGAAAAATTACAACGATTATTTTAAAAATATTCAAATTTATACAATTCATCAACAAAGAAAGCAAAATTCCTGAAACTACGCTTTATAATATTTATATAAGCTCAATTTATTTAAATGGATATCTAGTTGAACCTCAATGTATTGCAAATATTTAGATACAAATAAATAAGTTGACGAAATTAAGAAAATGATTAATAAAAAAACGTTTATCTTTTTTTATTAATAAGTTTAATAACATTTCCGATGATTCTTATTCTCATAATAGAATAGGTATGCAATTTTATTAATGATAGTACAGTATATTCAATATTTACATAAAATATACAATACGTAGTAATAGGTACATTTAGGAACAGTCAGCTACGGTTTATGACAAATTTTTTTATTACATAGTTTTATTATGACAATTTGTCACAATCTAGACGTTTTCCCTTATTAAAAAATTTTGTAAAAATTTTTACACAATGTATTTTCCAGGAATTCTTACAAGAATTTCTGAATTATATAAGATTTTTGCTCACAATAATAATCAACAAAAATTCAAACATAAATTCTTAAATATATGTCTTGTATAAATAAAAATCTCCTATGAAGATATAGAATTCATACATTTTTCAGAGATTTTTATATAATTTTTCAAAAGCTTCAATAAAATATTTTACAATATTTTTTCCTAAGGGTTTTGCTATCATATTATCAAGCTAATTTTTTAATTATAATTTGTTTACGCATTCAACAAATATTATTCTGAGAAAAAAATAATTTATTTTAAATAGCGATTTGAATTGTCGTGGTGTGCGTACTATTCGCCAATTTCATTAAAGAAAATACAAAAAAATTTATTATTTTTGTTCATCAATCTAAATTAATATACATAATAACTTGTGCTTTACTGGCTTATTGTTTCATAGACCCATATCTCTAATTTATATATATTTAGTCAAAAGCAACAAAGTTTTTTTTTTCTTGACTAGACTAGTATTAACACTAATAAAAGCTTTTAAAAACTGTTTTTTTTTTTATTACAGTTTGAATGCAATTATTTTTCTCAACATATAAATTTTAGTTGGTCCTGAGTGCCATAATTATTGTAACTATTTTAAATGTAAATACTTATACAACTCTTAGAAAATATCTCACTGACATAGTCTTGTCTTAAAAGTATGATTTTAGTAATATATTGATGTAATAATTATTTGAAAAAAATTAAACAGATATTGAAATTAAACCAAGAGAAGTTTGCTATGAATTAAATACATTATAGTATTTGAATAAAGATTAGATTTTAAAAATCTACAAGTATCAATTCTTTTACTATAAAAATAAAAAATACATGAAAGACTTAAAATTTAATTGAAATTTAGTATAGCACTAAATAATATTCAAAATATAACACTAAAATTCATTTACATTTGCACAAATAAACATAATATTCATATAAAAGCTGCATATCCAAATGCAGATTACTAAATACAAAAATGCATTTTTATAGGCTACTATTCCGATTTCATCCACAGGTGTTTTAATAATAATACAAAATTTTACTTATGAATTGCCCTTCTTTGCTTAAAAAAAAAAACAATCACAGAATCCTTCTTCAAATTTTCTGTTTTATCAGTTCTTATTGGCAAAGATATTCATAAGTATTATCTATATATATTTATATAATAACAGTGAATAGAAATGTATAGTAAAACAAAGTTACTAAACTCATATTGGAAATTCAACAACCTGTACAGTCAATATATTATCACATGGTTCCATTTCAATATTGTATTACACGATATTTGATTAAAAGGGTGATAACCATACTATTAATATTGTAACCATTTGCCATCATAAAATTTGAAATCATAATGAATTTAGTTCATTAAAAATTAAAACTAAATATAATTGATTTTATTTCTATCTTCAAATTGCAGATAATTAAAGCTAAGGAATGTAAAATTTGTTTTTGTAAAAATAAAAATGCATTTATTTTAATTCAAGTAATTATCTAAAAATATTTTGATGAATAAAAGTATGACTTTCACCTTCTTTTGAAAAATTCACTATACTAGAATCTTAAAAATGTTAAAAAAGATTTTAGTAAAACTTTTTTTTAGTTGCAATAAATTTTTGATTCTTTTAATATTCAATAATTTAATCAATATTTAACTCAATTTATGAATTAGCAACTTTGAAATAAAAATTCTTTTATATGGCACTTATTTTACTTGCATTTTTCAACCTTATGTAACGTAAAATGTTTTTAGTGCTCACTTTTTACAATTAAAGATTAAGTGTTAATATAATTTCTTGTTGATATACCAAGAACTCAAGTAATATGTAACTCTTCGTTATTGTCAAGTTACGCTTCATGTTCTCCATTGTTTATACCAATAAGAGACTCTGTCTGTTCTACTTCCAAATCAGGTATTCTGGAAAAGATGCAAAACATAAAAGTAATTACAATTTTGTTATAAATAAATTAATGATCACATTAAATAAAATGAAATGCAATTAAAAATTTTATTTTATTTTAAATTAAAATTTCATGTTTTTGCTTCTTTAAGTATTTTCTAATTAATTATACAAATAGAAACAACTAAAATTTTTTTTTAGAAAGTGAATGGTTACCTGATAGATCTGCTCCTATAACAAATCCAAGCATACAATTTTTTTACCAAATCTAAAACAGGATCCCAGTTATCAAAATGAGATAAAAGAGAAACAGTTAAGAATGCTAAAATCATTGGAATGGTTCCTAAATAGAAAATGCAGGGATAGTCAACTTTCTTTAATAATACATCTATTATCATAGATATTGGCATAGTTAAACTAATAGCCAATGTTGCTATAAGAGACGAGGTTAAGAAACATCCCCTGAAAACAAATAAATTTATTGTATTATACAGATGTTAAAACAAATATTTCCAAAATAAATTCTATTTACCATAGCCAGAGAACTTCACTTAAAACAGTTCCTATAAGTCCATTAATTATTAAAAATGTCCACTGATGAGGATTGGGCCACTCAAACTCTTCCCAATGGCCATAGTGTAGTATGAAAAATAAGGGCCACAAAAGTATTAAATTGAAAAGACCCACAAAACCAAAAAACATTGGTATGTCTATTTTATCTTCGTGATCAACTTTCTTTTTCAAAAATACAATGTAAGTAGCATAAAAAAATGCACTGACTAGAGCTAATATTATACCAGTGGGTATGGGCCTGGCCTCCATAGTCAAATCTGACAGTCCAACTAAAATCTTAAATTTGAAATGTAATTTATTTAATTATATTTTTAATACTAGATACAGAAAACATTAAAATTATAACTTACGACACCAAAAATACTTATTGTTACTGCAACTAATTTTGATAGAGTAAATTTATCTCCTATATTGCTAGGAAAAAAAGCTGCAAGAAAGAAAGTGAATAAACTAGATGTGGATGATAAAACAGTGACAATTCCTGCTTCGGTAGCTGCTAAAGACATTTGGAAAGTATAATTTGCAATGAACCACTGTAATATAAATTCAATGAATAAATTATCTTTCAACATTTAAATTATAATAAAATGTAATAATATATTTACCAAAAAGCAGAACATAAGAGCAATTTTAGCAACTTTTTGAACAGAAAATTTATTAGCTTGTCGTCTAGCATGTTCACCTGCTCTAACACTTGCTTGATAACTTAATCTTGCTAAAAGAGCTTCAGTCGCATCACTCTCTGACATATGTCGAACTTCAGCTAATTTGCTAAATCTTACTGAACGTATAGAAGAGTCATCACTTTCTGTACCAGAAGATCGATCGCACTGTTCTGGAGTTTTAATTGGTACAAATGTAGGATCACTTAAACTTGTACAACCTTCCGAATAAAAATTATCATCTTCCACATTTGGATCTATAAACTATTAAATACTTTAAATTAATAAAATATGCACAACAACAATACATTAAATTCATGCGTAAGATTACCATATAAGCAGCTGGTTTGTTGCATTGATCTCGCCATGGTGGCCAGAAACATAAACCAAGTAAGTACAGTGTAAACATTGAAGTTTTGATATAAGTATTAAAAAATGGTTTATCAAATGCTGCTTGTTGATAAATGTACTGGAATATGTAATCATTGATGATTATTGATTATTAATATAAAATTTTAACAAATTATATTTATTATGTTTACCTTAGTAAGTTCTGAACTAGAAACCCAAATAATATCAACTAGTAAAAGAACTGAAAGTCCCAAAACTAGCCTCTGTGATCTATTCATTATTGCTGTAAGTTTATGGGGATCCTCCGCTATCCCTTGTTGTTTAGGGTGACGTAATTCTACAGAACAACTCATATCTCGTTTACTTTATCATATTTTTTAGTTTCCATTTCTTAAATTTGTTACAACAGACTAGAAGAAACATATAATACCATAAGTAACTCATCTGAAAACAAAACTAATTTTAGTATTAATTTTAACCTATAATCTCAAGATAAAATGAAAAAAATTACAATAAGTTTGCCAATAAACAGAAAAAATATGAGATTTTATGTAACAATAAGGCGTATACGTGTAAAGAGAAAAACAACTTCAATGATTTATTACAATTGTTCTTGAATAATATAACATTTTTATCATAAATTTTTCTAACAGCTGAATCTAAACTTACTAGTGTGTTGATAAACAGTTGTAAATGTCCAATAGCATATTTATTATTTTATTCCTTAACTCTTTCGTTAAATTCGGACCCAAAGATAATCATTTATTGACATTTGACAATTTTTTCGATTTCCAATAGATTGTTTAGGTAGCAAGATGATCGCGAATACTTGTAATTACACATTGAATTACAGTCCTTCATATAAATATTATTTATTGCATTATAAGAGTATTATATTCCTTTATGTTAAGTGTACAAGCACACTCATATTATTATCTACTATATCCACTTTGCAAGTTGCAATATATATACATATATATTTGCACATATCTATCATGTGTGTACACGCATATGGATATGTTATCATGAACTAGAGAGGAAACCGAACTCTAATTTGCGCACCAACTATACCAACGAGAGAAATAAAAAGTAAACCCAATTTTTAGATAATATTTGCCAAGTCTAGCTGTCACCTAACGAGTTACAGCGCTATTCGCGGCGAATAGTGAAAGTACATAGCGATCGCGCTGGCGCATGCGCATTCGCCGCAAATAATTAAAAATATATTTTAATTTTCAAATTTAAAAAAAATTTTTTTAATTGTAATTAATGAACTAAAGTCTATTATAGAAAATATAAAATACTACAAAAATATACAGCATGAATTGAAAAGAGAATTTTATAATCTTGTTATAAATTACAGCATAAAAAAACCGGATTCACCTGAATTGAATTAACGCGGTAGCATGTCTCTTGCTAAAAAAATCAACTGAGAAATCAGGTAAAATCAAATGAAATTTCAGTCTCATTTCTCAATTGATTTCATCTAATTTCTTATTTGATTTCTCAGTTGATTTTTTTTAGCAGGGCCGACAAAGAAGAACAATCTTACACATTTCCGTTAAAAAAATATGTGCAAAATTAGTCAAGAAATTATGTTTTAAATTGAATTAAATATCAGTAATTCCGGCTTATAAATAATGGAGCTGGAGCAACAATGCTTGTAAGCCGGAAAGGTTATAAAAATATTGTCTACAAAGAGAGAAGATTAATCTATTGGATTGTAGCAGCGAAAGCCTCAACTTATATGCTCTGATGTGCATTGAAACACTCAGCAACTGGAAGTCTACCAAACAAGGTAAACTATAAGAATGTAAAATATTATTTTTCTCAATCTAAATTTTCAAAATTACAACTTTTCTCTTTTCTAACTCTAATGAGAAAAATTACACTATTTACCTCGGGTGTAAAGGCTGTGTTACGAAACTCGTAACAGCCTTTGCCCGCGGCTCGGGATGTAAACCTCTCGTTTTGTGAATCCAGCTTTTCCACCCTAGGTAAATAATGTATTATTACACTAGGGAAGCAAAATTCAATTTTTAATATCTATTTTTAGGGATCGAAATAGCTCTTTTTACCCAAGAGGACAAAATAGCTCTTTTTTACCCAAAGGGACAAAATAATTTATTTTGCTCCCTAGATGTAAAATAATTTCATTAAATAAAACAAAATTTAATTTCTATTAATTTATAAGTTAAAATAATAAATAATATTAAAAATTTGTCTTGTCAAATTATTTATGTAATATACTTTAGAAATTAATATAATCATATAATAAATACATTGTCTCTCTAATATCCAAATTGCCTAATGAGGTTTATGTTTATAAAATATATAAAACAAATAAATTAATAAATATAAATTTATAAAAAATAAATCTTTGTGCAGATATGTTTAAATACTGTAACGATAGAATTTAGAGAAGGGAGTGAATTGATACAACCTGAATATTATGAATATAACATAAAAATCAGTGTAACAAAATCATTGATTAAAAATTTATACCTAGCAAAAATTAGAAAATTAATTTTAAACAGAAATAAATTTTGATATACTTTTAAATGATTTATTAACATTGTTTATTATTATAAAATTTTAAAAAAAGTTCTACATTTTGCGTGCAAAATGTTTTTTTTAAACTGTAAAATGTCTGTACATGAAATAATTACCAATATAAAATAATGAACGTGTTTAAGAGAATTACAAATATAATTTTATCACTTAACTTATTTTATTTTTTTGTACGCATATAAAATTTTCAAATGTCAGTCTCATTATGTTATTAAGCTGTGCTAGAATGACTATTTGTTGTACCACTGATAGCATTAAACAAAGCTGCACTATTACGCTTAAAATTTGTCATCTGAGCATCTGGCCACAATGACTCTCCTAGTATTGACGATAAGCTTTGACAAAAATGTTGATAATTTTCCCGCAATGCCTCTTGATATTCTTGTTGATCACAACTAATTAGTTTACTATTTATTTGTAGTGCTGTATAACAAATTTTTACAAATTCCCTGAAATAAAAATCAAATATTATATTAGAAAAAATAAAATAAACATAAAATATTTAATAAAAAATTAAAATTTTTTCAATTCTTATCATTCTATTGATATATAATAAATATATTCATTTTATGATGTATTTCTTTCTTACCTAAAAACATCTTTGAGTTCTTGGACTAAGTCTTCAGGATAATCAGATGATGTTGGGCTTAGGAACGCATAAGCGTATGCGAGAGGACCAGCGTTTACTGTAACACAGATACTTCCTTGAAGTTTTAATTGCAATTTTTTTGCATCTACTTGACCTCCACCAGTCAAGGCAACGTCTTGTAATTCCTGCACCCTTTGTCTCATTTCATCAAGAGCTACTTGAATAGGACTCAGTTCTACAGTTTCTTTTTTTATTACTTGGATACGCTTTTTTACGTAAGGAAATGAAGATTGCGCTGAAATAAAAAAAAATTAGCTATATGAATTAGTAATTATTGAAATTAGAAAGAAAAATGATTAAAAATATGAAAGTACTGGTAAGAATTATTCTCCGTTTCCATTGTTCTTGCGGATTTCCTCTGGCTTTATTTTCTTGGGTAAAAGGAATCTCAAACATAAAACAAGATATATCATGATTTCGTTCAAAATCCGTCAATCGATTCTCAAGTTCATTTTCGTCAAAATAAGGCGTGACATAAATGATTTGTACATAAGCTATTTTCGGATCCAGATTTAAAATGTCAACCGCTGAATCCAAAATAATTTTCACATTTTCAGCTCCAAATTTTTCTGAATAAAGTTGAAGTAGTCGCTCAGAAATTTCCGAAAGAGATGTAACTTTAGGCTCTTTATAAATATATTCTACACCATTTTCTTGCTCAAAATATGCCTATTTAATAATACAAAAATTTAATTAACAATAATTAATTCAACATATCATTATAAGTAGCTGAAATTAATCTAAAATGTTAAACGTTCCTTACAATCTGTGATAAATAGTCATATGTGGTTAAAAGCGGTTAATAATGATAAGTTTACCCTGTTAAAAAAATCAGGTGATAAATCACCTGAGAAATTAAGTGATTTATCATGTCAAAATATCATGTAACGATTTTTTTGGTTTCTACACATTTCAAACTATGCTTAGTCGATTCAGAACAGTTTTTGAAAATTTTGAACTTAGAAAATTTTTTAGATATTTTGGTCTTAGAAAAAATTTAGACTAATTTTACAAAAAAATTTCTAGGTTCAAAAATTTAAAAAAATTTAAAAAAATTGTTTTGAATCGACTAAGCATGGTTTGAAACGTGTGAAAACCGAAAAAATCGTTACATGATATTTTGACATGATAAATCACCTAAGAAATCAAGTGATTTGTCACCTGGGCTACAAAGGGCCATCGCGCAATCCTCCTGATACCTCCTGACGGTCGGTGATATCGTAGAATGGGGCTGATCGCGTAATATGGGGCTAATCGAACAAATTGCAAATTTCTGTTTATAAATTTTATATTCCATTTTTAGAATTTTTTTAGGTGTATTCATTTCTTTAAAGTAAAGCATCATTGTATTATAGCAGTTTATTTAAAAATTGGCCTATGGCTAATAGCTAAAAAGGCCAAGGAAAAAAAAGAGTTCATTTAAAAAGTCGTAAAACAAATAATAAGAAATTAAAAAACAAAATTTTGCAATTTACTGGTACATCTATGGTATATCATTGTGAGAATATTCTTTTTACTATAATATGGATTCTCCGTGTATAATTTTTTTGTTTCAGATGAACCGCATTAGAATTTCTTTGAGAAAAGAACATAACGTTTTAATAAATGATTGTATAACATAAAAATGTAAATATAAAGTTATTACTACATTATAAATTTATAGTCATAAAATTCTTCGTTATGTCATACAACCCAAAGATGAAATTAAACTTACCGATCCAAAAAAGGCCACCTTATAAAATCGCCCAAATAATCTGTTGCAATTTTTATTTGCTTGAACTATTTTATTACAAGTCTGCGTCAAATGTGAATAACAATTTGCTAATGCTCCATAATTTCTTTTCTTTTCATACATTGGTATTATTAAACGATATAAATGTCCAAGTAGTTCAAATCTTTCTGCTTTGTCTAAAAGTTCTGCACAAGTTTCCAATTGCTCCAATAAAATAGGTTCATTGTAATGCACATCTTGAACTCCAGCGTCAAGCTTAAGACCTTTTTCATCTTTCGGTATATTTTTTGATATTTTATCAAAAACTTCTGCACCCCAATCACTTAATTTATTTAACTTCAAATATTCTGCCATCAATGCAGAAATATGTAGTTGGCAACATGCAGCCTATATTGCAAATTTGAATTTATATTTTTATAATAAGATTATAACTTGAGTATTCTATCTTATTGTTATTATTACGATTGAAAAATCTATTAATTACCACCAACAAGAATCATTTAAAAAATGTTTATAAATAAAGATGTTTCATTCATCAATGTTTCAGAAGTTTTTGTAAACTTCTAAAAACACTAATAATCAAATAAGAATACGTGATTACATACATTAAAATATATAACAATCGATTACAGAGTGAAACGGACAACAAAAGAACGGTGAGTTTATCTATCGTCATTATAAGTATCCGTTATTCGTAGTGCAACTAGCGTCATCACTGTACAGATTTTTCGTTCGTATAGTGACAATACTAAATACACCACTTGTTGTTTTGATACCCATTCAACTAGACTCTAGTTAAATTGTAAAGCAATATATGAGATAACGATAAAAATTACCCTTTGAGAAATATGAAATCGAGGAAAACTATTTAACCATAATTAGTCATGAGGTATCCTATACCCCAAGTGATTTTTCACCTTAATCTTGGCGTATTAAATTAAATAAAAAGACGAATTATTTTATTATGTGCCAATGTTTTTATGTATAATCGATAAATTCTGTTAAAGAAAAGTTTAAAATATTTATACTAATATTTTTTTCTATTATTCCTAGCGTGACTTCACGTGAGCTTTGGAAGCTTTGAGCAATTAAAGCTTTAAAAACAAATCTTGTTCATAGTTAATAGACTTCTTCATCATAATTTTTATATTATTTAATCTTACAAGTGTTGTAGTTTTATTAAATTTTTGTTATTATTTATTAAAAACATACCTCAGAATAATTTTTATATTGAATATGATTTCGGGCCATAGTTTCCAACCATGTATGTCTCAGTTCTGGAGTACTAGCATAAGAATTTGCCAAACTATGTTCAAGATCTAATAACATTTCAGGATCATTATTATGTTCCCTCATTTGTGCAGTAGCCATTAGAATAGTTCTGATTCTTTTATTTAAATCTTGAACTTCAATAGGAAATGCAGTGCCTTTCATAACCTTGTCAGAACAAGCATAACTATTTATCAAAGAAAGAGATTCTTGGAACCTTGAATTATTTAAACCAATAACATTGCCTAACATTTGCGAAACAGAAATCATAACCTATAAATAGTAAAGAATAAAATGGAATAAAAATAGCACACATTAATTAGCTCATTGCATTTTTATGTAACCAAATTCTTTTTTTAAGCCTAAAATTGTTTGAATTTTTTAAACTAAATTTATTGACACTCTACTGACAAAACTATGGGATCCATATGAGATTCACATATGGAAATCATGTGGAACCCTTATGGTTTCTTGACTCTCAAGGGGCCCATGTGAGATTTCGTTGCAGTTCCCATGTGGGTCCCACATAGTTCGCTTATGTTTCCCTTAACGAACCCACATAAATTTATAAAAAATTCATGTATAATGCAAAATTTACATGGGACTCACAAAGGAAACACGTGAGAATTGTGCAGGACACACGCGAGTGCCACATAGTTCCCATATATTTATATATATTTAGAACTCCGGCTAGTGCTCGTATTTTGGGATACATTCCAGCTAGGATATTCAGCTGGACGTCCAGCCAGATATGTTACTATTACAGTTAATGATATGAAGATGTAAATATTTCATTATTGTTCTTAGATTATTTTCTATAATTATAACATCCCTGTTAAAAAAATCAGGTGATTTGTAACCTTATTTTTTTACCAGGGTTTGCAAGATAATGCCTTCATAACTATTTTTTGCCATACCCTGGCCGCAAGTACCACTTTCGTCCCAGCTTCGAAAAACAAAAGTTATATTTTCGACCTGGGTATGGCGAAAAATAGTATACATACCACGGGAGGTAAAATAGCGTCCTCATATAATGGCATGTTTACAGGATTTTTTACGAATCATTGTATAATGTACTATATAATATTGACTAGACTTGTTAGCAGGCTTCCTTGACCTTGTCAAGTTTATTTTGTTATAAAATGATTTAAAATTAAATTTTTGGAAATAAGTTAAAAAAACAACTTTTATTTATCAAAAGTAGAAAAAAAAGATGCAATGAGCGATTTAAATAAATTTTAAATTATTATAAAAAGATTACTTGAAGATGAACTCTAGTCAATCCTTTTCTATTTGTAAATTCGAAGTTGCTTCGCATTAGTAGATAAAGTAAAGCACATGATTCTTGTCTAATAGAACTTAGTTTACTATTGCAACATTTGAGTAACTCAAAGCACAATTGACCACAAAGAACTGCATTACCTATAAAACCAAACTTTCATTGAAAAAAAAAAAATTATCTTCTATATGATTCATTTTTTAAAATGAACTTGAATATAGAACGCTGCCAAGTGCTTTGGCGCAATGCTTTCTCATAGAGCTCATTGAGTTAAAGTAATTTGATTTTATTTTATAAAATGTGATTTCAATGTAAAAAACAATTTCTATTCAAGAAAAATTAGTGAGTGTGAGAGAGTGATTAGGAAATAGGAAGAGAGTCAGGGATTGATAAAAATAGGGTAAAAATGAGGATCAATCTAAGATAGAAGGACTGAGAGGAAGTGAGGAACTAAGAAAAGAGTTAGTAAAAGCGTTAAGAAAATTATTTTTTAAAAGCTTGTTTTATAAAGACAGTAGCAAATAACTTGTGTACAGATTTTAGAGCAAATCTATCGAGTAGTTTACGTAAAATAAAAAAAAATGAAAAATGAAAATTTTTTCTAAAATTAAAACTACAAAATCGGTTTTTAAACGTTATTTATTTTAATAGTTGAAAATAATTCTCATGCAAATTTCAAAGCAAATTCATCAAGTAATTAACGTAAAATAGAAAAAAAATGAAAAGATCAAAATTTTTTTTCAATTTTTCAAATGGTTTTAAAATTAAAATTATACTAAGAAAATCAATTTTTAATAGTTTTCCACCTATTTGGACAAAAAAATAGATAGTAAGCAAAATTGGAAGCAAATCCATCAAGTAGTTTTCGAGATAAAATTGGCGTAACGAACACACACACGCACACACGCGCACACGCACACACACACGCATGCATACAGACATTTTCTGGGAACCACTTTATTCGACTCCCTGAGTCTAAATATGTACAAATTAATGAAAAAATAGAAAAAAAAATTGTTTTTGACAATACAATGCTTTCTCTATGAGAAAGCAATAATTCTTCACACAAAAGTTTATTTTAAATTTTATTACCTTCAAATAGTGTTATTGAATAATTATTGAGAAATGCTCTCAAAGCAGCAAATACATGGCGATACAGATTTTCAGATTGTCCTATTCGAAGAAACGTCAAATAAATATTAATAATTTGATGGATGACTGGATTACATCCATTAGCTTCAAGTAATAAATCCTGAAAAATTATAATATTAAATTCAATCAATTTTTAACTAAAAAGAATTTGAAAAGGTTTTTAGGGTTAATAAATGAATGATTGAGCCCTAATTAAACCGACTATGTAATCAAATAAAAGTATGGAAATGATTTAGTTGAAATTTTGTAACTATAGGTGATTTTGTATAAAAGTTATCAATGTTTAGGATTGTACTATTCAACACATTTTTGACACATAATGCGAAAACACAAAATCAAAACATGAATTTTGAATAATTTATGTATCGAATAGGAAAAAATTAGAAAAGAACACGAGTAAAAATATTAAAATAATAGCGAAAAACAATATTTTGTTGAAATTATTTTATCACAAAATTCAAAATATATTTTTGGAATGTCTTAAATATTGAAGAAACTAAAATATAAAATACTATATTATATTCGCTTTTCCCGCGCTTTCAAAAACGCTTTTTTTAAACAATTATATTCTTTACCTTAAAATGTAAACAAAATAATCCCAAGCAATCAAGAACTATAAGGCCAATTTCTACTGCTAAATTAGCTTGAATAGTAATATAATGTGATTCATTTTTACTATCCAATAATTTTTCTCGAAGACCTGTTGAATTCTGTGGTTGCAATGTACCAATTATAGGAGGTGTGTCGTTAGAAAAATCAGGAGGAGCCATCCTAGCAGGCAGTGTTCTGGACTTAATACTTCTTGGCATATCGTGTTCTGTTTCGATATTTGCTGATAGTAATCTCTTACCTAGATACTTAAAATGATGCAGTGATAATCTGTAACATAAAAATATGTAACTGTCAATTATATTTTATTGTTTTAGGGAAAATGAATTTGGTACTGTAATGAGATAACCAGTGCGTCATCTAAAATTTATACTTGCACGTACATATGAGGCAATAATTGCCTTCTTTTAAAGCTTAAAAAGAGTTTATGTATAAAAACTTAAACAGTCCGAAATGGAGTATAATACTATCAATCATTTAGATATTAAATTTTTACAAATATTTTTGAGTATTAAAATTATTAAGAAAATATAAATATTGGTAATATCTCTACTTTATTTACTAAAAAAGAATTTTATGCATGATTGTAATTGAAACAACCATTTCAAAAAACAAATACTTTAACTTATAATAAACATCGTAAATTAAGTATTTTTCGCTAAAATTATTGCTATAATTCTAATAATTATTATTATAATTTCGGTAATGAAGTTATTAATAATGGTATAGTAAACTTCGTGTTAATATTTTTAAATTATAAAATCATCTATATAAATTATAAATGCAAATTGTGAATTTCACTTACTCAATCACTGACAAAAATTTCTGAATTTCCTTTTCGTTACATTGTTGCCACCATGATACCATTTGATCATCTTCCAAATATTTAACAACAAATAAGAAACAAATTAGTAAATCTTGTATTTCAGAGGGTTCAAATTTATCATGTTTCAATGAAGTGGTGCAAGTTTTCGATATACTAATTAAAAACGATTGTTCTGCTGACTCGTTTAATTCGTTATTACACTCTGAAAGTTCACCATTACGAGCATTTGATTCTTGAAAAGTATAAGATTGTGTAACAGTGGTTGGAATAGATAAATCACATTCGATACTTGTACGTGAACATTCATTAGATATATTGCGACCAGCTATAGTAGCTAAATATCCTGAATCTTTTATTTTTGTAGAGCTCCTAAAATAAAATAATTACGATCCTATATATGATTAAGTAATTAGAAAAATTATTTTTAGTTTAACTATAATAGTTACATTTTTTGTATACAATCTACACAATATACAGTGAGAATTACAGAAAAGTATAGATAGGAAATCAATGAGTGCGAAAAAGCATGTAGAAGCTTTGATAGTGTGAAAGCAAAAGACTACTTTTTATCTGTTTGCTTTTTAGTCCTGACTGCGACTATTTAATTCACTCACAATAACGAAATTTCATATATTTTCATCTACATTCACTGTTTCTTATCAATACTTTTCTGAAAATTTTACTGAATATTTTCATTAAAATAGTAAATTAAGCGAATTGAAAGAAATGAAATATTTTTACATTTTGAAGGATAAGATGATTTCTTGATTTCAGAAATGCGTATATGAATATATCTAAATACCGCGATTATACTTTTTGGATTCAACAAAATAAGCTAAGATGGGAAAAAATATTATAAAAAAATTTTCTCAATATATTGGCAATGTGTTTGCTAATATTTCATTATATTTTATTTTATGTCCGAGCAGGCCGTATTTGGTCGAATATCTATAAAGAATGCTAAATCTGTAAAGACATTGCATACGTTCTTGTTCAAATCTCGACGATATTCGCGTTTTTATATTCTCATGGGGAGTATCGATAGCTCTATACTCCCTAAGAGAGTATTGAATGTGATATATATAGTAAAATATCGCTTGGGTTGACCGTAAGTCATGAGTGACATCGATTCTTAGGTTGATGAAAACAATAATGCCATCAGATATGTCAATGCTCATACAAATTCATGTTCATCAAATGTCTCAATTATTAATTCGATTGTTTTTTTTTATGAAAAAAAAAACAATTCTCTATGCTACCGAACTCAGCTACAAAATAGATTAAGTAGAGAGGGAAGAAGAGAAAGCATTTTCTCAAAAATAGACAAAGTGGTGGGCAAAGAAGGGGAGGCATTTTGCTTGCTTTAGCGAGTCCCAAATATTCGTTATTCGTGCCGGGCATTTGTTTATAGGAGATAAAAAAATTGGTTTGAAGTGCCAAAAGTAGCTAAAAGTTACATTAAAGGAGAAAGTTTTTACATGGTTAGCACATATAAAATCGAAGTTCACTTTTTCTCCAAAAGTTCTCACTTAAAAACTCACTTATAGATTTGCTTGGAGAGAATACCGAACGCTCGTTACAGCGAGAGTCGGGTGTATATATGAAATGTAAATATTTTATTAATTCTGTACCTGTTAGGAGATTTTACTGAAGAACTTGTAGATGTACACACATTATCATCAGAATTGTTTCTATTCTTTTGCATTAGTCCAGCAGATATAAGTGTTTTATTACAAGCTTTAGTTGATACATTTTGTTGCAGATCACTTTTTGAATTATTTGTCCACTCTAAGCAATCAAGATTTTCTAATACGATTTCTAACAAAGGTACGTATAAGGCTGCAATTCTACCCATTCGTCCCTTTAAGAAAATTTCTATTAAAACACTGACAAATTATTAAAGTTTTTGCATAATACTATATTACATATAAATAAAAATATTTTTAGGTAGTTTTTTAATTTTTAGAAAGATCTAAAAATAAAATTATAGTTATGCGTGTAACTAAAATATCAGCAAAGTATCAGTGCTACTTAGCGTGTAAAATTCTATAAAAATAATTATTGAAATGTAGTACTTTAACATTATTTTTTATAAGACGTTTACACCGGGAATCAGTAAAAGAAAGACTTTTTACTGATATTGATCTGATGGATGTTTAAAAATGAAAGCTTAGTTTAGATGTTGAAATTGAAAGAAACATACATTAACATATACATCATGTAAAATATTGAAATACTGATTATAAAAGGCGATTTTTCTGAAATTGAAAAGACTATAATGGAGGTACTTTTTAAGTTTTTATTTAAAATTCTACCGGGGTGATTCTAAACAAGGGTATTCTGTCTGCCTATCTTTATTTATTATTGTTTTTAGTTTTGTTTATATTGATTTAACTACAAAACTGATAAAAATATTATTCGATTTGTTTATTCTTCAATCGACATATGTATTGTTTTTAATTTTAAACATATTGAGATTAAAGGATACTTATTGTTACATACCTTGTCTTGATATCTATCATCCAATTCGTGTTTGGCTAATAAATTTTTTAAAGTAGAAATAGCTATTTTACGAATTTGTGCGCTTTCGTTAAAACATATTTTTACTTGTTGCAGTATTAATCCTGCAAGAAAATGATATTGTCGAAAATTATCAGACAAACAATATTCATTGTTAGGTATATCTGAAAAAGAAAAAGAAATCAGATTCTATAGTAAATAATTTATAATCTTTTTTTTTATTTGTTTAAGACAACTAGAGTTCAGTGTTATATATACAAAACTTTAGACTTAAATCACATTAAGAAATAATTATTTATAAAATCATTTCGCGCTCTTAGTTAATAATGTACTATTATAGTTTTTTAAAGTAATTATGAAGGCTTTTTTAAAAGTTTTCATCTGAATGTTCGAACACTACTTGAATTTTTAATATGGAACCATTCGTCATGAAACTTTTTTTGATTTGAGATTTTCATTCAGATGTGGTAAAAACACTAAGTATAAATATTTTTTTTTAACAATTCCTAATACAAAATAATAATAAAGTTACTTTTTTATAATTATTTATTGAATTATTACCTTTGGTTGGCGATAAACATTGCGTTAACGGTAGATTAAAAGAAATATAGTGTTCATGAGAACATATGATTTGAAGAAACTTCAATTTAAATTCACTTAAAATATTGGAACTTTCAAGGGAAAATTTACTCATATAGAAGTTGACTAATTTGAAAATCAAACCTCGATCCATGAATGTAAGATTGCGCTAAAAATAAAAATAAATTGTAAATCTTTATTTTTTTGATAATTATCTGTAAAAGCAATGAAGCAACTATTTACTTTGAGAAAATGAGCCAAGTTTGTGTTGAGAGTTAATGTTTCAACAGGCATTTCGTTATGATGGTTTATTATATATAAAACAATAGTCTGAATAATCGTTTGCATTTTTTCTTGATACTCTTTTGGAAATCTTTCAAATCTGTGCATCTAATTTAAATCAAATTGGGAGGATATTATTCAAATAAATTTCCTTTAAATATGTAATACAAAAACAAACTTTACCTTTATTCTACCAGTCGCAAGAAGATGTAATGCCATACTTTTAATTATAATATCAAAAAATAATCCACAATGGAATAATAATTTATTGAATAAAAGCACATTTTCATCATTTGAACATGATAAAATTGACATATATTTAATAAGCTGTTCATGAACGGTTAACATACCATTAAATTTATTTTTCGGTATTACAAAAATATACTGAAATTCATAAGATTATTACAAAAAATATAAAAATAGAATTATAACATAAATGCGTGTGCATATATATACGCATAAATTGTGTTAATATTTTTTACCTTAACATAGACTAATAAAATCTCTTGACGCCCAGCTTTTTGAATCAAATCAATGATATGAATTAACAATCTAATAATATGATGCCCTACTTCATCATTTATGTTACACGTTAATAATGTAAATAACTGATTTAGAATTATCGGTAAAAATTTAATAATAGTTGCTAATTGAATATCATGAGCTGCTTTCAATACTTTACACACTTCTGAATCAGAAGGTTTTGCAGTTGGTATTGGATCCGTTATTTTTTCAGCAATGATAAATAAATTATCCAAATGTATATCATTTGTAAAAACAGTTGAATTTATTTTAATAGTAACTGTGAATATTGGTTTTTGCGAATCAATCCATAAGATTTCGGGCCCAGCATACTGAAGATCAATAAAACGTAAGGAATTGAATATTAAAATATTAAATTAAATATTATATTATATGCTATTGGCCAAGTACACAGAATACTTATGAGAGAATCTATTGAATTTTTCACCTTAATTTTATTATTTTAACTTTAGTTACTTGCTTCGTTTCTTTTATTAAAAAATCCAGAAGACAGACATCAGATTTTGAAATAAAAAAGAAAAACAATCAAAGCAGCTAACTTAGGTGAAAGTAGTAAAATTAAAGCAAAAAGTTCAATATTGTCTCTTTCATCAGGATATGTATCAGCTCCGTATATAATACGTGTATTGTTATAGCGTGAAACACTTATATTTATAAAAGATATTAGGTGTTGTTAATTTTCACTCTAAAACATTGCCATTTAATACAAGTATTAACAAATTGTAAACGCGAGGGGTTAACTGGATAATTTTAAGGATGTGTGTCCTCTTCGGATTAGCAGGTGTTAATGTGTTGTAAACTTGTATTGTTTTTGTGTTCTTTCTCTGATTCACGTTTTGATCTATTAAAATATTGTTGGTAGAAGGATTGTGTCAAGGGTTTAATATCTTCCTCCTTTTCCCACGCAACTCTTTTATAATCTCTTAATTATTTTGACCGATATTAAGTTTTATAGTTCTTTCTTTTTTTTGTATTGTTTTATTTATTTTTTCTTCGCATTTTTTGTCTTATTTCATGTATTTTTTAGAGGTTTAATTTATATTCTTAATTTATTTTATTTTTACATTTTGGCCATTTAAATTCCTCGAACTTTACTTTTTCGTTTTATTTAAATAATTTTTGGAGATACCTTGCAGTGGTTTGCTTGCGTTCCAAATATACAATAATTATGATAATTTTTATTAAAAGATTATTTTTTTGTGAATTTTATATTTTTAATTAATTTAACTTTGTATTATTTTTTGTTTATTAGTTTTGTACCATAAACAGGAGCTTTTCATCGCTCCCAAAACGTCAATAGTATTAATAAAGATTTTCACTTTGGTTAATGACAGATCAATAAATTTACTTCATATAAAAAATTATTTGCAGACTGCAACTATAAATATATTTAATGATGCTACTACTTTAGCGCTTCTAAATACTTATAAAATAGGATATGCAAAAAATGTGTGTGAGAAACTAACATTAAAAAAATCAGAGGCGAAATTTATATGAAAATATGTTGCTATGTTTGCATGATCTTTCATTTAATTTCGAAATATTACGCATTAATAGATTTTCATATAAACTCATATTTGATATATGTTTTATATTTTTATTAAAATATTGTGAATGAAAATAATTTATTTTTAGAAAAAGTTTATATGTACGCTTGTATACGTTTTAAAATTTCAAATAAGATAATAACTTACTCCTTTTCCAAGGCCAAGAGGTTCAATTGACAAATAACCATCTGGTAAATCTGTAGCTACTGGTAGAATTTGTGTTCTTTCTTCTATAAAGGCATGCCTACATAATTCCAAAATAATATTAAATACGAAATTTTTATACTTCAATGATGAGTATTTGAATTTCAACTGTAATATTTACCTGCCCTTATTTAATAATGGCAGCCAAGCATATCCTAAACAACTTTCGATTACATTTTCTTTTCTTTTATTCAAGTCACAACTTATATGATAAAAAGAAAAAAGAAGATGATGTTTCTTATGAAATTTAAGAGGCAATCTCATTTTTATTTCTTCATACCAAGATGGAGTTTCATTATGATGTAAAACTGGACAAGAAATTTTTGAAATAAAAGGTGAAGCTCCTGGTCGTCCATAGATACACTATAAAAGATATTCGCAGTGAATATTCTGTAGCTTTATATATTACTCCATGTTTTTAAATTCATTATATCAAAAATGATTTATCGTAATAATTTAAAAAGTCATTGTTTGGGAAATATTTTGATCAGTAAATTGATCCTCTATCTACGTATTATATTCATGCATACAAAAATACATACATAAATATACATATAAATAATAATGCATTATGAAACTGGAGATTAAAGTTACATATTTTTCCCGAAGGGAAGTTTACGATCCGAGCGAAGCAAGGGGAGCAAATTCCCAAGGAAGAAATAGACTTTACTCTCGTCTTGGATATTTTTCCTACTTTAACCGTGACCACTTTATTAAGAAGGGGCCGAACTATCTGTCTTTGTCTAATAGCGTTTTTCATCATTTATGTAAACACTATCCGATATAACAAGAAAAAAATAGCAGCCCCCGCTAGATATTAGTATAATTAGTAAATTTTGTAATAACAACCAAATTTTTTACCGTATAGTTTTTGACTAATTAGAGACCTACTAGCAATCTAGAATATAACCTATCTTTTTTTGGTAGGTCTCTAATTATTCAAAAACTACGCAGTGAAAAAATTCGGTTGTTATTACAAAATTTACTTATTATACTAATATCTAGCGGGGGCTGCTATTTTTTTCTTGTTATACCGGATAGTGTTTACATAAATGATGAAAAACGCTATTAGACAAAGACAGATAGTTCGGCCCCTTCTTAACTTCAAAAAAGTGGATCTAATTGAAGGAATTGAAATAAAAATTTATTTTTACACTCTGCGCGAAAAGTGGGTACTTTTCTCCCTACCGGCAGAATAAAAAGCACCCACTATTCGCGCCTCGTGTAAAAAAATCGTATATTTACCACGGGACTTAATTAAAAATGCCTTAAATCGTATTACATACGATTTAAGACATTTTTTAAATTAACTCCCTTGGTGAATAATATACTATTTAATAATCACACGTTATTCTGAATTCTGAACATAAATTATCATAATAATTATTTATTGAGAAAAAATTTCTTTTTTATTTTAAAAACTGAATAATATAATTTTGTTAAATTTTATTAATTAATTTGATCATTTGTTACAAATTTTAAGGAAAATTATTCAAATCCATAAATTTTTCATTTACTGTTGGGGTGGGAATAAAAGTACATTAACACACATAGAATCAGAAGTTTGCCATGTTCTCGTCATTGATTCTGGGTATTTCCAAGAGCAAGCATTAGTTTATCTTAGTTTTATCTCGAGAACCACAAAACATTTTCCAATAGACATAATAAACTTTTTTGCCATACTCTGCCCAAAAGTACCACTTCTACTCCCGGCTCAAAATCGCAGAGGTGGTCCTTTTGGCCCGGGTATGGCAAAAAATCGTATATGCACCACGGAAGGTAAAATGGACAACCCATAGCACGAGTTTGCCACCCTCGGCTTCGCCTCGGGTGTCAATTCACTCGTGCTATGGCCTGTCCTTTATTTTACCTCCCTAGGTGCATAATATACTATTAAGGATGTTCAATGGTGTCATGCGGGGAGGTGAAGAGTCAGAGGGGTACCCTATGCTTTAACATAGGAAAGAAGGATCGCTGCCAACTTAAAGTAATGAAATATTTTTCAACAAAAAGTTCTTTGAATGGCACTTAGAGACAGAATATATTATTCAAATTACATTTAAACGTTTTTATTTAATAAATAAAACATTTTAAAATGTTATTTAATTTATTTTAAATTAATTTAAGTTCGGTAATGTGTTGAATGAAATTTGGCAACGCAGTGCTTCTATTTGTAGGTTAAGCTTAGCAGAAAAATATTATCTTTCAATTCAAAACTTATGTTATATATACGCTACGTTGTCAAATCTCTTACGTAGCAGTAGCGGGTTTTCAAAAATTAACTCTTACTTTATCTTTAACTTTGGAAATCTCTGTCAATTTTCCTGAAAGGTATATAAAAAACTATATGAAATGAATCCTTAGATAATATACTTTCATAATATCTAAATTTTAATTTTATCTGTTAACTTTTATGACAGAAATTTATATAAAACACAATCGATTCTCAGATCGCCCATAAGAGCCCATGTTATTTTTCGTATTTTTAACATTAAATTTCTCGAAAAAACATGCGGAATGAAATATGGAAAAAAATTGAGGTACTTTAATTTGATATAATAAATCATATTTCAAAATTTCAAAGCAACTTTTACGTAACCATTGAACATCCTTAAATTTTTCAAAATTACAGTCCTCTAAGAGTTAATAAACATAAAACATATGAATCTACAATAAAACAGCTTACCTTTAATGGTGGGGCAGTTGCAGAGTCATCATCTTTCATTTCAATAATGCAAGTGATATTCCTTGCTCTGCTGAATATTTTTTGTGTATCAAATAAAAGACTTTGTGGATATACATATAAATGATTCATAAATGTAGTAAATGGATAAACTTCATTTTCACGAGTACTTTCAAATTCTGCAATTTCCAGTGTTATTTCAGATGTTGGTGGTATAGGAAATGGTTTTAATAAAGCGAGAGATGTTGATAAACAATCTGCAATTGTAATTTTTATAAATATTTATATATAATAATACCTCATGGTATAAGAGGAGTTTCAACTTCAAAATTCTGAAATTTCAATTTTTAAAATTTTGAAGTCTGTTACGCGGGAAAATAATCTTTCATGCTAAGGGTGTGTTTCGAAATTGATTACAGTACTGGCCAGTAACACAAGTGGCAACCGATATAAATTTTAGCGGTTTGTATATTACGTGAAAATTTAGCAGTATATTAACGAAAACATTTTCTTGCATTTTTTTGAAATCAATACTTTTTGAAAAAAAATCATAAATCTTACAATTAAGTTAAAAATGACTAGGTTGAGGGGCTTCAAAAACCATAACGGTCTTTTTCCACGCGGTAGCCTGTGGCCCATTGCGTAAAAATGACTAAATTTTCTTAATTTTTGGCAAATTAGAAAGTTTTAAGAAATTTTTCCCGTTGTCACTAATTTTATTCATTTTTCGAATTTGTGAGTGTAGGAAATAACGGAAAATAACACTGTTGAAAATATTCATGCAAGTTTCCATGTAGATATTCATGTGATATTCCCGTAGATATCCATGTAAATTATAATGATTTCTATGTGGATATCCACGTAGATATCTACCTCGAAATCAGTGTGGATATCCAGGTGCATCATCTACATCAAACTCTATATAAAGATCCAAGTGAATTTTCTGAATTATCTACGTGGATTTTTACAAAATTTACGTGAATTTTTACGAAATTTATGTGGATTTGCATGAATATTTATATATAATTAGAAATAGATGATCCAGCTGGTATTCACGTTGATATGCACGCTGATTTCGATGTAGATATCTACGTGGATATCCATATAGAAATCATTGTAATTTATATGAATATCTACGTGGATATTTATGTGGAAATCGGCATAGATGTTTTCAACATTATAAATTATTGGAAATTTTAGACGAATTCCCATTTAACGGTAATGATGTAACTTTAGTCGATGTATTGTAAAATCGAATGATATTTATGCCGATCGTTAATCAAGATTATTCAGATCATGCATTGTAGCAAAGTATAATAAAAAGTATTATTTAAGTTCCATTGTAAAAAAAGCGATGGAACGTAAAATAGGGTAACGTGAACAGTGAGGGGCATACAAATATATTGAGAAATTAAAAAAAATCGTGTTTTATTCATGTTATTCTTACTTTCCGGAATTTGTGTGATGGCTGCAATTTTTATTTTGATCTGTCCAGGTATTGTAGTTAACTTATTTAATCTATCTGATCTAAACATAATTATCATTATAAAAACGTATATGACAAAAAATAAATTTAACGTAAAATTTATTACATACTTTCTGTATTCACAAAGCATTTTTAACAATTCTTCATCTTTTAGTTTGGTTCCTTCTTGTCTATAAATTGCTGGAAAATCTGATATACAATCTAATTCATTGCTGTATAATTTAAATAAAGGTCTCGCTGTCCAAGCAAAAGGCATTCTGTAACTACCTAATCTAAAACATATTTTTGATTGTGAAAAAAAAATAAGCAAAATGATAAACTTTTAAAAAAGCTATCCAAACATGTACTTTAATAACATAAATACCTTTGGTAACAAGCTTGGACTTGTTTATGTACTTTCATACCTAAACGTGAATCTTTTGCAGTACGTATATATGGCTCAGAGGTTTGGTAAATACTTCCTTGTAAGATTTTATCAATTCTTAGTACAAGAAATATATCTGGATGTGGATTACTTATATTAAATATAGCTTGTCTTATTCTACAAAGGCAAGTGATTGGAATGTTTTCTAAATCATTTGGTAAATCTAAATTATTTTCTGATACATTATCCTGATTTTGAGTTTTAAACAAACTCTGCATACATTCATGGTTGATATCAAAATAAAAATTTTCACTTAATTTTTTATTATATCTGGCATCAAAAATACTTAAAGTTGTATAATATGGTTCTACTTGGCAAAGAGATTCATGCTCACTCATTGGGATTTGTAATCTAAATTTAATTTCATCGCACTTTATGAAAATTCTTTGATTGAATTGATCTTTGTATGGTTCAATATTATTTTCAACAGGTAATAACATTTTATTATTATGCTGGAGAAGGTACATTTGAAAAAGTTTTTTTCTATTTTTTTTTCTGGCTAAAGAAATAGTAATATCTGTTTCTTGAGAATATCTGATTAGTTGTGGATTCATACTCTGCTCTAAACCTTTTAATGTTCCAAAAACCTTAAAAAATTAGTAAATATGAAATATATATTTTTAATGAAAATAATTAAGAAGGTTTGAAATTAATAATTATATACCTGATAAGTTTGACAAGATGATAAAGTAGTATCACAATTCTTTTTTATCCAAGCTGTTTGCTTTTCATCTTGTTGTTTATAATGTTGTAAAACTGTATTTAGTTTCATTGTCCAATCTTGTAATTCACTTTCATTATCAGCAGCAAGTGTATATGATTTATGAGGTCCATTCATTTTTAATTCAAAGCAATATTTTCCTCGCTTTGGATTCCTAACTATTTCCGAACAAAAATCTAAATTTGCAATTTTCACATCACCTTTTTTCTCATCTTTAAAAAATTCTAAAATATATGTGCCATCAACTTGTTGCCTCAAATTGCAATACCTTCTTTTAAAAGACTTTGAGCCAATATTAGAAAACATAGTTCGGTCATTAATTCCAAATTCTGGTCCTTTTAACAAATAGCCTTCCTTAGCAATACCATCACTCTTTGCAAAATTCTGGACATATATATAGATATATATGTATTTAATTTTGATCATTAATTAAAGCATATAAAATAATGAAAATAACACACAAACCTCATCAATTTGATCAAAATCTATATCCATTTCATATATTTCTTCTGATAGTTCATTTTTAATCTTCTCTTCATTATATCTAATGTCATAGATTTATATTCATGGAATAAGATATATTTGATAGTTATAATTTTTAATTATCAACTATTTAGATATTATTTACATGAAAAAATTAATTAATTATGAAATATACTTACCCTGGAAGATCAAAATATGAACCACTATATGCAGCATATTTGTAATGAATTGAATTCCAATTAGAAAAATAATTATTTATACATTCTTCTACAAATAAATCCATTTCTCCTGATTTTATTTTTGAAATATCTGAGATAACTGTACGATATTCTTTTGGTATTACAATATGCTAAATAAAAAAAAAATGTTAGAACATAATTTATGAGTATTCTATTGTTTAATAATTATTCCAATTTTTTTAAATTAAGTTGAAATTTAATTTTACCGATATATCATCAGAAGGATATAATAATAATTCTCTATGACTATCATTATGAAGAAGAGTTTTATTTTTCAAAATAAAGTTTTCAAAGTCAATGGGATCCACTAAATACTGTTTACACTAAAAATAAACAATGATAATAAATTATATAAAAATAAGAGGCTTTATATAAAAAATAAAAGATTTACCTGTGGAGTACTATCACGAACTACTTGAGACACAGTCTCTCGAAGTTGAGCAGCCATTCCAGGCTTACCCAAGGCTCTTGTAAACCTTCTTTCACTCATTATATTTAAAGTTGTAAGAATTCACTTTTTGACAAATAAAAAGTAACGATGAATGAGACTGTGGTAAGAAAAAAAATGAAAAAAGTAGATAACATCTAATATATAATAATTCATATACTGTTACTAGAATACTATGTATTAATAAAAAAAATCTATAATAATGTTCAGCATTATTAAATGATAAATATAGAATTTACTTTTTTAATTTACAGTTTCGTACTAGTATTATGAACAAATAACTAAGTTTACCTTTGCAAAACACGTTATTTTTATAAATTCTGTTATTTAAATAAATTAATTTTAAATGTCAACTGATTATTTTAAATAATTTTTATACAACTTACCTGTAAATTATATATTAAATTTAAATGCTTAGAATAATGTTCATAAAGATTCTGCTAACTCAAAAAAAAAATTAATTTTTTAAAACTAATTCTTATTTTTAGATTAAACTTTACTTTATTCCACATTACTTTTGTTTTTATTTTGCTTTAAAATTATTACTTGTCCAAAAAAAAATATTTCCATCAGAATATAATTTAAAACTTAACGTAAAGCGATAAACATTTGAAATATACATTTAAATATCGTTTCATTAATTGACAATAAAGCAAAATCTTCTTTTAAAAAGTTCTTTCGGAAACTTGAATTAGCAATCATTTAGTCAAAACAAAATTTTTAACTCGAACCTATGCTCAGCGTGTTTTATACATAGAAATATTAAGGATAGAGTAGGGAAGTCATAGACCGGTCTGTGAACGACAATGTATACTCAAAATAGAAAAAGAAGAGCAACCTCTATAAAACTAATAACTACTATATATACTTACAAAACTTTTGAAATGATAAGAATCGATAGAAAATTTAATGCTCATTAATCATGTGTGAATTAAAAAATTGCTTTTTGCCTAATTTTTGAGATATTAATAAAAACAATTCTAACGGTCAATTTATTCAACAAAATTTTTTCCTTAACAAATCATCGTTACTTACGTTCCTTCGTTCCACGATATTTTTAATCAACTCGCCGTCTTCTATTCGGGGGAATCATTCTATACGTATCTCACACATGACATAAGCTTTATTGACCAATCAGAAAGCTCCTTTAGAGTTATTTCATTTGTGAAACAGTTACAGAATACGGTGTTTAGTAAAAAAAAACTATGAGATAATTAAAATCGTTATTATATGTTTAAACTCATATTTGGCTACAATAAGTGTTAAAAGATAATGTCCTATCGCACATGCATGGATAATCTTAACCACAAACAATTATTTAAAGTTCTTATTCTGATAATAAACGTTTTTTTAAATATTTATTTATAATAATGTATATTTTAATTAATCCCACTTTTCGCCCTTACAGAAAGAAATGCAGATTTTCTACCCAAATTCTACAGAAACTCTGCAGAAATTCTTCTAAACACAATGCAGGTTTTTATGCTGAATTTCTGCATAGGTTTTCTTATATTCTACAATAAAAGTCTACAGAAATTCTGCAAAAACAATTAATATTCCAGAAAATACAGAAAAAATTGTAATTTTTTTATTAAATTTCTGTTAAATTAAAATAAAGTTATAAAAAGAATATTTTTGTTTATTTCATTATAATATTACAAAATAATACTCTATAACTATTTTCCTGTGAAAGGAAAAATAAAAACCATGAAAATTATCATTTCTATCACTGTTTTTTTTGCATATTCACCATCAAACATTATATAGAGAAAGAAAGAAAAAGAGGGGAAATCGCGAGCCGCTATTGCTTTCTTTATTTATTCAGATTTGTGTCTTATATATAGTATGCATGTTTACATATAATCTATGTTTGACATCAATCATCAGTCCCGCGAGTTTTTGTTTATACAGTCGACGATCTGAGTCCCGCCGCCTTCTCCTCCATCGACTCGCTCGTGCGTTACCCCCACTCGCTGACTAAAAGAATTTGTTTCCAAACATTTTGAGTCCCGCCGCTGCTCTATGCGACTTTTTCACTTGTAAAAATGGGTTTATTAATTTCATTTTTTTGTTTAGGATACAACAAATGTTTATTGAAATAAAAAGTAACAAAGAAATAATACAATATTGCATAATTCTCATTTATATCTGTTGAAAAAAATATAAAAATTAAACTAGATATATTTAATCAATCAATAAAATGTTATTTATTTGAAAATTTAAGTGATTGCTTTATAAATAAAAGATAAAATAAATCTTATTTCATTTCATTTTCATAATAACAATGAGTATTTAGTTCATCAATAAAAAATATATTCTTTAATTTTTAAATTTATGTTACCTATAAATAAAAAAATTTAATTTTTATATTTTTTATAGTAAATATAAATGAGAATTATGCAATATTACAATATTTTTTGTTACCTTTTATTTCAATAAACGTTTATTGTATTCTAAACAAAAAAATTAAACTAATAAATCCATTTTTACAAGTTAAAAAGTCGCATAGAGCAGCGGCGGGACTCAGAATGTTTGGAAACAAATTCTTTTAGTCAGCGAGTGGGGGTAGCGCATGAGCTAGTCGATGGAGGAGAAGGCGGCGGGACTCAGATCGTCGACTGTATGTATATTAAGTACTTTGCTTTTCCGTGAAGGCGCGGACGCGCTTCCTACATACATACACTTCCGTTTCATTAGTTCCGTTGCATCTAGCGTTACGAAATCAATTCACTTTCGTATAATTTTTTTTATACATCGCTTACGGGAAGTGTATACTGTTGGTAAAGAAATTTCTCTTCAAAAATGACATGGGATCTCACGTGAATTCTCACGATCAAATATCAGAAAAATTTTATTTTTCTCGATGCTTGATTCCACGTAAAATCTCATATGAGATCTTACGTGAGATCTCACGTGAAATCTCACGTCAGATTGCGTATTGGAAAAATTTTTGGTAGATGAGATTTCACGTGAGATCGGGTCTCACAGAAAATAAAATTTTTTGGGCACTTGAGATCTCACGTGAGATGGGTGTCGAGAAAAATATAATTTGTCGGCACATGAGATCTCAGGTGAGATGTCATATGAGATCTCGTTTCATTTTATTTCACATAAATCAGAATAACGCGTTCTGCAATGCAAATCTTCAATAATTAGTTTTACCTCAATAAATATAGAATATAAAAAAAATTCTTTATAATAAAGTGTTTTTTTTTAAAATATAATTAAATTAATTTTTTAATATTATCAAGCAATCGAAAATGGTTTTAGTTCAGTATGACTGTAATATTGGCATAGAACGTTGTTCAAGTTGTATAAGTAAAATTTGATTTCTTTGCTTGAATTCTCTCCCAACAAATTTAATAAAATTATATCATTAAATCGAAAAACATTTAGGGAAATTGATTATGAATGTCCAAACAATGAGAAAATATGATAATTTCACTTTCTTACAACAGCGAGCATGCATCAAAATTAACGCAACGCTATATTTGGTAATCCTAATCTCATCACCTTGAGATGTTTCCAGATAATGATTTTCATAAGGGGTTGAGATCGTACGTTCGTCAGGTGAGACATCTTGGCGTTTGGCTAGGTATGTTGTTTTCTAATTCCCTACTTTGGAAAATAATTATTAGTAATTACGTTAGTAGTTATTCTTAAAAAGGATGGACACAAGACAATGAAATTAGTTTACTGTCTGTTTATTATGTTTACAAAATGAGTTGGTTTTTTTTTTGAAGAATTTTGTACTTATTAAAATTACTAGTTTGAATATTAACATTATATATCTATCCATGTTGTATACATATTCAAAGTGAAAAATTTAAAATATAAACATATTAGACCTCGTTTGTATTTGCTTCTTTTTCTAGAAATCTATTTTCCGTATTTTTATTAACTTTAATTGTTAAACAAAATTAACTTGATTTTCTAATCAATATAGTCAGTACTTTAAATTGTCTATTTATATAAAACTAATGCAAAATCAAATCTATTTCTAAACTAAAACAATTTATTATGTAATAAGTTGTTATAATATAATCTTATATAACAGCATATTCAAATTATTATTTAAAAAATTATTTTATAATACTAAATTTTACAGATTTAAATACAAATGTAATAAGCAATGTGGAAGGATTCTGGTGAAAGAATTATCATAAGTTTAAATGATCCACATAGCATAAAATAATATAAAAATGTATTTCAAATCTTTTAAGAAATATTTCTCAAATATTTTAGAAATCGTCCATAAAGTGTTGATTTGTAATATTATTGGATAATTATAAAAATAATAAATATATCTTATAAAAATTTTTTCATAATTCATCAGGATTTTGCTTGACATATTTAAAATATCAAAATTTATTTACAAATTTCCAATATATTACTATCTGCTAATCGATGTACTTATTAATTCATGTAAACAATTTTCACATTTTTTTTAAAAACGGACCAACTGCTTGCAAAAGTACACAAACTATATGAAATCGCATAAAATTATAACAAAATAGTCACCTACGGATACATAGATAGATTTTTATGTATGAGAGATCACTTAAGGTGGCTTTGCATACTTCGTAATACATTTAGGATCGTATCTAATTAGGATCTCGCAAGCAAGGACGAAATATTTTTTTTGTTTTTCTTTGATAATTTTTATGAAAAATGTTTATAATCAATTATTATATTTTTAATTTCAATGTTATTTTATTATTTAACAATAAATACCTGTAATGTATCATTAATAAGATTCTAATCGTAAAAATTTTAGTAAATTTTAAAAATATTTTTTACTAAATTTTCTATATTTTTATTAAAAGTCATCAAAGCCACCTTTGAGCATTTACACAATATTGACGTGAATTATTTCAAAACATATTGTAGTCATATATTTTCAATTTTTTAATTGGTTTTTGGATGAAAATAAATTTAAAAGTTTTTGTAGATGTAAATTATTTCGAGAAATATAGTAGTGTTGCCGAAAATTTTCACTGAAAATATTCATATTTTGAAGTAATTAAAGAAATATACTCTAAATACTGAAGTAAAATTTTCTTCAGTATTTTATTTATTTAAGAAATACTTGATGACACATTGTTTTTCAATTTTCTGTGCTATGTGGAGAATACTTTTATTTTGGCTATAACTTATGATTACCTAGGTTGTACCAAATCCACTCGAACTTTTCGCTTGTCAACATGCAATATCACATTCGCAGAAACATATTTTTAATAAAAGTCTTATTATAATTTAAAATAAAGTTTCTTCTTTACAAGTTCATTTTTTTCTTCTGTTTACAATCATTCTTTTGTATTCTTTTTACATTTTTTTTAAACTTGAATTTTTTTAAACTATTACTGTAATTACTGTTGATGCTGCTAGGATCACTATTTTGGTGATGATTATTTTTCTCGCTAATATCTGAAAAGAAAAATAATTATTAATTAATTTTGAGTGAAACAAATTTTCAAATAATTTATGATAATATTTTAAATGATTGAAGAATAGTTTTTTATTGATTATATTGATAAAAAGAAAAACCTAATACCTAAATATAGACCAATATATTTTGATATATTATAGCTTAACACCATTTTTATTTTTTTAGCTTTATTTAGAATTTTCGTATCAGTGATACAATTAAAACTAAGATTATATTTTTCGCTCTCTGTGCGCAAAGCTTGTTTTTGCACACGCATGTATAAAAATGCGTATCTAAAAACAACCTTTTTGCACGTGGTAGGAAAAAAATTTTGTTCGATACGCAAGAGAGCAAGTGACGTTAACCTCGTGTGAACTTTTCACCTTTGCTTCGCTCGGGCGCAAACGTCTACACGAGATTGAAATCACTTTCTCAGACTCGTATCGAAAACAACTATTACGCCACTAGTGCAGAAAATAGGTCTTACCGCACGCACAGGAATCTCGCTATGCTCGAGCAGCAACGCGTATGCAGTAATTGACTGCTTTTTGCACATGTAACGTGGATTATCTTTTCTCATAAGTTAATTTCTAACTGAACAAATTAATGAATAATTCTATTAGTTTTACAGTCATTCATCGGCCTCTGAGAAGGTGTTACAAGTTTCGACGATATATATAAATATTTATATAATTAAATTTTTCAAAAATTTAATTATATAAATATTTATAAAAATTTAACATAAACATTTAGAAAAATATTAACGATAAGTGTACATTACCTTAAATTACTTATATATCTTAAAATGGAAGTTAGAATGTATCCTATTAGAAATCACCGATTGGAAATAATTAAGACGTTTAAAAGCTTAATTACAATCGATTTAAATTAATTCAAATTAATTTAAATTTTTTATTTCAATCATTTTAACTGGCTTTAATTATAGATTTTTAACAGGGAAATTGAACTTACGAAAGGCAGAAAAATGGTCGGCTTTACATGGACCTGCATAACGTGTTTCTATAACAAGTCCTGTAAGACATGCATCTTTCATTATGTGACACCAGCTTGGGTAAGTAATGTTATTAGTAGCACAGAGAGCTATAGGGGTTGAATCCTGATAGTCTCGATTCCTATGTCTATTGCGCTCTAGAATAAGCTCTTTATTTCTAGGGCAGCGATAGAGGCAGGTAATACATCTTGGGCGATTTGTATGAGGTTCCGATAAGCAAAGTTGTCCTGGGCGACACTGGATGCTCATGCAATCTGCATATTCTGAAAATATTCAAATTATGTTATGATCGTTCTATACGTCACAGTATCCTGTAATATTCATTATGATTTTCAATTATATTTATTTATAAAAAGGTTGATGTATTTTAACTCAATCGTGATATGTTTTTTGATGGTTAGATTCTTAAATAATTGAAATATAGTTTTTATTTCGTAATACCTTGAATTTTCTTTTTAAAATTAATTACTAACCAGTTCAGACCCATCGTACATGGCAATGTACATTGACGATTTTTATTTTTTTAAATTGTGCAAAAGTAACTAAAAATTTTTTTAAATAAACATATGGATTAGCTTAAAAATAGGGTCTTTTCTGAATGTACTGGTAATGAAATTTAATTATAGAAAAAAAAATTACTATAAAAAATATTAATGAAAAATAAAATTTCGTAACAGGATTTCGCTTTATAATTGAGTTCTCTTATTTTGTTGATAATATTGAATTATAATTAGGTATAGAAGAATGCCGACGGTGACTTTCCGTACACTAAAAAAAACAACTGTATCTGATATACTCTTACACCTTAAGACTATTGAAGTTACTCCGGCGACGAGTAAAACTAACATAGCCGAAGAGGCCAGCAATGTCTGCTTGACACATAACCAATGGTACTTTAAAATAAAGAAGCAATCCCATTCACGCTTTTTTAAGCATTAAATAATTTTCTCCCGCTAAATTAGAAACTTATAAAATTGAATAAATTGTTAAATTTTTTTTATAAATTATTGATTTTTTTATTATTATTAAACTATTTATTAAATAAACTAGTAAAAATTATTAGAAAAGTATAAAATTTTAATAGAAATCAATATATTATAAAATTTATAAGATTTTTTCAATTTTAATTTTTTTTAAAATTGTGCATGCTTTTTTCAAATTAAGTGGTCACTGTTGAGGTAGAAATAAAGCACATTATGCAACTTCAGAGTAAAGTCTAATTTCTCCCTTTACTTTAAGCGAGAGGAGTAATTCCCTTCTAAGGGAATTTACTCCTCTCGCTTCGCTTTGCTTACTCGAATCACAAACTTCCCCTGGGGAGAAATATGCGATTCATAGCATAATGTAATATTTTATAGCATACTGTGACCTAAATTCGCACTTCTATCATAATTACCTGTGCCCTAGGAAGCCTATTATTGCACATTATTTTTAACCAACTTCATACCATACAATAATATGCTATCAAAATCATACGTCTAATTTCTATAAGAAACTTGAATGATTTTTAAAAGTAATTTAATTTTTCCCATACAATGGAAATTCACATTATCTCCAACTGGCTTCCATAGAGCTGAGATATCTATCATTTATAAATTGGTTTATTTCATTATTTGCTCTTTGGATTTATAGCTTTCACGGTGAATGTTAGACATTGTTAGAGGGATTTTTCGGATTCCGATCGTGTAAGTTGTAGTTTAGGATACCGATGTTTTGTGAACATTACAGTTCACTTCATGAGGGTAAGCCTGAATCTGATAGTTCAGACTATCCAAATAGAGGCAGAATTTTTTTTCGACGGGGTTTTAGGCAGGGTTTTAAGGCGGAGTTTTTCAGTTGAATGGTTAAGGGTAATGTGTCTTTGGAAACAGAGGTTGCCATATTGGGTTCAGGAAATAGCCATTATCGCTGTTTAGGTTATTTGAATGTTTTAGTATTTCTATAGCTTCTCGTTGTTTTCTTGGAAAGTAAGAGTTGGTTTAGACGAGGATAGTTGTGTTGTTGAAGTCTATTTGGTGGCCGGTTTCGATGTGGTGTTCTGATTGTGTAAAGTATTTCAATTTTACCTTGCTGCTGTGTTTGAGTCTTCTCTTTGAGTCTTTGGTGGATTATTCTTCTAGTTTTTCTTATGTAGACTTTTCCACAGGAGCAAGGTATTTTGTAAACACTGGGGTGTGCAACGGAAGTTTTTTGTCTTTAGGGTTGTGAAGAATTTGTCCTATTTTTGTTAGAGGTATATATGATACGAATGCTGTTTGTTTAGCATTCGTCCGATCTGTTCTGTGACGCCTTGTATATATGGTAGTGTGGGTGTCTTAAGATGAATTTTTTCTTTTTGTTGATGGTGATTTTACATTGGTATCCTAAATCACAACTTACACGGTCAAAATCCGAGAAAACCCTCTAACAATGTCTATATGTTATTTTTTTTTGAGTCTTTATATTTAATACATTTTTTTATTTTACAAAAAGTTCTATCTCCAAACGAAGAGTCCAGCTCCTATAACTTTTACAGTAAAATCAACATGAAAAAATTACCTTGACCACCGGTATAGACGAGACAATTTGTTATGGCAGGTAAAAATGAAAAAGATATACTAACAAGTTTTACCATACTAATCCTCATATTTTCTTGAAGGCCACACTTGTGAATAAGATCACTAATAACTTTCCACAAAATAATGAAATAAAGTCACAAAATTCAAATAATAACTCTAAGAGTACTTTAAAATATATTTTTTCATAGATTTTTTTTCATAATCTAAAAATTTATAAAGCGAAACTACACGGAGAGAATTTTTCTATAAAAATTACAGTGACGGTCACTATAATCGAGGGACATCGTAGAATAGTATGAAAAATTATGAGGCTTTATCGTAAAAATTGTACAGAATTCTGATAATTTTTACGGTGACGCCTCATAATTTTTCATACTATTCTACGATGTCCCTCGATTATATTGACGATCACCATAATTTTTTATAGAAAAATTCTCTCCGTGTACAATTGAAAAATTTTGCTACTTTTTATTTTAAATAATAAAAAGCAAGAATAATAATAAAATAAAAAATACGTGTTTAATCCTTAGTCCAAACATAGCTTTCACAATTTGGTATGAAGACATATTTAGTTAGTAACTATAATATTGTAAAGATTTTAATACAAACAAAGGACAAGATTTGAATACAAATAAAGGACAATTTTAACTTTATTATTTAATATAGCTTTCAAAAATTTTGCGCTTATTATCACTCGCATATGATACTTAAAATAGTTATAAAGTGATAAAAATTTTGGTCTTGAACTTTTTGCAACTCATTTTCTGATGAAAGATTCTGGTAAATTTTTAAGAAAGATGACTTCGAAAAAAGAATTTGTTTGTTTTCAGAAGGCTTATTTAGTGTTAATTGAATAAAGATAAATATTTTTAACATAATTTAAACAAATTGATAATCATAGTAAAAAATGCTAAGAAAATAAGTGAAGAAAGCATTAATAATTAAAATGAAAAAATTCTAGAATGTCAAGTCAAAACTAAATTATATATGATAAAGAAACAGAAAAAGCAAAACATAAGAAAAGGAATTAAATAAGTACAAGGAAAATTTAAGATAACTTACTTCGACAAGGTCCTTTATAAGCGATTGCAATGGCACGACCAGCCCGGCATGCAGCGGCCCTTAGGTGGCAAGCACTTTTATAGGTTACACCATCGACACCACAAACAGGCTTCAGTGACAATCGTTGATAGGAGTTTAGATTGCATCTACGCGAACACTTGACACAGTGGGCACTTAGGTTCTGATCCAGTAGGCAGCTGCGGCCGTGCCGGCAGCGTACCCCGGCACATGAACCTGCGAGTTTCCAGGTATCCAGGGTCACGAGTTGAGGGTCAGTAGGCACAGGTCACGAACAAGATACTCACTGCGACACTGGCCGCTATAAGCGACCGCGAGATCATGATGGTTCTTCCTGCAGATGCGACGTTTGAGTTTACAAACATTGCGATACGTGCGGCCATCAGTACCACAGACCGGGCCATCCATCTCAGCTTGATGCTCTCGACATTCTGGTAGACAAATGCATTGAGGTATTCCCTTTCGTAGTATGCACTTTTTGCCTTCAGTGCACGTCACACCGTCACAGCTTACGCGACAAGAATCGCATTTGACACCACCACCAAGAACCTGCCAAAAAAATAGAGCACCGTTGTCATAGTCCTCATCGCTATAAGCCGTTGTTTCAGGTGCGTTGACTCCATTACAGCATTCCTCTTTTGTTACTCCTTGAGAAAGTATTTCCTTGCAACGACCAGCCCGATTTACATTGGACCAGCATGCCCCTCCTATAACGAAAGTGCTCATCATTTCATACTGAAAAATTCATTACGAAAGATATTTTTTATTAAATACATTTGAGTGATTAGGTATGAGTGTACTTTATTTTCATTGTAAAGTGGTGCACTCACCATTCCTGAACTTCACTTAAGTTCAGGTGAATAATATTTACTAATGATCATGTTTAATTTTTAAATGAGAAAAAAAAATTAAATCACAGGTATTTCTTTTCAGAATTTCAAAAACACTTATTTTTATAAAATTAATATAAAGTATAACGTTTGAATTACTTTGAGCAAATTCAAAAAGGTATATCCTTATTGAAAAAGTAAATATGCATTTTACAGATACTTTCAATATTAATGAATAAAAATATTTTATTGCATTTTGAATATATGTTCCGGTTAAATTTCGAAACGAAAAAAAAATTATTAATTCCTGTATAAAATCAGCATAATTTTAGGACTTATCGCTTACTTCATGTATTGGTCAAACCGTTACTCGCAAATATTGAACTAAAAGAGAAAGACATTGTAAATCAGGTTCAGTAAAACTGATTATGGTAGTTTTGATGATGTACTTTGTAGTACGATTGTTTCCTCTTCGAACACACTTTGGGTCCTCTTCAGGGACTCTTCAAACCTTGAAGAGAAGCCGAAGCGTGCTCGAAATGTTGGATTTTGAAAATGAGGATTTTTCAACTGTCATGGATTTTTTTGGTGGTGAGGGAGTCAGATTGTCCTTTAATAATTAATTTCATTTTATTTTAAATTTACAACGGAGATAATTTTTCAGTTTCTATTTGAGATTATACGGGGATGATTATAAATAAGGGCTTTCTGACTGTCCATCTTCATTTACTTATTATTTATTTTTATTTATGTTATTATTAATTTGACTGTAAGTTTAATAAAAATATTTTTTAATTCATTTCTTAAAATTAATAATGAATATTTAACAAAGGCAGAAGGTATAAATATTTAGGAGTCAATTTCGATAAAATAGACACTTGAAGATGCTTATTTAAATAGTTTAAATTGACTAAAGAATTTGCAAAATAAGATTATAAAAACAAAAATGCGTTTACATAAAATAACTAACCATTTAATTTGAAACAATTATTTGCCTGTGAATCACTGACTTTTCATCATCTGGAACTAAAGGCAAGATATTGTGAATCTAAAAGTAAAACACAAAATAAGAGTTTAATATTACCAAAAATAAGAAAAAAAATAAACAATAAAAATAACTATTTAAGTGAAAAACGTATATCTCTGTCCTTTTCTGATCAAAGAATTTACTTTTTTGCAAAAACTAATAATTTCAGCAAAAAATAAAGAGAAAACCTCAACTTGTTTTATAAAAAGCAATATTTTCTTTACTGAGGAACAATTAATTTTATTACTTCGTCTTCCAGAACAACTATAAATATCAAATTTTTTATCCTGATCACTATTTTGAAAGTTTTTATTATTTTTCTTGAAAACAAATCGATAAAATTAATTTTTTCTCACCAAAGATATAATATTGCTTTATATGATACGAGATGCAGAGATTCCTACTTTTAATTTTACTTATAATTTTTTTAGTAAATTGAGACTTGCAAACTATCGTAAATACAATCTATATCTTTTTATGAAATTTTCATAAATCTTATAAAATTTATTTATTTATACCTATTAGCGCGCGCTACTTTTATTTTCTTGCTAGAACCAAAAATATTTATATGAATGATCAAAAACACTATAAAAAAACAGAGTTTTGGTCCCTTCTCAAGCCACTATAGCTTATATGTTTTATGACATTTAAACTTAAATGTAAATAAAACAATCCTTCAATTATAAGATTATAAGTAGTTTATAAGGTTGTTAGTAATTTTATTACTATTTTATATCTCCAGTCTTGTACACAGATAACACTATTTATATCTGCATTGTAAATTGCATATAATTGTATATACTACTGGATTAAATAGATAAAAATAAAGTTTATTAACATTTTACGTAATATGTAAATTTTTAAAGTACCATTTGATGTAATTTTAGATATAAAATATATTTTCGAAAAGTTTACAACTATATAAAAATTATGAACCAGACATATTAATTCCTTTTTATTATTGAAATATAGAAATTCTTAAGCAGTGATTTTCTCTTCGAAAGTTTTTGTTCTTATTTTTTAACAAATTTTTGCATTTATACAAATAAAATTACTTAAAATTGAAAACAATTGTAAATTTTATGTTTATTTTGTTAATCGAAAAAAATTTCGCTTTGCATTAAATGATTTTCAGTTTTTTTTTTTATAAAAAAAACACAAATTCTTTGAAAGTAGACACGCAAATCTTATGTAAAAAGTTGATTAATCGTTAGCATAAAACCCTTGCAACTTTTACAATTCTGCATAAAATACAAAAGTTTTTATAGTGTAGGATTCAATTTATCAAAAAAAATATATATATAAAATCATATAGTGATATCAGTTAAATCGTTATTATTTTAATATAATAATTATAATCTTTTTTGAATATTAAATTTTAAAAAATTCTCTTAATTTTAGCATAATTTGTTTTACAATTTATAAATCGAGTGTTCTTTTACGTGATATTATCAAACATTTTGAATTTTTTTTTTAAATATAATTTTCTTTATGAATTTCTTATACACTTTTCTTAATTATTAGTCCAAATTATTTTATTTAATATAAAAAAAATTTTCAAAAAATATTTTAAGTAATCTAACATTTATTTTTATTTTGTCAGATTAAATAGAAGTTTAAAGAAATTTAATGCAAAATAAAAAAAATGTTTTTATTTATATTAATGTTAAACTTTTTATACAATTGTGAACTTAGAATTTAATCGGTAAGCTGAAAACAAGCTTATTTTACATTTCGTAAAACTGTATCTTTTATTTAGTTATTCGCGCATCGCGAAACACATTTGTTTTTAAAAGGTAAAAGCATATTTGTTTTTAAAAGTTAAAACTTGATTGTTTTTTAGCATTAGAGTTTTATAATAATAATGTAAAACAGTAATGTCCAAGTGCGCGTAAGAAGAAGGATGAGAAGAAAAGAGATAAAGAGATAAGTGATTTATTATGAGAAAGATATCAGTGCTTGTTGTAATGGACGAACCAGTTTGCGGGTCAGTGCTCCGCATCAAAAGAGGAGCTTCAGCTTTATCCAGACGTATAAGTAATACGGGGATGAGGACTCGTCAAGAAAAAGGAGAAGAGACCAAAGAAAAAAACAAGAAAAATACGTATTCGGAGTAAGAAGCAAGCTGGCTAGTTTCAGGATGAAAAAGTAGGAGCAATACTTTTCCTTGATCCTTTTTCTCATTTTTTTTTTTTTACTTTTTTCATTCTCTATCCAATAAATTAATGCTTACAAATTTACTTTACAATATACATAAATATTTGTATATGTTATGAGTACATAAATTTATATTTCACGTATACGTATATACTATTGCATGCGTAATTTGGTCTACCTACAAGTGCATATCTTTATTTGCATTTTCTTTTTTATGCGCGTATTTATAAATGAATTTGCTTTTTATAAACTTATGTCGCAAGAATTTCAAGTTTTAATATAAAAAATTATTAATTTCTCGGATTGTATGAATTTTATTAAATCCATGAATTTAATCAACAACTTTAAAATAACAATTAAATAATATCTTAAAATAGTATTTAAATATGTCTTATATAACGGTAATAATAGTTGGAAAAAAGAATAAAATTGGTAGCAAAGAAAAAAAAACAATCATTTGATGTTTATTTCGAAGTAGAAAACAGGATCGTAGGTATTAGTAACACTTTCAAAGCTTTTTTAACTCACCCATAGCAAAGTGAACGCAAAGTAGTGCAATTATTAGAGGCAACAAAAGTGCGCCGGTAGTTCGTATTTGTAGTTCGCTCGTCATTTCGTGCGAGCCGCGCCAAGCGTCCTCGTGATTCATATGTCATTCTGCTGCGACATATCACGAAGTACAAGTACTTTCTACGACGCGCTGAGCGAAACTGTAGAATAATAAACTCCTGCAAACTCCTACTAGTCCCCCCATCTTGCGTCTCTTGCCACAACACCACAGCTACCGCCTCTTTCGATTATCTTCAAAATACTTAATGCATACACACACGCACGCGCGCGCACACATACACGCACGCACGCACACATACACACAAGCGCGCACACGCGCATATATACGCTTAAGAAGAATATAAGAAGAAAGGAAAGTAAGAATGAAAAAATGCATAAAAAATAAGTCACAATCTAAATTCTTCCCTACTGAAAAACACTGAAACAATTGGAACTTGCCAAGTGACATACATAAAATTTTTAGAATATATAAAGTTAATAAATTCCAAAATAATAATGATAAAACGAAACCTAATTAATAAAGAATATATATATAAGTAACAAAATAATAATTAAATATTATTACTCATAAAGCTAGATCTGAATTAAATCTTCATGGATTCGTATATGTTTAAAATTAGATTCGAGTTTTTTTCAAGATATAATATTCATAAATTAAAATTTATAAAATTCATATAACTTTATAACTTTTATAAAAACATGATCTCAAGTTATTATTTTATAAAGAAAAATTCTTGTTTTATAATATAAAATATTATTCAATGGTTCATTTCTGCATCCATTGATTTCTATATTTATATGGATCGTAATTTTTACCACGTATGTATGAAATACAGTTAACACAATTCAAAAATTTTGAGAACCTAAATATAATTTGAGAGTTGTTAAATTGCATTATCAATGTCTTTAAGGTTATATTTTAGGTTAAGCTATATTTATGTCGCATTATACGATCAATGAACCCGTTTCCAGCAGCTGTAAATAAACATATTAAAACGGTTTTAAAAAATAAATGTGTTTTCAGGGGTTAATGTAGTATGAATAGATTTTTGAAGTAGTTTTTGAAGTTAGATAGCAAAAACATGTCAAAAACCAGAAAAGAAATAATTTTTTCAAATTTTGACAGTATCCTAAACCTTTTTTTGCCGATTTTTATAACGCTAAAAAAAGAAAAATTAAAATAAACAATAGTGCTTAAAATGCGCTAAATTAAATAAATTTAACCAAAATTGGTATTTGAAAAATACAAAAATTTTATAAAAACTTATTTTTTTTAAAAGGTTTTAAAAAATTCAAGATTATTAGTAGAAATCCATCCTCTATAATTTTTGCTGATTCTTTAAAGAAAAAAATGCAACGAGAAAAAATTCAAGTTCCCGAATTTAGAAAGTTGCAAAAAAGATATTCAGGTCTAAAAATTTAGCTAAAGGGGTTTTAATATGACCTTTTAATTGGTGAAGTGTGTTTATCAAACCCGCGGGAGTTTTAACATGCTTATTCAAGTATGTGGTTTTTGAATAATTTTTAACTTTGAATTTTAAGAGAAAGATTTTGTAGCGTATTATTATAGTATTTTATTTTACAATTTATTTATAGAAATATATTCGAAAAATAATACATTAACATCACAGTTTCAGTTTGTATAATTTTAGACAATTTGAAGAAAACAAACAAGAAGTATCCTTTTTAAGTAATCACTCATTTCATTCTGTACCTGTCTCTAAGTGTCTTCAGTTGATACAATAGCAGCATCATCTGTATATGTCACCATAGCACCCTCAGACAAAACACATAATATATCATTTACATACATAGTACAGAAAGTAATGGTCCAAATATTGTTCCTTGCAGAGCTTCTATTGTTATTTTACAATAATAACTCATAGTATCTTTAATTATTCTCTCTGTTACCTATTAGTCGGGTAACTAGTTATTACTTGAATAATTTATCTAAAAATTTTAAAAAAAGTAAAATTTAAATAATTTTTTTATCCCTTGGTACAAAAATTTAAAACCTTTTCTTTGGAAACTTGTTTTATTATTTAAAATAAAATCTTAATCCCGAAAAATACCTTATGCTATACGTATAGCATGTAGAAGAGAAAACGAAAGCTGTAAAGTTAAGGACAAATAACGCAAATAGAAGAGTACGTGAAATAAGTTCAGTCCGAGAAATTCGTTTATATAATCGTATAACTTCTAAAAGACAATGCGGATAATCAATGGAATGTTTTCAAAGATACCTTTGATTACCTCAATTCAATTAATGCACGAATTAGTGCTATGAATAAATTATGCAATCATTGTTGTGCTAAGAAATGGAGACACGAGACGCTTATTATGTGCTATCGCAGCTTAATGTAACATCAGAACTTCTAAAAGAGTTGATTCTAGGTTCGATGACAATCACCGGTTTTTACAAATTTACTTTATTTCGGATACTAATCAGTTATTACTTCACTTAAATATTGTTACAAATTTCGAGATTTAATAGAAATCTTACAACATATTTTACAAAATCATAATAATCAGCCAAGCTCTTAAAAATGTAACAACTTGGCTTTATCCACTAAAAGGTTCTAATTCAACTTAGCGCACAAAAAGGTAGTAACTCGGGTTATTTGGCGACAAAAACGTTATACCTCCTATGCATAGAAGTTATAACGTTTTTGTCGCCAAATCCGAATTACTAATTTTTTGTGCGCTAATTTGAATCAAAACCTTTTATAGACAAAGCCGGATTGTTACGTTTTTAAGAGCTTGGCTGAGTTACAATGTTTTTCCTTCCACCCGATGAAATATTGGTTTTATTTTCAGATTTTCAATAAGAAAATAGTTTAGATTTGCATTGAAATTTCTAATAGTTCATTTTAATATTTAATATCATTAAATATGTATTAACATGTAGTATTAAATTTTTGCAATAAAATTTATCATTGGGTGAAAATCTTCAACATTTTCTTTTCGTATAGATTTATATTATTACAAAAAATTTATATAAATAAATAGTAAATCTTTAGCCACTCAAAATTATATGAATAATATTAATTAAAAATTGCAAACCTATTTGCATAAACTTTAATGTGAATTTAAAAATTACGCGTATAAAAAATCAATTAGTTATTTAGGTAATATGATTTAAATCAAATTTATTAAACTTAAAATTATGAAGAAAATGATTCTTTTTGTTATGTTAGTTTGCATGTTTATCTGGTCAAGTAAATAAATAAGTTCAATAAAAAGGAAATAGAATTTCTTATAGTTTTTAAAATTTAATTGTGAAAAAGATAGAAAAAATAAAGTTAATATTTATAATTGTTATTTCATTGTCTTTCTTGAGTAGGTTTTAAATGATAATAATTATAAAATTCTACAAGATCCAACTAACTCTTATATGCATATAATAACCACTTGGTAAAGTTATTGAAATTTTGAGTAGCCCTTTAAGCAGCCTTTGAACCCTCTTGTCTTGACTAGTATTCATATACTCCTTGTCATTAGTCAAGTCCTTGTGACTTAACAAGATGTACTTTATACATCGATCCCATATTCATCTTTGTTTACACTTAAAATTCTAATTACATCGAAAAAAAAGATATTAGATATTTAGAGTAATTTTAATATTTTCCAATTTCTAATTACAAGAATTGTGCATAAATAATTATCATTTTTTATTTCAATCATAAATCGAATCATTAACTTTAAAAATCATTCAATTACGTAAAGAGTTTTATATCTAAAATAATCATTTTAAAAACGCTTTAGAAGAACTCAATTCTGCTTATTGAAAAAAAGACTTTTCTCAAATAAACTCATTATCGATTATTATTGATTTAATAAGTTTTAGTATTGCTTCTTATATTCAAATAAATTTAACATTAAGAAACAAACCGTATTTTTCTTTTACATTTTATTTTAAAAATTACGAAATATTAAGTAACAGTATAAATATTAACACGAGACAAACTAAAAGTGGTAAATAAATCTAAAAAAACAAATTTCTAAATAAATTTTCTTGTATAATACTATCATGGTATTGTTCGTTATCTTTTTTCCAAAGATACTGAATAATATAAATTGAAATTTTTATAATATTCTTATTTTTTAACTATCACTCATCATTATTTTCTTTTATCTCTAAGAGACAAAAAAATAAAATTTTTAAATCGCAAGTTGATCAATTTTCCCCTCAGACAGACTTGCTATTCTGTATTACTCTAGAGCACTCTAAAAAAAGACAAGGTATACTTGATAAATTCACATACCACTCTAAAGACATAACAGAAGATACTAGCAATTGCAACTGATACACATCCTTATAAATCTTTGTTATTCTTCCGTAATTTTTTAAATTGACAACATGGAAATTTCAACTTGCAATATCGCATATTACATGAGAGTATAAATATAAGGCTTAAAAATCACAACTACATATATACAAGCTTTATTTTTCTATAGTGTGGATGTGCGAGTAGCTTGAGCTACGAGTAACTCCGACAAATTACTCGACTCAACGAGCTCGAGTCGAGTCGAGTATTAACTCGAACTTTTCGAGTTACTCGAAAAAATATGAATTTCTCGAATGACTCGAGCTATTCGAACAACTAGATTATATTATTCTGTGGTAATTAGTTCACATTTATACGAAAAAAATTGTTTTCTTACTCTTTTTTCATTAACTTGCTGTGAGTTCTGTCTATCCGTCTATTCAGAAGAAATATTGAAATAACTTTTAAACTAACTTCTAGACGAGTCGAGTATTAAACTTGAACTTTTTGAATTACTCGAATCTACCGAGTAAATCGAGTCATCCGAGTAACTCGAATTACTCGGAGTAGTAGAGAAGTATATAAAGTAAGATCTTAAAAAGTCTTAGGCAAGATTTCAAATTTTGTAAAAAAAATTAAAAATCAATTATAATTTTTACGGTAACGTCTAAATTTTTCATACTATTTTACGATTTCCTTCGATTGTACTGATTGTCACCATAATTTTAATGGAAAAATTCTTTCCGTGCACGACGATATAAGGGATAATAATTGATAAAAGTTTAATTTTAAGATTTTAGAAAATGCGATTCTAAATCATTGTAACATCACTCTTGGTAAGGTTCATAAATTATGTTTCATTACTAATTCATATAAAATAGGATAATCATTAGAATTAAGAATTTAAGCTGAGATCGATAGATCTGTTTGCTCAACAATCCTATTTTTATTATTTGATTTTAAAGTCATTAAACAATAAGTATAAGGTAGACGCATTTTAAATTTAAGTGTATATATAAGCTATGAGTTTACCAAAATACGTTTTTTAATGAGTGGACGATCAATTATTGATTTCATGAAATATTTTCTTCGATTTCAATCATTAAACTGCGTACTAATATCAATTAATTTAATGATAAATTACAATACTTATATCCTTGTGCATTATCATTCATGACTAATTAATAATAAGCAAATCATGTTTTTTTTTTAAATAGTACAAATCGAATCGTGCGTTTTTTAAATGTGGAAATCGAATCGTGCTTTTTTTGATAGCAGAAATTGAGTCCTGCTTTTCTCACGCAGTGAAAATGAAAAAGTGTTAGTTTTTGTAAGAGAAATGAAATGTGTTAATCTTTGTAAAAACCATCGAATTTAAAATTTTCTACTACTCATAAAATTACATTTTTCCATGTTTAATCTCTTTCCATTTTACGTTTATTGTTGCGGAACATCATGCTGAAAACATGATTGGAAATATGTTTAAATTACAAAAGAAAATTTATTTTCAAATAGACACTAAAAAATAGATGTAATCAGAAAATATTTCGTGAGCTAATCCCGAACATGTATCAGAATTTTAAATAAATTTTTTTATTATTAATATACATTTATTTTTAAAAATAGTTAATAACAAAAAACATTAGTGGTCCTTTTAAAATATGCTATATAATAATCATAATAATTTATTTACGACAATAGTTTTCAAAGTGAAAAAATTAATTTTAGCATTGAAATTTTTTTAACTTACCTGTCATCTAAAAAAATTGAGTATTCAATTAAACAAACACGGTTTCGTTTTATAATTGTAAAAAATATAGTCTAAAATATTATTAAAATGTTTAAAATTATTTTATTTTTTGTACAAGAACAATTGTTTTAAATAATTTCATATCATAATTGAACACTTTATACACTTCCACGTATTTAGAATTTAATAGTATATTATGCACCTAGGGAGGTAAAATAAAGGACAGACCATAGCACGAGTGAATTGACACCCGAGGCGAAGCCGAGAGTGGCAAACTCGTGCTACGGGTTGTCCATTTTACCTTCCGTAGTGCATATACGATTTTTTTCAACAGTGAGGCTAAAATTAGCACTTTTTGTTTTCCGTGCCGGGAGCAAAAGTGGTATTTTTAGCCCGCTGTTGAAAAAACAGAGTTTTTTTAGCTGCTTAAAAATTGTAAAAAATAGATAAAATTTTAGACAATTAGTAATAATTAATATGTTGACAAATAAAAATAAGGTTGCGATAGATGGTTAATAATGATATTTTAATCATTAATATCATTGTAACGTTTTTGAGTTTTCCTCCAAATCTTTTGCTTTTTTTGTACACTTTTATCATTTTCATCGGCTTGCATGTAATTGTCATCCATGCCCAATCCAGCTTTACTAGTAGATGGTATTGAAGATAGCTAAAAAGAAATTCAAGTTTAATATTATTATTTTGTTTAGAAAAAATAAGAACTAAAGTTATTTTCCATTATTTCGTTTCTTAATGTTTATAACGTATATTAGGAAAATATCAAATGCAATATTTTTTAAAATCTAATATATACAGATATGTTAATTTATGTATAAGAGTGGTCCATACGTTTTCTTCAAAATGTTATAAAAGTTTTAACAAGAAATGAATTTTGATCATTGGGAGTTGTAGTTAGGAAATAAGAAAAATAAGAAGCTGGTGTGGTAGTCTTTGAGGCTGACCAACAAAAGTGAAACTTCTTTACGAAATTATAGAACTCATAAATGTTTATTTGATTTCTATCACTCTTTTATTTAATTTTAAAATAATTAAAAATTTAGTTTATTTAAGAAATTAATTTTTTTTGTAAATGAAATAATGTATAAAATATTTATTAATAATGATATTTATTTTACAAAAATACAATGATACTTTAATGTTTTTCGCTATCATCAAAAAAACTATTATCTTTTGCAGCAAGAGTAATGTTTGAAATGATTGATTTGTGATAGCTAAAATGAGAAACTTTTGTTTGCGCGTGCACGTTTAAACAATGTAGGGAAGAGAGGGGCTTACCATCAAACATTATAAAGAAAGAAAAAGAGGGAAAACACAAGCCGCTACTGCTTTCTTTATTTATTCAGATATGTATTGCATATATAGTATGCACGTATACTATATCTGTACGTTTGAGATTAAGTCCGTCCTGCGAGTTTTTCTTTATATGTATTCAGTACCTTGATTTGCCGTCAAGGCGTGGACATGCCTCCTATATATATACACTTCCGTCTCATTAGTTCCGTTGCATGTACCGTTACTAAATCAATTCACTCACGTATAATTTTTCTTACGCATCTCTTACGGAAGGTGTATACTGTCGGTAAAGAAGTTTCGCTTCATAAATTGCGGTTGAAAAATAAAGAAATTCTAATTATGAGGAAATTTACAAAAAAGCTGGTGAAATCTTTGAAAAAAATAATTGATTTCGTTAGTCTAACTCCATGACTTCAGGCTTAAAGTCATTTCAAAATCTTATGAAAAGGATTCAGTAAATAATTTACTAACGAGTATCTTAACAGTTGTTGGAGCATTTAATTTAAATATGTACCTTAAAAATTTCATGTTTTATAGAGCTCAAAATTAAGAGTTCACTTAGCAAAGGAGCTAAATAATTTAAGACTTTTTGTCATAAATCCCGTTGTATTATTAAAAGAAACAGATTTTCAGCAAATTTTATCTTCTTCATAAGCTGATTATAAAAATTTGGAATCAAATAAAATAAAACTAGACTTACTGGTTCTGTCAGTCCACAGTCATTCTTTCCTAGAGGTTTTCCTTCTGCCCAACCCATTTTCGATAACATTTTAAATCCAATGTTATTTTTTGGTATTGATCTAATTGTTTCGAATACAAAGTATTTTTAATATGACTCTGTAAAGTATATAAACTACTAAAATATGCAAAACTTACTCGCTTAATGAACTCTGTTGCGTTTTTTCATATTCACTTGATGAACCAACATTTTCTCGCCTTGATTGTGCTCTGTCTTGATAATCTAAGCTTAATTGATTACAAATATTATTCTGTACAAGACCAAATTTATCTTTTAAACGCTTTAATTCCGATTGGTATTGAGTTTTGGTATGCGTAATATTTTTTTCAGCAATAGAACCAGAATCGAAAAGACCTGGCTCACAATGCCCACAGGTTTCATAACCACTGTGTATATGACATAAAAGTTTAGTAGATCCTAATTGTAAAATTGAACCATGCTGGATTTCCATCGGTTCGGATTCTTGTTTTGCTGGCGAAAGTCGCTTGCCGTTAAGCAATGTCCCATTTCTTGAGCCAAGATCTATTATTTCATATAACTGCTTTATGTTATTATACTGAAATTTTGCATGATGCTAGAATGTATAATTAAAAAAATTAGACAAAAAACTAGTTAACTATTATTAATTAAATTATCACAATATATTATCTATTATATTTATTTACTTTGCTTATGTTTATGTCTGGTATCAGAACTAAATGATCACCTTCTCTTCCGACTGAGCCACCAGTGCAAGTAATAATGAATAATGTGCCAAGTTTAAGAGTAGGTAAAAAAGTTTCTTGTACAATTATTCGTATACATGGTGGATAGTTTTCCTCAGCATCTAAATCAAGATAAAAATTTTTTTTCTACACTCTGCGCGAAAAGTGGGTACTTCCTACCCTACCGACAGAATAAAAAGCACCCACTATTCGTGCCTCATGTAAAAAAATTGTATATTCACTATAGGAGTAAATGAAAAATGCCTTAAATCGTATGTTTGTCATCTTTGCCTCCGACTCGGGTGACAATTTACATACGATTTAAGACATTTTTTTATTTTACTCCCTAGGTGAATAATATACTATTATAAATATAAAAAGTTAATTATTATAATAAAAATAAAAAATGTATTATGAAAATTTTTCAAAATATTAAATGCTGAATTTGACATTTTTGGTGATGTTTTTTTTTTATTACAGTACGTATGCGTTAATTTACATTGCCCGGAACTGGAGGAAGTGAATTGTAAGGAGTTTAAACTAGCACTACTCGTGATTCTTCTTTCTTTTCGAACATCGTGTTTATCTAGCAATTTATATATGCATAGAAACAAATTTTGATTACATAAAATGCCAATTTTAAACGTAATATGAATGATATTGATAAAAATTTAGCATCATGACGCCGAAAATTACATAGGAATATGAAATGTGATGTAAAATAAATAATATTCTTTTTTTTTAAACTTTGACCGCTAAACCGCTGTTTTTAACAGTTTCTTATAGTTATGTTGAAAATTTGTGGGGCAACCAGTATTTTTTATAGCAGATTCGGATTCAGCAAATCAAATTACATGGAAATATTGGGTTTTCGACTTAAAGTAAATTATTCTCTTTTTTTTAACATTAATTGCTAAAAACGTTGTTTTTAATAGTTTTTTGGAGTTATGTCGAAAATTTGCCGCACAATCCCCCATACTTTATAGTAGATTCGAATTCAGCGGGTCAAAATATATAGGAAGGGTAGGTCTTCCCTCCGATAAATCCATTTTTTTGTGGACCTCTGTCATCAGTTTAGTTATAGTATATTACACACCAAGGGAGGTAAAGAATTGACCAGTCCATAGCACATGTGAATTGCGACCCGAGCCGGAGACTAGGGCGTCAAATATGTGCTATTTTATCTCCCGTGGTGCGTATATTATTTTTCGCCATACCCGGGCCGAAAATAAAACTTTCGTTTTTCGGTGCCAAGGTGAAAGTACTACTTTTGCCCTGACTACAAATGGGTATGGCGAAAAATAGCATACGCACCACGGGAGGTAAAATAACGATCCCATAACACATGTTTTAATGGTGGCAATTTACATGTGCTATGGACTCACCAGTTTTTTATGTCCATTCGTGTGTTTTATACTATATCTATATTACAATAAAAAATTACATTAATCAATTACCTAATTCATTTACCGAAATGATTTATCTACAAAAAGGTCCAAAATATACATGTTCATTTATGTAAATAATTTACACAAATGATTTAATTTCGTAAATAATTTACATATATAATTTATCCATATATTTTCAATAGGATGATATTTATGAAGTACTTTGTTGCATAATAATATTAATGGTAAAGACTCGGATAAAAACTTGTCGAGAACATACAAAATTAGTAAATACTCATATTATTAGAACTGATCTTAGTGATGAATTTAGGAGTAACAGTGGTTAGATCAGTTTCAAATCTTCTTTTAAAAATAGTAAATATTTGGTCAGTCGACATTTACATTCAGTCATAGTGTTATCAAATGTATATGGTTTTATTTGCATTCATGTTATATCTCATACATTTTATTCTTTGTAAATGGATTGATAATGTGTTCATTTCTTTTAATAAATAATTAATATTTTTTAAATTATTTTAATTTTAAATTGAGTCAAAAATTAGATGAGCTTTTGTTAAATCATATCCAATTCTTTAAATTAATTATAATAAATATTGTTTATTAAAACAGATTAAGTCATGTTGAGAAAAAATTTCTATATAAACCCTTACCGTTTTCAGAATCACTGTTTGATGTTGAGTTGTTACTCTCTTGATCACTGTGAAAGTAATTATCATTTTTATTATCATCTTTGGCATCAATAGATTCATTTACTGGATCTCCAGACGTTGGTTTAACTTTTTTCTTTTTTTCCTATGATAGACATAAATTTGTATCAAAAGTTCAATATTTTTATATTATTTTATTTTATTTATAAATAACGGATAATTATGTCCCATACATAAACTTATTTATAAAAAGAAAAGAATGAAATTTAACATAACAATCAAGAAATAAAGAGGTTACGCATAGTGGTAAAAAATATTCTTTATATTATTTCTAAACAAGCTTTTAGATTTTAGTTTTAAATCATTTAGAATCATGTTCCATTCTCTTTTCAACCTTTGTACTAGAAAAAAATACAAATAATTTGATTTGATCCTATCCTTTATTTAATTTTCTTAGATTTCTTATTTCATACATGCTAGATCTAAATGAAAACATTTCCAATTTCACTAGATTTTACAAATCCATTAATAATTTTATAAAGAATTAATAGTTTGTTGCATAAATGGATGGATCTTATGGTAGGAATTCTAAATTTACACGCAATGTCACGATAATCATGATCAAAGTAGTTCAATGGACTAACAAAAATGTTCGTAAATTTTTCAAAAAACATTCTTGAAAAAACAATAATTATTATAATAAAAGCACTAAAAAGTATTATATAATATGACTTACGTATATCATATATTTAATTTTGAATGAGTACTTTCAATAAATTTCCAGCATAAGTAAGCAATCATAATAAAAAACTTATAAAAATGAAAGAAGTAAGTTTTTTATAAATTTGTTTAATTAATTTACCTTATTATTTACACCTTTAAATCTTCTTTTTTTAATTTTTGGACTTTTGTGAATAAAATCGTTTGGTACACTATGAACTTGACTATGAAACTGATAAGAATTACTTTCTGCATCATAGCTATAATATGTTCCAGTATTTCCATTATAGTATAATCCCAATTGCTAAAAGATATATGATGTAGAGAAGAAAAATTTAACTAAAGTGATGAACTGAATTTCAAACTCACTGCATCGTAATAATATCCAGTATTGCTGTCATAATATAATCCTGTAATTTCTTCATACACAAACCCAGTCTGTAACATAGCTGTTTCAGCAACTTTTGTCACTTGTTCTTTCATACTGTTTATTGCTTTTTCTCTTAGCCATCCTTCAGATAACGTATCTTTCCCAGATTCTGTTTCTAAACAGTCAGTTTGCGTTTCACTGTCATTATAACTTTTTTCCAAAAGTTTACGTTTTTTTTTCTATAAAAATTATTTTTAAATATAGATTAAAATAAGCTTTTGATAAAACTATTATATAAATGTACAAAATTAAAAAAAGTATATAATATGAATAAATATATTAAAATAGCATTTATGAAATAATTGAAAGCTTTTAAAAAATGTCTATAAACAACATAATTATATATATATATATTCTAAAAATTGAGTTACAAAAGATATCAGAATAACCTATGACAAAACAATTAATAATTATTATTTTTTAGAAGAATTGTTATCATTAATAAAATATATTCTTCTTGAGAAATCAAAACTACAATTATAAACTATTATTCATCTAAATAATATTGCATTCAAGTTCTTTTTTATTTACTTACAAATTTAATTAATTTCTTTTTCAATTTTAATATATAACTTCCTTGCAACTTTAACTGACTTTTAAGTTTTTGAATATAATCAATAATATGCGGAAAATCCTTCAGTTCGTTTGATAAATCTTCTATTTTAATTTCACTTAAATCTAATGTTTCTATCTTTTCCTTTTCATCCATTGCTAAAAATTATTCTTATATTAAAATATTACTCTTATTATTTTTCACTTTATTATTTTTACATTATACACTATTGTAAACATAACCTAATAACTGATATAAACATCTGACACATATGTAAGAAGGTTCAAATAAAGTTATACACCTTGTGAGTTACTAATCCAGAATTCAAAAATATAAATGGATTGCTCAACAAAAATAAGACAAAAAGTTTGTTTGAACTTTTTTGCGCAAGCTTTTATTATAGAAATAAAAAATAAAAATCTTTATAAGTTGCAGGATTATCCCCATAATTTTGAATTTTTTTATTCTTATAAAATTAAATCGATCCCATATTTTTTGTTTTGTTAACAGATATAGACAGGAATAGAAGCACAGAGCGAATAGGAAGAGTGAAGCAACTTTCGGAATCTATCCCTTCAGCTTATACACAGCCTGTATATCTATATAGTACTAATATATAGATATACTAATAATGTAAAAGCTGGGGGGGATAGCTTGCCTCAAAATTTTGTATGCGTCTGCTCTTCTATACTTACGTCTATATTCTTTGGTTTTGTTAACCGATTGCACTTGCACATTGAGTGTGCAAATTTTCTTCGAAATCTACCCTTTAAAAAAAAATCAGGTGAGAAATCACCTGATTTCTCTGGTGATTTATCATGCCAAAATCTCATGTGATGATTTTTTTTGTTTTCACACGTTTCAAACCATACTTAAAACTATTTTTGAAAATTTTTGAAAATTTGAACTTAAAAATTTTTTTGTAAAATTAGTTAACATTTTTTCTAAGACCAAATTCTTTAAAAAATTTTTAAAAATAGTTGTCAATTGACTAAGTATGGTTTGAAACGTTGAAAACAAAAAAAATCATCACATGAGATTTTGGCATGATAAATCACCTGAGAAATCAGGTGATTTCTCACCTGACTTTTTTTGGTAGGGTAAATTTAGAAAAATGCATAAATAACATAGTGCAGATGTTAAATAATAATTATATATTAATTATTCTCAATAAGACTGTTGTTGCAGAGAAATAGTTTCTTGATTGAGCTCTCAAATTTTTAAAGTTGTCAAAATTAATTAAAAAAAAATACTGAGCTGTTTAAAATAAAAATGTGCATCTTTTTTCTATTCACAGTTTTTTTAATTTTTAAAAAATTTTTTTTCGATCGAACATTAGTCTCCTTATTTGATCCGGCCCTTCAATTGTCCTCCTACCTAAACCCTGCTTTTTTCCTATTACACGAGAACACAAAAAGTAATCTGTGATAGAATGTTGACTATATGATATATATTTATATATTTCAACCTAATTACGAATCCATCGTCACCCTGTTGAAAAAATTCATATATTAATTTTTCATATATTTAATATGTATTTTTGTTTCATTTTCATATATTAAAAAATTCATATAAAAAATGTATATGAAAAATTCATCTGAATAATAGATTATGGTGATCACGTCATTATTTTTATAATAGAAAAAACTACAAAATCAAATCTGCAGAAATAGAATAATAAAATTTTATTACTTAATAATAGAAAAACAGTAAAAAAGATTTATTTATAATGTTTAATTTTTCATATAAATTGTTCATATAAATTTTTCATATGAATTCTTGATATGAATTTTTTAATGAAACAAAAATGCATATTGGATATATGAAAAATTCATAAAAGAATTCATATAAAAATTCATATGGATTTTTTCAACAGGGCAGAATTGCCCTCCAGTTTGCTGAGAAGACCAAAATTAAATTAAACAGTGGGTTGCTGTTGATGTAATCTCGTATATAGTATCTTGAACTTCTGCATATGAATCTGCCCCCGAAATGACTCCTTAAGTTTTTCGTAAATAGACAGCATACTAAAAAATTTTCCATAAATGACAAAAAAGTCTGAAAAACAGAGAGCCATTGATCTGTTAAAAAATTCTGTCAATATATCCCGGTTTTACAATCTCATCACCCATAAAATATCCATAAATGGACGAAAAGGGTAAAAAATCGACATAGCTGAAAGACTGAAGAAATATATTTATAGGACCAACAATGATTTATCTATTATTGAAGTCGTACAAAAATCAAAGAATTGTGGTTTCCACCATATGACTGTTTTTTCAAATTTTATCTATTAATCTTTAGATGGACAAGGAAATTGTTTCAAATTTTTTGCGTAAGAAGTTTGAAAAACTTCGCGATACCATGCCAATGGTGGTATATTCAATAGACTACGAATTCATAATATGTTTAAAGATACAAATTTTATAGATCACATGAACGACACTGGAAAATTAAATTGACTGCATTATTTGTAAATTTACATTTTCTAGATACTAAAAGTTTATAAAAGCAAATAAATAATATAAGTGTTATAATTACTTTTTTCATAAAACTATATTTTCTAAAAATTATAAGAGCATAATTATTTACTCTGGTTAAAAAGATTCATAAGGATCAGAAATATTCAGAAAGGCCTGGTTCCAAACACCGGAAAGATTGAAAAGAAAACTCTTAAAAACCTTTCTGAGTATTTCCAGTTTTTGGTAACTGGACCTTTCTGAATCATTTGAGAATTTCAACTATTTTAACCAGGGTATTAACATAATGGGATAAAATTTAGATTAGATTATGATTTTCTAAACTGGAATCATTATGGATTTTATGTTCTTTTACAACTTCAATAGCCCAAGACTGCTTTTCACCAGAAGCGAATAATCCATAAATGATGGCACCTGCTAAATAAACACCGCTAGTTATAAAAAATATTATTCGCCATTCATCAACCGTCTATAATCACAAAAAAAAGAATCATGAAACATTATTTTATTTATCCAAGTATAATGAAAATTAATAAAATAAATAAACCTTATCTTGAACAACGTATCCAGTAATAACTGGACTGAGTATTCCAGGTAAAGTAGCAAAAGTATTACCTATTCCCATCAATACGCTTGCATGTTTAGGTGCGATATCCAAATAATTGACACTTAAATTCATAATTAATAATAAGTACGAAAATGCATAACATAAAGTATTATGTTAAATTTCAGACCTGAAACCACTCCACGCAAAGCCTCCTAAACCAACCGCTATTGTGATATAAATGACTGCTGAAGTGGGTGTCGATGCATACGCCGTGCATGCCATAAATATTGCTTGACTTAGAAAAGCGCCACAATTTAATATTTTGCGAACTTGGGTTGTAGTAAATATTTCTCGAGAGCGAAGATAATCAGCTAAATGACCAGAGATTTGTAAGACCAGTGCCATAGCTAGATAAGGTAAAGATGAACAAAATCCTGTTTTTTCCAATTTGAAATGCAGTACATCTGTATGTACAAATATGTATACATAGAGAACAATTATTTAATACTATTTGATAAATATACTAAAAAAAATTATTTGAGTTACCATTCATAAAAGTCGGTAATTGTGTTAGCATAGTATAAAAGCCCCAGTTTTCGGTAAAATGTGCGCATATGATAGCCCAAACAGCTGGAGATAGTATCATAGCTTTCCATGGATATGAAATTCGCTGTAAAATAAATGAGTAATTTGAATAGTACATAGTAATTATGTAACAAATTTGAATAATATAATACTTTTTTTTTTAATTTTTAAAAAAAAAAAAAAGATTAATATATAAAGGATATTATCCTCTATATGATTAACCTTTTTCCATGGTGAAGTCGAGGGAGTCCCCCCGCCCGGTACCGTTTAACACATTACATCAGGCTAGACTGTCAGACCCACCATACCGAAAACTTTGAGTACCGATGGATAATCAGCCAATTTTGTGACCAACAATCAACCGATACCCAATGAGGTCGGATTTTTAAGAGTCGCGATATAAATGGCACATACACTAATTTTCTTTCGAAAAAAAGTTTAGAGGTACCTTGGTCAGGATTCGAACCCATGCCCTCTGCGTTGAAGGCAAGAGCTCTATCCATTACGCCACCGCGCTCTCCAGAATAATATAATACTAGCAGCACAAGATAATGTGGATTGACAGTCATAAATATTTCAAGATATTTATAGATAATCATTTCTTCATGACCGCAAACTAGTACAGGTATAAAATTTGTCATCTTTGAAAATCAATTACAATTATAATTACAATATAATCTAACCTTACATTCAGTAGATCCAAGTGTTTGTCTAATATAGTTTAATTCGGATTTATGGATGTATGGATCATCTTCTGGTGAATCTTTCACAATTATAATCCAACAAATGCACCATAATAATCCAAGTATACCAAAAACGTAAAACATGCTAGACCAATTAAGTCTTTCAGCCATAATACCACATACACACATTGCGAAAACGGTGCCAACAAAGCTCCCAGAAAAAGCAAAAGTAGCTAATTTTGAACGTTCAAGAGGAGGTGCCCACTTAGCCCATATGGCATGGATACATGGATAAGTTACACCCTGCAATAATAATTATCACATCAAAATTTTCTTTTCCAACGAATGAAAATTTGTTCTTTGATAAAAATTAATTCGGCCCGAGAAGTTCTTATAAAATTATCTTTAAATTAATGTTTATTTACCTCGCATATCCCTTCTATTATTCGAACTAAAATCAGCATATAAGCACTGTATCTTGTTATTGGTGGAGTAAGAATTGTTAAAAACGATGTGACAGCAATCCCAAATCCAAACACTCTTGTACCACCTATTCGAGATGCTAGCCAACCCCCTAATAATTGTGTGCTTATGTAGCCATAGAAAAAAGAACTTAAAATAAGACCCTGGAGTTTGGAATCCCAATCAAAGCCACAGTCCTGTTATAAATAGTAATATATCAAAAATATACGAGTATATAATTATTTAATAATAAAATTCATTGAATCGATGGCTCCAATTGAAAAAGATTTATTTCAGCAAAATGGTTGGAAAAGACTTATTTCGCAAAAATGTTTGGATAAAAGTTGGAAAAGACTAATTTTGACAGCTGAAAAAATCAGTAATGGGAACTTTAACAATGTAGAACAAACTTTAATGAATAAATATTTTGATTATTAAAGCCACTGATCAGTTTATTATTTACTATTTGACAAATGTCAATAATCAAAATTTTTATCTAATAAAGTCTGTCCTATACATTGCCAACGTTTATACTGTTAATTTTTTTAACTGGCGAGATAAATTTTTTCCAGCTTTTCGCACGAGATAAGTTTTTTCCGACCGTAATAGTTAATAATATTAATAGTTGTAAATTATTTCAAAATTAGTACCGAGTAGGTTCCTTCATCCTCAATTGATGTACAATTTGCAGTTATTTTAACAATAGCAATGCTCAAGTTGACACGAAGAATGTAGGATATAAAAAATCCAAAAAAAGCTAGAAAAGCCACAAGATACCTTCTCGTACACCAAAATCTTTGGGAATCCACTCCTTTGGTATTTGGACACATTTCGTCAAATATCTTTTACCACAATGAAAGAAAATTTCATTAGAAGAAAAATAGAAATAAATTAAAAAATGTGTTTGTTATTCAGTTATAGAAACTTCTTATTGGAAAAGAATAAAATTAATAATATGTTAATAATTATTAAACAATATATCAAAATCTTTCGAATTTTATATTTATAATAATATTAATCTGTTGTACATAATTAAAAAATAAGTTTATATTCATATTTATAATCATAAACTGTAAATATATGAAATTATCATTTTACGTACCAAGCTTATTATGGTGTAATAGATTGTATTAATGCCTTATGAAAAAAATATGAAAAAATTCATGGTGATGCTGGAAGTCTTAAACTTTATAAATTAATCCGCAAAACAGTTAGAAAAAATTTTTAATGTTTTTTTTTCAATAAATGTAGCAACTTTGGTGAGAAGTAATGAAAAAATAATTTTAGCTAAGACAAAAACAACCCACGTTTATGGACGAAGTGTTAACACTGATTATTTAGAGGAATTTCCACTGATTTCAAATAGTAAATATTTCACAATTTCATCCGATGAAATTTCCCTGAACTACAGTCGAACAATTTTCACTAATCCATTCAGTAAAAATTCTATTATATTTCACTAAAATTTCACTGGATTATAATTAGAGAAATATGCAAGGCATCCTGCATAGTACATCTAATAAAACAAGTTTGTATTTTATCTAAATTTTTCTTTGGAATTTTAATTTTAAAAATATAAATTTCATTGTTTTAAATGAAATTTCAAACGATCGAAATTGTATTTTTTCACAATAAAAAATCTTGAAAATAATTAATTTTTCATTACTTTTTTCTGGAATTTGGAATTTGTTAAATAGAAAAAAAGAATGAAGGAAAATTAAAAAATGAACCTATAAAAAATTTTACAAGTTATTTTTTACATTCCTTAAAGCAAGCAAAAAAATTATGCAACATCAACAATGAATGAGAAAGATATTGTGAAGAAAAACTTACAGCTATCTACCTCGAATTTTATTAACTTTCTGATTTTAATTTGTTTATAAATTTAAAAACTGTACAAAATGTACTTGTTCGATAAGAGAAACCTTTGCAAATAAGTTTAATATTAGAAAAGTTTCTTTATAAATTCAATGAATAATGTACATGAATTAATACCAATTTTTTCTCAACCGTAACAAAAAATGTTAAAACACGTAATTGCAAAAAAAATTAACTGTGAATGATTGAGAAAAATAAGAGCATTAAGATATCATTAACATTTAATTTTGATTATGTAGAATTTTTTGCAAACTTTACATTACTTTACTTCTTTATATAATACTTCACACTTCTTTATATAATACTTATATATTTTGTGATGAATACGCTGTCAACATTTTTAATAATGTACTTTAACAAAAAAACCCATTTATAGGACAAAACATTTTTTTTTCAAACATCATGTGCGAAGATCGATTTCGCTAGCATCTGTAACGTACGCAAAGAGCTCAATGTACGCACTATATAGCGGGTGCAAAGGACATTGCGCCGCGTGAGAGGATATAGCGAGTTTGGTTGGATTTCTTACAATTTCTGTCATAATACTTGGGCGACACCGACACCGACCCCACCTCTTGACTCAATAAAATACCGCACGACAAGCCATTTTTTACGCTTTTTTTCGTATATCTTCCGCACTAATAAAAAATCTATTATTGGTATATCGACACAAATTATAAATCAGTCTTCTGTTAATATTACGCAACAAAGGATCTCTCCCACTTTTTTCTTTTGTATATCTTCCATGTTAATTAAAAAAAGTATTATAAATATTCACACATGAATTATAAGTCACAATCTTTTGTTAATACTACGAAACAAAGCATTCTTCCCATTTTTAACTATAAATATAAATTGGTACAATCAACATAATATTCCAATTTAGTTCGTTTGCGAAAGTATGTAACAACAATAGTTTTTTTCTTAAATTTTGGGTATGATTTTTTGTTAATGAAAATACAAAACGTTTAGAAAAAATCTGATTTCATATTTATAAAAATATTAAATGTTTAAGCAAATCAATGTTATAAATAAAATTAACAAGGTTTATTAAAATTATCTAGTTTCTTATTTATATATATTTTTCAACCATTATACCTATATTTATTTGATCGACCTTCGCGGCTTTTTTGAAAAAAATAAAATATGCAACACACGTGCAAGAATCACGTTCTTCGCACGCTAGTTGCATAATATACTATTTCTTTTTTATTTTATAAATTTCTAATATTTTAAAAATTCATTCATTATCATAGCATATTATTGAGTACTTAAATAAGACTAATATTAATATATGTTTACTATAATTAATTTGAAAATGATAATTAAGTAAACAAAAACATTATATCAAATAATAAAAAATTTAATTTGATTTCTGAAAAATTTAAATATAAAATTAGTTAAAAATTACAAAAAAATAAAATCTTTATACTTACCTCATCTTCAAATAGAGTAATTTTAAAGATAGATTTATATCTTTTATAATATTTCAAAGTTCATGTAAAACCCATTATTTTTATTATTCATGTTTTTACATTCTTTTACAGTATACAATTATTTAACTATTTTACTACTTATTTTCGTATATAAACGCATTCACGCGCATTTTAATTTATACAAACAGTAACAAGAGTGTATCAATCATATTGATAGCATATTTTATTTATATTGCTCAACTAAAACAAGAAAATTTATTATCTTTTATTAATATCTGCAATATAATATTTCATATATCCATCCATATTGGAATAGTCATTTAATATTTTATAAATAAGTTCATATAGAATAATTGGCCACTGGGTGTCGAATATCTGTAATTTTTGTATAGCATTCACAGTTTGATCAATCATATATGAAAAGTGAATTTTTCCTTTATGTCTCCAGATAAGATCATCCTGTAAATAATGCAAATCAATAAGGTATTATTTTTTTATATATATGTGTAGATTTTAAGCTATTTATTATTTTGAATTAATCAGAATTGCATAAATTGTTTAAATAAATAATAACCTGTGTAATGTTGCCTCTTCGCCATTGCAGAGCTTCTCTAGCTACTACATGTTTTAATGCTGGATGACTGTTAATTAAAAACTGTTTAGCAGAGATTTGTTCTCCACTTTGCTTCTGAATTTGATCTAAACTGAGTCTATGCAGTAATGGTTGTAAAAGTGATTCTGGTAGAGACCACATTATTATGTCAATTAAACTAGAATATTCTTGATTCGCTACCTGAATGGTTTCATCTGAAATCTAATAAAAAAAAATATATGTATCTTTTAAAAAGTTTTCAATTTTCAACAGATGTTTAATGATCATTAGAATAAAATTACCGGTGATCCATTTATTGTTTGTAGTCCCCAATGAGCTAATCGAAATACAGCATATGATTTCCAATATTTTGATATTATAGGATTACCTTCAGCTTCAATCTGAATACTATTAAAACCTTGTGCTTCAGCAAGCGCATTCAATTGACCCAAATGATTGATATTTGTCTCTTTAAAATAAAAGTGTGCAGAATTTGGAAATCTTACTTTTAATTTGTTTAAAACAGAAGCCACGCCGTTGAATTGAACGTAATTAAATTTTACAAATATTATTTCACTTGCTTTTGCAGAGTCCCATTGTTTATCTATAAAACGTAAAGCTCCTTGTCCAAATATGTTTAAACAACGTCCAACGATTTCTACTAAATAATCTCCTCCTAAATAATACATATTGTATATAAAAAAAATTATATATTTCATATATCACAAATAAGCTTATTATAATTTATTTGAATAAATGAATTACCTTGTTCTCTTTCTAAAAGTGGTTGCGAAGAAGGGTTTGGCCTAAAAATTACTTTATGCTTTGCTCGCGCTGTTGCAGCTCTATTACTTTTATAGCGAATGATTTTTTTAGTTTGTGCGCTTGATATTCTGTTTTCATTTGAACTTGATATCAGTGAACTACTCGAATCATCAAGGTAAAGTTTATTATCTAAACTGTTACATTTGGAAATTAATCCGAATTTGGTTTCAGAAACAGTCGGCTTTATCCGACAGCTTAATTGATTTTCTTGAAAGTTGAAGTTTTTTATGTTTTTATCTAAACAATCTACTGACTTGGAATATAAATCGCTGTTCAATAAGGTTACATCTGAAAAAATGTTATTTTTCATATAACTGCAGTTAATATCGCTTTTCTCACATTCCACTGGTGTGTCGTCGCGCCTAATGGATTTCACTAAATGATTTCGCAATCCACTTTTTAAACTTTTATGACTTTCTGAAGATTCTACATCACTATTGGAAGAATCAGTATATTGTTGCATATAATTCGAATTATCAGTATTTACTTGACTAGCATTTATTTTGTTATTGAGATTATCGATTATAGGAATCAATATTGGTGGAAGTTTAAATTCTAATGCATTGGTTTGATTAAGAGAATCAATTTTTGATAAATTATCAACAGAATTATTTCTTTTTTTATTAGATATTTTAACATCACTATTTTCATTGACTAAATTTAAACTCTCATAATCCTTACATTTAGATCGATTTAAACTTTTTATTTTTGAAACATCGACTGCATTCGTTGATTGAATACTGAAACTTCTTAAGTGATCATTTCTAAATGTATTCATCTTATTTATATTACTAGTGAAACATTTCGTTTGTGATTTTAATAATTCCCAGTTCGTTTTTGCATTAGAAATAACTTCCTCTCGTCGTACATTAATACAAACTTGAGTACTAAGATTCAGGAAAACAGAATTTGACTGTTCTTTCAGCGTCCGCCATGCCATCGCATTCCTCCTGGCTTGTTCATTAATTTGCATGGCTGATAACACTTGCAAATTTGGCAAATATGATACTAAAAAGGGCACACACTCAGCAGTTAGCGTTACAGGATTGCCATCCATTGACAATTCTTTAATTTCCAATGCTTTCACAATACTGCCCATATCTTCAATTTTTTGTATGTCATTATTGCTGAGGTATAATTTTTTCAGTGATGGTGTACTTCCAAGACCAAATATTTTTTTAATTTTATTACGTCTCAAGTTTAGCTCTTTCAAAGATGAAAGACCTTGAAAATCATTGTGGTTAATATCTTTTATATTGTTCCCAGCTAAATTAAGTACTTTTAAGAAATTTGATCCTTCCAACCCTGATACTTGCATAATTTGATTGCCGTGTAGATCTAGAACTTCTAATTTTGATAATTTTTTTAAGCCTTCAATTTTTTTAATTCTGTTTTTACCTATTAACAATATCAATTTATGTAATAAATCAATTGGATAGAGGGTTTGAAACTTTACTTTTAATGTTTTTGATTGGAGTGCGTGTTAAACATGTGTGCAATATATGAATGTTTATGTATAAGAGTAGATTTAATACTTTCTTTTACCCATTAATAAGACTCGAAGATTTTCTAATGGATCGAAACTGCAAAACTTGTCTATTTGATTGTTGTATAAATCTAAAAATACTAATTTTGTCAATTGAAGTAGATGATCATTTTTTATTTCTGATATTAAATTGTGTTGGAGGGATATCAAGCGAAGCTTTGGCTCATCAACGACCCAAGGAAAATCTGTCAAACCTCTTCTATCCAAACATATTCTATCAGGATTTTTCTCGCGTTCCACGGTATCCCGGCAAGCCACCACGAACTTATCTTGTTCAGTCTGTTGTAAAGTAACAATATTGCAACCACCAACCAGATCATTTTTTATTTGATAAGCGGAGTTCTTTGAACTGTAAAATAATAATAAAAGAAAAAATAAATAACATATTATGTACGAATGAATTACTGGACGTTACTAGAAATAACTTTTAAAAGCCCTTCTTTGTCACAATTTTCGTATTTTTTTTTATTACTTTACAACACATGTAATCTCAAATAAGTATAGGAGAAACTAGGTAAATCGGACCCCCGGGAAAAAGCGGACCGGCATCACTTTATATAAATATATAGTACATATTTATTTTACCACTAAGATTTTAATATTGTTACATCAAATTACTTTCTTTATAGAGTTTATTTATAGTTATTTCAATCTTCTAATATTTACTTGTACTGATATCCAGTGGTAGCAGTCCGATTTGCCCCAGGGGTCTGATTTACCCAGTTTTCCCTATGTTGACTACAACCGCTTGAAAATTTTTTATAATTATTATTTATTTGTAAAAATTTTAATATTCTAAAACTTCTTCAATCATATCAAAACTTTCACACATAAAAATTAACATGTATATTAACAATTGTTTCTGAAAATTATTTTTATCTAAGTTTCATTAGATCTGAAAGATCCATCACATAATTATTACCTGAATGTAGCAGAATTTTTATTTAATTTCTGAAGGATTGGTAAACCACAAAGTAGTGGTAAGGCAGGTGCAATTGTTAGAAATTGATGATCACTCCCTGTATTTTGGATATTCGTATATTTCTCTTTTGACAGTGAAAATTTTTTTACCTGAAATAAAAAAGAAAAGGATCTCATTTGTGAGAACTTTGCACATAAATATTTTTATTTAATAATACTGAAAATCATTATTCAGCTTAATATTTCGTTCAATCTTTTTTTAAAATTATTTAATTTTCAATCAATTTCCAAAAACCTTTTAAAATTATTCAAAATCAATAAAAAAATTAAAATTGAAGAAGTTTAAAGAAATTGACTAGAACTTTAATAAAAAGCTTCTAAATTTATTAAAATTTGGTCTAAAAAATTAGATTTTCTTTGGAGATTTTAAATCATCTATATATGTTTATTAATAAAATAAAATGAAAATAATTATAAAGATTATATACCGTTGTATTCACATTAGAGTTTTTTATAGGCATCACATAACCAAGAATGCTATTTAGATTTACTAATTAAAACGATGTTTCATTCTTTAAAGGCATAACATCCTTGCTAACAATATAAAATCAAACAAATTTTTAAAATGTGATTTACTATACAATTATCTATTTTCAATTACACGCAAAAACTTTTTTTTGTTATTAAATTGTTGACTTTATTGTGTTTCTACACAATAAATCTTCTCACATTAAATATATGTACAGCATTTTAAGATAACGCGACAAATGAAGGTAATAACAATATTTGATCGATTCGAGCGTTACCCGCCATCGCAACGCATATGATTCACAGTCCTCTACATACAACGGAAAACTGTAGTGGTAACAGATGGAGGATGTCATCATTTTCAGCCGATTGAATTTGTATTTTCCTTATTGGCCATAACTATAGCGCTTAATATTGTAGAGCACTATGAACGTATTGGTAATCTTAATTTAGCATAATAATTCAACTATGAGAGGTATAAAAGATATCTAAATAATGAAATAGACACGTATACAAAATTAATTTACTTATAAACAAAATTGTAAAGATCGTAATATTAAAATTCTAAAAATTCCAATTCGAAACCTATAAAAGGATGATAAGCACCACTTAACGGAATGTATATTTTTCTAAATGGAAATATTGGGTAATTGTGTACCTCAAATGGAAATATTGGGGTATTTTAGAATATGTGGTTCCAAAACAATATACATCTAATTTCGTATCTCGATTATTTCGTTCTTATGGATAGATTATTCATGCAAATTTTAAACAACGTCTATTATAATTAAATTACCAATGAAATTTAAGTAAATAGAATCAAATTCAATATGATTGTTCAATTAAGAAATAAAAATATAATTTATAAAATTATAATATAAATTATAAAAAAAGTAATATTGTTTATTACTAAAATTATGTTACTAATTAAGTAATAAAGCAATAATGATACATAATTCAAAATTACGCTATTGAAATAATTCTAAAGGAGCTTAGCAAAGCTGAAGCAAACCTACACATCTAAAGGAGCTTTCTAATTGGTCAATACTGCTTGTGTTACATGCAATATACTTATAGAATAAACCCCGAGGGGCAGTACTCTGTTGCTGTATCACGAACGAGATAACTCTAAAAGAGCTTTCTAATTGGTCAATACAGCTTATGTCACGCGTGAGCTATTTACAGAATAATCCTCAGGATGTTTTACAGAATTCAAAAAAGTATTAAAGAATTATTATAGTCGGTAATATTGGTTTCGATAATTTTACTCCAGAATTTTTTCTGTAATACAAGACATTTGTGTATCCCTGGTAAAAAAACCTGTTCTAAAATTAAAAGTTGATTCTCTTTTCTGTTTTAAAATAGTTCTACCAGGTATGACTAATAAAAAAAACACTATGAATTTATATATAAATAATGAAACACTATTATGATTGTTTAGTTTTGGAAAAAATGATTGCTCAAAAGGTCAAACAAAAGTATTTGAGATTTTAAGATTTATTCCTGAACAGATACAGATATTTTTACATTGAATTAATACATTCAAAAAATATAATGACTAGACTTTGTCAAAAACTCAGAATATTTTCCAAAACGCACATAATTTGTAATTTTAATTTTATTTGAGTTAAATTTTTAAAGGTGTCTATATTGTATTTGAAATACCAGATAGTTGAGTTATGTATACAAACTATATTTTTTGACAGGAAATTAAACTCGTTTAAATATAAAACGATTCAACTTATAAGAAATTTACGGGATAAAGTTTTTACATTATTTTAAATAATTTGTGGCTGAGCATTTTTTTATGCAACCCTGTTGTATGAAAAAAATTATTGATATTTTAGAAAAAACCAACTGAGAAATAAGGTGATAAATAATGTGAGAAATTATATGAGAAATTACGTGAGAAATCAGATTTGGCTTTATTTCTCAAGTGATTTCTCAGTTAATTTCTGACATGATTTCTTAGTTGATTTTTTTCAGCATAACTGACTTAGAATATTACACATTTTTGTTAAAAAAATAGATATGAAATCAGTTGAAATCACTGGTCTTCTCTCTTTGTAGGGAGAATTTTTATAATCTTTCCAGCTTTTAAGCAATCGTACTCCATTACTTATAAGCTGGAATCACTGATATAAAATTTAATTTAAAAATAATTTCTTAACTGCTTTCGTATCTATTTTTTTCACAAGAATGTGTAAAAGTGTCCCTCATAGTTGTAATATTCTAAAAGTCGGTTAAGCTAGAAAAAATCATGTGAGAAATTATGAGAAAAATCATCTGAGAAATCACCTGAGGAATGAAGCCAAAATCTCATCTGATTTCTCATATGATTTCTTAGTTGATTTATTCTAGCAGGGAATAAAGTTCCTTTGTTACTAAAGGTATCTATTTACTTTATATTATAAGTTTAATTTGATACCAAAATACTTTAATTTAATATTTTTTTAACGATCAATAAGTATAATTAGACTTTTGAATTCTCTTTCTTGTATAAATATGATTGGCTAGAAGCGGCGGTAATGCTCCTAGAGACTCAGACTCTTGGCTCGTACTATAGTGGACCGGGATCCGATTCTCCGGGAAAATATCGGAAAATTTTTACGAATTTTTCTGCTGGAAGTAGAACCCGGAGACTACTAAAAACTATAAAAATAAGCCCCTTGGGCAGAAAAATGATTATTCACAAAAGTGGAAAAACTTACTATGTACAGTGGCAATTCAGAGGTCCCTACAGAGAACCGCACAACCAAAGGAAAAAAAATATGATTGGCTGATTTTTCAAAATGACGTCGTTTGTGAAGTGATCGCTACTGGTCGTGCATCAGAACACACTTGATATTCTTTACATCAAGTTAGAATACTAGGTGTGTTCTGACGCAAAACCAATAAAATCGTAATCACTTCTCAAATGATATCATGTTCAAAAATCAGCTAATCATATTAATGCATATGATTTTTATTACAAAAATTTTTTAATTGGCAGAAATTGTTTCATATTTTAAAAAAGTTACATATTAAATTTAAGTATTAGGTTTTATTTTTTTTTTATTTAGCAGCAATTCTAATTTATCACTTAAATGATTTCTTTACACAGGGCGCGTACAGTGGGTACTTTACTCTCTCCCAGCGAAAAGTAAGGTACCCACTGTACGCTGCCTGTGTAAAAATAGTATATTATTCACCTAGGGAGTTAATTTCAAAAATGTCTTAAATCGTATGTAATTGTCACCCGAGCCGAAGGCGAGGGTGACAAACATACGATTTAAGGTATTTTTCATTAACTCCCGTGGTGAATATGCTATTTTTTGTCATACCCAGACCAAAAGTACCACTTCGTCGATTTTGAGCCGGGAGGAGAAGTGGTACTTTTGGGCAGAGGATGGCAAAAAATCCTATATTCTTCACGGGAGTAAATGAAAAATCCCTTAAATCGTATGTTTGTCACCCTCGCCTTCGGCTCGGGTGACATTTAACATACGATTTAAGACATTTTTCGTTTTTACTCCCTAGGTGAATAATATACTATTTTATGTTTGTAGAAGCATCCCAATCAATGTATGTTTTTATTTTACATATGTATAACCAGACATAATAAAACTGTACATTTTACTTGATGATCAATAAATTATAACCTTTGAAAAAAATATTTTTTATTCTTGTAAAAAATTAATAACTAATGATAAAAGCTACAATTTAATTTTAGTTGTAAATAATAATTTCTATGGAAACACAGAATAATATTTATGATTCATGTTACAAGCTAATATTTTTTATTTTCTAAAATTATTATGTATTTTTTCAAATGAGAAGCAACCTTATATTTTTTTTAATGTAAATAATTTAAAACATATAAAAATGATTTTAAACACTAAATTAAATAAGTAATATTAAAATAATAAATTTGTAATCTTCGTGTACCAGCCTATGTATGGGTAATTATATTTACTTCTACTAGGATTTACTATGTATTTTTACTATATAAATTATTTCTGGTATAAATAAATTAATAAATAAGTATACAAGAAATACAAGAATTTTTTAATTGAATATTCAGTGATTTCTATTGTAATATCAAAAATTTAATCTTTAAAATAATGTTTTCTCCAAGTGATAAAAGCCATCATTACAAACTTTACATTGACATTTTGATACACTTTACCTACAATATATAAAAAGATAAAGTGCTAATACTATAAGTAATTTGATGTTTATACTATCATAATAAATATTTTTTTAATCCTTGTTAAAATTTATTGAGAAGTGTAAAAAAATTGTGGCAAAAGTTTAAATTTTTTTTCTGGTTCTATCAAAACAGTTTTACGACTGTTATTGAAGTTTGTAACACCTATTGCATCAGTTGTTAATTCAACTGGTCTTAAAGATCCAAAAAAGTCAGTTACAGGAACAGTTTTGGAATCCCTTTTAAACAAATCTTCTCGCACACCTACTGTTGAAAGACAATAATGTTTTGGACAAACTTTTAACTGTAACATAAAATTAATAATTATTTAAATTTTAAAAATAATTAGAAAGAATTATAATTTTTTATTAATATTATAATAAACTTACGAATTCATTTAATGTTTTACTACTAGATGGTTCAACAGTCTCAAGAAATTCTAATGCATAATAAGTATAACGATCTATTATATAAACTCCTATGGCAGGATCAACATGGTGCTACGATTTAAATAAAAGATATTAAGAACATTCAAATATTAATAATAATGCACAAATTAAAATGTGTACTTACAGAAAGTGAATCTTCTCCAACTAAACTAGATGCTACAGCTAATATATTTGGAGAATAAAACTTTTCATACATAGAACTAGCTTGACATGTATCTACAATAAATAAAATTTCGTGATATCGTCTTTTTTGCCACATTTGTTCTAATGCATCACTTAATTCTTGACTAGTTATTTCTTCAGAATCTTGAAACTTAAGAAAACCATTACCGCCATGTCCAGTTAGATAAATAAGAATATTAGAACCTTCATCTGTTAATAATTTTTTAGATCTAGGAGTTTCTGGCTGCAATCTTCCAGTTAATAATCTCACAAAATTTTCAACTGTAACTTCATAACCCCTGTAATCCACTTCTACATCATCACCATAAACATTTATGTGTTGTTTAATATTATTGAAAACTGTCGCTGGTCTGGGATTTCTTGGATTACAAGCCATATCATCAGCAATCATTAAAATGATTTGAGAATCAGGTATGCCAAGCCTTTTAACACTTCGATAAATGGATAAGACATTTGCTACATGACGATAATTAAACCAAAATCGTGAAGTATCAACTAAAACTGCCCAATTATTTGAGTGACCTGATTTGGTGAATTGATCCAATATCTACAATGAACATAAAATAAATGTTGTCAATATCTAAAGTTTATTTATATCTTTTAATTAAAATTAAATTCAAAATTAATACAATTAATAAATTTAAATGAAAATGTAAGTGTAGTAATAATATTCTATTATTTACAAAATATTTATACTTTTGTTTATTTAAAACTGCATAATTTTAACTAAAAGATCAAAAGAAATGTATTAACTTATGGTTCTATATAATTAACAATATAAGTTTTTAAGAAAGTTAATAAATATATTTACCACTCCAGATGATAGATGAATCACAACACATATTAAAAACCAACTTATTTTATAAATATTCATTATTTAAATCCTTTATGCTAACAATTTAAACATTTTTTTATGATACAATTATAATTATAATTATTTATTTAAAAAATCTACAATAAAACATTACAATTTTAAAAATGTAAATTTAATTGAAGATTCTCAAAGGTTAAGCCGAAATTTGTAAACGTTATTTAAGTATCGACAACGAAAATAAACATTAATAGAAGAACAGCAACAGAGCTTCACTTGAAAAATGAGGCATCTTTAGATTCAGTAATCTCTCTAGATACCAAATAGCGCATCTATCGAATTTTCACTTTAGGACCTTTCTTTAGATGTTCCTCGTATCTTATTCAAAAATTTGGTTGTTTATGCGACGTCTACTGTCTTTATGACCTATGGTAGAAAAAACATGCATAAATGTATCTATTAACAGCTTCAAAATGCATGATGCTGAAACGAATTACCAATGAATATAGAAACGCTTATAGAAGCGATGTGATGCGATGGAATTTGAATTTGAGGTGACTTAGCCATTAGAGGCAGCACTGAAATCCATTTATTTATATATCTATATATATAATTTACATAAATATGTGTTATAAGGTTCAAGTTTAGAAATACAAAATTAACGCTTCTATCAGCGTCTATATTTAATAATTATAATTGTTTTTCATTCCAATATTATATTTAAAAATTACAATCAACTTATGGTTTTTATATTAAAAAATAAAATGTTTTCAAATTTATACTATAAATTAAAAAATTGTTAAAAACTGTAATTATGTAACATTTACTGGTAATTTCTTACATTCCATTGCATCAAATTTTCATTTGAAACAAATATAATGATTGAATATTTCTAATTCAAGGATTTTTACGAGTCGCGCTAGAATGACAGAATCGTTCCAGCTATTCGCAGCTCTTTAGCGTGGCATGAAAAGGAGCCTTTATAGACTAATAAAACAGAGAAATGTGAATAAAGTTTTTAGTTTTTTATTTTATACTTTTATGAAATAAATGAACCAGCAAAGATTGAAAATAATGTCCTAAATATGTTATAAACGAATTATTTTTTAAATTGAGAATAATTGGAACGAGTGCAATTAGAAATAATTATAAATTATTAATTGATCCAATTTTATAAATATGGATGACGAATTAGAAGATAAAGTATTATACCAGGTAACATTATAAGTAAATTTAGTAAATACATATTATCCAATTACTAACTATATTTGTTAAGATAGCATTGAACAAAATTTAATTGGAAAAGCTTTTTATGTTTCTTTAATATTCTAAAATTTATCAACAAATACTCATTCAAGCTATTAAGAAAAATTTTATAAAGTTAAATAATTATTTTAATTGGAACTTTATATTTCTGATTTTATAATACTTGTGCATAAGCTTGTATTTGCATTAGTCTTGTTTTGACATTTATTTATTTAATTAATTTATATTATTATTTGCGATTGTTTTAGGCTTATTTATCACATATGAAATTGATATCACAATTTGGACTGGGCATTCCCTCTGCTGGATTTAACATTTTATTAAGTTACTTTTGGCGAATAATAAAAATTATTATTCTTAAACCAGAATTGTTGATACTTAGTATATTATTATTTATTATATGTGTATACTTGCAAGTAGTTGATGCCTGGGGCAGAAACTTATTAGGAAAAATCCAATATTCATTTGGATATACTGCATCAAAGGTATGATTATTAAAACAGTTTTTTAACATATGGCTTGAGATAAAAATTACATCACCAAACTGAAAGTTATAGCAGCTAAGTATTGATATAGAAAATTGCCAAAATCAGTCAACTTTATATTTGAAATACAAAAAATATTTTAAATTTTTAATTAGAATATACAACACATAAATAAAGAATTTAAATCTACAAAATTTTATATAAAAGTTGAAAATTCATGTTTCGCTATACTTAGCTGTTTCGGTTTCATATCTAACTTATTAATCATCAATATTTTATTTAAGATATCTAAATTACCATTTCTTGTAAACGATTCATCATCAACGAAAAAACATGGTTGGGAACTTCAACAAGGTTATATAGCTGCTTATGCAGTTCAAGGTCATAGAGCACATATGGAAGATCGTTTCGTAGTAAATGAAGATATAAATAATACAGGTGTTTCAATATTTGCTATTTTTGATGGGCATGGAGGAGAGGTAAATTTTATGTTTTTTATGTAATATCATACACTTTAATTATAAGGTATTATAAGACTATGAAATTTTAATTATATTAGTTTGCAGCAAATTATGCTCGTGATCAACTTATACCACGAATTAGTGAACAAGTTGTTGAATTGAAAAATTTGGTATCTGGGAAAATTACTCATGTCAAAGAAAATGAAATCAATGAAAACGTTAATGACAATAAAAGTGATGACAATAAAAAAATTGATAATCATTCACTTAATAAAAAAAAGTCAATGCGTAAAGTTGCAAGCACTTCTCTAACAGATGATTATGTAAATAAAAATATTGGAATTACTGACCCCGAATTACTTAATAAAATCGACAGTATTTCAAAATCAATCACTAGAGAGGTTTCTCATAATTTTTATTTACTGTATAGTAATTAAATCTATAAGCTTTTGATCTTTTGAATTTTTCAGGTGAGATTAACAAATCAAGAAGAAAAAAATAAACCTTCAAAAATTAATGTAACCAGCTATTTAGATGGAAATAAAATAAATTATGCTAAGTTATTAAGTGATCAAGTACTCGCAGTCGATAAACTGTTAGTAGATGCAGCTAAGAAAAATATGAATGTTGCAGGTAAACTTTTATGTATAATGTATTTTTTTTAAACACATAATTACAAAGTAGAAAAATATTTGAATTTTAAGTCAATTATTTCTAAATTTAAAAAATAATTATAATGTATACAATGTAAATTTTATTAAAATTTATTGTATGTTTATATAATTTGAAATTAACATTGTTTAGGAACAACAGCATTAATAGCTCTTTTGGAAAATAATAAATTAATTGTTGCAAACGTTGGTGATTCCAGAGGAGTTATGTGTGATGGGAAAGGCAATGCCATACCCTTATCTTTTGATCATAAGCCACAACAGGTATAAAACCAAAGATCTGTCTACATAAATTGTATTGAAAATAATTACATGATTAAATTATGTAATTAAATCAATATAACGCATTAAATTCTGTAATTAAATCAATATAATGCATTAAATTCTGTAATTAAATCAATATAATGCATTAAATTATGTAATTAAAATTGTTAATCGAATACTTTTTACAAATTTTGATTAAAAAAAGTTCATTTTAAAAATTTTACTAGTCAAAATAACTCATCATTTAGTTTCAGATTAATGATTTGAAAATTAACCTTTTTTGACTACTGTCAATGTTTGGGGCATCTTGACTAGTTATCTTGACTTCAAAAACTTTTACATTGATATTTTAAGCTTGTTATATCAGTCAAAAACAAATCAAAATATTTTTTTCAATAATTACTATATAAATAAGAATAGCATATAATTTAAGAATAAATACTTATTTTTAATGATTCATAAAAATTGAAACAATGATCAAAATGTTTTGTTAGCAAAGAGAAAGAACCAGAATATATAAGGCAGGAGGTGTTGTGACATTCAATGGTGTATGGAGAGTTGCGGGTATTTTGGCCACATCTCGAGCTTTAGGAGATTATCCTCTTAAAGACAAAAAGTTAGTAATTGCTGATCCAGATATTTTAACTTTTAATCTTGAAGATCACAATCCAATGTTTCTTGTATTGGCATCTGATGGCCTATGGGATACTTTTTCTAATGAAGAAGCTGTTGCTTTTATAAAAGAGCGTATTGATGAGCCACATTTTGGAGCCAAAAGTATTACACTTCAAAGTTTCTACAGGTATATTTAGATAAAATATAATTATATATTTATATTAATTATATTTATATTTGATAATTATATTTATATTTATATTTGATATATTTATATTACAAGTGTATTAAAATATTTAATTGTCTTTTTATGTTTGCAGGGGATCTTTGGATAATATTACTGTTGTTGTTATCAATTTAAAAAATCGAAAACATCAGACGTTATAATTAAGGATCTAGGCAATTGTGTTTAATTATTAATTAATAAGGCTTCATTATCAAAATATTACTCTAGTCATGTCCTACTTCATTGTTCATACTAATCAAAAATATCAAAGTTAATATCTATTTCATTCATAACTATCTATTTTTGTGAATAAACTACAAGCACACTCGGATAATAAAATTTTTAGTTTAAGAATCTATAAAATACCTGTAAATATCCTTTGTTTTCATATATCTAATTTGTATCATGCAACTCTTTATTGAACAAGAATTTTCTTTTTATTACAATGTTACTTTTGCAGAACATTTTGTAATTCAAAACTATCAACAATTCATGTTCACAGAGGATAACATAGTCACAAAATACTCTACAAACAGGTAGATTGTTTCCATTAACATAGAATAATCTTAAACAAAATTTGTTTATTCAAATTATAACATTATGTATCGATAATAAATCACATTTTTTGTATTATCTTCAAGAAACTATTATAACTTTTTCTAAAAATACACTTCTTTGTTCAATAACTAAGTAAAAACGAGAATGGTACAAGACAAGAATAGATTTATTATATTACCTTTAACATTACATTTTATAAAAAAATTAATTATTATTATACAATATTGTAAATAAAAAATATAACGAAATTTATAAAAAAATAATAATGTTAAAATCGTAAATAGTAAAACTTTTATCAAATATTAAATTTTTAACAATCATTTCCATAAAACTAATTTTATTCTTGGATGTTCTTTGTTTATTTAAAATTTCAACAATATAAATGAACAAATCAAAGGAATCATCCAATAAAGTTGTGTGATTTCAAAATCAAAGAAAAAGAACGTTTCCGTCGAAGGTATAAATAATTACAATTCACGCAAATATTTGGGTTTGGCAGATTGATATACTTGCGTCAGAAAACTATGATTATTTGGGACTGACTAATTTTTAATCATGCAAAAAAGTAAAAATTATTAAATAAGCAATCGCGAAAAAGTTCATTTTTTTAGATAAGTCGTTTCTGGAGCCCTTTGAATCAAAATAAACTTGAAAACTATGATTATGGGTTCCATAAATAAGACTGAATCTCCGAATCTCAAAATTGCAACACATATACATATTATTATTTTTTATTGAACAAAATATTTTGCAAAAATGCTAATTTTTATGATTTTTTTTATATATTTCCGGTTCAAACATGATATCAGCTTGGAATAATACTAGTGTCATAAGTGGCCTATTATGACACAACGTGTATTTGTGTCCGAGCGAAGCGAGAGTAATAATTCATGTCGTGCGATAGGGTACTTATACTACGAGTATCATACGATATTTTTTAACACAGCGTGGGTAAAATTCCATATAATGAAACGCAACCAAATTTTTGATGTGCAATTTTACGCACTCGGTGTCAAAAAGAAATTTTTTGAAATAAAAATGGATTATATAGTTTTTATTTTAAAGAAGAGAACAATACACATCTTTTCCATTTTGTTTTATTAAAATCTGTCGGCGAATATGCTAGTATTTTATTTTCTAATTCTGAACTTTTGGGATTCACATCTGCCGTATTGGAACCATTATTTTGAATTTCTAAATTCCGACTAGAGTAGAGATTCGTAATCAACAGTCCAAAAAACAGAATATAATAAAAGCTTATAAATAAAAATGGCAGAAGCTAATGTGTCCGTTAAAGGGTTATTCAATGCCTGATTGATTTTTCATAATTCTTAGGAAGTTTTTCATAACGAAAGAAACTCTCAGCCCAAAGCTGATTATGATCATTCAAATGATGAAATTAAATTGATTCTTTAGCATTTGTATCACCCTCTACATGAGATTTTTATTTTCCAATGCAAAATGAAAATATCTGTGAATAATTTCTGATATTTTTTTATATTTGATTTGCATCTCTCATCATTTGCCTTAACAGTTCGGGATTTAAAAGATTTTAATAGATCATTATTTATATGAAAAAGTGATTTGTAGACGTATCTTAAGTTCTTTTTAAAAGTTTCTGTTTATTATGTAGCTAGAGTATACACAGTGGATTGAGTGGCATAAGTCTATCTCAGAGAGAAGTTTTCAAAATGAAAAAGATGATGCAAGAGCAGGAAAAAAATAAGAAGCAAAGTAATATTGTGATCATAGGACTCATTTTGGAAGTTTAGTTCACAGACTATACTGACTTATATATGGGAGTAATAGGTGCACGGAGAAGTGGAAATGTGATTTTTGTTAGACAGAGAAAACAAAAAAAAACATGAGAAGGGAAAGTACATGGATAGAAACTAAGTTCTTCATGCACAGTTACCTAAATTATGAAAAAAAGAAACTGCCAAAGTCAATAAATAAGTTTTTCAAAATCAGAAAATATATATTCATTACATTTAAAAATCAATCAAATTCATCCAATCATTAACGTGATAAACCAAAAGTGTCTGTTAGAAATGAAAGAAAAAAATTACCAATTTGATCTATGTAATACGTAATATATTCAAAATTTTTATAAGAGGATGTTATAGATTGATCAAAGATCAAGATTATTCATTTTTTATATTTCTAATATTTTAAAAATTTGAATTTTTTAGAATTTATTAACATTTTTATATTTAATTTTTTTTACTACAAACAATTCGTGAAAAAATGCTAAACAATTAATGAATTATCAGAGTACAATTTATTAAACACCAGATGCTACAAGAGCAGTACAGTTTGTAAGCTTTCCATCTTTTTGATTTCCATTAAAACGCTTCTTGATAAAAATAAATTTCCAACATTATGACTTTATATTAACAGGAATGATTGAAAAATTTACTGTAATCCATATTATAATACTGAATTTTTATATTGTCTTTCGCTTTCAGAAAAATTCGAAAAATTTTTCGAATGAGAGTGCGTGAACATATGTAACTATATGTAGATAAATATTTAAGATATTAAAAGTTAAGAAGGCAACAAGAAATTTAAAAATAAAATTTGGAATTGAATTAACTTCATGCGTTGATTTAATTTAACTCGAGCATAGAATTATACAAAGAAGAGAAATCTTGGAAATAAGTCAAGTTGGAATAAATTCAACTTCATTTTGTAAATACAAAATGTTTGTATATCTCGGAATATTGTGATGACGAGCCTCACATTTCTTCAACTCAACATTGAACATGTGAGAGCTTCAAACCTTGAGATACTGTATGTTCGTGTTTCTCGGAGTTACGCGAACGCCAAACTGCACATCTCTGTTGTTTAACATCGATTTAAGCGATGCAATGTTTTGTTTTGTGTTGTTTCGAGTAATGATAGAGTTGTGCTAACTCTACATTTCTTTCCGTCTTTGAAAGGTTGATAAAAATATTTTCAAATGTTTAAAATATAACAAAAATTTAATATGAAGCGACGCTAAGAAAAAGGGCACTTCTCGAGATGTGCCCTTTTTCTATGTCATGGCTTTTTGAAATCTAATCGCAATTATGTATTTATACAATAATATTTTAGGATCCTAATATTATTAGGATGATATCAGTCGAAGTGGCAAAGATATAAAGACATGTTATGGAAAAAGGGCACATCTCAAGAAGTTATTACATGAAAACCATTTAATTAATTATTGATTTTTTGACAAAAATTAAAATAATAAAATGTATTTTTTTTTATTAAATATTGCTAACAAAGCTCAAGTTTATGTATTTAATATTTTTTCTTCAAGATTTTCAAAGTTAAATTAATGTATAGTTGATGAAACGAAAAAGGGCACTTCTCGGGAGTTTTTTATGTCTCCCGCATTTTTTATTGAAAATGAAAATTTTGAATTTTACGCCATGAATTACTTAAAATAATTAGTCTTAACCTTTTTATAACAAGTTGAGTGTTTATTTACCGAGAGGTTTAAATTTATTAGTAATTCAAAGCTTTAAATTCGATTTTTTCAAAATACACTTTTTCAAGATGTGCTCTTCTTCCTAGCGACGCTTCATATGTTATCTTCAATTTCGAAAACTTTTATTCTTAAGATTGGTATAATTTTTGGTCAAATAGAAATAGTTACAAAATTCTTTTTTGAAATATGACGATTTTTCTAATTTTAAGGAATTTGAATTAAATTTCGACATAGTAGAATAACCAAATTATATCTTATTTTTTTCCTTATTCAAACAAATACTAATTCCCAATATCTAAAAGCACGTTTAATTATTTTCTAGTCTAGAAAAAATTTTCATTCATTTTTCTTGTTTTCAAACTCTTGAGTGCAATGGTGTAACAAATAATGCTCCGACTTTCCAATTTGCAGATACGATTTCAAATATTGGACACTTATTAATTTAAAAAAAAAAAAAAAAAAAAAAAAATTGAGTATTTATATCTATTTGTATGAATTAGATTTCATGAAAAATTGGAAAATTAAGACAAGTAAATTTAATATGCATTGATAATCAATAGTGACAGTATTGTGGATCAGAGGTTTCTGGTAGAAAATAATGAGAAAAACGGCTGTAGACTGTTTCAATCTGATATCATGATAAAAAGTAAATGCATAGAAAACGTTTATATATGTATATATATCGGAAAAACTTTAGAAGAAAAAAAAATTAAGATGTTCTAAACATCGACAGTAGACAAAAAAGGTTAACTTTGAAACCATTATTCTGCAACTAAATGAGTTATCTTGACTTTTGAAAGGGTGATTCAATAATTCATACTTGACAATATTTATAAATTTTAAGTCATGATATTGTAAAATTTATTTTCATTAAAAGCAGAAATCAAACTATTTAAAACAATCGGAACTAATAAAAAGTCTTTTAAAATAATAATTGTGGATCTTGGATTACTTCTTCAATGGTGTAAAAGTTATTACACATTCTGAAAAAATTTCTCTTCTGGTATAGAATAAAAAATTTTAAATAAACAAGTTTTATCATATGTATAATATTAAAAGTTATTTAAATATTTTAGCGCAAGTTTAGGAATAACAAATACTTATATAGTATTAATCAAAGCAGGATAAATTTTTGTATGTTTCAAATGTACATTTATACGCATGTATATACATAATTATAAATAAAAGAACATGAGTTTTTGACATTAGTATAAAACTACTTAGTAATAGATAGTAAATTTCTCCTCTGTTCTTTAATTAAAATTGTTTTTCATTTTAATATTTTAATAACAAAATAACAAAATATTTAATTACTATTTCTCTATGAAATCGCTTCGGACCCACGAATCTGTTGATTGTCAACCAAGTAATTCAAATCCTTCATCAGACGTAGGTCCCAGAACTGAAAACATAAATTTATATTAATTAGCAGTTACCAATTACTAATACTTCAATATACATTTCATAAAAAATAAAATTTATATATAAATTTGCTTTCAATTAACAAAGAATTTTCCTCGTATGGCGGTTTGCGCCCGAGCCAAGCGAGAATGAAAAGGTCACAGTTTCTCGTACAAGTATCGAACTTTATTTTTTGACACGACGTGTAAGAAGCTCAATTTTCGCAGTGTCACTTTGTGATTCGTGTGCGAAATCGAGCTTCGCGCACGGAGTGTCAAAAAATTAAATTTTTATTTTTCTAATAGTTAAATTATACTTTAAAAATATACATAGTATATTATACAGCGAGGGAGTACAACAAGCAATGTGCGCTCTATGCGTAGTTGAGACCCGAGTGCAGCGAGGGCGTCATGCACGCAGGGCATGCTTTGCTTATTATACTCTCAAGGCGTATAGGGTCAATGTGGGAGTTACCGTGCCCTCCCTGATTACCGCGCCCTATGTTAAAGCATACGATGTCGGCATTTAGAGCACGACAATAAGCTTTGTAAATTTAACAGATAAATTAATAATTCTGAAATTTCCACTTAGGAAATTTGTTTTATTTGTAAAACGTGTGCTGTATTTTAAATAATCAATTTATGAAACTTTTGAAAAATAATGAGATTTGTTTTATTTAAGGAAATGTATCTGCCTCAACCTTAAAGGTACGGTAACTGGTCATTCGACCGTATATTAATTTTCACTACAATCCGCGGAAAGTGCGTTAAAAAATTTTCGAATTAAGAATTCATTATCCCGCACAAATATTAATTCACAAAACTCTGCGAATGATAATTTCTTGCGCGCACAAATACATATACGTATAGAAATAACGACTCACGCGGGAGCATTTGAAATCAATATTTAATACCTAAAATTATTTTAAAATTCTTAAAACGATGAAACTAATAATTCATTTTTATTAAACTTCCTCTAAGTTATACGAAAAACCAGTTTTTATTTAATGAACTACGATATTAATCGTTGGTAATAAAAATTGGTAATAAAAATATCGAAGGAACACGGTAATCGGGGGAAGAGGCAACGGTAACCGGCGCATTGACCCTATCAATAAATGATTTTCATAAAGTATTTTAAATTTAAGAGCCATTTAACTGATGTTTAAAAAATCGATTATTTTCTATTTTTCTTGTTTTTTTAATAAATATTTACCTTTTATACATAATTTATCATTTCATAAAAAATATTATTTATTATTAACTTTTCACTATAACTTACATGTCGATGCTGTAGCACCTAAGGCTTCCATTGCAACATCTTCTGCTGGTGACCAATTCGCTGGTCTTTCAGAACACAGTTCAAACAAAGGTTGTTTCTCATTTGCTATTAATTCTTCTTGCATTAGTCTACATAGATTTCTGAATTCTTTTTCACTAGCACAAAAGAAACACTAAAATATGAAATTAAAATGAAATTTATAATTGTTAAAATATCTTATAATAACAAAATATTTTCAAATAAATAATTTTTACTAACGAGTGCGACAGAGGGATCCATTTCTATTATTGGTATTCGACTAGCAATTTTGCAGTGATAAGTAGCATCGACCTCAGCTTCATTTTCATCAGATTTTTGATCAACATTACCAGATCTTTGAGTAGTGTGGGGGTCTAAAAAAATTACTTCATCTCCTACATAAGAAGAAAAAGTTTTATTATTTTGTTAATAAATGAATCGATTATTTTTCGTGTTACTAACCAACGTATCCAATAAAATATAGAGCATGGCTCGGTTTTCCCCCAATCAGTCCCAAAGATTGCGGAAATTGAAATGAAGTCTGTAATATAATTATACATTTATAAGTTATGAATCATAATTCGGTAGCTTGAACAAAATGAAATTACATACTTTGATACTGTTAATATATATAGGATTAATTTCGCTTAATCCTAATCGAAGTGGTATCAAAAGGAGTAAAGGCTTCCATTGGCTAGGAGCTTTTAACGGCTTTTCACCATCTACTTCAACTGTGGTGGCTCCTTCTACTCGACATTGTTTTACTGCAAATTTATTAATTTATTAACTACCAATAACAGTGAAAATTTTGAATATTTTCATACACAAAATTGAAATCAATTTTTTAAGGTTTAGAAATCAATATTGAATTAATCAATAATAAATAAAAAAAACAATATTTATTGAATGCATATATTTTTAACTTTAAAAAATTAATGAATAAAAAGTTATTAATTGATTTTCGAAATTTAATATTTAATTTACATGGTCGTAAAAACTTAGATTTTTTATTTTTTTCTCAAGTGCAGTAACTGTTTTATCGTTTGTTTTTTATACATTAACTGCTAAGACATATTTTAAAGTACCGTCTCTTTACTTTATGTTTCTAATATAAGTGAATTCATTTCTGCACGGTATAAAAATTAAAATTATGAAATCGCGGATAAGCGATATTTAAGCGCGTATTTAAATCATGCAGTGCTATAAAAATAATTACGGATTATGAACTAAAATTTAACATCTAAAATATTATGTAATACTTACCAACATCGTTAATAACCAAAGCATTGTCTAAAGCAACATGAATAGTAATAGAACTCCAATCATCATACACAACTAATTTTCTAAACATAAAAAAGTATTTTAGAATATTAAAAAATCAACATGGTAAAATTTTAAACAAACATACTTTAAAACTTGAGCTATAGTGTTTGGACCGAACCACTGGCCTACACTTTTTCCTTCAGATGCGCCCATTAATGCTATCTGATGAATTGAGTAAGGTGCAGCTCTTCTATCTTCAAACCGTTTTAAAATATCCAGATAAGTACTACTCCTCGTTTCTGGTGTCCATCGCCAATCCCTACCTATTAATTTGTAGAAAATTGATTAAATAAAAATCTAGTCTATGAAATATAAAAAAAAAACAAATAAGTTTTTGTACCTAAATGTAACGAAATTAAAGCTTGACCTAAAACCATTTGACCACATCTTAACATACAACCCCATCCTTTATCGGATGTAAAGGTGGAACCGAAACCTCCAATAGGAACAAATCCTTTTCTATAAGTAAACCAGAGTCTGGATCTAATATCCCTCCTTATAGCTTCGATGTCTGAAAATATATAAAACAATTAGAAGGAAATATTACACTTAAATAATATTTTTATAAATATTCTAAGTACTTGTAAGAAACCGTATAAAGAGGCATCCACTAATACTTTAAATAGATATTTAAAAAATACTCTAATTGAATGTAGAGTTGACAAAGAATTCTCGGGTCACACGGGAAGAATACTCGGGCCTACTAGACATGCGTCTACTTTTAAAGTTTTCAAGAACGAACTTAGCATAAATACAATAAAAAATTAAGCAGGCTGGTCCCGCGAATCCCAAGTATTCGCAAAACTTTATAATAGACAAATACAAACTAACGAAAAAAATTTTGCGCAAACTGTATTTTCTTTAAAAAAAAGTGTCTATAATAAATAAAAGTTTAATGTTCACTTCTAGCGATTGACAAAAATCTCTAAACATCTAATAGGAGAATGTCATATCTCCGAATCACGGATTTTGCTCAAACTTTGGGATAAGTTTTCAGATGACAAAATATGGATAAAACTAAAGTCATAGTCACAAACGCTCAATATTTCTCCAGTTACAAGCAATTAAAGAATATCACTTACAAAGTTATTAAATTATCAAAGACATAGCTCTTAAGGATAATAGCTAGAAGCATAGAAGTTTTTTTTAAATGAAAGCTGATCTTAAATCCTTTCGAAATAGTAGAATATTATTTTTTTCCAAAGTTATAGCGTAATAAATATAGGTCCTAATTTCAGCTTTTGTTATTAATGTTTCAAAAGGAAAAATTCGAGTCCCAACTTTATCATGCTGTGACTTTGGGAAAAAATAATATTTTGATATGCTGTAACTATTATTTCGAAAGAATTTGAGTTTCTATTAATCTAATCTATAATTTAAGCTTCTAGCAATCAATGCTTAAGAGCTGTGTTTGAAAAGCTGGTAAATTTTTTAGCGTTATCCTTTAAATGTCTGTAATAGGGAAGAATTGAACATTTGTGAATATAACTTTAATTTTTTCCATACTTTTTATCTTGATACTGATCCCAAAGTTTGAGCGAAATCCGTGATCCGGAGATGAGAGACTCTCCTATTTGTAAGTGAAGTTTGATCTAAATTATATGAATTCCTCTTTCGAAGAGATTAATATCCCGCCCTTTAAATAATTCCATCCCATATCATTTTAACTCTAATTGAAATGAAGAGAACGCCAGAGAGAGAGAGAGAGAGAGAAAGAGAGCGCGCGGCGTAGAAGGAAAATGAAATTGTTTGATACTTAATTATTTATACATTTTTTAGTATTAATAAATAATAGATATTTCTTTATAACTTTTTTATAATGTCTCAAAATCAGAATGTCTTAATCTAATGTCTTTCTCTTATTAGCTATTTTTAATTAATATTAAATTAACTTATATTTTTTTATGGTTAAAAAATGATTAAATTACTGTTAGCATGAATTTATACGTAAATTTGAGTTTTCATTACTACTAACAACGTTGATTTGTTCTAGTTAAAATGTTTATGCACGCTTATGTCGTACGAATGATCTCAATATTTTCCCTTCGTACGTCACTTGTTGCGTATATTACTAACATATATATTATATTGGATTCTCCATATGTCCCGAGGATATACAAAAGCCTTCTATTCGTTACGGGGGACATATAGAATTTTCAATATAGTCGAGCGGCGAGTTAAGATGTATGCAATATCTATAACCATTTAGCACGTCTTACAAATATTCAACCGATATGAATTCCTTTTTTTATCAATTTTTAGCCTATTTAACTATCCAGGAGCCGTATTCTGAAACTTTCTCACGAATGAAATGGGTCCAATGAATGGGTCTTTCTGATTGGTTGATATAGTTTATGTCACTTGTGATATGCTTACGAAACCATAGTTACAAAATAAACCCTCAGATAGTAGTTTCTCTTCTAGGTTTAAGAATGCAGATCATTATTATTTTAATTTATGTTTAACAAAGAAAGTGTCACTTTTTTAGGTCATGGATCTTCCTGTAACTATTGTATATGTTTTTATACACGAAATTATGATGAAAGTCGTAAGTTTTCGGTCTGACGCTCAATTATTCTAAAAACATGAACTATTTTGTTTAATTTTCAAGAATTTCTTGAAAATTCTGCAATATACTTTTAAAAGTTAAAAAAAAATTCTTTTGCTTGAAAAAAAAATTGTAATCACTCTATTTAAAAGTTATTTAAAAAATTTTTTTTATAGAAATTACTAGAAAATTGAATTTTAGTTTTTATTGAAATATTATGCTTCATTTTTTTTGTTTTTCAGTTCTTTATAATTTTTAAAGAAACTAAACCTTTTGAATACAATCTTTTTTAATCAAAGTATTTGATTTCAACTTTAAGAAGAATATTAATCATAATTTTATACAAAAATCCTTTAAAATTAGCAAATTAGCTCGTAGTTTTGGAATAATCAAGTATTCAATTGAAAACTTACGGCTTTATTTATATTTTTATTTATAAAAACATAAACCATAGTTATAGGCAGATCCGTGATCCAACAAGTGACACCCTCTTAGTAAGAGATCATATTTTCAGTTAAATGAAAATATGATCTCTTACTAAAATACTTCTGCATCCTATTGAACTTTTTAGCTGCCAGCAAGGTTTGATAAAGTGGAAATAAACTTTGATGAATGCACTTTTGTTTAATAATTTTATGCATGAAGCTTTTTCACATCAAGATTAGGTGAATATCATTAATTCAATTTATTTTAAGGCATTTGCATTAAATTATATACATCATCTTTGCCAGATTAGATTTTTGAAATTGGGGATATGGTACTTATATGGACAGAATTTTATTTAAAGAACACAACTATGCGGAAGAGAATCAATAGCAGTATTTCTGATAAATTAGCTATCTTAAGAGATCTACAAGATTCAAAATTTGGAACTTTTACTTTTCAACATATATATCAATATTTGCAAAATTATTTAGTATGCCAGTTATTTGCACTAAATAATGTTTACTAGTACAAACTGATTTAGGTTTTATTTCTTAGTGAATGAGAATCAATGATTTGACATTGAATTGCAACAAAAGTCGAATTATACCTTTCACACTTTTTCAGAATAGTTCCTAATATAATTATTTCATGATATGGTATTAAATAGAGCTAGTCGTAAAATATTCAAGGTCTATTTGAATCATGTCTTAAATTTTAACCCTTTGAGTCATTATTTCCAGAATATTAACATTTTTTATTTAAACAATTTCATTTTAAGAATAATATCTAACTGCTATGATTAAACTCAAGTCTCAAAGACTGGTTAATGTACAATAAAAATTACTGAAAAATGCACTGAATAATTTTAAAATTTTATCTAATTATTAAATGAATGGATATGAAGTAGGGAGTAAGAATGCCTACCACTATGATTCAATAGGTTAGAAGCATATCGGTGTCATTAACTAAATTATTCAGAATGCTTGATTTTCTCAAGATATATAGTTGGAGCTTTTCAAATTTGTAACTATAATATATACAATATTGCCAGATTGTATATATTATAGTCAAATATAGTCTTACTGTATTATAATTGAGATGAAACAAATTGAATAAGTTAATTATTTTTTTATATGATATCTATTATTCAAATTTGGTAACTTTAGTTATAGATTTAACCATGATTGCAAGCCTTTATCAAGAAACTTCATTCACCCTAAAATTATATCTTTACGAGATTTGATAATTATCTATTTACTTACAAGATTAACCCAAATTTGTTTGTTTTGAACTTAACAAAGTTTTTTTACAGATAAACCTATTTGATACTCAATCCTTATCTAAATATAACTAAGTTAGAATTATTTTGAGTTGTGATAATCAATTACTTTTGTCATTTCAAAGATATTGTTACTATGATAAATCAGTCAGATAAATGATTAAATAATTTAAATGTACTACTAAAAATATATAATAAAAATATATTAACCTTTTTTGGAATCGTACTTTCTACCTAATATCCATACAAAATTTTCTGTTTTTGGTATATCATCAGGTTCTTCAGATGAATTGTTAAACAAATTATCCATAATAGCAATCCTTGCATATAATAATTCTGGAAGGCTTATTAACGTTTCATGTGGAATGAATACGCCTGAACTCTAAAAGTAAATTTTTTTGTGTTAATTTTTTCCTCTATTTTGAGATTGAAATGAAAATGCTAGTTAAATTTAAGAGGATGATTAAATTAGTAAAAACAAAACTTACCTTAAATAAATTAGAAAACATTGGACAAAGCACTGTTGACTTGAATAGTTGAATTTTAATTTTAGTTACATGATCTTTAATTCTTTCTCTGGAAATTCTAAGAAAAATAGATAAAGAACAACATATTTCTCTTTATCTGATCTAAAAACTTTCACTCAGTTGTTGGTAATTATTCAATAAATGAACAGTTTTATATAATCACTATTTAATATTTGTTGATTATTTATAACGCGTTCACGTAGGAGTTTGACCGATAAACAAAATGATTGTTTACAATTCAAATAAATTAGTACTTATACAAAAATACAGACATACTTTGCAATTCATGCAAATAAAAAACTGTTGAATTTATGTTCAACACTGTTTTAGAAATGCTACTTGCATAAGTAAATATCTAATTTATTTGATTTACATTATTTTTTTATAATACAAATTTTTTAATCTTTGTATGAATTGTTTTTGGTCTTGTCAATAGCAACTAATTTCATAGTATTTTATTTGCAGTCTGTGTTTAAAGTAAAGACAATGATGCAGTACGTCCCGACCCATCCATCTTTTTGATTCTTTGTTTTAGGATATGTCTACAATAGATTCAAATGCCACAGTTTTCCTTATTATGAACAATTTTAGTTATGATACCAACATAATATTTAATTACATTTAAAAATTTTTTTTATTCTTAATCAAATAATTTTTGGATTAAAAAACTTGAATGTTACTTGAGTATTGATTGTTGTTTGTATATCGATTAGTTTTTTTTGAATGTTTTTAATCTTACATTGAAGCGTATTTCGTAAATCGTACGTATCCACCAACAAATATAGACGCTTATAGAAGCGTACTTTTAAAAGGGGAATTTCGTCTTAGTTCTGTTACCCAGCTACTTGGAGGCGCCATCAAATTTTATGTATTTTTATATCTACATATATGAGGCTGAGTCCAGACTTGTACCATGTGAAAGTGTCTTTGCGACTTTATGCCTGTGACGTGGACTTTTATTGGCTATGGAATTGTCAAAATTCCATTAAATTCCATTTCCATTAATATCGAACTCTCGAATGAACGCGGAATAATCAAGATAGGAAACTCGATGAGAAATTCGGAGGGGGAAGAGATACGGGGATTACCCAGGGGAAAGGGAAATGTGGAATCGCCCTAAGGCCGAGTCCAGACTTGTACCATGTGAAAGTCAGGGTTGGTTTCTGAAAGGCTCTACGCTCACAGTTCATGACTGTCAGTGTAGAGATTTAGTGTTTATAGCGCTGCGACGACTTATTTGTTAACTACTACAACCTACTATTTTCAAGCTTACAGTCATGAACTGTGAGCGTAGAGCCTTTCAGAAACCAACCCTGGTGAAAGTGTCTTTGTGCCTGTGACGTAAACCCTTATTGGCTAGCTCTAATGGAATTTTGACTATTCCATTAGAGCTAGCTAATAAAAGTCCACGTCACAGGCACAAAGTCGCAAAGACACTTCCACATGGTACAAGTTAACACAAATGGCAATCCCGCAATAAATTTTAGCGGTCTATTTGAATCAACATATTTTAATTAAAAATTCAATTCATAAAATGTAATTATGTTATATCATAAAATTATAAAAAATTTTCAGATCATTTTTCATATGAACATAACATTTGAAATTGTACCAAATCAAATTGAAAATTACAAGATATTCAAAGACAAAGAAAGGTTTTATTAAATTATTTTCAAACACAAGTGGTTATTATTTCGAACCTATTTGTCTTATCACGTTATTCAAATCAAAATTTTTAAAATTTTTATGATTCTACACGTTTTGTTGTTTTATTACACATGTAAATGCTTGTATATAAAGTCTACAGTAGTGTGCTGCTATCACAGGGTTAAAATTCAGAACGCTACCTTCATTGAGAAAAGTTGGGATCTCATTGACATTATCTTTCAGTATATATGTTATTTTCAATATATATGTTAATATTAAGTTAAAATTATTATTATAGATAATTTATATTGTACATTTTTCAATTAATAGTAGAAAATTTCACTCTCATTTGAAAGATTGAATAACATTTTGTAGATCTTGAAAAATATGCAATAGTTAATAAAATTAATTAGTTAAAATTTTCTAAGAGATTTGAGCTTATTATTTCTTCTCATTGCTAGTTTCCTTATACGTTTCCAATATTGTTTAGTATTTTTATCAAGTTCTTCGAGTGATGGTGCTGGTCCAGTTCGTATTGACCAAAGCCATTCAGGATAGTCAGAATCTGCCTTTAATTCAACATCCTGTCCTCCTTCTTTTAAAATATTTGTCCCACAACAATATTTTAACAATCTATTTACATCTGTCTCTACTGGTAAAACTTTCCTTTCCATAGTTGGGCCTTTTGGTTTGCTCATCTTTTTTCCTTTCCCCAAGGACATTCCTAATAAAAAAAATTATATTTGAAGTTATATAAAAAAATTAAATCAAGAATAAATAGTACTATATATCAATTTTTATTAAACTGATAATAATCTTAATTTAAAAGTAAAAATATTTATAATGAAATAAGAAAAACTATTATCAATGCAATATCATTTAAAAAATAAAGGAAATAAATACTTAATTTTAGAATAAGTTGTTAATTAATATTGTGTTGACTATTATAAATACATAGTACTTCAAATATGTATGATTTTTATAATTATAATATAAAAAAAAATAAAAACTGCAAACAATTTTAAATTGAAATTTCTTAAAAACATATTTTATAAAAATTAAATTAAAAAATATTTTAATGATATTTCCACTGTATTCTTTAACTAAATCAGAATAATGTTGATTGCCTACGAACTAATACAATATATTTGTATTTCATTGCAAAATTAATTTTATCAAAATAATTTAAATCTTTGTCCAAAAAAATGGGCAAAAGTATATACAAGTATTGTGAAATATTTATATTTATTTAAAGAGTTTAAAAAATGTCTGAATTTTAAAATTTTTTATTATTTTTAAATTCATAAAAAAACTTTTAGAATTATTTAAAATTTTTTCTGAATGATTATAATTGTATATAATTTTTTATAATTATTTATAACCATTATGCATGGCTCTTATTTAATATTTTTAATAGCTATAAATAATTATAAGCAGTTTTGAGTAAAATTGATTCCTGCCAACGATTAAAATAGGATTTTCAATTTCTTACCAGCTACAGCATAACAATTTGCTTGAATGCCATATTCTAATGGAGTAATAATATTTTTGGCAAATCGCAGCAATCGAAAAGTAATAAAAGCACTCATGTTAAAGTAATCAAATATATACCAATATTAAAAACGTTTTCTCATAAGTAGAGTATACTAAAATTTAGAATGTGGTAAATGGTAACTGATTTTATTTTTAATTGACTCCAAACTATTTAGTTTTCTTTGCAAATATAGTATTAAATCAGATCCTCATTGTTTATGTTATCTATATGGTTATTTAATAATTAGGGAAGAAACTGGTTCCTGAAAAGGTTATACACATATAAGGCCGTGTTCATATTAAGATGATATATGATCTTTCGTGAATTTACTACGCGATATTTAAAACATAATCCTAGACCCTATTCTAGTCAACAAGATATTGAAAATAAAAACAAAAAAAAATTATATTTGTTAGATTTTATACTGAGTATTTTTAAAATACGGTTATTTAAAACTGCGTCTATTTATTTTTTTTTAAATTATTGAAAATTCAATTGTTACAATAGGTAATATTTCCTTAAATAATTATTAATTATGAAAAATTTTGACAATAACTAATTGCGCATTGATTATATTAAATTGCACCTTTGTCAAAATTAATTCTAATATATAATATTTACATATATTTTCAGTAAATTAAAATAAATTTTTGTTAATTCAAAATCATATTGCGCTTGCGCATAAATAAAAAAGCGTCAAATTTAAATTTACGTTTTCTAAAACGAATGAAATTAACGATGTTTTTCAGTGTAATAACTTTAAAAAGACATAAATATCCTCCTAAAATTTTTTAAAACATAAAATTTTTCATCGTAAAATGAGTAACTATTAGTTTAATTCCGCACAATAAGATGAGCTTTTATAAAATAGTTTATGAAATAATTCGCTTACATTTTTCCACCTCCTTTCTTGTCTAAGCAATAAGAAATTTGGCAGCGACAAATAAATTCATCACTTGAAAATTTAAACGATGATAAATAATAACATACATTTAACCCAAATAAATTCTTAAAGAGCTACATGACCTATGAACGGAGATACAAAAAGAATTATTTTTAAGAATTTATTATCTACTTAAACGGCAAGCTGTTAGATTTTTACATGAATATGTTACTGACAAACAGATTTTAAAGAAATTTTAAATAATGGTCGGTAAATTTTTTTTCGAACTTAGTTCTCAATTAATTTTATTCACTTAAGACTTATCAAAAGTATGTTATTAATTACACGGTTGTAAATGTTCATATGATAATCACCTGAATATCATGTGAAATATAGGTATAATGTACCAAAATCTCATGTGTTTTTTATGTAAATTTCACGTGTAAAAAATCCAAAATCGTCACGTGAATTTCATCTAAATTTTACATGATTTTTACCTGAGATTCGCATGGTTTTCACCAGAAATTTATTAAATTTTTACATCAAATTCATCAGAAATATATATGATTTTCACATGGGATTCGCATGAGTCATTCATGTAATTTTGACCTCAAAATTATAGCAATTTAATCTTATAATTATTATATTAGGAGAATTTTAGGAAATCACGTAAATAACATGAAAATCATGTGAATTCCATGTGAAAATCATATTCATTTCACATGAATTCGAGGTAAAAATCGGATAAATTGATGGTGAAAGCCATGTGAATTTCAGGTAAAAATCATGTGAAATTTACCTGAAATAATAATAATTATAAAATCAAATCGCTATAATTTCAGGTCAAAATCATGTGAATGACACACGAAAATCATGCGGATTCCATATGAAAATCATATTCATTTCTGATCATTTCGAGGTAAAAATCAGATGAATTGCTGATGAAATTCACGTGACGATTTTAAACTTTTTACACGTGAAATTCAAATGAAAAACACATGAGATTCTAGTACATTATACCTATATTTCAGGTACAAATACACGTGAATATAATGTGAACATTTACAACCCGGTATCATACAGTTATTTGACACATTTTTAAATATAATTAAGTTATCGATCCCTATCAAAAAGATCCAGCTGAATCTTTTTGATAGGGTAAGTACCATTGAATGGGGCTAAACAAACAAATTCATAATTGGATCGAAATCCCCTATTTCGCATACTTGGTTCATAATTTGCTATTATTTAATTTCAATAATTATTTTTTGTCAATTAAATTAGAGAAAAGTTAGAATCGTTTTCATAAATTTAAAGGATTTATTTTTCTTGCTTTCAAGTTGAAAAGAAATCCGTTGAAACTTTTGTATACTTGACATTATATTAAGGCATTCCCGACAACTGCGAGCTTCTAGCCCCATCAGAGAAGATTCGAGACCTGTATACACGACCGTGACCATAGTACAGGTAAACATGCGAGAGAGTACACTATGTGAATATGGTTTTATGAGACTAATCTACTGTATTGTATTTTTACGTCAGTTGAAACTCTTACGTCGTCATATATCAACAATAAATTGATGAGGGAATAGAGGATATATGTATTTTTTTATTTGTTAATACAAATTAATTGTAATTTTACTATAAATTTTATTCATAACCAACAAAAATCTTCTGACATATACGAAATTTTAATGATGTTTATGGAAAGGGAATTAATATTAAATAATAAAATTTACTTGCATCAAGAAGTTAATAAAAATATCATTTTGAACCTACTCAACTTATTGCATAAAGAAAATAATATAGTAATTAATCAAAAATTGATGGATCACGGCCATATCTAAATAAAAGTAGTTTATAGTTTAATAGTGAATTGTAACTAACAGTTTTTAAGAATAACAAGGACCCTGCTGTATACGTGAATATACGTTAAAATTATTGTGTGGAAACGAAATATTTTCTGTAACTGTAGATTGTTTAATATATTAGTCGTTAATAAAGTATACATAAGTGTTTACAGTGTTTCTAGTTTATTGAAGGAAAATTGTTTTTAACTAGTTGCTAATGTAAATTATTATGATTTGAGATACATGAAACTCAGATATTTATTGTTCTAAACCAGTACAAGTTGCAGAAATAACACAATGGATTCTGATGATAGAGGTCAGTTTTATTGACACATATTTTAGTTACAAAATGCCTTATATTTTTAGTTATATAGAACTTATGTCGCTACCTGTAATGTACTGAATAAAAAAGGTCTTGTTTCCAAGTTTGATTAAAAGGAGTCCTATTTCAAAATCCAGCTAAAAAAGGCTGGGATAAGAACTTTTTTATTCCACTGTATTTTAGATACGATTTCTTCCAGTCAAATTTTGAGATGGATGCCTGTTTAAAATTATTAATTTTTACATTTCAAAATTATTTATAATTGTTTTTATTTAAATTAAACCTATGTGAAAATATTAAATGAGATCTCATGTTCATAATAGATCTTATGTGTGAATCTCATAAGGATTTCATAATGATTTTCAATTTCTTATATGATTTTCGTATGAGAAGATTTTAATATAATTATGATAATTAACAACTTAAAAGGTCAAATCTACTTATTATTAATGTATAGGCGTTAAGTATCACATCTTCACTATGATCATATCATCATTTTTATCTAAAAAATTGTTAATTATTAAAATATAAATTTTAAATACTTTGGAAATAAAATTTTTTTTTTAAATAAAAAAAATTGGGAAAAAAAATTATTAATGATTTTAAGTTTAAAAAAAAACTAAATATGTTGAATTTATTTAATAGAATCTAGTTAGGTATTTGTAAATCATTTGTTTTTTTTTTTCATTGTAGAAGCGATGTGTAATATATATATATATATATGCAAAGATTTTTGTAATTTTCTAAATTTATTAGTAAATTATAAATTTTTATAGTTATTCTCTATTAGTTTATTATTTATAACAAATAAATCTATTTTAAACATAATTTAAAATTTTATGAAACCCAATACATATAAAAATTCAAAATTATCAATTTATTATAATACTATGATTCATTCATTACTAATTCTTTAATTACTATCCAATTGTTATCACTGTCAAACAAATCTTATTGATAGTTTACTAATACATTTGAAGAATTTTGTTTCCCTTGTTTCTTTATTGACTTTCAATTAGTAATCTTAAGGTAAACATTTTTTTCTGAATGAGTGAGATAATCATACTAAATGGTGAACAATTATAAACTCAATCTCTTTGTTTCAAATTTCTTTCCATATATCATCTTAAAACTACTTAATATCGGCCATCCCCTGAAGGAGATGATTTTTGAACATGAAACTAACTATATGCTGTTTTCGTTGTCCAGCATATTAATATTATTGAAATAAATATAAATCTAATATGATTAGGCAATATGTTCATTTTAACTTTTTCGGTGCAGTAGGTGCTCTTAGAGTCAAAGTTATCAAATGCTAAGATGACATAGTTCTCATAACACAGGATGGAAAAAGATTCTTTTGTGAAGGATAAATGATCCGTGCATCTGCAGCAATCTAAATAATTGCAATTGTGTTCCTTATTTGGCGAGTGTTGTAGATGCAGAGAAAAAAATTTAAAAATATGTCAAATATTGTAAAAAAATAATAAACAACATTGTTTTTGATATTTGACAATTAATAATAAATATTTAAAATAATAAATTTAATACAACAAATTTAATTTTTTAATATTGCTTACATTGCTTTTTAAATTTTTTAAAAATGAATCTTAAAGCACAATTTTATTTTAAGATAAGTAGTTTTAATATGTAAAATGATACATAAAATAAAATATTATTTAAAATTTAAATTACTTTATTTATATATTACAAAATGTGTTTGAAAATTATAATGAAATCAATCATGTAAAATAATTGAGATATTAAAAGTGATATTTTCTTACATTACTTCTAATACTATATATTAAATACTTATAATTATTGGAAGTTTCTGAACATTAATTTTTGTAATGTATTTAGGATAGTGACTTTGGATAAATTTACAAAATTATACATTTAAGAGGTTACCACATAAACCTGTATTACCTTTCAGTGATTTTGAATTTTCTTATTCACCTTTACTTTATCTTAAATGGTTTGAAAACCAAAAATTATCATTACATGAGATTTTGAAATAAGATCTTATTTACAGCTTTATATAAAATATTATAATTACATTTTTTAGGAATGAGTCTTGATGGTAACAACCTATCCATGTCTTCAATAGGGCCACAAAGTCCTCTTGATATGAAACCTGACACTGCAAATTTATTGAATCCTGGAAACTTTAGTCCTTCTGGTCCAAATAGTCCAGGGCAAGTATTTATAATTAATATTATGATATGTTATCTTTTAGAGAAAGCATAGATTAATATAAATATATTATTTCTATCATAAAATCTGTACATGTTTCTACCTGAATTGTTCTCTCCTTCAAAATAGCAAATCAAAAAATGATTTTTTAAATACTTCAATATTATTATATAAGAATAATATGTACAAAACATTGACCATAATGTTAAAAATAAATAATGTTTTCAACAAATTAAGACTATAGTTGCTTTTCTGTTGTTATTTAAAAAAAAATATATCAATATTTTCCTTAATTTTTTTTGAGGCAATATGAATAAAACAAAGCTTATTTACTTCTTTAATAATATATTACGATATGGGCGACTTAAATTACCTATTATTGCACGAGGTACTTAACGCTCGAGCGAAGCAGGGTGCTAAACGCCGAGTGATAATGGGTTGATTTTAGTCGCGAGTAGCGTATAGGATTTTATAGAACGTGTGACATAAATCCGCTGTACTACATCTATACGCTTAAAATTCAATAATAATCAAAGGCTATGCACTCCACGAACAATAATTCATAAAAAAAATGAATTCTAAATACTAACAAAAATAGGCACCCCACAAATTATAAATTAAAATAAAAAAAATCTATAATTAACAAATGAAATAATAAATATGATGTAGTATAGTTGAAATTAACTTCTGTAATACCATAAATTTAAATTTTCTTTTAAGTATGTATTAGCGCCGTAGGAGTGCCGAGTAGGTAACTTATGTATTGTATTATTAGCAATTGAGTATATATAGTGATTGGGGATTCCCAGGCTCAGGAAATAATAGAGCAGCAAAATGACTACCTCCTTCACATGTTACACTAGTATTAACTTTAGTTTTACTCATGTCCAAGCAAGATTTAAGCGCAGATTTAAGTCACGCAGTGCTATAAAATAAATTATTAAAAGTAGTAATCAGAAAATCTCGTAAATATAGAATATTCTTTATTATGAAAGTAGTTATTTTAAAACTAGTTATTTTCACTTAAAACAAATAAATAACATGATAATTATTGCAACAAAATTATGCAAAAGTTTTAATATATTTGCAAGTTTATATAATTAATTAATATATATTACTCTTTGATTGTTCTTATAATTCTTATGATTTCGTTTTACAGATCCTTAAATATTGCTTGTAATAACAGTATAATTAGTACTTCACCAAGTGGCCAAAGCAAGAGTGGCGCAGGCTCACCTTACCCTCCAAATCATCCACTTTCTGGTAGTAAACATCTTTGTTCAATTTGTGGTGATCGTGCTAGTGGAAAACATTACGGTGTATACAGGTAAGTTTGTTTTTAAGTTTATTAATATTATTATTTATTAGCCCAAGTAAATATTTTTTTTCTTCAAAAGAAGAATAATAAGTATTAAATAATGTCTTATTTATTTTAAATAGTAACTAATTTCTCCATAACAAAATTGATTTGCAATGAATTAAAGTGTACAGTAAATAAGAGACGATGCGATTTAAGCACAAACAAAATTAGATAAAATAGTATATTATTCACCCAGGGAGAAAAGTTGACTATTAAATGTTTGCGTATAGATTGCGTCCCGAGCGAAGCGAGCGTTGCTTCGCTCGGAACGCAATCTATACGCGAACATTTAATAGTCAACTTTTCTCCCGAGGTAAACATACGATTTTTTCTTATTCTGGGCGAAAAGTACCTCTAACTTACCCGTCGTAATAATTCATTTTTAATGAAAAATCATTAAAATAATCAGGCTTGGACCGTATCATGTTTTGGGTCTCTTGGTGGTATTTGTATTATTGTAAATTTTCATGAATGAATACACTCTATATTTTTCAAATATAATTATTATTATTTCAAGAACAAAAATCATTGCATAAATAAATGCTGAAAAAAAATTTTTTTTTCTTGAAAAGCCCTTTGTGATTATTTACTTATATACGGCACTACACTTATACACTTAATTTCTCTTTATTTTGATGGCTTACCCCTTTTTTTCTTAATTGCATTGTAATCCTTATTAAAAAATCTATATCCCTTTAGTTTTTCATAAAAAATGTTAGAGTCAAAATTTAATTACGATAACATTTGTAGTTCCATTCTGCGTTTTTTACATTATATAAGGACAATGATTTCACACATTGATTTCTTTAAATTTTGATGGCTTATCCCATTTTTTTAAGTAATGAAAAGATGGAAGGTCAATGAATATTTTTTCAAAGTTTTATAAAAATCCATTCAGTTTAGAAAATAACATTGGAGACGTAGGAGCCTTCTTAAATCAAAATAAAATAACATTTAAAAATAAAATTCTAATTAATTTTCTAAAATACAAAAATATTTTCAGAAGTTGAATGAAAAGGACAAGATGGAGTAATATCAATACAGGAAAAAGTTGTACCCCCGTCTCTAAAAAGATAAATGAAAAATCATTTTTGACACTCCGTGCGAGAAGCTCGATTTCACGCACGCTGTACAAAGTGACACGTGCGAAAATGGAGCTTCTCACACGTCGTGTCAAAAAATAGTGTTCGATACTCGTGCGAGAAAGTGATTTCTTACTCGTGTGACCTTTTCACCCTCGCTTCGCTCGGGCACAAACCGCCACACGAGTAAAAAATCACTTTATCGCACTATTACCGAAATATACTATTAGATAATAAAATTTATAAAAACATACTTTTAATAATTAATTATATGATTTTTACATGAATGTATTTTCTAATGTTATTTATCAACTATTTATCAATATTTAAAACCATGATTTGTATTAAATATTTTTTATTTTTATTTGATTACAGTATTTTCATTTTCTGAACATTTACATGTCTTTATTTATATTGACTTACTTTGAAATTTTGTAATTAAAAGTAACTTCATGTGATAAATACCTTAATATATAAAAAGTAATTTTTTTGTTACCATTTATTATCATGCTTAATATAAAATTCAAGCTGTTCCCGTTTTGCTTACTTTACCTTATTTAATTTTTTTTTCTTTCAAGTATAAAGTTTTATTACTTTTCATAATATATAATCATTTTTTTAAATTTATTTATTTAATAACTAATAAGAAAAAATCCCTATAAATACAAAATTTTATGCTGTTGCAGATCGTATTTTTGATTTTTTAAAATATCTTCAGCATTTTGAACTTCAATTTTATCTATTGGATTCAAAGAAAAATTTATATTTGACCGCCCTATTTATTTATTCATTTTAATCTATTATTTATGTTATTTTATCTAATAATCTAAAAGATAAATATTTTTACTTTTTTTCACTAGATCAAAAATGTTGCCAAATTTCACGTAATTAAAAAATTTTACGCATATTTGCGCCTCTTGAAATAATAATGATTTCAAATGACAAATTTGAAATTCTTATAAGCGCGTTAATGCGTTTTACCACAAAAGTGTTTCATTCGCGATGTTCTTCAGATTCTTAAATAATTATTTGTGAAATAATCATCTAAAAATTGTGCTAACTTTTTCAATTCACGTAAGCATCTTTCATTACTTAAATACATATGCATAGTAACCGAGTGCCATTTTAACATTGACAATACCTTACTGAAAAATATATATGAGATCTCATATGAGATCTCATATGAGATCGCATGTGAGATCTCATATGAGATCTCATATATATTTTTCAGTAGGGTAATATTTTACAATTTTATCAATATTTACTAAATCTACTATTGTAAATGCTATGCATCGATTAGTTGACGGAAAAGTAATAAAATTCATATGAATAATCAATTTTTAATATAAATCTCATATTGTAAATAATTTAAAACTCTTTTTTCATTATGTACTTGAATTTCATACTATATATTTTAAAACGTCGCACTTTTGTACATTAAGTTGTTAAATGGCATTTGTATTTTGAAAAGAAGGTTTTCTCTCAGTCAGGCCCTTGTAGAATATTGATTAAAATAATTAATAAAATCATAAAAAACAATGTATTTTTCTACTAGGCATCTGATAAAACTTAGTTTCTTCGCATTCAATTTTTTAATCATTTTTTTAAACAAAAAGATATTAACAATTGAAAATATATAGCTAATATTAAATAGAATATGGCTAAATTTATGGTTACGGACGGAGGGTTAAAAAAAAAGAAATTAATGTTATATAAATGATTTATTTGATTTAATTTTGTCATGTTGAAAAGATAATTACTCATAATTATATAATATTGCTGATGTTTTACTATATGCGTAATTTATTAATAAATATTACAATGTAAATTTGTTTCAGCTGTGAAGGTTGTAAAGGATTCTTTAAGCGAACTGTCCGAAAAGATCTGACATATGCCTGCAGAGAAGAAAAACGATGCCTGATTGATAAACGTCAACGCAATCGATGTCAATATTGCCGTTATCAGAAATGCTTAACAATGGGTATGAAACGTGAGGCCGTGCAAGAAGAACGCCAGCGTACCAAGGAACGAGAACGTGAAACTACAGTAGCTAGCGCAAATCCTGGTGCTGAAACTATTGAGAGCTGTACAAGTAGTTCACATGCAGATATGCCTGTTAAGCTTATTCTGGAAGCAGAAAAACGTTTTGAATACTTGACTGAAAACCAAGCTACATATGAGCATTTTAATAATCATAGCAACAAACATATGCGTCATATGGTCGAATGGGCAAAACGATTACCACAATTTACGGGACTTCCACTTGAAGATCAAGCATTGTTACTACGTGCTGGCTGGAACGAGCTACTTATTGCTGCTTTTTCTCATCGCTCGATTGATATCGAAGATGGTATTATCCTTACAACAGGCCATACATTACATAAAAATTCAGCTCAGCAAGCTGGTGTTGGAGCTATATTTGAACGCGTTCTTTCTGAACTCGTTCATAAAATGAAAAGTATGCAAATGGATAAAGCAGAGTTAGGCTGTCTCAGAGCAATTATTCTTTTTAATCCAGAGGTACGAGGCCTGAAATCGCCGCAAGAAGTTGATCTTTTGAGAGAAAAAGTATACGCTGCACTTGATGAATATACACGATTACAACGACCAGAAGAGCCAGGTCGCTTTGCAAAACTACTATTAAGATTACCAGCTCTTCGTTCGATAAGTCTTAAATGTACCGAACATCTGGTTTTCTTTCGAATCCTTGGTGATATACCTCTTGATGATTTACTTCAGACTCTTAGTCTTGATTTTTAAATTCTATATTTTAAACCTGTTTAAACTTAATGTAATTATAGAAATGTATAATGTTCAATCAAATTATTTTTAAAATAAAAGTTTTAATATTAGCTTAATTTTGAACCTTTTTATGATTAAATTAAATCTAATGACGTTATATATATATATACATATATAAATATTATTAAGGATTAAACGAACTTACCTGTAAGTGAAGTTGGATCCAAATTATGATTTCCTCGTTCGAAGTTCGAAGAGATTAACTAATTAGTACTGCGACTTACCGCCCGATGACACCATCTTTCAGAGTAGATTAAACAATTTTATTCCGGGAAATAGAACATGGAGACCACGAAAACGCTTATAGAAAGCCTCTCGGGGCCAAATGAATGTGTTGTTAAAAGTCCCACTGGGCGATAAAGATGAGTAATAAAGTTCTACTGGACAAAAATTTAGGTGAAATAGATATGAAAATAAAAATCATCAAGAAATTCCTGAGTATCATCGATGGACTGAAATTGTGGAATGGCCAAAATAGCCTAGAAGCTGATGGCCAATAAAAATCAACTATCAATCAATCAAACAATTTTATTCTCCTTCCGCGTTGCACTCTCTCTTGCGTTCTCCTCATTATAGTTAAGAATTAAGATGATATGGGATGGGATTATTTTTTGGGATATTAATCTTTTCGAACGAGGAACTCATATAATTTGGATCGAACTTCACTTACAGGTAAGTTTGTTTGACCCTTTATTATATTTCATTCCTTGTTCTTTGGGATTAACTAAATAGATGTTTAGAGACTTTTATAAATCGCTATGAGTGAACATTATTTATTTAAATAAAGATATTTTATAACCTAGAATACTTTCTAAGATAACGCTATCATTCGTTATATTTTGCCACTTTTCAAAATAAAATTTTAGTCTTCCTGCGAATTTTACCTCAATCTGTACCGGTGTCGAGATCGGTTTCTCCTCCTCTGCAACGGCTCTGACTGCATATAGCGCCTGATTTCTTGGGGCGTCTTGTTGTACTTTCTCAAGGAGGTCGAACTGTGTCCCTTATTGTAGTTCATCGACGTAACCTCCTTTCTGCTCGATGAACTTTTCCAGTTTAAAGCATTTTGCTGATTTCGTTGACGAAGAAGTTGTTTTGTAGGTTGAGGCTTAATTAGTTTGGTAGCCTTGATCGTTATCTGGGTATTAGTAATTAAATTTTGTAAGTCTTTTCCGAACAAAAATTCACCTGGTGTTGTTTTTTCGAGGGCATTTCTTAGATTTTTTTCAAACCGAAGAGTCACAAAAGCCTTTCTAGAGTTTGACATAGAAAGCATCAAATGTGCTAATAGTTCGATGCGTTTGCGGGGTTAGACAATACCATGTCACGTTTTAACAGTTCTTTTTTATCCTTTAGAATGGCCTGCAATACCGATATTCCTGCCGATAGCGCTGAACCTATCACCTCTTGGTGATTAAAAAAAACTTATCCCTCTTGACCGCTTGCTCCCCCATTCCTACCATAACCTCTTCATTCAAAATGGGAGCTTCCAAAGAAATGTCCCCCTTTCTTGAAATCGAGTTCAGAAGTCCTGTTTTTTCTTCTTCTGTTAAGCCTTGTGTAAGCCATGCGTTTAACCATTCTTTTAAACTGTCAGACAATTTAAGCTGAAGACCTTTGTCTACAGCTAAATTTTTCCCTAAGAAATGGGTTTCTTCCTCATCTGTATCGTCAGACTCAGATAAACTCTGATTTTCCTTGTCTCTTGTTTTTTCTTCTATACGCGTTTTCTTTGATTTACGTTGCGCCATTGAGGGTGAAGCGTCTGCGTGAGAAAGAGACAAAAAAGTTTTTTAAATTTATCCTCTCAGTGTTAGCTTGAAAAAGACATGTCTCAACTCTAAAGTTTGAACTCTGAAGATTTTTCTTTGCGCCGTTTCGGCTCTAGTCTGAACTCGGCAAGAAAACTTCTTCAAAAAAACAGGCTCATCTGAAGAATTATCTTGATCACTTTTGGAAGACTCGGTATGGTCACTTTCATATTCCAAATCCTGTATTTCCCTTTGCAGAGCGTTAATCTCAACTTTAATTCTTTTTATCTTTTTATTTCTTTCTTTGCGAGAACGTTTAGACATTTTTTTACTTTGCTATTTGCGATTTTAAACAAAACGAAAACTCTGACGTCTGTTGTCATCGGTGCCAAAAAACATAATTAGGAGAACGCAAGAGAGAGAGAGAGAGAGAGAGAGAGAAAGCGCGACGCGGAAGGAGAATAAAATTGTTTAATCTACTCTGAAAGATGGCATCATCGGGCGACAAGTCGTAGTATTTCTTAGTTAATCTCGAAGAACGAGGAATGAAATATAAGTATTATTTTTCTTTGATTAATCAATGATAATTCATATTTTATGACATATTTTATAAAATTTGAGGCTGAAATTGGTATAAATTATTTCTTACGCTGCTATTTTAATTTTTTCCTCATACATGCTGGATAAGTAGCCTATTACGCATGCGTTTTTGGGGAGATAAATAGCTAATAGCGCGCACCGTCTGTATTATGTTTTGATAGCATTGAGTTATGAAAATATCTCAACAGTTTTGTAGATAAGGTATACACGTAAGCAGCGTCGCACAGGCGCAGATAGGAGAATGAGAATATTGTATTCAAAGGAAATGAAACACGCAAGAACGAATAAGAATCAGTCGTGTGCTAGCTCGTTGATAACAGTTGTTGGTGACGCAAATAAATATAAACATTAATTAAACGATGTATATAAGAAGTACTTGTTTTCTATGAGAAATACCATAGTATTTATAATAAAGAAAAAATTAATATTTCATAACATTTCAAAAAATTGTTTTTTTTTTTTTTCATTCACATGTTAATTTTTTTTAATGGAGGGGCTTCGCCCCCCAACCCCCTCCCCCTTACCACACCCCAAAATACTACTCTCTCTCTTATACCCAGCACTTATAAGGACAAATAGTGTGTCAATTTAGTTCGGTTTAGTTGACTTTTGCACCAATCTGGCAATGACGCTACTCGCTTCGTTCAAGCGCCAACTTACCCTCGTGCGCAATAGTCAACTAAACCTCACTTGTTACACAATATACTATTATATAACTATTTAAATTATTATACGAAAATAAAAACAATTGTTAATAAAATAATTATTCATTCAAATAATTATAAATGTTTTGTAACAAGAAGCGAACACAGTAATATTAAAATTAATTTTATCAATGTTTATAAACTTTCATCAAATTTATGTGGGCGTTAAGATTTGCTCTAATAATTATAGTATTATTTATTCATATTGTAAAAATCATAGCAGTCGGAATTTGAAATTATTATCATTATGCGGTGACCTTGATAATGTAGTACATTATAATAGTATTGAATTTTATAAGAATAATTTTTAATTTAAAATCAAATTAAAAAATAAGAACTATTTCAATAATAGAGAACTATTATATAATAATGTTGAAGAATTAGTTTTAAATTAAAGATTATAGTTGATATAAAATGGTAAAAAATAGTCTCCAATCGATCGAAAATGGTTTACAATACCTAAAAAATGAATAAAATCATCACATGAGACTTTGGCATGAGAAATCAGGTGATTTTTCACCTGAGATTTTTCAGTAGGGTTAACGCGTGATTCCTATAGTAAGCTGTTTTAAACAGTACATTTTAAAACATAACTAAAAACCTTCTGTTCAGATCTTTTTAAAAAACTAATATTATATTCAAAATTATGTAGAAAAATTAAAATACTCAACAGTATAGTTATTCAGTTATTGTAAATAAAAGTTAATAAATTTTCGATTTTGATAAATGAACGAAGAAAGAAACAGAGGATCGTGGCAACATCGCTGCAAGTAGAAAACGTGAATTTAAATTTTCAAGTAAGTAGTGGATTAAGAAAATACACGGAGTTATAGTTGCAGCGTTGCCACTTTTATGGTATATTGCATTTAAGCTTGTGTTCACGTATACCTATATAGTCCAAACATGCTTTGGTGCGTTTGACTGTATAGTCACAGACAAAAAGTAATTTACAAAACAAGTGACTGTGTATACGTTACGCCGTCTATATTTCACGTTAGACTTTTGACACTGACTGTAACATACCAACAATAATATAAAATAATATAAAATTGACCATATTTTAGGCATGATTGTCGGTCAATGCATGTTAAAATGACACCCATCTAGAAATTTTGTTTAAATAATTTCTAGATAAGTGCCATTTTAAAATTTGTTGACGAGCAATTATACCTACAATATGGTCAATTTTCTTCCAGGGAAACAAGAAATAAAATTTGTATTCCTTAATTTTTGAATCACATTATCAACATCCATGTTGAGAAGTTGTGAAAAATAGTGGCATTTATGCTTATTATATACCTAAGACTTAAATAAATTTAATATTATAATGTGTAGACAAGTGTCACTTAGGTGATAGATAAGCGTAGAATAAATTTATTTAAAAATAGTATGTTACAATGCATGTGACCTAAGTCTTAAATTATTGCATGGTGTCAAGTTAATGTTCGAGTAAAGCAAGGGTGATAATTGATGACATGCAAAGCCACTTAAGTCACTAACATTGTATACTATTTTATAGCAGAAGTGTAATAAATCTCCCGCATTAAATCTGTACTCTTAAAAATCAATAGTAAACAAAAGTTATGTACTCCACAAATGATAATTCAAAAATTAAAAACGAAAATTATAAATGAGCAAACACTACGCATTTCGTAAATGATAAATCGAAAAAGAAAAGAAAAAACTAATAATTTAAGAAATATAATTAAAAAGTGTAATTCTACAAAATTTCCACCAATATCATTAATATTGGGAACACTTGCGATAACATCTCGTGACAACACAGTAAAAGTAATCCAAATCACAACATTGCTTTAATTAGCATTGCGATTAATGTTCTAAAAAATTCCAACAAAGATTATTGTGCAGTAAGGGGTCGTGAAAGTAAATCGCATAGAATAAAATATGTTAATTTTCATTGCTTCCCGAGATAAAATCGAGATCATGTAAACAAGTAGAATATTTAAGCTACCCCGCAAAGATGTATTTGTATCAAGCATGGACAAGTATAAGTCTTTAAGCAATAATCTGTGAAGTTAAAGAGCCTCATGAAGCTGGGACCGTATCATGTTTTGGGTTCCTTGCTGGTATTTGCATTATTGCAAATTTTCATAGATGAATACACTCTATGTTTCTAAAATATAATTATTATTATTTCAAGAACAAAAATCATTGCATAAATATATGCTAAGAAAAACATTTTTTTTCTTGAAAAGCTCTTGTGACTATTTACTTATATACGGCACTATACAGTGGACTTCGTAATATCAACGAATATAGACGCTTATAGAAGCGTGTATACACGCACTCTGAGCGTCTTAGCATTATCACGCATGCGCAGTATATACCAGCTGATTCTTTCGATTCTACGTTAATCAAATATTTTCAACTTTTACACTTAATTTCTCTTTATTTTAATGGCTCACCCTCTTTTTTCTTAATTGCATTGTAATCCTTATTAAAAAATCTATATCCCTCTAGTTTTTTATAAAAAATCTTTGCTTAGAGATTTAATTACAATAACATTTGTAGTTCAATCATTCGTTTTTCACATAAGGCCTGTGTATAAGAACAATGATTTGACACATTGATTTCTTTAAATTTTGATGGCTTACCGAATATTTTTTTTAAGTAACGAAAAGATGGAAGATTAATGAACATTTTTTCAAAGTTTCATAAAAATCCATTCAGTTTAGAAAATGACATTGGAGTCTGAGGAGCCTTCTTAATCATCGTTAATTGTACATTTTCTATTTATTTCACATTTTATTATAATTGGACCTGATGAACTATTTCTTTCTATAAATTTAAGTTATCTAAGATTGGTACCGATGTAATCACAAATATTTTTTATGAATATCATATTTAGCGTTCGTCATTTCATCATTGTATGCTGCATGTGTTAAAAAATTGCATATTCACCACGGGAGTAAATGAAAAATGCCTTAAATCATAAGTTTATCATCCTCACCTCCTTGGATGATAATTTATTATACTATTATTTCATTTTTGCTCCCTAAGTGAATAATATATTATTTGGCATATGAGATCTGACGTGAGATTTCATACGAGATCTTGTTTCATTTTCGACCATAAGAGCTCACGTGAGATCTCGTCATTTTTTTCAGTAAGGTATTTAGTTCATAAAATAAATGAAATAACAATTTAAATATAATATATCATATATAAATACATAAATTATTATATTCTAAATTTTTTTTTATTTTATCCAAATGAAAGTATATCTGGTACTTGATAAAAAAAAGGATCGGATATCGATGTATCGACCGATTTTATTGAAACTGCGAGAGATGTTTTCTTATATAAAAATATAAAAAAAACTATAGTTTTAGACACCAACGCTCAATAGATTTAGAGCTAGACCATATATAAATAAAAATTTTATGAAAATGCATTGAAAAATATACATTTTTTAAAAAAGACGTTTTTTAAAAAATTCATAATTTCATTAATTTTAAAGATATAGTTTCTGGTTTGTTTAAAATAATAGTTATAAATATATTTTTTATGTAGGCGTGAACGGGACTCACGCTTGCTACTGGGATCCGACATGAGGGCGTGACCAATATATATATATAGTCAACGAATATGGCACTGATAAGCATGGGCTTAGTATTATAAAGATAGGCGAAAAACAATACAAAATTCTGATATGATATTCAATTTAAATTTTGATACAAATGATCGTTTTTTTCGTAAAACCTTTTGTGATTAAATATCATGAATAACATGATCATGGTATGATCCTTGCAAATGGTACCTGAATTCCTATTTATTGTTCTAATAAAAAAACTTTTAGTGTGATTACTGTTAAGAAAATCGTTTTTTAAAATTTGAAAACAATAAATATAAATTGTTTGAAATGTTTCAATAACATTAGATAGCCATTAATATTCTATATATATTTTCATAAGAAAGAAGTAAAAGGATGGATTTATAACTGAGAATTAATTATTTATAGATAATTTATATCCAGAATAAACAATTTAGCTATTATTTTACACCGATAATCAATTCAGATTTTTTCATTTCTAGAATAAAAAACACAATTTTCCAGAAACACTATAAAATTAAATTAGTAAATAATTATTATGGCGAGAGGATTCTGAGTGTAATTCAATTTATTTGAAAGTTACTTATAGATCATAAATTCACATACTCCAATTCGTCATAATAATTTATAAGATTAATATTGAAAAACTTTAAATGAAATATTTTAATCTTTTGTTTTAAATAAATTTTTATTTTTTAATTAGGAGTTCTTAAACTCTTAACTTTGTTATGAATGATTATGATGAATTTAAATTTGTGATTTTGTGATTTATAACTGTTATTAGTTTTTAATTTAGAATTAATTTAAATTGTATTTTTATTCTGTTTATCAGATTTTGTGTCCTGAAAAAAGTTTAATTGTTACCAAAATGTTGAAAACACATAATAAAAATTTTTATCTCATATGGCTTGTTTAGAGTAATAGTATATACCTTTTCATAAAAATTATATTTATGAAAAACAGTAGAGTTGTTTTAAATTATAAAATATAAAAATTTTATCCTTTAGCTTTCATATTTAATAAATAAGCAGATTCAGCTCATTTTTACTTCAAAGGTATGCAAGCAGAGACAAGTAAAAATAAATATTAAAATCCTCACTATATAAAAACACGAGCAGAGTTAATGCTTGTATTAGTAATGTTTTTCTTCACTGACATGTTATACACTGCCCATTTAACAGTATAAAAATATATAACAAAAGGGCTAACTTTCCTGTACAATGCATGCATACTGTGTACAATACACCATATATTATTTTTGAAGAAACACAGTAAAGCTTTTATTTCAAGTTTTTATTTACTAAATCTTTATAATTTTTTAAAAAATAATCTTTATTTGTAAAATCATTTTACCATTAATGTTGGGAAACAAATTTTTTTCTTTCTTTCTTGAGTAAATAGAATATTTACTATACTGAACGATTTTAAAAATTAATTTGTACAGAAAAGATTATATAAATATACATCAAGTCTTAAAAATTGCAAGTTAGTCAAATCTCTATACGTTACGTCATTATTCTAGGACAACGAAAAACCTGTGAGGGAACATCACTTTAAGACTTATCATTTTTAATTTAGGATTATTCATTTTCTTTTATGTAATTATAATTAATTCATAAATATTATTTAAATTAAAAAGTGTCAAATAAGTTAATATTGAACAAATAAAAACTGATATAGGAAAAATGTAAAAACACGCTTAAATAAAAATATCTAGATTTATAAAGACAAACTGTTGAGACAACTGGTTTTTACACATCTTAAAAATCCTAATTGATTTAACTGTATAGATTTATGTAGAATAAAATTAAAACTAGATTGATATTGACTTAGGTTAATAACTACAAACATTAACTATATTTAAAAATAAATTTAATGTTCCATTCTGTGTCTATTATTGATACAAAAATTATATTTTGAAATAACAAACTATTGATTTTTCTATTCAAAATGCAAATTGGACTTTTTCCAGTTTATATCAAAATAGTATTAATATTTACAATGTTCGATTTTATTAAAGTATTGATAATCTTAAAATAAATTATTACATTAAGTTGAAATGTTTTATGAGTATCTTAGTATTTTGAGCAATTATTTTGTAGTTTCTTGATTTTAATGATTTAAATAATTAAAAATTATTAAAAATTTATTACATTAAAAATCATAAAAACTTAATGAAAACAATAAAAAGGAAATTATTTTAATAAAATATTCATCTTTGTTTAACAAGACTCAAAATCTTAATTTTTTTTAAAATAAAAATCCAATTTTATTCAAAAATATAAAATCAACTTGTCCATTGAATTCTTAAAAAATCAAATACCAAGTTTATTATTGACATGACTGTATAATGGCAAATACAATGAATTTCAGTTACAAATTTTCTTTTCAACAATTATTTTAAGGTAGAACAATAATTTACTTACAAAAATGTTTAAAAAATTGTATAATTAAAATTTCTCTTCTTCTAGACCATGTTTGAAAAACATAAGTACAGGTACAGATTGACCATCTATTTCACGATATTCCATGATACCAATGAGTCCATCACCATCCATAGATTCTCCAGTAAAAAATTGTAGATCTTTAAATCGACTTAAAATATCTTTCATAACTTTGTTTGTGTTGGTTTTAAAAATTTCAACTTGATCAGGAGCGTTTTCTTCTAATCTTGCAACGAGTCTAAAAAATATAAATAAGTTTTTATTGTATTACAAAGAATTAATATGTACAATCATATTATTAAATCAATTCATTACTTTTTCATAAATTCCTTCAGGTAAACAGTATATGATTTTTTATCACTAAAACCCGTTTCTATAAGTCTATGATTTAAAACAACATCAACACCAGACTCTACACTCTCATCAGTACCTTCATCTGCTTCTTCAGCAGAAGGATTGAAACCAGCAATATCTATATCACCAACTTTGCGAGTGGTTAGCTAAAAATTTAAAAAATTAATACATAATATCAACACTGAGATACACACAGAAAAACACAAAAATTTAGAAATATTTCAGTTCAAATATACTTCAACCAATGGAAAAAAGGTATTGGAGTTGATGGATAGAAGAAATAAAAAAAATAAATGATTTATGGTTGATCAAATTAAAATGACTCTGCTCATTAATGTACGTTTTCGTATCTTTAAGGAAATTTAACATCTATTACATTAAAATAACTTAAACAGATGTATCTTACCTTGCCATATACTTCATAAATAACATCATCAACAAGCTTGATTTTGTATGTATCAGAAAACATCTCATCACCTACAATGAAAATAAAATTTTCTTAGTAATTATTATAAATACATTTAATTAAATTAAAATTATAAATTTAATTTAATTCGATTAAATGATAAAATAGAATTTTAAATAAGTATCTTTGCTAAAATAGATATGAAAAAAGTTGATGTGAATCGAAGTTAATAAGGAATGACAAGGAAAAGAGAGAGAGAGAAAGCAATAGAAAGAGAAAGTACATGTGAAAAGTAAGAAATAAATTAAGGATTTTTTAGAAAAAATATTTAATGAATATAAAAAAATATTATCGTTAAGTAAAAATATATCATAAAAGTTATTTTTTTACCTGTAAATATGTCTTTGTAAATTTTCATTTTGGAAGATGTGAAAAGATTTACTCCGAGTTAAAATTGTATCGACACAGTTGTCTCAATGTACGGAGACCGAAAAGGAACGAATACGGTCATACATGCAGGTTTAGAATTTCGCATGACGAGGGTGGTGGGAAATTTTAATGTCCATCTTTATTGTCTTCCCTAAGTATTGTTAAAGTTGAAGGAATTGTCCAGAATAATCACTTTTTAAAGTTAATTCTACAACTGTTCAAATTTTTTCAATGGGTGAGTAACTTCTTAAAATAGTTATAATGAATTTTCTAAAACCTTCTCAAAAATAAATGACTAAAAATTAAAGTTTTGTAATCTTGAATTTAGAGATTTATTTTTGATAAAGTTAATTTTTCGGAATTAATTGGGTACTTTCTAGTAAGTTTAAGGAACTACAAAGGTTCGAATTCATAAACGTAACACATGTAACGGTAGCATTATCTGTTTTTTTTTTCTTATCTTGAGGGAGACAAGGACAGAATGAAGTTTAAGTAAAAATTGTTAAAATAGAACCTTGTAAATATCAAGTGCATGATAAAAATTATATTGACCAATTGCAAAGTTTTTTATATTTATGATCTTATCACTGTTAGGGTCTTTACAGGTTATGCTCCCTGCTCCACTTATTCCTCTAAGGGAGATTCTCCATGTCACCCCCACCTCGTACCTACGTTCTGATGAGATCGCATTGGCTGATTCTGATAAAACTTCAACAATTCTGTTGAATCTAGCCAATGCGGTTTCATCAGAACGTGAGTACGGGGTAGGGATTGGATGACCATGGAGAATCTCCCTTATGCCTGTTATGTCCATGGACATAACCGGAGCATCACCCTTAGTCCACCTTATTCCCTCTCATTATTCTTTTAGCCAATAAAGCCCTTACAGAGTAACCCCCTCCCCAGAAAAATACGCTACTAGCGACAAGCATAGCAAAAAAGTGCGCTACTAGCGACACGTGCATAGGCTTGCTTTCGTATTTGCGTACAACGGACCTAAATGTATAGATTGACGTCACTTCCTAGTTTGTCTTAAAGAAAAAAAAATTTTCTTGGAGATTGAAAAACTGATGGCGAAACCGTCAACAGTGTTCACGTGTGCGATTATAATATTATAACACGTTATACAATATTTAATGTCTTAAGTTATACACATTAGATATTCGAAAAAAATTAATAGATTTTTAATAAAAATTTAAAAATGGAAGAATCAATCGTTTCAGAACAAAAAAGTGTTGAAGAAAGCAATGGACTAGAAAATGAGGTTAAGGCTAATGAAAAGCCGGTTGAAAATGCTGAAACTGACGATAAAAAAGAAGTTACAACTACAAATGATGATTTAAATACAAAATCAAGTCTTGAAAATAAAGATAATTCAACGGATGAACCAAAGCCAGAACCATCAGATGAATTATTGAATAAAATTAAAAAACAAGTTGAGGTATGTAAAACATTCAGAAAAATTATAGTTTTGTAAATGAATATTAATTATTATTTATTATTATTATTATTATTGCAGTTTTATTTTGGAGACGTCAATATGCAGCGAGATAAATTTCTTATAGAACAGACAAAGCTTGATGACGGATGGGTGCCAATGACGATCATGTTAAATTTTAAAATTTTAGCATCTTTAAGTAAAGACATAGATGTAATATTAAGGTCTTTAGAAAACAGTGATCTTATAGAAGTATCTGAAGATAAGAAAAAAATACGCCGTTCGCTTGAAAAACCTTTACCTGTATATAATGAAGATTACAGAAAAGCTCAAGAGGCTAGAACAGTTTACCTAAAAGGATTCCCAACTGATTCAACCATAGAAACTTTAAAAAATTATTTTGAACCCATTACTGCAGATACTGTTGAAAGTATCATTGTAAGTATCAACATATTCTAATAAATTTGCTATCAAAGTACCATGGTGTCTCTTGATATAATTTATAATTCAGTTGATATTAAGAATTTAAATTCTAAATTTAGACAACCATTTATAGCTCTAAAAGAATTAAACTTCAGACAAGACACAGCTTTTTTCTTTTATTTCAAAAAAATCCTGGTTGTTAAGGAAATCTAAGATTCAAAGATAATTCACAGTTCTTGTTATTTTTTTCTAGTTTTATATATTTATTAACATATATGTATGTACATAAAGATAAATTGTATTAATTCTTTTTATAAATTTATTATTTTTTAAGATGAGGAAGTACAAAAAAGGCAAAGAAAACTTCTTTAAAGGATCAATATTTTTACAATTTAAAACTTTGAAAGATGCCAAGGAATTTATGGAACAAGAATCAATAAAATATAAAGATACAGAATTAATTAAAATGTGGTCGTAAGTATACTAAACTAATTAAAAAATTATTCAAACAAATATTTTAAGATAAACTTTATTTACAATTGTGTATTTGTTGTAAACTATTTTAACAATTTCATGATTTAGTTATGTAATATGAATAATTTTGATTTTTTTAAATATTATGATACATCAATCTATAGCACTATATAATTATATTTATAAAAAAATATTTAATTGTGTATAAAAAGCTAATTACATCATATTTACAGAACTGATTATCTTGCTTCGAAAGAAAAAGAGAGGGAAGAAAGACGCGAAAAAAAAGCTAAAAACCAAAACAATCATAAAAATGATAATGTAAGTACTCATAATGAAGGTTATTTATTTCCATATAATTAATTTTTTTATTTCTAAATATTTTTTATTACAGTCTAGAGCATCGAAGAATCAAAAAAGTATTATTCAAGATAAAATAAAACTTTCAAAAGGATGTATAATTCATTTATCTAATATAGAGCAAAATATTGCTAGAGACGATATTAAACGGAAATTTACAGAAATGAATGGTGAAGTAGCATATGTTGATTATAATGATGGAAAAAATGAAGGATGGGTGCGTTTGCAAGGAGAAAATTCTGCTATAAGTTTCTTAGAGAAGTTAGATTCAAAAATGGTTCGTAATATATATATATATAAAAATCTTAATATTGTTTTTATAAAGTATTTAAAAAAATTTATTTGTATTAATATATAAAAATTTATATTGTAGATAAAAATTAATGATTATGAAGTTACTTGTAAAATACTTGAAGGTGATGAAGAAGAAGTTTATTTAGCAAAAATACAAGAAAATATGACTAATCACAGGTTTAATCGGCGTGAAAAAGGTTAATATTTAAGTATTTCCTTAAAACTAACATAAACCAATTTTTCGTTGAAATTCTTTTTTAATATATTCAAAAATGATTTAAATTAATGAAAACTTAAATCAAATATTAATAAATAATATAAAATTATTGTATAAAAAGTAACTATAATTGATTTACTTTAAAAATTTAGAAAAATAATTTGATTAATTAGATTTTATCATTACATAATATTATCTTTTGAGTTTTCAAATATAATATATAAATGATGATTTGCCATGCTAATACCGAGAGATCTTTAGGATTTCGCTGAGTTGAAATTTTCTCATTACATCTGATTATTACTCTTTATTTTTATTTTTGTTTAAGAAAGTAAATACTTTTTAAAATTATTTTATTTGTGCAGGTCGTAATGCAAGAAGAGGTTCAAAGCGCCGACACAGCCCACATAGAGATGGAAATGCTAAAAAATCTCATTTGGATGATGCTTAATATTACTATTTCTTCTTGGTAATAAATATATTTAAATGGAAAATTTTTTGTTTGTTGATTAATTAAATTACATAATTACGTAATATTATCTCTTGAGTTTTTAAATGTAATATGTAAATGATGATTTGCCATGCTAATACTGAGAGATCTTAAGGATTTCGCTGAGTTGAAATTTTCTCATTATATCTGATAATTACTTTCTTTTTTTATTTTTGTTTAAGGAAGTAAATACTTTTTAAAATTATTTTATTTATTTGTACAGGTGATAAATCAAGAAAAGATTCAAAGTGCCGACACAGCCCATACAAACATGGAAACACTAAAAAATCTCATTTTGATAATGTTTAATATTACTATTTTTTCTCCGTAATAAATATATTTGAATGGAAAGTTTTTTGTTTAATAAAATAAATTCTAAATTCAGGAAAAATTTAATTTAGAAGAAATTCTTGACAACAAGGTATCTTGAAACAATTGTTGTTATGAAAAAATTTTTGTGTTTTGGAGATAATAATTTTTTATATATATTTATAAATATATTTATGTATGTATTTACATAACAAAGAAACAAAATCATTTTAATTTTCTAAATAATATGATCAAATTCATTTGTCATAAATATTTGCGTGATTAAAACAATCACTTTAATAATTTAAATATTAAGTTTATTTTGAATTTAAAGAGAATGAAAAATTTGGAGTTCAATTCTAAAAAAATAAATTTATTTTAAATATTAGCAAAGGAAAATTTTCTGTTTATTTAATGAAAACTTATAAATCAAATGTTTATTAATGAACATGAAAATCCATTATGAAATAAGGTGTACAGTTGACAGAAATATATTCATTAAATGCTCTTTTACTTTCATTTAATAATTCTACAATAGAAATGAACAAACTAACGAAATAATCTAATAAAGATGTGTGATTTTAAAATCACAAAAAGAAAACTTGAAGAATATGTTTCTGTCAAGGATACATGTTTATAATTAATAATTATGATTAGAATTATGATTGCAAATATTAATTTGGCTTGATAATACAATCACTGATATTTTTGTTTTATTAATTATTGAAAGCATTAAAACTAAAATTGATTGAATTCTCTGATAATATTTATGTTATTATATATTAATGAAATCAATTTAAAATTTAGCCATAATACTGAATAATGTTGGATCAATGTAGAAATGTTTTATGATCAGTTTCTGATTCCCATTTTATAGATGTTTATTAGTCATTTTAATTTAATTCATTAGCCTATTTTGTAAAACTTCATATTTGTTACATATGTAACTGGTCCAAGGGATCAAGTAAAAATGTAAAAATATAGAATAAATTAAAATGTAATGACAAAATGGTCATAGAAAAAATTATTCTATTGAATCAAACAAGAAAAAAATTATCATGCCAGAGGGTTTATTCTGTAAGTGTCTCACCATTGAAATAAGCTGTACTGACCAATCAGAAAGCTTCCTGAGATCTATCTCAAGACTTTGATATTTTTATTATATGATAATAGATCACAATATTTTTTTCTGTATATTTCTAATGCATAAGCGACTAACGGATTTTCTATAAAACGCGTTACCGTAAGAAACTTTTGAAATTGTCACATTTTAATCATAGTAGTTCTAACTATAATCTATTCAAAAGTCAAATACGTTAGCGGTTTAACTGATGAAATATTTTAAATATAAGTTTATCAAATATGGGTTGTCAACTGAAAGCTATTACAAACTCATTATTTTAGCATCATTTTTTTAATATAACTGAAAAATACATCTAAGAAGTGCACTCACAGTCAATGATATTTTTCAGAACGTCAAATGACATATTTTCATGAGCATAAGAAAATTGAAAATTATTTAGGGAATTTTAGCCGGTTAATAACCAGTTATCAGTAAATGCCTGTTTTTTTTAACTTTTTAAAATGAGAAATATTAAAAAAAAGAAAATCAATATTCAATTATTTTAGTGAATTTTTAAACAGGTACTATTATTTAGTAAAATGCCTGAAATAATGAGATTTAAAAAATTGCATATTAACTCAAATATATACATAAATTACACGACGAGAAAATATAGTCATTTTCTCTAGCCATGTATATAGCAAATGATTTGAAATAGTTCAAACAACGAAAATGTAAAGCGAAAAATGCCAGCTTAACATGTATCGCATGCAAACAACTGTCGCGCGCGGCAGTTTTATTTTTTTTTCTATTTGAAATAATTTATTTTATGATCTAGATTTTTCTATCATAATTTTTTATTTATTTCATGAAAGAAAAGACTTTATTTTCTATAGTAAAAAGAAGAAAAAAGAAAATTTAATTGTATCCGTAAATCCTTTTTTAGTGTCAAAAAGTGAATTCAATTGAATTGAGAGGAAAAAAATAAACTTAGCGTTATTTTATTGTAAAAAGTATTTATTTTCTTAAATATAATTATAAGCATTTTATTTTATAAAACAAAAAATAGTTCCTTAACCCACTTATTTAACAACCTGAAATTGTCCGTGACACTTAAAAATACTGACAATTACATAGGAATGACTGAATAAAGACCTTAAACTAGAAATCATTTATTTACTTAAGATGCAAGTATTTATAACTGGCACTAATTTGATTTCAATTTTTGTCATGGAATGTTAAGAGCACATAAATGTTCTTGTTTTAATGTTGTTTGATTTCCAATCAGACAAATCTCTAAAGGTTTTTTTTAGATTTGAATCATTTGTTCAATTTTTTTTAACTTTATCATTCTGAGTAGATTTTTGTTCTTTGTTGGATATTTTAGGATTAGATTTAGGGGATTCTTTTGGTTTAGGAGTTTCTGTAGTTGAAGTTGATTTTTCTTGTTTTGGAATATTATTTTTTTGGTTTTGGATGTTATCTTTATGTTGTAACTGTTCTTTTTTTTGTATCACTAGATTGGGAAATGCCTGTTTTAATGGTACTCTAGCAATATACTCTGCAAAAGGAGAACCGAGCCATAAAAATTCATTATGAATGTATGCTGAACTAACGCCTAAAGCACTTTTATCAGTATTGTATGCTGCATCTATAATGTTACCCTTATTATCTAATTGTATAACTGTAGTAATTTTAGGAGATAAAATCGTCATGCTTTCGAATCCTCCCAAATAATGTATAATTTGTTCAGTATAAAAATTAGGATAGTATGACTGTAAACACTTGAATGGTGCTTCTAATAAGGTAAGAAGCCGTGCAAGCATTCGTCTTATATATGGATGAGGCATTAATGATTGAATTAATTGAGGATGCTGAGGATCTGCATATTCTATGAGACTTATTAAGAATCCATTTTGATTATCTGAGTGAACATTATCGGGTATTCCTGGGAGTCCTTCAATGAACATTTCATGTTGTCCTTGTTTTGAACCTTTGATATTATATTTTATTATGCGAGATGTTAAGGATTCTAAAACAATAACAAATTCTTCATTTGCACTCAAAGCAACACCATTTGGGAATCCTAAATCATTAATAAGAACTTGATTTTCTTTTGTTGCAGCATTATATCGAATCAACCTAAAAATATTTCAATAAATTAGTATTTAAGCAATTATTTTTTACATTAAATGTTAAAAGGTCAAAGAGCTCCTTTTAAACTTTTAATTATAAAATTCACATGAAATATTATTTTCATATTTAACTGCATGAGTTTTTTTATTAAATATTTAAACATTTTTTTATTTTTATATTTATTTAAAAATTATGAAATAGTAAATTACTCTACAAATAAGTAAAATAGGCCATTGCCTCATTAGTTTTTTCGACACATAGTGAGGGTGACAAAGAAACAAGTGGAGGAATAGAACTTATTTTATCACGTGTAGCACATAGAATTTTTCTCAGCAAGGTGGTCCAAATTTGATTTTCAATGCCTATTTTGATTGAAAAAAATATTCAAGTATAAAATAATTTTATTCATTAATGAGAAAATGTGGTATTTTGCTCACCCAAAACAGAAATTAAAAATCGAATTCGGCTAACGCATTGGAAAAATGTATATATTTCTTCAAAATTAGTTTTTGATCCTACTCTTTATTTAGTATTTAAAATATAAATAGAAATTAAGATATTTATAATGGATCCCAAATATTCAAGCTACTTTTGCTCCATCAATTTTCTACCTGTTGTAAAGATTTTTTTTAATGGGAGGAATTTAATTTTGTTTCGAGTACCGTTATTATCGATACCGGATTTAAGTATACCGCCGCTCCTACACCAAAATATGTACGGAATTCGATATCCTTGATATATGTTAAGTAGTAAAAAAATATAATTAATTTAAATACAGACGCCTAGTACGCAGTATTTTTTAAAATAAAAAAACGATTTTCAATTAATATCCATTAAAACTAGACTATTCGTATTCACGTATGTTTATACACTTCTATAAAAATAGTAATAATGTAATTAAAATTGTTAAAGTTACTTAATCTAACTAGTGAAATAATCATTTACGAATAAATTTTTATTTATTCGTAAATGAGCTTTACCATCTTAAAACAAATAATGTTCAATAGGAAATTTAAATAAACGCAGTACTGCATATATTAATATAAATGAAAAATTTGGTTTTCTTATACAAATGCAAGATATGAATATTGAAGAAATTTCTGAAAAAGATTAATCGAGTATTATCCTAATGGTATAGAAGATTCGTTAAGCATTGAATGTCGACAATTCGGAGCGTATTTGAATACGATGAACCCTTTCTAATGTATGTGTAAAATAATCTGCGAAAATAATTATATTAATGTATATCCAAATCTTTATACCACTCTGTTAATGTATTTATTATGTTTACTAAATTAAAAAAATTATTTCTTTATTTATTTTTTTCAAGTTCCAGAATGATATTCCGTTAAAGAATTTTCACGAATAAAAAAGTAGTGATTCACGGTAGTAATCATCAGTAAATTCTCGATTTATTCAAAAAATTATTAACAAAACTACCTGAGTGCGGGATTGAATCTGATGTGCAACTACCTGATCAAAGGTGTACTTTAAAAAAATATATGTGGTCAATATCCTGATTGCTACTCACGACCCAACTACTAACCGTTTTTTATTATTTATAAACTACGCCACATTGCTGCCCCAGCGGAAAAAATAAACGAGAGTAATTGAAAATTTCTGAAAGAAACTGAAATGAACGGAAAGTTCTTGTGAAAATTGGGACGAAACAAATAGTACATTTTAAACTGTTTCAGTAATTATCGGAAATTTTCAGTATGTTTCATTTTCTTTCATTTTCTAACTAACGAAAAAAGAAATCAGTAATATTATGAAATTTTTAGTTTATTTCAGTTTGTCTTAATCTGTTTTGATTTCTCTCAAATTGTTTCAATTTCTTTCACTTTTTTTCATTTAGTTTCTGTTTATTTCATTTTCTTTCATTTTTTTTCAGATTATTTCTGTTTGTTTCAGTCTCTTTCGGTTTCTATCGTTTTTTGTTCAGAAAGAAATGAGAGAAAATGAAACAAACTGAAATACTCTGAGTGTTTTGTCCAAATACTTAAATAAAACATTTTAACTCATTCTAAAAGTTATTGCAAGAATCTGAAAAAAAACGAGACAAACTGAAACAAACTGAAAAAAATTGAGACGTTTTGAAAATTTTTAGAATAATTGGGACATTTTTTTCTGCTGGGGTGGGCAGTAAAAAATGGCAGAAATCAAAAAAATATATATAAACGCTGAAGCTTAGGTTTTATTCGTAATGACATACCTCGATTAAGAATTATCTGCCAAATTAATTCTAAAAGCAATAATTACAACTAAATAGATGATGTATTATAAAATTTTGTAACCTTTCACGAGTAAAAAGGGTGAGCAGTAGTTGCGTCATAAAAAAGCAACATGCTGCTACTACTGACCAAACTAAATTTTATATTTTAAATATTTGTTCGCAGATTTTTATCTTTTAATTATGAATTATTATTATTAGTTTGATACATAAAATAATTATTTTTTTTGTGATTATTTAATATTTGATGAAAATGTGTGTGTTAAAACAAGCTTTTCGCACGTCATATACGAAAAAGTTTTGTTCGATACTTGCGAGAGAAAGTGATTTCAGCCTCGTGTGAACTTTTCACCCACGCTTCGCTCAGACGCAAACGTTTCCACGAGCTTAAAATTACTCTCTCGCACTCGTATGGAAAATAATTATTTCTTAGCTGCGTGTCCAAAACTCGGCTTTGGCAGTTAGTTTTTTGGGTGCAAAGTACCCAATTTCCGCAGTCTAAAAGGTATGCGCAAAGTACTTTATTTTGAGACCATATTGTTTTGTTGTTCTACAAAATAGATCCCGCATATTGAGGGGGGAATTTATTCACATAGGGTTATATATTATTTACATTCTAATAAAAATGCAGTATTTTTTATTAATTAATGAATAATATGCCCCAACATTTTTATATAAGTTAAAATGGTATAAAAGCTTTATGAATGTGTTTAACTTTTATCAGAAAATTTTATTATTGTTTAATAATAGTTTAAATGTTTATTATTAAAAATTATAAAAGAAATATGATTTTAACATTTTGGGAAATTCATTGCAACATTAAAAGAGTATTATGAGCATTCTGTAAAATATAGTATGCAGATTGCATTTTTATTTTAACTCAATATTATCTTTTAGATAATCAAAGTTAGTATGGAATAATTATTTCAAAATTAAAATACATAGATTGATTTCATATTAATAGTTTCATGAAATTTTTTTTTTAATGACTCATTTAAATTAATTGATCATCAAAATATTTATAGAGTTAAAAATTAGATAAATTTTTAAAAATTCTATCATGAAAATTTAAAAATCAGAATAAGAGTCATTTAAAAATTTGAATTCAGAATATACTACATTTTTTATGAACCTATTTTTAAAATGTAAGAATTTAGTTCATTATAGTATAGTAGCTTTTTTTATATCAATAATTAATTAATACTACAAACTTATAGCAATATTGAAAATTATGTTACTTAAATACTCAAAAAGAAGTTATATTTATTATGTAAACCATATTAGATAAAAATATTATTTAACCAACCTTCCAGATGGGTTTGCTATCATAGTGTATACTCCATCTTCAAGATTAAATTGAGTAGAAGAGTCAGTCCAATAAATATCACCATTATTTGCAACATCTAATGAATTGAAAATCATTGGAATTTTTCCTTGGATTGGTTTCTCTTTGTTAAAAAGTCTTTCATATTTTTTAGTTGTTACATCAACTTTAAAAATTCCATAATAAGCATCACAGACATATAAGGTCCCTTTCTTATCAAATTTTAATCCCAAAGGTCTACCACATTTAGACTCCTGCCGAATCCCATCTAAAAATTAATTTTTTCAATCTTAATATTTGTTCTTGATTATTTTAATAAAATTAATAGAACTTACCGCATTCTTTGCCAAATTTAACAATAGGTACAAGTTTATTTTTTGTAATTTTTACTACATAACCTCCATGAATGCCTGTATAAAGTTCTCCATTAAATGAAGCAAAAGCTTCTGCTCCTTTAACTTGTCCTTCAAATAAATGTTCTGCATCATTTAATCTTTTGTTGAAGGCAAAATTACCCTCCAATGCTTTAGGAGCAGTAATGCTATAAAACATTTCATAATGTTAATAATATTTATCAACCTTTGTATTTTATGTTGAAAAAAGGACTTAGTAAAAATAATCTATCAGATGTGTTTTTGACATAAAAAATTTATACCTGTATTCTGTAAATTCAGCATCAGGAGGAATTCCAGGAATGAAAGTAATTGCAGCAAGAAAAGCTCCAATATAAATAATACTTGTGCCGATTGATTTTAAATAACCCATATTTATATAAATGTAATATAATCAGTACAAAAATTTATCACATGAAAAATTTACTAAACCGGTAAATTTCAATTTTCTAATTTATTAATAACAAAAGTAAATAATTAAAATTATGTTTATTTAAAGATAAACTTTACACATTACTTTCGCTACGTGACACGTTATCAAATTTTTAAAAATTTTCTAAGGTTATGTGAACAATGACGTGCTAATTTTTGTCTCTGTTATATAAACTACCTCAAAAGTTGGTGAAAAGGTATGAGAACCGGTCATATAAAATATTCACTAATTATAGAATGATATTATACATTTTTGGAACAGAGGTAAAATAGATACACTTGCGCCATGAAAAAAGTTGAGATTACACTCCATGAGAGAACTTTAGAAATATTTCTTTTTTTCGTAAATGTACTTTCACAATTTCGTGGATAATGTAAGGCCGAGTCCAAACTTATTCTACCATATGCATGTATACACACCCTGTCCCCGTGCGGTTCTGTTCCATTGCATGCATCTTATTAAATTTCACTGACTCTCAGTAGGGAGTAAATCTATATTCATTTATTGTTTTTGAGAGCGACTCTTGCTTTCCAATCTGAAGGACATGTGTTCGAATCCCAGTCAGGTAACAAAGACTTATTTTTTCGAAAGAAAATCAGTGTATGTGCCATTTATATCGTGACTCTTAAAAATCCGACCTCATTGGAGATAAACTGGCGAGCTTATAACACATATTTGCCACCCTTGCCTGTAGCTCGGGCGACAATTTATATATGCTGTAGATTCGCCAGTTCTTTACCTCCCTTGGTGCGTAATATACTGTAATTGTTCGTTCTTCAACACATCGAAATTTCAGCAACGTTGTGAATTACGGTTTGTTATTATATTATTTGTCACATATGGTTAAATACATAACCTAAGTGGCATATGACATCTTTGTACAAAAAAAGAGATCGTGTTTACATTACGTTTGGCATGATTTCTCAGGTGATTTATCACCTGATTTTTTTTAACAGGAGCGGTACTATCGTCACCGTTCGACGGGCAGTCTTCTCTTTTTCAAGAGAGCATTTTTGGAATCTTTTCGGCTTATAAAAATTGTCAGACCATTGCTTTGATAAGCAAGAATTTCTGCTATAGAATTAATTTTATACATGATTTTTTACATCTGAATTTTATAAGAATCTTGTAATTATTTCGCATTCACAAGCGAACAGTTATGTATGTCTGAATCTTACATCATTCCTTTAAATTTGTTTTGCACATGCGTTTGCATCTGTCGCTAAGATGTTCGAAATACCACTGAAAAAATAACAGACACCCTAATTACTGTAGAATTCGTACAGATGCACGATTGAAGTACCGAGAGAGAGAGAGAGCCAATGCATTTTTGACGGATGTCCTAGAAAAAACCCTCGGAAAAATAGCACATTACTCTATTAGTGAGCAAATAGGTCATTCGGTTTGCGGGACCCACTTTGCCACGAGTGGGGTATAGAATTTTTCCCAACAAGGTAAGCGAAATCCGATTTTCGGTGCCTGTTTTGCCTGAGAAAATACCACATTCCCTCACTAGTGAGCAAAATAATTATTTTGTTCACTGCGTTTTCATGCAAGATAACTATTTGGCTCACTAGTGAAGGAATTTAGTATTTTGCTCTCGCAAAACAGGCACCGAAAATCGATTTTTGCTTACCGCGTTGAGAAAAGTGTTTTTACCCACAAAAAAACTATTTTTTACCGGGTTTTGGTTTTTTTTTCACAGCGTCATTGCTCCGCCGGCTTATCAATCCTGGCGTACGTGCTTGCGAATGTCTTTCGCGGAAAATTTCGTAATGTCAAAACCTCGTTCCCAAATCTAAAAAAAGTTACGGAGCAACAGGTTAATGGTAAGTTATTGGGTTATCTAAAAAAGATAAACAATAAACGTAAATTTATAGGATGGACAAGATTTTGTTAGCATATTGTATTTGATTATTAATAAAATATCAGTGACATTAATACTTATTAATATAATTTCACATTCTTAGAATGCTTTTGAAATCGTTTTTGCTTTTCTTATTTGTTTGCGAAGGGTTTAGTTTTGACAATGTATATATATATATAGTTTCCACTTTTTTTCGAATTATGATTCGCGAAGTGCATAGTTTTGTTGATATATAGCGTTCGTTTTTATTTACGAATTATCATTCGTGGAGCGTATAGATTTCGTTAAAATTGATTTTCTAGAGTATAGATTACGTGTGGCGGATTTATCTCATAAGTGCTATAAAACAATATACGATACGTGTGCTCTAAGTGGTCCTCTTACACGACGTGCTTAGAACCCTCGGGCGCTAACTGCACGCCGTGTAAAAAAAGACCACTTAGAGCACGTGTATCGTAATGTACTATTTTTTTCTGTAGAATAATATATGAAAAATATAGTGATTTTTTATTAGGAGAGGATTAGCTTGGAATCAGTTTTTGAATGCAAGTAAATTTTTTTAAAACTTTCCAGAATATTTTTGAATTTTTTAAAAAATGACCAAGAAAATAAAAATATTTCAAAAAATTTTGAGTTTTTCAAAATTTTTAATTTAAAACATTTGTTTCATAAAATTTTTTTGCATATAAAAAACTTAAAGTTTTTATAACACTATTGTACAAAATAGCAATTTGGCAAAATTCAAATAAAAATTTATTCAAACTCAGAAAAACTTGGTCCATGAGTCCTGGTGATCATATGATTATTTAAAAGTTACCGAAACAAAATGGTCAACTTTGAAAAAGGCAAAAGAATCAGCCATTTTTTCAAAAAATTCAATAAACAATAAGATTGTTCAAATTTTTACACAAAAATATATACAATTTTAAATATGATTTCTCGAAAAGCATTTGAATACAGTTTTTAAAGAAAATTATCTCTATTTTGTATTTGAATTGTACAATTATATAATTATAATACACAAGTTCTTTAAAGTATCAGAATACACAAATTCTTTGTTTTGTATATTGATGAGTTAATCTGATGACTGATACTTAATTCTAATTAAGTTTCAACAATGATCATTATTAAAAGAGTTCTTTTGTATTAACAAAATATTTTTATTTAAATTTAAATCTTGGTGTTCTTATTTGGAATCCTGCATACTCTAATTCCTCTCAACATGTTGCAAATATAAACTATAATAATTAAAGTTTGCAGTATTAAAATATTTTACTTTTTCATATTTATTCGTTCAAGCTTGAATCTGCTAGATTTTTTTTTTTCAATTGATTCAGGAATTTCTGCAGTAACTTTGTTTATGTTTTTTTCCTCTACATCTTGAACCACCTGCAATTCCAAAATATATTTTTATTAAAATTTAATAAAATATTTGTATGTATTTTATTAATAATCAAGATATAGTTTTCTGATATACATTACTAAATTTTTGGCAAATATAACCATATTGATTTTTTATTATACAAACAAAAATTTTATTTACCATGCTATAAATTGATTTTGAAACACAATTTTCTGTAATATTTTCTTGAAAACTGTCATTTGACAACGTAATTTCATTATTTTGCCAATCAGTTAAAGATCTCTTCAGAATTGATTTTGGTTTACAATATATTCTGTAAATATCTTTAGGGCTAATTATATGATGAGAATCTGTAAAAGATGATTTCATTTCAGAATGTTTAAAGCCAATCTTTATAATATTATCTTCATCAGTCTTTACTTCTATGTTATCAGGCTCTGCAAAGGAAACTTTTTTTCCTCCATTCTTCAATTTTTCATTGTGAATATGAGATTCTATTTCATCAATCCAATTCGGTCTACTTTTTTTATGTTCATTACATGATGGCGATTTCAAGGTACTATAAGAATTTATTGGTGAATTTGGACTTTCTAGTACTCTTGTGATTTCATCTTCTTTAATAATGGATACTTCAAATTTACCATTTATTTTAGTATCTATGATTGCAGATCTGTTCGTTTTCTGATTTGATTTTGATTTAATATCATCCATTTGTCTTGATTGATCAATTTGTAATTTTGAATCAATATCTATCTGCTCATCAACTATATCAGTATTCAAAATAACATTTTGATTTTTCTGTTTTTCCACTTCTTTCTCATTTTTTTCATCATTATTTTTATAATTATGTTCATAAGTATCTTGGCATTCTTCTAACCTAATTATTGAAAAAATAATATAACTATCTATAAAAAATAACCAATTCAAATAAATTTTACCTATTAATCTCATCAGCTAATTCTTCCTCAAGTTCTAATTGATTAAGTCTTTCAAAAAGGTCATTTTCATCTTCATTTACATTTTCTTTTGTTTCAAAACAATCAACTTCTGATTTATTTTGTCGATATTCTTTTTCTCTTTTTCTGTGTTGTACTAAAAAAAATATTGAAATAAAAATTAATAATGATAAAATTTTAAATAAAGTATCAAATTTACCTCTCCATTCTTCCAACTGCTTATCATCCCAATATTCAATTAAATCTTTGCTATCACCAGATTCAAAGGCATCATAATCAAGCGGCAACATTTGTCGGATTTCAAGTAAATTTCTTTCCTTTTCAATTTTTTCTAACATCTCTTCTGATCCTATATATTAATGAATGTATAATTACAATCTCCAAATTATATTACTTGTAACAATAAATAAATTTAAAATTTTTAATGTTACATTAAATATGTCTAATTTAATCAAATCTTACGTTGTATTCTACGATTACATAAATCTATAGCTTGTTGAGCACTGTACTTTACTAAATATCCTCCTCCAATGCAAACAAGGATTTCATTCGTATGTGTCAATTTACCTTTCATGAATGCTCGTTTACCTAGAGGTACCATGCAATTTACAGACAACTCTGATACAACGGTTTGCAATCCATCAATGATTTTCTTGTGTTTATCTCTTTCTTGAATCCAGTTTTTCCTACTTTCCTCATTTCGTTTGATTTCCTGTAAATTAAACAATGTACAAAATTGTTGATATTGTTATGCACTATAGAGAAAAATTAGATTTTTATTATAAAAAGCTTTATTAGTTAAAGCAATTGTATTGTATGAAAGAATTTTAATTCTTCTGTGATGTAAAATTTTTTATAAAATAAACATTTCTTATTACCTGAGAGTACAGTTGATATAAAAAAAGTTGTTCATTATCTTTTAATTTGCTAAAGTCCATGCTGTTTTAGAAAAATACTGTAAAATACACTAATTTACGAATCTGTAAACAATTTATGAAATCATGTTAAATAAATTTTAAAAAGTTATTCTCATAACAAGATTTCTTTTTCATAATTAAATTCTTTGTATATTCTATGCAATTATAAACTTTTTTGGTATAAGCACTAAAAAACATTATTAAGAAGTATGTTATTATTAGTACCTGAAAAAGATAAAAATTACATTTTGTTTCTTATTTTATATTTAATGTATAGTATACTATCAGTTTTGTATTATTGTAATTTTTATTGATACAATTTAATTACATGAAATAATCTTATTTACTCTATAATTTATTATGTTTTAGGAAAATGTTCAAATAGATATTTAAAATTCATGTATTTAAATGGAACTAAACTTATTATCACTCTTGATGAAAATTCCAACAAATTGATAACATTTATTAATAACGTACTTAATCAAATATTATACTTAGATCATATCTACTTTTACTGAGAGCGTATTAAAATGATTCCATGAATGAAATTTTCGTAATAATTAAAGAATACGTAAAAGTTTTGAAACGTCATACAGCAGGGTGGTTTTTGAACGATATAGTATTTGTTATTGTCTTTGTCTAACACATTAATATTGACTCTCGTGACTTTGTGATATATTAGATCGTTTGTGTTTGTCAAAACAAGGCCACATGAAGATTATTCTGCAAGTATTTAATGTGACATAAGCTGCATTTACCAATCAGAAGGTTCTTTTAGATCCACCTTATTTGTGAAACAGTTACAACATAACCTCCAGGGAGGTTATTCTCAATTGGTGGAGTAGAATACAGCATGGTAAATGGTAGGGCAAAGTCGGCTATAATAGGCAGTGCAGGTAAATTTGGCAAATAAACATTACACATATTAATTAACGCATATTAAAAATTCAACTCTTATGAAAATGTATTAAATACTTTTAGTATTTTTTTCTAAAATTAGTTTGTAATATGGAGCAGGGAAAAAAGTTGGTTTCATTTTTCATTCGCTTGGCATAACTCAAAAATAATATTTTTTTTTTAGTAAAATCAAACCCATTTGATAATTTGAATTTTCAACTTTGAACCTTTATTTTTGTTTACTGGGGCCGTATTCAGTAACTGTCTCGCTAACGAGATAGACCTAAAGAAGATCTCTGATTGGTCAATACAGCTCGTGTCGCTTTTGAAACAGATACAGAATAACTCCCCTGTAAAAAAGTGTGAAATATGTATGAACAATTAAATATCGTATTTGAATGGGACAAGTGTGACACCTTGACACCCATGGTGGGGCACAAGTGGTACACGGCGATGTGACGCGATGCTTGACGACGCTTGCGCAGGCTATCAGCTGATCTCTTCTAACCTAACGTTAAATGATTTTTTTCGAATCTTTTGAAATGCTCCAATAGAAACAAAGAAAACAACGGAATGGTCCAATAAAAGTTCAGGATTTAAAAACATTCGGAAAAAATCACTTAACGGTAAGTACACTAATATACGAAGATTGGTTAAGAATAAAGTACATTGTTTATTATTACTTTTAATTAATTTTAATAGTATATAGTTGAAATGTATTAAGTATATACAGTTTAAGTCTAATATTATTTAAATATCGAAAAATTCTACATAAATTGCATAACTGATGGTTGAAATTTATAAAAAAAAACACAACTGAAATTTGTTTTATTGATAAAAATATTACCAAAGTTTTAATTAATTATAAGTATGACAAAAAAACTATACTAAAACTACTAAAGCTTTAAATGTACAGTATTAAGTTTAATTATAACTATTTGAAAATGCATCAAAAGTATTATACTTATTGTGATTTAAGATTGTTATAAGAAATTATAATACAAAATGTAATATCAAGTTTAATAGTTTATAAAATGCCATGAAATAAATTCAGTTTTAGTTAGAGATATTAAAAGATAGTATATGACTTTACTGGTGAGTAAAATAGGTCGTTCTCTCATGAGACGTTTTGTCGCCCGAGCGTTAGCAGGCGTGACAAAAAGACATATTTTGACACAGTTGGGAGAAAGAATTTTTCCCAATAAGGTGAGCGGAATGCCTGTTTCGTGTGAGAAAAATATGGGTGAGCAAAATAACTATTTTGCTCACCAGTGAGGGAATGTGGCACTGCAAATCGTTGCTCATCGCGTTCGGAAATAGTATTTTTCGATACTAGTGCGTGAGAGTGATTTTTTACTCGTGTGGCGGTTTGCGCCCGAGCGAAGCGAGGGTGAAAAGGTTACACGAGGAAGAAATCACTTTCTTGCACGAGTATCGAACAATATTTTTTGACACGACGTGTAAGAAGCTCCATTTTCGCACGTGTCACTTTGTACAGCATGCGCGAAATTGAGCTTCGCGCACGGAGTGTCAAAAAATAATTTATAATGATTAGAAATAATCATTTCTAATCATTAATTACCAATGGTTATTAAATAATTTAAGAATTGACATATTTTTTTGATTTTCTTATTTAATTATGCACTAGAAAAATTATACATGAAAATTCTTCCCTATAGCTGTACTATTCGTACCCCACATGGTGCCAATTTCCAACCGATAGTGGAACATGAGGAGAATTTTTAGAGGTTCTAGTTTTTCACTTATAAAAATAAAATATAATTTTAAAATGTATCTAAAGGTTGCATTTTTTAGTGAATTTATTTCTTTTTTTCTTTTTATTTGCTTTTAATTTTCAATTTTTTGCCTGTGGTATATACTATTTTTTAATTTCCCTACTGAAAAAAATTAAATAAGATCTCACGTGAGCTCTTACGATCGAAAATGAAATCACATGAGATCTCATGCGCTTAAAAATATTATTTCCTGCGAGACCTAATCACACGTGAGATCTCACGTAAAATCTCATGTAAGATCTCATATGAGATCTCGGATGGGATTAAGTGTGGAGAAAAATGAAATTTTTTGGCCCATGAGATCTCATGTGAGATCTTATGCAATTTTTTTTCAGTAAGGTTACTTGATGAGAAATACATGTTTTTGCGTGCGAAGCAACACATTCTGATTTACTTTTGTAGGCATGGAAGTCGCGTGTGCGCTTCACCGTTCGTATCGACACATGCACGTGATTGTTACTAAAATGGGCGCGTGTTTTCTAGCGAACGACAATATAATAAGCCGTTGTATCTGAGATCGACTCTAATAATATTTGTATCTATATATAAATAATATACTATGCATATAGTGAAAATAAATAACCAACAAAAAATTTATATTGTTTAATCATTTCATATAAAAAATATTGCAGGTAATATAATTTACAATATAGCATAGTAAATTTAACACAGTTGAAAAGTATTGCGTACAAATTATCGGCAATAAAGGAGGAGGGTCCATAAAGGCCGTTTTCTGGCTACTTGTAAAAAAATATACCCCCTTATTTTTAAATTTTTGGTATAAATCAATAAAGGGAAAATTTTTAACGTCAACCACCCTGGCTTGGTGCGTGCGCCAAACTATTATGTATGTACCCATAAATGCATGCATACATGCATAGATAGATTATATAATTGTTAAACTTATAATTGCCACGAGTGATGATGTTTGCAAATTACTGTTCAACTATTGACAATTATTTTTGTTCGAATTTTTAAATTTTTATTTTTTGGAAAACGTACTCATTGGGAAATATGGCTTTTGGGGAAAAAAATGTTGGGAAACGCGTTATGGAAAAAGTGTTCTCTTACCAATTTTTTAAATATTATTAATTTTAGAAATATGCGAGTAGAATATGTACCAAATATAAACTTGAAGAGAACAAATTCATTTATTTTCAACAAATTAAGACCATAATTGCTCTTCTATGGTTAATTAAAAAAACAAATGTTTTCTTAAAATTTTTCTGTTTTTGTGCGATCTTAATAAAACAAAACTTATTTTCTTCACTAAAAAATTTCAGGATCAGTATCCATGGGAATATTTTAAATACAACTAGCCAGCGCAGTCGACAGGACTTTATTATCAACTGTAATTTATTATTCGTTGATAACGTTAAATAAATAAGAAATTATTTTCAGTGTTAATGTATTTTTTATACGTTAATTATTTGTAAATTTTTGCAGTTTTCGAGTTGGAAAGGTTTACGAAAATGTAACCGAAACGTCGTTGTCCAGTCCGTAGTTACTTTTTACCATAATTATCTATTCCTTATTTTTTCTTAAACAGTTATCAACAAATGCGTAAAAAATATACTTGCCGCTTTTCTTAACTATCCAATACCTATGATTTCTTTTAAATTTAAGAAAGTTCAATTTTCAATCAAACTTTCGTTTGCTATTATAATCAATAAGACTCATGGCCAAACATTCAAATACATTGAAATTGATTTGCGCGCCAATTGTTTTTTCATTGGCAGTTGTATGTAAAGCTTTTAAGAACAGGTAGATCGAAATTCACATTAATTCTATTACCACATGGCTAACAAACAAAAAACGTTGTTTAATAATAAATTCTGAGTATCTATTTCTATAGCTATAGAGTTCCGCTCAGCTATAGTGTAGACGAAGCCGCAACAAGGGATGCTAGTTAATTAAAAATTTTATAAAATTATCCTCATTAAATCATAAAAATTACATCAGTATAACTTTTATAATTTTTGATACTTTAAGTAATATATAAGCATTTGTAAATTTATTTGCGAAGCATCAAACATTATTGTATAGACACCGTATTATTATTTATTTAAGACACCCAGAAAATTTTTTTTATAAAATTTTTCATTTAATGCCAATATTTGTGAACTTATGAAGAAAACTTTGAATGATTTACTTATGAAGTTTAAGAATTTTCGGTTTCAGTTGTGATTTCCTTGTAAACTTTAAGAGAAATTTGTTGTAGACGCAGAAAATATGTTAATAAAAATACAATGAAAAACGTTAAAAAATAACCCTGACAATCATTAATCTTGGGACGTAGTGGATGTAATAGAATATTTAGCAGACATCATTATTAAAATTATAAGACTGTCATTGTAAACATTACCGCTTACAAAAATATATTTAAAATAAACTAAAAAAGGTTTTTTAAAAGAAATGTTTGCAAGTTTATTTCCTCCCCACCAGTAATACCCACTCAATTGACTTGGAAAATTTGACTTCTAAAAAGAGATGAAATGATTTTAATTTTGGTTTAATAATTAAATTTAAAGTTTTAATATAAATGAATAAGCCAGAAAAATTAGCAAAAGCAAAGTTTAAAAATATATGAAGAATCTTAATACGTTTTTGCATACAATTAAAATTTAACTGAATATAAAAAATTATTTAAGCATATAATTTTTTCTTTTAAATCTAAAATTAAGTTTTACTAAAAAAGATAAGCGTGTTTAGTAAGTCTTAACAGCAAGTTTATATATATATATATATATATATATATATATATATATATATGCGTAAGTGTGTGCGCGCGTGTGTATAGCAAAGGTAAATTTTCAAAATCTATGAAAAATTTAAATCTTTTCACATTTAATCAATTTATCTGAATTAAAAAATATTTATGTATTTTAGTATTAAATAATAATTTTTTTTAAAAATCTAAGCATTGCTATTGCTAAAAAACAAGAACGTTTAGCGAGGGGATGAAAAAAATGCGAGACAGGGTGCAAGCGCGGGTACTGGCGCGGAAATCACTTGACATGCGCTCTATGAAAAAGCCAAGTGACTTGAATGGGCGTCTGCACCCCGGCGTACAGGAGCTTTTAGCTCGAGCTTAGTTTCGCAGCTGCTTAGTTGGCGCACGCAACTCAACGCCTGCTATTTGGCATGGCCTCGAGCTCCCTACTTCTTCGATCAGTTCAGCACCCCAGCTGAGCTGACGAACTAATGTGTCTGGCAACATGAAGAAAAGACGCTCAGGGCTGCTGTTATGGTTGCTGGCCTGTTCCTTGGGGCTGCTCGATGCTGAGCCTAACAGGCAAGAAATAGGCCCGGCACCACGACATCAACAAAATCAGCGCCCGTCCTTCATCGAGCGCAGACTCCGCGAACATGCCACGGAAACGCAACAAGAAGATGTTACGGTTGCGCTACCGACCACGGCTGCACAGATTCGACATGGGCGTTCGCGCGGTCGATTAGGGGTTCGAAGTCGTGCATCCAAAAGTCGCCCGAGTCTGGAGCCTGCCAGCGAGTCAGAGCCTGAGGAGCATCAGCACCTGGTCAGTTCATTTCCGGAATTGTTGCAATTAGTCGAAGAGTGGAATGTCAGCTCCGCTGCTGATTATTTTGAGGAAATGGGTAGCGAGTTCGAAACCGAGACTGAGAACGCGACAAGTGCGATCGGGAGCGGAATTTTCCGAAAAAGTTCGGCAGCATCAGCTCCTGGAACTGGTCAGGTTGATATAGTGACGCGTTTTTTGCGCATCATTGAAAATCAGCATTTGTTAGGTGAAAATTGCACTGCTGGAACGGACCTAAACTTAGGCGAGGGTGTTGTAGATCAGTACGCTCAAGAGCGTTTTCGATTAGAAGCCAATTTGGCTGTGAATCGAGCTAATATGCTTACAAGACTGTGGAAGTATGCGCCAGAAGTAATGCAAGCCTCCGAGTACTTGTTACACGCCAGTGTGCTCTCGATGGTAGAGTTTGACGAAGATATTTTTGCGGCGGGCAATTGTTATGACAAACTTCAGTATAGGGATCGTTGGTTGTATTGTCCGTTTGCTCATAGACTGCAAGACGAGGATGGCATCCTTGTTAAGGATTTAGCAGTTGAATACAAGTATTTAAGTAACAGTAGTGAGTGGTTTTTTATTGCCAGAAAAAATGCCGAGCGCCGGATTGCCAGTTATAATCAATTTAGTCGGGGTAAGTCTCTTATGAGGGCCGTAAGATTCTTAGATTTATGACTTATAATGAGAATGAAAGTAGTTATGCGCTGGGATCGATGCGGCCTGCTCTTTTCCCCTGCTTGCGCGTTTCTGTTCTCTCGCTTACTCTCGCTTTTGCTCTCTCGGCGAACTTGAAGCACCAATCGATTAGCTTTTTGCGATTACATTACTTAACATTATCTTTTGTCGTACAATAATAAACTATTAAGTTTTTAATTGGATCGCAATTTACTTACATCAAAGTAGTTTCTTTCTACTATAAACATATTTAACGTACATATCTGTAAATAACTGCTAATAATGTTTGTAGATTATTTTATTTGTCACTGTAAATAACTAAAAAAAATATTGAAAATTAAACAAGTTAATAAATCAATAAAGAGCACCAAAATTAATAATTTTTATACAAAAAATCCAAAGTTATACAAATATAAACATTTCGAAAATTATATTATGATCTATAAAACAAGATGAACATATAGTATTGTTGCCAATGAATTTGAATTTTGCGGCCTTGAAATATTCATTTTTCTTTATCAACTGTTTTACTGAGATCTTTTTAATGTTCTCTTATAATTTTGCAAAATGCAGATTTTTTGTAATAATATATTCGTCAGTGTATCATGAGTTGTGTAAAATTTAAAAATAAAATAAAATATATAAAATAGTATATTGATAAAGAATATCAAACCGAAAATTTCAAGTCTGAAAAATTTGATATTGTTAAAAATGAGATCATCCGACAAACAAATGACAAAATAATACTGAAAATATTTATTTTAGTTAATATTAAACATGTTTCAATTAACATTATATATTTTGATTTTTAAATTTAAAATAAAAAATATGAATTCAACATTTTCTTTGCTTTTGATTAATTTCTTTCAAAATGATTTCAAACTTACGGTAACATATTAGTAACAGCTGATTACTTTAGAAAGATGTTTACATTCAGACATTCGAGTGAAAATTTTTTCGTTAACATAACTTTAGTAGTAATCATGTGCAGTCGATGATAATGTATTTTTTGACCCTTCCATTCTGTAAATTTTTAAATACGCGACCTTACTGAATTGTTCCGTTGGTAATGAGGTTGGTCCTAATTTTTATGAAGAAATTTCAACATCAAAAATAATAGACAAAGACTATATTATCATCGTCTTTACAAGTACAACTAAATATTTTCCATGCAAAAATAGATAAAAACTTCAAAGTTGTGATTCATTTTACGGTGGAAATAAATTCATAAATTAAAATTATATTTTTTTGTGTCAAATAATGTCGTGATGTACTTGGTCTTAAATTTTTTATTCTATTATATTTGATATAAATAAATAAAAAAGTCAAAAAAATATATAATCTCGGATTTCTCAAAAATAAATTATGCTAAGAATTTAACAAATAAATATAAAAATATTAAATATCTATTAAAGTTTTCGTTACTAAAGATTTATTCCAAACATTGAAATCGTAGAAAAACGACTTGTTCAACAAAAGTCATTATTTCACGATAATTACAATTAGTATAAGTTGAAAACTTTAATTGAGGAAAAAAAACATAGTTTTAAGATTATGAATGTCGATGAAACTTTTTAAGAAAGCTTGTTTTATCATAAAACGAAAATCTGTAAAGAAAGTCTCATAAACTTTGATTTACTAGTTATGGAATATTTTATTCTCATACTTTTTCTATTTTAAAGTTTTCACATTTACATATGAATTATTGTTGAGAAGTCGAAATATTAATTTTTATCTTTTTAAAATTTACTATTTTTAATTCTTTTAAGTTACGAATGATTTTCTTAAATTAAAATCAATATTTTAAACTGCATTAAAATCTATAAAGTACAGATATGACTATTATACTCTGAGAGTTAAGTCAACATAAATAAAATTTAAATATACACACACACAAATATATATTACTGTGAAAACAATGATATATATATATATATATATATATATATATATATATATATATATATATATATATATATATATATAGAAATCGATTTATTAAGATAATAACGTTCATGCACACATGCACATGTACAATAGAAAGTTATGTCTGTTTATATTTGATGATTTGAAAAAAAATATCAAATACTTATTCTTAAAAAAAAATTATCCTAATTCACTTTAGGAAAACAATACAGGAAATATTGCGACAATAGAATTTTAATTTTTTTAATTAATTTCTTTTTCTATTCTTTCTACGTTATAGCTGAGGTAAATACAAGGGCGTCTTTTTTAAGTAAGATATGCCCAACTTAATTAAAGATAAATAATATTTCTTAATTAAATTATAATTTATTAAAAATTATAATTTTATATAACTTATAATAATTTTGATATCTTTTTTTTATTTTTCTTTATCCTTTAAAAAGTAGAAACATAAATTATTAATTGATATTATTAATTAGATTGTTACAATTTTTATATTTAATACCAAAATGTTACATTAGTTTATTTGATTGAATTTTTTTTTAGTATATTTAGTTATTTTTTTTGTTTTTTATAAAAATTACAGTATCAAAAATATTGTGTTTTGGATTTTTTTTTAGATTTTCAAATATGTAAATCATATAAGATTTTTACCAATATTAACAAATGTTTATTATGAATCATATAATATTTATATAATTTAATAGTGGACTGATATTATTTTCCAAATAATAAATTTATATGTCTTCTTATTTTCTTATCTTTTCTTTTATTTATAAAATCTATTGCGATATATTATAGAATAAAAGATTTAAATATTGTTAGATTAATTTCTTGATTTACTATTGGTAGAGAAAATCAACTGAATTCGCGTTGTAATCAAAATTTATAGTGCTCATTCATACCAGTCAAATCAATTTATAAAAGAATTTTAAAAATTATGGCTATAATCTTATTAATTTAAATAATATTATTTAATTTTTATTAAATAAACTCGACTAAAAATTGTTTACGTGAAATCATATAATTATAATTGTAATAAACAAGAGAAAATTAATAAACAGCATAAAACCAATGAAGGCTACTTCCCAGAAAATAATGTACTTTGTAAAATATTAAATTTATATAATTGATTTTACTTAAAAACTTAAAAGTGAAAATAATATAATATGAATATCATATAAAAAAGAAACAATGCAATGTAATGATTATATATTATTAAAACCATTTATGTCATATATTCTAAAATATTGTAAGGTCGGTGCATTACTTACCGTACCTTCAAGGTGACAGGAGAGATGTTTAATTTGATTAGAAAAATTTCTTTGTTCTTTAAAAGCATTATAAATTATTTACTTAAAGTGAAATAAATTTTTTATGAATAAAATAAATTTCTAAAGTAAGCATTTGTGAATTGTTAATATATTAGTTGTGTTTATAAAACTTATTCAACATGTTAGTATTGGTTTGTCTTCTGCTTATCATAAAAATATATGCTTTTATTTACTGTGCTTTGATTATTGGATCTCTATGCTTTAACATAGGGTACAGAAGTCAAAGGGGTTACAGTAACTTACAAATTTACCTTCTCACTAAGAAAGTTATGTTATAAAAAATTGTATACTCCTATTTGAGGAACAAGAAAGATTAAATATAATAATTTTTATTATATTTCTCTTAGTTTACCAATTTAAATTAAATATGATTTAAAAGCCTGATTTAAAAACATTTTGATTAAATTCATTTGAATTTTCACTAAAATTTTCATCTGAATATTAGATAGATATTTCTTTATTCTGTATCAAAGTACAAAAAAAGCGTGTACAATGCATTAGCATCTCACATAAAATTCACTACAAATATAAATATTGCACAAACAGTTGATATCAAAGTTATTTTTTTTTTAAATAATCACCAGCAAAAATGATATCACAGATTAATAAAAGTAATAAAAACACGCAACAATATAATAAATTCAAAAGAACAGTCTGTCAAAACATTAAAATTTGATTAAAATAAAATAAAAAAAATTTATATAAAATAAAATAAAATAATACAAAAGCGTCTGAAATAACACAAAACGCTGTCGATATGATAAACGAATACTTCCATTCACAAAGCATCCAACCATCATTCGTACAATAAATACAATCATGTCTTTAAACCTATATACGGGACAGATAATAATAAATTAACGTATAAATTCTTTAGATGAATTTCAGATGAAATTTACATGATTATTATCATTTAAAATTTTGATTATTTTTAACGTAAAAGAAATACCTATAAATAAATCTTAATCACAGTACCTGTAGAACAGATGGATATTAGAATATGCATTCGCTATAAGTAATTATTGCAGACTCAGAAATTTTCACTTAAACATCGTACTTATTACAGTTTGGTACTGTTATTTCTAATTCTTATTGGTCTTATTTTTTAAACTGAAATTCCCTTAACTGTTTGCGAGATTAAAGTAAGAGAAAAAAGAAGAAAGTAAAATCAACGAATATCATTACATGAATGAATTGTAAGGTAAATGTCCTAGTACATAACCACCTAAGGAACGGTACCACTTCCAAGATAGCCACGCGTAAAATCGAGAATTAATATGGGCTATCTATTGGTTTGGCTATTTTCTTAACATGGTCAATGATCGGGACATTTACCTTAAACTAAATTTCTCGCCTTCGGCTCGGGTGACAATTTATATACAATTTAAGACATTTTTCGTTTTTACTCCCTAGGTGAATAATATACTATTAATTTTAAAAATTTTTAATTTAGCGGTAGAAAAGTACTTATCTTCCGCTAAATTTAGGAAAAATTTAATTTGCGGTAGAAAAGTTCTTATCTTTTGCTATATTTGAGTTAATGAAATGGCCTTTCTGTTGAGGTGAAAATTAAATATTTATTCATAACATAAGTTTTTTGAGTTAATAGGATTATCATTGATTCAATCTCTTATTTTTATGAATAATAAGTAATACGATCCATATTTAAAGACATTAGTTACTTTTAATTTTTTAACGAAGAACGGCTTATTTCCAATACCAATTAGTTTATTAACCTTTAGAAGCTGGGGAAAATTTAGTTCAAATCTAGTGTCAATTTTTACTAAAATTATCATAAATCTTGACCTAATTACTCGTGACGTGTACCTAACTTGACAGATGGTCAATAAATTGACTATCCCTGCCTTTTAAAGTTCAATTTTCGACGTTTCGATAACTGGTTTATTACACTTTTGAGGACCTATGACGTATGATTTTACAAGATATCAGTAACTGTATCAATTATTACTGTGCACGCAGAATACATGAAATAAAAATTACGTATAATCACACTTACTCAACGGAGATTATTGCATAGAACGTCATCATGCATTATTCTATATATTTTAGAAATATTTTAAATTCGCAAATACGTTTTATTTAAGAAAAAAAATTAAGTTAACAAATTGATTTTCATCAATAGAAAGATCATATAGAGCACCGACAAGACTCAGAGTTTAATACGTGGATAGTAGGGGTACCGCTCGAGTAACCCGATAGAGGGAAATGCGACAAGACTAAGAGCGTTAACTGTACATTCTTATAAATAATTTATAAAATAAAACAACTCTTAAAAACAATTCATATATGAAACTCTACAATTTTATTTTAGGATTTCATACGTATACGCACAACGATAGTAGTCATACAGAAAAATTTGAAGATGAAATTTTAACCGTGCGTTATGAAGATGGCCGATGGTCCAAACCCTACTATGACTGTGGTGGTGGTAATATCTGGATGTTGACTTATACTGTACCTTTCTTTGGATATATAAACGATACTTATTATTTTAAGTAAGTTTTATTTTTTAATGATATTTTACTCAACTTTTATTTTTATGAATGTCTATCCTTGTATACATATAAAAGTATACAAAAGTCATGTATATAAAAGTCATGTGAATTTTCAGATGTTTATAAATGAATATGAAAAAATGTTCTTATAAAATTTACATTAAATTTTTGCGTTTATAAAACAAATTTTATTTTATCAATATACCATATGAGCAAACGAGATCATTTTGGCGTAATTGTCAAAATTTTACAATATTGCTATTGGTAAAAATTAATGATGACACAACGAAAATAAATTATTACACAGTGAAAATTCATTTGACTAGCCTATCTTTATTATTTATATTCATTATATTATTATATTATAAAATAATTGTATGGTATGTTGAATTTTAGTTTACATATATAATATTTTAATACTTCAAATTTGAAAAAGTGCAGGTGCACCTATAGATGTACATTAGATATTGCTTATGTTATGACAAGTTTTTAGTTTTAATCACAATAAGATTAATTATTAGAATCGAGTCTTTACACTTAAAACATGTAGAATCTTGCAAGCTTTTAAAGCAAGCTAAATTAATCAGAGATAAGTAGAGATCGCTAATTTCGTGCTAATAATACGGAATGAATTTAATAATAGTAATAACTGTCTATCATCCTTATTCTATACCCTACTTACTAACAGTTCAAAAGAGCAAGCGAGCAGAAAATTGTTCACTATAAAGAGTGGAGGAGAAAAATATGACAAATGACATTTTTGGATCTCTATTATTATCCTATCATTTTAAATTTCTTATCCCTCGTTTATTTATAAACAAAACTTCTATAATTAATCGATAAAAAATTTGTACATATTGACACCGTGAAGATCGTTAATAACAAAGATTAATTCTATATGATCGGTAAGCCAGGTCGTGAGGACCCTCAAATACGTCGAGGTGTCTGAGGCGCTGCTGCATAGTGGTTCAATTTGCCAAATGTAGCATCTGAATTTAAAGTGACGATTTATACTTATAAAATGTAATAGTTTTGTGTTTTTTCAACAAATAGATGCAAATCTTTTATAGAACAAATGTAAATTTTAATTTTTTATTCCAAAATACATAACATATACATATTTAAGAAAAGAGCATTTTTTTCTGTTTTCTGCTTTTTATTATAAATGAAATGAGTAGTATCGTAATTTCTACCTCGGTAATTCACTCTTCTAGTATCGCTTCGCTTGCTCGAGTCGCAAATTTCTCCTCGGGAGAAATTTGCGACTATACTCCCTCGTTGCATAATGTACTATTATAATGTTTCGAAATATATTTATTAAGCTTGTAATTGTTATTTTATATTTAATAAAATAGACAGTACGGTATTAATTTTTTTCACTATTAACATGCTTTTTTTTTTAATTTTTTGAATAGATGTTGTAGCTATGGTTAGTTCTATAGAAAAAACTTTAAGTTAAAATAAGAAAGTACAGGTAACATAACTATTTTTATATATTTAATGAAAAAAAATAAAAATAAGTTTATTAATATATTGCAACAATAAACGGATGTTGTTTACATCTAATTTACTAAATGTAGTACATAAGTATTATTAATAGTATATGCATTTTGATGACAATAAATCACTGTTTCCTTCTAATTAACCAGATGGAAACCGTAAACAGATAAAGAAAATTGACAAATAAAATATCGAAAGATTATTAATACATAAGATTAGTTAAAAGAGGAACTTTATCTTCTAACAGGGGAACAAGTGGAATCGATATAGATCTGCGCCGAGTAGATATTGATCAATGTCCATTACCACCAGGATCTATGCAGCTAAATATATTTGCTGCTAGCGATAAATGCAAAAAGCGAACAACAGAGGTAAGTTATTTTCAAATTTTTCATATCTTATGTTGATGTATATTATTTTTGTATATTAAATGCTTCATTTAAATAAGACAAAATTACCTAGCGATAAAAATAAATGTTCCTAAATTCTATCTCTTAGTTTCCTCTTTATTTGCCCGTACATAAAATTTCAATTCTTGCAATTAATTTTATAATTACTATTACATCTTTTAACAACAATTATTATAAATAAATTAATTTTTTAAATTAACATAAAAAAAACTATCAAATGGTTTCTTAACAAATTTCAAAGAAAATTACTTGATTCAAAAATTTTTTCTGTAGAAAAAATAACAGAAATATAAAGGCTCAACTAAAATGTAAAGTTTGAGGGTTAATTTACACTAATTTGTTAGAATTTTTTCTGCTTTGTAAAAAAAATTTCACTCACACAGGAAGATCATCTTTCATTCTCTCGGATTCAAATTATTATTGATGCTATTACGTGGGTGATAGAGTGTTAATACATTTATTTATAAAATGTCCCGGAAAATTATTCTGCATCAAAAGGTTTAAGATTATTTTTATATTTTCATGAGGAAATTTTTTCTTAGCTAATTTTATTATACTTTTTTTCACCAAGTTATAAATGATTGCTATTTTTTTGTTTGATCGAATGGTGGGACACAAAATTAATACATTCGCTTTAATATTAGGGAATATAATTTTTATTTGCTTTTATTATTTTTGATTTGTGTAAAATTTAATTTAATAAATAATATAAATTTGCTAAATGATAAATAATTAATAATAATTAACAAAAAATAAAGTCTGGTGAAATTACTTTTCTTGTATGAAAACACTAACTTCATTATAAATAAATAGCTTTTTATTCAAAATATAAAATGAATATCTTTCAAGTGTTATTGTAAATATCATCAAATAATATATTTTTTTATAACCGAATAAAGAATGTTGATGTTTACAGTGCGTTGCCATTTCTGGATTAGGGTTTCGCAGAGGAAGCTATCGATGTATATGTAAACGAGGATTTTATTATCCAGATACGAAATCGGTGAAACGTTATTACAATGGTACTGTCGTTGAAGAGGAATATGAAAAACTTATGCTGGTAAATATTTACACAAATCCACTTATTATTAGAGATTATCTTCTCAGGCAATTTCAGTACACTTATTAAATATAAATGACCAGAAAACGCCGCAAATCCTGCAGAGGAAAATATTTCCTGTTTGCAGGTCTGGTTTACAAAAATATAAATATAAGAAATATAAAACAATAATAATGCTGTATTATAATTTTTAAATTGTTGATTGTTCCACAAATTATGAGTTGTATAAATAAAATTCTGGTTGATCTTTTTGGAACGGTATTTATTTGTTAACTATAAATTAGCAAAATTTAGCTAATTTATAGTTAACAAATATATACTGTTTCAAAAAGATCAACCAGAATTTTATTTGTACAATAAATAATAATGCTGGTTAGATTATTGTACACAAAAATCTTCCAGCCACACACTACTCACTCATACAATACCATTCATACTCTAGTACATAGTACATAATTATAAAAGAAAATGAGGATTTATACTTATGGTACTATGCAAATTGAAATGTTAACAAAAGCTTGCAAATAAAATTATTAAAAATTATTGATTCCATCAATAGTTATGTAATTTGTGATTATTTTAGGGGCAGGAGAGTCAATACGCAGTATTGGGAATCTTCGAATGCCTACCTTGCGCCGAAGGATGTGAATCTTGTGAAGACGATTCACCTTGTGTGGTTTCTTTGAATTGGTTGATGAGGACAGCTATACTTATTTTGGAATGTTGTGTCATTGCCTGTTTACCCATCGTAATTCTTTTCACTTGGAAATATGGAAATGTCAAGGTAGTTTTTTAATTTATTATCAAGTTTTTTAAAAGACAATCAATTTGTTATATTATCATAATTTTATGATTTACAACTTTAGGTCGTCCGAGCTGCGAGTCCAGTTTTATTACGGGTTATTGTTCTTGGCGCCTTTTTTATTTATTGCACTGTAAGTAATTTATCCATATGCAAGTTTACATCTTTTTAATTAATAATGTATATTATTTTAATGAAAAAAGCTTATTTCATTCAAAAATATCATTGAAAAAAATTAAATATCTGTAAAATTACGTTCTATTCGTTTTCAAGTTATCTTTCAATGATGTTCTCGTAATTGATCATAATTAGGATGTTGCATGTAATTTTTTTTAAATCCATTGTATCTGTCATTAAAAAAAAAAAAAAAATAAAGGACACGTATTTTTTTTTATCATGAAAATAAAAACTCAAAGAGATAGAGGCAGTTGAACTGGTGTGACGTCATGATAGCCATGGCAATCGTGACGACATTTATCATGGTGCTATATCTATATATATCCCCTGGTAGAAAATTCACCATCTCAAATGGTGAAAAAATTAACGATTGGCCAACTTTCTTAGTCAATTTTTAGCCAGTCACTGGTAAAAAGTTGTCGAAAAAATGGTGAATGATTTAATTTTAAAGTTGAAAAAATTGGAACTTAATTATTAAAATTTACATATATTTATTATATATATATCTTATTTTAACTAATGTTCGATTTTCTTTTAATGTAACTATATATATTATTAATTGTTTCATAAATAAGTTATTTGATTTATCACGCGTGAGCAGATAGTATAGTGCTGCAAACATTTTGCGTGGAGTATAGCTGTTAGGTTATGTATCTATATAGCGACAGCAGATGTTAGCAGAAAAGCGTGATCATAACCTTCAAATAAAATATTATAATAAAATTAAATATATTCACCATTATTTTGTCAACTTTTCACCATAAAAGGTCGCTAGATAGCAGGGTATTTGGCCATGATTTTTAGCATTTTTTGGCCAAATTGATAAAAAATGGCCTATGCTTGGCCAAAAGATGCTGAAAATTTCTACCAGGGTCAAAATTGTACTAATTTGTACTGGCTGTAACTTTTGCTGATTAATTCATCATATTTTGAAAAACAAAAAAATACGGGTATTTTATTTTTTCGTATTTCACTTGACAGATATAATACATTTTTTCATGCAAAATGCTATTTTAATATTCTTTTTTATAAATTTTAAATTTCTTTATGATAACAAGATTGAATTTATTAATACACATTAATTTAAAAAATATAATAACTTTGTAGTCATTGATAGATACATAATTGATATCTTCACCATTTGATATTTTTACGTCTTAGTTAATTAAAGATCATTTGAAATTCAAAATGAAATTTAATAATGATTATAAATGTATTTTTGATAAAAATTTCTTAAAAGTTTTTGATACGCACTATATTGACTTTGGAGTCAGTGAAGAACCTTTATAATTTAGCAATTTAAAGTTTCAGATTAAAAAATTAGTCATAAAAAATTTTAAAATACATTAACTGTAAAATATTTTTTCAGACAATAGTAATGTACCCAAGACCAAACATTGTAACATGTACAATTCGAGTGTGGCTTAGAGAAATAGGGTTTTCGTTAACCTATGGAGCACTAATGTTAAAAACATGGAGGTAAATTGAAAAATTTTGTGATTTGAAAATCATAGTTACATCTTATTTTTTATTTTATTTCCATAGAAACAATATTCTTAAAGAAATATATATTTTCATTCATAAAAACTTATATTTTTTTTTCCTTTTCACCAAAAGCATTAAATATATTTAAAAATAAAATCAAATAATTGAATGAAATAATGAAATTTTATTAATAAAATCTGTATTTAATTCTTTTAAAAATTTTTTTATGATTTCAGAATATCCGTGATTTTTCGAGTACGTTCAGCGAAGGCTGTCAAAATAACAGATATGAATCTACTGAAACGTCTTGGAATAATAGTTACCATATTCAGTGTATTTTTAGGAATTCGTACATTGGTAGCGCCACCAGTTGTAATTGTTGCTCGCACTGCGGATGATCTTAAAGCTTATTTATGTCGAACCGATTGGTGGGACCATAGTTTTACTACACGTAAGTTATTTTATATTTAAAATTTTCTATTTCTTTTTATATTTTTTATTCCTATACTATAGTCTATCATATCATTCTACTATATCATTGAAATTCTTGCAATTCATAAATTCGAATGAAATTTTATGAACCATACTACAAAAATAAATACTGATTGTGAGCTTGTAGTTTTTGAAATTCAATGCAAATAGTACAATGCGTAAGAAATAATTATAATTCTAAGACAATTTATTTTATAATTTCAAATAATATTTACAAATAAAAATCACGCGAGAAATCATCTTTTAGTAGTGGTTGCATCAAAACAGTTGCTAATTTGTTATCAATAATTATCGTTAAAACTTTTTCAAAATTATAAAATAGGAATTACAAAATAATTAAATATTTTCTCAAGAAAATTTTTTAAATACTCTAAATATTAATATTCATCCATCTGCATGTGAGATGTTATTTTAAATATAATTTATAATGGTGAATGAAAAAAAAGATAATTTCTGTTTCTAGTGGAAGTTATGTTTCTCATCTGGGGTATTAGATTATGTATTGTAGTGAGGAAAGCACCTTCAGAATTTAATGAAAGCCGTTTCATATCTATGGCTATTTATAATGAATTTCTCTTGTCCGTCTTCCTGAACGTGTCAATGTAAGTACTTTATTATATGAATTTTAATTGCATATTATAATAAATTTTCTTTAAAACATACATAAAAAATTCTCTTTTTTGTGTTTGTTTTTAAGTTGGAAAGTGATTATTAGTTTTGAAATTAGCAATTCTGTGGTTTTTTGTAATTTAACTTATAACCAATATCGAATCATCTGTTATTAATAAACAAAATAGTTCAGTGGCAAAATGCAAGCCTACCGAGCAAAAGTTCGTGCGATCGAATGTCCGCCACAGAATGTTTTAAAAAGTTTATATATAATTTTATTTTAACAACTATTGGCAATATATAGGAAATATATTGGAGAGTGTTACATTGCCGAGTTATTGCTAAAATATTGGCAGTTGTGAATCCAATATAGGGGGAGGTCGGGTGATATAGGCTGTGAGGTAATATGGGCTTTCGCTACAATTTCAGTACAATAATTTCAAAAATAATAAAAATTTTCTTATGGACATTTAACAATAGTATAATAATAATTATAAGAGAAAATTTCTAAAATATTTAACTAAGTAAATAGCAAAAATATAAACACACATATACATATACGGTGCAACTGTATACAAGATTATTGAAAAATTGTCTAAAAAACATTAATTTTCTCGTCCTTGTACCCTTCGTATCTCGAAAACTATGCCATCTCAGACTCTGTGCCCATGAGAACTTTTGATCAACATAACAAGATTTAACTATTCTCAAGTCTCGACTGAAATTCAATTTCTATAAGGTCTATGCGAAATCCTTTTACGAAATTTAGATTGGAGAATAAAAAATTTATAAATTTTAATTATGGTTGAACTACTAAATCTTTAACGTGCCAAATTGAGAAAAAAAAGATCAATCTTATTTACTCAAATTTCATGAGATTACTTAAAAATTTAAGTATTTTTACCGGCGTGATGATATGAATGAAGATCGTAGATAATACTTGTATTTTTATGCCAAACAAATTTTAGATAAACTCAGCGAAAAAATAATCAGTATCTTATGATGTAATTTCGTGTTCTAATCTTTGATTTAACGTTTTGACTTAACAAATTTGACATTTTAAATGAATGGGTATTTATAAAAATGAGCACCCGTAACATACAGACCTGCATGAGAGATATAATAAATACCTTTTCGATATTCAATTTCAAAGTGTAAGAGAAACTCGCTCGACGTTTAGTCATAGTATCAAAACTCGACGTCGAGGTGCGACTGCGCCTCTAATTACACAAAAAAATGGTTCAAAGTTTGAAAAAAAAGTAAAATATTAATTTTTAAAAATAAATGTTGATAATTTTATCTTATTTTTGAACACTGTAAGACTTTTTTCTATCGATAACTACATGAAAATATAGGTATTATCTACGACCTCCTAAATTTTAGTAATATTTTGTTCATTGACAATTCATGGAAGAACTACCTGGATGTGTTCTATGGATGTATGGCGTATATAGTTTATAACTATAAAATAACATTTAACTTTCAATATATAATGAAGTAATTTTTCTATCTTTTGTTGTAGGTTATTTTTACAATCACCAGCTAATCCAGATTTACTTTATATCATATTTTTCTGCCATACCCAACTGACAGTAACTCTTCTACTCGGTCTCATTTTTGGAAGTAAGGTAAATGTTACGTACATTTTATCTTTTTGTTGTTAAAATACTTATAATTTTTTATCATAAAATTTGTGCATATGGTTCTATGGACACTCTCTAGTCAATGTCGAAATAAGAAAAAAATATATACTGTAGAACTACCTTGAACATCTTAAAATACCTTTTTCCTTCTAATAATTTCTTTTCATGTTTTGTTTCTATTTATTTGTTAAACATTGCTGCAAGATTCAGAGTATGAAAAAACACCCCGTTTTTTATTCAATTTGGATTTTACATTTTTCACACAATCATAATTAAACTATTTTTTTAAAATTTTAATAACAAGTCTTGATTGTAAGATGGTCAAAATATAAGCTTCATAAAGTTAATTTTCTCCTAATAAGCGCAATATGACAAATTTAACTTGATCATCCATAACATATATTAATTTTTTAGATTTTGTAAATTAATTTTTTAAGTTTATCTATATATTTTAAGGCATACGTCGTTTTTCGTGGAGGTGGCAAAGATGATTCTAATGGAAAACTGGTTGGCACAACTAGTAAATTTTTAGGGAAGACTTGTCGAGCTCCAGCTACAAGCAACCAGACTAATTCAATTTCTTTGCACCAAGCTAATTTAACTGAAGACAGTGATGGAATGACGGTAGATATTTATTCATTCTTGGTTTTGTTATTTAATATTTATAAAAAAATTAATTTAATAAAAAGTAATTTACTTAAAATAAAAAAATTTCTCATTTTGATCTTATTTTAATATTTCATTTTATTCATACTGTAAACTAACAGCTGATTTCGATGAAATTTTATAAACATAAGCCAAGATACTAGACTCTAACGCTCAATATTTTCCTAGTTGCAAGCAATTAAAGAATGTCACTGCAAAAGTTACTAGATTTTCAAACACTTATAGTTTTTTAGTATTAATAGCTAGAAGCTTAAAACTCTTTTAAATGAAAGCGAGGCTCAAATCAATCCAAAATAGAATTTATATAGAAATGACCATATGGAAATGACTATATGGAAATTACTTCACAAAAGTAATTTAAATACATGCACAAGTTGATTTTATTTATAATATTTTGTCCAAATAAATGAATTACGGTGTTATTTTTTATTTGAGTTCAGCTTTAATTTGAAAAAAGTTTCAAACTTCTAGTTATTAATGCTGAAGAACTATAGGCGTTTGAAAATATATTAACTCTTATAGTGACATTCTTTAATTGCTTATAACTAGGGAAATATTGGGCATTAGAGTTTAGTACCTTGGCTTTTTCATATTTCAACATCCAAAATTGTCTCTTAAAATTTGAACAAAATCGACGTCCCAACACCCTGATACTAGTTTTGATATTTCAACTTAAAATACTTTAAAATATAAAATTTTTTTTGTGTTTCAGGAAGAATTTCGGAGATTATATACTCAATTAGAATTACTCAAAGAAAAAAACGCCCGTTTGGGTAATGGACACATGGTGGAAAAGATTACAGCAATGCAAGAGGCTGCCAATCGCGCGGAGACGCAAGTACCCGCAATTCATGCTGTGTCTTTAACAATAAAAGAAAATGAAAAAAAGGATGATTCATCAGCATCAGCCAGGTTATAAATCATCTTAAATTTATTTCTTTTGAATAACATACGCATTAAAATCAATTTGTATTTTTATAAAATATAATTATTATTATTTTAGAAAAACAGTAGAGGTTGTTAAGTGTACTGATGATACAGATAATGATAAACTTTATAATATAATTGAAAATGCTATCAAAGCAGACGAATTGAAGAAAGAAAAAAGTAAAGAAATGGAGAGTGAATTAGAAAAACGAAAAGAAAAAATCGATAAAATGGAGAAAGATGTAAATGAAGATAGTGAAAAAGCTAAAGAAAATGAGAGCCCCGATGTAGCAAGTAACAAAAATCAAGAATTGTTTGTAGGTAAAAATTATGACGATCAAACTAAAGACCGATGTAAGAATAAGTCTGGACATGCAAGAACTCACGCAATTGTTATAAATCTTGATGATAAGTCGAGGTTTTCCGAGGAGGTAACTGTTTGAAATAAATTAAATTAATTTCAATGAAATTAAAGCCTAATTAGAATCAAAGGAAGCTTTACGAACTTAAAAGTATTGAAAAATACTAATAAGTATTGAATAAAAAGTAAATAAGTGCAAAAACACCAATAAAACGTAAATTTTTTATAATATCAAAAGTTTAAACAAGTTTTATTTATAGCTTTGGTTATAATAATAATTAATTTATTAACAAGAAAAATTCACAGAGTTCAAATTGCAGATTCAAATAAAATTGAGTATTTGATTTGATAGAAAACAGAGATAAACAAAAGATGTCGATTCACGTTACGTTTTCAGATGATGATTTATTTTAAATAAAAGAGAGAATAAAAATTAATAAACGTTCTAGTGTAAGAGTAAGGTAAATTTCCAAGGCTTTTTCATTTCGAGTAGATGCACCCAAATTTTTCTGATATATTTTTGCCCTATAAAATATGCATTAAAATATAAAAAAAATTTTCTGAATCGAAAAAATGAAAATTTGTCAACATTATTGAAATTTGATGTTAACAAATTATTTGCCATTTTTCCGATAATACAGTATAAAAATTTGGATTAAGTGAACAAAATAACGTTAAAAATAACTTAGGTGTATCCACTCGAATTTAAAAGGTTATGAGAGCTTATCAGGATCCTATTTGAAGTATTTAATGCGCGAGGTTCTAAAAATTACAGACTTTGATTGCTCTTGATTATACAGACCAAACGATAATTATTTTAAATATTCGTACAATCAAGCATGTAAGAGTAGAAAAACATAAATGCGTATACTCACGGTCCGGCAATTGCATTCGAACTCAGTTTGTTCGAGTTTAATTAACTTATCCTTCATTCAAGTATATTACCCGGCACCTGGTCACTGTGTTCGAGCTCGATTGATTAACCGCGTCTGGTTTAGTGACATAATGGAATAACTTGTATTCAAGTATTTTACTTCGTGTTTTGATCTCATATTTTAAATTCTCGGATTTTTAAAAAAATCCTACGTGTAACTAGATAAACTTTCACGTCCAGGTGAGCAAAAGGACGAAATGTTGGGATATATGCGTTGGAATATACACTTTTTACATTATAAGGCATAAAATTAAGACACATCATACGCCGGAAAAAAATTATCTCGTTAACCGCACTTGTCATTGCAATTCGGGTGAATTACAGACGAAAAGTGACAGATGCGCTATATTCGCGTTGTTCATATGCCAAAAAAGGTATTATTAGTTTCTAATTAAGCTGCAAGCAATTCGTACACTATACGCGTGCTTATTTTGTACGAAAGCGAGCAATATATGTTTTAAAGCTAAAGGACACCAGCTATGGTTCAAATAAAGCAATTAGTATCTGCTCGATGATAGCCAAGATGCTATATGAATACATATATTTTTGTTAAGTATTATCTTTTTTATCTAATTTTTGATAAATTATAAATAAAATCAGAAAATTTTAGAAACACGAATTTGACAAAAAAATTTGATTAGATACTAACAAGTCGGTAGTTAGTAGTATATTTTAAAAGTTATATTGAGTGTACTTATTAATAATATTAAAAACTATTATTACTATTTAATTATTTTAAGTTTTTTAATATTGTAAAATTTGAATGACTTTATAGACTTATATAAATTTCTCTTCTATTTTTATAAATTGTAAAAATTATTTACAATTTTCGACTCTTAAGTGCCTTATTTATAAATGTTTATTCAATGTTAAATATGTGAATATTTAAAAAAATTTTTTATATAATTTTATAAAATTTTATTAGTTATGTAAGTAGTACTTTGAATTTAATCATTTATAAAATGAATTTTAACTTTGTATTCTTTATAAAATTCATGTTGCGTTAAGTATTTTATAAAACATTGACTAATGATAATTAATTCTATGTTGCAAAATTAGTATATTATTCACCTAGGAAAAACGTGCCGAAGTGAACCGAAGCTTTATCGAATATAAATAAAAAAATTAATAAAATGTACTTACAAAAACAAAAAGTTTTAAAAAATGTAGACAACGGTATAAGAAAAATAAAATTCAAATATCCATGGAATGTAATTTGCTCGACGTTTATCACATGTTCGTAGGGCAGGTTATATAGCTCTCGATTAGATTTGGGTACACAGGTCTGGCTCCAGTCTACGCAGTGATACACCTCACCAGAAGAGCCTACCTGGGGTTATCAGTATTATGAATTCTCTGCTTTGAAAGACCTGCGAAAAATGGCTTTTTCAACAGCTAGCTCAAAAGTACCACATTTTCTCCTAGTATCGAAAATAGAATATGGTATTTTCAGCCCGTTGTTAAAAAAAGTCGTATAGGCAAAGGTGACGATTTACACACGATTTAGAACATTTTTCACTTTTGCTCCCTAGGTGAAAAATATACTATTTCATACTTGAGAAATGTGTGGATGGTAGGCCGGTAAATGATTACAAACTTGCAATAATTTCTCGTATTTGCATTTATTTATGAAAATTCAGGAGAAAAATTGATGCGAATAAGCTTAAATCTAAAGATATAAGTAGCTACCATATTTTATCGGATTGGATACTAATCTAAACTTTTTGTATTAAACTGTATTAATTTCCACCATTATTTTGTAATATTCAGGCAAATTGAAAAAATTAAATTAAAATAAACTAATGCAGATTGAAAGTAATTCGAAATTAATAGAAATAATTCTAGATTCAATCAGATCCAATTAAAATCAGATAAAATTGGATAAAAATCAACGCACACAAATCATATTTAAATGTATCATCTAATGTACTTAAATCAAATATCAAATTAACAGGATAAAAATTTGTATTTAAACGTATTAATTTTTGCGAAATTAGAATCAGATGAAATTGTCTCAAACTGGTCATTTCAGTAGGAACTGTATTATAAAACTATTCTCAAAGTTTTATGAATCTGTTTTCAGAACTCTGTGAAGTCTCCTTGTTCTGTGAACTAACATACGGAAATATAAATTTTTTTTAATTTTTATTGAAATTTATGCTAAAGAGCGTATTGTTTTTGCAATTTTACCAATTATTTATGATTAATGAATTTTTTAAAACATATCTATGTAAAAAGACTTTTTAAAACATAATATTTTAATATATGATTCTTATTAACTGATGTAAAAAAAAGAGAGTTGAGTACGAATAATCTTTAAGTAAAAAAATCGTGTCTGTTATCATAATCATGTAAAAGTTTTAGATCCAATGTTCTAGCCAGAATCATTCTATAATTTTATTTTTGCAGAAAGTATGTTATCTTAAAAATGTTATTATAAAGAAAATTTTATAATTTTACAAATTTATATCAAGTGTTTTCCAAAATACACACTGCTTAAAAAAGTGAACAAAAGATCTAAATAAAGTATAAATATATAAAATAAAATGTCCGTGCATCAGACCATTCGATAGAAGTTAAATTTTTCTTTGGTAATAAAAGTGTAAAATTTGAAATAAATTCTGTGAAAGAAATACATATACATTTAGAATTAAATTTCTTTCGACTTTACATGAATTTAATTGTTAAGTTGTTCTTAAAATGTACTGATGAAAATAAAAAGAATTTTTCTTGATTTCTGAAATTTTGGAAAAATCTAAGCCAATGTATATTAAAACTATATACAAAATGTAAAATGATATTAATTTTGATTCACTTGCAGAAACATCTGTCTTAAAAAAATAAGGTAAGTTAAATTAGATTTAATACAAAATGTAATTATTGACCTATACGAAAAAAATCTGCATTTCACAATGCAGATGAATCTGAAATAAAATTTGTAGAATTATCTGCAGAGACAGCTATGAGAAAATTTTCTAGTTGTACTGCAGATCAGAAAATAGCCCAGTGAATTCTTACTTAAATTATATTTAAGCAATATGAGTGATAAATAATAAACAATAATCTTCTTAGAAATTTATGATTATTTTGTTTGAATATATTAAATATTATTATTTAAATATTCGGTAAATATTTTCTAGTTTCCTCTGTAAATTTTTTGGTAGATTCATCTGCAGTATAAACTCCAGATTTTTCCATAGTTTTCTCTGAAGAAAATTCTGCAGAGTTATTTACATAAAATTTGTAGATTTTTTAAAGTTTTTTCTGCACATAACTGTACAGGTTTGCCAAAAGATCAATTTGAGCATGACATATATTTTTTCATAACAATACACAAATGTTTTACAGAAATCCTATACATTAATAATGCTGGGGAAAACATTTATTAAACTACGCTAATTTATATGTAGTAATTTAGAGAATATCTTGTAGAGATATTTTCAGAAAAATGTGCAAATGAAAAAACTTTTAAAAATTTATATTTTTATTCCTATAAAATTTATGTATATTATTCTGCAGTAATTTTACATAAAATTCGAAAGTTTTCTCTACAAATAATCCTGCGTTAATCCTACAGATTTAGAGTCTGCAGTGATCCTGTAGGTTTTCCCATAGTTTTCTCCGCAGTAATCCTGCATATCTTCCCAAAGGTTTTCTGCAGATAATTTTACAAATTTTTCTGCCGATTCATTTAAATTTTAATCTATTGATCTTTTTATAAGAGGATCTATGGTAGTATAGTTTTTAAATTAATTATTTTGGAAGAATAACCCTGGTAGAAAATGAAACGCTTTTTCTACCATTTTATGGCCATTTCTTTAAAGTGAAGAGCAGAAAATGGGAATGTTTTATGGCCATTATTTGAACTAATATGAAACGTTTTTTTCAACCTTCATAGTGCTAAAAAATGCTAATAAAATGTTGAGTCTGATCCACTATTATTTGAATATAGATAGTTAACAGTAGAGTCTATCAAATTGTGCTCTAATTGATTACTATTAAGAATCATTTAAGGTTTTTTCTTGAAAGTTATCATTAATCATTAATAGAATCACTTTTGTTAATATATTCGCGCGTATATTTTGAGTTGTGATCGGATTGTTAGAGGTTATTTTTAAACGATTAATCAAATTTTCCATTTATTATTTAAAAAAACGATATTTTTATACTCGTTTCGTACTGCGTTTCATATTTTTATTTTAATAAAATTTAATATTATTTTTATTTTTATAAATTCCAATAAAAATAAACATTGACGAAGGAATGTGAATAAATACTAATCTATATTTTCTCGCCACGTGGCAAAAGTGAGGTTATGATTTTACCTATGATCTGAAAAATTAAGGACTCATTACTAAAAAGTTATATAACTAGTCAAAAAAAGTTGTCCACAGTTTACCTAATTTTTAGATAGCTGTTACTGATTTTTTCTCTCCGTTTACTTAAAATGCGTATTTTTTTGGCTAAATACAAAAATTTTGAACAACATTTTTATATTAGCATTTTTTGCCTATAAGATGCTAACCAATATACCAAAAAATTTGAGCTCTGCAGATTCAGCAAAAAATTGCCATTTATTCGCCAATATTGACATGACAAAATATTACTATTGACAATGGTCATAAATTGTTGTTTACACCATTTTTAATGTTCAAATTTCTACCAGGGAAATACTAAGATTAAAACCTTTAAATCGAAAAAAATTTCTTGGAAAATCTAAATTTGATCAAAAGTTTTGGCAAATTTATCCTTATGAAAAAAAATCTGCAGAAAGCAGTATAGAAAAATACTGTAAGAAATACTGCAGAAAATACTGTACTTTCACTATAAAAATACAGCAGAATTTCTTACAGAAAAATTTATAGTTTTTTTATTAGAGCATACTCAAAGTATTTTCATCCTGTAGTATTTACTATATGAGCATTTCTCTAGTATTTTCTACAGAAATTCATATTATTTTCTATAGAGATTTGTGTAATATTTTTTGTTCAAATTTTTCTCATAATTTTTTTTTAATAATTAATACGTATTACCTTTAAATCGCTATCAGCTTACTCTTAATCCCAAGCATATTTTGTATCAAAATTTCTTAATCCTTTACGAAATTGCATATCATAAAATTTACTAAAAAAATAAGTATATTATATTAATAGAGATTATGTTTCTAAATTATGATAAAAAATGTCGAGTTGATAACTCGATAATTATTTTTCTGCCAAAGGAAAAAACAAAAGCGAAGTAAACCTTGTTGTATTAGCTCTACGAAGAATGAAGATTTTCTAGGATTCAACCTAGAGTGTACTGCTCTTATATATCTGGGTTTTCGAAACGTGTATGACGAATCGATGGTTGGAGACAGGTCAATTTGTTTACATGGTTTCTAAAGTATTTTTATCTTCTAAATATAAATCCGTGATCAGTACCAGTCCATCGTCCTTCAGTCTTCAACAAATCGCTGAAGATCTTCAAACAAATGAAGAATTTTGTGGCAGGGTGGAACCTACATATAAACATGACTATCGAAGTATTTTTGTAGTTAACCACTCGTTTAATTCGGGATTGACAGTTCAAACAAAATAAATTCTTTCATTATAAAAAGATAGATATCTATAATAGTACTTAATGTGTCCGAGATTATCGCTTATATGGAGCAGACATCAACATACTTCTTTACTGTTATTCTGTAAAATTACCCGCTGTACAAAAAGTGCTTCTCTCGCGAGTAAAAAAGACTTACTTTCTCTTTCTCCGAAGATTATTTTTGTTGTCGAGTTTCTTTTGAGTATTATTAAAAATAAAACAATCCAAGAAATATTATTCGGTATTTTATTTGAAAGTTTTTAATTTTGAATAACTTGAATAAAAATACGAAAATATCAAACAATTGTTTAACAATAATTAATCATGTACAAACTTTTGTAACAAAAAATCCTTATACACATCATTTTCGAATTTATGATATTAAACCAAGGCGCTCTAAAAAATTCATAATGGTACTTTCTGCAGTCGGCCCTAACAATTTAAGGAACCATTCAAGTGTTGTTGGACAAATCAAAAAAATCGCTAGAGCACTGACTGCTGCTGGTGCAAAGAGCATCAAAATAATCTAATAAAGAGAATAATAATTCTATAATAATAATCTAGCTTAGATTCTTATTTTATTTACTAGAAAGAAATATTTTCATTTCTGTAAGTGATTGACTTTGTTTAACTATTTATTTTATATTAGATTATCGCCGTTCTAAAAGACTTAGTATACTATCCGCTGCTTTTGATCAGTTCTAATTCTGTTAGATAAGCAATCTCATTTACAAACAGAAGGTATGAATTACAAAAAAATAATAAAAAGTATTCATACCTAGAATCTAGTAGAATATTTAATAGAGTTTTATATGATGAATGTGAAAAGAAAATGTACCAAGACTTCTAAATCTTTTAAAATTTAATCCAATTTAAATGATTTTTCAAAAATCAATCACTTTTAATGATCTTTTTAATTATATTTATTTTTCCTAATTAAAATATTAATAAATTGACTATATTACCAATACCAAATTAAGAAGAAATTATGTATATAAACTATTGTATTACAACTATAACAACACTGAATAATTTGAATTGTATATATTACTTTTATTAAAAATTTTACAAATAATACTATATCCTTTATTTTCTAACCTCTAAGTTTAAAAAAATGTTTAATAATGTTTCAAAATTATGTGCAATAGCTGAATTGTTGGAAATAATATTTAAAAGAAATTATATATTTTATATACTAAAAAAATATATAATACAAATCTAATTACAACAGAATTTAATTTTTTTAAATTTATAGAAAAATTTGTATGGATAATTACTCTAAAAAATCAGAATATTTATTCCAGTTTTATCTCCTACACTTTCCTACATATAAAACTGAAATCATATTAAATAAATCTATTTATTATTGTAAATATTCCCAATATCTTATAATAACTTACATGCCATATCCATGAAACAATGATCCATCCTAAAAGGACTGTACCAGCTGTTTTCAAATAAGGAGCAAAATCTCCATCTAAAAAATTTTGAAGATCTAAAAAGTTCGATGTTTCTTCTGGAGGCGAGGATGAAAATATATTTTCCATTTAGTGTATGTGATAAGTTAATGCTTAAATAATTATTACTATTTTTGCAAACAAATTAGAATTTTATAATTTTAATTTTTTTAACTAGAATTTTTCTTAGCATGTACATTTTATATTATCCGAGACTTTAATCAAATAAACAAAAACAATTGATAATCTAGTTTTTCCCAATTAGAAAAAATTTCAGTTAAAAAATTGTTGAAATTTAAATATTTTTAACAAATCGATGAAATAAATACTGTTTTTATATGGAATATATTCTGAATATAAATAAAAAGCGATTAATTGATATTTCAAACAAAAATATTATTACATAATAAAAATAAAGTAGAAACAGAAACTAGTATATTTTATAAATTTTCTTTGAATAACTCAATTTAAAACTGCTATAATTTTATTCATTTGATCTAATACAATAAGACAAGAGTCAATTCGTTAAATTCAAGAAAAGAATTATCAAAGATTTTTTGAAAGTAAAAATTTATTCACAAAAACGTTACAGTATTAATTATTTAATGTATATACGATCTCCACATCTTGATGTAATGAATAAGTATAAAACAATGTATTCAATGGCAGTTTAATGACTGATGCACATCTGATGGAAAATTTGATTGAAAGCAGCTCATCGTATTAAGTACGTTTCGTGTGTACACAACTGTTAGGCTGATTGAATACTAAAATTTAAAAAAACCTATATTAACGATTAGATTCATCTTGGTAAGTAAAGTTGCTATACGATTTCATCATTCTACTCTCAAAGTGGCAAGCTAAAATTATGATATAAAGTAGCAACTCGGGCTTTATAAGCTCGATTAAAATCCAAGCTTTTTCTTTTTTTAAAATTGAAAAAAAATCGATTAATTTTGAAAATTTTTATAATTTGAAGCTTTCCGAGTGATAATAATAATAATGTAATATCAATACTAATAATAATAATAATAATAACAATAATAATAGTAATAATAGAAACAACTCTGAAGCTAGGCTTGTCGCTTTGAGGGTTAAAAATGCTTTAATTTTTAAAACTAGACTCTTAATCTATGTACAGTATATTTTTTTTCTTAAGATAATGTTTAATAAACGTAATCTAGGGTATAAATAAGAAAAAATTTTTTACTTACGATCATTAATTTACTAATTTGCCGCAATACGATTAGAAAAATTGGGCTTGTTATTGATATAGTTAATTCCAGTAAATTTGAGAATACAGCTATTGTTAGAAAAATACCACTTAGCGTTACTAGGACTACCAATTCGGTAACGTTACCTATTGTCTGCAATTAAAAAATCTAAAAATTTTGTTCATTTAAACTATCTTAAGATACTCAGGAATCTGATTCACATTAACTTACACGAATTACAGACATTTTTGATCCAATAAAAGTTTATTAGAATATAATTAGCGAAACACCAGTGGGTATAAACATCAATGGACCAGTTTTAAGTTTTTTTTTTTTAATTTTAAATATTTAAACTTTAGAATTTTACATACTTTTATTTTTTTTATTTCTAACCTGACCTGAGCAAACAAACACTAAAATTTACGAAATATTGCATAAAATCGATTTTCTTTTTTCTTTTTTTAATATTATAATTTTGTAAAGCATTCTCTTCTGGAAATGATGACGTGATTTGCACGTGTTAAAATCACATAAAATTACATGTCTTTATATCACATTCTAGCATTATATCACATACTAATGCATGTTCTTAAGTATATCTCTTACAGAATAATGATATAATTAATCTACATGCAATCTTTATCATGTGATTTAGCAGGAGATTTAGCATATTTTATAAATTTATTTATGATTTCGGCAAAGGGACTGCAAAATAAGTTGAAAATTCGTCCCTCTTTTGCGCCCAATGCTTAGGTTAGGTTTAAGTGGTAGTTTTGAATGAATGAACAGAAATTAACAGGATAAAGCTCAAAATAATCGTTGTTGCATGTTTTAACCAATAATGTAATGAATTTGTAATTAATTTGTCTTTTTTAACACTATGTAAAATAGAAAAACCACTCCTTATAGGTTTTGGAAAGTATACTTTCTCACCAAGAATATGAATGAAATATTTTTTAATTATTTTTCTTATAAATATAATCACGGTAGTGTAAATCTATAATACCTACGTTAATTTTACTCATTTAACGTAATTTCAACCCTTAAAAACCTAAAAACAACCCCTATCAGAGAATGTAAAGTAAAATAAAGTTTTTAAAAAAATTTATCAAAATTCATGCGATTAGAACGCTAACAAGAGTAAATTTCAGATATTCTTTGTTAAATAATAAAATATAATAATAATAGTGTTTGATTATAAGTTTTTTATAAAAATAATTTTAGAGAGAAAAAAAAATTTTGTTCTTTTTTTGCAAATATTATGGACCTATACTTGATACCGAATTAACATTAGAGATATCATAGACTGATGATTTATGCACATATTAAACAAAATACTGAATTAAAAATTATTACTGGGAAAACAGAATTTATTCTTTATTCATAAACTTTATAACAAATAAATAATAATTATATACTTTAAATTTACATTTCTTGTTGTCGTTAGCAGGAAGGTACTTCCCATAACATATATGTATTGCATAGATATGACAATCAATTTAGACAGATCAATTTACACATAATTACTGTCTTGTCCAAGGATATTATTTGGCGCAGCTAGAATCATATAATTACTATCTAATTGTTTTTTATAATAATTTTTGCCTGACTATTAATGAATACTGAATTAATTACATCGAGTATATTGGGTTCTTAGTGCATAACAATAAAAAAATCACAGTTTTGATTCTTAAAATATATTTTTTACATTACCAATATAGCACTTTAAATTATGTGATTTTTTTATAATTAGATTAACTATTCATCAACAGTTTGGAAAATATATTCATCTCAAATTCTCTTTATACAATCATATAAATTTACATAATAAAAGAAAGGATTCGATGATAAATAGATTTAATGTTCTTTTATTATTTATTTGAAAATATATAAAAGGAGTTTTTAACTTTAAATATTAAAGTTAAAATGATTTTTCAGTAAAATAGATCAGATTTTAGTTAAAATTGCATTAAAAATTTAAAATAAAAAGTTATAATTTTATTTAGACCTTTATTATGCATTCTTAAGTAATGGTTTTGAACATTAATACTTTGTTATTTTATTTAAGTTCACAGAGCATACATAGTCGTAACAGTGCTAATTTAATTGCAGAAAAATTGAAACTGTATACTCATCAAGGCTCGTCTTGCATGAAAGAAAATTGCAAATCGAGGTATATTTAATATATTGGCAATGGCAATATTCAATACATTGTCAGTATATTGCCCACATTTTCTATTTTTAGGCGAGTTGATAAACAATAGGCTGTAACTGGGATTCGACCCCACAAACCTTAGCTGGCAGGTTTGCGTTCTGCCACTGAACTATTTTATTTTATTGATAACACATACTTCAATATCGGTTATAACTATGCGACTCTACTACATCTCTACTATATCTGACCCAGTAAATTCAATTATAACACCCATTAAATTATATGTTATAAAAAAACCAAATAGCTGAGCGATAAATCGCAAACCTGACGAACCAAGGTTTGTGAGGTCGAGTTCCCATCGATTTTACGATGAAAATAAAATCTTTATGCGGTGCCCTTAGGTGATTGTCAGGTCCTTATTAAGTACCCTACAAGGTCACGAAGTAGCATGTAATAAGGCTATTATTAGGTTTCGATAAGACAAACTTATCTTTTGTAAGTGCCCTATTATTATTCGTCTACTACCTGACCAATTTTTGAAATGTTAATTCAACGTTCATTAAATTACATTTTTCCCTATTGCTACAACTTTATAAATCGTTTTTTTTTTTATAAATTATTAAAAATGCTATATTTCGTTTTGCGTGTAATATTAAAAACTATAAATTAAAGTTATAAGTCATTCTACATTTTACCTAAAAGTTGTGTAAATTTATCGTTATATTGCCGAAATATTGGCAATTGTTAATCCAATACATTGGCAATAACCATATCCAATACTTTGTACTTTCGCACGGGCTGTTTTCGGGATGCATGTGCTGGCAGTCTAAGAGATTATATTTTATATAAAAGATTTCAATAGAGTAAGTTCTTTAAAATTAAAAACTGAATTCTTTACATGTTAATTTACTCCGAACTAGTAACTTACAATCAAATCTGGGAAAAAGAACATTAAAACCTTTCATGATTGAATCCTTTTAACATTAAACTTATAAGTTTAAATAACTTTTATTATTTGAAGTATTTGTATCAAAATTTAGTACAATCAAAATTTACAAATTTTTATCGTTATAATACATCACGATTCATGTAGATTCACAAGGTCGAAAAATAGAATTCGCAAAAAATAAGGAATTAGAAGAATAAGCTCTGTTTGATATACAAAATAAAATAGTCAAAACTTTAAAATATTATGTTACACTTTAACAATATTCACAAAACATTTCAACAGATTTTTCACTTATTTTAATTTATACAAGTTACAAATTTTTTACTCAAAAAATATTAATTTATGTACAAAATTAATTAAAATACTTTTCATTTGAAATTAAAAGTATAGTTGATCAGAATTTTATCATATTTCTAACGGTATAGATCTTCGTTAGCGAAATGAATTGCGACAAAGAAAACCGTCATTTTCAGTATTCTTCAATTTTTATAAATTTTCATTAATTTTAAAAACTTATCTGCAGTTATTAACAGTTATATTTAGTTTTTTAACATTTTTATTAAACGAATAAAAAATTTATAATAAAATGAAATAATGCATAACAGTTGACTACTGAAGCAAACTTATAAAAACTAAAGGCAGCTCTTTTAATAACTGTTGTCTTTGTCTCAATCTCGAAAGTTTCTTATTGTTATTTACAAATCATAATTAATTTTTCAGTTTTCTACAGTTTTATTCACTATTTCTTTCATTAAGATTTTAAATTTTAAATGATCTAATTGAAAAATACCGTTGATTAAAAAATAACTTATTTTTCTCGTTTTTCCGTCACTATTAAAATACTTTGTAGTGAAATGGGATTCAACCGCTGTAATAAATCGAAAATAAATAGATTCATCAGATAAATTTATCCTGAATGCTTCTTGTGAACAGTGATATGTATTTTTTTGCTGAGCAAATTTAATTTTAATAAAGTTCACAATACAAGATATGCAAAATTTCTGATTAATTTAATCTAGAAATCAATAATTTAAAAGTGAAAAATTTGTTGTATTGATAACAATTTTTAAGCTACAACAATCGATAGTTTTGACTTTGATCTCTAAAATTTTTTAAGCGTATCAAATAGAACATATGTCCATAATTTTAACAATCTTAATTTTTTTTATCAATTTCTTAACTTACACACACATACACACATACACACACAAATTTACTATTTTAACATTCTAAGTATTGTCATTCACGATAAACCATAACAAAATATTTTTTCTATCTTATTTGTAACATTATCTTTATAATAATTTCTAAATTTTTTTATTGTCTGCAGATTTTTTTATGTGCGTATTTAAAATATAGAAAATCCATAATTGTTGATAAACGAAAGATAGATTTAAAAATAATTTATCAAACAATTTAAAAGGAATCACCTATTAAAAAGAAGCTATCGTTCTATGAAAGAAAAAGTTTATAAAATTTAAAAATATACCAAAGTTTTTGAAATATTATTGTATAAAAAGTCAAATAATGACTAGATAAATGCAATTATTGCAACAGTTTAAAAACTTTTGTCTGCATACCATAACAAGTGGTTATACATAGGAATGACAATGATGAAAATCTATCAAAAAAAAAATAAGCACTTCTGCGTAGCGAAGGTGCTCAAAAAATAATCTCAAATCTTCTAAAATTTGGCATTCTGTCTTCTGAGATCATTGGGTATTATATATGTGAGTATAACACCAACAAAAAGAACAATACAAAGGGTAATATTTGCCCAGTACTCATTCCATTTAGTGATCAGATGACCATAAAGCATAGTAAAGGCTACACCAAATACTTGTACCATAGCATTGAGTAAACCAGCTGAAGTACCTTCTGGTTCAGGATATGTCAACTCAGCAGCAAATTCAAACCCAACTGGTAGATAGCCAGTCATGAAGAATCTATATAAAATATTCGTATTTTTAATTATTAAACAGTTCTTATAATAATTAGATCTTTTATAATTAATTACTATTTCTTACCCCAGAAGCCCTGCTGTTATGTAGACAATAATAATTTCTTTGATATCGAGTGTGAAAGTGAACAATATCATTCCCAAAAAGGAGAAAACATACACTCCAAGAGTTGTTTCTCTGAAAAATATTGAAAATAATTAGTAATTTAATTCAAAACTATAGCTAGATATTTTTAGCCCAATTGCAGTTAACATTGCTAAAGTGATAGATACGGTAGTTGAAAATTGTCATTTAGGTTCGTGAGAGATGAGCGTTGAATTTTCCGTGTTCCACAAATTAATTTTAACCATTTTAAAGGATTGTTTGAGCATTAAACACGTTGCTATTTGACTAGTTCCGAAAGATTTGAATTTTCTTCGAAAACTCAATCGTGTAAGGATGGCTGAAGCTGAGCTTTTTTCTGTAATTTTTCTTGAAATTTCAATCGCTTCGTGAATCCCGATAAAAAAGATAAAAGAAAAATTGTGGCAAAAATAGAAATCGATTTTAAAAAATTTGTTTAAAAAATGATTTTAGTGATTAAGTTATTCGTTGGCATAAGTGTATTATTTCAGAAGGGTCTAACTTTTAAAACGATAGAATAAATTTGGTTGAATAATAAATATTTGCCGTTTTATTAATCAATTCGTGATACTTTTTTTTACAGAATGTAAATTTCACTAATTTTATTCTTATTTATTAAAAGAACTAGATATTTGGATGAAATAAAACACGCAGTTGAAAAAAATTATTTAAAAGAGCTAAATGCTCTTTCTTTGAAAATAAAAAATAAACAAAGCTTTGATAAAAAAATTGAATAAATTTCTTACTTGAACCTATGGGTCCTGTCTAAAATAACTCCACAGGCAACAGAGCCCAACATTCCAGCACACACTATAGCAAGTCCAATCCTTCCTGCATCAAGTGTTCGGCCCTTGTAAATAGAAATGTTTAAATACCAATTAATTTATTTATCCGTAATTGTAATTAATAAATCTTTTTTAATCAACTTACTGGGAAATATTTGAGCACTATCTGGTTAAGAAGAGTACTAATAGCGTAAAAAATGCCGACATTTATAGCATAGCTTAGTAACAGTAATAAATAGCCAGAATTGGTAGCAAGTCTTTTGATCGACAACAAAAAGTTTTCAGATGCTTCAGCTTCTCTCTGTACCGCTTGCGCTGGACTCGGAGGTAAAGCCGGCTGATCCTTAAAAACTTTAAACGTCGCATTAGTTATCAAAGTATAAATACAATGAATTAATATTATTGCAAATAATATGATGTGGCTTACATAACAAAATCAATACAAATATAAGTGAAGTAAATGCAGCTACAATATAGAACATAAGTTGAAGCCCTTGAGCTATAATATTAATATCTTTGGTATCTGGTACGAGCATGGGTGGAAAAAGAAAGCCAATTGCTATACCAAGCTGAAATAACATAAAAAATAATAATTTTTTTATAGCCAAGAAAAAAAAATTTTAAACTTATATATTAAGCTCTTGACAAAAAATGTATAAATAGCGAAAATAATTGCATGTACTACACTGGAAAAAATAAAATCTGTAAGCGAGAAAAAAATCCACTCGACCCTTAGCTCTTGGTATAATTAATAATTAAAAATTAGTTCAAAGGCTAAATCTTCTAACGAAATTTTTTGCGTCATAGTCTCTCATAAAAAATTCTTTATCTTTCATAAGAAATCGACCAGATTTTAAAGGACATCTATTTACATTATTTTAAAATATGCAGACGTATAAATATCGTATGGATGCAAAAAACGTCGAGGTGTTTTTGCTTTCATCTGTCTAAATAAAGAAGATACGATTAAAGCAGATCGATTGAAATCCTACGATTTCACCAAATAAGAGTCTTTTAAAATTAAGCTTGCTCTCATTCTTTCTACATTCTATTATTTTCAGTGTAGAACCAGAAATGCTCACTTAGCAACATACTCATCGATCTCTTTATTTTTAAATAAATAGAATCTAATTGTGAACAGTATTATATTTTGGATTTTTTTATGCATTTAGTATGTTGCAATATTTTATCTTTTAAAGGCGACGGTTGGAATGCTATCATTAACTAAATCCTATTTTTGCTAATTTTTATCTTTTGAGACATTTAAATTTTGCTAAAAAAAAGTCAATTGATTCTTAGTTTAGTTTAAAAAAAGTTTTATCATTCAAATTCGATAAATAAAACTGTAGATTTGTAGAGTAAAATCAAAATTAGTTCATACAACAGTCATACCACGTATAAATTTTTTTTAAAAATTATTCTTTTATGTTTATTAATCAATTTATAAAACTTTTTTCAAAATAATCTTGAACACCATATATACTACAAAATATACGTTTTTAATAATACTTTAAATATGTTTAATGTGCAAATTATAATGAAATAAAAATTTTATAAGATTACAATATTACAAATTCAAAAGAGTATAAAGAACGTTTGGATTTAATGCAATATCAATTTAAATAATATTCTACATCCATTTGTCATATTTACTCATCAGTTTTTCTTGGCTGAAAGCATCACTCACATTAAAAAAAAAAAAACCTCAAAGTTTAACGTTTAGTTCAAACAATTTTTTTATCAATGTAAATTTCTGTAGCTTACAGTTAAATTGAATAATAAGAGCTTCAAAGGGATTGGACCCCTCTGTCATTAGATAATCATTTGTGTGTATGCACTTGGCTGTACATTCCCAGTGTGCTATTTTTTCCATTAATAATTATTTAATATTAAAACTGACGCGTTAAATTATTTCTCTTTCGTATTTTCGATCATTTGACAAGTAATACGCCACCTTTATTAAACAGCAATAATTTTTTTCTTTAGTGCCCGTATTCAATTTTGGTTTTAATATCATAAATTATAAAATTTTTATCGTTTTATAAAAACTAATAAATTTTTTAAACTGATAAATGCTATTAAAATTCAAGGCTATTTAATTTTTTTTATAATCTCAATTTTTTATCAGAAAATCCTCGTCAAATCCCATCTTAGCTATAAACGATTTTTCTTTATAGTACTCACTTTATAAAATACATAAATTATTTAAAACTTCTAGAACCTTATAAAATATTTAATTGAAAACTTTTATTACCCAATAAACGATACGACATTTTTATCGGGTTCCACGGGTGCTTTTCAATAAGGTTTATAATAGTTATTTTTAAAAAATTTCCATTTTTTTCACAAATATAAAAAAATAAGTCATAGCTAACTGGTGAAAGCAAACTAATGAGAAGAATGTCAAAATTCAGACTTTTTAATAATCTTACACTTTTCTAAAATAACCACTCTTCGGTTGTTTTATTTCGATGTGCAAATGGTAATGGCGATATCATATAGTAAAAAAAATTGTATGCAAATTACTTTTTTTTGTTTCATACAGAAAAGCCAAAAGGAATTGTGTCATTCCTAGGTAGAAAAGTTCTCAATCTTTACATTTGCTTGAATGCTTTTGCATCATAAAGCTTTTTTTAATAATTTATTGCTGTCTAGATCAAATTCGCTATATCAATCAAAGGCAACATTCTATTTATAACTACATGAGCTTAACATTTGGAAAATAACTTCTTGTCAAGCCTGATATTAGTCTTATTTAGTCTATCATATCGCAATTCGCTAAATGTCAATTCTTTAATCGAAAATTTTTAGTGACAGAAACTAAATTATTAAAACTTTTACTGTGTTATCATTGAATTTAATTGACATGAAGTGTCAAAAAAAGTCAAACAGTCCACACGTGCAAAAAAATTACTGGCTCCAGGAAAAAAATTGAATTTTTGAAGAAATTGGAAGGAAGAAGAAACAACAAAAACAATAATAATTAATTTATAAATAATGATTTTAACACTGATAACTTCCTTTTCATGAACATTTAGTTTTTAGTTCACACACTTTTTAAAAATATTTTGTAATACTTTTTAGAAATATTATGTAGTTAAAATTTCAAAAGATTAGATTACTAAATATGGTAATTATAAAGTTCGAAATAGAAAATAATTACTTAAAAATTGTTAATCTTTTTAACGGTCAAATTTGTTTATGAAATCTCAAAATTTAAGAACATAATATTTGTATCACTCTTATTATATTATAGATCATTCAAATTACAGTTATTTACCTGATTGCCGAAGACACCGATACTGCATGCACTGCTAACTTGATCTGGACCAAACCAAACAGCAGCTAATCGGGCTGGTACCGAAAGAATAAAAGTTTGACTTATGGCAACCAAAGTATGTCCCAGAAAAGTCAACCAAAATCTGTCAGGACTGACACTGAAAACTTTAATCCATGAACCTGCAGTTGTTCCTAACGCTCCGAGAATAGCCGCATACCTAAGTCCCTAAATCATTTAATATTTCTCATTGAATATTGTAATTTAAAATTCAAATAATAATATTTAAATATTTTAACACAGAAACTGTGCCAATTCCACTTTCTTTGACATCATCTTCCTAAATCTAACTATTGATCACATTAATCTTTCTTATTGTTATTCTTATTTATCACTTATAATATAATGCCCTTATTCCACTCTTACTATCACTAGCGAATAAATAAAGAAACTTCCCTAATTCAATCATTCTTTTCAACTCCATTCGTTTTCACTTTCTATTTTATTGAAACTATTTTATTTCTATTTTAAAAATAAAAACTGTTTTTAGTTTGCATTGATCTTAATTGTAATATTAATACGATAATAATTAGTTTGAATAAAAATTAACTAATCAATATATTTATTACAATTATTAAATTTGTTAAACGTGAGAAACTAAGATTGGTAGAATAAATAATTAATTTTCATGAAGCTGAAACTTTTTATAACAATAAGTAACTTTAAATAAAAAACATGTTTTAAAATAGCTATTATTTTACTACCATATAGATAGCAATGAAAATAAAATGGGAATTACATGGAGAATTGTTGGCTTAGAGTAAATGTTACTTTGATTCGCTACAGCAGCAAGCGTCATGTCATGTATTCACTATTCCCTCTTACATCATAGGCTAGTCAAATTAAAGACCTTATTTTCAGCAAAAAGGCCTAACAGCAATTTTATTATTGGAAATGGTTCGAATAAGTATGTACAGTGATAATTCAGGGTATCGCATTTAATAATTAACTTTGGAGTCGTCAACATGAAAAATTAGTTTCTATTTTTTCATATTTTTATGAAATTTTTTTCGTATATTAAGAAATTAAGTTTATTATATTTTCAGTGATGTTGAAATTATACTAGTTCCAAATTTCTTTCCGTGTATTATTGTGCATATTTATTCAAAACATTTCTAATAATAGAATTACTGTTAAGATTTTTGTAGGACAAAAATCTAATTTGACTGGAGTGTTAACGACTCCCAGCTATGAAGAGGAAATTGCGTAGCAGAAGTTGAAGGCTAAAAATTGGGGTAAAGATAGCGAGTAAAAGGAAATTGAATACTTAGAAAGATTGGAAAGAAAGATTTAAGTCTTAAAAAAACAAAAAAGACCAAAAAAAAAAATTTGAAAATCATTTGAATAAAAAAAAAGGAGATGCTCAAATCAAGGCGCCAAATGTTGAAAAAGTTACAAGACTTCTAGAAATAATGACCAAAGCGGTAAACATTATCGTTAATTGATTCAAAGAATATAATGGTAAAGGGAGAACAAAGCCGCGCAAACTTGCTAATCCACTGGAATGAATTAGTGATTAATGATTTTTTTCTCTTTCTTAACTTAAAATTCATAATTTGTTTAATGATGTTTAAGTACTTACAAATTTATCCAAAAAATAACTTGCTGGGAAGATGAATGGAACATAAGTAATCATGTAAATCATGCTCGTCATGTCGACCAGAAAACTTTCGACATTGTAATAATACATAATTATATTTGCAATAATACTGTATTGGATCCACTGCATGGCATTGCTTGCACTGTAGAGGACGAAGATCGCTAAAATTAACCATCTTCGTTTATAAATTTTCGTTTCAATAACCTAAAATCATAAAAATATTTAAATTATTATTAGCATGATCGAAAGTAAATTCTTAAAAATAAATTACATTAATGTTATAAATTAATTTGTAAGCCCCAAACGTTTGAAAATATTATTTAAAGTTCATTCTAAAGAACTAAGCATTTAGAGAATTTTAATATAAAAATTAAGACTTCTCTTAAGAGAATTTAATAGTTCAACAATGAAAACAATAAAATTGTAGCTATTAGATTTTTTCCATTCAAAAGTTGATATTTACATATTTGAGATGATTTGCTCCCACATGAATTATTAAATTTTTGTCAGAGCGATAACAAAATGAGATCTTTTCTGTTCTACCGATGCAAAGAACTTACAACTTCTCTTTTCGTCGCTGGTGTGCTGGAATGTTAGTATATTCAGAGCCATAATCTTTAAACGTTTAGCTCTCTCTTATTTAATTGAGCCTTAGATTTTTCTACAAAAATGCTTGGAAGAGATCATAAAACCGTCAACAGGACTGTTTAAAAATTGTATAAATAATGGCTTAAGATGAGAGCTATCTTAATTCTAAAACCAGGAAAAAAGAGCTATACGGAAATTAAGAATTTCAGACCAATCATTTTCATGTAATTCTTTTCGAAGACGTTAAAAAAATGTTATTAACAGATTGTGAAGAAGGAGTTTATAAGGCTATATTTACTTTACAAAGATCAGCATGCCTGTCAGAAAGGCAACTCTGTAGAAACAGCACTCCTTTCGGTTGTGGACTTTATAGAGAGTTAATTTGAATTTTAAGGGATATGTATTGGCGTATTTCTGGATGTGGATGGAGCTTTCAACCACACATTCAAAACGGCAATTCGAAAAGGCACCGAAGAACACAGGATTCCTGGAAACATCATTGTCTGGATCATGAGTTTCTTGGAAAATAGGGAACTGTGTACTTCATGGATAGGACGTAGGATTAGTGGGTTAGTATCGGAGAGTTGTCTTCTGGGTGGGATTCTTTCCAACCCAGAAATTAGGTAGAAAAAATGTCAGAAAAAATAACATTTATATCATTCTGCAAAAATATACGAATATCGAAATCTATTCCCAAAATAAAAGCATTCCAATTGATTTAGACTCTAGCATATTTCAAAACTATAAATTATGGGGGGCACATTTGAATTCCCATGTATAAAATATATAAATTAATTGTTCATTAACTGTTATAAAATTCCCATGAATCCTTGTATACGAAGTGTATAAATTTTTTTAAAAATTCTTGAATTTATTCTCCGTATTTCTACGTATTCATTGTCATTTTAAACGTAAAATAAAAACAATGTTAGTGTCGTGAAGGCGAAACAAGGTTATTGTTATTGTATTGTAGATAGAAACAGGTGCATCAAATATGTATGATATAATCTTTGACTGTTTTCCGTTATTTTGAAATTCTGTAAAAAAATGAGAAAACCAACGAAACTGTCCGAAACGGTTATGTAACGTTGAAATGACAGCAGAAAAACACTAATGAAACAACCATTTTCATTAATATACAAAATACAATATTATGGAATTAATTTTTTAAGATATAAAAAATAATGATTTTCAAGGATTTAAATTTTTTTCTACCGACCCTCATAAGTTACTTTAAATTTTTTTCATCAATTTTTAACAGATTTTATTCACGTATATGTATCAAAATTTTGTTGGTACAAATCTGTCTTACCAACGTTACGGTAGAACAAACGAATTAGATTCAACGCGAGATCATAAATAAACGTGTAGTAAAAATTAAATTTTTATAAAATTTTTATTTTTATTTGTTATAAACATTTGTAATATAATTTTACTATGTAAGATAGTAAAATTTAGTTTTTTACACAGGACGCGTACAGTGGGTACTTTACTCTCTCTTCGCGAATAGTAAAGTACCCCCTACATACTGCCTGCGTAAAAAAATCTTATATTTACCATGGGAATAAATGAAAAATGTCTTAAACCGTATGTAAATTGTCACCCAAGCCGGAGGCTCGTTTTTACTCTCTAGGTGAATAATATACTATTATACATATTATTTTTTAAAACAATCATTAATAAAATTAAATAATTAATAAATAATAACCCTTTACTTAAGCAAATGCCTAAACTCGCCCGAAGTTGCCCTTGTGGGAACGCTATAAGTAAATGAAGATTTGAAGGAGTGGGGATAAAGTAAAGGGTAACGCTTTTTCTTCAATGATGTCACACGTTACTCGACGTTACACGTTTTAAAATTTTGTTGTCCGACATCTACTGAATTCATGATTTATGTCTTAAATGAAATCATTTACGCATGTTTTTTTCTGCCATGGATCATGAATTCGGTAGACGCCGGAAAACAAAATTTTAAAACGTGTAACGAGTTACGTGTAACGTGTAACATAATTGAAGAACAAATGTTAAGGAGTGTCAGTCTTTGGGTTTCGTATATTTCGTTAGGTCCTTTAAGGGCACCAATTATAGGGAAAATGGCTTAATGAGGTTAAACGTAATTTCTCAATTTCTCAGCTACTATTAGGACCATCTGTAAAGTTGTAATCAATTTTGTACATAAATTATGACTTTTTCAATATCAATGAAAATATAAATATTTCAAGATAAAATTTTTTTGAGTTTCATCAAAAACTGTCAGTTTTGAAAATAAGCATTGATTTTGAACGACCCTCCTTAAGCCCATATCACAAAATTATATGCTCTCTCCCTTTAAATTTCAAAGTTAAAAAGATATCAACTTCGAATAAGATCTTATATTTGAAGATCATCTGTAATTGGTGGGAGATTTTTATTATCTAATTTTCCATTGGTAAGAGATTTGTTCTCTAAGGAAAATCTTTAATATTTAAAAAAAGTTTGATTATTCGAAATTTTTATTTAAAAAAGAAAACATTTTAATTGAGAAAATTCGTCGCGTATCGTCTTTAATTACATGCGTATACCTGAGTAGGCTGAATGCCACCTTCAATGGCTTTGACGTAATCTGAGGAACCTTTTACCATGTTGTAATAAATATATTTCAATTGTCAAGTAAAACTTGTACCGAGTAGTTACGATTAGGCTGAATGTTCAAGCATAAGTTCTAAAATATTATACGTAAAGAATCTTGTCGATTTTCTTGAATTTGGCACTACTATCATCTGGAATCTGTAAAAAAACAGCGAGTATCTGTCATAAAAATTATTTCTTTAAAATTTCAATTTCAAATATTAATGGCGATGATTATTGTACAGACGTGGATGATTTTTTTACGGCGTCAACAAACATTGCTAAAAATTTTAATCCTTAGTAATTTCAATATTTTATCTTTATCGTATAAAGAAATATTTGCATAAGTAAAACATCTCTCGTAAATAAAAAGGTAAGCAATGTCAATTAATTTTTAATATAAAAACCTGTTTAATTGAATTTATATTATAATCATTAATACTTAATGAGAATGCGATAAAATTTGTGCTCATTGGATAAAATTATGCATTTCTAAATTTTTTTACAAATATTCAAAGGTCATATTAGATTGAAAATAATTTTTGTACAAATGATGAAGTAAAAGACAATTATTATAAGGAAAGATAGATTAAGATGATTGTAATAATAAGCATAAGCGAAAGTATGAATTTGCGTTGTCTGAAATTATTACGATGAAATTGAGTATCTTATTTATGATTTTTTAATCTCATTACTAAGCGCATGCAAATATAAACAATTGGTTTTGTTAAAAATTATATGAATGTTATGATAACCTATTTAGATAGAAGATAGCGCGTACAAACACTTGAGACTTTATTCTTACAATTAAATAAAAGGATAAACTTTGCATTTTAAAAATGTTTTTTTTTAAATAAAACTAAATTGATTTTTCTATTTTATCAATACTATTAATTTTTTCAATTCAGAAAAGAGAAAAAATAATGAAGAACCTAATGTTGTTGTAATATAAAATCAGAATGGTGATAACAATACTTCTATCAAGGTAGTTTTAAAAATGGGGTAAAGTTTCAAGATATATATTCTTATTTAGACTATATGAAATCTATTTCGATTTTTTTGTATCTGGGTTATCTAACGAATTTTTGAGTAAGATTTATTTGAAAATATTTGTTTATATACGCGATCATACGTAAACTGTGCGATTCCAAATAGTCAGGAGGAGATTGCTCCACTAAAAAACTGTGGGCAATTTGAAAAAATAGAATATATAATTAAAAATCTTATACTTTTTAATGATCATTAGAAAACTTAAGGTAATCTGAGTGAAAAAAATTCGTATTTTCATTGTAATTTCCAAAGCACGTTTTGAAGATGTGACGTTATATTAGAACTAGTTAAGCACACATGTTTATAATTGCAATTTACAAAAAACTACGTTTTATTCTGGAAATTATACAATTTAATAGTAAAATTCCATAAAACTATAAAATTGTTTGTTTTTACGTTTATTAAAAAATTGAGGTTGAGATAAAATCAAAGCTTAATGTAAATTATTATTCATATACTGAGACAATATTTTCACATCAAAGTGTATTAGAGATTATTTTAAATTAATAACTAAATTTAATAATTATTATAAATAAATCTTTGGTAATAATTTCGCAAACCTTTTTTATATGCGCTACATTTAATTCGGAGTCCGTATAAGGAATACCTTTAATAGTTAAGGTAATACTATGAAAATAATAAAATAATTATATGATCAATTAAACTTAAAATTATTTCACATCTTAATTATTATAGAAATTAGTAAAATATAAAATGATTAAACAATTGGATCTATTTTTTGAGTCAATCTAATTTTTAAATAGTTCGTGCTGATAACACGCATGTATGCGCATACATACTCGCATACATCCACAAATAAACCTTCACATATACTTATTTATAATTATCTTTTTTATTACGTTTTTAGGTTCTTTGAAATATAGGCTTTAAAATAAAACAGCGGGAAAAAAATTTTTTACTGCCATAAAATGTAGTAAAACATAATTTTTTAAAATCATAGCTTAATTTTAGAGCCAATTAAAATTTTATAAAATATTTATGAGATCAAGAAAAGTCATGAAAGTGATAAGAAATAGAGACTTTTGCAATATATGAAGTCAGTAGGAGTAAGAAAAATTAAACAAATAATTTTTGGTCAATTAAAACACTACTGAATCTTTCAAAAAAGCTAATAAAATCTTTGAAAATAGATAGGATTTTCTGATATATTCATAATTTTTATATAATGTTATGCAACATATACCATATTGTGTAATATATAACATACATGGAAAAAAATTTTGGACAACAGCTGTCTACTTTTGAAAAAATTGTCTAATTGGCTAGCACATTCTGAAAATAGACAACTGTTATTTTCGACAGTCGGCAATAGTACTTTTCGATACTAGTGCGTTAAATTATAAATATCGCACTAGTATCGAAATAGTACATTTCGCATACCCGTTACAAAATGTACTATTTGACATCAAGTGCGTAAAATTGCACATGAATTTGGTTGCGTTTCATTACATGCAATTTTACGTACGTCCTGTCAAAAAAAATTTTATACAACTATGATCGCGTCGCACTTCATATAAGAGTTCGTTTGAATGCAGTTTCTCAAGTTTTTTCGACAGCAACATTCTCGAAATAACTAGAAAACAGATGTTTCGCATTTAAGAAAAAGCAGCTCGTCTAAATAGGCATAGCAGTTGTACTAACGCTATTGAGGCGCTGCAATATAGCAAACAATTATCAATTTAAAAATAAGATACTAATAAATATTTACGCTACTTGTGTCCAAAAATCAATTTTAATCATCCAATTATTTTAAATCTTTTATATTATAAGTAATGTATCAAATAGCTATTTCATTTTTTCAATTCTAATTCTCAATAACCCAATTATTCAATTCCATCTTATTTCTTTAAATACTACATCTTTTTATAATCCAAAATCAAAAATTATACAGGAAGTATCACAAAGTTCAGTTAAAGAAAATAATATTCAAACCTATAAAAAGCATATACTTATTTGACGGTGTAAGATATGTATACATTCTTATTCTTTTTCACTCTCAGATAAGTAATGCTTTTTCAGATATTATTTTTGAAAAAAAAACTGAATATCCTGGGATTTATATGATTTTTAAGTAATAAAAAGATATTCATATTCAATGTAATAAGATGGAACAGGATATCGATTGAAAAGAGAAGGAATAGCTATTTGGTACAATACGTAATATTTATCAGAAAAAAAAACAAGTAATGATTGTTAATTTAATCAACTCTCTTTCATTCAATATTTATTGTTGTGTTTTAAATGTACATATTTATAAATTTGGCAAAATTATATTTCAAATTGATAAGTTTTCGCCATAGCAAGAAAGTTAGATGTTAGGTATATGAAAATTGAATATCCCAAAATGATGCAGGTAGAGTGTTGGGCTTTACAACTCTGTAGTTCATGTATTTTTAGCTAACCAGAATCTACTTACGAAGTTTGGTCCAAAATTGTGACCAGAAAGTGAAAGACTTTTCATGTAAGTAATTGAATCTCATTTCATATTATAATTACAATTAGTTAATTCACATTTTTAATATTTTTTATCATTAAAAGAAAAAATATATAATCTTTCGTGAATTGAAAAAAGTTTATAAGATTCATTAGATTATTTAATCCTTCGCATGACATCACTTTATTTTTTATAAAAGTTATGAAATAATTAAGTACATAATTTTAATCACTTGTTTTGTTACAGGATTAATCACATGATTTAATCAACTCTAAAATCGTGATATAATATCCGATTAATGAAGTGATTTGTCATGTGAAAAATTATGCGATTAATTGTGTAATAAATAACATAATTAATCATTTAAATCTTTTCAGTAGCGAATTCAGATACTTTTTAACAGTTGTTTAGACATAGTTATATTCATTTACATTTATTAATAGAAATTATTTCCATATGTGTACTAATATGTATTATTGTATACCCTTTTTTCAATATTACATTTGAATATTATAGCATTGATATTTACCAAAAGACTACGCAAAAGTACTTTACGCTTTCATAAACAAAATGTCTTACTTGCTATAAAGTGCTTACTTCGAAATTTTGATTCTTACAGAATTTGTTATAAAGTCTATTTCATTTTTTATATAGTCATATAATTGATTGTTATATTTTTTATATATTATTCATTATATTTATAAATACAATTTTTTTTTATTTTTATAAAATATAATTATTAGAACAACAGTATTTAATTATAGTAAAAAAATTAATGAATAATAAAATTTTTAACCTTTATTTTAAGAAGTTAGTTTTTATAAATGAAATACGCATAGTATTATAAAGGTGTAATACATGAAACAAAAAATTCACACTACTTGAGCATCTCGAAACAAAAGAGGCAAGAAGACCCACGCTAATAAAGCACTTCGAAACATGAGAAGCAAGGGGTTTGACGTTATAGAAGTATTCCAATCGTGAGAGACAAGGAGACTTACGCGAATCTGGAACCCCGACGGGAACAGATTTTACATTGTTCATTTTTGTTTTTGGGTGAAGTAAATGTAAAAAGACAGAATTAATTTGTAAATAACTTTGAAAGTCAAGCTCACTCTTGAAGGACATTGAATTCCACGTTAAAAATTACACTGAAAATGGCCTTGATCTTTTACAGACATACTTGAGCCAAGGAAATATAGAGCGCTCCCATCAACCCAACCCAAACCTTGTTCAAGTTTGATTAATCTTCAAATGACTATAAAGGTTATCCTTGACCTATGGCTGAAGTACATGCTTGGATTTTAAATTTCGTGTTCTTACGATTCTCGCTGTCAAAAATAGTAAGAGAAAGAAATATATATTCAATTTACTTCTTAATTTATTCCTTTTTTCTGAATATAAATTAGAGTCATAGAGTAAACGCGCATAGTCCTCAAGCATCCTACATACACAATCACGACTATATATCGAATTAAACGATTTTAACTTGTATATGAAATTGCTGTGGCCAGACGAAAATTGAAACAACTTCTTAATAACTTTACCCTTCGTAGACTTGATCCATCTCAAATTCCAATTTTGTATAGCCTGTGGTTCTAAAATTTCATATATCTCGCAATTCATCTCATTTATGGTGTAACAACAAGTCTTCAGAAGTAAATGCTTCCTTTTTGCAAATTTTATATTTATGCGCCTTTTTATTAACCAGCAAGGTTGTTGGTTCATGAACTGCTGTCACTTGCAGAGCTTTCGTTGAGTTCGTACTATAGGCCTTTATTACATAGAGTAGTGCACATCTCTGAAAAAACTCTTTATTTTTTTATCAAAAGTAACATTACACAAGTTCTTCCAAGTTTTGCATAAAGTAGGAATGACTTCTTTTTATAGCACTTAAAGATACTTATACTTTAGGCCCCAGTTTAGCCTTATCATCAGCTTCATTTGCTGAAAAAGTAACTTTGCTTTTGATCCTTCTAGATCAATGTAAGATGTTATTTTCATTTTTTAATCCGAAGTCACCCTAAAGTGAGTAACCTTGTGGCTGAATCTAATTTTTTGTTAGCGAATCTAACTTGGCAGGTGGACGTATCAGGTTTTTTGTTTATGTGTATTAATAACGAATCGATTAATCCTATAAATCTGTTTCCTTAATCCCTTAGGACTTTCATTTCCGGTTTGCTCTTCAAGAACTGAAAACTTTGATTTCTGCATCATTCCACAATAATCTTTGTCAGTCTCTGATTTTCTTTTTCAACTACCTTCTGCTATCACCTTGAATCAAGACTATTAAGTAGTCTAACACAACTTCAGCGTCCATTAACTGCTACTCATAAATGAATTGTCAAAACATAAATTCCAGAACTCAGGTCCTAAGATAGAGCCTCGAGGATATTTTTTAAACAATCGTTACAAAATGCTTTTATTAGTTTCTTATGAGAGACTCATCTATCATTTGAATAATTCTCTATAAATTTGTATAATTTCTAAATCTAGATTCTTTTTTGATAGAGCTCCAAAGTAAGTTGTTAAATGCTCCTGTAATATCAAACAGTATCACTAAAATTGTCTTTGAGCCCGATAAACTTAGAATTTTCTTTACTAAATTTATTGCATCCTCTGTGCTTCTTCTCTAGAGATAGCTATAATGCCTATCTGATGCATATCTAGGATCGATGATAAATAATCCTTATCCGTTCCTTTAAGTAAGTTTCTTAGAGCTGCTGTTTTCCAGCGATTAGGAAATACTCCATATCGTAAACAGACGTTAAAAAATATAGTTGGCATCTTTAAAAGTCTTGTTTTAGAGGATATTTTCTAACTCGATCAGATCCATAGTAACATTAAAATAACACCAGGACTTGCTTAGCAGACAATCTTGCATAGCGATCGCACGACTACTGATAATTTAACGAGCTAGTCGAAGAGTGCTATGACGCACTAATATTGAAAAGTACTTTTCTAGAGCCCCTATAGCAGTTGCTTTGGCGAGAGTTAACAGAAGAAGAAACCTTTCTTCTAAATGTCTATTCTTTTCTGTTTACCGGTCGCAAACATCGAATTTTTTTATGTTTTATAGTCACTGAATATATGTTATCTTTAGGAATATTTTTTTTTAATACAACTTGTTTTATTTTTGTAAATTATAAATTTTAGAAAATTTTTATAATAAGGGTTTTTTAATGATTCGTTTTAATGATTTATCATTAGTAGAGAAGGGGCAGAAAGAGAGAGAGCATGTTTGGTGGACAGCAGCAAAAGATTCTTCGCGATATTTCTTTATTTATTGATTTTTAATAAATTATAATTTAAGTTCAAATTTCACGTTTTATTTGCTCGAAAGGAAAAAAAAAGTTGTACATTCTTCTCTGGAAAAAATGTAGACTAACAATGCCCATTTATTTGCCGTACCTATACTACACATAGGCAATAAAGGTCCACTTTTTATCCCTTCCTTAATAAAAATAATTTTTATCAATAAAAAGTTAAAAAATGTCGGAATTAAAACATAAATAACAGTTATTTACAATTATTAATAGCTATTTCTAATTATTTACAGTATTAACAGTTAATTACATTTTCAGAAATTTTTTAAATTTTATAAATTTAGAAAAAATTTCTATACAGCAATAATTTTTGTAAATAACTGAAAATAACTGTAAATAATTGTCAATAACTGTGAATGACAGTAAATAACTGTAAATAATTATGAATAACTGTTATTTATACCTCAACACTTTTTAACAATTAATAATTAAATCACCAAAATTATGAAAGATAACTCTAAATTAGCTGATTTCATTAAAATGGAGTTATCTTTTATAATTTTTAATTTTTTTTCTATGGACAGATACAGCCGTTCCTATTTCTCTGAGAAATGCATTAGCGGAAAGATATACTTCGTATCAGTATAAATTGTTACTTATTATTTTCAACAGAATTTCGTGCAGAAATCTTGTTTGTTGCGCACGCACGTATAAAAGTGAGTGACTAAAAACAAACTTTTTACTCGTCATACGGAAAAACCCTCGCTTCGCTCAGGCGCAAATGTCCAAAAGAGATTTAAATCAGTTTCTCGCACTCATATAAAAAATATTATTATAACTGTTTTCCACACTGAAAGATGTATAAATTATAATGCAAATATAGTGTCAAATGATCAAATCTAAAATTTGTTTGAAACTATACGAATCAAAATTAATTCAAAATATAAATTAATTTTACACGTAAATTTGTAAGATTTTAACAGATGAATTTTGGATTTGCGAAAACGATAACATATGAACTCAAAATTTTTTGTAGTATAAAAATCAATAGTTTTCGAGCGAAATATTTCTAATTATGTTCAAATAAATAATTATATTTAATATTAACCCTTTGAGAATCTAACTGATAAAATGTAAAAGAGCAGTTTTGTGTGCAAAATGTTTCGAAATTTTTTAGTTTGAAAGAAAAGTATGACGCATGCACACAGTGTACGCACATGCATATGCGTAAATGCACACACAGTCAGAAGCGTATATTAGAAATTAAAAAATGAAACTCAAAAAAATGATCATCTATTTTTCTTATAACACATATAAATATAAATTATCGTGGATTTCAGGTTATATTTAAAAAATATATTATTTTGTGTAATATAATCGTGAAATAAAAAATATAACACTTTTATATGGAGTGGCCCGTAAAAGGTAAAATATCTTTTTAAAAACTATGAAAGAAACGTTTTAGTAAATATTACTTTTCCGAAATTCGTTAAAAATAATAAAAATTAATAAGTTATTTAATAGTTATTTGATTCTAATTATATTCTTTTACAACTTATTAGTATTTATTATATTTAAATCAAAATAAAATAATAATTGAATAATTTACGAAACAATTTTCGAAGGTTTAATACTGTAAACTTTATGAATATTTTCAAATTTCCTCTTTGAGATTATCTTCAATAATGGTTCACATTAAGTTGGGTCTGACGTCAAGATAGTCACAATAACAATTTTTGAGATAAAGTTTTTTGTTATTTAAATTTTTAATAACTTAAAAATGTTTGGATGAATAAATAAATTGAAAATAATGGCAAACACTTCAATAAAATTTAACTTGTAAATTTTGTTAGAAATAATTTATAATCGATATCACTTTAATTTGAATCATTGACGTTTTTAAGGTTAAGTCTTTATTTTCATATTTAATTAATAAAAAATCATTCAAATGTCTGATAACATTATAATTTTATAACAGTTATAAAAACTAGAAAATCCAAAAAATTTTCTTAAAAGTTAAATATTTGAATACTCTTTAGTAGAACTGTATGCATTTTTAATTAAAGTGTTCAAAAATGAAATTTTTACATTTAACTTTATATAAAAAATCATAAATTATAAAATAAAATTTTATTTTGAAACGTCAGGTAACTTACATTAAATTTCTTATTTAACAAATTACTAAAAGGACAAATGTTAATATTTTTTTTTTAATCACGTTAAGACTACATCAAATAAAACATGAATAAATTTTGTTTTCTATAGCAAAAAGTAAAAAAATAGAAAATATATTCCGATTACCTACCTCGAGATCAAATTTGAGGTTAGGAAACGGAAATAATTTAAAGAAAAATCAATTTTCTCAAACTTTGAGAGTAGTTTTGTTATTAATTTATTCATAATAAAAGTATTTATTTTTTTTAGTTCAACCTATATATTTATTTCTGTGATAACTTATCTTGATGTTTGTTACATTAAAAATTTTAGAAACTTTGTTTTCAATTTAAATATGTGAACATTAATTCATTTTTGCCAATATTAATATATTCCAGTACACAATGTTGTTTATTATTTTTAATTTATCTTTACGAATAATTTAGAAGATTTTCATACATATTTATTTAATAGAAATAAAAAATTATATTAATAGGGTATTTTTAATAATTATACTGAAAAAATACATATATTTTAAATTAATATATGTATGAACTTTAAATGCCCAAATTCTTGTGATCGTTTGAAAAAAAAAAATTGAAAGCTGAATTTAAAGTGTTTGTATTTATTAGTAGAAATGATTAGATTTACGTAAGCATAATAATGTAAATTAGCATGATAACGAGCAACAAGCTATTGATGTTGAATTTTAATTTTTTTCTCATTTATCTCGAGCTAAATAATAAATTGACTTTGTTTCTTTGCTTTTTTTTTTCTAATAATTTTTTAATGATCGTACGATGTGGGTGAATTTAAAAAAAAAAAATGATACTATCTAGTTTTATTGATAGACTTACCTCAATTCTAAAAAGGCAACGTTATCATGCGCTGCTATCACGCGCTGGTAATATTCGTGTTCTTCTTTTGTAAATATATAAGTTGGCGCTTGATGTATGGGCACGATAGTTTCCGCCTCCCACCACTAACAAAGATAATACCTATAATCTTTGCGTCTCTTTTTCTCTTTCCGTCTGTCTGTCCGTCTCTCTCCCTTTCTGATTTTTCTTCTCTTTCATTATATATCCATCCCACCCGCTCTCTTAGTTTTCTTATTTACCTTCTCCTCATTCTACCGATCTATCGTTTTGTTAATCGAACAACGCGAGTAGAACTCGAAAATCACTGCGCAAATAGAACTTTTATTTTTTTTTTTTTGCTTTTTAAGTACGTACTCCACGTGTTTATCAAATGTGAATTAATCCGCTCGCATCACTTCAATAACGTGAACTTTATTCAAATTATTTTATTAGATTCAAATTAATCAATTGTATTTTTTTTAACAATTATTTTTTAAACTTGCAATTGCCTCATAATAAAATAATAAGTTAAAAAAAATCAAATATCTTGCATAAAAACAAAAATGAAAATAAGCAGAAAGAAAAGGTGTACGAGAGAGAGAGAGAGAGAGAAAGAGAGATCAGGAAGCTTGAGAAAAAGAGGGAGATGAAAAGTCATTACATCGCGAGTTAGTATCGATTTATCTAAAAGAGCGCAGTAGCTCCGTAGTACCTGGCGTGAGTTTGGTCGAATGTCAACTGAACGTAGGATTAACTGACTCCGGCAGTTAGCTTGCAGCCGCTGTATCTACGTTTTCGTTTAATGCTTCTGCGCGAACTTGTGAACGAATAGTATTTGGAAAATTTCATATATAAAAGCATCGTTTATCAAATTGCGAGTCGCATTATTACATTCATTATGTTAAATTATTTACTAGAACGCCTGCAATCACTATAATTAGACTACTTTTATCATATTTAAGCGTCTGTCATTGTTATACAGGGCATTAAAGGATATTCTCAGCAGCAATATAAATTTAAATAAATACGTGTAATAGCAGCAAATCAGTTTTAATCTACGAAATTTTTAAAATAACGGGAAGTAAGAAATTTTCATCATCTTTGTCAATTTTATTATTATCATTATTATTCTTATTAATGCTGTTATTGCTAATATCGTTTACAATTCATGAATTTCTGATTAATTTTAGTTATTAATAATCAATTAAAATGCTTCGAAATACTTTTTCAATCGATTTTGTCACGTACTGAATTTTTTTAAAAATTAATAATAAAAGAATTTACAATTTCACTCGTTTTTATGTTAAAAATAATTACGTTTATAATCTTTTTTTAAAATGTTTTCAATTTTTAATGTTAAAATTACCTATTCCATAGAGAATTATTTTATACCGAGAAAAGTATTCTTGCAAATGTTAAAATAATGTATCATAAAAATTGTTATATTTTATACTAAAAGTGGCATAATTAGATTATAGTTAATTTTACTATGAATTATATTGAAAATAATTTTTAATAAATTTCATTATATAACAGCGATTAGGAGTCGGTCTGTGGCTCATTCGGTAGAGCGTTGGATTCGTAATCTCGAGGTTCCGAGTTCGAATCCCGCTTTCGGCCGATTGATACAAGCACCACTGTACGTTACATGTGCTTTGTTCACCAACACACTTACGAGCTCCGTCGCTGATTAGTCATAGCAATAATAGCATAGCATAAATATAGCGACGTTAAAAAAAAAAAAAAAAAAAATATAACAGCCATTTTTACAATAATCTTTAATAATTTGACATAATTTTTATGACGTAAAATGATAATTTTTGTAATTTTTAAATAACAAAAAAAAATTATTTTTAGTTAATGATTTACTGTGATTTTCAGTTGACCATTCTTTTTTCTGACGTAAATTTTTAATTTAACAATGTTAAGGAATTTCTTATTTATGCAATAATTATTGATATATCTCTCGCATTAATTTTAAGTCTTATTATCTCTATTTTATCAACAACTTTTAAATAAACACATTGTTTCACCTGGAATTAATTAAAATTTTCTGACGCAGTAATTAGGCCGTCTCTCGCCGTTTGTGAGATTAAAAATGCATCATCCAGTTATCAATGCGAAAAATTATCAACAATAAACTGAAATAGAAGTAATAAAATGCCATGATACATAAATTAATATAAATTTTTATTCAATGTATTAAGTCGAAATTTAATTTGAAAACTAGTACGATTCAAATATCGAACGAAAACTAATACATTTAAAAAAGTTTTTCTATGTTTCATAATTTTTAAACGTAAACTAAAACGTTTTATCATCCTTTAACAAAAACTGGTAAGTTTTGAAAAGTTCAAAAGAAAAGGCATTTTAAAACTAAAACTAATATTTAATTTTCTATTGAGAAAAAGAAGCGTGCTACTTTTTATTCCAAAATTACGAAATCTGCCTATGTTTCAGTTTTTTTATCCATATTACTTTTTGTCTGAACTTTTAAAAATGTGTTTATCTAATGATTTGAAACGTGCTAGTTTTCATATGGCTTATCGAAATTATAATACGGTCAAAATGTTACTATGTTGTGATATGCAATACAAGATAAAATAAGTAGTAGCTTAGTTCAATCTAATTTTGTAGTTTTTTGCCTTTTAAAGATAATTTGAATAAAAAAAAATTCCAACACAATCTCCGTCAATATTTAAAGATCTTTTTTTTAAAACAATGTGTACAATTTAGCTACCTCTTCTGATAGGAAACGTGCTTACTATAACACAAACCACTTTATTCATGCGTGAGTTTCATCGTTCATATATGCCAGCTAAAGAATATATGGTGAATTGTCAAATTGGACTACACAGATTATTATGATAGGTCAGTTAAGTATTCTCAGACGTGTACAATGAAAAATCAAGTGCACGCGCATGTCTAACGAACCTTCGCGAGAATAAAGAATGTGCGTAAAAGCACGTCCGACTAATGAGCTCTACATTCTATTACAGTGTTCCTACTCGTAATCTCTAGATGCGAATTTATCAACATCCATATCATAAAGCCGGAAACTAGACTATCATAGGGTAGAAAAACATACATTGAGTTTTAAAGAAAGTTTTTTACCGCCTATAATATTGTTAAATATCAACAACAAATTCGGGTACGGTCTGTTCATTTGATATTAATGTGACCTAATTATTATTAATTTTAGTATAATGAAAATTTATAATTTATTTTATTAGCTTTCTTAGAATTTATTTTGTTACCAACTCATTATTTTTACAATTTTGTTTGAATTATATTTCTTTTATACAGTGACTATTCTCAATATGGCATATCTCACTTCCTCAACTTTTCCCTCGTGTGTTTCCCCTTCCACTACACGAAATAGTCGCAAACAAAATTAAGATTCGCTATTCCTTAATAAGACCTGATCAAAGAATAACTTTTGCTATTATTTTATTTGACATTATGTAAAGTTAATTATAGCACTGTGGGACCGAAATTTCCATTTAGGTAATGCTTTACTATTACCTAGGTGGCACTTTTTTAAACGATACAATAATGAATTTACTTAGGTTACATACGTATAATAAGTGATAATTTGATATCTCAATAATTTTTTTAAGTGTTATCATTGATAATAATAAGATGAGGATTACTATAACGCTTTTATACTAAAATTTTCTTAATTAAATTCCATTGATAAGAATATGAAACAAAAGTCAATGTGTAGCGAGGAGGTGACAATATTATTAATATTGTAATTTGAGCAGGAATTGAGAATTCCCAATCACTATACGCAATAAGTAATTAATATATAAGTTATCTATTTGCTCCTGCTACAGCGGTTTATTATTCTTAGAGTAAATAATTTTTGCAATTTAAAGTTTTTTTTTATTTTTTGCATCATCATTCGTAGTGTGCATAATTTTTGTTTAGTAGTACAGGTGGAATTATATTCCACACATTATTAAAATAGTGTACGATATTCGTGATCTTAGCGTCATTTCAATACACGACGCTATGTTATTGTCTTCGCTTTGTCTGAGTGCTAACTTCGGCCATAAAATAAAGTGCCACTTAGGTCACACGTATCGTAATGTACTGTTATTACTATTTCGGTAATTTTTATTGTAATCCGTATAAAATTTATCCTGGAATCAATCACGAGAGATTTTGGTTGGTTTTTATTTGTTCTGTTAACCAAAACTTTCAAACATTTTTTTTACAAAAATTTTTGTGGTTATCTTTAAAATATGTTTTTAAGGGGTAATTTTTACCATATCAGTTTTATAATTTTTATAAAGATGTCTGCCTAATATTCTATAACCTCAAAATCACCAACTTTTACTTTTTGAGAAAAAAAATCATAAATTTTACGTTTGTCACAAATATAACTATTTTTTCAAATTTTATCGAAAGTAAAAATTTTTTATAAATTTTCTCAATTTGCACCGAAGTTTATTCATTTTTTATGGAAAAATTAAAAAATTAAGTGGTTAAATGTACACAACCTAAGTAGTTTTCCACCAATAGATAAACTAAAAAATGTGCATATTTTAACTTGCGAAAATTCAATTATATTTTATATGTTATTTCCAACAAGGATAATTATATTAATTTTCACTTAAAATGGAGAGTTTAAGAAAAAATTCTTTAAAAAATTTGGCAAAAAATTCGAAAAATTACCGATTTTATTTTTATATTTTGCTACGTTAGCCTTTTTGCATGCACTGAAGTGCATAAATTTATGATCGGATCTGAAGTTAAAATAGTCCGTAGAAGCCAAGCGTTCAATATCACTTAATTATAACGAGTTTAAGTGAATATGCAGGAATATTTGAATTTATAAGTGAAAAATCGATTAACAAGAAGAAATACTATATTTAATTCAAATTTTTAAGGAAAAGAGCATGTCAGATTCTCGTTTCTGTTCTTAATAATCCAATATTTCATTCTTGATGAATTTGATAATATTTTTATTCCCATGAAATGGAAATCACTCATTTTCTATTTTTCATTGAGCAAGCTTTAAAAACTATATTTCTAACAAAGGAAAAGATGTTGAGTTACGAGTTATCAAATAGAAGGAGAGAGTACTCACCTTGTTTCTCCATCGCAATAGTGGGATCATATTTTAATCGCAAATTTTATTCACGTTATTTTAATTTGTCCTAATCCATATAAATTTGAAAAATACTTTTCTATATTACATAAAATCTTCTTTTTTTGAAGAGAATGAAATAACGAACAACCTTTATTAATAACTTTTTTGCTAAAATAAATACTTTTCAAACCGTAGAGCAAAATGTTAAAAAGTGGTGAAATACAACTTTAATTGTTTATTCTTAATTTAGCACACAAAATTCGTAACTTTCTTTTATATATCATCATTCTACTCACTTATTTAAAGTATTTCCAATAATAAAATTGCCATCAGGACTTTTTGCTGAAAATGGAGTCTTCAAGAGCACTTAAATTATTAAGTGGCCTATGTATGCCTTATACTGAGAGTGGGAGCAAATATTACGAATAGTCGCACAAAGAGGAAAGGACGATTATTCCAATAGCTCCAGCAATATATTTTTATGTACAATATACGTTTGAACACAAACAAATAAAAAAAGGAATTCTGAAATCCTGTATTATCATTCAAAATAAACATATTCTGAAAATCTCAGCCTTTTATATCTATGCGAAATACCTTAATTTTTAAATACAAGATTTGAGGACATAGTTACAAACACGAAAAGTTAAATAAAAATATTTAAAAACGATTTACTTAAAAAGTAACAAAAAATAAGGAAGAAGCCACACCTCGTATCATATAAAGCAATATTTTCTTTGACAAGAAAAAATTAATTTCATTGCTTTGTTTTCAAGAAAAATTTTATTTCTAAAGTTTTTTCTAAAAACGAAGCCATAAAAAAAAGTATTGTTTTTTATATTACGAGATGTAGCTTTGTCTTGATTGTTTTCTGCAATTATCAATTCTCACAAAAAAAAAAAAATAATTCTTTGATTAGAAAAGTAAAGAGATATGAGACCTACTTTTAACTTTAATACAGACTAAAAACTACGTATACATTTTTATATTTTGTATAGTAAATAAAAAAAGACATTGTAAATATATGCTTTCTGTTTTTTTTTCTGTTTTTCACATGAATATGAGTTTTAGAATCTAAAAAAGTTTCAGACTGCTTTAGATTGGCATTTTAGATTATCGGAGATAATATTTAAGACTACCTTTATTACTATTTGATGTTTCCATAACTAAAACTTCAGTGGAATGCATGACTGCCCTATCAGGGCATTTTCATCTTTTTTTTACCAGGAGACGCCAAGTCTTTAAATATGGATTTTGCTTGGGTTAAATTTTAAAATTAAAAAATATCGAGGAAATTAGAATTTCACTCGGACCCTAAAGTCTTCAAAAATAAAGTAACATATTCTTGAATTTATTTGTAACAAGTTTTGATTTGCTTTTTATAAAATTCGTATATATGGTCAATGTCCCAATTGCTACTCGCTGTTAGAAATGAACCTATTACTAACCGCTCAATGTTATTTAGATACGAAAAAAAATTTTTAACAATGAACGGCTAGTAATAGGGTCGTGAGTAGCAATTGGGACATTGACCATACTCCTTTTAAAAGTTATAAAAGTTCAAAGGCAACAAAAATATATCAAATGTGTAGTTATAATTTTGCGCATATTTTTTATATTTTTTTATACCTAATTATACAAAAAACACGCAAAGTTTTTCTAAGCTAAAAAATGGTTTAAAAAATAGCGTTTATCTTAATACTTTTTTAAAATAAAGCTAAGAATATCAATAATTTGATTTTTTAAAACGTCAGGTTCTAAAATTGTGGTTTTCTTTATATTTGATATCTGAAAAGTTATTCTGAAGGTTGAGCAAAATCAATGACTCTAAGGCTATCTCTCATGTATAGTAGAAAGATTGGTAATAAAAAAATTTTTTACAAACACTCAAAAAAATATCTAGATTTAAACTTGTAGTATTTAAATTTAAATTATATAGTATATTTTAATAATGTACCTACCATCTTGATTTTCAGGAATAAAACTTTGTAAATTGTATCAAAATGTATATTAACTACATATATTGTTTTCACTGCAATCTATATAAATTTTTTTTTTTTCAATTTATAATTAACAAAATGTATAAATTTTTTTACATGGGATTCTATTCTCAAATTGCTTCCGTACCTTCAAACGCAATTTTATTTTTTCTGAGATTAAAATACATTTCACAAACGATGTTTCTTTCTAAATAAACACTGTCTGAAAAGTTAAGACTATATTTTCAAATGTGAATATTTGTAAATTCTTATTGAATACTCGATAAGAGTAGAATTATTTACATAACAATTGATAAGTTCCGAAGTTTGTTTATACCTATTGATGATATGAAATAATAGTATCTAAAGGAAAGCATGTTTGAAAATTTATTATAGTAATGGAAAGGAATAATAATCGAAATAATTAGCAAAATTTGATATATTTATTTTTTTATACAATAAATTAATATTGTAGGAACGATTATTTTAAAATAAATCTTAGATTTGCGGATAAAATCTTAATAAATTTTTTACAAACTTATTTATCTTTCATTAATAGATAAAGTAGTTTAATATTGAGATTAACAGATAATTAGCATGAAACAGTGTTTCATATCACAATCAATATTTTTTTTTTACACTTTCATATTACAAACATTGAAAGGTAGAGAGCATGATAAATAAATCATAAATGTAAAAACTAAACCAACGTCACATTAATTTCATTAATTTCATAAGTTAAACACACACATATCTGTACAGTTGTTTGCGATTTTCCTTTGACTTTTTAATAATTATTTATCAGTTTTCATCCATATCAAAAAATATTGCAGCTGCCCTTATTCCAGGACTTTCGTCTTCTCTTTCCGATTCGGCTGTTATAACTTTAACCACCATAACTTCTATTGTTATAAGCAGAAACAGAAGCATGAACGTTGACATATTATATCTCTCTTGACTTGTTATAACTCTATCGCTTTCCACTAAAAGTGAGGACAACGTTGATGTTAAGGGAATCATCACTCTTTTTCTTGTGTAACATTTAATCTATATGTAACCTCTGAATACAGATACAAGTAACTTCAAAATCCTTTAAAAAAAAATCAATATATTGGTATTCATTTATACGGTAAATATCGAGCACCGAAATGGGTCACTTATTAAATTTAACTTTTTATTTTACATTCAAATAAGTTCAGGTTTTAATTATTCACAATTGATTTATTTTATTAATATCAAATTTTTATTTATAATAATAATGTAAAAAATTACTTTACTAAATACTTTTAAAAATTATTCTTATTTTTAATTATATTTTATAATAAAACTTCTGTTTTAATTATTAATAAAAAACTACTTCTGACTAATTATTTATCATTTCATTGAATAAATTATTAATAAATTATTAATGATTCATAATATTGAGTAATTGTGAAAAGAAATACCTTTTTATAAAAATAAATAAAATACAATTAGCACTGTTATGTCACACGATAAACTGTGTTACACTATAATATCGTAAAGCTTATGCCATGTCATGATTACACAACTTTTGAGATCAGAAAATCGTATTATAATTCAAACTTTCACTTTTTCTCGACTTTTTTAATTAAAATCATAATAAAATTTTTTTCCTTTTTCACTAGAAAAATGTAAAATTATTTTTCAGAAAATAGTAACATTGATATTTTGAAGATTGGTATTATTTTGACGTTAGATAATTAAAATGCGTCTTATAAGACGGACAAGTATTTTAAAAGTGACTGCAATGGAATGGAGAACTCGAGCTCAAACTCTTGTATAAAGAAACCGATGGTAGGAGTATACAGTCTTATGTCATAAGTACGTCCATTGGACCAGCATGCTGTTTCTGACCTGTGGATGCTTTAAGATTTATATTTACTTTCACTATTTTATTAAGATACAAGCGTAACTAACCACGTGTATTTTTAGATTGTGCTGATAATTAACCGAATTTTTAATCAATTTATCGGGTTCATCAATTTTAAAATAATATTGACACAAATAAATTCAGGATTTTCTATGAATAATCAGTAATGCATTACTTTGTTAAAAAGGACTCTGATAAAACTCAATAAAAAAAAAAATTTTTATAGTTAGGTTTTTATATTTAATTATTTATTAAAACTCAAAAATTCATTAAATTAATTGTTATTTTATAAATAGATATGTTTTTACACTTTTTGTTCTAAATATAAACCAATGAATTAAATGTATTTTTGAGAATTTAAAAATGATTTCGTTTAAAAATTGAAAGTAGCCCAAGCGATTGATGTCATATCAATAAAAGGCCTCACAAAAAAAAACAAAATATTTTTTTTCTTAAATGATTCCTGTTATGTAAAATCTATTGCGATATGATTTCAAATTGGACATGGAAAAAAACTTTAAACAACTGCTGCCTTCTGACACTCTGAGCTAATATAATGTTCTTTGCAACTAAGCAACTATTGTCCCGCGTTTAGATCTCATTTATCTAGTTTCAAAAGCATTAATTTTCCTGAAGATGTGTTCGGCGTGTCTAAGGAAAACTGTTATTCCGAAATTAGACAATTTCGACCCATACATGGGACAACATTTACCTAGTTGCAAAGAGTAGGAACTAATCAGATGCTTTCGGACAATTTTCTGCCGATATATTTATAATACTTTTTGATACTAGTGCATTAAATTATAAATATTCATGTGATTACTATGTACGAGAATTGGTGAAGTGCTATCGCAATCATATGAATATTTATAATTTAAAGCACTTGTATAAAAAAATACTATTTAATACGAAGTGCGTAAAATTACACATCCAGAATTTCGTTACGTTTAATAAAATTATGAAACGAGTTGCGTTTCATAATTTCATGATTTAAGTATTTTATTATTATTCGGCTTGCTGATGGTAAATAAAATCAACTGAATTCACATTATAATCGAAATTGACACATGAGAAGTGTTATGATGACACCCGTTCACAGCAGTCGAATCAATTTACAAATAAAATGAAAAATTTGGCGGCCAAACTTATGAATTTAAATAATATTTAATGTGTATTAATGAAACCCGACTAAGAATGGTCTATATGAAAGCGTATATAATTATATATGATTCTATATTACTTAACAGTTTACATGATTATCTATAATTACGTACAACTGTGAATACTTTCATATGATTACACGTAAATAATGTAGGGCAAAACTAATAAGTAACAAATAAAGTATAATAATATATGAAAGTCATTTTGCAGAAAATAATGTATTTTAGAAAAGTATTAAATCTATAGATATTGATTTTACACAAAAACTTATACATTAAATTATAGTATGAACAAAATTATAATGTGTGCACAATAAAAAACAAAGAAATTATATATGTGTTTTTTACTTGTGAAAACAATAGTTATATATTATCTAAGTCATTTTCTATCATATATGTTCTAGAATATTATAAAATCGATTATATATTAATTTTTTTAAATATAAAAACCAAATTAAAAAACAAAATTAATATAAACTAAATGAAAATACAAAATATTTAACAAAAGAAAAAAAAGTTTCAACGAGCAATACAATTGAAACTCGTAACTATATGTCTTCTTCTATCTTTTTCTCTCTTGCTCTCTTTCATTCTAATGTATATTGAGTATATGTTATTCATTAACGCATATCCAGTATAGTACAGATATAAGAAAAAGATAGCGATAGAAGGAAAGCTAGCCAGTTCACTCTGTTATGTTTTAATTCAAAACATTAGCACCGGAGAGAGCGTTTTTTATTCCAATTCTTTTACTCGCGGCCTGGGACTAAAATTTAGCATTGTACGGCCTGGGGATAAGATTTTTTGTTTTTTAATTTGTGAATGTTTTTTTTCTTTCTTTTGTTCGAATTTTGTATGATTAAATGTAATTCCAGTCTGAGTTTACATATATCCAAATAAATAAAAAAAATCTAAAAACAAACTTTTTAACCTCGCTGCCAAAGCAGTTTTAAATAAAAAACTAATAAAAAACTAATAAAAAATATATCGTTAAAAATCAAGGTTTTTTTCTACATGAATTCAATTTATACGGCTGATTTACCAAGACATAAGCGGATTGGGACATTTTTCGAAAGAAATTGTTTCAACTCTGAAAGCAGCAAACCGGGCCTCAGAGGCCTAGCGAGTAACGATTTTAAAATTACCAATATATGATGCAAATATTAGAGCATGGAAATTTTCACTGCTGTCGAAAGGGTCAAAGATTATTTTGAAATGGGACGGTTTTAATCCAATTCGATATACGCTGGCTCACGCTACTATCAGCACTGTTCAAGGAACCAAAAAACTTTGTCTTTATACAGAGATCCTTTTTGTTAATCTTTTCACTTTGGTGCTTTAGGATTACGAGTCGAAGATCCAACTTGACATCAGCGCGTCCTTGTTAAAATTTTTTGTATGATCCTGAAGAATTTATTTGTGACATTCTCAGAAGCTTTATAAATATCATATTAATTATTTTATTAAGATTTCTTGAAAGCTATCCACAGTCTTTCGTAAAATCTTTTAGAAAGGTTTTTTAAAAGATGGACTAATTCTGACAGTTAGTTTGCCCCAGACATTCCAAGCTTATAGGAATATTTCATGAAAACTTTCTACGAGATTTCGAATCTTACTCGGATGCTTCTTGAAAGCTTTAAGGAAGCTTGCGTACTAAGTGAAATAGAACATGAAAGTCTCAAATTTTAAATAATTTAGTCTTATTCATTATGTATATACTTTCTTTTTATTTTTTTAAAAATTTATAATCAACTAATGATAATGTAATGATTCTTGAAATTGTAAAAATATCAAAATTATATATTACCGATTTTTCAAGATCAAAGCACTTAGATCTATCTTTGTAAAATGAAATCTTACTTGATTAATAATTGATTCTTAGCATTTTATTTGCAAAATATTAAACTTCATTTTAATAAATGTAAAAACATACTTTATTATTATTTAATATAAGTATATATTGTATTCATTTGCATAATATTTACAATTTTATACGACACCTGTAAAAGTTTGTCATATCTTGTTACAAAGGATCAGACAAAGCTAGATTATACCGATTTTAAAATATATAGCTTTTTATATGGATTTTTGAAACAAAAAGCTTTCAATGGATGGATTGAAAGGGAATCAATCTACGCTAATATCAATTAATTCTACTTTTATAAAAGTTATACGACTGCGATTAATCGTGATATAGTTTGATATTAATTACGTTGGTTTTACTCGCATATTAATCATATGACTGTAAGCGATTGATATATCAACATCAATTTTTTTTGTTTCTTGTAAATAATTTTTATAAAAAACTTATAATTTATTGCTATATTTGTAATTTTAATTACGTTTAATTATTTACAGAAAATACGTATAATTTACATTTATCATTATTCTTTAATTTTTGTTGATAGCTTCAATATTCTTTTTTATTTTATTAATAAAAAACTTAGAATTTTATTTTCGTTGTACAAAAAAATCTTTTCACTAGGTTATAAGAACACAAACTTTTTTTTATAAAAACTCACGTTAAATTTTTAAATTAAAAAAAAATTTTTTCTTTAAATTGGTTAATGATTTCATATTTTAAAAATATTTATGAAAAACACGAGCTTTTTTAGTATTTTTTAATAAATGTTCTATATTTACA